>CM060608.1:7032330-8377330 GCA_030578255.1 Tiaroga cobitis
CAGGCTCACTGTCTGGGTGCTCAAGGAAATCTCTCATACCATTTACTGCTTGCTCTTCACAAAGATTGAACCGCCTGCACAGTCGTTTCACTTGTGCCTCACCATACCGTATGCCAGGTGTTGACGGCCAGTTGCCTGTATCCAAAACGCTGAGATCATGAAGCATTTCTCCTTCAAATGAGAGGCGCTTCTCCATGTTGTTGATCAGACTTTGTAGGAACTGCTTTGCATTGATTGTTGTGAGCTTTGCATTTGACTCCAGGGGAACTGATCCAAAATGTCCTAAACCCTGTACTGTCAGTGCCTCCTCTGATTTCTCTCCTGGGGTGTCTTTGAATGATGCCAGCACTGTGATGGTGCGCTTCAGAAGCTGGTCTGCTCTCAAGAGTGTGATTGAATGCGACTTGAGTTGCTGAGACAGGTTTGCAAGTTCAGACAGTGCATCGTACATGAGTCCAAGGTCACACAGAAATTCCATGCTTTGCATACGACGTGCCAGGCCTCTGTAAGTTTGTCTCTCTTTGCCGTTTCTTGTTTGGTCTCCTGCAGCATTTTCAAAGTGTCTGTTAAGTGCTTCATACGACTTCCACACAGCCTTTACAGAGCGGAAGCTGCTGGCCACCCATCGCGTACTTAAAACTGCCAATTTTCAGGACTTGTGAACCCACTTCTTGCGCTGCTTCCAGAAGCTCCCGTGAATTTTTATTGGACTGACTGTAGAGATTATGGATTTTCTCCATGAACGCTTTGAAGTGGTTGACTGCCTGAACCTCATCCACAGCATCAGATACAGCCAGTTCCAAACGGTGGTTCATGCAGTGCCATGTGAAGAGGTTAGGGTATCTTGCAGTCAGCCTGGTTGCCACACCAGAGTTCTTGCCTAACATGACACTGGCTCCATCTGAAACAAATGAGACCCAGTTCTTTTGAAGCCACTCTTCACTGAAGCCTGCAGTGTCCAAACAGTCAAGAAGAGCTTTTTCTATATCCCCTGCCCTTTGGCTCTCCAGCTCAACCAGCTCCAGAAACACAAATTCAGGAGTAGCTCCATCTACTGAGGCTTTCAAGTTGACAATCATGGCAGATTTGTGGCTAAGAGATGTAGCCTCGTCAATGAGAACAGACAACTTACTTGAAGACGACACAATACTGTGAACAATTTTTTTCTGCATCTCTTTTGCTACGTGTTCCACAATTTTTGTAGAACTGTACCTTGAGTGCAGACTAGTACCCATGTTGACACCATTTTTTTCCTGAAGCTCAATGAGATCGTTATGGTCAGTGAAAGGTCGGTTAATTTTCGCAAGATAGTATGCTGTTCTGAATATAGCATCTGTCTCAGCAAACACAGTCTCTGACATAGAACTCACCAAATTTCCAAGTAAATCCTGTCCACCCTTTTCAGTGAGCTCCTGGGCTATTTTGTGTGCCTTGTATGTCTCATGTCGTTGTATCTTGTTCCTCAAAGAAGCCAGAGATGTTGACCTGTTTGCGTTTGAGGACTGGATCTTAAAGTGCACCCACTCCTCAGATATGGACACTCTTTTTTCTGTGAGGATGCCAGTTGATTTTGTTGCGCTGCAAACAGCACAACCTGGAAGCAAAACCATGACTAATTAGCATCATCATACAACTTTTGTAACTATATTAGTAATAATCTGCTGAACAGGGCCAAAATTTACTCAAAAGTATTTCATAAACTGTTTACAATCTCCACACTATGGTAAACAAATGCATGAAAAGCAGGCGAAAGGAGAAAAATGTTACACTCTTTCAATAGCTAATTATCTGAAAACTATTGATAACTAACATTACCATATGTTAGTAATTTAATAGTGTAAATGTTTTAAATTAATGCACATTTAAAGGAGTAGTTCACTTCAGAATAAAAAAAAAAAACCTGGTGATTTACACTCCCCCACGTCATGATGTTCATGGCTTTTTTTTCTTCAGTCGAAAAGAAATTAAGGTGTTTGAGGAAAACATTCCCGGATTTTTCTCCATATAGTGACTTCAATGGGCTCCAACGGGTTGAAGGTTTAAATGTGAGTTTCAGTGCAGCTTCAAAGTCTCGACACGATCCCAGCCGAGGAATAAGAGTCTTATCTAGACAAACCATCGGCCACCATATATAAAACAAACATTTATATACTTTTTAACCACAAATGCTGGTCTTGCACTAGCTGTGATGCGCCACACATTACGTAATCACACTAAGCAGGCTTAATTAAGCATGAAAATAACTGAAGGAAATATATATTTGGTGAACAAATTAAGCCAACTAATACTAGTAATACCAATACATATTTCTGTACAATTAAAATTATAAATCCATTAAAAATACAGGTATCGGTTACGGTATCTGTATGTAATGCCAAACCAGCAGAGGGAGCCCTCACCCGAGTACTGACTGTGTTCCACTCCCTCTGCTTCTTCTGCACTCATTTCCTGTTTGACTGCTATTTAACCAGAGACCATTCTTTTACTCATTGCGAAGTATTGCCAGTTTACCTGCCTTACCGAGCGTTATTTCCTGTTGATCCTGCTTGTCTACTGTGTATGATTCTGCCTGGTTACCTGTTTTTCGATTTTCCGGATTATCCCCTTTGTTTTGGTTGCCTGATCGGACTGATGTTTTTGCTTGGACCTTTTGCCTGCCTACTCACTCTTGCCTTTTGGAATTCCCCTTTGTATGTTGAAAGATCTGACTGCTACCTTGGTTTTGACCCTCTGCCTGCCTTATCGTATTTGTTTGTGGAGACTGTCTTTAATAAACTTCCGCGCATGGATTCTCACTCAGCCTCAGCGTCCTCGTTACAGAATACTTCGCCTCCCATGAATCCAGCGGAAGTTTCGAATCTGCAAGCAGCATTCGCTTATCAAAGCGATATGTTAAAGGGATACCAGGAACAACTAACCAAGCTCCAATCAGTCAACGAACATCTAACGCACTACATCCGATCACTCCCACAGCCCACGCCAAAGACGGTAAGCTTTGCTCTTCCTGAAAAGTTTGATGGTACTGCTGAACAATGTAAAGGCTTCATTCGTCAAATCAGACTGTACTTTGATCATCAAGGGGATAAATTCGATTCAGAGGAGAAGAAATGTGCATTCTTAATGACGTTGTTAACGGGGAGAGCTATCGACTGGGCTGCAGCAGTTTGGGACTCTGATTCACGGTTCAGATATTCAGTGGATTATTTCATCCAGCAACTCCGTGAAGTGTTTGAATACCCCGCCGGAGGCAAAGATGTGTCAAAACAAATCATTAACATCACACAAGGTAACCGCACCGCTGCTGAATATGCTATTGAATTCAGAACACTTGCTGCACAGAGTGGTTGGAATGATATCGCTTTAAAGGCCATGTTTCACCGTAGTCTCAACACAGAACTGCAAACCGAACTAGCTTGTAAAGGAGAGAATTCCTCTTTTTCTGAATTTGTCACTCTTGCCATTAAAATTGATAACCTCATGAGACAAGCTCCGAAACGCAAGGGCAGCAGGGGAAATCAGGGCAGTTCACAGATTCCAGTCACTATCGAGGCACGCACTCACGATGAACCTATGCAACTCAACGTCTCCCGACTTTCTGAAGGGGAAAGGGAGAGGCGTCGGCAACATCAGTTATGCTTTTACTGTGGTGAAGCAGGCCATCGCAGTCTAGGATGTCCACACAAATCCCAAGCTGTTCCCAGGGTAAATATCGAACATTTCTCGTTACTCAGTAACAAATCATTTACCTTACCCATTACTCTCAGGACTGACACATTGTTTCTTCAATTAACAGCGATGATTGACTCTGGAGCTGCTCTGAATCTGATTAATAAGGACATTGTCACGAAGTATAACATCCCCATGCAACCATGTACCCCACCTATCAAAATCAAGGCCATCGATGACACACTGATTGGAGAGGGGATCACTCATCAAACAAAAACTCTCACACTTAATGTTGGTTTGCTGCATCAAGAGTCTATCACATTGTACATCGTTGATTCTCCCAAATTCGAGATCATCCTGGGACATCCCTGGCTATCTATTCACGACCCTGACATTTCTTGGTATCATGGTGAGCTGACTCATTGGTCCACATTTTGTCTAAATCACTGCTTCCCCACTGAACCCCAACCATGTCTCACAACCAGCATTGAAAGTCCAGATACCCTCAAAACGGTGAACATCGCCGCCTATTACTACAATCTTTCTGAAGTCTTTAGCAAAACCAAGGCCGCACAGCTACCACCACACCGACCCTGGGACTGTGCTATTGATCTGCTTCCCAATGCCATGCCTCCCAAAAGCAAAGTTTACCCTCTCTCCCATACTGAAAGTCAAGCCATGGAAGACTATATTGAAGAGGCTCTCAACTCAGGTTTTATTCGTCCATCTACATCTCCAGCAGCTGCAGGATTCTTCTTTGTTGAAAAGAAGGATGGAGGACTGCATCGATTACAGAGGACTAAATAATGTGACTGTCAAATTTCGTTACCCACTTCCTTTAGTACCCTCTGCCCTAGAACAGCTGCGGGAAGCCACCAATGCCTTTATCACACTGAAAGAAAGATTCACCTCTGCCCCCATTCTGAAACACCCAGACCCCAGTTTACCTTTTATAATAGAAGTGGATGCCTCCGACTGTGGAATTGGGGCAGTACTCTCACAGAGACACGGTCAACCAGGCAAACTGCATCCATGCGCATTCTTTTCAAGGAAACTAACCGCCGCTGAACGGAATTATGATGTGGGGAACAAGGAACTGCTATCCATGAAGGCAGCCATCGAGGAATGGCGACATTGGTTGGAGGGGGCGGTCCACCCATTTCTAATCATCACAGATCACAAAAATTTGGAATATATCAAAAGTGCAAAACGTCTTAACCCACGTCAAGCTCGTTGGGCTTTATTCTTTACCCGCTTCCAGTTTACAGTAACCTATCGGCCCGGCAGTAAGAACTGTAAAGCAGATGCCCTCTCCAGACGATACGAGCTTCCCACAGAACATCTCACCCCAGAACCCATCCTTCCTCACTCTGTCATCCTCACTCCAGTTTCATGGGACATCATGGAGGAATTACAACAAGAACAACAACGTGAACCACAACCCACTCACTGCCCTCATGACAAACAGTACGTACCACTATGTCTACGTCAACGTATCATGCAATGGATCCACACTTCCATTAGTGCAGGCCACCCCGGTATTTCTCGTACTATTCGTCTGCTACAAAATTCATTTTGGTGGCCTGCAATGGCCAAAGAGTTCACCGCTTATGTAAAGTCTTGTCAAGTCTGTGCCCAGTCCAAAACCCCTAAAGAATTACCCTCCGGTCTCCTACAACCACTACCCATCCCACAACGCCCATGGTCCCACCTATCCATAGACTTTGTCACCGATCTACCTCCCTCCGACAATTGTACCACTATTCTAGTCATTATAGACCGTTTCTCAAAATCCTGTCGTCTTATCCCATTAAAAGGACTACCTACCGCCATGGAAACAGCCCAAGCCCTGTTCCACCATGTCTTCAGAGTATATGGTCTCCCAGAAGATATTGTCAGCGATCGAGGCACTCAATTCACTTCCCAAGTCTGGAGAGCTTTCTGCAAACAACTGGATATTAACGTTAGTCTCACATCAGGATATCATCCTCAAGCCAACGGCCAAGTTGAACGCCTCAACCAAGAAATCGGCAGATACCTACGAACCTACTGCAGTCGAGAACAACATCGATGGTCTGA
Organism: Tiaroga cobitis; assembly: GCA_030578255.1. Lineage (NCBI taxonomy): Eukaryota > Metazoa > Chordata > Actinopteri > Cypriniformes > Leuciscidae > Tiaroga > Tiaroga cobitis. Next base: position 7,038,076 of record CM060608.1, read on the forward strand.
GTTTCTACCTTGGGCAGAATATGCTCAGAACTCTCTCAAACACACATCCACAGGCCTGACCCCCTTCCAATGCGTCCTGGGGTTCCAACCTCCCTTGTTCCCGTGGTCTGGCGAACCTTCCTCAGTCCCAGCGGTGGACGACTGGATCCAACGTAGCGAGAAGGTGTGGGACAGTGCACACGTCCGTCTCCAGCGGGCCGTGAGAACACAGGAGTTCCAGGCCAACAGACGACGTCGCCCACATCCTCCCTACCAACAAGGACAACAGGTCTGGCTCTCGACAAAGAACATCAAGTTACGGCTGCCAAGCAGGAAGCTCAGTCCAAGGTATGTTGGCCCTTTTAAGATTCTCAAGAGAATTAATGAGGTAACTTACCAATTGGAGCTTCCTGATAATTACCGTATCTCTCCCTCCTTCCATGTCTCCCTCCTCAAACCGGTCCACCCGAATGCTGACCCTGGCCATGAGACCCCAGAACCACCACCTCCATTGGACATTGATGGAACTCCTGCTTATCAAGTGAATGAGTTACTAGACTCAAGACGAAGAGAGGGTCGGCTCCAATATCTGGTGGACTGGGAGGGCTATGGACCTGAGGAGAGATCGTGGGTAGCCGCCCGGGACATTTTGGATCCATCTCTCATCGAGGAATTTCATCGAGCCAGACCTGACCGACCAGCGCCACGACCACGGGGACGCCCACGTCGAGCTCCAGGAGTCGCTCCTAGAGGAGGGGGTTCTGTAATGCCAAACCAGCAGAGGGAGCCCTCACCCGAGTACTGACTGTGTTCCACTCCCTCTGCTTCTTCTGCACTCATTTCCTGTTTGACTGCTATTTAACCAGAGACCATTCTTTTACTCATTGCGAAGTATTGCCAGTTTACCTGCCTTACCGAGCGTTATTTCCTGTTGATCCTGCTTGTCTACTGTGTATGATTCTGCCTGGTTACCTGTTTTTCGATTTTCCGGATTATCCCCTTTGTTTTGGTTGCCTGATCGGACTGATGTTTTTGCTTGGACCTTTTGCCTGCCTACTCACTCTTGCCTTTTGGAATTCCCCTTTGTATGTTGAAAGATCTGACTGCTACCTTGGTTTTGACCCTCTGCCTGCCTTATCGTATTTGTTTGTGGAGACTGTCTTTAATAAACTTCCGCACATGGATTCTCACTCAGCCTCAGCGTCCTCGTTACACTGTATCAATGAGTACCAAAAATTAAAGTTTCGGTATCGGACTCGTCCTGGAAAAAGTGGCATCCCTATTAAAAAGTATATAAATGTTTAGTGAAGTAAGCTAAATCTAGATACAATTCAATATACCAACAATCCCCTGCTGTTACAGTTACGTTAATGATAATGTTAATGATAACGTAAATGCTATTTTTACTTACCAGGTAACGTTGCAGTACCATCAGGCTCGTTTTCTGTACCGCGTAGGATAGCATCTGGCTCATTGTTAAAGGTGCTCTAAGCGATCCTGGGTGACGTTACTTCTTGTTGACGTTCGAACTATTGCCAAACAAAACGGAGGCTAGCTAGACCCTCCCTCCTCCGTATCTCGTCTCCTCCCCCTCCCTTCCGTGTTTCCTGAAACAGTTGTGAACGTGCATTTCTTAAAGGGAAAGTAGCTCACGTGCTAATGCTGCTGCTGTAATGATGGCTCAACCAACTCCTCCATGCTCTGTGTGAGTAAATTGAATAAGTATTGTTCTTTAAAAATTTGAAGTCTTAATAAATTATACAATATTCTGTTGATAGTTATGAATTCTGTAATTTGAATCCTTTAGTAATGCAGAAGAAACTGTGTTAAAGCGTATTTATTTAGTGCTATCTTTCATGCAATAACAGACAAGGGTTAGCTTCTGCTATGAGTTATAAATTATGTCTAATAAAACTTTGTTAACTGTGTCATAACTTTTTTGTGCTATCTTTCATGCAATAACATACAAAGGTTAGCTTCTGCTATGAATTATATATTATGTCTAAAAAAAAAATTGTTAGATGTGTCATAACTTATTTTTTGATCACTCATCGTGATATAGATCTGCTACTCGTGGAAGAGGGAGAGGTAGAGGCCGAGGGAGAGGGAGAGGTAGAGGCCGGGGTGCTGCCATCCCATTAGAAAATATTGATCTGCAGCGAGTCCAGATGTTGCGGGCTGAACGACTCGTGGCAGAGCAAGTAGGCTAACTAGTGTTGCCTTACCTGAATTGTTTCACTAAATCTTGCAGTATGAGGGTAGTCTGTCTTATCTGCAGTGTCACATCTAGGAAGAGACTCTTGAAACTATTAAGATATTCAAGGTTTACTCATTTCAGGAGAGGATTCAGAGCCTTAGTCTTGAGGAGTCCCATCAGCTCCTGCAGAGATGCCTTACAAGGGACCCCAGTCTCCTATTTGACATCATGGCCACACAGGGACATGCAGCAGCCCCCACTCCTGTCCCGGTTCAACCCACCTGGTGTTTATGTCTGCATTGCAGAGAAATGCCAACAGACATAGAGAGGAAGTGTTGTGAACAACATCCCGACAGGTGCATTTCAACCCTACCCAGTTTTGACCTGTATATTATAGATGAAGGGGTCCTTAGATTATCTAGGAGGGTCTGGAATGACATAAGGGCTGTCCAGGATGACCCGGACCCAGGAGAAAGCAATAAACAGTTCCGTCATGCTGCCTACAGGCAATATGTGGTTTGGCAGTATGGGGTCCTTGGCCCGGGACATAGGGTTGTTATACCAAGCTGCTGCGTGTCTAGGATCAGGGAGCGCTACCCAGATCCACATGGCCAGTATACCGGGTTTCTACCTAGTAGGGTTTAAAAGCACCTGTTGCCCTAAAAATGCAACTAAAAAATAAATAAAACAAAAAAATATGTAAATACTTTTAAAATTGTCAGTGTGATAACTTTTTGGGCATGGTTCTCTTTTTTCATTTTACTGTTCATTTCAACAATTATATTTATGTCAAAGTTTAATTTTCATTTAAGTAATTGTTTTTGTTATTGTAAAATTGTTGTATTTACTATCAAAAAATATATATAAAACATATAATTGACATACGAGAAGGGGCGTCTGTAGCAGTAACATTCCATAAATTTAAACTTTAAAATTAACAGAATGTGGCACACATTTAGTAAATTATGTTTATTGCAAGCAGTGGTTTGAACAAAAGAAAAAGTGTGTAGTTTTTCAACTGGAACACATGGAATCAGCTCTTATTCCGGTGCCTCTGGGTGCCCTGTACACAAAGAAACACACAAAAAAGTTTTTCAATTATAAAAACAAAAAGAACATGTGAAAGTATGATGGTTTATACAATATCTGCATCAACAAAATGGTAGAATCATGGACATTAGTGTAAATTTTGCAAAGAGAACATTGTCTTGCCTATTCCTCTAGTGTGCTGTGTCCTCAGAAGCTCCTCTGTTGAAGGTGCTGGCACATCAGAAAGGGTTCCAAGACGTCTTGGGTCACCAGGTCGTCTTGTTGTCTTAACGGGAAGCCCTGCGGATGCCAACCTCTTCTGTACAATATCAACTTGTAACTCTGTGATGTAACTGTAGTCTTTCTTTTCCTTTACGGAGTAGATGCGCCATCTCCGGGACCGTTTGCTGTAAAGCTTTGCATATCTATAAATAAATAAAAAGTGTGTATAAGGGCATCTTAATATTATAATGTTGCCAACTTAGTGCTACATTTAGTTGACATTTCTGAGATCAACAAGCACAGTTTTGTATGGCAATAGATGTTGTACCAAAAGTAGCTGAAGTTGTGTGCCTTGATGCCAAGGTATGTATGGTTTAACTAATAACCCCTGCCTATCAGTCAATACTTTACATAACATTTTCTCCATGACCAAACTGAACATCATGCATAGATTAGCTTGGAACATCTTACTGAAGAGTGCCATCTTTCTTTTTTCTTGGTGCCCTGTTGATGTGGTGATTGTAGTCGAGAGCCGCAAGAAAGACTCGTGAACTGTACACTGCATGTGTGAAGCAGAAACGTTTGCTGGCGTACATGAGGATGTGATTGTGGAAAGACTCAAGTTCTGCAGTTGATCTGAGGGGGAAAAAAATGATAAGTTCAACCATTTCCAAACACTGCACACATGCAATGTGTTGGCAACAACAGTCTTACTCACCTGAAATGCAGATACTTGTGAACACCCTTGAGCCATCGTGCATCAAGAATTAGTTCACGGAGTTTCTGATGGGTGTCTGAGTTAGGATCTATCCAATCCTTTTCCCTTGGCTCCACAAGGGGACCGTGATGGCAGCTACCCAGAGCCCAAGAGTGCTCCCCGGTTACATGGTGGAGTAGGCCGACCCACATGTCCTAAAATTGAAATGAATGCAGAAATTTTAATTTCTGTGACAAGCAAACAGATCCAGCAACCCATAACCTTACTTGTGCAGTAATCAAGTGATCATTTCAAAGAAGTCTAGGAGAACTCGCAAACAGAGAAACAGATCCGTCAGACAGATCTGTTTCAAAGCATTTCAGTGTTCTCAAGTGTTATACTGAGGAGTGTGCAGACATGGAAAATAGTGTAGAAGTGCTTTGCAAACATTGGGTAAGTCATGGACTGCTGCGTTTGCACAGCACTTTTTTCCATTTTCTGAGCTTTACACAGTTATATGTCGAACACTTGAGATCATACAAACATCATAAAGCAGATCTGACTTGATTCCAATGTTTTCCTGAGTGCAAGTAAACAAATTTATATCCACATGTCAATTACGTTTTCTAGATGGTACTATAAATTATAGATGTCAGATTTGATTAAAAAAAAATACATACAAAAAATTCATCATAGTTGTCTGCGGTCTTGCAACAATGCCAAAAATGGTTGCAGATGTCTCTACACCATTGCAGAATAATTGAGCACCCCTTCTGTTGGCCTAACTGTAAAACAGCATAACGTGCATCAGAACAAAAAACAAGTGATTTATGGCATAAAGCAAAAACACTATTACATGTGTTAAAATACAAAGTGTGTCAATACCGCAGTCAGTCTTCTAGAAAGATTTTTGGAACCATGCCAGACATCAAGAGAATGGTGAACCCCCCTATCTTTGAACTTCCCTGTCTTGGGATCTGTAAAGTAAGAACAAATAAAAGAGATACATGTTTCAAATACATACTAAAAGTAGAGTCCTTTAGGCAGCTGTGTTGCAATACAAAAGATAAAGCCAATTAAATACTGAATAATAGCCACTGAAGCATTACCACTACTTACTGAAAAGAGCCGAAATCTGTAGGTTGGCATCCGTGCAAAATTCAGCCAGTTTGAGATCTCGACAGAGGTCATCAAATGTTCGGAGAAACCCCTCCTTCTCCATGGCCACTGAATTTCTTGCCGTCTCCCTCTTGTCAATATTGACAATGGAAATGATTTGTTTTGTGTCATTTTCCATGACAGAGTAAGAACAGTATTGCGCACAAAAACCAGGACTGTCCATCCGGCCATCTCCTGTTTGCATGTTGGAGAAGCAAATGTGAGAATAGAAGTGTGGTTATATTGGCCCATGACATATATTAAATGAGCAGTCAAGTCCAGAGTTATTTCAAAACGAGACTTACCCAGGGCCACCACACTTTGCTTCGACTGAAGCTGCCTGATGATTTCTGTCCTTTTTGTGTCCCAAAATTCTTTTATTGGGTCGATGCAGAAGTGATCCTGGATCCTGAAGAAGGTTGTCTGGTTGACTATTCTCATATTCATGAACTTGAATAGCAAAGCAATCTTGGTGTAATTGTTGCCAGACAACAATATGTTGGTGCTAAGTAGGAAGTCACCAGCATGCATTCCTTGTGCAAACATTGGTTGCGAAGACCACTTCCACACGACGTGACCATGTAGACATATCTGTAATACATTTAAACACAAGCAATGTGTATAGTTATTGTCACAAATGTGATACCAAATACAGTCTATTACTCTACACAAAATGACAACAAATCCCTGATAAGAAAAATAATTAAAATGTACCCATTCAACAACTGCAGCAGTGCCCCTTTCCCGGACAACAACCTCAAATGGTTTTGGTGCACCACAACGTTGCTTGGTGGTCCGGTCCATCGCTGTACATGCTCTGGTTGGAATGTCCAAATACTGCACAAGCTGCTTCAGGCTGCTGTGGTACACTATTGAAGCAGGCACACCAATGATGTCATCTTCACATATAACTTTCATTAAAAAAGGAGATGCTGAAGCATCAGTTGTGGTCTCTTCCTCTTTCTCCTCCTCCTCCTCTATATCTTCAAAATCATACAGTGTGTCTTCCATATTAATTTCACGAAGATCATCGAAGTTTAATTTTGTTTCAAAGGCTCCACCAGTCCTGTTGAAAAACATATTGCTGAGAAATCATAATCTGAGTTTGAATGCAGAGCAAAAAAATATTTATGCAACAATGATGGGTATGACATACCTGACACAAATCCTTGGTATGTACTCACTATCACTATCAGAACTCCAGGCTTCCTCTTGGTAGTCTGAACAGCTTATGGTGTCCTCATCTGGACAGCTTATGGTGTCCTCATAGTCTATACTATACAAATTGTTAAGAAAAAAAATAAATATATATTAAAAATGTGAGATCTCCTTGACAAATACACAACCACAATTACTTACGTGGCATTCCTAAGGTCATTGAACACATTCTCATCGATTGTGAGTGCAGTGACTGTGGCCTCATTCAGATCAACTGATGACATACTAGAAAAGACATTAAAACTGTATCAGACTATGTTTTGTAAATACAGCATGGGTCTAAAACAAACATACCTATGTGTGTGATGCTGCAGTGGCCAATGACAATGTGTGTGATAGCAATATTCATGGACAATGATATTTTAGAAAGGTTCTATTTATGACAGCAGATAGTGGAATAGTGTTGTGTTTTTCATAGAGCCCTATCCAGTGTATTCAAGAACACTACAAAGAAAAGTACTAATCCATATGAAAGAAGGTAGATATTTTTGTTCCTGCAACCAGGATAAACTTGAGTTCATCAAAAATGTACTCAAAGCAAACTCAATCATCATTTAACAAGATGAGAAAAAGGGGCCTGTAGTTATTTTACACACCTGGCTTCCAACTGTTCAAACACTGATAAAGTGCTACGATCCATAGCTTCAACTCCCTCTATGGCAAAATCAACTCTGTACATCAGCACCACCAACACAAATAGAAAAAAGGAGAGATTTACACATAATTACATAATGCATACCAAAAATGTGGACTGTAATCAATGGCAAATTGTCTCACCGTCCAGACAAAGACTGTGAGCCTATGCTAGATAATTGTGGTGGTGAAGGTCTCCCGGTCCCGGTCCCGGTCCCAGCCCTGAATGGCGTGGAGGTAAATTTGTCCCTATCGTAGCTGTGGTGTTAACAAATTGAAATGATCGTTAGAAAATACAATCCCTGAGCACTTACAGCTTTTGATTAGCACAGTGGTTCCCAAACCTGTCCTGGAGTAACCCCAATACTGCATGTTTTCTTTGTCTCCTTAATCAGACACTCCTGATTCAATTCATCACCTCAGCTGAATCAGGTGTGTTTGATTAGGGAGACAAAGAAACCATGCAGTATTTGGGGTTACTAAGTTACAGGACAGAAATGGGAACCACTGGGTTAGCAAGTGTGTGGACATAAAGGAAAGTCACTAAAGTAGAGTTTTATTATTACTTCAGTCAATGTGTAATGTCACAAAGTTAGCTAAGTGCTTTTATAAATTGCAGAACAGAATACAGAAAAAGAGAAACATTATTTGAAAACCGTTTCGCCAACGGAGGTTATAATTATAGCTTCCATACAAGGACGCAATAATAGCAAGATAACGTTAGCTTCGCGTTTTACAGTGAGCATAAACAACGGCGTCGGCGTAAACAAATTTAGTCAAAGTTGTCAATACTCTATAAATGAACATTCACATTCATAACAAACAGTGAATGAGAAAAATCATTCACATAAATTGTCGCCCTACTAACTGTTATTCATTTGATTGATCATTTGCAATACATATTGATCGCTAGCTGCTACAAACATATGTTGTATTCACCAAAGTTAATGCTGACAGCATAGTTCTAGCTACTTATTTGGGTTTGGCGAACATGAGCGTCAACTTAGAAAAAAATTAAAAAAAAGAATTTATCGTTACCCACCTGTCCAGCAAAAACAGAGCAACCTGGTTGTCGGACTGGAAGCCCTTCTGCCGGCGGAGTTCTCGCCATCTTTCGAAAGCTTTACCAATGTAAATTCGGTACTTCGCGCGTACTTTATCCCTTTCCCTCTTCTTTGTGAGTAGATCATCAGAACGTCGTCCCTTTGGTCGTTTGTCGGCCATTATTCAAACTTCCCTCTTACAGATTCTCTCTCCTTCACACACCCCTTCATGTGCACGCGCACATCACCAGACACCCCAGACCCACCCTCAAATACTTCTTGCCATTGATTGGCTAGAACACTGTTTGTTATGTTTCGTAGAGCGGGTCGCTAGAGTTTGTTTTGGTTGCCGTTTGTGGAGCCTGTGGTGTCTACAGAGACCACGTTTTTTTACAGTGTGTTCAGGGGACAGGCAGCTAGCGGATAGTGAGGAGATGTTTGCTGTATGTGACAAAAAATGTTTTGGCCTAAAAAACGCGTGACATCGCTTAGAGCACCTTTAATGTTGGTGTTATCTGCTGCAGCCGTTGCAGTGTCACCCGAGGCGACAGTGGCTTCAGGGGCAGGCTTACAAAAACACTCAAATAGTGTGGTTTGAGTTTGCTTTCGTTTCATATCTCTTTTAGTGATTCACATTAGATTAGCAAATTTCAAACTTGCACCAAAAATGACCGCCAACCAACTGTGTTGTTGCTGCTCCGTGGTAGGTGACGTCAGATCCAGATCACAGGCCACGGAAGCCCCAATGGTCCAAAATTCAGTGCTTCGCAAAACAGATAGGGAGGATTTATGAATGAAAGTGTGAAAGATCTGTCATTAATCGATGTTGTTACATATCCTAGTGCTTTTTTTAAGTGGGTACGGAAATCCTTGACATTTCCTAGTGGGTATACGGCGTATACCTGCGTATCATGTAGACTACACCACTTGGTATACGGTAATCCTTGACAATTCCTAGTGGGCATACGGAAATCCTTGACATTTTCTAGTGGGTATACGCCGTATACCTGCGTATCACGTAGACTACACCACTGCTGTGGAGTGGGTACAACTGTTTTTAATGGCAGGCTAGCAGTTACCGTTGACTCGCGCTAGCCTAGCACCGGCGAACTATGCAACTGGAACGACTGGATGAAATTTTTTGAAAACTGTCTCCACTGATAAATAACACTAAGGCTAACTTGGAAATGAGGCCCGATGTCCAAAATTCCGAACCACCCCTTTAAGGCAAGACACTACAGGTGAATAGGGTATTTTTTTTAACTAGCAGATATCACCATGAAACTTTCCCAGTTGATTACCTACATTAAGATGAGAAAAAAAAATGTATTACAGGTTTTTTGTAATTTAATGTTTAAATATGCAAATTAGGCATTGTCTAATTAAATATGCGCTAATTTGCATATATTTCAAAAAATGAAATCTGAGTATTGGATAAAGCCAGGTTCAAAATTATTTTTTTATTATGTTCACATATTATATGGGGAAAATTACAAAGGGATTTATGGATATCTACTTTTGTTATCCTGTAAATCAGAATATACTGTCAATAGCCTTAAAGAATGAATTTTGCCATGTTTTTTTGGAATAATATGTCATATAAATCAGACTAGGAATAATATATTTACAAATCCCTTTGTAAATGTCTTCATAATATAAATAGGTACAAGACTGGAAAGTTTGGTGTATATAGGTGCTACTTAAGTGGAGATTTCGGACTTGGAGTATGAGAGAAAAGTAATTTTGAGAAAACGGGCTTAAAAGATTTAGCATCAGCCAATGAGATTGCGCATTTGCGCCCTTTTACTTTCACGATTGGTTGCGGATAAAAAGGAAATTACCATATTTGGATCTGACAGCATTGCACAGGAGAGAGAGAGCTTTCTAATGGTGTGTGTGATGACGGTGCCGATCGCGGAGCAGCGGGATGATTTAGAACGGCAACTTTTGATGAATTTATGAGCAATCTACAGACGCAAACAGACAAAGTGTCGTAAAATAAAGACCTAAATGTGTTTTTCTGACTTTTTTTCACCACAAGTCTGAAAGAAGACATGTTATTGAACACAAATATCCCAAAATCTTAAAATTGACCAGTGAAAAAAAACCTATGTTTTTGCCTGCCGTGTCTCGCCATAAAGAGGCACTCTCACTATAACCAAGCCAAGGCGGGCAATCAGAACATTGCTCTCATCATGTAAGCCTGATGTAAGAAGCGCCTGGGAGTTGGAGAAGAGGGGAGAGGGCTGCAATATAATCACGCCCTCAGGGAAAGTGATCCATCACTGACGCTGTGTGCGTTTGTGCTGGATCACCTCCCTCATATCCTTCTTCTTGCGGGAATCTCGCCGCCTTTGTGACCTACTCTTCCACGTAGGGGGTGCACGAGAGGTGGCAGTGGTTCTCTGGCCCTGTCTACTGTCCTTGGACCGTGAGGGGCCAGGTCCTCCTGCCTGCCTGGGCGTGGATGCGGATCTCAGTGGTATGCAGGTCCTAAATGCCGCTGAGTGCTCCTTCGCCTCTCTGAACTTTCCAACCACCAGCGTATGAACTTTCCAACCACCACCTCCACAGAGGTGCCAAAAAGTTCAGAGGGTGAAACCGACAAATCGAGGATAAAGCCCTTCTCTTTCTCCCCGATGTCGGCCAGGTTTAACCACAGATGTCTCTCCGTGGCCACCATCGCAGCCATCTACAGGACGATCGCGGCAGTGGTTTGCTTAGTGACCCGGAGAGCAAGATCAGTGGTGCGTTGCAGCTCAGCAACCACCTCAGGGGACATCCCTGCCCCCTGGTCGAGATCCCCTTGCAGATCGGCCTGGTACGCCTGCAACACCGCCATGGTGTGCAGGGCAGCACCGGCCTGACCCGCTGCCATGAATGCTCTGCCATTCAAACAGGATGTTGCTTTAAGTGGTTTGGATGGCAGGGTTGGAGCTCTTAGTGTCGATGCCCACCCAGTTCGCAATAGTCTCGTCGATGGGCGCCATCGACACATGCCCATGTTCCCCTATCCCCTCAACATCAGCAAAACTAGCCCGCTGATGTTGGTGGATACGAGCCGAATATGGGTTCTTCCATGCCCTCATAATCTCTGTATGGCGATCAGGAAGGAATGGAAGGCTCAACTGAGCTAGTGGCTAATGAGAAACCGATCGTCAAGCCTTCCGCGATCAACCTCTCCCCTAAGGCGCTGCCAAGGCAACCGCAGTCTGTCCGCAGCACGATCCATCACATCCACCAGCTCTGCATTCACGGGGGAGAGTGGCTGAGGGGGTTCTGAATCTATCTGTATATCACCACCCTCATCAGCCATCTCCTGCTCATCCCGAAGAGCACTCGCTGGGCTAGGCGGAGGCGAGAAATTCTCCACCTACAAATTACCCTCGTCAGCCGCCGAGTCGTCTGAGAGGGTTATCCCCCTCTCAAGGCGATCGGCGAGCTCCATCTGGGAACCCCATGATGTGCGTTGCTGCTCTGCCTCAGCACGAACATGACCCGAACCACGAGGTCCAGACGCTGAACCTTCTTCACTCGAGAAGAGGGCAAGATGAGAGTGAAGCGTTCTCAAAGGAAAACACTCACAGTTTTCACAGGCAGCTCCCTCGAGAAATGAAAACTTTAGCGTAAGTTCTGCCGGGAAGACTCAATTGTTATGTCACTTATTACCTTCTCATCTATCCAATCGTGTTCTAATACTTGTAGTATAAAAGATCGGTACTTACACATGTCTGAGTTTGGGGATGCTGACGGTTTCATTCACTTCCATCTTCCCCACCACCACCAAGATGGTTCCTTCCCCTCCATCCTCCCCACCACCACCAGGATGGTCCCTTCCCATACCTCCCAGGGGGTCGGCTGCACCCCTGCCTTCGTCTTCAGGTAGGAAATGTATACTTGTTATGGTATTTTGCCTCCTGAGTCTTTCTGGTAGAACTGCCTGTGTGTGCTCTTCTCCTAAACAAAAAATGCACAGCTCGTGTGTGTCACCCGACGCCAGATATCTTTGCCATGGCCCCGCACACTTCTGGAAGCTTTGCTTCTTCTCAGTGCATTTAATTTTTTCTTACCGTAATTCTCAAGCGCTTTACAGACAGAATAGTCCCTGAAGACGAAAAGATGATTATCATGTTTGCAATGTGCCCTTATATACGTCCAGGTCGCACGTTAATGATTCATGGGCTGTCGCCGGTCAATAGGATTACCGTGATTTGATTGTGATTTCAGACACCTGTCACACCTGAGGGGTTCCCTTTAGCATTAATCGATGCAGTGCGAGTTCCCTTTCAAAAGGAAATGTTTTTTTTTTTTGTTTTTTTTTTTGCTGTTTCACAGAACCAAGATATGATGTTGTTGTTGTTGAATCACAGCGAATGTATCCATACTTGTGCAAGCTGTCTGATCTGGTGTGCCAGCTGGTGGTTGCCTGTGTTGCATAGCATGTTCGTTATTTTGGGGGTGGAGCAATGAAGGGAGTGGTGCGTTTAATTGGGTGTTGATTTCAAATATTAAAAAATTGCTTACTGATCCTTTAAACTTTTGAACGCTAATGTAACAATTTGAACTCTTTGTTGAATATTTTCTGACATACTTTGTGCTAAAGTGTCAAAGTTGTTCATTTAATTCCCCTGAGAGAGTCGATTCTTGTTATTGCATTTGTGTTTTATTAGGACATAATACATTAGTGTTTCCATGAGGTAAAAGGCTTTGGGTCAGTGTTGAGATTCTCTCTGTTTCTTATAGGCAGTGTCAGATCATTGTTTGGTGAAAAAGCAGTATTCTGCCAATCGTGTTGTTGTCTGTCCCTGGGCAACAGGGAGGAAGGAAGACTGACAGTTACACTGCCATATAGCAATAAAGAGGCAAGGAAAAGTGCTATGAGGTTTATTCCTCTTCTCAGATGGCCTCACACACACTCAAACACATATGTCATACCTGACTAAATAACACCAAGGAGAGAGCCAAAGACTGATGTGAAGGTCACGAACTGTAATAAGACGCACTTCTCAATAACGACCTTCACAAACCTCAATTTCTACAAGAATGAGATTGGGCACGATGTAGCAAGCCAGCAACTGGGCTTGCGCTCATTCAGGCTGGATGCTGACGTCTTCATTCTATAGAAGCTGGTCATGACCCAGACCTCCTACGACATCCTTAAGCCCTCTGAAAGAGCAGACAGATACAAGTAGATATTTTATTGATATTTGAAACATTGGTCTCAAGAGTGAGGAGCTTACAGATTTTTTTTTTGGTCTCAAAATTACTAATTGCAGTTTTACCGTGCTGTTTTAAATGAATACACTTGACATTCCTTGACATGCCATACTTTTACACAATAATTATTCATTCTTCTTCAATTTTCATTCCAGATATCTAAGTCTACGGTCTGTTAATCTGCCAATCTGTGCTTGTGGCTGTGTGCTAAGAATGTCTTAAATGCTTCCATCAGAACATTTAAATGCAGCTTTTAAACTCAAAATTGTTTTGTTGCTTTAGTACTTGTCTGTTCATTTCAAGGTCATCTATAATTAATTAATTAATTAATTCATTCATTCATTCATTCATTCATTTAAGTCCAGTTTTGTCAATTTAGAATTCACATTTTCAGGTTGGTACTTAGTTTTGAATGTTTAGAATGATAGGTGGGACAAAGTATTATGAAACATTGATACGCATTTAAAAAAAACTATTTCACTGTCTTTTGGGAGTTTCTTTTAGCAGTTCTGCCCTATTGACTTATTTTTTTCTTATTTTGTCCTATTGAGTATTTGTCTGTTCTCTCCGCCTTTTTTATTGAGTACTGCAGTGCACAATTTAAAATGCTCTTTTTTTAAGTAATACATTTCAATGAAGCTCTACTTTTATGTTATTGAGTTATAAAAAAGTCAATCCCATGTCCAGGGAGCTTTAATTCTACCGCATTGCAGGCATGAAGCACTTTAAATGAGCAGATTTTTATTAAGAAAATAACCACCTGATCCTTAATGACCCAGTTAGGGATGACTGGCCATGGAAAGAAAAAAAAAGTTTGAATGAAAATAACTCTTCAGATGAGACCCTGAGAAAGAGACCCTGGAATATTATGCACCATATGAAGGCGAAGGGAAATTTATGCTCTATTTGACACAAGCATTGAGGTCCTCATAGGAATTGATGTTTATTGGCTTCTCTTACTGTAAATCACGGATTGGTCCACAGAGAAATTTGGTTAATAGCACAGTCAACATTGTTAATATGTTGCCCACTGGATGTAGACTGCAAAGTGCTTCCGATATGTTCCATTGGAAACATATAACTAAGTGTTTATATTTTGTCAGAAGAATGATAGCAGTTAATTTGTGGTGACTTATTAGATGCACAACACAACACTGATGAGCTGAGTTCTGTGAGTCCTCAAGAAACGACTAACAGACTGTTTGTGTTTGTGTACCACCGCATCAAATGACCTGCTTAACTTACTGTAAACGGGATGTTTACTGTAAAATGCAGTGGCAGTCTTTTAATTAAAGTAAAACTATGTATAAGGGCGCTGCTGAGGTGTATTTCTGCGAAAATATGTGACCGTGGCTGCTTTCATCGAGTCAGTTTGAGGTTTCTATGATGTAGCATGTGAACTGTGTTCCCTTTTGAGTGTAACTCAGTGCTGCGTTATGATGTTATTTTTATGGGAATGCCTCTGCGTTAGCCGGTGTCTGAAGCACGCCAGTCACATTGCCAGAAAAACGGTCAAGTGATATAACGTCAGTACATCATGAAGACCAAAAATAGACACCCAAAAAACACGTCATCAGCTTCTTTGTCTTCAGGAAGCAGTATGTTTGTGTGTATGTAAAAATAGGCCGGGAGCCAGGTCCACTCCTCAAGATGTTTTTTGCTACCTTTTTTTCACTATTATTTCCTATTATCTTATACCTCAGGCCATCACAAGTTGATAATGGCCACCCCCAACTCGGCCCCGTTTGGCCTCAGGGGCCAAAAAACACCCTTTTGGGGAAAAGCTTTTTGCGGAATTATGTAATTGTGAATATTAAAGGTATTGTAGGTAGAAATTGTATAAAAAAAACTTTTTTCCAAATTTGTTTAAACTTTCTGTATTTATCAATGCATAATTAAAATGTAAGTACTCTGAAAAAGAAAGTATAAAAATCGAGTGTCTGTAGACCTCTCACGACTGTTTTAAAGACAGCTCATTATTTCCATTCACTCTACCCCCTCCCTTCTGGGCTCCTTCCAAAGCCACGCCTCCAAAACACATGAACGCGCGACTCCGACCGCTGAGCTGAAGACGCATTATTTACCTGAGACGAGTGGAGAGGAAGGAGCGCAGTGCATGTAGTGACATCATGTCAGAATCACATGTAATAAAAAATCTAACTTTATCATTATGAAGATAAACAAATAAGATGTATTTTAGTACTCACTATCAAGTAGCATATTGATATTGGTAAAGATTAAAATATATATTTATTGATTCGCTAACAAGCTAGTTATCTATAAGGCAAAGCTAAAAACAGGTTGCATGATACACGTTTTTCCATTGCCATCATTTACACTGTGATGAAGATGAATTTCGTGTAACATTCATAACATATATGGTGTTCTGCATGTAAGAGTTTCCATAATGAAAGCATTGTTGACTCTGATGAGGACTACACTCCAGAGACAAGTACCGCATCGTCAGGTCGAGGACAGATCCGGGGTCAAGGGATTTTTTGTTTAAAAACAAAACAAAGGCGAAAAAAACGTACAGGTAAACTTCCAGGTGAAGATGGTAAAAGAGTTAGACAGAGGGTAAATATAATTCTAAGAAAAGTTCCTGGATGCGGATCGGCCTACTATCTGTTAAACATGTATTTAGTTATCTAAAGCAAAATTATGCACAATTCAACACTATAGCTATCATCTTGAGCTAGGCATATATATTATTTATCATCTCTACTACGGCTCGCTAAGTAATGTTATGTTAGCTATATTAGGCAGCTGCGTGTGCTAATGACACATGCTTCATGGAAACATAAAGAAAAAAATATGTATGATCAAAACACAAAAAGAAAGATTTACCTGTCCAGCAGAAATATAGTCATCCAGGCGTCACTTTTCAGCCCCTTGAGGTCTCTCAGTTCTCGCCATCGCTGGAAAGCCACGCCGATATTGGCATGCGTTTTATTTTGTTGTTTATCCAAAGACTTTTTGTTCATTACCTTTTCTAGTAACGTTACTGTCTTCCTTTTTTTGCCTGGTTTGCCTTCGCGAACTGCATATGTGAATTTTGATTGGTCTTTCTAATCTCTGCCATTGTTTTCCTATTCCTAGGTTCCGTACCTCTTGAATTCCTCAAATCAAACGGATGCGCACGCAAGTGGGCAGGTCCTGTGTGGCAAAAGGGTGGTTGCCATGGTTGCGAGAGAGTGACAGTCGCCTAAGCCAATCCTTTGTTTCGTCCCGAATGTAAATAATGAGCTGTGCTTAGTGCAGATTAAACGGTCTAGAGTCACTCGATTTTTATACTCTTTTTATCAGAGTACTTACATTTTAATTATGCATTGGTATATACAGAAAGTTTAAACAAATTTGGAAAAAAGTTTTTATAAAATTCCTACCTACAATACCTTTAAGGTACTGCAGCTACATAAATGGTCATATAACCCTAAAATTTTGCATAGTGTATCCTGACACATAGGGGAAACTAGCAGAAAAAGATTCTGGGGATTGCTGCCTTTTTACTGTCAAATATCACCCTCAACATACCCCAAGAGACAAAAGAATGTCTGTCCGCCTGACATATTGTCATTAAAGATGATCATTTTCAAGCATTTTATTCTACATATAAATGCCACAAATGTACATTAAAAACTTCCCAGGTTTATAAGCTTCAATTTAAGTCCAAGATTACATTTCTATCTAGAGGATTACAGCTGGTATAACCAAAGTTCTCCACTGTACCTCAAATTGGAGAAAATGGAACTTTCAAGCATTACCATTCCATATGGGATTTTTGCATATTCACAATATATCTAAAAAGAGTTGAGACTTGACTTATCTACTGCTATACTTTATGAAGTGAATTGCATGAAAATTGAGTAATGTTATGCCCCTAGGTGGACTGGGGTCAGGGTGCAACATAGGGTACATTCACAACAAAATCAATTAACCAAATGTGAGATTTATTAAAGCATATAATAAAAAAAAAAAATCCTTGGTTCTTAGATCTTTTTGCTGCTTATCCATGCTGTACTTAGACGACTGGTCATGTTAGTGTATTGAATTTGTGTAGAATATAAACTCTCAATCATCATTTTCCTCCTCTTCCTCATCTTCACCTATATTCGTATGGATTTCATCAGTCAAGTCCTCTTCATCGGTTTCATTTTCTGCCAAGACAAGGGCTTTGGGGATGACGTCGCCCTCAAACCATAGTGGTTATAGCTTGCCTGTCTCTGTGTTTATGTGAAATCCATGGTCAAGAGGGCTTGGGATTTCCGGGTAGTGCTCATGAGCCCTCTTCCAGATGCATACTTGAAAGTTTACTCTTTTCATGTGCTGTAAGAGGACTCTCTTGCAAGGTGGGAAGGTTGAGAGGTCAACGGAGAGACCCTGTCGAAGCTCAAGACTTGAGCCACACATCTTCTTAACTTTAATCTCTCTTGCCTCATCAACTTTCTTGATTCTACGATTAAAACCGTAGAGGCGACAGGTGAACTCTTGAACACCGCTGATAATATGTTCATCGAGCTCCCAAGAGTTCCCCACTTCAGCAAAGATCTGAATAAACTTTGAATTCTGATTAAGAATTTTCATCGGACGGACCTTCCCTTTGCCTTTGAATGCTGAAGTGCAGTCAGCACCAGTGAATGCATGCAAGGCCAGAAGAGCTGAAATGTGTTCCTGTGAATAATCTTCAGCCAGCTGGTTGATGTTGATTAGTCTATCTCCCATGTCAAAGATGATGTTGACATTTGATGACTCGGCATAATACAGGAGGATGAAGAAAATGTCAGAGTCTTTTGCTCTGACTCTAACTGTTCTGATGTGAGGCATTTTGGTTTGGATATCCTGCATGTAAATGATCACCCTCACATCTGTGTCTTCATGTTTTGAACAGATCTCTGGTAGAAGTTCTTTTGACATAACTCCATCATTGCATTCTATCTTGAAAGCTTGACCAGCCTCTATGAAAATGACTGGCCTTCGGATGATGTCTTCCATCATATCATGAGAGCTCCAGTGATCCAGAAGTAAACGGATGAGTGCCTTCTTGTTTTCATAATTTGTGAGAAAACCATTCCAATCAGCAGGTCGATGAACATTCAGCCCATTAACTATAAAACGTTCACCACAACCTCTGCAATCTCTCTCTCTCAGCTGATTTTGGTGAATAAAGACGGTCAATGCAAGTGTCTGTGCTGAATACTGTTTCAGCTGCAGCAGGTAGACTTTTGAAGGTGCGCTCTGATATAGTCTTCATTGTCCGTGGTACATCAGACATGTAGAATGAGGAGTTTCCATCTTGAATGAGAGCACACTGGCTTAGAGAAGGAAGTTGTGCATTCTCAGCATCTTTGATCATGTGATTCAATCCTTTTGCTTTGTTGTTTTTTGCGAAAAAGCCATCGATTGTTGAGATGGAGTATGGCGTCAGAGTCAAGGGATAGGTCATTAGGTCAGAGATGGTTATTTGTGACTTAAGTTCTTGTGATTTGATGAAGATCTGAAAGATAAACCCACTTGTGGCCTTGTACTGGATCACTTTCTGGTTTGATTCCACAAGCTTCCTTTTAGGTGTGGTAGAGGACATTGTTTTGAATCTGTGCCTCTTGATGGGTTCAAAGAAAAGGACCTTTTTAGTTTGAAGTCGATCACGGATGAACTTCTCTTTTTGCGTTTTGCCATTTTCCAGGGCATTCAGCACATCATAAGCGCACCTCTTCTGGCATAGCTGCTCCTGAAATCAAACTTGAAGTCTCAAGCTGAAATGGGTTGATAAAACTCTGAAAAGCTTGTACTGTTTGCTGCACTTGCTCCTCAGACCGAGTGATTTCACGGGGTCGGAGATCTCTTTGTTGCTTCTCTGTATGTTCGCCTCGGCCACTTGTCATTTCCCACATGGCTTCTACAAACTCTCCTTTGGCATGGGCAGTCAGGATATGACATTGGCTCGCTTCATAATTACTGGTTATTCCACAGATCCCAGCAGAATATGTCCCAGACCCTGAGTTTGACTTGAGCCATTTCATAGCTGTCTCCTCTATCGTTTTGTTTGTCTGTGTGGCAGCGGTTGCCTAGGATATGTGATCTGGAAACACTGATTGCTCCAGCGCGCAAAAGTTTCTCTGATCCTGGATGTGTTTCTTCAATGTGTTCAAGAAAATATCCCGAGTATGTGAGGAATCTTGCATAGTTCTGTTGGTCTGAGCAGAAGAAGAGGTCTGGCATGTTGTTTAGAGCAGCTTTGTATCCTTCATAGTCATTAGTTTTGATTGGCTTATTCATTGACAGGATGAGCCAGATGCAGTCAATGTATTTCGTTCAAAACTTTCCAGTTTCTCCCAGCTCCCCATTTCTCACTTTTTCTCTGAATGCATGATATTCTGCCATGTGGTGAGATAGGCCTACATCATCTGATGATAGAACATCAGTGAGAGTAGATTCATTCAGAGTGAGCTTTTCCAGTAAAGCAGTTCCTTCTGGAGAGAGTGGTTCATGAGTTTCCAGATACTTGTCATAGAGGAGTCTCTCTAGAGCTTCCAGCATGGATTTGCGTGTATTTATTGCTCTGTCCCAATTCTTCCCATTGTTGACCCCAGCCACAGAGCCAGTGGTGATCAGATTTGCTTCTAAAGCTGCTTCTACCCATCCACTCCCTTGACAGTATCTTCTACCTATGCCTTTCAAGTATGCTCCACAGCAATGGAACGTACCAATGAGGATGATATGCTTTTGGTATTTTTCAGGTTCATTCCATACTAGAGGATATGCTTTCATGCAAACACCTAGATCAAATGTACAGGTGGTGTACTCTTGTCCAGCTTCAGAAGACGTAGCTTGGCTGCATCTGAAGCATTCTTGAATAGTTGCCAAGTCAGTTATTGGAGCATTGATCATGGAATAGTACCCAATTGTGGTGAGGCATTTTGGAGACTGGCCAGTAAGAGACACCCAGCCTGACAAACCAGGGATGTGCTGATCCTTATAGTTGATTTTACGAGCAAAGACCCAAATTAGATCAGTATCTGATGATTTTGATTGACTATATGTGGTTAAGTTATTGGAACTAGATGACACCAAATTGGTGGGTTCAGATCGTTTCCGTTTGTAGTAAGTTGGCAACTCTGTGGCAGGACTTCTAAATAATCGCTGTTTTTTCGTAGGCTGAGTGTTAGGATTAGACTCTTGAGTGGACAATTCTGGTTTAAGGGAGTCGATATCTGCACAGGACTCGTGTGTAGGCTGCGCCGAGGAAAGTGCTTCTGCATCCACACAAGAACCAAGATCTTGCATGTAGATTCCTGCAGCGGTATGAATGGACCCTGCCCCATATACATCTGATACCAGCTGATCAAAATTGTCCCAGTCACTGTGGAAGACTGCTCCATCAGGCTGCCTCTTGATGACATCTGAGTTGCTGACTAATGAAGCACTTTCGACAATTGAATTTGCCAGAGCCGTTTCAAGTTCAATTAAGTATGTGTATGACTCACAGTGACCAAGCCTATTTATCAAAGTGGTGATGCTCTTAGATCTAAATAGATGGCGTAGTGTCATACATAACAAGATGTGTTTTTTCATCTTCCATTGACCTGACATTGCTGATCTGCAGATGTCTTGAGAAATGGATGATGCCAGACTTTCCTCCCGATATGAGGGCTTCTTATCTCCACAAATGAGGTTTAAAATGAATTGTAAAACCTCTGAAGGAATCTCCTCAGTTGGATCATGGAGATCACGAGCCCTCGGAGGCCGAGGTAGTGGCTCAGAGGTTTTAAAGGCTGTTACAATTTTTTTGTGAAGACTATGGCTGACCTCTTTGCTCCAATCAGTAATTCCTAACTCATAAGCTGAACGCACTGTCATCTTCATGGATTCTAGGGATGTACAAAACACCAATGTGTCTTTGAACAGGCAGGATGAGAAGTCGATATAATCTTTCAGATCGGGGCAGCATTCGATTTTTTGTCTCAGGTTATGGCTTGTGATCTCCGCAACAGTTGCTTCTCCAAATTCTGTTAAGGTTTCATTATACAAAGCTTTAAGATGAGCAAGTTTAACAACCTGGCCCTTTTCGATAACTTCAGTTTTAATATGGTCATGCACCCGGGTAAAAGCTTTACTGATCAGTGCCTTCTTTGAAGCTATTTCAGATGCCGCAGCTGAAGTGTCAGGCAGGGGTGCTCGCTTTACCATGTACTGCTTGCGACAGCATTCATGAAACTATGCCTCCTTGGCAAAAAGGTCAACTCCTCTGATTTTGCACAGCAAGTCTTCATTACAGAGTTCCGCAGCTTTTTCCTCTATATGTTTTTATGCATTTGATTGGAATTTATTCAAGCTGTATCTTTTGCCAGACACTTACTTCACTGCGCTACTTCTGCAGAATATGCAATAACTGCCGAACAAAACTGAAGAATCCATATGCTCACGTGTCTGTCTAATGGAGACATCTTCTGTTTGACACTTGCTTAAAGCACGGATAGCACTGCGGAAAAACATGCGTCGACAGTTTTCATGATAACCACATTCAGAAGACAATTCATCAGGAATTGATTCTAAAACATCTTGCATTCCACCATAATCAAACGTTTGTGTTTGAAGTTTCTTTTTCATATCATGGATAGCAGTAAATGCACTCAGTGGATCAGCCTTAGAAGACAAAGGTATGAACTTGTCATTTACTGTCCCCTGGTAACCATGCAGGATGCAGATTTCCAAAGATGGCTGAGGTGGAGGCTTCTGCTTTGAAGAACTCTGGCCATCTGTACAGTCTTCATCATTTTGTCTTTTTTTTCTGACATGTTGACTGGTTTAGATATATTGTTGCATTACACCCATCTGAAAATAAGTATATTCATTATAACAATGAAATCATGTATAGTATTCAATGTCAATTCAATAAATTGAGATCCCATGTCTAATATTTCATTGAAGTCTACCCTCAAACACAGACTGATGATTGACAACCATCAGAAAATCAGTATATTTATAATAGTGACATTACACACGCACACACACACACACACACACACACACACAGAGCATCATTTCTCTCCCACTTCTGCTCTTTAGCTAGTCTCCCACTCCTGCTCTCACTATCTAGCTATATTTGACTGGCTATGCTAGCTAACAATCTGACAAGTTAACTAGCTAATGTTATCTAGCTAGCCTTACATGTAGAAAAATATAGGACACCAATCTCCCAATAGAATCAATACCTTTCTATTACCAGAAAAATAGATTAACTTACCTGAAATTGTCTTTGCTGAATAACTTCAGGATGTCACAAGAAGGGTTAGAGTTATGGTTGGTTAGTGTTGGTTGGTTAGTTTGTTTATGTGTGTAACCAGTGGTTACCAATGTTTTATGTGTGTAACCTGGTTACCAATGTTTTATCTCCTAACTGTCACCGTCCCACAGGTGAGACGTTTGCCATTATATATTTTAAACAATAATATCTTAGTAAAAACCAAAAGTAAAATTGACACTCTATATATAATTTGAAAGCTTGCAATCTCTAGTTTTCTTATTTGGTGGCTGTTTTAAGGAGGAGCAGTAATTTATCAATTTGCAACAAGAATATTTCATATTCATTAGGAGTGTTTAGGCACTTTATTTTGAAATAGCAATAAACATGAAAAATCATGAAAGATTGGTAGAAACATCAGTTTGTTTTTATGCCAAGAGTTCAAAAGATAACACCAATTCGATTTTATGAGAAAAAAAGGTCCGAAAATGTTTAAAATATAAAGAAAAATATTATAGATTTGTGATGCCGCTGCGAGCTATAATCCACATATATGCTCTTTGTGTGCATTTATTAGAGGTTGAATTCAAATCAAATACTGCCAAACCACCCAAAATGTTTCATTAGCCGCTCACACATTAACTTTGTGCTCAATCACTGTTAAATAAGGGGGGTCCTTGGAATTTTTTTTCCCCTGTAAGGGGTCCCTGGCACCAAAATGTTTGAGAACCCCTGCCTTAATATTCAAAATTACATAATTCCGCCAAAAGATTTTCCCCAAAAAGGTGTGTTTTGGCCCCTGAGGCCAAACGGGGCCGAGTTGGGGGTGGTCAATATCAACTTGTGATGGCCCGAGGTATAAGATAATAGGAAATAATAGTGAAAAAAAGGTAGCAAAAAACATCCTGAGGAGTGGACCTGGCTCCCGGCCTAAAAGTCCATTGTGTGTGTTAGGAGTGGAAAAAAAATCTACGTTTGTCTATCGTCTACTGTACTGTCTACTAGTTGTTGTCTAAGAACAAGTTATGGCAGCAGACAAGCAATATAAGCTGTGTGTTCCGCCATGCCCTCGCTTTCTTTTGAGGGATGAAAAACATGGTCTGTGTGTGATATGCTTGAGAGCATAAAATATCTCTCGAGGGAGGCGATTGCCCACACAGTGAAAAATTCACCCTGCAGAAGCTCCACTCACATCTGGCTCACTTCTCAAGAGATGGGAGTCAGGCGTCTGTACCCTGTGGTTCAAGTCCTGCATCTGCCACATAAATCATGGGGTTCATAGAGAGATCTGGTGGATGAGTTTGAGATGGGCTCTGCCCTTTCTCTTGCTGCATCGCTAGAATCCTGAGATCTCATTCTGGATTCGGAAGCTAGCCTGGCGATTTCTTTCTGATCCAGATTAGGACCCACTGTCTGCTACTGTTCTGAGAAGCTGGGTGGTAGCGCTGATGGCGTGAGTTCCCCCTCAGCCATCTAAAGTGTTTGAGGAGTTTTTAGAGGTGGTTACTCGAGCAGTTGAGAAGCTTAGTATTGAATGGCCAGATGGGAAAACACAAACGAAAAGAAGCTAGATGAGTGCTTTCTCACTAGCTGCCGGGGTCATCAGCCCTGTAAACATCTGCCATCCTTTCCAGACCTCCACACTGAGGTGTAGAGGTCCTAGTACAGCTCATACTCTGCTCGTATCCACACCCCCTTGACTTCAAATTACTCGACTATAGTGGGGTTTGGAGAGTATGAGTATGCATCGATACCACTTGTTGAAGAGATACTAGCTGGCTATCTCTCCCCAGCAGCGGCATCGCCCATGACATGGCCTTCATTACCCTTGATGCCCTGCAGATTTACATCTAGACTCATGGGTAATGCATATGAGGCAGCTGGTCAGGCTGATGCAAGGAATATAGTATTCAAGTATAGTTCTCAGACATTATATCTCTTCTGAAAGGCTCTCCTCTGACGATTCTGACCAGGAGGGACCTTCTCTCCCAGGCCTGGGGCACATTATTTTTTTCAATCAAAACCATTTTAAATGCTAGAGATCCCTTTACCAGAAAACGTTATGCCCTGAAGTGCCATCTTTTCAAATCATGTTGTGCACAGCACCATACTGACCCAGTCCACTGCCTGATTGGTTCAGAGCTGAAGTTTGTACAGGACCGCCTTTCAACAGGTTTATCCCCCATTATACTTAAAGTATACGTGGCCACTATATTTGCTTCCCACAATAACATTAATGGAGCATCTGTGGGGTTGCCTCTCCTTGTGCCTCATTTCCTCCTCGGTGCCAGATGGCTGAGGCCTATCTGCAGGTTGTGGGTTCCTTCCTGGGATCTTTCAGTAGTTTTGGAAGGGCTATCAGAGGCTCGCTTTGAGCCTTTGGAGTCACCCTCTGAGAAGTTTCTGACTTTTAAGATGTCTCTGTTGCTTTCTCTAACTTAAGAGAGTAGGAGGTTTGCAAGCTTTATCAGTTGCCCCCTCCTGTCTAGATTTTGCCCCTGGTCTGGTAAAAGTGATTCTGCTCCCGAGGTTGGGTTACATTCCAAAAGTGACCTCTGCGGCCATCCATCCGGCAATCCTTCAAGCTTTTAGGTGTTAGAGCCACACGCAGCCTAGAGTGTGGCTTTCTAAAAAGTGCTTCCTTGCAGGATGTTTGAGCTGCGGTTGGTTGATCATCTTCACACATATTAATAAGGTTTTATATTCTGGCTGTGGATTTAACCCCAGGCTCTCAGGTCCTTTCAGGTTAGCTCATCCTTACTGGCCCTACAGCCTAGTAATCTTACTGGTTAGCAAGTTCACTGAATAAGAATGTGAATGTTTTAGGTCACTTATGTCAATTGTGGCCTTTGTAAAGTTGTGTATGTGGCAAGCTAGTCCTTTCCACACACTTCATGTATATTGCCATAAATTAGGATTGACAACAGACTTGACCTTTGGGTTAATCTGTTCCTTAGGCCTAGGGTTTGTGCTTGTGCATAGTTCACATCCTTTGGTCAGGCATTCCCTCAGTATGGCGGCATGGGCAGTAGGGCTGCACGATTAATCGAAAAAAAAAAATCACGATCTCGATTCAAACATAAATGCGATCTCATTTCTTAACGATGGCGATTCACTTCCGTGTATTTCCCTGCATTCAGATCATGCTGCATTCACGTGTTATATTGGTCACACTCACACAATAACAAAACACTATTAATTCACCAATCAATCATACGGCCGTTTCATCAGGGAATGTCTAAATTAAAGTTGATGCACGTGAGCAGCGCATATTTTTTGGGGCTTGCATGTTAATCAATGAGGTCATTCACACCGGGAGCAGGAGCAGCGTGTGGGCAGCAGTGAAACGCGGGTTTTGGCACTTTGCTGTGCTGCTCACGCTCAATTAAAGTCAAGTCAAGTCAAGTCATCTTCATTTATATAGCGCTTTTAACAATGGATTGTTTCAAAGCAGCTTTACAGAGATAAACATATAATTTAAGGTAACAGATTGTTTTGGCATTATAGCGGTTCTTGAATAATGTTATTTCCAGCTAAAGTTAACTTTGATTGATTCACCTCCGTCGAAATGATCAGACTTTTAAACGCGAACCTGTGATTAACGCTGACGGCGTTCACATGCTCATTCAGAATTGATTCTATAGTTATGTGCTTTTTAAAATATGTGCGCAGGTTTATAATTCATACAACCCAGCCTAAACAAACTACTTTTCTTGCCTATAAATTTTGATACAGAATTTTGTTTTATTTTATCACTTCGGGGTACGCGAGCCGGAATTCACAACGCTTTATCTGTAGAGTGGGAAAGGGATCCTCCATAGGGAGAGGATAGTGGATACTTCAGCACTGCATTGTCATCGGGTCCAGGCGGATCTCCTTCGTCAGATCTGGACACGGCCTGGATCCGGCAGGCTGCGGGAAAACCTCGGGATAAACAAAGACACTAATATTAGCGTAGATGCCATTCTTCTTATGATGTAGCGAGTACATCAAGATTTAACGGAAGTGTTCCCAGTTCCGGCTGACCTAATCTATGCAGCCTAACATTGAATTTATAGAAGTCTATAGTGCGTTATGTGTATGCTAGGTCAAAGAGATGTGTTTTTAGTCTAGCTTTGAACTGACAGAGTGTGTCTGCTTCCCGGACAATGGTAGGAAGACTGTTCCAAAGTTTTGGTGCTAAATAGGAAAAGGATCTACCGCCTGCAGTCGATTTAGATATTCTAGGTATTATCAACTGACCGGAATTTTGAGATCGCAATGGACGTGAAGGACTATAATGCGTTAAGAGCTCGCTCAAGTACTGCGGAGCTAAACCATTTAGTGCTTTGTAGGTAATCAACAATATTTTAAAATTTATACGATGTTTAATAGGGAGCCAATGCAGTGTTGACAGAACCGGGCTAATATAGTCATATTTCCTGGTTCTGGTAAGAACTCGAGCTGCGGCGTTTTGAACTAGCTGTAGTTTATTTATTAAGCGTGCAGGGCAACCACCCAGTAGAGCATTACAATAATCTAGCCTTGAGGTCATGAACGCATGGACTAATTGTTCCGCATTTCCCAATGAGAGCATATGGCGTATTTTAGATATATTTTTAAGATGGAAAAATGCAGTTTTACAGATACTAGACACGTGGCTTTCAAAAGAAAGGTTGGTATCAAAGAGCACACCCAGGTTCCTAACCGACGACGAAGACTTGACAGAGCAGCCATCAAGTGTTAGACAGTATTCTGGGTTATTACGTGTGGAAATTTTTTGTCCAATAATTAGAATCTCTGTCTTTTCAGAATTTAGTAGTAGGAAATTACTAGTCATCCAATTTTTTATATCAGCTATGCATTCCGTTAATTTTGTGAATTGGTAAGTTTCGTTGGGTTTTGAAGAAATATACAGCTGAGTATCATCGGCATAACAGTGAAAGCTAACTCCATGTTTCCTAATGATATCTCCTAATGGTAGCATGTACAGAGTGAACAGCAGCGGTCCTAGTACTGAGCCTTGTGGTACGCCATACTGAACTTGTGATCGATAAGACATCTCTTCATTTACTGCTACAAACTGATAACGGTCAGATAAGTATGATTTAAACCATGCTAGTGCAATTCCACTAATGCCCACATAGTTTTCTAGTCTATTTAAAAGAATGTTGTGGTCAATTGTGTCAAATGCAGCACTAAGATCGAGTAACACTAATAGAGAGATACAACCACGATCGGATGATAAGAGCAAATCATTTGTGACTCTAATGAGAGCGGTCTCAGTGCTATGGTACGGTCTAAATCCGGACTGAAAATCCTCGCAGATATCATTTCTTTCTAGAAAGGAACACAGTTGTGAAGATACTGCTTTTTCTAATATCTTTGACAGAAAAGGCAGATTCGAGATCGGCCTGTAATTGACTAATTCTGTAGGATCAAGTTGTGTTTTTTTAACAAGCGGTTTTATCATAGCCAGTTTAAAGGTTTTTGGTACGTATCCTAGAGACAAAGATGAATTAATGATATTAAGAAGAGGATATATGACCTCTGGAAACATCTCTTTCAGTAGCTTAGTCGGTATAGGATCTAACATACAAGTTGTCGATTTAGATGAATTAACGAGTTTGCAGAATTCTTCCTCTCCTATAGCAACAAATGAATCAAATTTTTCCTCAGGGAGACTACAATGCACTTCCTGATGCGATACTGTGGTAGACGGTTGCATAGTTATAATTTTGTCCCTGATATTATCAATCTTATAAGTGAAGAAGTTCATAAAGTCATCACTGCTGTGTTGCTTGGACACTTCTGAGCTTGAAGCTTTCTTTTTCGTTAGTTTAGCCACTGTTTCAAATAAATACCTTGGATTATGTTTATTTTCTTCTAATAGGTTTGAAAAATAAGCAGATCTAGCAGCTTTTAAAGCCTCTCTGTAAGCAATCGAGCTCTCTTTCCATGAAATCCGAAATACCTCTAGTTTAGTTTTCTTCCAGTTGCGCTCCATTTTTCTGGCTGCTCTCTTAAGGGCCCGGGTGTGCTCGCTGTACCACGGCGTTGGGCTATTTTCTTTAATCTTCTTTAAGCGCAACGGAGCAACTGCGTCTAAAGTGCTGGAAAAGAGAGAGTTAAACGTTTCTGTTGCAATATCAAGTTCTTCTAAGCTATCCGGGATGCTGAGATGATGAAACTGATTAGGAAGATTATTGATAAAGCAATCTTTAGTGGCAGAAGTTATAGGTCTAACGTATTTATAACACGGAGTCGGCTTTGCAGCCTTGGCTAAATGTAATTTACATGAGACTAGATAATGATCTGAGATGTCATCGCTCTGCTGCAGAATTTCAACGGCATCAACATCTATTCCATGTGATAATATTAGATCTAGAGTATGATTACGACGATGAGTAGGTCCTGACACGTGTTGTCTAACTCCAATTGAGTTTACAATGTCTTTAAATGCCAATCCAAATGCATCTTTTTCATTATCTACATGTATATTAAAATCACCAACAATTAGTACTTTATCTGCAGCCAATACTAATTCTGATAGGAAGTCCGCAAATTCTTTGATAAAATCTTTATGGTGCCCTGGTGGCCTGTATACAGTAGCCAGCATAATTCTCAAATGTGATTTATCGTTTACACTATAGATTTTTACATTAAGCACCAATACTTCAAAAGAAGTATATTTAAAGCTAGATTTCTTAGTGGTTTTGAAAATATTACTATAAATTACAGCAACACCTCCCCCTTTGCCTTTCAGACGAGGTTCATGTTTATAACTGTAATCTTGTGGGGTTGACTCATTTAAAATAATGTAATCGTTTGGTTTTAGCCAGGTTTCTGTCAAACACAGCATATCAAGATTATAATCTGAAATCATATCATTAACTATGAGAGATTTTGAAGTAAGGGATCGAATATTCAGCAACCCAAGCTTTATCATTTGCTCATCTGTATTATATCTGTTTTTTATTTGTTGAACATCAATTAAATGTTTAACCTGACGTTTTTTGGAGTTCCAAATTCGGGGAACAGACACAGTCTCTATATGATGACATCTAGGTGAAAGAGACTCTATGTGATGGGATTTATCTGACCTTGGTGACGTGAGGCCGCTAGCAGACGGTCGGTTTAGCCAGTCTGTCTGCTTCAGTGAAAAGTGAAAAGTGAAAGCACACTTTTGATGGACAAAATAAATATGATTTCACACAAAAAGTAATTTCACACAGAATAAGCATGTCTAGTCAGTTTTAACAAGAACTGAAGTAGGCAAAAAAAGAAAATGAAGACTCCCCATTTAAACTTGTTTTTAATTATTCAGTTTGGGTGAAAGTATGGTGTATTATAAAAAAAGCTAAAGTAAACTAGCCAGAAAATATTATATATAGCCTACACTTTCTTTTAGTTCATGTAATACACAGACAGCTACATAGGCTAGCACAACCCCAAAACACCAGCTTAACACCAGCTTGTTACTGCACTTTATTATACTGTATGTTCTGTTTTTTTTTGTCGTTTTTTTTTTTTTGTACTTGAGTGCAATACATTTGATGAAAAAATGAGAATCGTGTAAGAGAATCGTGATCTCAATTCCCATGGAGAAAAATCGTGGTTCACATTTTAGCAAGAATCGTGCAGCCCTAATGGGCAGTAATGTTTCCATAGCGTTAACATCATTACCCAGCACTGAGTTCCACTCAAAATGGAATGTCTCAGGTTACGCATGTAACCCGGTTTCCTGAGAGGGAACGAGGCGCTGCGTTGCCTTGCCATACTTCAGCGGAGCTTGAAACATCTTCTTTCAGACACTAAGAATCTCATGGCGCATTTTTCGAGCATCTATTATTGGTCTTCGTGATGCACTGATGTTACGCCACCTGACCTTTCTTCGACCAATGTGACTGGCTTGCTTTCCACACTTGCTTCAAATACCGGCTCATGCAGAGGCATTCCTGTACCTAGACATGTACCGGTATTCGGTAATGCGATAAATCGCGGTAATGAATATGCACGATATTGTTATCGCGGCCACTTCAAAATACCGTGAAAAATAATAGATTTGAATTTAGACTTTTAGAACACGCATTAGCTAATTTTCTATCAACCGCTTAAACACTGCGTATATGCTCCGCAAAACACGTGCGCACTCTGATGTAAACAAGCCCCACATGTATAAGCACTGTGTGCACGCGGCGCAGAGCGCACTCTAGTCTAATGTAAACAATCATCACATGGAGTAGAAGCATGGCGGAAGGAGGAACGCTGCCGACGATTTACCCCCCGCAGGGCTGCCAACTCTCACGCATTCAACTTGAGACTCAAGCGCCTTTCAGACAGGACGCAGAATACTCGCGGGGACGTTTTGTTGCTGCGTCGACCAAAGCACGCCGGGGTCAAAGTTAAAAATAGTTCAACTTTTTATTTGCAAAATAGCAAATCGCGTTCTGTCTGAAAGCCGCTTTACGGAATTGACACTTTTCACACGCTCTCACGCAGAGAAAAATCGCGGAGCAAAGAGGACACTGACACCGACAGACTAGACAGAGCAGGCTACTTTTGATATGAAAAAAAAAAAAAAGGTTCTGTCCATTGTGACAGATCGCTGCGCCTCAGTTCAAGTAAACCGATCTGTTACTTTTTATTTAAAGATACAGTACAACTTACCTTAAGGTTTATGCCTCATACAAAATGTCGATCAATCAGTGTTTTTCACGGAAAGAGGTCAATAAAACTGGAGGAGAACAGTTATGTCACAGAACGTTACATTTACCTCAGGAAAGCCATTTAATGACCAGCACTTTAGTTGACTAGAAAAAATTGTAATTTTGCTAAATATGTGCACTTTATTACATATTAATTATATGTTTACTTGTCATTACATATTGTTATTATAATGAAAACCGCATTATATTTCGCATTATATTTCTCTCTCTCTCTGTTTACAGCATTATGTGAGATATATTTTTTTCTTGAGAAAAATTAACATGCAGACTGTAGCCTACCTAATATTTATCCAAATGAGTCAATATTGAATTAAGATGAAAATCAAATCCAAGAATTTATTTGAATAATACAAACAGTAGCTTACCAGTCATTGTACCATGTAAACATTGTAACACGTTGTCACTAAACTTAATAAAATTCTGTTTAGTTACCATGTTTTGAAAATCACAATTACACATTGTGATGCAAGTTGTTTTTTTAGATACCCGCAATCCATCTGTTTCTCTTGAGCAATTAAAATATCGTGATAATACCGTATACCGTGATAAAAGCTCATTCAATTAATCGCAGCACGAAAATTTGATACCGGCACATGCCTACCTGTACCGTTAATGTCATAACGCAGTGTCTTTTTCCCTCTCAGGGAACTAGGTTACATGCATAACCTCAGATGTTTGGGCCATATAGTGTGTAAGGTTATATAGGTCAGTGATGTGTTTATGAATTGGCTTGCATTACTTGATGTAGAGTTTTTTGGAGGGTGTATTGATCAAAGACAGACTTATGGATTTATGGGGGATTATCATAGGTCCAATAGCATAAAAAGATGATTAGACCTACTGCAAATGTAAGTGATTTCTTTCTTCTATGAGAAAGCACACACTGCACTTGGTTGTGTTTCACTTAACATTTTCAATTTATATGTTAAAGGTTAAAGTGTTCACACTGTATACTGGTTAAAGTGTATTTTTTTATTTTTTTTATTTTAATCACTCTGTTTGAGAAAGAATTGTAAATACAAATTACATTTATTTGGTTAATTACTATGAGGTCATAAAAACAGCATGTAAAGTAATGAAACAAGAATTAGTTTTAAGGGACTATGTAGAATTCAGAAACCCTTGTACTTAGTGACACCGGTGGCCATTAAGGGAGCTGCAGCCAGCAACTTATTGGTCTTGCACGCACTCCTGCACACATAATGCACAAGGGACAGACAAGGAAATCTATTTAATTTGTGTTTTTAAAGGGAAAGCATTAACCTGACCCTGGAGTTGGTTCACCATCCGCCTATGATCAGATTTTTTTTTTTGTTCCTGACAGGTTACTTTGGTTAGTTTGCAGATTAACTGCTCATATTTCACGCTGTTTGATGTCTTTTGAATGTTGTCAGCGGTGTCTGAGCTCCTTCCACGTATTTTTCTTGAGGCACCATAACACATCTTTGACAGGCGCTCTTTTTGTCATACAAAAATGCTTTAAATATTAAATGGTAAGAACACCAGGACTCAAACACATTTTTGAGAAAGGAGTTTAATCTATGGATAAAACTAAGATAGACATGGTATTTAAATTTACAGCGATGCAGCACCGGTGTGAATAAATTAAAAGGATCACTGTGTTACCATTTATTGTTTTGCTGTTTGCTGCTTTTATTTGTGCTTGTGTTTGTCAGCTTCAGTTCTTTGTCATGTGGTGATTATTCAGAGCTCATCTTTCACTCTTATTGTGGTTTGTATGTTAAATCTTGAGATTCTATTTTAGTATTTAATGTCTGGGTGGCTCAGTTTACCCCTTAAGCTTCATTTTCTCTGTCTGTCACTCAAGATGAAATATAAGCTGTATCTAAAGCACCTTGTATGGGTCTTCAGCAGTGGGGCTCAGACAGAAAAAGCTGCGTGATCAGTCACTGCCAGTCAAGTTTCATAAGTCTCTGTCCTCCACCCATGTGGTTTATTCTGACAGGATGTCACTCTAGATGATGCTGAAAAATACTAGTGGGGGTCATTGAGGTGCATGCTGCGTGCATTGATGTATAATGTCCCATGTTTCATAATTTTGTATGACACCCCAGACGGAGCAGCTCTGTACATGACAGTTATGTAACATCCCAATAGTGTGGTCTACTAATTTTGAATAATTACATTAACCGCTTCTGCCATGATGACATGAGTCTGAGGAAATTAGAAAATAGCAGTTTCAGTGGAGCGGTTGGCACACAAGTGTACACACGTTGCCCACAAATAGAATGTATATGTAACGCATATCAAAATAAGAAAATATGAAGTTATGTTTAATTTAAAGAAATTGAAGCTTAACGATTTTTTGACCATTCTTTTAGCATTGCGATATACTTGATTCCCATTATGGAAATGTTAATGTTTATATGATTTACCTTGAAAAATATTTTTATTTTTATTATTATAGCAGCCTTTATCAAAATAAATATCAGCCTTTATATTGGCCTTTAATGCTGATTTAAACAATAATATAAACTGTTATTTTAGTATTTAATACTTTCTAATATTCTCTATATTATTATTATTATCATTATTGAATGAATAAATGTGCAGAATTTATCCTGGTTTAAAAATAATGAATGCTATAGTGTGCTATATTTTATTGTAAAACAGTAAAAAAATTATTTTAATATTTTATAAAAATTAAACAAAACAAACAAATAATAATACAATGTTTGTATTTATAATAATGTTATTTTAATATTTTATAAATATTCTCTGAGATTATTATTATTATCTTTATTACTATTATTATTTATGCTGGTTTAAAAATAATCTATACTAATAAGATATACTATATTTAAAGAGTAAAATTTTATTTCAAGATTTAAAAAAAAAATCTCTGATGATGATCATGATTATTGAATGCATCAGTTAATTTAACTGATTTTATACTTATTTAAACAATAAATAATACAATATGTATTATTTATTATACTGTTATTTTAATATCTTATAAATATAATCTGATATTATTATTATTTAATTAATAAATTCATTATTTTGCAGCCTTTACACTGTTTTAAACAATAAAATACTATATTTTTATTTATAAATATTTTATACTTTGAGATCATTATTAATATTAAATCTATGAATTATTTTACGGCTATTATGCTGTCTCAAACAACAACAACAACTACAACTACAATACCAACTGTAATAATAATAATAATAATAAAAAAAAATTCAGATTGGAAATGACAAAAAAAAAAAAAAAAAAAACAGGTTGTCAGGCAAATAAAAAAGGATTTATTTCTGTATGGTTATAAATAAGACTGCACCCTAGAAAACATGGGCCTATAGCAACAGTATTTCTATAATTCACCGTAGTACCACCTGCAACGGAAACTTTGCAAACATCCAAATATTGCAGACTTAATAACAGCTTTGCATTGGGGGCGACCAATAAGCGTGAAGATCTGTCTTTGATGTCAGAAAAAATTGGTCTGTTTCCTGAGCTCGACTGTCCATTATTACAGCCTGTCTGTTTGTTTACATGCAGAAGCTGAATTAGCATTGTGTCCTATTACTTTGGAGTCAATTAGCCTGATCAATAAACTGGCAGGGAAATAGAAACAGCTATGTGTTTGTCTGATTATACATTATGAGAGTTAAACAGTTATCATCTCATAAGTAGTTCATTTAAATGTATCTAATTTTAATAAAAAAAAAATGCATTGACTTGAGGAGCTCTGTATACTACGGAAGTAGTATACACTAGTGTGTGTGTGTGTGTGTGTACCTACTTACTATATTTTAGGGACAAATTTGTACCCAGAAGTGACCAAAATCTGACAAAATCTCCGAAAACCATCCCTTTAGGGTCATCCTCATTTTCAAATCTGGTTCAAAATAAAGAAATCAAAGTTGTTGTTTTTTTAAATGTAAAAATGCAGAAAGTTTTGTGTGATGGGTAGGGTTAGTGTAAGGAGAGAGAACTACAGTATACACAGTAGGCTATAGTATACAAAATAACCATTACGCCTATGGAATGTCCCCATTTAGATAGTTAAGTAAACATGCGCGCTTGTCCATTTGTTTGCACTCTCTTTACCTGTGCATCTCTGCCCTAGTCTAACCTTCATATTGGCAGTGTATTGAATAATAAGGTCATTCCTGAGCGCTCATGTTTCTTTCCTTTTAATGAGAATAGCATGAACACGAGTCTATGCAGATCGAGCCACGTTGTTATATGACCAACCTGGATTTAAATAACTTGTCAAGCTCTGCTGTTGTTTTAGCAGGATGATGAATATGATAAAGAACAAAATTTACATTTCCCCCCTGGAAGACTAACACAGAGCTGCTGATTTATTACTGTATACTGCAAAGTTTAGCAAAGCTAATTAAGGACAGCATTCCCTGGGTCAGATTTAATCACGAGAACGTTTACAACTGCTGCTGAGGAAAGAGAAGTGCTGTGGAAATGTGAAGAATGAGGTATTACAGTGGAGCTTATGCTAACACCTAACATAGCAAACAGTGTGATTACACCTCTTAATGCAACGTAAAACACATTTTTGATGAATGAGAGCTATTTTCACAATTAACCAGGTTAATGTTTAGGTTTAAGACCTTATGTCACCTTCAAGTCATGTGAATTAAAGTATCATGGAGGAAGCTAATTGTTTTAGTCGTGGTTCAGTTTTAAGTGTGAAAGTTGACTGTAATACTTATTTTGTATGCAAGCTGGTTTAGCAAGCAGCAGGCTTGCATGACAAAACTACACTTCAGAAGTTTGGGGTTGGATTTGTTTCTACATTTTTGAAATAAGTAATTTAGGCTCACCAAAGCTGCATTTATTTGATCAAAATACATTAAAACAGTAATATTGTGAAATATTAGTACAATTTAATATAGGCCTAACTGTTTTCTATTTGAATATATTTTATGTAATTCATTCCTGTGATGTAAAGATGAATTCTCAGCATCATTACTCCAGTATTCAGTCACATGATCCCTCAGAAATCATTCTAATATGCTGCTTCTTCTAATATGCTGACTTGAAGCAGTGCATGCTGGTTAGAAATGTTGTCCGACTTGAGACAGCGCCGACGCCACTTGACTGTGACATATGCCATCAAAGTAGCGTGAGAGGGATTCGAGAGCAGCCGGAGGATTTCTCCTCAAGAGACTGTTCCAGGATTGGCCAGATTCACCGCATGGCAACAATCACGGATTTCTGTGTGTTATTCTCACACCTTCAGTTCCACTAATGTTCCATAGTTCCACAAATCTGTGTTTTTATAACAGGAAAATCTCTTTTCATGTAGTCGCAATGTTATATTATGTTATGTTTATCAAAATAAAACTGATTAACAAAAAAACGTAGACCCCACTTCATTGATTGTATAGGCTTATATTGAACTTTATTCTTGTAAAAACAGACCCTGTATTTAGCAGTACATAAAGTATTAAATGGAAACGTATTGTATTTGCTGTGGTAAAGTATCTAAACACAGCGCGAGCATCACTACGGGAAGCAGAAAGTGTCCGACTTATCTCCGTTTTCAGCTCCTCCCCGCCTGCACACGGCAACACACGGCTAGATCACACACGAAACCGCACGCTCACACAAAGACAAGAAAATACAGGGGTGTCAGGTCTCTGTTACAAAACCAAGAATAAACCAGACCGAAGTGACAGATCCCTGACAAATAAATGCCTTTACTGTCAGTTTTGATCAATTGAATGTGTTTATTGAATAAGAGCATTCATTTCTTAAAAAAAAAAAAAAAAGAGATCATACCAAACTTTTGAATGGTAGTGTACATCTAAAATAGCTAATAGCTCAAATAAAGCATCAGTTTTAAATGCCCAATCTGCAATCTTGTTGTACTAGCACAATATTTTTATTTAAGTGACAAAGAAAGAAAGAAATACCAAAATGCTTTGCACCCCAAGGAAAAACACTTGAACACATGCCATATTGTAATAATGACTTCCAAACTTGTAAGTATGAACTTCCCAGAACTTGAATGCAGCAGTAATCAGATTTGAGGTGTTCAAGTGATTTTATTCAGAGTAAAATGATCGTTTGGGGCTATTTCATGTTTTTGGTTTTCTCTCTTTTTATTCCCTGACAACATCAGGAAGCTGTTTCAGAGCTAGCATGTGATTTAGATGTGTAACTGATGTTACACATAGTCTCTTACAGAGAATGATGGAAACTTGCCAAATAAACCAGCTAAATTAGCCTTTTCTTGCAAACCCTTCACTATAACTTAAAAATGATCAAATGCAAATAACTTCCACTATGATTCTTTAATTGAATTATATGCAATCATAATGTAGTATTCCATTATGAACATAAACAGTCACATAAACCAGCTTAGTATTATCTGTTTTTTTTTTTCTTTTCTGATAAATATGACATTGTGGTAGCTCACTTCGTAAGTGCAATAATTTCAACATGACTTGAACTAACACCATAAAAATAGAGAGAGCGAGAAAGAGGGTGGGGGTGCCGTCTCTGGCCAGTAATCCTCCCGTAAAGAGTTTTGAAATAAACTCTCTTTATTAATGATAGAAAGTGCAAAACCCTGAAAATCCAGGGTGGTTCAACACTTAAAGTGTTCGGATCACTCCCACGGCGTATTGAATAATTTATGAAACAAGTGAGATCTCTCTTCTATCTCACTCACTGATAATTCAAAAGGTAGTGTTAATGGAAGAAATAACTAGCTCCTTCTGTTATTATAGAGTTTTTCTTTTGTTCAGTTTTGACAACCTGTGAATCTCAGAGCAAAGACAACCTTGAGTCTTTGATGCTTGTAATGATGTAAATTCTTACCACAGTAAATGAATGAATCTGAGCGAACCGTTGCGCAAACTGGTTTTTATTGCTTCTCAAAATAGCCGGAAAGGTCAAGACAAAGAGGGGATCAGTGCGGATATGAGGCTTCACTCTGAAGCAGTCCCAGTTTGCCTTTTTCCAAGAACCATCATTTAATATCCAACTGAAATGTGGTTTGACATATTTGGCTGGAAAGACAAAAAGCAATAGACGTGGGACAGATGGAGAGACACAGCAGCCTTTTGGGAAACAGAGCTCTGACCGACTCAAATAACAGCTTAATCCCATTTAATTAAAATTCAATATTATAATTCACGCTAAATAAGTTTTAATTTGTTCACACATTTAATTGAGTTTTAGAGACAGAGAACACAATGAGTTATAATAAAGCACAAATAGCACAATACAAATTCCATTATACTAATTTCAGGAAAAATAATAAATTAATAACTCAAGCGTGCATAGGTCAGACCCCTTCTAGTCTTCGAATACCAGAACAAGACAAAGATAGCTACAGAAAAAGGCAGCAATATTCTTAGAAACAGCAGTTGAATAACTGAGAGAAATTATCATTCTGTCTGATAAAGTAATCATAAACGATCATGTAAAGGAATTTTAATGATTAACACTACACTTTAGCTAGGTTAACAGAGGGTGAAAGCAAATGATTCGTGCCAATAGTATGTACATTTAATGCATGGAGGATGTACTCAATACTATGTTATGAACCATGCTAAATCACCACCTTGTAATTGTAGGGTTCTATCTGCATTTTGAGCAGTTTTAAGATATTGAACCTCAGTTTTTGCATTATTTTTGATGTTGTAGATAGAACCTTTTTCTTTCAACATAAAAAACATCATATAATGTAAATAAGTTGTCACAGAACATGAATATGTGAGTAACAAAATTTTGACAAAAATGTCAGATAGAACCTTATAATTCCAAGGTGACAAAATTGTGTGAATTATGTTATTTCTAGATTGTGTTGAAGCTGATTGCAATACGGAGTGCAGACATGTAAATGAATGTGAGTCATCCATGTGACATTTAAACCATGTTGTTATTGTTAACTAAAGCTAAATTGTTTAAATAAAATGTAAATATTGCATTAAAACTAAATAAAACAAATAGAAATGTTGACAGGTCAACTAACTGAAAAAAAAGTTTATGCTAAAAATAAATATAGGTAATACTTGTCAGGGTTTTGTTCTGTTTTGTCTGTTTTCATTGAGTTCACCTTCTGTTTGCTCAGTTGGCCCAGCTTTCCCATGCGTTTCTTTGTTTCATCTCATTCACCTGTTGCTCGTTAATTAGCTAAATTAGTTCCTCGTTTGGTCTTGTATATCCCTGTTTGGTTCAGTTCTTTGTCCTGTCTCGTCTATGTTGGATGGTTGTTTTCTGAGTTCCTCTGCCTGTTCCTTGTGTGTTTGGATTAAAATACTATTTCCTGGAATTATCCTTTGTCGTCTGTTTCATTGATACAGCCATTCCGTGGCAACAATAAGGTTCCATTTGTCAATATTAACCCTCTGGGGTCTAAGGTGTTTTTGGGGTCCTTGAGATGTTTTGACATGCCCTGACATTTGTGCTTTTTTCAGTTTATTATAAACATATTAATGGCACAGGTAAAATTACACTCTATTTTCACAAACAGGGCTACCATAATATGTGAGCAACATGTATGTACATGTTTGTAGTTTTGAGTGAATATTGTTTATGCATGGTTATTGAAAACACTAAAAATGAAAGTTTCTGAAAAAGGCCACAAAACACATACTAAATATCTG
The DNA here is from genome assembly GCA_030578255.1 of Tiaroga cobitis. NCBI lineage: Eukaryota > Metazoa > Chordata > Actinopteri > Cypriniformes > Leuciscidae > Tiaroga > Tiaroga cobitis. Next base: position 7,078,028 of record CM060608.1, read on the forward strand.
TCCACAAGACTTTTGACTAATGGGTGTTGTCGTCTGGAGTTTTTGCTTCAAAATGATCTGAAAATCATCCTGCCTAATCATTCACATAAAACAATCGATTGTTTTAAATTGTGAAAAACTTTTCTTTTTTTTTTTTTTTGGAAAGGCAATATGTGAATGGGCGTGAACGGCCCAACCCCCTCATGAACAATTAGGTGGTTCTCACCTGAGATGACAAAGACCTGCATAATGAGCCTTTCATTCAGGTGTCACACAAGAAATAATGCAAGGACAATATATATATATATATATATATTAGGGCTGTCAGTTAAACGTGTTATTAACTGCGTTAACGCAAACCCATTTTAACGTCGTCAAATTTTTTATCGCGCAATTAACGGTCTTTTTGGCCTAGCAAACTTTGTAGTTTTTTTTCCACATGCTTTTACAACAGGACGCGGCGCGGCGCTGTGAAACACATTCATTTCAATGGCTTGCGCCGCGCGAGGAAATTCCTTCGTTGCTCTGTCGACCAAAGCGCAAGCGGATCTAGCCAGACTGGAAACAAAACAACAGGCTCGCCGCACACACTTGTTTGGGCTTGCGAGCCGGCCAAATAGTTGGTTAACGTTACGCTTGGAGTGGATGGCGAGCGCGAGACGCCGAAATGGATGCCAATAAGATTCTGAATGGAAAGTTTACTTTTAAAAAGTTGCAAAAAGTTCCATTGACAAGACCAAAGTGATTTGTGTCTTTTGTCATTGTGAACTGAGCTATCATCATCGCAGCACGTCCAGTCTGAAATACCACTTGATGGCCAAGCACACACACACACACAGCTGATGCGAATTCTCCGCCCCCTCGCCAATATCAGGACCTCGTCAGTATTTCTTTCACCCTTTTATTGATGTTACAGTGTTACATTGAGAGATTATTTGCTCCAAGTGAGAATGTTAGTGTGAAATTGAACACAGTGTATGCCAATGTTGTTTTCAATAAAAAAACATTTGCACAAAGCAAGCCGATCCACTTTTCCATGTTGATAAGAGGATTAAAATGAGAAAAAATAATGGGACAAAAAGAAAATCAAGAGACATTTAGAATCGATAAAAATAATTGTGATTAATCGCGAGTTAACTATGACATTAATGCGATTAATCGCGATTAAATATTTTAATCGTTTGACAGCCCTAATATATATATACACTCACCTAAAGGATTATTAGGAACACCTGTTCAATTTCTCATTAATGCAATTATCTAATCAACCAGTCACATGGCAGTTGCTTCAATGCATTTAGGGGTGTGGTCCTGGTCAAGACAATCTCCTGAACTCCAAACTGAGTGTCAGAATGGGTAAAGAAAAGTGATTTAAGCCATTTTGAGCGTGGCATGGTTGTTGGTGCCAGACGGGCCGGTCTGAGTACGCATGCGCAGTACGCATGCGCAGACCGAAGCGCCCTGCTCTCAGATCAGTTGGACATGGATATGCTTACACGAGCTAAAAAAGATATAAATACTGTTCGTTTTCTCACAAAAACCACTCGTTTCGTGTCTTAGGGCATCAATGTGTACTTACATTTACGAGTCATTAAATAATGTTTAATTTTGACTGCTCTTTGAGTTGGACCCCCTTCACCTCCATTGTATGACTGACAGACAACAACAGTTTTACCTAAAATTATCAAAATTGAAGATACTGTGGAAACAAAGACACCTACATCTTGGATGCACTAGAGGTAAGCTAAAACATATCAAAAATTAATTTCAAAGTGAACTATCCCTTTAAGGATTCATTATTTTGATATAGCTTGTATTGGAACAAACACTAAAACAGTTGATTAGTTTATTTTTGACAAAACATACTATATATTTAATGCACTGCTTTCATTGAAGCACACACATACACATCACTCGGACACAGAGATCGGAGATCGCACCGGTCTGAACTATTGATACAAGGATGGATGGATCCATGCTTTCACCAAATTCTGACCCCATCTGAGGGTGTACTCACACTAGGCACGGTTGCCTTGTACCTTGCCCGAGCGCGATTGTCCCCCCTTTCCACTCCTCCACTGGCCAGCACTCAAATTGTACCTAACGTTTTGTGCCGGTGTTCTGACGATTCATGCTACCCATCAAGATGTGCTACTTACAGGTTATGAGAATGTGCAGACTCTTTTTTTTTTCTTTTTTTCTGCGTTACCACAACCATACATCTATGCATCCTTGCTGTGGAGACAGGTCAAAGATTAATATTTTGATAATTTTTTTACTTTTCACACCGTTTTAAAAATAAAAACAGTATAGTATACAGTACTCATAACGTCATATTTTAGTATAATTGTATTTCATATAATATACAATAATGTCATTTTTACTTGTTGTCAAATGTGATAATTGCTAAATTAAATATCAAAATATGCTCCCCATACACTTACCCTGTTTTAAATTAAATAACGATATCATAATAGTATAATATTTACACCATTATAGACACAACAGAGAATGAATCGACATTCTCTGTGATCGATTCGCGCTTGGGTAGCATTTTGTTTTTGACAAGGTAGCACAAATCGTCAGACTCTGCTATCGATTCGTGCAATGGTAGCATTTTTCGACAAGGCAGCAGAAATTGTTAGAACACCGGAGCCTGCTCATGTCTTTTACCCTGCAACATTTTGTTTAGAATAAAACGGGAAGAAAACTGCTTTCGCTAATCGACTGCCTAATTTATGGATCATTTATGGCGCACATCGATTTTTACTTGATTGTGGTGCACGTATCAGAAGGCAGCTGACGTTGATGGAGGAATTTGCTAGCCTGATCCTACCAGACTCTCGTACATTTCATTTGTACAGAGAGTCTGGCCACTCCCCATTGATAAGTGTTAACTTCCTCGAAGGCGGGTACTCTGTTGAAGTTTAAAACTATTGGATCTGCCCAGAGCCACTCTGAATCTGCCATAACCAATCGCTAGCGTTCACCTTAGCCAACTCATTCAAAACAACAGACCGAATGGCTTCGCTCTCATCTTTCTCCGCCACCATCAACGTCATCGTTCTCAGCCACTCCCTCTGTTCGCTGATTGGACAGGTAAAAATTGGCCGGAGAAAACCCACAAATATACCGCAAACCCAGACGATGTACTGAAGGAAAATGAAAATTGAACGGAAGTACGTAGGAGGGCGGAGCCAGGGTAGGAATTTGCAGCTTTTGCTCTCAAACTACAATTCCTGTTCATCAATAAGGTGAGAATCAGACCTGTTATAAACCTAAAAATGCTCTAATGAATTGAAAAGTGTATTGCCCAAGTATTAATAGAAGATGTTTGTGATGACAGTAGCGCAATGCTGTTCCGTGCTCTGGCACGGTTAGTGCTCACATTACATGCATTACATATGCCTGAGCCCAACTGAACCTCTTCCAAGCGGACCAGGAATGTTTAAACGAGTGGTACGGAGTGATCACACTAGTCAAATTAACCAGACTTTGGGGGTCAAATGCGATCGGGTACTGTTTAAATCGTGTAGTGTGAGTACATGCTGTATGTTGCAGTAGAAATCAAGACTCAATGGACCAGGCAACATCTTTTCAGTCTTCTACTGTCCAATTTTGGTGAACCGTGCAAATTGTAGCCTCAGTTTCCTGTTCTTTTTTGACAGGAGAGGCACCCGGTGTGTTCTTCTGCTGCTGTAGTCCATCTGCTTCATGTCCGATGTGTTTAGCGTTCAGAGATGCTCTTCTGCAGACTTCGGTTGTAACAAGTGTTTATTTGTGTTACTGTTGCCTATCAGCTCGAACCAGCCTGACCATTCTCCTCTGACCTCTGGCATCAACAAGGCATTTTCAACCTTACATCTTTTGCTCGCTGTATGTTTTCTAATTTTTGGACCATTCTCTGTAAACCCTAGAGATGGTTGTGCATAAAAATCCAAAGAGATCAGCACTTTCTGAAATACTCAGACAAGTCCCTCTGAAACCAAACACCATGCCATGTTCAAAGTCACTTAAATCACCTTTCTTCCACATTTTGATGCTAATTTCAAACTTCAGCAAAACGTTCTGACCATACATGCCTAAATACATTAAGTGGCTGCCATGTGAGTGGCTGGTTAGATATTTGCATTAACGAGCAGTTGAACAGGTGTACCTAATTAAGTGTTCAGTGAGTGATGTATATCACTTTATATATATCACTATATATATCACTATATATACAGTGTGTATATATATATATATATATATATATATATATATATATATATATATATATGGATTGAGAATCTTACTCGTTAATTTTGAACTATTTTCATTGCCGGAGTAAGTTGCTTAGCTGGCAATTTTGTGTCAAGTTTTATGTCACACTCACAATTATGGGCACAGGAAAAGTGGAAGACTGGAGGAAAACCAGATCCACAATGAGAAATGAGGTGGAGGAAGTTAAAAGAGGATTAAACAGGCTAGACTGCCAAGAAATACCCTGTCTAATGGGATCTGGGGTCTCTGTGTGTGAGAACAGGACAATGAGGAGGAATACTTTTGAGAATCATGGGGTTTATGGCATGTAAAAGTAACATATAGTAATTGTATAGCTCTGTTAAAGGTGTCATTAAAAAAAAAAAAAAAGCCTACTGGTAACATCCACAATGGATTGAATGAACAATTAAAAGTCAGTAAGACTGAAGCCCCCTAAATAATTTATATCAACACATGCCTGACATACTGGTCTAAATAATATTAATAATAAAATACACATATTTCTCTGAACTCATTTAAACACAGGGTTTTTTAGTGACATTACTGGCATGATAGCTGTGCGGTATGAGCTGTCAGTAGTTCATTTGCTTATAGTACCTTTAATTTAAATTATAGATGATTATTATTTTTGACCCCTTTTCCACATGACACATCTTTTTCTATTCTCAGCTTTAGGCAGAATCAAAGCCTGTGGAAGTAGCCCACTCTGTGACATTAATATTCATTGGGTGCTGGAGTATATTAGATGTTGAAGATTCATGCAATTTGACCGCTGCTCTTCATTACTGTTTTTCTGTCCTCACTGCTCCTGTTCAAACCTTTTTCTCTTCCACAAAACAAATATTGTTAATACAAGATCCATGCATTTGAAAAATAATAATGTTCATGAAAGTTCCTCTCAGACATTACTGCATATTTATGTAGTCTTGTGCATTTTTCCTCCATCCATCCTGTTTGTTACTGTAAGCGGTATAGGGGAAGAACTTGTAGGCAATTTCAGAGAGGCTAGCAATATCAACCTAGCTTTGAAAGCATAAGATTCCACCCTCTCTAAAAGCCACGCCTCCTCCAAAATACATAAATGCACGCCATCAGAAAGAGAGAGAGAGAGAGAGAGAGAGAGAGAGAGAGAGAGATTTGACATTTATGCCTCTTTATTTATATATTTTTTTCCCTTTCAAAAATTATTTTACAAAAGAAACATAACAGGGAGAAAATAATTAAATGAAATAACATTTTATAACCAACAGTTAATACCTTACCAACAGCAAAGTAATTTATGATCAATCATGATCAATATTACACAAAACTTCACTCAAACCCAATGTTTTCATAAAACCAGCCAGAATCAGTAAAAAAAAAAACATTTTAATTTATTTCTTTTTTTTTAATTAGTACTGTTGATCACACTAGTCTACGTTAATGTTTCCCCGGGAAGTTTGTTTTGAAAAACTTTTATTTTGTAAAAAGTGGTACAAAGTCACACTTGTGGTCTTCCTGGGCCAAAATGACCGGCCTATAAAAAATAGCTTATAAATCACTCATTATACGATATTTTCACCCAATCATTTTGAGACAAAACGGGCAGGGGCTTGAGCCCCCCCCCCCCCCCCCCCACACACACACACTTTTTTTTTATTCGCTCGTTTCAGTGATAAAAGCACCATTGTGAGTGAAGTTGGATTCCTGACACGGATAATTTCCGATTACAGGGTGAGTTTCATCCAACATAGTTAAATTCTTCTGCAAATTTTCTGCAAAGCCTTCAAACACTGTTGCATTTAAATTACATCGATGTCTCTGTAGCGTGCAAAAATGACCGGTGTTGTTGGCTAAAACCATGCATGCAGCTTGCTTTTCATAATTTGCGAAACCTCCCAAGTCCCAACGTTAGACAAAACCTTAATTTCGGGGTCATTGTGCTTTCAAATGTGGGTAAACTTGTTGTAATCTGTACATATCTCTTGTCTGTGGGTGATTTTTTTATTTTTTTGTACTAGTAGGCCTAGTGTTTTTAATGGTGGCTTTATTTTTGCATCGATCCAAGTTGTTTGATATAAGAATCATAAATAATAATTCATATTCAAAGTTTCGTTATTGCTGCTGCAATGTTACTTTGCCTAGCACATCATTTTTATGGATGTTTTATTTTGGTGGATATTCTTCTTTGCTAAGATTGTTTTGCATCGGTGGTGAGGTGTTGGGGAAAATCTTGAAAGGAAGCAGACTCATCTTTGGCACCAAAATGATGATCATGTGAATTTATTACAATTTATCAAACATTGCTAAAATAGCATATACGATGTGTTATGTGAAAGCTTGAATACAGAGATATTTTTAATCTAGATTGAATCACATCTTTTACCCCCAAAATATTGTTAAGAAAGCTCTCCTTTCCTGACAAAGTAAAAGGAAGTGTTCTTAATACAAGAATAGTCAATAGCAAAATATGTTGTTTGTGAGTAAACTAATTCTGAACAAACATGTTTGTTTTTCAGGCGGTTCATCGGGATCAATCCAGAAAAAAGCACCAAGGCTGGAGGAGTCATATCAAAGCGGACGGAGATGGTTGCCCAGAAAAACAAAAAAACAAACAGTGAACCCTCGTGTCTCCTGTCTGTTTAAAAAATTGATGGATTTTGAGTGGGCCTTTATATAAATATTACACACACACACACACGCACACACGCACACACGCACACACACACACACACACACACACACACACACACACACACGTTCTCTTGCATCCTTATCTTTGCAGGTATTCACTCAAAATTAGGTGAAAAGAGTCATTCACTATGTTTGTGCCCAGAGTTCATTTTTTGGACAGTATACTTATTAGTAATTTGTTAAAGACTTGTAATTCAGAATCTGATTTGGGGAACATCTAGTTTATTTCTGTTTGTTGTGACTTCTAACCCTTAAAAATATGACATTTTAGTTATTTCCTTACATGTGCTTTATGCTTTTTTAAGTTTAATAAACAAGAGACATGTTTTGAAACAATACTTAAAGCTGCTTTTCTTCTAAAATTCTCTATTTTACTTTTACATTTATTCACTGTATTAAAACATGGTATTTTATAGCAAGACCGCTACAGGGAAATGTATTAAATCACAAGGTTTAGAAAATAATCTACAAAAACCCAGGGAATATTACTGTAAAATATAGAAACAGAAGTTAAATTTCCATCCACAGATTTTAAATTAAACATATTGTTATTTGTTCTCTTTCTTTCTGTTCCAAATTTGAAAAGGAGCATCCATCTCTCTCAAAGAGGTAAAACTAGCTCTGATTAAAGCTACTTTTCCTTTCTCATGAAATAATGAGGCTAAAGCCATCTATTTTTCTCCCTCCAGCTTTCCAACTGTCACAACAATTCCAAAAATGAACTCCTTTTCAATCTGCTTTAAGTTTGAAAAAAAAAAAACGTATCCTACTATTTGCACTGTACGCAATATTATAATTTGTTTCTTTCCCACATCCCACAATTGAACAATAATGTCATCATAATTATTTTGTTTCTTCAACTCAACCCAAAATACAGACATTTTCATCACAATTATTTAAGAACACATGTAACTTTTTTAAAATCTTTATCCTCCCCGTCGCTATATTTGGTGGATAAACATTAATAAAAACAAAACCAATACTATTTGTACTTGCTTGAACAGCTAGAATTCATTATTTTTCTATCACAGTAATAGACGTAGTGGTTATATAAATTTTCTGACAATAAAATGGCAAATCGTCCACTTACATTTGAAGCATGACTCATAAACAAATCACTTGTCCATCACAATCTCCATTCTATTTCATTTTTTACATCACTATGGGTCTTCTGTAAAAAAAAAAAAAATTGGGCATTGTTCATATTTTGAATATATTCATTTAAAATGCTTTTTTTTTTATAAAATCCTAATTTGCTTTTTCCCCCAGTCAAAAACAACAGAAAATGTAAAGACATGTCATCTTTCTTAAATCTTATATCTTGAACTTATTAAATAAAATGTTCCAAAATGTGTGCAATGTAAAGTTGTGAACATAGAGCAATCAAGGCAAACTTTGAGGTAGATCAACATCTGTAATATGTATTAAAAATACCAACCTCTAAAACTCGATACAAATGTAATAAATAAACTTCTGTTTTTAAGTAGAGCGACCGAACATCAATATGCAATAACCTATATTAACAGATTACATCTATGCACAAAACACAAAAATGTTACAAAAATAACAAATAGTACTACTTACATTTGCACAAATAACTATCAAATAGTAATATTCAAATATAAATGGCTTCATTACAAATTGTGAGCAAGGAAGACAAGTTGGTTATATTGTTGTATCGGTTGGAATTGTTGCCAAGTACCTCTCCCTCGTGGACTGCTTGTGGGGTTTTTGTTGAGGTGAGGTAGATGGCGGACGACATGCAGCAAATTTCCAAGCGATGGAAGCGGTTAAGATGAAAAAAAGTTTCTTGTGTTTCAGTGCTTAGCCGGGACAAAAACTGCCACACTGGCGAGTGGACATGTCCTTTTTATTCACAATCTCCTCATCGCTGGCATGGAACGGGCACTCAAAAAATTACTCTTTAAAGTTACTCAATTTAATTATGGACAGTAATTCCACACAAGTATATTATTTTATATTAACATTAATGGATTTTTTAAAATCTATGCAAGCTCCTTGTGTTGTGACAACACAACTGAATGAGAAAGAATCAATGTAAAATAGTAATGTCCTACCAAATCAATGGAATTGCTTCCCTGTAACTTAAACTGTTTAAGTTTAGTGAACATGCTTTATTTAAAACTGCACTGAAAGAATAAAGTGAGCTTAATTCACATAATTATTCAATTGAACTTCTAGAACTTCTAAAAATCTTGAACTTCTAAAATCTATATGCTCCTTCAGCCATTTGAAATTAACTCATTTGAATCAGTCCACAACCTAACCACATGCTCCACTCTTCTCCACAATGGTGACCCACTGTAATTTAAATGGTTCTAATAATTCCAATGTAATTGAACATTAAACACAATTACAGACTATAAAGTCTTCCTCTTTTCTAATTTTCTCAAAAACACATAAAATAACACTTAATTTCAACATTTATTCTCTCTTAATTCAGCTATATGCAAAGCATGCTGGGAACTAACAAGCACCGCCCAGTTTCAGTCACAGCACAAATCATTCATGTAATCCAACACAAATGGATTAAGTAAATTTAAATTGTACATATATTTAAGCAGATTGAACACAATCAAATTAAGTTTGGACAAAATGTATGGCAATTGTGTTGCTTAAGCTCATTTGAATTAAGAAATTTGAACAAGCAGCCAACATTTTTTTCTTCTTCTGTGCAATATAAAAGCATCCCAGAACAGACTTTACGAAATACTAACAGAAATGAAAGACTTTGCCTTTAGATTAACTTTATATTTTCTTACCTGTCTGACTTCTAGCTCTGACACCATGCAACTTTCTACCTTCTTCGCATGCCATCTTCATCCAATATGTTGGAAATCAGCACATCATTTTTTTTTTTTTTTTTGGATCGTGAAATTAAACCCTTTACATTAGTTTAACGATTGATAATTAAGTATAGTCGAAAATTATAAAGGTTAAGTTAATTAAACGCAATACAATAGTGTTTTGGAGGTAAAATAAATATATCTGTGTTACTTTAACATAAAATATTTGGGTAAAAAGAACAGTGCCACAAAACCATTTTTTGAGTGCACTCATTTTTACATATGTTTGTATGTTGCGATGGCGCAACCGAACCCCACAGCAACACAACTTGTCATTGGCTATTTGCTTGTCACTTTGTAGCACGCTCCTTTATTAAAGTATATAATACACTGTTTATGATCCAGGGACGGCACACACTTGAGGGTTGCTCATTCAACCAAAATACATGTCTATTTACATTTGAATGCATTTAAGTGAAACTATCAAGTGACCCCCACCAACAAGGAAGTGCAGCGGATCTCAACAGAACATAAGAGATTGACAAGGCAATATTTTGAATTCAGTTGGTTAAATCTCACTAATATTTATTTAATTTTATTTTAGCTTTATTTCAATTACCAAAAATATTTTTTAGTAGTTTTTTAGTAGCACTGAGACAAACGTTTTAAACTAAGGCAAAATATTTAATTACAGCAAAGACATTACACTGATTATACTGACATATCTTAGTACTTTAGCTTGTGTATAAAACCTCTCATTAAGAAACCACATTTAGATCCAAATAACCTAGCAAATTACAGACCCATTTCGAATCTTCCATTTATGTCAAAAATATTAGAAAAAGTTGTGTCCAGTCAACTCCGCTCTTACTTGCAAGAAAACGACATCTATGAAAAGTTTCAGTCTGGATTCAGGCCACATCATAGCACTGAAACTGCGCTTATTAGAATCACAAATGATTTACTTTTAGCTTCGGACCAAGGCTGTATCTCAGTACTAGTTTTACTTGATCTTAGTGCTGCGTTCGACACTATAGATCACACAATACTCTTAGATCGACTACAAAATTACACTGGTGTTCAAGGACAAGCATTAAGCTGGTTCAGATCATACTTATCTGACCGCTACCATTTCGTCTATTTAAATGGAGAAAAATCGATCATAACTTCGGCAAACTATGGAGTGCCGCAGGGATCTGTGTTAGGCCCTTTATTGTTCTCAATATATATGCTGCCACTTGGTAATATTCTAAGGAAACATGGAATTAGTTTCCATTGTTATGCTGATGACACTCAAATATATATTTCATCACGGCCAGATGAATACGCTAAATTATCCAAATTGACAGATTGTGTTAAAGATATAAAAGATTGGATGACGCGTAATTTTCTTTTATTAAATCCAGACAAGACAGAGGTCAGGTAATACTTATCGGTTGTAAAAACCGTCCACAAAACCTTTCACAGCACGAGTTTAACATTGTAGGATGCCCTGTTACTTTATCCGCTACAGTAAAAGACCTGGGTGTTACATTAGACTGCAACCTGTCTTTTGAAAAGCATATTTCATATGTTACAAAAACAGCCTTTTTCCACCTTAGAAACATTGCTAAGCTACGTAATATGCTATCAGTCTCTGATGCAGAAAAGTTAGTTCATGCATTCATGACCTCGAGACTAGATTACTGTAATGCTTTATTAGCTGGTTGTCCTGCATCTTCAATAAACAAGCTACAGTTAGTCCAAAATGCAGCCGCTAGAGTTCTTACTAGATCAAGAAAATATGATCATATAACACCGATTTTATCATCACTTCATTGGTTACCTATAAAGTTCCGTATTAATTACAAGGTATTGCTTTTGACTTATAAAGCTCTAAATGGTCTAGCTCCAGTCTATTTAACGGATCTTCTATCGCCCTACAATCCATCGCGCTCTTTAAGATCACTAAATTCGAGGCTTCTGGTCATTCCTAGGATATCCAGATCCACCAAAGGAGGCAGAGCATTTTCACATTTAGCTCCGAAGCTCTGGAATAGCCTTCCTGATATTGTTCGTTGCTCAGACTCGCTCTCCCAGTTTAAAACTAGACTGAAGACGCATCTATTTAGCCAGGCATTCATATAAATTTTTTATCTTACAGTTACTGTAAATTCGGCCTCTAGTTTCATAAACGCCAGAGGAGAACTGGCCCCCGACTGAGCCTGGGTTCTCCCAAGGTTTTTTTTTCTCCATAGGGTCATCTGATGGTGTGTTAGGACACCTTTAGGTCACTGGATGGAGTTTTTCGGTTCCTTGCCACTGTTGCCTTTGGCTTGCTCAGTTGGGGATATTCAAATTAATTAACCAATCATACCATTGATCAGCTCTACCAAACTTGGATGTCTTTTTTTCCAGTAATAAACAAACATTGTTAAGTTGTTTTGATTGATACTGTGAAGCAGCTTTGATACAATCTGTATTGTGAAAAGCGCTATATAAATATATTTGACTTGACTTGTATAAAAGTTTTTCTTACTGTCATGAATCAATATTATTAAAATGAGACGAGTCACATCTGCTGCGTGACTCATTACAACAGATTCATCTTTGTGCAGATGAGTCAACAGAGATTGTGACTTTAAAACCTGCCGATTTTTTTGTATATTATTGTTGAACTAATGATCTGACTGTATGAATATTATAGTCTAAATTGATCCAAGCTGCTTTGAAATGAAACAGTTTGCACTTCTTTCGACTTCATTTTCATGCATTAAAGTCTGATTATGCTCATTTAGTCTCATGGTGACGATTCTACTGTGAAATGTAAAATCCTAATCCTATACGTTTTTCCAAATTTGAGCCCCTCGCAACATATTTTTGTCCCAGGTGAACAGGTTTTGGATTATGCAATAAAGAAAACATAATAAAAAAACAGTTAATAAAATGAGAGAGCTGCACTGAAATTGTAAATTGTCCCTCAGTTGTCCAAGTGGAGCACCCGTTGAATAAAATGTACGCACATAACTGCTTCAGTAGGATGAACAAAAAGCTATTGAAGTCTTTGATATGAAAATAAGGGATATTGAAATGAACTCATTTCTCTTTGATCTTCCCTCTAACGATGAGAGACGGGATGTCTTGAAAGGGAGGAGAGAGTTGACCTCTTTCTCTCTCTCTAAATCCCTAAAGTCAGATGCATGTATGTGGTGCCATCCATGTTAGTGGCTGTCCTCAAGTCAACCTAACTGTAATGTGAATGCAAACTGCTTCAATATTTAAACAACCCTGACTTAAAAATCAACTAACTTCTCCAAATGTCATTTCAATTTTACAGCAGATTTGGAGTCTTTGCTTTAAGGTGAAGTGTGTCATGTTAAAATACTTTCTTCTATCCAATTTTAATGTGCAGAGACAACTATACGACAAGAGTGTGAACGCTGCGGCTCTGTGGCACTTTCAAAACATTTCACTGTTAGTTCAAGTGGTCTGACATGTCAATGTCATGTTTGTTTGTTTGTGGTAGACAGCTAGTGCTAGGTAGTAACTGATTACATGTAATCTGAATGACATAATCAGAGTCCAAAAATGAAGTACTTGTAATTAGATTATATTACATTTTAAAATACTTGTTGTCAGACTAGGGGAGCGCGGGGCACAACCTAACGCGGGGTTAAATGTAACACGGACCTTTTACATAGTTAGTCGGGATCAAGCTGGTTGTGTTTCCGCTCTTTTTCTCTCACTGCCAGAAGACGGTCTCCCGCGAATTTGTGGAAAGTTTTGATAAGATTTCATGAAGATCCTGGACAAAAAAGAGTGTTTTGACACCATGCAAGTAAATTTTTTCATCATAGGTTTTTTTCGGTTTCTGAGTTGGGTGTGTACGTCACCAAATCTAACTTTATATTGCCTTAATTACTGTCTTGTTGGCTAAAACATAGCACCGTTTTGAAACATGTCAGCAAATCCTAGCAACTGTTTGCTAGGCTTAAAATATGTTTTACACAGCGGGGTTAGTTGTACCACAGTGTTACAACTAAGCCGCCAAGTGATGATAATCAAATGAAAACAGGGAGCCACACAACTTTTCAGGTTTGAGTATTTATTTATATATTTAACTTTGTTGGACTTTCACAAACAATGTTGGAATTAATTTTTTTTAAATTTAGTTTACTATGCATTGATCACTTGTTTCTTTTTAAAAAAATATAGCCTGGTTTTAATGCAATAAACCGTATAATGTTTTATTTAAAACTCGTTTTTATTATTATTACTGTTATTATTATTAATAATAATAATTGTACATGCAGCTGCCACACATAAATGTAATTCAATTGCAATTACAATATTTGATGACTTTATTTATTTATTTATTTATTTATTTATGTATTGCTTGCAAAACTGTGCAGCCCTTTTCTATGTCTCTATCCATGATATTGATCCATAATAGAAGGATGATTGGATGAGGGATGGATGTATGGATATCTATCTATACAGATGCACAAACAATATCAAACTATACAGATAAAATAGTACTGAATTATGTGTGTTACACACAAGTGTTACAACTAACCCCTCTGTCTGTTACAATTAACCCCGCATATGGGGTAGGTTGTAACATTTGCACTTCTGTCACTTTCAGTGCAACTGTACGAAAATGGAAGCTCCTAGAAAAAAACTTTAAGTGTTTATTTGTAGCAGAGATGTGTATGTTGCTTGTGAAAAAAAAGATGCATCTAACTTAAAGGTATAGCGGAGGATCTTTCCGAATTTTACCCGCCCTGTCCCGCCCTCTCCAGGGCTAGCATCGCTAATCATAGCTTACATTAACTTTTACTAGCAGTGATTTTAAATGGATTTCTCCAAATAGCATGACAAACTTTACCTGTCTAGTAGAATCTTCGCGACTGCGGCATCAGTGGGAAGCCCAACCTGTGCTTTTAGCGCACGCCAGCGTGTGAAATATTCAGCCAAAATCACTCTGGTCTTGTTTCTATATTCTGCGGCCTTTCTCTTCTTATCATACACTTCGTATACATTTTTTCTCTTTCGACCCTCAGCGATTTTCAATGGAATTGCTGAAACCGTAACTCATCACCATAGCTCATCACACATAATACACCTGAAAGTGCGCATGCGCAGAAAGCGAAAACTAGGGACGAGCACATACGACGGCCTTACGTAAACATATCACCAGAATGATTGACACTTAGGTGGACCAATAGTATAGACTACCCACCCGGAAAAAGATCCTCCGCTATACCTTTAATTATTTTTTAAATAATTGAGCCAAAACCAAAATGTGTTAGGTTGTGCCCCGCTCTCCCCTACATCTACTTTTTTACTGATTACATGTTATTCTCACATTCGTCAGGTGGCTATAATTACATGGGAAATTGAGAGACCACAAAGCATTTGACCACTGGATTTAAAGAAATAATTTCACTTTTAAGAAGTGTTTTCTCAACATCACTCAGTAAGTCATTTAACCATGTATTGCTATGTCTTTGGGAGACTTTTGTCTTTCAAACACATTTTTATTGTAATTTGTATTATTTTAAAATTCATTATTTTAATTAAAAAAATATTTATTTAATTATTAACTTTTCATAAAACTCACCAACCCCCTGCAGTTCCTTCATGAACCTCAATGTATAAATTATAATGTAATGTTTAATGCACTTCATGTTGTTGATAACAAAGAATGGAATATATTTTCTTTCAATTTGTATTTTTATATCAACATGGTACAATATTATCCTATCAATGTAGTAAATGTGTTAGGTCAAAATTTATCTAAAAGTAATCAAAAATAAGTCAGATTATATTATGTGTAATGTAATGGATTATGTTACTAACTACAATTTTTGTTATGTAATTTGGAATCGCTAACCGACTGTTACGACTCCTCCAATCTAATCTAAGGGCTAGAGGAGTAACATTAAAGAAAACCTTGTAAAACTGTGGAAATGGTAGTGTGTGTCAAGAAACGATGAGCGAAACCAAACTGCCAATGAAAATAATGATATTTATTATACAAAAAGAAAAATATAAGGAACAGCGAATGAATCATAAAGTAAAATAAGAACAATAAGGAAGCCAACAGCTCCCTGCAATGTAAACAATTGTATAAACAAAAAAAACAACAAGAATAAGTAATAAATAAAATCAAAGAAAATAAGCAACAATTTACCCTTGAGGAAAAGGGGACTATGGTGACGCCAAAATAAAGAAAGAAACAAAAAGAAAATTCTAACTAAATTCAACCCTCTTACCTGGATAAAGAAAAGGAAAGAAAAGAATTGTCTCTTCAGCGCCGAGCGCCGTGTTCTTCCCTACTCTAGCTCACAAAAACAAAACATACAAAAGGTGGCGTTCACCTCTTACCTGGTGTTTCTATACAAAGGTTAGTCTACATGTTTGTACAATGGAAGTAAGCAAAACAAAAAGAGAAAATCTCTACGAACGTAACACTCCCACACTTAAGAACAAACTTGCTTTTGTGAACAAATCTCTATCTACAAAATTAAACTCTCGACAGAGCGTCAGCCAACACATTCTCTGATCCCTTCTTGTGTCGGATCTCTAAGTTGTAGTTCTGGACAACAAGAGCCCAACGCATCAATCGTTGGTTGTGATTACACATTTGGGTTAGGAACACTAGTGGATTGTGATCGGTATACACTATAATCGGAAGACTGCTAGAACCGAGATACACTTCAAAGTGCTGTAGCGAAAGCAGCAAAGCAAGAGCTTCTTTCTCGATAGTAGCATAGTTAACTTGATGTTTGTTAAACTTGCGAGAATAGTAACTGATAGGATGATCAATACCATTTGCATCTTCTTGAATAAGAACACCCCCAGCACCCACATTACTTGCATCAACCTCTAACTTAAACGGCTGGTCACAGTTAGGTGCCAATAAGACAGGAGCATGGCACATCAAATTTTTAACTGAATCGAAAGCATGTTGACACTCAATTGACCACTCATAAGCATTAGCTGGACTAAGCAGTGAAGTAAGAGGACTCACCACAGTCGAGAAATTCTTACAGAACCCACGATAGTAACCTGCCATGCCTAGGAACCTCCGCAACTCTCTACGAGTAGTAGGAATTGGAAATTCAACGATGGCAGTTACTTTAGCTTCTATGGGTCTCACTTGACCTTGACCAACCTCGTTACCTAGGTAAGTAATGGTGGCTTTGCCAAACGCACATTTTGCTAAGTTAAGTGTCAAATTTGCCTTAGCGAGTCGCTCGAATACTGTTCTTAACAGACGGATGTGTTCTGACCAACTTCGGGAATACAAGACCAAATCGTCAAGATAGGCATTACAGTCTGGCACACCATGTAAAACTATATTAACAAGGCGTTGAAAAGTTGCGGGAGCATTTCGAAGACCGAAAGCCATCGACGTATACTGAAGGAAATTGTCTGGAGTCACGAATGCTGAAATTTCTGAAGCTCTTGAGGTAAGCGGCACTTGCCAATAACCTTTCAGCATATCAAGCTTAGTTACAAAATGTGCAGAACCGATGTTATCGACACAATCCTCCATTCTAGGTAACGGGTAACTATCTGGTACAGTCACTGAATTCACTTTACGGTAGTCAGTGCAAAATCTAACTGACCCATCAGGTTTTGGAACAAGTACACATGGAGAACTCCACGGACTGTAACTGGATTTGGCTAGTCCATGATCCAACAGATACTCCACCTCTTTACTCATTACAGACCTTTTTATGGCATTCACACGGTAACCATGTTGCTTAATTGGACGAGCTCCGTTCACATCAATATCATGTTTCAGAACGTTAGTTTGTGTAGGATCATCACCAAACAGGCACTTAAAATCAACAAGTGCTTTCACAATATCGATTCTCTGGTCCACAGTCAAATGACTAACATGCGAATGAAGATCTTGTAAAATCTCAGAATTTCCCAACCTTACACCCTGCTGAAAAGCATGTCGAAGTACCACACCATCCGAGTCTACCTCTGAGCCATCAGGAGAGGACTTCCGATCCACGGCCATCGCAATAGAAGAAACAGCGGGCCCTGCCGTCTTTCCTGCGACGCTCGCCGTTGACGACTCCCTAGTATGGTAAGCTTTCAACATGTTTAGATGACATACACGGGTCTTTCGTTTCCGATCAGGTGTACGCAACATATAATCGGTCTCACTCATTCTCTTTTCTACAACATAAGGACCATAGAAACGAGCAGATAACGATGATCCTGGAACAGGTAACAACACAAGTACTTTTTCTCCAGATTGAAAAGATCGCGCTACTGAGTTTTTATCGTATGTACTCTTCATACCTTTCTGAGCATCTGCAAGACATTCTCGGGCTAGCAACCAAGCAGCATGAAGTCGATCACGAAACTTACTTACATAATCTAATATGTTGAGATTTGTATTCGAATCAGGTGCTAAAACTCGTTCTTTAAGAACTCTCAATGGACCTCTAACCTTGTGTCCGAACACAAGTTCGGCTGGACTAAAACCGAGAGATTCTTGAATGGTCTCTCGAACAGCAAATAAGACCAAAGGAACTCCCTCATCCCATTCTTTATCAGTATCATGACAATATTTATTCAGCATTGGCTTCAGAGTTTGGTGGAAACGTTCCAATGCACCCTGGCTTTGCGGATGATATGCACTCGAAACTCTATGAGAAATTGCTAATGACTCAAGCACTTGTTTAAACAGTTTCGATAGAAAATTCGTACCTTGATCCGTTTGCACTACCTTAGGTAAGCCGAATGTGGAAAAGAATTTCACCAACGCTTTGCTGACCACAGCTGCTGTGATTTTCCTCAAAGGAATCGCCTCTGGAAACCTGTTATTCACACACATGATAGTCAACAGAAACTGATTACCATTCTTAGTCTTAGGTAAAGGACCAACACAGTCAACAAGCACATGTTCAAATGGTTCTCCAATCGCCGGTATTGGAGTTAAAGGAGCAAGTGGTATACTCTGGTTTGGTTTTCCCACAATCTGACAAGTGTGACAGGTACGGCAGTATTGGACAACATCTTTCTTTAACCCTGGCCAGAAGAAATGACTCAAAATTCTGTTATAGGTCTTAGTAACTCCTAAATGACCAGATAGCTGGTGATCATGCGCCAGAAACAAGACATGCTGACGATAAGGTGACGGAACCACAATTTGATAAACAACATTCCAATCTAAGTTTTCATCAACATGAGAACACCATTTCCTCATCAGTAGTTCATTCTCAATGAAGTAAGCACTTTTTCTGTCTTTGACACCATCCAAAGGTACAGCATCCCTAAATGTATTAACAAGTGTTTTATCCTCCTTTTGTGCAGTGATAATTTTCTCACGAGATACAGGTAACTTTAGTAACTCTGCATCAAACTCAACCACACCTTTATTTTCTGTCTCTGAACTATTTTCTTCTTTCTGATTCACACCTGATAACGTATCTCCAGTCAAAAGTGGAAACATGAATGAGCTAGACAGATCTACTACATCACCTACTCTGCGTGACTGAGCGCGTGTGACAGCGCAAGCTGGAAAAGCTTCAGGGTAAGTTTCAGCTGATCTTTCTAACTCACAGGACACATTTGGTTCTTCAATGACTTCGATCACAGACATTACCTTACCACCTGCTAAATCATTTCCTAGAATGAAATCAACTCCCTTCACAGGAAGTGACGGACAAACAGCAAATCTTACAACACCAGTGCACAACTCACTCTGCAAGTGCACTTGATGCAGTGGGAATTTCACACCACCCATCTCAATACCCTGGACAAGTACACTAGACCCACAGGAAGTACCATCAGACATCTGTATTTTATCTGCCAAAATAAATGACTGCATCGCACCAGTGTCTCTCAGTATTCTTATTTCTTTCTGATCTTCTGTTCTCCCAGTCAAAGATATTAACCCTTTCGACACGAAAGGACGATAACTCTCATCGACTCTATCATCAGTATTCACGTCAACTGCAGTTTTAACAGTGTGTACAAATCCCATACCCTTCGGTTGAGACTGCGGCTTGCGTTTTAATATCAAACAATCAGCAATCAAATGTCCTCTCTTGTGACAATAGAAACATTCACGCTCTTCTTTATCACGAGATGGACTAAATCGTGCACGTGAATTCTTAGACTGTGAATTATCGAACTCTAACTTCTCAAATCGTGTGGAAGAAAACACATTCTTGTGAGTTAACACAAACTCATCTGCAAGGACAGCAGCATGTGACAGAGTAGTTACCTTTTGTTCATTAAGATATACTACAATACGATCAGGTAAGCATCCTTTAAACTCCTCAAGTAACAGCAATTCTCTTAAAGCATCAAAATCACGCACGGTACTGGCAGTACACCATTTATCAAACAACACTCCTTTCTCCCTAGCAAACTCCGTGAAAGTTTGTGTAGGATTTTTTCTGTGTTTTCTAAAACGTTGTCTATACGCTTCTGGAACTAACTCATAAGCTCTTAAAATAGCAGTTTTGTCTCCTCCGCCGCACGCTGGTTCAAGCCCAGACACCGTTGACGTGAGTAAACATTGCACTCGTTCCTCAATTTAGAGAGACAGAAGTTGATTCTTATTTCAGTGCGTTCGAACGCGTCGCAACTTCTTTTCATTGGCCTAAAGAGGTTTGGTCTGTGCTCTTGCAATGTAGATTAGTGGGTAAAGCTCAAGAAATTTGTGCTACATTGTCACTAGAAGAGAGTATGAAATATGAGTCTGTGAAAACTGAAGCGGTGTTCAGCGGTACAGCTGAGTGAGCAGTCGCTCTAGACGCCTCCAACTCAAGCTTCCTCAGTTTCAGCTGCGTCTCTGCTTCGATTTCCAGCCGGCGTACCTCCAGCTGCAAATTCAGGTTAGCTTGACGCGCCTGGGCTTTCTCTTGCGCTTCATAACGCAAACGGGCAAGACGGACTTTGTCGCGGACTTTCCCGTGACCCCACAGAACTGGGTGAGAAAGTCCCAAATGGTGACAAGCCAGCCTTAGCTTCGGCTTCCGCGTCTGCGTCAGCAACAGCTCCACCCCTCTGCGTGGCTTCCTCCCCATGACAGATTTGCACCGGAACATTCCCCACGTTCGACATAGGCAACACCTGCAACTCATTCAATTTGCGAATCAGAACTTCTTTTATTTCTTTCTTAAGAGACTGTTTACTTACCACAATTTGAAAATGGTCTGTGATCTGCAACAATTCCTGCTTCCTGCACAGATCAAACTGCTCTACTGACGGACTACCTACAAAATCTTTCAAGTTAAACATTTCCAAAATGAATAACAATCCGAGAAGCACCCCACTAATACCCTGCATAAGCGATTACTATCCGGTCCCAACACTACAAACCGCGCAACATCAATCTCATGCCAACACCACACATCCACAGAATTACCGTCTTCATTTATTTTCCTCCAGGCACTTTCCAATACCAACAACAATTTGCATTGCTATTAGTATCCCGGACGAGCCCCCATTTAATGTTACGACTCCAATCTAATCTAAGGGCTAGAGGAGTAACATTAAAGAAAACCTTGTAAAACTGTGGAAATGGTAGTGTGTGTCAAGAAACGATGAGCGAAACCAAACTGCCAATGAAAATAATGATATTTATTATACAAAAAGAAAAATATAAGGAACAGCGAATGAATCATAAAGTAAAATAAGAACAATAAGGAAGCCAACAGCTCCCTGCAATGTAAACAATTGTATAAACAAAAAAACAACAAGAATAAGTAATAAATAAAATCAAAGAAAATAAGCAACAATTTACCCTTGAGGAAAAAGGGGACTATAGTGACGCCAAAATAAAGAAAGAAACAAAAAGAAAACAATTCTAACTAAATTCAACCCTCTTACCTGGCTAAAGAAAAGGAAAGAAAAGAATTGTCTCTTCAGCGCCAAGCGCTGTGTTCTTCCCTACTCTAGCTCACAAAAACAAAACATACAAAAGGTGGCGTTCACCTCTTACCTGGTGTTTCTATACAAAGGTTAGTCTACATGTTTGTACAATGGAAGTCGTACGACATCTTCCCTATCCCCCAGTCCTTGGAGCAACGGGTAACAAAAGAGCACCAGCTCTACACAAGTCGAAATCAAAACGTCATCCCAAAGTAATCAAACAAAGAAACAAAACAAACTTAAGAAACACAACTAACGTAAACAAATTAACAAAGCAAACGAGTCCCAAACGAAAACTAAAACAAATCACAATGGCACCAAAAGAACCGGAAACCAAAACGGGACTTTCGTCAGTCTGTTTACAGCGTCTTTTTAAACTAGTAGTGAGGACGTCTCAGGCAGCGGATAGGTCCACGTCACATCCCTTGACGATGATTGACAGTTTCCTGGACCAATCAGCAAGCGGAGAAGGATGACCTAAGAAACTGATAGAGAGAGAGAGAGAGAGAGAGAGAGAGAGCGAGAGAGAGAGAACGCAAGCAAAACAAAAAGAGAAAATCTCTACGAACGAAACACCGACTAAAATTTTTTAGTAATCTGCCCAGCTCTGTAGACAGTTTGTGAAATGTCACGCCCCTTACCATAACCGAAAACATAGTGCATCACACATATAACGCAATTCTACCAGGACTTGGACTCTTTTATTTTGCATATGTGCTTGACGGGAAGTATTTAAATGAGGAATAGTGTGACGTGTTTGTTCCCAGAACAGATCAAGACTAAAAGTGAGGCATTTCAGGGAGTTGAGAAACAGTGCTTAATGATATAGAGAATAAATCAAGTTGCGTTAGTTCTGGCAGGTTATGTCAGCCATGCTCACATCAGACTCTCAGCTGATCCACGTCTACCTATTGGAATATGACACCTATCACAGCATCCCTATATATAAGGCCCATTCAGTAATATCAGCAGCTTTATCGCGTTGCTCCTCTATCCCCAGCTCCTCCTCTCGTCCACAGTCAGGACTTGGCCTTCTGATATTCCTCTTCAAATCAGATTGTCATTTTTCTTGATTTACAGTATGTTGTCACATTAAATTACTGTCATTAAGAACATTAATGGTATCAGCAATACATTTATGTTGGTTCTGTTCTATCCCTAAGGGGGTTATCACTGCTCTCCCCTTATCCATGCTAGGCTGCATGAATGGGCAAGGAGTTCTTGCTTAGAACAGAACCATATCGTCAATCCAAACTATATGCTGATTGTAAATCATCTTTGACGATAGTGGTCCTGACAGGAATCCCACAACTTTTTCAATCTCAAACAGGAACAAACCAATTAATAGGACCCATTTAACACTAGAACGGCCACAACGGTCATTTAGACTGTTTTGAATTTTATATCTGCAATAACTTTGTTGAAAAAATAAATTAAATCCTGCCGGTACCTGACTTTTCCTAAAAGTGTCTGTATTTTCATTTAAAATGTTTTTAATAAAAATTACACATAAGGCAAAAAAACAAATGAACATATTTACCTATTTCAGCCATAGACGTCATATTGACCGCACTGAATTTCACGGTATTCTTGTGTTACATTTCCCGCGGTTGACCTTTGTCTGTTAGGCAATAGTCAGAAGATTCAATTGCAAAATGATAGATGTTTATTGAGAGCTGGTCAGATGCTGGGAGAGTTAAGGTGTGCAAATGTCCGGTATGAAGCCCATGGCAGCACAGGGACACTGCGTGAAGAACCAGGAGTGCTGAACACGGATGGATGACACACGGAAAACGGATACAGGTAGGGAACAAACACGCAGGAAACATCCACGACGGTCTGACAAATACTAGGCGACAACAGTGATACTAAAAAGGGTTCGCTGATCCGCTATAGCTGGTGCATTGATCACAAGCAGCGGGCGTGCTGAGCAGCGGCAATGCAGTGACCACGCACACACACAACAACAAGACGAGAAAGGAGACAGCGAATTCATAAACCGTGACATTGTCTCTCTCACTGTCAAAAGAATATCTCAATAAGATACTTTGTTGTTATTATCTTGTTCTGATTTATGTTGAATGGATATGGAACATAGCCTATCTGTTGTGAATATGCGATAATTATGGGCTAGCCTACTAATTATATTGTCACACAGGTCGGGGTGAGCTCCAGCGGGCCGCCCACCCCTAAACTGCAACACCGCCCCGAGGAGTATACCGTGGAACCGTTCATTCCTGGCGACAGAGACGGCTCAATGGTTCCTCCAGCTCTTAACATTAGAGGGTCAGTAACAGCTCATAGCTTCTCATTCGCTCACTGGCTAAGTGATTCTTCATTCCTGGCGACAGAGACTGAACAACAGGGGATCAGCAACAGCTGGGACTATGAGTGGAAGTAGAATTTAGGATTTCCCACTCTCGTGCAATCAGTAAAACACTCGAGGCTTCAAACGTGCTTATTGCCACACTAGACACTGCAATCCACAATACCTCCCAGTGAATAAAGCCTCCACTCATATCTCCGCCGGGATCCTTCGTGCCGCTGGCTTGGGGTTCTCCAGACTCTAAGGAATAAACATACCCAATAAACAAGTTCTCTCTCGCGGCTTCCCTCCACTGTCTTTCTGTGCCTCTCTCCCTGTGTCTTCACTCTGTTTTCATTCCCCCCCGAGCTGCTTTCTGCTGTCCGCCGACAAGAACGCCAAGGGGAACCCAACGTGAAAACCCAAGCACCAAGAACCAACAACCTATGTCTTCAAACTTCTCCTTATATATGCCTGTTCCCGCATGTGCTCACGATAACGGCCTGATTGGTGTCCACGGAAGTCGCTCCCCCGTGCAACAAATCCTGGTTTTAAGGTTCCTATTTGTCTCACCCGGTGACAATATTATTATTTCTAAATGTATAATTAAACTTGTTTAAATGTACAGTTTGGTGTTGTTTTGTTTTTAAAAGATACCCTAATACAATAAA
Source organism: Tiaroga cobitis (assembly GCA_030578255.1). Taxonomy (NCBI): domain Eukaryota; kingdom Metazoa; phylum Chordata; class Actinopteri; order Cypriniformes; family Leuciscidae; genus Tiaroga; species Tiaroga cobitis. Next base: position 7,102,621 of record CM060608.1, read on the forward strand.
TGCATTAATCTCTCAATTGGGTATTTATTATTAAAGATATAGAGTTTGCAATCTAACGGTCAAAATGACCGCTTGTTGCAGTTTTAGTAGTTATGGAATTTTGGCACTTCTAGTGTTAAAGCAAGCAGATTTACCGTTTTAAACATTAAAAAAAAAAAAAAAAAAAAACAGTGTCAGTGTCGGTTTCAATTACAACTTAATTTTCTACTAAGCAGCTCTCCAGTGTGTTCATGTTTTACTTGTTTCTGACCTCGATGGACTGAACAAAAGAAATTAATTGGAGAACTTTTTCCACATCAAAGAAGGCGGAGCCCCAGAGCTACACACAGCTGACTAGTTGTAGTTCAAAGGTCTCTACCGGCTTAAGCAAACTTTTCCAGGGTCATTTTGGCAAGCTGTTTCAAACTGGTATTTTATTTTTATTTTCTAACTTAAAGATAAGAATATTTTGTATTCCCATAAATAGTTCTTAAGGATGTTCTTATATTTTTTTCTTCAGATTTTGTTTTTAAAACTTAAGAAGAATTCAAATTCCTGAAAATAATCTTGTTCAAAATCATCGTAAATAACTTCTTAAAGTTCTTAACTTCTTACTTCTTAAAGTTAGGATACACTAGGTAAGATTGTTGTTTGTTTCAAATTAATTGTTGTAGTTAATATTTACAACATGACACTAGTTACAAATAATACTGTATTATTATAACTAAAATTATATGATCAATAATTTGACAACATATGTTTTTACATTGCTTTAACTGCACCAAAATAAGTAAATTGAAAAATTTCTGATAAATTATACCAGATTAAACTCATTTTTTTTAAGTCAGTTTAATCTCATTTAATTTGAAATGACTTAAACATCCAAGTTGATTGTACTTAAAATTTATGGCAGCAACTTAAAAAATTGAAGGCAGCTGCATTTACAGTATATAATCAAATATATATATATATATATATATATATATATATATTTATTTTTAGAGTGAGGGATGTGCAGGGAGGGAAGTGACACAAATGAATGAAAGAGCATTAACAATGATCGGTCATGATAATGCATGATGTGAATTTTGCTGAATTCTAAATTAATGGGCCCTATTTTAATGATCTAAGCATGTGGTCTAAAGCGTACGGCGCAAGTGCACTTAGGGCGTGTCTGAATTCACTTTTGCTAGTTTAACGACGGGAAAAATGGTAGGCGCGCATGGCCCATGGTCTAAAATGGTTGTCCCTATTCTCTTAATGAGTAATGGGTGTGTTTTGGGCATAACATGAAATAAACCAACCAGAGTCTCATCTCCCATTCCCTTTAAAAGCCAGTAGCACTTACGCCATGGCGGATTTGCTATTTATATGGCGGAATTTGCAAGCGGAAAGACTGAATGCAGCGTCTCTAGCGAGGAAACGGATCTGCTCGTGTGTAAGGTTAAATCGCGCAAACAGACCATCTACGGGACAAGACGGATTCCACCATATCTTTATGTACACAATATTAATCTTTTACATTGTAATCCTTTTATTTTTTATATGTGGCTAGTTTGTGTGTCCCTGTGTGTGTAATAAGCAGAGTGACTGCTTCTGAGCTCCCATCAAGCCTGTCGCGAGGAAAATATTGTGCATGCTTATTGTGATTATTACAGTAATCTGAAAAAGATGAGTTGATCAGAGAGTCTTTAGCAAGAACGGCCATATACACCAAACCATGTCATTTTATTCTTCTTAAAAAAAGATGATGTTCTTAAGATTTTGTTTAAGATTTGCACTTAGGAACATTTTTAAGAACTTCTTGGAATTTATTAATATTCTAATTTCTTAACTCCACTTTAAGGACCACGTAGTAACTCTTCAACAACATAGAATTGTGTTTGAGAGTTTGCATGTGTAAACACCACTCATAGTTTCTATAGAAAATGTAACAATTATTTTTACCATTCTGTTTGAATGAACCATACCCCCAGGGGTGCCCGAGAGGGGGGGGGAGAATGAGCACCCCAACAGGACGGACACACAGGTAACGACCAATGCTTATGGAGAAACGACAATGAGTGCAGTTTGCGTATGTGGCAAAGTCTGCAAGAACCGGCATGGCTTGAAGATCCACCAGGCTAAAATGAAATGCTTGATCGGGAAGCAGGTGGTGCAACGCACAGGTCCAATACCTGGTGAGACGCAGGAGGAGCCCGGCCCGGAGTCACCCCACAGTGCCCAGAACCTCCACGCACCACAAGCCCAACCCCATGTCAGACATTCCGAACACCGCCGGGTCAAGTGGCCTGCTGCCAACAAGGAGAGAGAGTGGCTCCAGTTCGATGAGGACCTGGACAAAATCCTTGAAGCTACCGCGAGGGGGGGTGTAGACCAGAAGCTGCGGGCTCTGTCAGCAATGATCATCAGCATCGGAGCCGAAAGGTTCGGTATTAAGGAACAACAGCTGACCAGAGGTGTGGCAGAGCCAAACCGACGGGAAGTGAAGATCAGCCAGCTAAGGAGTGAGCTCAGACTGCTCGGGCGGCAGTTTAAGCAGGCAAGGGAGGAGGAAAAAGCTGGTCTGGCAGAACTCCGCCACACCCTGAGGAAAAGACTAACCACCCTCCGGCGAGCTGAGTGGCATAGGAGGAGAGGCAAGGAGAGAGCCAGGAAACGTGTCGCCTTCATTTCTAACCCTTTTGGATTTACGAAGAAGATCCTCGGGCAGAAAAAAAAGTGGCCATCTTGCGTGCACTGAAGAAGAGGTTAACAAGTACCTCAGCACCACCTACAGTGACAGTGCAAGAGACAAAGACCTTGGGCCATGTAAAACGTTGATAACTCCGCCGGAACCCACCTCGGCATTTAACATCAGGGAGCCAACTTTGAAAGAAGTTGAAGAAGTCGTCAAGGCTGCTAGAACTAGCTCTACACCAGGCCCGAGTGGAGTGCCGTACGTCGTCTATAAGAGGTGCCCCAGACTCTTGAGGTTATGGAAACTAATCAAGGTCATCTGGAGGAGGGGGAAGGTAGCGCAACAGTGGAGACACGCAGAGGGTGTCTGGATCCCGAAGGAGGAGCCCCCCATAAGAGCATTTATGGATGATCTGACGGTGACCACAACATCGGTTCCGGGGTGCAGATGGATCCTCCAAGGGCTCGAGCACCTCATCAACTGGGCTCGGATGGATTTCAAGCCAGCTAAGTCCAGGTCCCTGGTGGTAAAGAAAGGGAAGGTTACAGACCAGTTCCGCTTCTCACTAGGAGACATCCAGATACCATCTGTCTGAGAAAATCCAGTCAAGAGTCTGGGTAAGATCTACGACTGCACCCTGAAGGACACCGCAGCACTCCAGACAACCACCAACCAGTTGGTAATCTCGCTGACGGCTGTGGACAAGTCAGGTCTGCCAGGTAAATTTAAAGCCTGGATCTACCAGCACGGCATCCTACCCCGACTGCTCTGGCCACTGCTGGTCTACGATGTCAGCAGTTCCCTGCTGAAGTGGCTAGGCCTACCACGAAGCCTCAGTGACATCGCCTTGTACGGGAGGAAGAACAAGCTAAAATTGCCCTTCAGCAGTCTGAAGGAAGAGTTTATGGTAACCCGATCAAGAGAGGTGCTACTGTATAGAGACTCCAGTGACATCAAGGTCTCTGCGGCAGGCATAGAAGTCAGAACCGGCAGGAAGTGGAAGGCCCAAGAGGCAGTAGATCACAAGATGAAGACAGGCTGAGTCACAAGATGGCTATGGATCAAGCGGGGCGATCCATGGATCTTACAAGCTACTCAGACACAAGCCAGGGTCTGATCAACCCTGGCTGGGTCGCCTGGGTGAGGGTGTATGATGTTGTGAGACCCGAAACACCCAATGAACCCAGGATACATCACTGATGATGTGTCTGAGGTGCACCAGAGGTGTATTTCAAGAATTTAGTGCCACTAGTGTTGTAGAAATTAAAAGTGCCACTAATAATTGATGGTTATTTTTACCGTCTCATTGAGGACCCTGCTCTTGATCAGATATGATCAAAATGAAGAAATAATGCAGACACACATGACTTCATTGTCTCTTTGTTTTGTGAATTGTTTCCTTCCAAGGCTGAGTTTCATTTTCAATTAATGTTAACGAGACTTTTTAGGCATTTTGGCCGAAAACAGCGCAGATTAGTCATGATAGCTATAGCTGCTGTGAGTGAAATTGTTCATGCTTGGTGGTTGTGTACAAAAATTTGGGATTTATTTTCCCCATTTCATATTTTTTGCTTCCTCATGATGAGCTGAACCTCATCACACACACACACACACACACACACACACACACACACACACACACACACACACACACTGTAAATCAATTTTTTTGGACTTCACAGAAGACAATCAGCTTGCATCTCTTCAGTGTCACAAGCACAGAGAGTAATTAGTGTGAATAATTAGCCAAAGAGGCGTTTTAATTATTCACTCCAGGAAACAATTCAATTTACATGGAGCACCACAGACAGCCCGTACAGCGGGTCAGATGAAAGTGTGATTACTACAGGAAACCATTATTCATCTGAAAACCAGACCTCTCATGTAACCATACAGTCCAAATTATTAATCACTTCCGGGAGGGAGGGAGGAGGAGGAAGAGGAGCAGGAGGAGGAGGAGGAAGGCCAAGGACCATAGGTTGTGTCGGAAACGTGTTCTGTCTCCTGAGGAGGAGGAGGGAGGAGGGAGCAGGGAGGAGGAGGAGGGAGGAGTCCTCCCGTATTAGTATTTTCCTGTAAATCTCCCGTATTTTAACCTGTGTTATATATAAAAAAAAAACGGAGTAAAAAAAAAACAAACATCCCCAATCTGAGCTCTGTCACTAGCCTCGCGATAACTGCCTACTAGGTGGCAATTGTCGCGAGGTTAGTGTGTGAGGTCAGATGATGAGTGACAACGCGGGAAAACAAATAAAACAGATACGGATGATGGAAGCCAGAACAGAGACGGAAGGCACTCCTGCCAAAAAACCCAAACCCTCTTGCAAATACCGCGATCAATGGGACAGTGAATTTATTTTTCTGAAGAGGAGCAGGATGGGGGACAGTCACGCGTTTTGCAAGTTTTGTAACTGTGACTTCAGCATCTCACACGGGGGAAGGAATGATGTGTGTCAGCACGAGAAATCCGCCAAGCACAAGCGCGGGCAAGAGGGACTAAAACATGCCCAGGCGATGTCAGCATTCGTGACGAGAAATGCCACCGAGGCAGACCAGGTCACACGTGCAGAGGTAAAAATGGCAATGCTGTGTGCCAAAAACAACATTCCTTTCTCCTTCCACGACGACTTCAACAAGTGTGTAGCTGACATGTTCCCGGACTCTGCTATTGCACAAAAATACTCAACAGGAAAAACTAAGGCTACTCAAAGCATCAAAGGTAAGTTAGCTAGCCATATAGCTACCTATCTTTCTTACTGCTGGGCTATATACTGTTACTACGTTTGCTAAAACGGTTTAAAATGTGTTTGAAATGTGATTGAATATTCTAACATTTGAGCATTAACCCATGGTGGCATGCATGTTGTAGGCTAACTTACTAGCTAATTACTGGACATTACATATATATAAAATATCATATATTATATACATCAGGTTACCGTAAGTTAGCTAACGTTAGTGAAGTGTTGGTCACGTAAGCTATCGCTGCAATTAACCTATTATCTTCCAATAAACATTTAATAAAACTGGCTACATAAAATATAACTACAGACTAGATTCACGAGAGGTCGGCTAATGTGTGTAAAAGTAAAAAAATACAGTAATTTCATTAATTTACCAGCGAGCGTACTTCGGAAGCACTGAAAATGAATGGGGTTCAATGCTGGAACTATCAGTGTTTGGAACTATTGGCTGCTCCACGACACGCGTTACTTCCGCATTCCAAAGTTCCTATGGCGGTCTATGGGAGTGTCGCAACTCTTTCTCTCTATGGCTCTTGTCCTGATTGGCTGGCAATAAACAACATATCATTTTAATCGCTGTCAAACAATGTAGTTGTAGCTGACACCTGGAAGAGTTTATTTCATGTTGCTAACTTGTCGAGAAGACACCGTTTTCTGCGCTGCGAAATCAAATCATGCACTTCCAAAGGATGAGGACTCTCGTTCGAATTGATCCAGTAAATCCAACACCGTCGTTACTGTTCGTATCACTGTGTATCAAGTGCTGAGGAAGATCTACACTCTTAAAAATAAAGGTGCCTGGAAGAACCAAAAAGGGTGTTTCGCAGTGATGCCATAGAAGAACCTTTTTTGGTTCCCCAAAGAACCTTTCACTGAAAGGTTCCTTGAAGAACCTATTTTTTCTTAGTGCCACAAAGAACCTTTTTCAGTACTGCAAAGAACCCTTCTCAAAGGTTCTTTAAAGAACCTTTAACAGTTCTTCATGTCACTTAATTAGGTTCTTTGTAGAACCATTTATGAAAAGGTTCTTTATGACACCCATAGTAAACGACATACAAAGAAAATGCAGGAATTAAAATTATTTTATTTTTATGGCCCATGGCCAAATGTATTCATTTCATGAATCAGACAAACATTTCATTTCAATTTATCAGACGTTTTTAAAACGTGAAGACAGCAGAAACACTTCAATAAACCGGAAATCAGCAGAAAACGGACTCCACAATAAACTATACATCAGCAGAAACCAGACTCAACAATAAACCAGACTCTACAATAAACAGTCCACTCAAAATGAAAACTGTAAATTAAAGTATTAAAAAGATAGTTGGATGGATGGAGAGAACATGGTTAACAATGCCTGGTTTCTGTTTCGCTTACAATTAAAGCGATAGCTCACCCAAAAATGAAAATTATCATTTACTCACCCCCAAGTTGTTCAAAACCTGCACGCAATTCTTTCTTCTGTTGAACACAACAGATATTTTGAAGAATGTTGGTAACCAGACAGTTGATGGCTGCTGGCGAGTAAATTATGATAATTTTTATTTTTGGGTGAGCTATCCCTTTAATTGTAAGAGAAATAGTAGAAGACAGAACTGTATTACAGGGAATTATAAACTCTCTTCACACAAATAGGGACTGGTCCACTCATTTTAAAAACAAAAGCCTCCAAAAACGACATTGTCTTTCTCAGGCACTTTGGATAAGCGACATTGTAGATTTGATACAACGAGTAGAGCAGGCTAACACCCAGGGAAACGTCAACGCCCCCATCATCTTCAACCATGTCCTCTCCATCCATCCTAATGGAAACACTGCCACTGGCTAAAGGGTTCCCATTCTCGCAGTCCTTTAGGACGATGGTTGGGGTTGGGTGTGGAGGATCCTGTGAAAACAAACACATAACAGTTATGATATATATATATTATTTTGTCTTAACAATATTATATCTAAAAAGAGCATACTTAGAAAAACATCGAAAAATAAGTACAATGTACTTATTGTGTTCATGTTGTATTGTAAAACTCTTTAGCTGCTATTGTGTAAATCTGGTAAGAGGTCTTTAGGAATATTAATTACAGTTGTAATTACATGCAGGTATTTAAAAAAACAATTATATGTAAAAACATGCATGTACACAATAAGTTGTTTTATTGTATCAATTTATTCATTTCGATGTTAGTATATAATAGTTAAAGCAACTTAATATAAAGTAGGACCAAACCAAATTAACTGATTCTGTGATATTTCATTGTATTATACAAAGTTTGGACGAATAAATAAAAAATAAGTCAGCACACTTAAATGAAATTGAGACATGGACTAGTGTCAGTGAATATTATACCTGATCCATGACATAGAGTGCTGACTCCTTTTCTTTGAAAAGAGATGGCAGAAGGAGGATGGCAGCATTAACCATTTGGCCTAAAAACAAAGCCATATACATGATTATAAATTGCACACATTAATGAAATAAATTGTGTTAATAAATACACACCATTTCTCTCCACTTCTGTCTCGCATAAAGCCAATGTCAGCTTCAACATTTGTTTTAAGTTGGTATTTGGGGCCTTTTCCACAATTTGGTAAGAAAGCTTTCTCAGATTTGTGAGGACACATTTGTCAATATCAGTGTGTGTGGAGTTCTTCATTTCCTCCAGAAGCTGATAAATAAAAGACAGATAATAAGAAAAGTGAATGCAGAATCATGGTCTTCATAATTCAAAGGTGATTGTTAAATTTTAGAATGGATGAATTTCTAAAGGCCAGTATTTTAATCAGGCAAAATATTTGCTTGCTTTAAAGGAAAACTTCACCCAAAAATGTTTTTTTATTTTTTATAAAAATGGATTATTTACTCTCCCCCAGGCCATTCAAGATGTATTTGACTGACTTTCATCCTACAATTGTTTGGTTCTCCACCTATGTCAAGCGAGTTTGTGAACTACACTATCACTTCACTACCATTGTTTCTTTAATGCAAACATTCGCTTGGACGAGTTTGACTTTTGAGCTCACGTCTTGCTCTTCTGTTTTTATGTTAGTAAATTTTGTTATTCTGTTGTAGCAACATCTCTTTCGGCACGCCCATTACTCCAAATCGCAGCTATCCCCTGTCTCCGTTGGAAAGTAAATAATGGGAAATTATTCTTTAAAAGAACTGTTAGAACATACTTAACACTAAACCATGTTAAACTTATTAACCCTTAAAAAAAAGAAAGAAGAAAAAAAAAGCCAACACCGCCACTTACAAAAATTGGTCGACGAAGGCAGGGGAATTGACAAAGAACCTCTTTGGTGGAATGCTGAGAAATATACTCCGCCCTGTATTTTTTTGTTCTTTTGAGCCTCTGCCTTATGAGGTCCAAATTTGGTCTTAGCTTTCTTGACTCCATCTGCATGCATTTAACATGTTGGTCAATGCTGTGCTCATCTTCCCCATCATCCTCAACATTGTCTGAAGCCTTGCAGAAAAAAAAAAAGCAGATGCAAGTATCAGTATGTGCACAGTATTACAAAGTATGGCTCCACAATATTAACGAAAAATCACACTACATTTTACCTGATACATTTTTCAATATGCATATTACTGATATAACCAGTTATTTTAGAGTGGTCATGAATCAAAAAATTAATTTTTTCTTGACCTTTTGAGAAAAGCAAAAAACAGTTACCGGCATCTTGGTTTTGCTGCACACAGGCTCCTCATCATTTTTGGAAGCTCGTTTACAGCCAGCAATGGAAGATGAGTACTTCTCTTTCATTCTGGCAACTTCATCTAAATGCACCAACGGTTTTCTTTCCTTTTTGAACTTATTCCGAAGGGATTCAAGTAAAGCATCCTAAAAGAAAACACAAATCAATAATGACATATAAATTAGAGCACGACCAATATATCGGCGGGCCACAATAACTATCGGTATTTATAATGGCTGATAAATTAATATTTTTAAAAATGCAGGTGTGGTGATTCATGTAAGGGTGGCTGCCAATATAGCACCTAAAAGCTGTCACAAAGAACTGGCAAAAGTAATGATTATGAATACATCAAATATAGCAAGGAGACATTTTAATTGTTTATTAATAAACAAGTGTTTTCAGACAGTGTAGGCTGCAAAGATGAAGTTGACGACTGACTTGCGATCTTCAGTGAACACGCCAGAGAGAAATGCACATTTCATACGGATTACAGCAGAGAGCAGTCTGTCTTTCGTTTTGAATTTTTCTGTTTAAAAGTAGACATTTCAATAATATAGATATATTTCTCAGGTCTATACGCTGAGTTTCGGTTCATTTATGAGACGTGTTACAGTTCACGCGCCGGCACCTCCGTGTCAAGATTATCTATTGTCCGCTATATTTACTTCTTATTTATTAAATCCAGGCAATTGGTTGATGAAACATTGATTCAAATTAAGATACAATTAATACAAAACAAAAATTCACTTTAATGAAAGGCTTTGTGCTTTCTGTTTGAGGTCTCTGTGAAAGTTTTAAAGCACTTTTGTGCCGCTTTAAGAGCTTGTCACATCAGTAACATTGTTTTTTCCTCATAAATGCGAACACGAAAGATAAAATAAAATAAATATTTTAAGTTCTGTGAAGAGCCAACACTTCTTCATCCGGTGGGTAGTATTGCTTTAGGTTTGCGCAGTGTAATTCGCATTACAAAAAATATTTTGCCACCTAAAAGTTGGAAGGGGTATCGCGATTCTGCCTTCTCACACCGTGACACAGGTTCATGGCTCGCACCTTTGGTTTTATATCGCGTATCGTTACAGCCCTAATTCATATTGAGACTATTCTAGCTCCATAAAAGTAAAAACAAACAGCAATCTGTCACTCAATAATGCTAAAATGCAACAAAAAAGAAGGAAATTATAGAATTTCAAATTCATATTTTGTGGGATACATACAAATCCAGAGCCATATTTCTCCCTTAGAAATGGAAAGCTCATCAACACAGATCTCATCAGATCCACATACTGTGTGTGTGAGGGATACCTGTAACAAGGAACCTGAAGTTAGCAAATCTATGTAAAACTTAACATACTCCCAAATAAAACAATCTTGAACATCCCTATCAAAAATAAAAAAAACAACCGCAAAGACAAAACACATTTTTTTTTTCTAACCATGTCAGAAAAAAGTTTAGACTTACACTGTTTTTTGGCTAAGGTGATCAAATAGGGCTTGAATTAATGCGTTTTTGAACTTATTTTTGGTAGGAGCCTTCAGCTGCGGGTCTTCCTTTTCAAGGGCACTCATTAGAAATGGAGGATAACGTACTGCAGTACTGGAGGGTGGAACCATTGGAGTGGTCTGTGATATTTCATGTTCAGGGATGTCATGGTGGCTAAAAACAACAAATAGCATAAAGAATATTATATTAATTTTATCATATCCTAACATTCCGATTCGTTCTTGTAAATACCGGTCATATAGGGATAGTACCCAAACCTAATCACTACTACTATAAAGCAAATAAATCAGATCCAATACTCACAATTTCAGGTCTTCCAATGCAGACATAAATTTGATCTGCTCTTTGATTTTTGGGAACAGACGCTCGCTCATTCTTTCCGTCATTTTTAATAGTGTTGGACCATCTACTTCATTCTCTGTTTTTAAATGAAACAAACAACAACAACAAAAAAACAAAGTAGTTAGTGGATTTCAGTTAGTGCTATTTTCACTGCACAGACAATACAGTACACTCAAATCTGCAGAATTTGTGCTAGTAGTCAGAGGCGATTTTGTGTGCAACATTATAACAATAAACATAAGTTTACACTCACATTGGTTTGAAGGGACGATGGATTAGTGAGATGAAATGTTGGTCTGACAGATGGTAACAGTCCAGACTATGAAAATCTACCTCCTCTCCAGCTTTGAATATTACAATATCCTCAGAAGGAGTGACACAGTATGAATGGAGATGCGCCTCAAATCCAAGAGTGCTGAAGAGCCGGCCAACGATAAACCAACTGGCTCTAATGTTGAGAAGTTGAGTGATCTTTACAAACTGTGGTATGTCTTCGTGCAAGAGATCAAGAATTAAAAAGTTTCCCAGTGAGTACTTTACAGTATTCAGTAAAATGTTTTTACTGCTCCAGATTTTTTCCTCATGCAAGCCTTTTGAGTAGGACAAAAGCTTTTCTTGCAGTGGTTTGTCAAGTTCATTAAAGTCCAAACGGGACACTGCCACAGAACACTCGTCTCTCCCAGGAACTTTGTCTCCCTGCCAATCCCAACACTGTCGAAGCTGGTTTCTCTTTGCTAAAGAGGAGCAGATGTTTTTGAAATTGCAGACAACCTGAGACACTTTTTTAAAGTACAGGTGTTTCGCCTCAAATCGCATGCACCAATGTGCTCTGGGAGGACCAAAGTCTTCAATCAACCGTGGATAGTGAACTAGAAAGTGGAGCTTTGGAGTAATGGAGTCAGGAAAGAGACTTTTGAAAAGAGTTAAAAATGAAGTTATTAGCTCAGCTAAAGGACTGATCCAATGTATACTTATTGTTGGTGCCAGTAGTATTTCTGCAATGTTCCTTAGACAAAGAATGAGCTCCCAATTCTTGTCGCTTTTGCTTATTCTGTTCCCAATGATTAATGGGATTGTCCGAAGCAAAGTCCACTTTTCCACAGCTTTCCCAATTATTTGTCCATCAGAAAGAAGTCTCTCAGACATTGGTCTTGGTTTATGAGAAGAGTCATTTTGTCCAAACGGAAAGTGTGCTAAAGCCTTGCTAACCTCCTGCACACTAACAACTTTTTCATTGTGCAAGGCCTTTAAAACTAATTTCAAAACGTGAGGAACAACTCCCTCTAAAAAGTCATGCATAACATCTGGAGGGAATGCATTTGTCACACTGAAGTTTGGCAACTCACTAAAAGCACAAGGTCCTGTTACTCCATACAACGATTTTGTGGTAGGATCTTCTGCCACACACTGAAGATGATAGTTGTGAGTCTCTGGTGTCCGTAGGACACAATCATCCTCTTGTGTTCTAAGAGAAAGGTCTTTATAATGGCATAAGCAATACCTGCAGACCCGTCCACTACTGAATGAACAGCTGAACCCTGCAAGAGCATGGGCTGAGAGATTATCAGCAGACACTGTAACAAGCGCACCTCGGACAGAAAGCTCTTTTCCTTTCCACACCAGTTCTATACCATTACTTTCCAATTTTTTCAGATCAGAAATGAGCGGTTCAACAATTTTTTTTACTCCATATTTTTTTAAAGTATTGTATTTCACAAGCAAAAGAAGATGAATGTGCTTTAAACTCGCTCTGTACTTAGGATGAATGTTTCCTAGAGTGAAGTAAAATGCAGAGACTTTGTGCAGCAGTCTTCTAGATCCAATTGGATTTACAACCTCAAACTCATCATTATATAAATGAATTCTGAAAAAGTGGTCTTCACTATTCCAAATTGTCTTTCTGTAAATTGCACCGTCACTGTAGTCCGTTACTGATTCAACATGAGTTACCCTCTTTTCAAAAATATGCTCTAATGTTGACGGATCACTAACAATTAATTTCAAAATATCCAAGAGTGGAACATACTGGAAGGATTCTCTTTTCCCCACAGAGTCAACACCAAGAGCATACTCAACTGGTTCGATCAAATTCAGTTCTTCAGCACAATACCTATCAAGTTTATGAGTAGTGCTAACAGCACGGAAGCAATGTTCAACAAAATCAGAATCATTTAAAAAGGAAAACAGTGGATTCCTGGTGTCAATATTTAAATTATCAAGGCATTTACTGAATATGTCCTTGTATTTATGATGAAAAAAATTAAACAGGGCTTCAACCTCACTAATTACTTCAGTTTGAACACATCTCTGTGTAACATGTTTTTCTTGAAGTTTTAAGGAAAATAAAGCCAAATGTCTTTTCAGAGTTTCAGTAAGCGTTTCAACAAACTGAGAAATTGACACGCCACGGTTTTCTTCTGAGTCAATTGGATGCGTCTCTAGAACAGTGGTCGAAGTAACTGGTGCCTCATCGATCTCAGATTGGTTCCTGCCAGTGGATTTATGATTACGTCTTAAATGATTTTGTAAAGATTTCACTCTGGAGAATACACGGGGACAGCCATCCAGTCCACACGTCACAGAAAAGTTTTTCTCATTTTCATGGTACAGCTGAAGATGCTTCAAAAGCTTGTCATGCGTTGCCTTTTTAACAGGACAATATGAGCACTGGAAAACACATTCCATCCCATTTTACTGACCGATGAATGCCGGTTTCGCATGTCCCAAGGACACTTCATCGAGCCACTGGCCCACCTCTGTGGTAGTCCACTGCTCAGTCATATCTGAGAAGCAAATAATATTGTTAGCTGCACATAATGCACAATGTTAGTTAAAAGCAAACTGCAAAAAGGTGCAATTTTACCACCATTCTAGTTCTGACAAGGCTTTGCTGAAGGATGTTCCCATCTCACTTTGAATTAATTTCAGAAAAGGGGTCATTTTAAAACATTTGTATAAAAAGTACTTTTCAAATGTAAAAAATAAAATAAAAAATGCCACAGAAATAAAAGGGACTATTTTTTTAAGGGTGAAGATGTGCCAATTGATGTCAAAGATGTCTACAATTGTACCAAATCTCAATACATAGGTTTAGATGACTCCACAACTCTTCTCAAACTGTTTGTGGTACTGAAGTGACCTTAAAGGATAATTCCGGTATTTAGCACTTTGAGTCTATTTTCTAGTTTGTTTTGGATGAACTAGAGTGGTGGACACCGAAATTGACAATGGGTCCTGTCTCGACTTTGAGTCTTTTAGAATCGCCTCTGACCGCTTCAGAGTGGCTGTCTATGGGCATGCACAAACAGGTCCTTAAAACAACCCTTAACCTTCGTTTTCAAAACTGTGCAACTCACCGGGTGGTTAGTGGTGTTCGTTGATGTTCCAAAACAAGTAGCGAAGTGAAATACCGTTTCTGTCGTGTTTTATTTGCCATTTTGTATCGAGCGGAAGTAATACACGGTTGTGAGGTATCTGAAAAAAATTGTTCCACTATAGCAAATAACACGGTTTGAAATCATACATTGCGCCAATATATGTTTTTAATCCTCAACGAACACCACTAACCACTCAGTGAGTTGCAGTTTTGTAAACGAACATTAAGGGTTGTTTTAAGGAGATGTTTGTGCATGCCCATAGACAGTAGGGATCGACCGATATGGATTTTTTAGTGCCGATACCGATACCGATTTTTTTCCCATCAGCCTTAGCCGATGACCGATACGGGCTGCCGATTTTCTTGAGCCGATATTTGGAGCCGATACATTTTGCTCCCTCAATTTACATCATAAAAATGACATGATGTTAACAAATGTTACAGGTCTCAATTTAATAAAAGTAACATTTATTTAACGTAAAAAAACAATATTTAACAAATAGTAAAAACATGTGAGGTAGAACAAGAACAAGTAGATAAACAATATTTAACAAATATTAAAAACATGAGGTAGAACAAAAAAAAGTTCACTGCTGAAAATAAATATTTAAGCATAAATAAAATAATTACACTATTGCACACAGTAGGGGTGGGCGATATGAGCAAAAATTCATATCACGATATTTTTCACTGTCTGGACGATATCGATATTATATCGCGATATGAGAAAAAAAAATGGAATCACATTTTAGTACACCTTACCTTACAGGCAAAATATGTATTTTAACAGTAGATAACTAGAAAAAGGTGAGGCATTTCATTGGACATAGACCTGAAATGTTTTTTTTTTTTATTGTGCCATTTTTTTTCTCAAAAAGTGCAAACGTGCAACATGAGGTAGGCCTGAATGCACTTGTTATGTCTTTCCACTTTTTCCACTCTTTCCACATAATGAGAACCGGCAGCGAATGAAGACTTTATTGATTTCTGAGTGAGAGCCGTCTTCGGGTGTGCTCTGTCTCCGCCGGGAATATCTGTTGTTATAGTTTTGCTTTTTTTAAATTAGTTTTTATTTTAATATCGTTTTCAATTTTTTCTTTAAATTTCAGTTTAGTTTTAAATTTCAGTTTAGTTTTAGCTAGTTTCATTAATGGTTTTGTTAGTTTTTATTTAGTTTTTATTTTGCAAACACATTTCTATATAGTTTTTATTTTATTTAGTTTCAGTTTTAGTAATTATAGTTTAGCTTTAGCAGAGCGAGCAGAACACTTCCAGTGTAGACCAAAGCGAGACGTTTAATTTAAGTTTAATGTTTGCACAGATTACAGTTAACTCTTGTGCAGACATCTTAATAATAAAAATAAACTAATGGTTTGAGATTGAACAAAGCACCAAATAAATAAAACTTAAAAGTATGCAAGAAAAAAACAATGAAAATTTGCATACAAACTAATTCATAGTGTAAGGAGACAGAATAAAGGCCTACAGTTTGTACAGTATAAAACCCATTACGTCTATGGAGAGTCCCCACAAAGATAGTGGACCAGTGTGTGTGTATGGGCGCGCTTATGTGTGTGTCGTGTGTATGCGCGCGCTTATGTGTGTGTCGTGTCCTGTTATCCATAGCCTAACGTTACATTGCGGGGAAATGTCTCCACGTGGATAATATTATTAGCAGTAAATGTTTTGTAAAAACAAAGATAATAATAGCAGCTTTCAACCTTCATGAAAACATGACATCTCAAACATACAGTAGCCTAGACCTTTAACGTTTGTTTGTGCTTGACGAACTTGTTTTGGTGTTGCACCCGCGTCTCGCAAATGAAACGGCATTCTAAAAATGCTGCGCTCAAGTTAAAAGTCAAACTTGCGTCTCATTACCTTGTTATTTCCCATTCCACCGCAAAAGATGCATCCTTTATGAACAGCCGCTTAGCACTAGCGATGTGTTCTAGTCACGGTCCTTCATCGAACGCGTCACAGGACAGCGGTTAATCGCCTCAGCAACTTCACGCGTATGAAGCGCCAAATCAGCCATTTCCTTAAACAGCGTATTCTATTCTGTATCGTCATTAGTGTTAACAGTTGTAAAGAGTAGGCTACCAAATTGAACAAAACAATATAACTGCAAAATTTGAATTTATGAATACGGTATCCTCGGTATCGCAAAATCCATATCATGGCACAACATAATACCGGTATTCACGTTCATACCGGTATAGCGCCCACCCCTAGCACACAGTAGCAACCAGCATAATAAAGTGCACAGTGCACACTGTACTTCATTTTAAAAGTAACGAACTATTTACTGCCATGGTTTAAATTTTCTACATAAAATAAAATGAGCATGTATAGTCTCTAATATCACTGCGATGGCGAGGGAGACACACCACGCGCGTCCAAACCTCAGCCAGGTGTTCGCTGAATAAATCTCCCACAAAAAGCACGGAACAACGTTGGTATTACTTAATCCTATGACCAGTGTTCGTAACAGCTACCGTACGCATACTAGGGCTGTCAAAATTGCTCAAATGGCGTTTGTATATTCCCTCTAAAAAAAACATATTTGAACATATCGTCGTGTATTTGGTCAATGACGCGCATTACGTCAATAACAGGACAAATTAATAGAAAGAGACATAACTACTAGTATTAAGTAGCTTATTTGAGTTTAAACATATTTGACAACGTATTACTACAAAAAAAACGAGTAAATCAACTAATGGCCAAGACCGCAGAGCTCACCCGGACTCGCAGGCGCACTCTCTCTCTCTCGCACTCACCCTCACGCTCTCCGCGCATACCGGTTTAAATGAACAACAACAAACAAATGTTGAGTGCTGATCAAGAGTTTTGTGCAAGCAATTTAAGGTATATAGCAGGCTTCATTCAGTGATTGAAACAAATACATTAATTGAAGTTTCACAGTACATAGAACCGACACTGAGCGCTCCGAGCGAGCTGTGCTGTGGTAACGTTAGTCTGCTACCGCGGGCGTGTTTTTCCACATTCGAATATTAATTTTCACCTTCAAAATTCAGTTTTTTTAAACTATTCGAATATATATTCGTATTTAGAATATTCATTGACAGCCCTAATGCATACTGAACGGATAGCCTACAGCAATTTGCAGCTCCCTAAATACAATGGCAAGCAAGCAGTTTTATAGACGAGTCATTCGCGTTTTCCATTTGGACCCACAAACTTGCTTAGCTATATAGTTGCAACCACATAACAGTTATAGAGCAACGTGTTTCCATTTTCAAAGTGTTTGACAATATTTCGGCAGTCAAACAGTTAAAAGATGCTTTGAAAGTTTAAAAGTTACCGTTATCTTGAAGCGCAGGTTGCACTCTGCTAGTGGGGGAGGGACAGTGCAGGGTCTGCACGTGAACTGCAGCGTCTCCAGCAGCACAGAGCTGCCCGTGGACGCCTGTCTATAAATAATGCCGGGAAAAAACTATCGGCGAACGCAGCAGCCGCATATCGGCCGATTCCGATACATGTAAAAACCGCAAATATCGGCCCGATATATCGGCCGGCCGATATATCGGTCGATCACTAATAGACAGCCACTCTGAAGCGCTCAGAGGCGATTCTAAAAGAGTCAAAAAGTCGAAACAGGACCCATCGTCAAAATTTCTGTGTCCACCACTCTAGTTCATCCAAAACTAACTAGAAAATAGACTCAAAGTGCTAAATATCGGAATTATCCTTTAACTTCACTGACTTCGTGACTAATAAGCGCTTTGTGCCGCACTGTATTGGAGCCTTTCATATCATAATACAGTGACGAAATGAAAGATTATTAATAGCCGTTCTTGTTCTGTCCTATTTATCATATGTTGCTACCTCATTAAACAGCTGTACTATACATTAAAAAAAATGTCTCAATTTTATAGTAGGCTATATATAAAATAATTGATATTTTAGATTTTTGTTATCTTGTTTTTGATGAATGTATTTTACAACAATACAGAGCAATGTGTAACGTTTTAACAGATTTAGTGTTACACTTATTGTCTCTTATTTGTTCCTCACTAAACGTTTTTTTTCTTCACAAAATGTTCAGATTTTATACAATTATTGTGCACTCGTGATTTTTCTAGACTAAATTTTACTGCTGAATTATCCACTAATCTAGTTTATAATAGCATTTATGTCAGATTATGATCATATATTTGTTGTTGTTGTTTTCTTTACAATGAAGTTGTCTGTATTAAGTAGATTGTGTTTAACACACAAAATAGTGATTATCAGTTCAACACAGAGTTATAGAAATTCTAATTCGTTACTCAGAAAAAAGACACTTAAATATATATATTTTTTACAATCACTTTTGTACATTTTATTTGATGGACACTAAAATTGTGACGTCTCGTCTTTGACCAATGACACACAGACAGTCAAAGATGTTCAAGGTGGTTAATAAGTTTGATAGACAAAATGGTTGATAACAAGGCTTAGCACAGCTATTTGGGATGACGTATTTTTACCCGTCAAAATGATCAATTCAGCAAAGGATATCTTGTAGGGATTTCTGCACATTTTGAAAATAAAATTTTAGAATTTTAAAGAATCTGCGGGAATCCTGACTTTAATTAGTAACGTTATGTAAATGGATTCACAGATAAGGTTTAAGATTAATCCCAGACAAAAATGCATACTTGCTATGCTTTCACTGGCATCTCTCAAAATTTGGCAGAGGTAACCTTACTGTTTTGTCTCAAGTAGTAACGTTAAATTACTTTTTTATTAAGCACATATCTAAAAAGCATATGAATTTCGCAAATTTAACTGGTTTAATCCTGCCGCTTTAATCGGAAACTACCATAATCTTGTCTACCTCACTGGATACCACGACCACATAAAAAGAAAGCAATGAACCAAAAATGTTCTAGTACATAAGATAATTAATTAATTAATTAACGAATTCACTTACCATTGGATTTCTGTGAAGACTCCAAACAAAATGGCTTCTCTCCGTCGTCGAAATGAGGCGATAGGCCTAACGTTACATACATTTGGGTATTTAAGACCATTAAATGATATAATCTCCCACCATTTAGAACAACAACGATACATAATACTTGATATTTTGTTTTGGCTATCTAAAATAGTTTTATGTGCACAATACCTTCGATTTGTGTCAGAGTCTCAGAGAAAACGCAGCCACCCTGTCAGCGCGCGCATTAACTGAAGTGAAGGGAGCGGGAAGAAATGCATCAAAATTACACACACACACAAAAGATTATTCATCAACAAGTTCCGATAACTCATCCTGTTATGTTATGCTTATTTAAATTAGTTTTCAACGGTTTTCAATCGTACCGCTTGTCAGGCTCTCCTCGTAATAAAACTGGATTCAGGACACACGTCGTCGTCACTGGCAGCAACGCGCAAAAAACTGATAGGAGGGGGAGGGGATGAACCTGCTGGAAGTCGATTAAAAAAAGAATCACTTTGTCGATTCAAAGGATTCGAGAATTGAGAATCGACTCCAAACTAAGAATAAAGTCACTGTAAACCAAGGCCTGTCATTCCGTGCGTTACATGACTATTATGTGCATTTCTTCGATTACTAAACTATTTTCAGAAGAAGGATAACAGCGACTAGTGGGGATTTTGTTCAATCCTGTTATCCAAAAAGATTAATTCACTGATTTGTTCGTGATTCTTTCTGTGGATTACAGAATAACACCAATAGGTGGCAATCAGGGAGTGTCTGAGTATTACGAGAGAAATATTTGAATTAATTCAACAGGTTCGTTCCAAACACATGGGACAAAATAACAGCATCATTTTGTACAAAGAAAATTGTGTACATTTTAAAATTCGATTAATCAATCTGATCAACACTTTGAGAGTTCAAAATGAAGAGCTCCTATCCATAGGCTATTCGTGTACAAACTGAACAAAGAGAAAAAGTCTGTGCACTGACTTGTTGGACTGCCTGAACTGTAATGGGGACTCGAACCCATTTTAAATTGTCTCAGTCTTACACTAATACTACTAGCCTACTAATAATAATAATTAGTTCAAATATTCAAATATTCACTAAAAAATGTCAGTTGATTAAAAGTGTTTGAAAAAAACGGCTCAGAAAAGTTCAATTAATTTTGAGAAAAGCTCATGCAGATGCTAAATCTCTATCTAAAGCAGTTAAATGCTCAAAACTGTGACTTAAAGATCCAAAGGTGTGCAAGAAAATGTTGAGGCCATTATCTTTTAAGCGATGCTGTTTCTGCGTGTGAACAGAAGTGTGTCTGGTGTGTTCCTGGGACGCCTGATGTCAGTCAGTGTTTTTTGTGGTGTTGTTTCTCATTTCTTGTTTCTTGAAGTCTGGCAGAACCCAAGAGCTTTAACCAACACTAGTGAACGAGGAAGCTTTATGCGTTCGCATTTAAAGACTCCACGTGCTGTTTTTGTTGAAGTTTGATATTTCATTAGTCTTTTTCTTCATGTATAGAATACTTTTGCATTTACTCTGAGAGGGGTTTATTATTCAAGGTCCACTCTGTGCCCAACTTAGGCATGGATCGTCTATGCGCTGGAATTGTTCTTCTTTTAGTCACTGGTAAGTGGAATTTCTGCTATTTTAAAAGCCTAGTTTGATTTGATATACCAGAATTGGTCAAATATTATGGGAAGTATAGTTTTTGACACTTCATAACCAAAATATGACCACGGATAGTTGTCACAAAAGCTTAATCTCAGCAACTATAAGATTTCGTGTCAAAGTCTGTTTACGCAAATGTGTTTCTCTAGTTTGAAGAGTCTAGTTAAAAAACCTCACCATTTGCATAATTTGGTCAATTCTGTCCTTCAAACCAAAATTGTGTCGTGTGTTTTATATGTAATTTATGCAGTTTATTATTTACAATATTTGTTGGCAATGGTTTAATGTCTTTTACATTCCCATTTCATGAATCAGTTTGTGCTTCATAACAGTTTTATTGTTTAAATTTGGCAGACGAGCTGTTAAATAGCTTATAACATGCAATTTAATAGTAGATTCCCATTGTGGCAACATGCCCCACTATGGAACAAAAACAAGTAACAGGTGCCATAGCAGCAGAACTAGAGGACGAGTTGGCCAAAACATGCCGATCTCAGCCCTTTTCACTGATGTGCGACGAATCGAACAACAGAAAAACAGACAAAGAATTCGTCATCCTGACTAGACTCTACGATGAGGCCACTCTGCAGGTCTCTACAAGATTCCTGGAGATGCCTATATGCAATGTAGGAAATCCAGAAAATCTGTATGAAAAGCTTAGTGAAGCATTAAGGTAAGGGGAGCTGCACTGTGTTGTTGACATGTTTAGTAGATTGCATTTAATTACAACCTTACGTTTTGTCAGACATTTTGTGGCATTTTTTCCTGTTTCCAATAGAAAAAGAGGCATCCCATGGGATAACCTGATTGCCTTTAACTCCGATAATGCGAGTGTTATGAAAGGCCGCCATAACTCGGTCATCAGCAGACTAAAGACCAGCCAGCCCCACGTCCAGGACCTTGGCTGCATCTGCCACCTGGTACAGCTGGCCACTGGCTGTGGCATCAGAGCAGCCCAGGTACCAGTGGAAGACCTCCTGGTGGGGATATACACCCACTTTGATAAAAGGTAAATGCATACATATAGGCCTGCTATTTCTCTTGCCTAATCTTGAGCGTTACAATGTAACAACACTGCATGTGGCTAACTCATAAACAAGGTAGCCTAGGCCTGCAGTTCATATTCTTTACACACATACTCATTTAAACACACTCAAACACACACACACACACACACACGCACACACGCACACACACACACAGACTCTGACTCACAATTCCACTCACTCACTCACAATTCCACTCACTCACTCACTCACTCACTCACTCACTCACTCACTCACAATTCCACTCACTCACTCACTCACTCACTCACTCACTCACAATTCCACTCACTCACTCACTCACAATTCCACTCACTCACAATTCCACTCACTCACTCACTCACTCACAATTCCACTCACTCACTCACAATTCCACTCACTCACTCACTCACTCACAATTCCACTCACTCACTCACTCACTCACTCACTCACTCACAATTCCACTCACTCACTCACTCACTCACTCACTCACTCACAATTCCACTCACTCACTCACTCACTCACTCACTCACTCACTCACAATTCCAACCACTCACTCACTCACAATTCCAACCACTCACTCACTCACAATTCCAACCACTCACTCACTCACTCACAATTCCAACCACTCACTCACTCACTCACAATTCCAACCACTCACTCACTCACAATTCCAACCACTCACTCACTCACAATTCCAACCACTCACTCACTCACTCACAATTCCAACCACTCACTCACTCACTCACTCACTCACTCACTCACTCACAATTCCAACCACTCACTCACTCACAATTCCAACCACTCACTCACTCACAATTCCAACCACTAACAGAGTAATTTTCTATCTCTCAGTGCAAAAAGATGTGAAGTCTACAAAGAGTTTGTAGACTTCACTGATTCAGACCACCTGAAACTCCTCAGGTACTGCAGCACCAGATGGCTGAGTCTTTTAACCTGCATCCAGAGGGTGCTGAACCAGTGGGATGCACTACAGGTAGGATGGTAAGTCCACTCAGCACATATCTACACAGTTTACTATGCTATATTTCCATTTTAACCATGTATTGCCACCCTGTATCTCTATGTACTATAGGCCTACTTTAACAGTCATGAAGAGGTGGAAAGGAGTGTTAAAGTGCGTGATCTGGCAAGCCATCTGCGTGATCCAATCATGAAGACCTACTTCCTGTTCCTGAGTGCTGCCCTTAAGCCTTTATCTGATTTTAACATTGCCTTCCAGGTGGGTGTCAATGATATTGAATGAATGAGTGAATAATAGTATATAATTAAATGTTTGTGCTTATTATAGCATTCTTATTTCATTATTCTTATTATTGTTATTGTGTTGTGACCATTGATATTATCTGCAGTCAGAGGGAGTACAAATTCACAGACTTGAAGAGGAGATGTGCAGGCTGATAAAGAGGATCCTGAGCTATCTCATACCAGCCAGGGCAATTGTGGGTGTGCCTCTCAGGGAGGTGGAGTATGGAGATGGACATCAGTTGCCTGATGAAGATCTCTTTATCGGAGCAGACACAAAGAATTTCATGAGAAGCGCTGAGCTCCCTGTGTCAGCCGAGAAGAAAATCTTTCAGTGAGTATATTACCCAGTAGTTATATTATGATATCATCTTTTGACAGTATGAGAGTATAGGCTGTAGTGTGCCTAAAAATATATCCACTAATTGATTTTTTTCACTCTTATGCTGTTGTAGAACTGTGAGAAGCTTCTATGAGGCAGTTCTTAAGAAGATGTTCTCCTCCTTTCCCCTCGACCATCCACTCCTGAGGGACCTGAAAGTGCTGGACCCTGCAGCACGTCTTAACATAACTCCAGGGACAGGTAGATAATAGAAACAGTTTCCTATAGGCTTTATGCCCAGCTCCACTACTACCCTAGCAACCACCCTAGCAATGGTCAGACACACCTGGATTAATCAGTTTGTCCAATAATGTAAGACAGGAAATAAAGGAGCTGGCTTAAGTTCAGGAAGTAGTCCAGCTGTGCATAAAGCCTATTGATGTTAGGCAAGGCAATTTTTACATTTATGCAATTGGCAGATGCTTTTATCCAAAGCGACTTACATTGCATTTCAAGGTACACATTTTACATTCTTTGCTTTCCCTGGGAATCGAACCCATGTCCTTGGTGTTGCTAGCGCCAACACTCTACTGTTTGAGCTACACGAATGCTATGATACTTGCTTAGATCTGCAATGGTCAGTTAAACACTTGTTTTACTTTACAGTGAAAAGGCTAGGGGCCCTGTCCCCTCAGTTGAGGCTGAAAGAGGATAAGATGAGAGAGGAATTCACAGACTATCAGGTGACAGATAGTAAGCAACTCCCCCAAGAAGACAGAATCGACAGATTCTGGGGCCTGGTAGGAAAGGACATGAGGTTCAGTGAGCTACCAAAACTTATGAAGGCTTTACTATGCATTCCCCATAGCAATGCAAGTTCAGAAAGAGTGTTTAGCATGGTACGAAAGATTGTTATTGAGAATAGGATGACATTAGACAACAGAACTGTTGAACTGCGCTCTACTCTCATGTAAAATGAACCACTCTGGCCCAGCCCACAAATACAGTCCTTCCAAAACAGTCTTAAAGAATGCAAAGTCTGCAACAAATTTGTACAATAACTCACTAAAAGAGTAAAGAAAAGTTATGTGAAATGTAAAGAAAAACTGTAAAAGAAAAGCAATATGAAATGAAAAGAATGTGTAGAATGAAAATTAAATTGTAAATGTAAAGACAAGCAATGTTAAATTAACAGAAATATGCAAATAAACCTTTAAATAAATGCTCTTCATATATACCCTGGCTTTTGTTTTCATTTAACGTTAGGCTATAATAACACCTGTCTTAAAATGTAAGGGATACTGGAGCTTGGTTGGGGTGGTGGGACTGCTCGCGGTAGGCGCCGGAAAATTTCCCTTATTTTCAAATCCAAAACTTGACAGGTATGCATGTGTGTTTCAGAGAGTCATTGAGCTAGAGGTGGCTGCAGTGGAGCACCAGTTCATCTTCATTGAGGAGGTTGGATTCAACCTCACAAAAAGACGAAAGAGGGGAAGGAATATCATCGGCCAGCGTGCCATTAGTTGAAGTCCATGGCCAGAGCGGAGGGAACATCACAATGTGTGCAGCGGTTATGTGTAGTGGTCGACCGATATGGGTTTTTTGATGGCCGATGCTGATATCTTAAAAAGCAGGGTGGCCGATGGCCGATATAAAGCCGATATATATATATATATATATATATATATATATATATATATATATATATATATATATATTACACACACTTTATATTTATATAAATCAATATTGAATAAATTAGATACATTTAATAAATATTTAAAAATCTTTAAAATAAACATGCTTAGGCCCTATACTTTAGATGGCAACTTTTTGAATCTGCAATCCTATTACAGTATTTTTCACAAATATAGTTGTTTAAAAATGTATGAATATGTGAATAAAAGGAAGTATGCGCACTGATAATCATATTTTTTCAAATAAAGACTTTTTTTTACTTTGACTTTTGACAAGGTAACGCTAATTTTACATACAGCACACAGTGAAAACGACATGAATATGACACAGTGGGACACTGGATATATCACAGCATATTTAAAATGAAGGATTTAAAGCTTTTCGATCGAATCTCCTGTGAAGCTGATCTTCTGTTTGCATTCACTCACTTCACACGGACCGTCACTTGCAGGAACACGTTTATGCACATGCACATTTCACAAGATATCACAGCTGGATTCGAATAAATCTGCAAGGTTTGTGAAATTAAATGTTTATTAGATATTCAGAGATTTGTTTAAATTATGTAGATGCGCATTTGCTGAATGTTGATGGTAAATGAAGCCTGATTGTTTGCCTTTTCGGTTACAAATAATATAAAAGCAAACGCATTACTTTTTCGCATACCATTTACTTTCTTTGATTACTAGTTCTGTAGCCACCGGTTCTGTCTAACAAAGTATTAGATGACTGACAGAGATCGTAAACTAATGATGACGGAGAATGTGAGTGAGCGTGAGCGCTGTGTGATCAGGCGCTGCGTTCTCTCAGGTGCTGGTGTTCTCAGCGCCGCCCGTCAAAATAAAAGTCCGCGGCGCCGTCAAAATAAAAGTCCTGTTTCCAACACATCGGCCAATCAGAAAAACGTATCGGCCGATGCCGATATTTAAAAAAATATATCGGCCGTGGGGATATATCGGTCGACCACTAGTTATGTGTCCATCACCACGCTACCCTTGGCCCCTACAACACTGCCCATCTGATCACATTCCTGGACACCCTACACAACACACTCATTCCACCAGATCAGATAGACAGCCCAGAGCAGCTCAGGTACATTGTCATTTGGGACAAAGTAAGTTTCCACCGGGCTGCTCTGGTTCGTAACTGTTTCACTGCCCACCCACGCTTTTTAGTTGTTTATCTCCCTCCATATTCTCCATTCCTCAATCCTATTGAGGAATTTATTTCTGCCTGGAGATGGAAAGTGTATGACCGAAATCCACAAACGCGTATACCCCTTCTCCAAACTATGGAAGACGCATGTGGAGATATAGCAGTTGATGCTTTTCATGGCTGGAATCGCCATTCTAGGCGATATTTCCCCCACTGCTTGGCCAGGGAAAACATTGCTTGTGATGTGGATGAGGTGCTGTGGCCAGACCGAAAAAGAAGAGAGGATGCAGCATAGTTGTTGTTGTTTTTTTTACTGTAACTATATACAGTAAATTATTCTGTTGTTTTGTATGTAGACCACTGTATGTGCAACTTTGTGTTGGTTGGGATGTACACTGTGTACATTGTTTTTGTGGGAAAAATAAAATATATTTGTTTCCGTGTATTTGTATTGTATCTGAGTATAAAAACAATATTCTTAAATATTTTACAACACACTTATGTACTGTCTGACACTGAACCAAAAAAAGGCCTAAGTCATTATGATGAATGGAGAATAAGTGTTTTCCATTCATCATAGTGTTTTTGATTGAGCACATCAGTGTTCAAATGGTTCTTATAAATGTCTATTCATATGATGGTTTGTGTGTGTCATTTGAAAACAAAATACCATTTTGAGAAGAAATAAAATTGTTTTGAATGTAAAGTTTCATTTTGAGGGGTTTTGCCCATTGTGCGTGTGTGTTTTTATTTGTGTGTAGAGTTCTGAGAGTATAAGGCATGCTTTCAGAAAATGTGTGTAAACAATCGAGAAAAACTGTAATCCTGTCTTAATTGTCCATGTCAGGCCATGTCCTGTCACTTTTTACAAACTGCACGTTCCAGTTCTGGCAAAGATCAAAGTGTCGTTTTGTCTGATAAAACCTTTCCAGTGTAAATCAAAGAAAGAATAATTATATTTTCTGCTTTAAAATAGCTTTCCTGGTATTTGCACATCATTTCCTAAACGGACACACTCCTTTTTTTTATCGATAATGTATACTGTTAAACAAACTAGTTAAATGTTTTTAAAATAAACTGCGTTTACAGTATATGATCAAAATAAAGTAAAAACAGTAATATTGCAAAAATTGTAATGTAATTAAATTTAATTCATGTGATGCAAAGCTGAAATTTCAGCATCATTACGCTAGTCTTCAGTATCAAAAGATCCTTCAGAAATCATTCTAATATGCAGATTTGCTGATCAAGAAGCATTTCTTATATCTACCATTATCATATATATTCTTTGATTAGTAGAGAGTTCAAAAGAACAGTATTTATTTAAAATATAAATATTTTGTAACATATACATGTCTTTACTCTCAGGAAGAGGATCATTTACATAAAAATGGTAAGAACAAAACTTAAACATATATTTTAGAATATAAACTGCTTAAAATGTCATTTTCAGTGAGCTTTACTAAACATGAAGTGTTTGTGTGACTGCTATCGTGCAAGCTACGCCTATACTCATAACTCACACTTTTGACGCTTTATTTTCTTTTTAGAGCTTCTTTACAGGCAAATTGAACTCTGTTTGACTCACAGAAACCGTTTTACATTATTAATTTACTTAAACACATAATTTAGTATGTTTTATATGCTGTTTTCATCATTTTGTTTACTGTTTTGTTTCTTTGGCTGGCCCTTGATATTGGTGGTTTCAGAGTGTGTGTGTGTGTGCGTGTTTATTTATTTGACTCTTTAAATCAGGGGAAGTGTTTAGGGAAGCCTGTTTGGGAACAATTGTTCCTTTTCTTAGTCACCACGAGTTACGTTGTGACGACGAAATGGGGTTTCGCTTAGAAAGCCTATCAACTTCAAGTATTACAAAACGAGCCAATGGCAAAGAAATTCCATGGGTCTGCGGATTTTGCATAGCGTGACTCCGCCCCACCTCGTGGGTATATAGGGAAGTACGCTGGCAACATGCAGTTATGTTTTGCTTCGGAGCCAAGAGGTCCTCTTCACTCCTGCAGCCTATTCTCTGACTATCTTCGAGAATTTTCTAGACAAGCAGCTTCCAGTCAGTGTTGGTGTGATGGTGTGTTCCAGCGAGTTTCACATTCCTGCCTGCTGAACTTTGCAGTGGTCTGCAACAGCGTGTGTGTTCCTCCCTGGGCACTTCAGCACTGCTGCAAGTTTTTTTTTTCTCACAAAAAGAGCTAGCATGTGGCACGTCTGTCCGTGTATTTCTGAGCGCAGTAGTCTGATCAACGTGTTTGGGCTTCGATCACGGTCAGACAGCGTTCATGTATGCGTCATGTTCTCACAGCGGAAACATGACTATCGAAATGTTATGGTCGAGACTCACTTAGCTCAATAGAGCGAGAGTCCCCTCATCCACACCCCGATCTATTTTCTCCATGCGATAGAATACTTTGGCTGGTGGTCAGGGTGACCTGATGCAGTTGGTGTGGAACAAAACCGAAGAAATATCCTCGGTCCACACCCTCCTCTTTCACCTTGCAACCCGTGCGGTTCTGGATGAGATTGCTGACCAGAGCCGCGTCCGAGGTCCAGCATCTCATTTGGTTCCCTGGCTGATGAAATCATGTCTTTGTGGAACCCTCCGCCATGTCCCGAGCACTCAAGGCTGATGATTGGTTTTTGGGGGAGGTGAACCCGAATCCTTTCTACCCGGACGTGCATAGATACGTCATGAGATCGTGGGAGTCTCCTTTGACTTTTCGCAACTGCTCAGCGGCCTCTTCCTATCTGTCCCGCTGGCTCACGAGAATCATCAGGCTCGGCTATACGATTCAGTTCGCACAGTCTCCTCCCCGCTCCAGGGAATCCGCTATACCGTGGTGGGTGGCAATGTCCCTGTCATGCGTATGGAGGTCGTCACCCTTCTGGCGAAGGGTATGATCGAGACCACCCCTCGAGCCGAAATCAAGTCCGGCTTCTTCAGCCCGACTTCATTGTACCCAAGAAAACCGGTGGGTTCGACCAATCCTGGACCTGCGCGTCTTGAAACGTACCCTTCTAAAAAGGCTTTTGTTCAAGATGCTCACGGCCAAACGCATTTTCGAATGTGTGCTGCCACAGGATTGGTTTGCAGCGATCAACCTGAAGGAAGCCTACTTTCATGTCTCCTTTCTTCCTCGACACAGACCATTCCCTCGGTTTCTTTCCGAGAGGCGGACATACAAGTACACGGTTCTCCCATTCGGGCTAGCCCTGTCTCCTCGCGCCTTCATTAAATTCGTCGAGGCAGCCCTTGTGCCGCTACGGCAGCACGGGGTGCGCATCCTGAATCTCGATGACTGGCTGATCCTAGCTCACTCTCGAGACCAGGTTTTTGAACACAGGGACCTAGTGCTCCGGCACCTAGCTCGTCTGGGCCTTCGGGTCAACTGGGAGAAGAGCAAACTTTGCCCCGTGCAGAGGATCTCTTTTCTCGGTATGGAAATTGACTCGGTCACCATGTGCACGCAGCTTACGAGCGAGCGCGCACAGTCACTGCTGGCTTGCCTGAGACAATTCGAGGGCAAGATTGCGGTTCCACTGAAATTTTTTTCCACTGAGGCTCCTGGGGCATATGGCATCCGCAGTCGCAGCAACACCGCTCGGATTGCTTCATATGAGACCGCTTCAGCTCTGGCTTCACGATTGTATCCCGAGGTGGGCATGGCAACAAGGCACGCTCTGAGTACCAGTAACTCCAACCTGCTGTCAGACCTTCACCCCGTGGACGAACCTCAGCTTTCTACGGGCCAGAGTGCACTTAGAACGAGTTTCCAGGCATGTTGTTGTCTCAACAGATCCCTCCACCATGCCATGTGCAATGGACATGCTGCAGCGGGCTCCTGGACAGGCCCCAGCTCCTTTTGGCATGTCGATTGCCTCGAGTTGCTGGCAGTACGTCTCGCTCTGCACCGCTTCCATGTGTTGCTCAAGAACCAGCGCATAATAGTCCGATCAGACAATACCGCGACGGTAGCGTACAGCAACCGACAAGGTGGTCTATGCTCCCACCGCGTGTCTCAACTCGCCCGCCACCTCCTCTTATGGAGTCAGAAGCATCTGAGGTCGGTTCGAGCCATTATATTCTGGGAACCCTGAATTGTGCAGCCGACGAGCTTTCACGGTTTCAGACTCTTCCTGGAGAATGGCGGCTCCATCCCCAGTCAGTTCAGCTGATTTGGGATCAGTTCGGGGACGCACAGGTAGACCTGTTTGCCTCCCACAACTCGTCCCATTGTGACCTGTTTTACTCCTTGACCGACGGCACTCTTGGCATGGACACACCGGCGCACAGCTAGTCGCGGGGCCTGCGCAAGTATGCGTTTCCCCCAGGGAGCCTTCTTGCACAGACCCTGTGCAAGACCAGGGAGGATGAGGAGCAGGTCATATTGGTTGCGCCTCATTGGCCCAGCAGGACCTAGTTCTCCGAACATGAACTCCTCGCGACAGCACCTCCCTGGCCAATTCATCTGAGGAAGAACCCTTTCTCAAAGATGGGGCGCCCTATGGCACCCTCGTGGAGGTTCACCCTCATCTTTGGAACCTCCACATGTGGAACCTGGACGGGACGAGCCAGGTTTGAGTACCCTACCACCAGTGGTGGTGGCTACCATCACTTCCGCTAGAGCATCGTCCACAAAACATGCCTACGCGTTGGAGTGGAACCTCTTCGTCAACTGGTTCTCTTCTCACCAAGAAGACCCCAGAAAATGCCCGATCAGTGTCATGCTTTCCTTCCTGCAAGTTGGGTTGGAACGAAGGCTGTCTCCCTCCACCCTGAAAGTGTATGGTGCCGCTATCGCCGCACAACCTAATCATCAGGTTCCTGAGAGGAGCGAGGAGACTGAATCCTCCTCGCCCTCCTCTCGTTCCCTCTTGGGACCTTTCAGTGGTTCTATCTGCCCTGCAGAGTGCTCCCTTTGAGCCTCTGGAATCAGTGGAGCTTAAGTTCCTGTCAATTAAGACAGCGGTCCTGGTTGCATTGGCCTCCATTAAGAGGGTAGGAGACCTGCACGCATTTTCTGTAGACGAAGCCTGCCTGGAATTCGGGCCGGCCTATTCTCACGTGATCCTGAGACCCCGGCCTGGATATGTGCCCAAGGTTCCCACCACTCCCTTTCGAGATCAGGTGGTGAACCTGTAAGCGCTGCCCTTGGAGGAGGCAGACCCAGCCTTGGCACTGCTCTGTCCAGTACGCGCCCTCCGTGCTTACGTAGACAGAACGCAGTGTTTCAGGACCTCTGACCAGCTCTTTGTCTGGCATGGTGGGAAGCCGAAGGGAAAGGTTCTCTCCAAGCAGGGGTTGTCTCACTGGTTAGTGGACACCATTGCTTGGCATACCAGCAGCAAGGTTGATCGTGCCCCTTTGTGTGAAGGCCCACTCCTCTCAGAGTGTGGCTTTCTCTTGGGCTCTAGGTCATGTCGCCTCGCTAACAGACATCTGCAGAGCTGCAGGCTGGGTGACACCCAACACATTTGCCAAAGTCTACTATCTCCGAGTGGAGCCAGTGTCCTCCCATGTACTCGCTTCAACCAGCCGGTACTAGGATCTGCTCAGGTGTCTTCGCTTGCTCGCCATTCCACTCCACAGACTGGATATGCGCGATATTCTCCTCAGGTGAGCTTTTCCAAAATGCCCTAAGTTCCTTCAGCACGTCAAACACCAGAGTTATGCCACCATATGCATGGTTCCCCCTCTGGGCGACCCCCACATGTATTTCCACTGTAAGCCTCTCTGAGCATGTGTCTTTCCCTTGGCACGCCACCTTGCCACCCCTGGGGTTGAAACATTCCACCCTGCGGGCTGGACACCCCAGTGTTTTCCATATGCAGTCCCCTCCGGGGTCATATGTGTATTCTGTAAGTTCCCCCCCCTTCGAGCAGACAATAATTGCATATTTCCACTGAGAAATGCTTCCCAGTGTACCTTGGTATTCCTGTGTTAAGTTTGAGTCCTTTGTCCGTGCTAGTCTCGCGCGGGGAGCTCAGACTTACGCAGGGCCCTGGAAGAGAGCCGAGTGGCGTGATTAGACTGGGAACCCCATTTTGTCGCAACAACATAACTCGTAGTGACTACGAAAGGGAACGTCTCGGTTACGCATGTACATTGTGTTGTTACGTTGCGTCTCCCTGCCACTTTCGCTGTACCACTGGAACAGCCTGAGTTAAGTCTCGCCTCCTCAGCAAGTAACATAACTGCATGTTGCCAGCGTACTTCCTTATATACTCACAAGGTGGGGTGGAGTCACGCTATGCAAAATCCGCAGACCCATGGCATTTCTTTGCCATTAGCTCGTTTTGTAATAATCGAAGTTGATAGGCTTTCTAAGCGAAACCCCATTTCGTCGTCACGACGTAACGTCTCCGTTCCCTACTCAGGGAACGAGGGTTACATTCGTAACCGAGATGTTATTTTTTATTGTTAACTATAGAATTCCGAGTCACAGAATACCTCTCACACATCCACATACACTGTTTCCCCAGTCCTTCTTCGTATGTCTGTGGGTTTGTATAGACCTGTGAAATTGATTGTAACATTACATTGCTTGAATAGGATGAATAGGAAGTCTGGCTGTCAGGGTTTGAGCACTTCCTGTGTCCTGGGCTTCTCACGTGGTCCAAAAAACTATTCATAGTGTTTTAGCTATGCGTGTTCATAACTATTCAGACTTTTCATAGTGAGTTTTCATCAGCTCATTGTGACCACATCTGTCAAGCAATTAAAAGTTGAAGATTTCAATATGAGCTTAAACGTTCAGGTATTTGATTGCTCATGTTGCTGTATTTTGTGTAACTATGAAAGTATGAAAGAGAACAGTGCTAGCTTCCTCTGGAGAGAAAGTGTGCTGCGACAGTACTCTCATATAATGAATCACCTCCCTGAGGCAACTACCATGAGAGAGAGAGAGAGAGAGAGAGAGAGAGATAGAGAGATGTCAATGCAACTGCAACTGCTCCAGTGGTCTGGTATCCGGTTATCATTAACCGATGCTAATGTCAACTGGAGACATGAACAAGTTTCACTCAAAAATTAATTTATAGTGTTAGATAAAGACAAATAAGAGGAAAAAGAGACAAATATACTGAGAAAACTGCAATGTGTTACACATGACATTATCAGAAATATAAATTACCTCAGAAATATAATTATTAGTATAAAATGAAATATTTTTTTATTTTATCTAGATTGTTTTATATTTAATTTATTGTAAATAAATTATTTAACATTTTACATGAGTAGTGTTATCATAAACGTTGTGCCACTTTTTATGATTTATGGCCCTAAGTTGGTACATGTCAGTCAAGACTGTATCAAGTAAAAAAGTGTTTCTGATTTACGGTGGTAGCTGACAGGCGTTGATATGTCTGATAAGTTTTACAACGTCTTAAATGGGGGTCACACCACACAAATTGCCATTGGCCCCTTTTTTATACTTTTATAGTATGTTCCTTCCTCGACTAACATCCTTACCCCAACTACGTCACTACCTACATCATGATGTTGATTGTTTAAATAAAGTTAGGAGACAAGCTGCTGAACACAGACAACATTTTCTACAAACTTTGCTGACACAATGGCTACTCCGAGAACACCTAAAACCCCTAGAAAGGTTATGTGTATTTCACCAACAAGAGGACGCGTTCAAATGAGAGAGGATCTAACTTTTGCTCTAAAGAAGAAGCAAAATATTAGCTTGACAAAGTTTCTTCATGAAGACTGCGGTTTTGTGAAACGTGATTTCACAATGGCGGGTAATCGTATGGTGAGATATGCTTTTGACAAAGTGTTGCGTACTGTGAAACTCTACACGGCAGATGTTGGAGACGATTTTACATCGCAGGGCCCATGTCTGATTTTTCACGACAAAGACAGGTTTCTGTTTTTCAACTACGTTTGGAGAGATTTGAACGACTGTGGTGATGATCCGTTGTATGTAGCCGAGTGGGATGGCTTAACTCCTAACACAAGATTTCGTGTAGTCGGGGATCATAGTAAAAAGCTACCAGATGAATGTGTTTACATTTTTTGCTGCAACGATAAGACAAAGCTCTGCGAGCCTGCTTGGCCTATTCAGGAATCTGAGCATCACAGATGCTACGACATGAAATTTTTGTTTCAGTGGAAAGATGTGTGCATGCTTGACAGCATATTTACATGCATAGACAAGATGTTTAGATGGTGCAACATGTATGATCGTTACAGTTCTGTAAAGATGAAATTGTTTCACCCGGAGCAGGGCGTTACCGGAACTGAAGACCGCCTCTTAAGCCCTCCCACATATTACAGTCATTAAAAAGGTCTACAGCTCGGTACAATTGCTACACTCATTCACCATGTCTCAAGAACCTGCAACTGGCTACTCCTACACCAACAACCCCGAGGCTGCCCCCGCGATGCCTGATGACAATGCTACACCGATGGAGCCCCACCCACAAACTTGTGACAATAGTTGGTTGGATAAATTTTGCATGGACTTCGGATATCACAACCTGACCTTCCTTACAACCCCATATGGCAACACTGGTGCAATAGCCGGAGCAGCATCCTTTGCTGGAATTGACAACACAGACAGTTGTATCCGCTCTGACGGATTCAAAATCATAAAAGCAACAGTTGTGGTCCTTCTGGAACACATCATCAACAAAAAGCTAAAAGAAATCTGTTTGGGTTGTGAAGTGGATCACCCCAGTCAGATTAGACACTCCTGCTTGTTTGAACCAAGCCCCTATTTCTTTAATGCATACTTTGATGAACTGACCCGTAATCTCGTGAGGCCGGACCTTAAGCACATCGTTGCTCAGGCATTGTGCCGTTGTGGTTTAAGGGATCATCCCCAGAGGATTCAGGGGTCGGTGGATGCTATTTTACACGAATTGCGGGACGAGGTTTTCATTGTGGAAAAACTTCGTGAGGTCAGAGAGAAAGTTGTGGACGTCACCAGCGAACAAATTGTTTATGACGCTGTGGACAGTTGGAAAGGTATTGTCCAAGCTGAGTGACTGTAACAACAACAACATGGGGAACACATGTTTTGCAACTGGACTGGCAAAGTGTCTACTTAAACAACGTATTAGATGTGAGATGACCAGCTTATTGTATAAGATCATTAATGAATCTGCCAATGTATCTGTTGCTTTAATCACATGCTCTGTTGACACCAAACGTTTTACAAACCTCAAGAAACAAATGTCTGTTGTGAGAACTGTGTCAAATGAATAGACAGATATGATGCGTTTATGTATTAATGCAGGCGAACCAATTTGTGTAACTATCAGAAAAATTTTAGACCTGATAACTGAATGTGGCAGCAGTATTAGAATAGCCGATATATTGTGCTTGTGTACGTATGTGAATGATCTATGTGTAGACATGTTGACAAGAAACAATCAGACTGATGTTTGTGAAATTATTGAAACACTGATTGATTATATTCTTGAGAAAAACATTGTGGTGTGTATAAAATTTTTACACTACATCGATGCTGTATGACACCTTTTGTTTTTGTTTTGTTTTGTTTTCACTGTTTCAAGAAATAAAAACCTGAGACGCTTAAGCCATCGGAGTTATTCTTTTGTGGAGCGTAAAGTGGAAACATGTCAGAAGAAATGAAAAAGACTTATTACACACCATCTAATCCTGGTTCTTTAGGGGGGAAAAACATTTAAAAGAAGCTATTTTAAAAGAAACGGGTGTTCGTTTAACCGATAAAGAAGTTTCAGACTGGCTTGCTGGCGAGGACGCATATACATTACACAGAACCGCACCAATAAAATACAAAAGGAATCGGGTATTTGTCTATGGTATTCATATGCAGTTCCAGGCCGATTTAGTCGATATGTCAGCTTATGCCCAGTTAAATGACAATAACCATTTTCTTTTGACATGCATCGATCTGTTTAGTAAATATGCCTGGACAAGGGCTTTAAAAAACAAGAGCGGGGCAGAGGTCTCTAAAGCTTTTGAATCCATACGGAAAGAGGGCCGTGTACCACAGAAATTACAGACAGATAAAGGAAAGGAGTTTTTTAACAAACATTTTCAAAACGTAACAAAAAAGTACAACATCAACCATTTCGCAACAGCCACAGAATTAAAGGCATGTGTTGTCAAGCGGTTTAATAGAACCTTAAAAGGTAGAATGTGGAGATATTTAACGGCCACAAACTCCAAACGTTACATCGACATACTTCAAGACATTACACAAGGATACAATGCGAGCCATCACAGAAGCATCAAGATGAGGCCGATTGATGTGGGGAAAGAAAATGAGTCTGTGGTGCTACATAACCTATATGGTGATACCAGACCACATAGTGTTAAGCCCGTATTTAAATACAAGACTGGTGACGTGGTTCGAATTTCTAAAGTCAGAGGACCGTTTGCAAAAGGGTATGAGGAAAACTACACACAAGAGTATTTTACTATATCAGAGTGTATCACACGAGAGCCCCCTGTTTACAGATTGAGTGATTACGACGGGAATGTTATCGACGGTGTTTTTTATGCGGACAAAAAATATTTGTCAGTAAAAACAAGACATTTAAATTTAAAAAAAATTTAGATAAGAAGACGAAGGGTCGCAAAACATTAGTGCTGGTACAGTGGCTCGGATGGCCAGCGAAGTTTGCGTCATGGATCAACCAGAAAGAATTAGTTGATGTACAGAAGCCATAAAAACAACACACACACACAGGATGCATACAGTTGCATAAAACCAGACATGGCTGAGGGTGGATTTTATGTCACATTACCCTGCAACGCATCGCTGTCTGTATACCCTGATAATAAAATCTCTAATTATAGAACAAGACTGGCTACCCCTATAAATATAAAAGGAGAATGGGAGGTGGGGCTTGTTCAAATTGAATATCCTAGAAGCTGGTACACCTTTAACAGCAACGATGCCGTTTTCGAGATAAACATCGGACCCACCACGACCGATGGTGAAAAGCACACTAATAGCATAAGCCATGGTGTAGATGTGAAGAAGATCAGCTTGTCGAAACTACGCACACCAATAAAAACAGGGTATTACGACAATGTCCCATCTCTAGTTAGTGTGATAAATGATTTAGTAGCGCCTCAGGGGGTATTCGGTTATGACCGTGTAAAAAACAAAGTATTTCTGAAAGCAAAATCTAACATTTCAATGACCTTCCATGGAAAACTAGCCATTATTTTAGGATTGAAACCAGGCGTCCCTATAGGAGATTCTATACTGCAAAAAACTAATCCTGAAAAAACTAATTTTGAAAAGGACGTTGTAACATATGCAAAGCATCAGGCGGACATACACGGTGGTTTCTATACTCTTTATATCTACACGGACATTATCCGCTACCAATCCGTGGGTGATGCTTTTGTGCCGCTCCTGGAATGTGTACAAATAACCGGGGACAACAATAGCACAGTCAGTGTTCGATACGACAAACCCCACTACGCGTCTATCAACAAATCAGTCATCACAGATATTGTTATAGAAGTGAAGGACGATCAAAATCAACACGTCCCATTTTCTTACGGGAAAGTGTGCATTAAACTTCACTTCAGGCCTGTAAAACACTTTGTTTAAAATGGCATATTTCAACAATCACAATATTGACCCTATGCGTTACGTTGCCTATTACCAGAATCAGGCAGGCAGCGGACTCCCCGGGTACGCAGGAGGCGGAGTTATGTATGGGGCCGGTTCGGTTCTTTAGAATGGCTATACCCCTACTAAGGCGAGGATTTAGCATAGCCAAGCCGCATCTTAAATCAGCTGCAAAAAACATACTAAGTGACGTTGTTAGTAATACGTTATCAAGATCTTTTAACAACACCTATGATGCTCAAGACGGTTCCGGACTAATGGTAATGGCTCGCAAAAGAGCATCTAGGCCACCTGGGGTGCGGAGGAGTGGCCAGAGGCAGAAGAAAACAAAACCACCTCCCAAGAAAACATCAGTTGTAAAACGCAAGCGCAAGGAGACAACTAAGCGTCCTACATCAAAAAGATCAAGGTGCTCTGTTAAAACAATATTTTAAATCATGGCATTACTACACAACATGTCAGAAGAGTGTTTAAAGACAGAGCTGGATCTGTTTACTGTAGCACTAACTCAAACAGCAATTGAAAAAAACACTTATATAGAAGTTCCGCCATTATCAGCGATTTCTGACACATCTCCGCTGGAATTTTTTATTGCGGGGAATGGAGAGGATTACATAGATCTAAAAAACACATTAGTTTTTTTGCGCCTCAAAATCACTAATGCTGACGGGACGGATATTGCAGGAGATCCCGTAGGTCTCGTTAACTATCCTGGAGCTACGATTTTTTCACAAGTGGATGTATCGCTTGGAGATCGGCTTATATCACAGAGTTCTAGCACATATCCATACCGCTGTATGATAGAATGTCTCACCAATTATAGTAAAGAGGCCCTTGAAACGCTTTTCTCAGCAGGGCTCTTTTACAAGGACACAGCGGGTCAGATGGAAGTGGCTGACCCTGCTGGGGGAAATCACGGTCTGACAAAGAGAGCAGCCTTCACCAATGCTAGTAATGTGGTCGAACTACTCGCACCTGTTCACAGTGATATCTTCTTTCAGGAAAAACTATTACTTAATGGATTAGATCTTAAAATTAGAATGACTAGAGGTAAAGATGAATTCTCCCTGATGAGGAGCAACGCTACAGCCTATAAACTAAACATCCTGTCTGCATCGCTATTTGTGAAAAAGTGTCTGTGTCACCAGCTGTGAGACTGGGTCATGCACAAGCCCTACTCTCAACCACAGCCAAATACCCCATCGACAGAGTGTGTCTGAAAAACTTCTCAATACCTGCAGGCTCACGTGTCTGCAATCAAGAAAACTTATTCTTAGGAACTCTACCGAAATCTCTGGTTCTAGCTATGGTTGATAATGATGCATTTGTGGGTGCCTATAATAAAAACCCATTTGCGTTTAAAAACTATGATTTAGAATTTTTGGCCATTTATCTGGATGGGCAACAGTACCCAGCGAAGCCCCTGCAACCTGAATATGAAAATGGTTCTGCAGTGCGGGAGTTTTACCAGTTAGCGCTGGCTTCTGGAAGGCATCTTAAAAACCAGCCTCTATGTATCGATAGAGAGGACTTTCTGCACGGCTATACACTCTACGCGAGTGTAGCCAGCACGTATTGTCATGATCCCGGTGTTCTCTTCTGTCTCTGTCTCCCTCTTGTGTTCTT
Source organism: Tiaroga cobitis (assembly GCA_030578255.1). Classification (NCBI taxonomy): domain Eukaryota; kingdom Metazoa; phylum Chordata; class Actinopteri; order Cypriniformes; family Leuciscidae; genus Tiaroga; species Tiaroga cobitis. Next base: position 7,142,262 of record CM060608.1, read on the forward strand.
TTTTGTTTCCTGTATCCTTTCTCACACGCGCTCCCTTCTTACACACACACCTCGCTTAGACACACCCACTTACTATCACGCTCATTCATTCTCCACCAGCTGATTGCCATCAGCCTTTCCATTACTCTTTCTCCATTTCCACCTGTTATCACTTTCTTCCTAATTAGCTTTCCTACTTCTAGTTCTCTTTTTCCCCTTCTCTCTGCCAGATTATTGACTATGTTAAACGTGTGTTACAGAGCTTACCTGTTCGCATCATTTTTGTCTTGTCCTGTCCTGTTAACGTATGTTTGCTACTTCTGCACTACCTGTGCTGGAAATTACTGAAGTCTTTCTCTACCCAGCATCTCTGTGTTTGAGGGCGACAGACGGACCACGAGCCCTGATTTGTGTTCCTGCTGCTGGATGCTGAGTATCGTTGCTGGACTACTTCTCAGTTTGGTTTGATTCCCAGAGACTTTCTGTTCATCTAATTACCTGCTTCAAGAGGCTTTCTGTTCGTCTGATTACCAGCTACAAGAGACTTTTCTGTTTGATCACTCCACGCAGTTTGCATTATTTTCATTAAAGGAACTGTTGTCTCGCAGATTGCATTTGGGTCCTTTTTCCTGAACGTGTCCGTGACAGAATAATCTGGCCAGAGGATGGACCCAGCAACTGACCATTCCGTTCAGTCTGCGGTGGAATTTCAGGGAGCCATGCTGGGCCGCCAGCAGGAGGAGCTGACCACTACCCGTCGAGCAGTCGAATCCTTGGCGAGTCAACTGTCGGATCTCTCAGATGCACTATCTACGCTCGGAACCTCCTCCGCGCCTCTCTGGTACCCAAGAACCCAGAATTAATAATCCACCCTGCTACTCTGGCGACCCTTCAGAGTGCCGTTCGTTCCTTACTCAATGCGAGGTGGTTTTTACTTTACAGCCACTCACCTACTCGCTGGACCGCACTCGTATCGCCTACGTTGTTTCTCTTCTCACCGGGAGGGCGCGAGAGTGGGGAACGGCGGTCTGGAATGCCGACTCTGATTGCATCAGCTGTTACTCTACTTTTAAGGAGGAGATGACTCGAGTGTTTGACCGGTCTTCACATGGTGTCGAGGCTTCTCGTTTGCTCTCATCTCTCCGTCAAGGTAAACGGTCAGTTCCGGACTTTTCAATTGAATTCCGCACGCTCGCTACAACATGTGGATGGAATGAGCCAGCGCTTGTTGCTCGATTTATTGAGGGTCTCAACACAGACATTAAGGACGAGATTCTGTCCCGGGAGGTGCCGACCCATCTTGACTCTCTTATCGACCAAGCTATCCGCATAGACAGACGTTTCGAGCTTCGGCGCCGAGCACGCGGCATGGAGAGGGCTCTGCTCTCCTCACCTCCCGTTTCTTATACCCCTCCTATTAATCCGGTTCCCAAGCCAATGCAGTTGGGGGGAATTCGGATCACCGCTGCTGAACGTGAGCGACGCATCTTAAACCGACTTTGCCTTTACTGCGGATCTGCCGGTCACTTTGCTACCACATGCAAAGTAAAAGCCAACGCTCGTCAATGAGGAGAGGGCTTCTGGCGAGCGCTACTGTTTGTGTCCCTCCGCCAAGTTCACGCACTTCTTTCCCTGCCACTCTCCAATGGTCCGGCTCTTCTGTAACCTGTCAGGCCCTTATCGACTCGGGAGCGGAGGCCAGCTTTTTAGACGAGACTTGGGCTCTTGAACAGGGCATTCCTTTAGTTAATTTGAATGACAGTACTCCTGTTTTTGCCCTTGATGGTAGCGAGCTTGAAAGAGTCAGCCGTTCTACCATTCCGGTGAGTTTCACGCTTTCTGGCAATCACAGGGAGACTATTACCTTTTTTATTTTTCATTCGCCCTACACTCCCATTGTTTTGGGCCATCCCTGGCTCGTTGAACACAGTCCACATATTGATTGGTGCAAGGGGTCCATTCTCTCGTGGAGATTGTCTTGTCATGTTAAGTGTTTAGTGTCTGCTGTTCCCCCTGTCTCTTCTGTTTCTGTGTTTCAGGAGGATCCTGGTGATCTGTCGGGGGTTCCGGAGGAGTATCTCGATTTACGGGCGTTTTTTAGTCGATCACGTGCCGCTTCTCTTCCTCCCCATCGCCCGTACGACTGTTGTATCGACCTCCAACCTGGCACGACTCCGCCGCGGGGCAGGCTGTATTCATTGTCTGCGCCCGAGCGCGAAGCCATGAAGAAATATCTCTCAGAGTCCCTCGCTGCAGGTACTATTGTTTCGTCGTCCTCTCCCGCGGGCGCTGGTTTCTTTTTTGTAAAGAAGAAAGACGGCTCTTTGCGCCCTTGTATAGATTATCGTGGGCTTAATGACATAACGGTCAAAAACCGCTACCCTCTTCCCCTTATGTCATCAGCTTTCGAGATCCTTCAGGGGGCAAAGATTTTCACTAAACTGGATCTGCGGAACGCGTATCATTTGGTGCGTATACGAGAGGGAGATGAATGGAAGACCGCGTTTAACACCCCCCTCGGGCACTTTGAATATAAGGTTTTACCGTTCGGCCTCGTCAACGCCCCTTCAGTCTTTCAAGCCCTAGTAAATGATGTTTTGAGAGATATGTTGAATGTCTTTGTTTTTGTCTATCTAGACGACATGTTAATTTTCTCCCCATCTCTCCAGGTTCACGTTCAGCACGTACGTCGTGTACTCCAACGTTTGTTGGAGAATCGCCTTTTCGTTAAGGCCGAGAAATGTACCTTTCATGCCAAGTTGGTCACGTTCTTAGGGTCCGTCATTTCTGCTGACGGAGTCAGCATGGACCTCGCTAAGGTTCAGGCTGTCACCGATTGGCCGGTTCCCGACTCACGAGTTGCTTTACAGCGATTTTTGGGTTTTGCGAATTTTTATCGGAGGTTCATCCGCAACTTTAGTCAGGTCGCCGCTCCTCTCACCGCTCTCACGTCTGTCAAGTCCTGTTTTGAATGGTCGTACTCAGCCCAGTCCGCTTTCGATCGTTTAAAGACCTTGTTTACGTCTGCTCCTATTCTAGTTACTCCCGACCCCTCCAGACAATTCATCGTGGAGGTCGACGCGTCAGAGGTGGGCGTTGGGGCCATTCTGTCGCAACGGTCATCTTCTGATGATAAGGTTCACCCGTGCGCTTTCTACTCTCACCGTCTTTCTCTTCCCGAGCGAAATTATGACGTCGGTAATCGAGAACTTTTGGCCATTCGTTTAGCCTTGGGGGAGTGGCGTCATTGGCTCGAGGGCTCTCCTGTCCCATTCGTGGTCTGGACCGATCATAAAAACCTTGAGTACATACGGTCTGCTAAACGACTTAACGCTCGCCAGGCTCGTTGGTCCCTGTTTTTTGATCGCTTTGATTTTTCTATTTCGTATCGGCCTGGTTCCAAGAACCTTAAGCCCGACGCTCTCTCGCGTCAGTTCGATTCCCCCGTGGGAACTCCTGTGAGAAAGGAGATTCTTCCTCAAGGCTGCATTGTTGGTTCTTCCATCTGGGGAATCGAACGCTTGGTTAAACGGGCTTTATCTCGGGTCGTCACTCCTCGCCAATGTCCGCGAGACCTACTCTTTGTTCCTGTCCCCACTCGCTTGGCTGTCATGCAATGGGGTCACTCCTCCAAGTTGTTCGCCCATCCTGGAGTTAGGGGAACCATTGCTGTCATCCGTCAGAGATTCTGGTGGCCTACCCGTGAGCGCGATATCCGTCGATTTGTGGCCGCCTGTTCTATCTGTGCCCAGACTAAGTCTAGTAATTTGCCACCGGCTGGTCTGCTTAGACCCCTGTCTATTCCATCTCGCCCGTGGTCACATATCGCGCTCGACTTCATTACCGGACTACCGGAGTCCAAAGGCAACACTGTAATCCTCACAGTGGTTGATCGCTTTTCTAAAGCCGCTCACTTCGTTCCTCTTCCCAAACTCCCATCCGCTAAGGAGACCGCTCAAGCCGTCGCTAGTCATGTTTTCAAGCTTCACGGACTTCCCTCGGATGTCGTGTCTGATCGCGGACCTCAGTTTGCGTCATTATTTTGGAAGAAGTTTTGCCGCCAGATCGGTGCATCACCCAGTCTGTCTTCTGGTTTTCACCCACAGACCAACGGTCAGGCCGAACGAACTAATCAGATTGTTGGTCGTATTCTCCGCAGTCTCACATTTCGTAATCCTTCCTCATGGGCTGATCAACTTCCGTGGGCCGAATATGCCTATAATTCTTCTCCGTCCTCCGCCACCGGCTTATCTCCGTTTCACGGTTGTCTTGGGTACCAGTCACCTCTGTTTCCTTCTCAGGAGGTGGAGACTAATGTTCCGTCTGTCGAGGCGTTTATTCGCCGTTGTAAAAGAACCTGGAGAGGGGTGAGGTCTGCTCTATGCCATACTCGTTCTCTCACTCGCCGTGCCGCTAATCGTCATCGTATTAAGAGTCCGAGATACATCTGCGGTCAAAAGGTTTGGCTTTCCTCTCGCAATCTTCCTTTACGATTCGCGTCCCGCAAGTTGGCCCCTAAATTTATTGGGCCATATTCTATCTCTAAGATAATCAGTCCTGTCGCGGTTAGACTTAGATTGCCTCCTAACCTCCGGCGCGTCCATCCAGTGTTTCATGTTTCGTGCGTCAAGCCCGTCGTCCGCCCCCCACCTCGCCAGGTTTCCCCTCCTGCTCAGGTGGAGGAAGGTCCTGTATATCGCGTACGTAAGTTACTTGATGTCCGTCCGCGAGGTCGTGGTCACCAGTACCTTGTCGACTGGGAGGGATACGGGCCGGAGGAGAGAAGCTGGATTCCTTCACGGAACGTCTTGGACCGCTCGCTTATCGAGGACTTCTACCGCACTCGCCAGCCTCTACCCTCGGGAGCGCCAGGGGGCGCTCGTTGAGGAGGGGGTACTGTCATGATCCCTGTGTTCTCTTCTGTCTCTGTCTCCCTCTTGTGTTCTTTTTTGTTTCCTGTATCCTTTCTCACACGCGCTCCCTTCTTACACACACACCTCGCTTAGACACACCCACTTACTATCACGCTCATTCATTCTCCACCAGCTGATTGCCATCAGCCTTTCCATTACTCTTTCTCCATTTCCACCTGTTATCACTTTCTTCCTAATTAGCTTTCCTACTTCTAGTTCTCTTTTTCCCCTTCTCTCTGCCAGATTATTGACTATGTTAAACGTGTGTTACAGAGCTTACCTGTTCGCATCATTTTTGTCTTGTCCTGTCCTGTTAACGTATGTTTGCTACTTCTGCACTACCTGTGCTGGAAATTACTGAAGTCTTTCTCTACCCAGCATCTCTGTGTTTGAGGGCGACAGACGGACCACGAGCCCTGATTTGTGTTCCTGCTGCTGGATGCTGAGTATCGTTGCTGGACTACTTCTCAGTTTGGTTTGATTCCCAGAGACTTTCTGTTCATCTAATTACCTGCTTCAAGAGGCTTTCTGTTCGTCTGATTACCAGCTACAAGAGACTTTTCTGTTTGATCACTCCACGCAGTTTGCATTATTTTCATTAAAGGAACTGTTGTCTCGCAGATTGCATTTGGGTCCTTTTTCCTGAACGTGTCCGTGACACGTATCGCTTATCAAAAGTGGCAAAATTAGACTAGAAGCCCGTTTTAGACAGCCACTACCACGCACGGTTAACTTAATTGTTTATGCATTGTTTGATAGTTTGATTGAGGTGTCAAATCGCCGACAGATCCTGGTTGATTACTACTAATACACTCAAATGAACACTGTACAGCTTACGGCTGTCATGGATAAGGTTTCATGCGATACTTATTTTCTTGGAGTTCTACCATGTGACTATCTACCAAAACCCCTTTAAGAAAACTACCAGCAATGGTTTTGATCAATACACATCCTTCAGGACTCCCAGGGGAACACTGGTTGGCTATCTACATAAACGAGGATGGTGTAGGATGTTTTTTCGACAGCTTCGGTAATAAGCCAGATTATCATGGTTTTCCTCCGATTATCAAAAACTTTTTAAAGCTCAACTCTAGTGAAGTACAACATTCAACTGTGCAAGTCCAAGATTTTTCATCAGACACATGTGGTCAACATTGTGTGTCCTTTCTCTACCACATGGCAAAGGGCTTTGATTATGGTTATGTGTTGAAATTGTATACCAACGATTTTGTTAAAAATGACAAAAAGGTGTCAGCATTTGTGAAAAAACTAAAACAAGCTCAATGTAATGACAATGTTTTCAAATGTATACAGTGTGTGCAAATTGGTGAAATGTTCTTGTCTCATGCTTAATATTTTTACAATAAAAAATTAAATAAAAACTACAGAGCAGAAATGTGTTTTCTTTAACTATCTTTTTTTTATTACACAGACATAACATTCAATATTACAGATCATAAGTTCTCAAAAAAAAAAAAAAAATACATACAAACAGCAAGATTAAAAATTTAACCACTGACTCTTGTCAAGTGTGGGTGATTTGTATACAATGTCTTCTAAATATTTTGAATGTGTCGGGGTGTTCGGATGCACTTTCTGTTTTTTACTCTTCTTAGATGAGTCGTTTATAGTCGGGGGTGATTTGGATTTGAAAGAGTTAATTGTATGTCTGACATGATGGTTTGGTACAACAGAGTATGGCATATTTAAACTAGCAAAAGCCTCCAGAAACTCATACCATCCACCGGGTCTCCGTTCGTCAGCAATCTTTTGCGGAGCTGTAATGCTTTTAACTAAGTCAAGCATGTGTGAACCAGGGATGGTCCTGCCTTTAAATACAAACTCCCCCGACTCGGTCCATGAAGTGATATCTTTAGTTTTAGACATTTTATCTAAAATGTAACGAACATTTTCACACTCCTCTGTGGTATATTCTTTAAAATCTCATCTGCAAAAATCACTTAAATCGCTTTGATCACTCACATGTCCTCTTGATGGTGTGTCTTCTTTTTCAAAGCTGCCATGTTGTGGAAGACTTAATGTTAATGTGGCAGATTCTCTATCCCCTTGTCTAGATAGTGTTAAAAACCTCTGCAAAACACTAGTGTACATCTTAGCTTTTTCATGGTGATCCAGATCAGACCTTTGCAGAATATTTCTTATAGTCATGTCCAAGTTAGGGATGTCCCGATCAGGTTTTTTTGCCCTCGAGTCCGAGTCCGAGTCATTTGATTTTGAGTATCTACCGATACCGAGTCCCGATCCGATACTTATATAATACATTAAAAAAGAACAAAGAAGAGAGAAAAAACTGATCCAGGATGTTCCTTATTTTTTATTTAATTCACCTTATTTTAACATTCAACAACTCTGTTAACAAACAGAACACTTCTGTGAGGCAGCTTGTACAATCAAGTAATAAATAACATAACTGTAAATATAGAAAAAGTCTAATATAAAAACAAATAGCACCTCAACTTAAAATACCCAGCAGGCAAAAAATAAAAATGTTTTAAAAGTGTATAAAAAAATAATGATAATAAATATATATACATTAGGGGTGTAACAGTTCACAAAATTTGCGGTTCGATACGATACAGCAAAAAGAAAGAAATGCCAGAGAAATTTCCTATTTATTAAAAGAAAAACTATTTTTAAATAAGTTTGAGTTTTTCTACATCTTGAAACTTTCAGGTTTATAAATGGGGGTAATCTTTGAAGGATGAACAAATAATGTTTTGGTAATCACATTAAAAATAACATTTAAATATATATTTATATAATATTTGAGTTTTGAAGTGCAACACTAAATCCATGTTCATTCACGGCACAATGTTTCTCCTGGTTTCCACGTCAGCGCTGTTTGATCTAATAGAGATCTACGGTTAATAACGGAGAAATGTGAATGCTTCTCACTAGATCTCGCAGCAATGTTATTACTTCAGTGGCGAATTCAAATGTTTTCTTCACTGGATCTCTTAGCACAGTGTCGCTTGATCTCGCGCTGCACAGATGTTGCTGGTCCGAACTGATAAACGGTGCGTGAAGCACAATATAATGAGTAACGTTAGCGCAGTTTCGTTCCGCTTTCATTACGTTTGCCATTTGATGTTGCGCAACGTTGTGGTGATCGCACCAGCGCGGATTTTATCTGCAGGAAAAATGGTCCTAGGAATCGTTCGGTTTGTATGCGTACCGAACCGGAAGCGTACCGAAATGGTTCAATAATTACGTGTGTCCGTTACACCCCTAATTTACATATATCCGAGTCCTGATCGGGAGGTAACGTCCGATTCCGATCGAGTCTGAAACCACGTGATCGGGCCCGATTTCCGATCGCGTGATCGGATCGGGACATCCCTAGTCCAAGTCGTTCTCTACAACCTGGTGTATAGACTCACGGGTGCTAGAAGATTTTAGTTTATCCAGCTGGTGTTGTGGGACTAAAAACATCTTCTCAGCATACTCCATTACCAAACTTATTTAGACGTAATCAAACTTGTTATAAACGGAATTGCTACAGATAGTAAAGGTAATAAAAATCCTCCTTGCTGGTTGATCAATCGTCTTTTACGTCTAACGCCAATATTTTTATCTGCAACAATTTTGATCTCGCTTCTTCTCTTCAGTTTCTGATATTGTTGTGGTGTTAGGGGAATATTACCATGGACCACGTTGAGAGCTACTTCACACAATGTCACAATGAGCTCGTCTGTGGCTGCCTCTAAAATAACATGTCTTTGTTTAGGGGTTGCTTTTAATAACAATTTTAAAAGAGGTAGGTTTCTTAAAAGTTTTGCAGACATTTTTTCAAATCTCTCTCTCTCTCGCTCTCTCACGACATCACGACGTCAGTGTTTTCTTTTCTGAACGTACACAACAGGATATTGTGACAGTATATCTGTTCTGAGACGGTACTGTTCTGGTGTTTTCGCTTTAAAGTCAATCAATAAATACCCGAAAGGAATGCTGGTCGCATTTTCATAACAGTCCATAAAGTATTTTGTGTTTCTGGGGTACATCTGACGCGCTAACACATTAATTTGGGTATTGTCTCTAGGGTTTTTAAACAATACCAAATAATTAGTGTTCAAACTGATAGTCCTGCTGGATTTACCTTGAAAAAATAAGTTTTGTACAATATATATGGCACTCAAGCTTCTGTGGTGCACATAGTTGGTAAACAAACGTTCAACTTCTGAATTGCTGCTAGCATCTTTCATAACATCATCCAATATCACAAAATTTGTCTTGTTGGTGGGAAACAAACGATCATCATTCAGAGTCTGCGGGATACCTTCAATAAATTTAATATCATACAGTTTCAACAGTTCATCATACATAGGTTGCCAGCAGTCATAAATGTACACAATGTTTTCAATATTTTTAGAAATTACACTTTTAGCATTTTCCAAAAACTTTTTTACAAAAAATGTTTTTCCTGAGCTAGAGGGACCACTCAACACACATGAAAATGGATGCTGTAATCTAAAATCAAAACCATCTGGGTCTAGCACCCCTCGATGACCAAAAGCGTTGTCAGAAGCCATATGGAATTGTTGTTAGATCAGGTAGCAGTACACGCTTGTTGTACACGACTTTGAATTTTTTCACAACTGACTTGTTGTGTAATGTGAACTGCTTTTTGTTTTGCACTATTCTATCGGTGTGTGCGAGAATTTAATTGTCGTCGTCCCTCCCCCGCACATACTGATCAACAAGCTCGATTAACGAGTCTAGCCTAATGGCCTCAGAGTTCACAGCATTCAATGTGATACCTTTGGCCTTCATACAGACATCGCCCTTAGCAGTACGAAACGCATAACTTTTGGGACCACTTGAAGAAAATTCCACTATAAAGTCCCCGCCCCCTATTTCATCAGTAAGCTCACCAAGGTATGGGCCTAGTGGTGGTTCATATTCACCATCTTTAGATGTGAATATAACAGAATCGGTGTCGCAATAAAGCAGTCTATCACCCAACCTGTCCATAAGATCATAAAGCTCTAACCGCGCATGGGCTGTTGTAAAAGCACCGAGAAAGACGTTAATGTCACGAGTCTGGGCCCCTTTCCCATCAGCGTAAGACCACTGAACAATTGCTACAGTGTCCGACACAAATGAGAAATGTTTGATGTCATACTCTGTGCCAAAAATGTGACGGGCAAACTGTTCAGGGTCTGTGAGTATTTCGGATGTCGGCAAATGTTCGTTCATAGAGAACCTTCCCCAAAGTGAATTTAGCAGGAGCTTCATGATTGATCTGCGTGCAGCATTAAACTCGATCTTGTCCAGATTAAGCTTAATCCCCTCTTTCTCAAAGTAATCTTTTACATAAGATTCTTTGTCAGCGTCGGTCACAACATCTTTTGGAAACCCCGAACTCTCCTCTTTGAACTGTAAAAATGTTTTAACATAATCACAAAACAATGTTTCAGATCGTTGGGGGAAATGCCAGACCTCATAAATTTTTGTCACTACATAACCATTCTCAATAGCTTTTATTAGCTCAATACTAACCCAGGTCCCATGAATGGATCTTTCTTAATTAGCATGTGTACACGCCTGTGTCTGGTTCTGATGTTTAGCACATGTCCTACAGAGTGGAGACATTAACTTACCCCCTGTCAGTACAGGGTGAAGCAACTTCCGAGGTGGGAGCACGGTTGCCTTGACGAGGCCATAATAATCTTCAATGTTTTGAAAATCCTTGTATATTATTTCAGGATGGCCAATTGGGTAGCATTTCCGAACCTGACAGTAGGGGTATAGCGATGTAAAGTCAACGTACCTAATGCGTTCGCCCTCCGCGACTTTGTGGTACAGTTTTAACGCGGTCGTTCTTCCGTCAAAAAGAGCATCATGTGGTTTCAATCTTTCAGAGTGTTTGTATGTGTGTCATGAATCAGCCTCTCTCTCTATGCTATTATTGTTTACACACGCCCAGCTGTTTCTCATTATCTCAGCCTTCGTGCTGCGCACACACTTAATCGCTCCCATTCATGATTTTCCCCTATCTCTCTTCTCGCAGCTGTTTCCCATAGAAATTAACACTTACACTGATCCTGTCTCACCTGTGCTCGCTTCCTCTCTAATTTACTCGGCTACTTCTAGTCACTGTTTTCTCTGCTTCCTTGTCAGTTTATTGTTGTACGTTGAGCTTTCGCTTTGTCTCTTCGTTTGCAAGACCTACCAGTATTTTCTCTCTCGACATATACCGCGTCCTGTCCTGTCCTGTCCTGCCGAAGGTCCTGTCCTGTCCTGTCCTGTCCTATGTGATTTGTTTGGAGATTCATCTCTGTTCTCTACCCAGTTCACCTGCTGTTTGAGGATTCCCTGCTAGTCCGCTACCTGTGAGTTTCCTTCACTGGCTCGGGAAGAAGTTCGGTTGCTGCTCGTCTCCTCGCCGGCGCTGAGCCAACTACTGACTTGCACAGCATTATTGTTTTCTTTTTGAACAGATCTGCGTCTGTTGACGGCAGAGTCTCCTTGTTTCCAGTTACGGAGAAATAAACTCTATTATTGCAGTACCTCTGCTTTTGGGTCCTCTGTTCAAGCCGTGACAGAATAAACTGACCCGGATGGACCCAGCGGAGGAAGCACCTTTTCGTGCGGCTATCGAGGCCCAGGGAGCTATGCTGGGAAGACACGATGAAGAGATCTCCGGGACCCGTCGTGCCGTGGAGAGTTTGGCTGCTCAGGTTTCCGAGTTGTCTACCCGTCTTCACCGCTATCATCTTGAGGCACCTGTTTCCCGTGACATCCCGGTTGAGCCCAGGATCAACAACCCCCCGTGCTATGCCGGTGAGCCTACTGCATGCCGCTCTTTTCTCACTCAATGCGAGGTGGTGTTTTCCCTACAGTCTACCACCTATGCACGGGACCGTGCGCGCATCGCCTACGTGATCTCGCTACTAACGGGAAGGGCACGTGAGTGGGGGACCGCCATCTGGGAGATGGCTTCGGACCTGACTAAGGACTTTGAGCTGTTCAAACAGGAGATGATCAAGGTATTCGATCGCTCTGTACACGGACAAGAGGCTTCTCGGGTGCTCGCAGTACTGCTACAGGGAGGACGTTCCGTTGCAGATTATGCTATAGAGTTTCGCACCCTGGCCACCTCGTCTGGCTGGAATGAACCTGCTCTTGTTGCTCATTTTCTAGAAGGACTAAACCCCAGCCTTAAGGATGAGATTTATGCCCGTGAGATTCCAGACCGGTTTGATCAGCTGGTTGAGTTGGCTATTCGCCTAGACAAGCGCTTCGAGATGCGTCGCCGCGCTCGGAGTTTGAAGTCTGAACGACCTGTAACCCCGCCCACTCTTTCCATTGCTACTCGCGATGAGTCAGGTACTGAGCCTATGCAGTTGGGAGGCATCCGAATTTCGACGGTAGAACGTCAACGGCGGATAGTTAATCGTCTTTGCCTCTACTGTGGTTCGGATAGCCACTTTGTGTCTTCCTGCTCAGTATAAGCCAGAGCTCGTCAGTGATCAGGGGAGTACTGGCGAGCGCAACTACTTTCTTCCCCACATCCAAGACCGGGACACGCACCGCCTTTCCGGTCACTCTCCGCTGGTCATCCTCTTCGGCTTCTTGTTTGGCCCTTATTGACTCTGGTGCTGAGGCTAGTTTTATCGACGAGAGGTGGGCCCAGGAACAGGGTATTCCTTTTTCTGACCTTAAAGACGCTACCTCTGTGTTCGCTCTGGACGGTAGCATCATTTCAAAGGTTCGTCGTACCACTCAGCCGGTGAGTCTCACCATATCAGGAAACCATCAAGAGACAATTTCTTTTTTTCTTTTTCAGTCCCCTTTTACACCCATAGTTTTAGGCCATCCTTGGCTAGCTAAACACAATCCTCATATTAATTGGACTAATAGTTCTATCCTATCTTGGAGCTTGCCTTGTCATGTTGAGTGTTTAGTGTCTGCTGTGTCTCCTGTTTCTTCTGTTTCTGTGTTTCAGGAGGAGGCTGGGGATCTGACTGGAGTGCCGGGGGAGTACCTCGATCTGCGGGCGGTGTTCAGTCGCTCCCGGGCCACTTCTCTCCCTCCCCATCGACCTTATGATTGCTGTTGAAATTTTTGTGAAAAAGAAGGACGGGTCCTTGCGCCCCTGCATTGATTATCGGGGGTTGAATGACATCACGGTAAAGAACCGGTATCCTTTGCCTCTCATGTCTTCGGCTTTCGAGATTTTGCAGGGGGCGAAGGTTTTCACAAAACTAGATCTGCGTAATGCGTACCATTTGGTGCATATTAAAGAAGGAGATGAATGGAAGACCGCATTTAACACGCCCCTCGGGCACTTTGAATACCGGGTTCTTCCGTTCGGGCTGGTCAACGCCCCAGCCGTTTTTCAGGCTTTGATTAATGATGTTCTGAGAGATATGCTTAACGTCTTCGTGTTTGTTTACCTCGACGACATACTTATCTTCTCACCCTCTCTCCAGGTGCACGTCATGCATGTTCGTCGTGTCCTGCAGCGTCTCTTAGAGAACCGCCTTTTTGTTAAGGCTGAGAAATGCACTTTCCATTCTCAGTCCGTTACTTTTCTGGAATCTGTCGTTTCCGCCGATGGAATAAGTATGGATTCCTCTAAGGTTCGAGCCGTCACTGATTGGCCTGTGCCCGATTCCCGTATCGCTCTCCAACGTTTCTTAGGCTTCGCTAATTTTTACCGACGATTTATTCGGAATTTTAGTCAGGTAGCCGCTCCTCTTACTGCGCTCACCTCGGTCAAGTCCCGTTTTGCTTGAACCGAGGCGACCCAGGCTGCGTTTGACCGCTTGAAGACCTTATTTACCACTGCTCCCATCCTTATTAAACCTGATATCGAGAGACAGTTCATCGTCGAGGTCGACGCTTCTGACGTGGGGGTAGGCGCGGTGCTTTCGCAGCGCTCTCCTCTGGACAATAAGGTTCACCCGTGCGCGTTCTTTTCGCATCGTCTCTCGCCTACTGAGCGCAATTACGACGTGGGTAATCGTGAATTGTTGGCCATTCGGTTGGCGTTAGGAGAGCGGCGTCATTGGTTGGAGGGGGCGTCGCATCCGTTCATAGTCTGGACGGATCATCGAAATCTTGAGTACATTCGGTCCGCTAAGAGACTTAATGCCCGTCAGGCTCGTTGGGCACTTTTTTTCTGCCGTTTTGATTTCTCCATTTCTTATAGACCCGGTTCTAAGAACTTAAAGCCTGATGCCTTGTCCCGCCTTTTTGACTCTTCAGAGAACGCCTCTACCAAGGAGAACATCCTTCCACAAGAGTGTGTGGTTGGGGTTACTGTTTGGGGGGTCGAACGGGTGGTTAAACAGGCCCTGAACAATACTGGTACTCCTCAACGATGTCCTAAACAATTACTATTCGTTCCTGAGTCCGTTCGTCCAGCGGTTCTTCGTTGGGGTCATTCGTCCAAGATAGCCGTTCATCCAGGTATCAGGGGTACGCTGGCCGTCATCCGTCAAAGGTTTTGGTGGCCCACTAGAGAACGTGATATCCGCCGTTTCGTATCTTCATGTCCTGTCTGCGCCCAAACTAAGTCGGGTAACTCGCCACCTGCCGGGTTACTCCGACCCCTTTCGACTCCGTCACGTCCGTGGTCACACATAGCCTTAGACTTTGTAACGGGCCTTCCTCCATCCATGGGGAACACCGTTGTTCTGACTGTGGTGGATCGATTTTCTAAAGCCGTTCACTTCGTTCCACTTCCTAAATTACCTTCCGCTAAAGAGACGGCTCAGTCGGTGGTTAATCATGTCTTCAAGCTCCATGGCCTTCCTACTGACGTTGTTTCAGATAGGGGGCCACAGTTTGCCTCTCAGTTTTGGAGAGAATTCTGTCGACAGATTGGTGCTACTGCCAGTTTGTCGTCGGGATTTCATCCCCAGACTGACGGGCAGGCTGAACGATCTAATCAGATTTTGGGGAGAATGCTCCGCAGTCTTGCGTTCCAAAACCCTTCGTCCTGGTGCAAACAGTTGCCATGGGCGGAGTACGCACACAATTCCATCCCATCATCCGCCACTGGGCTTTCCCCGTTTAATTGTTCCCTCGGCTACCAACCTCCGCTTTTCCCCTCACAGGAACTTGAGGCTTCCGTTCCGTCTGTTGAGGTGTTCATTCAGAGGTGCCGTCGCACCTGGAAGAGAGTGAGAACTGCCCTTTGTCGTACTAAGGCACGCACCCGCTTAGCCGCTAACCGTCGTCGCGTAAAGGCTCCCAGGTACGTTTGTGGACAGCGAGTCTGGCTGTCCACTCTTAACCTACCCCTCCAGTCCAGTTCTCGTAAGCTCTCGCCTCGGTTTGTTGGACCTTTTTCCATTACTAAGGTTCTTAACCCTGTCACAGTCAAACTCAAACTTCCTCCTAAGCTCCGTCGCATCCATCCTGTGTTTCACGTGTCGTGCATCAAACCTGTTATTCGGATACCTACCCGTCCTGTTCCTCCTCCTGCTCTAGTCGAAGGTTCTCCTATTTATACCGTTCGTAGACTCCTGGATGTTCGTCCTCGGGGTCGTGGTTTTCAGTATCTGGTCGATTGGGAGGGATATGGTCCTGAGGAGAGAAGCTGGATTCCCTCCCGGGACGTCCTGGACCGCTCGCTCATCGAGGACTTCCACCGCACTCGCCAGGCTTCACCTTTGGGAGCGCCTGGGGGCGCTCGTTGAAGGAGGGGTACTGTCATGAATCAGCCTCTCTCTCTATGCTATTATTGTTTACACACGCCCAGCTGTTTCTCATTATCTCAGCCTTCGTGCTGCGCACACACTTAATCGCTCCCATTCATGATTTTCCCCTATCTCTCTTCTCGCAGCTGTTTCCCATAGTAATTAACACTTACACTGATCCTGTCTCACCTGTGCTCGCTTCCTCTCTAATTTACTCGGCTACTTCTAGTCACTGTTTTCTCTGCTTCCTTGTCAGTCTATTGTTGTACGTTGAGCTTTCGCTTTGTCTCTTCGTTTGCAAGACCTACCAGTATTTTCTCTCTCGAGATATACCGCGTCCTGTCCTGTCCTGTCCTGTCCTGCCGAAGGGTATGTGATTTGTTTGGAGATTCATCTCTGTTCTCTACCCAGTTCACCTGCTGTTTGAGGATTCCCTGCTAGTCCGCTACCTGTGAGTTTCCTTCACTGGCTCGGGAAGAAGTTTGGTTGCTGCTCGTCTCCTCGCCGGCGCTGAGCCAACTACTGACTTGCACAGCATTATTGTTTTCTTTTTGAACAGATCTGCGTCTGTTGACGGCAGAGTCTCCTTGTTTCCAGTTACGGAGAAATAAACTCTATTATTGCATTACCTCTGCTTTTGGGTCCTCTGTTCAAGCCGTGACAATGTGGACATGAAATCCAGCACTGCAACATCACTCTGTTTAGCGCGTAGCCAATCACATTCCCAAATCACCTCGACCTGAAGACCGTACGCACGCTCCAAAATTTCAATCTTGTCCTCGCATTGTCTTCTCAAAACGCCATAAGGCACTTTTGATAAATGGTTTAGGTCGTTGGGGTTATAACAACGTTCGCAACGGTGAAAAAAACAGCCGAGAAAATCGAATGCTTTTTTTCACGTAGCCATCGTCGTAGAAGCCATCCACATAGTATTTCCCAAATGACACCTCGCCAGTGTTTAAAGCATGTTGAATTTCTATGCCCCGTGATTTTCGGAGGAATTCGAGCCATTCAATTGAAATGTTCGAATATGTTTTGTTCTGGTTGGTATAAGCATTGTTATGTGTCAGAGCTACTGTGTCTTTTGGGATGTAGTGCGTTTTATATGTAGCCATACACGTCGCAGCCAGAGTGGTGTAATTAAAAGGATCAAGGCCTGTACACAGAATGAATTCATCGCGGTATTTCATGCATGCCTCCCTCAGCAAAACAACGTCGTTTTTACCATAAATCGCAAGTTCTTTTTTAAAATCAAACACTTTGTCAGAGGTGGTGGTGTACCAATCATCAAACGCTACCCTGTCTTGGTTCGACATTGTTGCGTACCCGTAAAATTTCTTGTCAGGGTACGGGCCTATGTAGGTGTCATTTTCAACACGGTTAAAGTGGTGTGGAAAATACCCCTTCTCTGCATTAGTCAGATTAAATGCAGCAGGTGTGTTTGCTAAACGCATGGGCATGAATGAATACGAATCAATGAAATGCTGCTTGAATGTACAATCATACATTAAGATTAGACGACAGCCTCGCATCGTAATTTTAGGGGCAATCCCCATCTTAGTAAAGAATTCCAAAATTATGAAATTGTCAAAGCCCGATGAATTATGCGCTATCCATGTGTAATTACTGTAACGAGGTTGTCTGAATTTTTTAACGAGACGATCCACACAATCAGGGCCTTCAGCCACAAATTCTCGGCCATCAAACGTGATAGCACATACAAAATTCGCAACATGTTTACCGTTTTCATAATGGGTCTCGAAATCGTAGAAAATGTAACGATCGTTTGGAGTCTTCGGTTTAACTGGCTGAATAAAACACTGATGCTCACCATCAGTGACCAAGCTCTCGCCACAGTGCACACAACGATCTGCAGAGCATTTATGGGGTTTGGGTTTATCACCGTTGACATGATAACGTCTATTACATTTTCCGCAGTATTTGGTGACTTGGCACTGTGCGTATTGCATACCTTGAGGTGTTTTTTTATGCATCTCAAAACAATAGTCAGACTTACAGTACCGCAGACAGTCATCGCAGTGTTTGGGCTTTTTGGGCTGTTTGTGACATTCTGGCGCATTACAGACATCGCAGATGTACCGACATCTGTGATCTCTCCTACAGGTGAACCCCCGGTAGCAAAACTCACACACATATGCTGTGCCAATAAACGCTCGTAGATTTTTAATCATAAAATAATGATTGTCATGCAGATACAAAAATACTGTTTTAGGATGTGGATCATCTGTGTTTGTATACCTCTCCAAAACACCTGTATCAGCCCGATAAAAGACGACTATTTTAACATTTAGCATGCTTTCAAACTGTCTGATGTCGTTAAAAGCTATCTTGTGTTGATCAGAATATCCAACTGACGCCTGCAGTGAAGATGCTTCAGACTCTAGCTCTACGTGTGGTTTCTGGGGGTTTAGGAAATGTGCCAGACAGATCGCGAAACAAAGATTGTTTGAAATGTTCGTAGGGCAGAACAGATTAAGTCTGTTTTTGGCAATCACTTCATTGTGGGCAAGATCGCGTATCTTTCGATAAGCACCACCTCGTTTACTTCTAGCTATCGACACTCTTAAATTCAATCTCTCATCAAACTGTACGTCAGAATTGCTCTGCATTATTTTTTCAAGATCGTTTATAAATACATCTACACTGTAACCATTGCTACCCGTCAAAAGTGTACTAACATCTGATGTCAAACTCGGTCCCCTCAAGGTGATGCTGATTAAACTATCATCACCACCTAACAGTCTGGAGAACGTCACAATTTCAGAAAGCGTATCGTGTAAAAACATTGCATAGGCTGATAAATCTGTGGAAGGTATCTTCCTGTAGATTTATAAGTCTATGGATTTCCAGACCATTGAACCGATTTCGTGGCAGTACAGTGTACCCACTCACATTGCCACCCTCTCTTACAAGTGATTCTATATCACTATCACTGAGACCCATGTTGGGGGCAGCAGGATTGAGTGTGCGATGTAGGGCTGAAACAACTAATCGATTTAATCGATTAAAATCGATTATTAAAATAGTTGACAACGAATGTCATTATCGATTAGTTGGTCTGCTTACGTCACGGGGTGCGTTTACTGGTGATTGGTTGAAACAGGCCAATCATGATGCTCTCTGTCTTAGATGCGCTGCGCTTCATGAGACACACGCAAGGTCTCTCTCCCTTCGCCGATCTGCCGTGCGCGCAGAGACCGAGATCTTTTTTACAGTCTATGTTTGGAGCACAGTCTCTTCTGTCTCGCATGCGCGCTCTTGCTTGCGCGCTCTAGATTCCGGGAGTTTGAACTAATTTGCGGGCATCAGGGAGCCGCTATCAATCTGCGGATGACTTCCGGATCTTCCGCGAGACTTGGGATGTCTGTATTTTGTCTCGAGCATCAGGTTGCGCAATCAGTTCGCTCGCAACATAAGTGATGAATTAAAATAGCGCTACCGCAGAAAGAGGTTAAATTAAAACGGTGTTTACAAAGTAAAGCACTAAATTAAAGGCAGTTAATAACAGCAGCAGTAAAAGATTGTTTTTTAGTCACTGTACTCAGTGGTTTTCAGCGAATGCTTGCACTAATGCATAATTTTTTCCTGTCCTTTTAATCAGGCCTGTTAGCTTGCTGCGTACCATTCCGTTCTCTTTTTATAGCATTTTTATAGCATTTTATAGCATTACTATTAAGTAGTGCTGCACGATTAATCATATCGCAATCGCGATGTCAAGCCTATGCGATTATATGACGTTTTTATATGAAATAAACAAATTAGGGCTGTTATATCGCAGCATCTGTTATTTTTTGTCATCCTTTGGCTAGTGTTACTTGATCCCGCTCTTATTCATGCGAATGCTTCAAACCATTCAGCGAGACAAGTCAAAAGAGCGCGCGCTGCCTGTGAATGTCCTGACTGAAAGACGGACGCGCGCCAGTATCATGCGCATGCACAGACCGCGCGCCAGAATACAGTCTCTTTCCCCTTGAAGTGAACGAACAATAACACACACAATTATGCCAAAATATCATTTGTCGAGTGTCTTCATAACATAAGAGCAGTTTTATGATGGTCGTAAAGAGTTGTGAGAGAATAAGGCGCGTGTGAGATCCGCGTCTCAGCAACTCTTAAAGGGCCAGCATCCAATAATGCTTTCTGTCAGTAAAGTTAATCAAAGAACAAAGGGAACAGAGAAAAACACTCACTGTTCTTGACCAAAGAACTTGTGTAGCTTTAAATAGGATTTTAGTCCATATAATTTATAATTTATGCAGCGCAGACTGTTTGATAACTTAATTCAATTTCTGTATATGTCCTACCTGTAGACAGGAAGAGCACAGGTAAATATGACATTTATTATGGGTTTATGTGAGGATTGTTTGAAGTTCACTTAAATTAAAATTAAAAGAATTTTTATCCAGACATCAATGGCTTATTGATCAGGTGTTATCAATCATTTAGTTGTTGTTGCTAGTTTGAGTTGAGAAATAGACATTTCAGAATTATCACTAGTCTGTGTGTGCATTTTGCTTAAGCAAGCAAGTTGACTCATGAAACCATTTGTTTATTATATCGCATATCGCAATATTGACCTCAATAATCGCAATATGACATTTTGCCCAAATCATGCAGCCCTACTATTAAGTTTTAATTGTTTTTCAAACGCGATCTACTGCGGCTCTACGTTCACACGCTTATTTACAGTCTTTCTATATTTATTTTATCAACTATTCTTATAATTCAATTAATCTTAAATAAAAATTAAGTGAATTATATATTTGAGATGTTTTTAGTTTTTAGTTTTTAGTTTGGTTTTAATTAGTTGTTTATATCTTCACATCTGAACAACATGTCTGTGTAAATTTGTAAATTTTACATTAATCATGATTGTCAACTTGCCATCAGCAATTATCATTAAAAACAAACAAATATTGATATTAGTAAAACTCAATGTGTGGCTTTTGCACTTTTTAAAATACACTTGACTTTTACACATAAACACCCTTGTGGCGAGCAGGACGAGGCCTGTGAGACGCACTGGTCTCGCATCTCTCACGGCCCTCGGCCTCGTCCTGCTCGCCACAACCCTGATTTAGGGTTTTATTTAGTTATAATAAACAAAAAATCGAATTGAAACTTTTTATCCGATTAATCGATTAATCGAAAAAATAATCGTCCGATTAATCGATTATCAAAATAATCGTTAGTTGCAGCCCTAGTGCGATGTGGGTGGGTACATGACCCCTCCCCTGTCTGGTGAGAAGATACAAAATGTTCAAAATCAATATTTTGTTCTGGAGGAGGTTCTGCCACCGCTCCCGTGTTTTGGGTATTTACAAAATGTTCAAAATCAATATTTGGCTCAGGATCCCCATCTGACATCGATCTCACGGTGTTTAATAATTCTAGCAATGTGTCAGTAGTAGTCAGTAGTAGTGTCTGTGTTACTGCACTGATCGTGGGCGCCCTCAAGGTCATCGTCGCATCTAAACCTTCCTACCGCACCCTGATCAAAACCATCTGGTTCTCAACAACGTTTAGGCATTTTTAAACCAATCCTTTTTATTTATTTTTTTTTTTTTTAAATTCACTGCTATGTGTACATTTAAAATAACTATGGAGAATAAACCCCTTGTGCCCATACAGTGAAAAAAAAAGATTTATACATCAAATATGCAGTTACGGTAAAGATACATACAGTGTGTGACAAAAAAAAAAAAAAAAAAGTTCACAACTCACCCAAGTTTCTTTTTAAGCGTGATTACGACCTGTTTTAATACCTCTGTCGTAAGGCATTGATTTCCGCCTACTTTTTGGACAGCTCCACTAAGTAAACGCTGTGTGGCTATGATTTGTTTAAGCCAAATACCCTGTTGTTGTTGTGTGGTGTCAATTACATTAAGAATCTTGTTAATCTGAATACCTTGTTGTTGTTGTTGTATACTCTCAATTGCATCAAGTCTTTTGCTTAGATGTCCCTCGATGCCTTTCAACGCAGCCTTGACAGAGTCCTGTATCGCTCCGGTTATGTGTTGACTGTCTATATTGTGTTGTGATTCCCGTCTGAAAGCCTCCTGGTTTGAAGGCAACTCATGTGGGTCAGATTCTGTCACAGATGCCAGACCATCGTTGGACGGTACAGATTGTTGATCTTCTTTAGGACATGTGTTAAACACACATTCATCCCACGTTTGTAGCAGATCATCACTCCACCTCTGGACATCATCTATATCGGGAACAGCGTTGTCAACCACGACCGTCTCTGTTAAGAAGAAGTAAGATGGTGTGAAAAAACAAATAAAAATTAATATTATATTATTAATATATTTTTGTAAGACTAAAAATTAAATTCAGACTGGTACGGCTAGTGGTATCAAAACTCTATATATCTACCCACAAATCAAATAAAAAACAAAAATGACTGTGAAATGGTCCGTGTAATACTAATGCACACATATAGATGGTGCAACAGGCTAAAAAATCACCATGTCAACACGTTTACACACAGTTCTCATTGGAGACAGGGTTTTCAACAATTAAATGTAAATATTAACAATAATGTTAAAAACAGTACTAAACTAACGTATAGGCACAGTATACGGCTACAAACACACCCAATCTCTCACTATTACATCTAAATACAAATGTAATTTGTTTCGTTACATACTTTTAACAGCTGTTCGTCTTGGTTTCTTCGGGGCAGATGTCTGTGGTACGAAATTCACATCTCTCGAAGCCCGGGAGTCCACCGTTGCTTTACGTTTCAGCCTATTTTTCGGTTTTGCAGTTATTCCACTAAAGACACTCTTATCCGGATCATTCGTACATTCAGGAGCCACAACCGCACTCACTACGTTTGATAATTCTTCTGGAAATACACATGTTAAAGTTTTTAAAAATTAATTCAACAAAACCATAGCCGCATATACTAATATAATGTTTGATAAATGCGAAATACAAAAGCACTTACCAAGGGGCGTAACATTAGAGCTCGCGCTGTCACACGGAGGTGAATGTATTAAAGCAGCAGTGATAGTTTTCCGTTTCGACCCTGGTAAAAAAAAAAAAAACACAAAGAAGATAAGGTATTTTTTACACATCCAAATCACCCCTTTAAACACAGAGTGTAGCAACATTTAAAATTACCGGGGACATGTGAGCCCACACTCTCTCGTGATGCAACAGTGTTGAGCGGCGCAGCAGTTGCACGAACCGTCCTGTGAGACACGCCTCCTGGTAAAACAAAAAACACAAAAAAAAAACACGGTTATCAACAACACACATACACTATGTAACATTTAAACATAAAACGTAATTATACATACCACTAGCTTGATTCAGGAAATTAATTTAATCAATAAGCCCGGTGAGACTGACTACACCTGCAGCGCAGAGAAACCTTGAGTAACGCAATAGAACAACGACTCATATAAACAGATAAAAGCTTCGTATTAATATTACTAAATAAAATAAACAAAACTTACTGTTAAGACTGGCATCCATCTTCTTGCACAAGCGTTTGAGAACAAAGAGAGAAAAATCCAGAGACGCGAGATGCAGCGCTGGGTCAGATCAGTTTAAGTGTTGTTGCGTTCTACGTGTCTTTATACTATTGACGTATTTTGAAAAGCGGCATAAGTGTGAACTCCGGCGAGACCCACAGCCGCCGACATAATTAACACACATTTATAACACCTATAGCCAATACCTAAAGATACAATAGAACACGGAAACATATGGCCAAACACCTTTAAAAATCCCCCCGGATGACGCTGCATTGGGGTGCCAAGCTGACGAGACACGCTGCCGCCAGCACGAGCCGTAAATCAGAAACACTTTTTTACTTGATACAGTCTTGACCGACATGCACCAACTTAGGGCCATAAATTCATAAAATCATAAATCATAAAAAGTGACACAACGTTTATGATAACACTACTTACATGTATTATATAAACTAAATTATAAAATTTGATTTTGTTTTTCTGAGGTCATCGTGTGTATATACATGCTCAATTAAATTGAATAAAAAAGAAAGGACGATTGAGGTGGATGTACTCATAAACATGTTTCTGTATGATGTAGGTTTATATTTTTTTCTAGCACAATAAAGGCAATAATAAACCCACCTAGTCCATCTATCTCTTCTTTATGAGACAGACTAATTTCACTCCCATTCACCCTATTTTTAATATGAATGGTGTTGATATATCTATTTTTTGTCCCCCAGTGAGATTCACTGCTATGTTTTTTGAAGACTGAACATCTTGGATTTCTCAGCCTCAGTCTTTAGGTGGAATTGGTAAGCGAGTTAATATGATGCGCTACAGCTCGTTAAACGGAGTTAATATCAGAGGATGCATATTGATTTCAGGGTCTTTCACAGGGAATACAGTGATCTGAAGTTCCCTTTTGAAGGGGAACCACCAGCGACAGAGTGACATGATCCCATTCATTTCATTCGACACTAGCTAAAGTGACCGTTGGCGACAGGATGTGGGTGTGTCAAGCGACGCGAGACACGCGACAAATGTACAGAAATTTCAACTTTATGCAATTGATAAGCGAATTTCGCGAGCGACAACCAATAGACGTGAAGACTGTCAGTGGAGGAAACGTCACCGTCTTGAGTGCAGGGAAGACAGAACAGAGTTCCGGAGCGATTCCATTGTTTTATATGATTTGACTGTAACCACATACATGATTATGATAAAATAATGCATGGAAAAGAAACTATCGACAGTCTTAGTGAGTTTGATTCATACATTGATAATTCGTGTGTTGTTATTTTATAATGCAAGTTTAGCACTGCTGCAGGTCATTTTACAGTTTCCCCTGCATTATGTTGAATATTAGGGCCAAGAAAATTGATTATTTGTCAAATTCGAATGACGTTTTAGTCATTTATGACAGTATGAGTGAGTTTAATTTGTTGATTGATCGATCATTAAACTTGTTAATGATTCAATCCACTGTGCACTGCTGTGGTAATAATATAACAACACTCTCCAACAGCATAATGTTACTTTTAATTATTTTAAGCCTAATTCCTAGTCAAATTAGAATATCTCAGTTTTATATATCACTTGTGATTGTTCTTTCTATGGATATGGCCAGACGTTCAGTCTACCAATAACATCAGTGTGACAGCACCACAAACTCACATTACAGAGACTAGCGACACAGCGGCAAAGTCACTGGCGGTATGAATGGGGCTTAAAGCATGTGTGAAAACACACTAATCTTACTGGTTGGCAAAAGGCTGTGAATTCAATAGAGGAGTCCCCGGAAGTATGCCGTAGAACACTTCATCAGCATTTTAGCTTCTGATAGCTTGTGATAAAGCAGGATCTAAAATGGAGAATCCTAGCATGCATTTTAGGAAGGTTGTGCCTCCATGTCCCAGGCTTCTGACACCTAAGTGTCAGAAACTTAGAAACACAAAATAATCACAAAATAATATAGAATCCATAGACAATTGGAAAAGTTTTTGGGGCAGACCTGACCTGTTGAAAAGAGATGGTATTATTCCCTCCTGGAATGGTGCTGCTCTTCTCTCTAGTAATATGGCACATAGTCTTGGAGCTCAAACATGACAATCTGGGGCTCAGGTCAGGAAGCAGACAGACTGGCTAAACCGACCGTCTGTTAGCTGTCTCACGTCACTGAGGTCAGATAATACCCAGTATAATGCAGACGAACAACTGATAAAGCTCGGGTTGCTGAATATTTGATCCCTTTCCTCAAAAGCACTTTTTGTTAATGATATGATTACAGACCATAACCTAGATGTGCTGTGTTTGTCAACTACATTACTTTAAATGAGTCCACCCCCCAAGATTACTACTATAAACACAAGGCTCATTTAAAAGGAAAAGGTAATTTATAGCAGCAATATTTTGTAACTTTATAATAACTTTTGTGCTGGCTACTGTATACAGGCCACAATTCAGATTTTATCAAAGAATTTGATGATTTTCTATCAGAGTTAGTACTGGCTACAGATAAAGTCCTAATTGTTGGTGATTATAATATCCATGTAGATAATGAAAACGATGCATTGGGATTGACATTTAAAGACATTCTGAACTCTATTGGAGTTAGACAACACGTGTCAGGACCTACTCATTGTCATAATCATACTTTAGATCTAAGATTGTCACATGTAATAAATGTTGATGGCGTTGAAATTCTGCAGCAGACCGATGACATCTCAGATCATTATTTAATCTCATACTTAATTTAGCCAAGGCTGCAGAGCCGTGTTATAAATATGGTAGAACTATTACTTCTGCCACTAAAGTTTGCTTTATAAATAATCTTCCTGATCAGTTTCATTTCATCAGCATCCCAGATAGCTTAGAAGAACTTGATGTTGCAACAGAAATGATTGACTCTCTCTTTTCCAGCACTTTAGACACAATTGCTCCATTGCGCTTAAAGAAGATTAAAGAAAATAGTCCAACGCCGTGGTACAATGAGCACATTCAGGCCCTTGAGAGAGCAGCCAGAAAAATGGAGCGTTGAGGGAAGAAAACAAAATTAGAAGTTTTTCGCATTTTGTGGAGAGAGAGCCTGATTGCGTACAGAAATTGTCACGGTTCACAGGTTCACTCTCTCATTCTGTGTGTTACTGCTGTAGCCATGATCAGATGGTCAGATCTGCCATTTTCCTAAACTACTGGTTTTGCATTATTTTAATTCAGAGACTATGACAAAAGTAGGTGTCCTGGGACTGTTAATTAAGTTACTGAGTCACTCACAAAGCCCCTCTGTTTGTAGTTTGCCACACGAAACGGATGGTGCCTGGACTTGATTGAATTACTGATACTGATGCGCTCATGATGTCCTTGTCTCTGATTAGTAAACAAAAAGAACTACTATGGCACATGTGACTCATCACCATTAAGCTAAAAGTCCAGTGACTCCCCCCCTGGGGTTTTTCGCTTACACACACAGAAGAGAATTGTGCAATAAGACAATTGGCAGTTGTAGCAGATATTAAACTCATCAAATTCGAAGTACACACACACCCAAGACACGGGACTGCAGATGACCAGGAGTTCATCCGGCCACCATCGTTCAATGAACTCTGAATACACATACATACATACACACGCACACACAAAGAGACAATCATTTGTGACCACGTGTGGTGAAAAGTAACGTTTCAAATGTATAAAATGTTTTCTGGTTGTGCCTCATGGGTCCCTTGTGACCAAATCTGTATAACTGTAAGTTTTATAATATGTGACCAATTGGATATTCATTTAATCACGAAGAATCATGTATCTTACTCTCACTAACTCACAATCACGCCGTACTTGGGACGGTTATAATCAGAAAAACCAAAGAAGATTGAATCATTAACCCAAAATGTAATATGATGCATTTTTTCTTCATTAATACCAGTTTAGAAGTGTATTGTTGCTGAAAGTTTTATCTGCTATGCACATGACCCGTAGGCGTGTACTTCGCGGACCACAAGGTTTGCCGACACTCCTCCTCCAAAACGATTGGACTAGACATGTAAGAGAGGCGTGTCTCGAGCTCCTTCAAAACACACCGCCACGCTCTCTTCTGTGCAAAGAAAGTTTTTCTAAGCCAGGGAGAGATTCCAAATTTCCTGCAAACTCCAGCCGGAGCTCTGCACTATTCTTCATCGTCGTTTTCCTACTTTGTTTTAATCTAAGTTTTCTTTTATTTGATCTACCTCAGTTTGATAGTTGACTTCTGTCAGTGTACTCACGAACGAAACAAGGCTAAGATTTATCGTTTCTCGTACGGGCCGCAGCTGAAGCGATCGCAAACATCTGCCTCCTATCGGAAGACGCTCCAGACACTCCAACTCCGCGACCAGCCTTTGTCACACAGCCGCACACAAAGGGGACCGTAAAAGCAAGTAAATCTAAAGATAAACTGCTGCTTTTAGGTTGTTTAGATTAATTTTAGAAGCCTTTGGGGTCTCGTGTTGAACTGCTGTTTTTGAACTGTTCTCTCTCTCTCTCTCTCTCTCTCTCTCTCTCTCTCTCTCTCTCTCACTCACTCTCTCTCTCACCCATTCTCTCTCTCTCTCTCTCTCTCTCTCTCTCTCTCTCACACTCTAACTTTCTCTCTCCAAATACGTCGTATTGCAATCTTTTGTTAACTGTTTGTTTTGATATGCATATTTACTCCTGCGTGATTTAAGTAGTTTATGTAACCATTAGTTGTGTTATTAAATTCCATAATCTTTTGAAGTGAATCTGTCTCATGGTCCTATGCTTTGAAGTCTCTGTGAATGTCAAAGATTTAAGTTCTACCCAGCTCTACCCGTTGTAACTAATTTTAAAACATCTGAAAGTGCCGTATACGAGAAAATATTTCCTTGTGGCCACAGGAAAGTATTCACTCTGTTTACAGGCAGGTAATATTGTGATATAAGGAAGTTTTCGGCTCCAGTCCGCTGGAAGGACAGCTAGACGGATAACTGAATTGGAAACACATGTAAATTTACCCTGATAATTAACCTGACTTAACTGACCTAGATATTAATAATTACTACGAGAGATCGTGTTAATTATTCATATATGGTGAGGTTTAGTCCATTCCCTATTTGGGATAATTTAATTTATGTATGCGATTACATACTCATGATCTAATGAATAATATTCCCCATTTGAGTTAATAATTTCCCCAAAACAAAAGTCATTGTCGCTACATTTATTATGGTGTTTAGAATGCGGGCATTTTCAAACTTCATTTTGGGATCAAGATTCAGATTCATGTTCATGTGTTTGGGAATTTAACCCTCTGAGGTCGGCTATCGCGCCGGCGCGATAGTCTCGCTTTTTTCTTATCAGTGCAAAAGAAACTCAAAATACTCTGTTGATTTTGATCTTACATATTAAGTGTTGTACATCATTAGATCCTGATAAGTGTCTATTTTTTTTTGTGGATACTCACAATAAAAACAAAGTGTTGTGCTTTTCGCCAAATAAAGAAAAACAAACATGATGCGCGTTCTGCCTTTTCTCTGTCAGTGAAGTCCATTCTGAAACGCGTCCTAAGATTATTTTTAATTCCGCGAATACTTGTCATACAGGCACGAGTGTTTTTCCATAATGAAGCTTGAACTCTCTTCTTTTAAATGAGTTAATTTATATAAAAAAACAAATATTATTAGCTTATGTAATCTGTATGAAAAGAGAGAGATGTCAGTATTTTTCTTTCCAGCTCATTATACCTAATTACGCGTTAATGTGCCACGCCCACGGAGAGCGCGCGCTATTCAAACGCAAATGATTTTAGACAAGCCGTTCAAACATGCCAACGCCCACCAGCTGGATTATAAAACACATCGTGTTTAGTCAGTATCTTGTACAGCTGTGTACACAGCGTATCCTTTCACTGTGAGGAATATCTAACCCTGGAAAATGTACCAGAAGTGCTGGTAGTTTCATTTCGAGGAGCAACGGATCCAGCTGATGTAGTAAGTCATTTATTCTAGTGCTTTGTTCTAATCGTGATATTGAAGTGTCGGACTGTAAACCGCAAAAAGACTGTTTAAATATGAATTGCGTGTATGTGTGTAGGCTAAATGATGATTGAACGGCAAAGGCGCGCGCGCTTTGTTTACAGTTATACAGCGCGTGTCTGTGCCTTGTTCATTCACTCTCGCACCTACATTAGTAAACGTTATGTTTACATAAACACATCTTAGTAGGCTATAGCAATATAGTTTGTATGAGTAAAAATAGACTGAAATATGTTGAAATAAAATGTCTGTATAAGCAACAAGCTGCAAATTCACATGTATATACTAATATATCATACACAATATATTACAGACTAAATATGAATGTTTAGACACGATTTTGTGATTAGTTTTGGATAGCTTATAAAGTTTTGACTGTAAAAAAAGACTACGGTCACATTAAATAGGTACGCTTTTGTTCACCAATTTCTGCTCATAGTTAAATATACTATAGTATGATGTTTTGTCAAAAATAAAGTAGGTATATTGAATTATCAACTAAGATGTTATTATAGTGTTTGTTCCAATATTCAAAATAATGAATCCTTACCTTTTTTTAATACGTATGATAAAATGTATAGTTTTTACAAAGAAATACACTTGAAATATTGTTAAAATTGTAATTGTTGTTGTAATTGTAACCTATTTGTAATTGGTTACAATTTCTAATTGTAAAATATGTATAGGCTATATAGATCATTTCTTTTGTCCTTGCATTCTTTGGGATCCTGTGACACACCTGTGTGAAAGGGCTAATTAATATGCAGCTCATTATGCGGCACATTATCCGGCCTTTGTCTTCTCAGGTGTGAACACGCCTCCACGCATATTGCCTTTCCAAACCAAAGGTCTCTAATAAAATTTAAATCAGTGTATGTGTTTGTGTAAATGATTAGGCAGGATGATTTTCAGATCATTTTGAAGCAAAAATTCTAGGCAACAACACTGATTAGTCACAAGTCTTGTGGACACATATTTAGTATGTGTTTTGTGGCCTTATTTCAGACACTTTAAGTTTTAGTTTTTTCAATAACCATGCATAAGCAATATTCTCTCAAAAATACAAACATGTTTCATAATTGTTGCTGAGAAATTACGGTAGTCCAGTTTGTGCTTTATTGAGTGAATTTACACCTTTGCCATTAACATGTTTATAAATAACTGAAAAAAGCACAAATGTCAGAGCATGTCAGAACACCTCAAGGACCCCAAAAACCCTTAGACCTCAGAGGGTTAATATTGTATGCGCGTTTGCATTGTGTAGTTAAGACGACTCGAAAAGCTGAGCAAGGCAAAAGCCGTTTCAGTAACACACCAGTATTTTGCTGAAAAGAAGCCTGAGGGCATTTCTTTCTAGCTCGACTGGATGTGAGAGGAAAACTGCAGTCACAGACAGTATTGCACGGCCCAGCTTAGAGAAAAGGAAACTCTTTGTTTTTCTCTTTGCTTGACTGTGACATTTTAATACTGTCCGAAGCCCTGTTTTGAACGAAGAAATCTTCAAACACAGGCACATTACCAGTATATTTTGTGTACTGCGGGAGCGAGAATCCTCCCGTCAGTAAAAGATCTTTAGTTTATGTCGTTAGCAACGATAGCTTCGGGTTTCAAAACTGGCTTAGCTACCCGGTGAAAATCCCGTTTCATTTTCTGTGCAGATCAAGCACAAAGAGATCCGCCGCGATCTGCAAAAGTATACTAAGGAAATGTGTGTATACTTGTTTCATGTTTAAAAGAAATCTGTGCGCATGAAAACTTCTGTGTTCCTTAACCAGGTTCACAAGCGCGTATCAGTTTCACAGTACCACGCTTGTGAGTTCGGGCCGCGTGAGCGCGACACTGCCACCGCGTGGCAATAGCAGGGAAAGACCCGCAACCCATACTCTCCGCTTTTCTGCCTCGTTGTATTTCCTCCCAATTCACCGCGTTGATTATTGTTTGAGCTGTCTAAATACATATTTGCATTTACAGCTTGCTAGTTCATAAAACAATCCTCCTGTTTTGGACTGAGACATTTTATTTTGAGTTCAATTCACAGAAGTGAAGTAGAGCTCAAGTCATAGAATTACTCAGTTCAAACCACTGATAGTTCATTTGGAGGGAGCCCGAAGCCCCCCAAGCGGCGGCACCCCTCCAGATGAGCTATCATTCTCCTGCAATTCATTTCTGCCTCTACCCTGCTTCCAGCTCTACCCGTCTCGGTGACTGTCTGTTTTATTTTATTTTGTTGTATAATCACTGCTAATAACTCCAATGGGCTGGTGATTTATTATCGGAAATCATTCTGATCTCCTTGGCCAAACTGTGTTCCTCCTTCCCCACTATATCTAGATTTGATGTGAATTGGAACAATATTTCATTTCTTTTGATTTTGCTTTTATTATAATTTATTTTTCCCTCCACTATAAATTTCTCACACTTCAGTCATTGATAGCCCCCCTGAAAAGCCAGAGGCCACCTAGTGGCAGACAACCTTCTCAAGCCAGCTATCAGCCTTCCACTGAACTTTGTATGGAATCATTTTTTATTCATGTTTTCCTGATGAATATTTTACAATCATTACTAACAACTTCAGTGTTGTTGTGATTATTGTAAGAGATCATTCTAATTCTGTCAATCTCCTCCAGGCTTATTTTGATTTGAGTTTAAAACAATTTGAATTAAAACTTTAAATTGTGGCAAACAGTCAACCTGAGCCGCAGAAAGGAAGTGCGCCCCCTTGAGGCTCCAAGACCCACTACAGCGGCCCACCGCTCCCCTTTCCTGGCCTCCACCTGCATTGGGCTATTGCTAACTCCTATCGGGTTAGGTTAGTTTAATGATTACCATCCTTTAATTTGGTTTTTCCTTCCCAGGTTGAATAAATTGTCTCTTCAAAGCCATTTTGTTACTACCCATACCTTTTCAGGTTTATTGTAGCTTCTGTTTGTTTTTTCCTTAAAGTACTTCAAGTATAAAAGGGAAATAATAATAACAAATTTGTTTTTTTTGTTTCTTTCCAAGTTAAATTTGCCTTAAGCAGGACAATCTTAATTCACTTTAAGCCCCCCCCCCCCCCCCCCCCCTTGTTGTATAGGTAAAAACCTCAGGATCTGTGGTGGATTGTGGGAGTCCTGGTTGATCTCGGTGGGCGGGTCTGCTGACTGGCGGGTCGCCGACACTGACTGTGCGGTGACTCTCGGGTTGTTCTATCTCTGCCACGGTTTACGGCACGCAGTAAGTGACATCAGCAATCTGGTGCTTCAAAGGTTCAACCACCAAGCCGACGCACAAGTCAATTGTTGGGACCGGTGCACAAACCACTGTCTACGCCAGCAGCTTGGGTGCAACTTGCTGGCGGGGTTCTGGGCACTGCCCACCTTTGCAGTGCGGTCGGCCGGTTGATACCTCGAAGATTACCAGGTTGTGTTTACATGTCACGCGCTGTTTGAGGGGGCGTAACCGTGACCAGAGCAGCGAACAGCCCGAGGTCACGGCGGTCAAGTGTTTGGGGGCACCGGAAAGTTGACCACGCTTGCTGGGTCCAGCTGGGTTCGACCTCAATTCACCTCAGGTAAGACTGGATTTTAATAAAAAAAAAAAAAACCTTACCACTTAGCATAAGCCATAGGATATCAGACATTCCCCCGGATAGATTTTCTAAGCGTTTGGTTTACCTCTTTCCCCCTAAGACACACCTTCTTAGTTCTTAGAGGTTACGCTACAGAGCAGGTCAATTCACTTAGGTGTTATTTTCACTGCGATATTTAGATTTTGCTTTCCCCTCTCGATCTTCTATTCCTTTGTTTTGTTTTGGTCTGTTGTGATTTGTTTCTTTCAGTTCACCCAGAGACCCCAAGGAAATTAAAGAATAGAGTGACAACCGAGCAGCCTCTATTTCGGGTCCCACGCTGACCCGCGTAAAATTGGCCCGCCTAACTGTCTACATCAGTTAGCCAAATTTCTATAAATGGCACGGCTGTACTACAGCTCGTTAGCCTCAAAACAAGCTTGCATTGGCCCTTGTGTGTGTGTGTTGTGTTTCTATCGCCCTCAGGGAGCCAGGATGTCAGGCGCTTCCAGTCCCACAGATCATTGGAGCAATCTGGATGCTTGGTTACGAGCCATGACAACCGGCTGTCTGCCCAAGGACTCTGGCGCCCCAAAATCTCTGACCCGGCAGGAACTGGATGCCGAGGTGGACCAGACAATGTCCAACGACCCAACGCAGACCTACAGCTCAAAGGAATGGAGTAGGATCATCGGACGTCTAGCTCACAACTTAGTGGCACAAGCATGCTCGGCGGAGGAGGACAACGCCAATCTGGAAAAGGAAATCGCAGGACTAAAGACCCAACTGGAGGAGGCCCGCAAACAAAAGGACCACGAGCAGAAGCGTCTGGATCAGCTACTTCTGGAGGAGAAAGACAAGGACGAAACGCCTCCAGAATTACAAGAGGAAGTGGAAAGACTGCAAAAGGCCCTGGAGGATCTGCGCACGGACACAGACAGGAGGGTGCAGTCGGAAAAACGCACCACGGAGGAGCTCCAGGACAGACTGCAGCGCGCCGAGGCCCTTTTAGAAAGAGCAGAGAGTAAAATACAAGACAAAGAATGTAGTATGAACTGGGCTTGGTCCACAAAGAACTCAGACACTCTTACAAACTGCAAGGCGAGCTGGAGGGGGAAATACCCATCACTCCGTTTCCCCTCACCAGCGAGCCTGCACTTTTCAGCCAAGAACCCAGACCTGAAAAGGGGGGCGAAAGCCCATTGCTAAAGGCATCACTACCCAGCCGCCACGTGCCCCCACCAGCTGAAGAGGGGCGGGGTCAGGCCATCGGTCACCACACGGCCCATAAAGAACTGGACAAGCTGGCGAGAAACATCCCGACCTTCACTCCCAATCCAGCAGGAGGCCACGATGTTCACTCTTACTTACAAGACATTGACTTTCACCTACAAACTGTGGCCAACGTCACTAATTGGGATAAGTTGTATCTTCTCAGGATCACTTCAAGCCGTGACGTGCGGAGTTTCCTAGATCGACAACCTGAGACTGCCAAAACAGACTACCAGCAGCTCCGACAAGCCCTGATCTGTGAATTCTCAGACCCCGACTCAGAGAGTGGATTCGTAACCGCAATGGACCTCAAGCAGACCCAACTAGAGACCCCACAAGCTTACTACGGCCGTCTCCGACAAGCCTACTTCGGATCTCGCAATGAGTCCGGAATGGAGGAGGACTGTAACTTCAAAACTTTGTTCATGCGGAATCTCCATCCAACCCTATCGCACCACCTCGGGGTTTTAGCTGAGCCACGGACTATGTCAATCCAACAATTGCGTGACTTGGCTCACAAAGCATACACCAAACAAAAGACTATCTCTAAAAAGACTGTGAGAAACCCCACAATCTGCCCTGTCTCTGAGCACCGTCCAGAGCTGGCCCTAGCACAGCACCCCAGTTACAAGCCTACCAACAGAGAGCAGAGGTCAGCGCGGTCGTGGGGGTGCCCGCCCCAGGCAGCAGAACAGCCGCACTGGGGAATTCTGGGACCGGCCTCGCACCTGCCACAACCAAAGGGGAGGGGGCACCTGGGAAACCGGCCGGCAACCCAGAAGGAACCAACCTCCATCTCCCCGGACAACCAGCCCAGAGAGCCGGCTGAAAGACCCCTCTCAAAATGACACTAGTAAACTGAAGTTGGAACTCAAATCCAACATAGACAATGCCGCCGCGTCTGACGCTGCAGAACTTCTGAGCATGCTGAGAGAATTTCTTCAAAAGAAACCTCACAAGAAAGACAAGGACAAACCAGACACCGCATGACTAAACCTGAGGCCTGAAGCCAACTCCACTCCCAACGCTTCTCCCAACGACGGCCCCACAGACACTGTCAAACCACAGACTATGGAGCTCGCTGTCACATCACTAAGTGACAGCGCCACTCACTCCCTCCAACTGACAGCCCAGAACACTGCTTGTCAGTCACGGACTACTGGACTCACTGCGGCAGCACCAACTGACAACACCTCTCACCCGCTC
This sequence comes from Tiaroga cobitis, assembly GCA_030578255.1. Taxonomy (NCBI): domain Eukaryota; kingdom Metazoa; phylum Chordata; class Actinopteri; order Cypriniformes; family Leuciscidae; genus Tiaroga; species Tiaroga cobitis. The sequence goes on from CM060608.1 coordinate 7,177,377, forward strand.
CCTGAACAAAACACTGCACTCCCTGAACAAGACTGTAGCAGCGCTCACCCAAAGGTACCAGACAGTGCTGTCTTGGTGATCTGCACTCACAGCGAGCCACACCTAACGCAACCACACTGTTTATCGATCAACACACAAGACCCCACACCAAGACTCCTGGGAAATCTGATCGAGAGAGGTGTGGCACGCAAACTCTACCTAACCATCACTTTGGAAAAGGAGGTGAGACTCGAAGCGCTCGTGGACACGGGCTCCGATCTCACACTCATATCGACTGAACTTTTTGAAAAACTCAAATTTGAAGCTCAAAGACAGAATCGAACTCTTAACTTCCACACCTGTGAGCTGAATGTGCAGTCGTACAGCCAAAACGACATCCAGCTGAAAAACGTTGCCCCCATTCACCTGGCAATCGGCCCTATGAGTCTAGTACATCCGGTCTACGTTTCACCAATGAACATTTATCCATTTCTAATAGGCAAAGACCTGCTGGATCGATTCGAGCCGTTACTGGACTTCAAACACCTGCAAGTTTGGGCTCAAGTGTGTGAACCCCTCCCCCTTTCGCCAAACACATCTGCTGAGCCAGACTGTCAGGTCACCGAGTTCACGGGAATTCCCTCAGCCAGACATGACGACCCAGTCACAACAGCTGATCAGGGGTCAAGTTCATTACTCTGTACTTTCAAAACCAGCCAAGGCTCTGATACCTACTGCCCCCAGGTCAGGACTGACCTGCAACTGCAAGATATAACCACAACAGACATTATCATAGCACTATGGGCAGATAACTCAGCCATAAGTCTCTCACTATTCAATGCAATCATTGACAAAACACCGGACCTGCCTTATACCAACAAACGCACACGTTTCCCTCTCAACGCACATCCATCTTCCATGATAGCTGCAAAAGGGATCTGCGCTTTGCAATTAAAGTGGAATAACCGGTGCCTGACCCATTACTTCCTGATCCTACCGGATCCGGTCCATGATGTCTACATCGGAGCAGACGTTTTGATTCGCCTCAAAGCTCATGTGGACATGTTTAATTAATTGGTATGGGCCCCATTGACTTTACCGCCACCTGCTCCCAGCAATTATGACAATCTCATTTCGGGGCAGACCATCCCAGAGGTCTGCACTCTAATCAATGAACAAGCAACAGTGGTACCTGCTTACACAAAAGGGGTCGCAGTGCGACTCAACATGCGACGTGGCCAATCCTTAAACCACACGCTGGGTTTCTTCCAACCTTCACCTGAATGTGGAGACCTCGGACTCACACTCGAAGCCACACCCCTCACAGAAGTGACATCTCGAGTAGTCTACATTCTGTTCAACAACTGCACAGCAACGGACATCAACATCCCCAGATCCTACAGGCTAGGATGGCTAGTGAGCCACGACTTTCATGACTTTGAACTTGTATTACCCATCATCGGGCCCATCCCACCTGCACTGATACCTGAAGGGCACACTGACAACACAGTGTTCACAGTACCCTTCCAACTCATTGCCATCACATCTGTCATGTCGGTGGCCAAAGACCATGTGTGCAGAACTGAGCTGACAGAGGACCAACACCTCGAAGTGTACACAGTCTCCCACCAGCCGGTCAGTGAGACTACTGCACCTGCTACGCCTCTTATATCCAACCCGACTGATGACACACCAACAGAGGAGCCGTATCAAGGTTTTGAATCTCAAGTGCAGCAAATTCTACAAGATGCTGATGCGCTTCAGAACGGCGCCGACCGCCAAAGGCTAAGACAAGTCGTTTACAAGTTCAAAGAATCCTTTGCCAAAGACTCGTTAGACTGTGGCCTTACCAACCTCCACACGGTGCGCATCCCCACGCATCCCAAGGCTCCTCCCACTTTCGTCAAGCAGTACAAAATTCCCATCGCCTCGCACGAACCAGTGCAGGAAATCATCGAATCCATGCTTGAGAAAGGTGTCATCCGTCCATGTAACAGCACCTACTCTGCCCCCATCTGGCCTGTTCTCAAACCGAATGGAAAATGGCGGCCCACCATTGACTATCGAAAGCTGAATCAACAGGTGGCGTTATCACGATGGCCCATGACCCAACTGGAACAGGAAATACCCCGAATCAGAGGAGCCACCATCTTCTCTACGCTCGACGTGGCCTCTGGTTTCTGGACCATTCCAGTACACCCAGAAGACCAACACAAGCTGGCATTCACATTTGGCAACCGACAGTTCACCTTCAACAGATGCCCGTTCGGGTATGCCAACTCACCAGCTGAGTTTAACATCTTCCTGAACAAAGCCTGCCCAGACGCCAGAATGAGAGGTAACCTGATTTACGTGGACGATGTTCTCATGAAGAGCACGACGGTGGCAGACCACCTGAAAGAAATAGACTATGTTTTGAACCAATTATCCGCTGCCGGCGCCAAAATAGCCCTACACAAGGGACAGTGGTGCCGCACCAAGGTCAACTACGTGGGCCTGCTCATCGGATCCCATGGCATCGAACCACAATCAACCCGTATCCACGCCATTCAAAACATCAAGCCTCCCACTAACGTCTCTGAACTGCGAAGCTTTCTAGGGGTATGCAATTACTCCCGACAGTTCATCGAAAACTATTCGGACATCGCCAGGCCCCTCACAGCGCTGCTGAAAAAGGACTGCCCTTTCGTCTGGTCAGACGCTCAAAAACACGCCATGGCGGCACTAAAAAGACATTTATGCTCAGCCCCCTGTCTCGCTTACGCCGATCCTCAAAAGGAATTCTACCTGGAAGCAGGATTTTCTGACCAATGTCTCAGTGCTGTCCTATACCAACGGCACGATCAAGACAAAAAGGTGGTCGCATATGCCAGCAAGACGCTTCTCCCTCCAGAGTGTAAATTCTCAGACTGCGAAAAAGCTTTGCTCTGTACGGTATGGGCCATACAGCGTTTCTCCAACTACATTGGTGCACAGAAAGTTATTATTGACACTTGCCACCAACCCGTGATGTTCCTCAACAGCCAACGCATCCGAAACGGCGTGGTCACCAATGCACGCATAGCCACGTGGTTAATGGAGGAGATTCTCCACGTGGAGAAGAATGGTTCCAAGATGGCGGCACTGTGTTTGTCTTGTCTGATCTGCTGATCTACAGTCTTCTTTTTGTTTTGTTTAGATGTTGAGAGTTTTTATTCCAAGAAAGCGTTTAAAAAATGTCGGTCTCTTTCTTGAATTGAGTCCGGATTAAGTCAGATCTCTTGAAACGGATTTTGAGCCATCTACAATCTGCTTCGGGCTGAAGCGTGCTTACCTGTTGGACTTTGCTCTACCCCGGGTCGTCATCCACCTCGCTTTCGCTTTCGCTTTGGGAAGCGTTTGCGGTAAACTACGGCAAATCGGACAGCTGGCTGTCGCGCTATAAGCGTGCTTACTTGTTGCGTGGTTACGGCTTGACATCTTATTGTCACGTTGTTGCTTTGGAAAGCATCGGCGTTGAACAACAGCGCGGAAAGAAACGGCAGCGACTTGAAGAACCCCCGATTTCATAGATCATCTTGGCGGTGGGGATTATAGCAGTCAAGGTCGGTGATGTTTCTTCCTAATTTAAACTCTCCAGCTGCTGATTGCCCGTAAATAAGACTCATATCCTCCACAATATCGCTCTGCCCTTTGCCCTTTTGTCGGGGTTGTGGAGCTGCTCGAGCGAGCTTAATTTTTGCCTCGGATTTAGTCTGAACGTTTCTGATTTCAAACGCTAATAATATGAAGATGTTGCTTTTCTGTATGGTAATCTTCATGCTTGGACTATGGGACACACAAACAAAAACGGAAGAAAAACCGATGTATCTGTCGCGTTTCCATATGTTTCTTCCCTCCAAATGTACGGACACTACTTTTATATTCCGGGCTGTTATTAATTCCACGCAAATGGACACAAGGACAAAGAACTTACTTTTCTTTGCTTTTATCCCTAAGATTTCTGTATCGGACTCTCGAAATGATCAATGTAGTATTACATCTAAAAATGTAAAGCAGCGATATTTGATAATGTTGCTGCTTTTGCTGGCCGGTATAAATCCAAATCCTGGTCCAGCGGGATTAGTTTCAACTCCTCTAGATTTTTCAAATAGATCAGGCCTTAAAATGGTACATCTAAATGTTCGTAGTCTGTTGCCAAAACTAGATCAATTACATATATGGGCTAAGACGACTAAAGCAGATGTTTTGGTTATCTCTGAGACGTGGCTTAAAAAATCTATTTCAAACCATGACATTGCATTAGAAGGGTATAATGTGTTTCGAGTTGATCGTAAAAGTAAAGGGGGTGGAGTTGCAATGTACATTAAATCGAACTATCATGCAACTGTTCTTAAATCAGTCTCTTTCCCTAAACAGTTTGAATTACTGGCCATCGACCTGGAATATGGAAAGGATTGCCATTTATGTATAGTAGGTTGTTATAGACCACCAGCAGCCATCAGTGATGCTCTCACCTCACTGTCAGCTGTCCTAAACGACATACTTTCTAAAGATCTTGTATTATTGGGTGATTTGAATTGGAATTGGCTGACTTCAAATTCAGATCAGTTCAAAGCATATTGTGATTCTGTGAACCTCACTCAACTCATTGAATCAACAACACGGCCGAATTATAAGAACCCAAGTAAGTCCACTTTAATAGATCTTATACTAACAAATAAACCCCATAAATACACCTATACAGGGGTCTTTCCTGATGATGTCAGTGATCATTGCACTATAGCGGTTATAAGAAATTGTAAAATTCCCAAAGTCAAATCTAGAATTATTACTAAAAGAAACTTTAAATTGTTTGATATTCAGGGGTTTTTACATGAATTGTTTATATCTGACTGGGACAGATTGTTTTTAATACCTGATGTGTCCATTGCATGGGAGTATTTTCACACCTTGTTCTTGAAGATTGTGAATAGGCACGCACCAGTTAGGACTTTCAGAGTAAAAGGCCGCGATAACCCATGGTTTTCAAATGAATTATCTGAACTCCTGCATGAAAGAAATTTGGCTTGGGCCACTGCGAGGAAGTCAGATACAGAAAGAGACTGGGTAGTGTTTAGAGTATTGAGAAATAAATGCACAGCTCTTATACACAGATCTAAATCTGAATATTATTTAAAAGAAACTTCACAAAATTTGAATAATCCTACAAAATTTTGGAAAACCATCAAATCACTGTCTCCCTCCACATTATCTAATGATTTTCCTGACCAAATTTTAGCAGACGATATTCTCATTAATGATAATATGGTTATGGTAAATATTTTTAATAAGCACTTTATTTCTTCAAGTTCTATTTTTAAAGAAACTCCGGTGAGTGTTACACCAAATCCATCTCTTCTGAGAGAAGATAGTCCGATTTTTAATTTCTCCAATCTCAAGAAGTGAGGTCTTAAAAGGTTTAAAAAATCTAGACACTAAGAAGTCTGCAGGGCCTGATGAAATTGAGCCACATTTTTTGAAATTGGCTGCCGAGATCATTGCTGGCCCATTAGCCTATATTTTTAATTTATCATTGGAGCAGAATATTGTTCCTGATGCTTGGAAATCTGCTTTGGTTGTACCCCTGCTGAAAGGCGGTGATCCAACCATTCTAAATAATTACAGACCGATTTCGAAGCTATCAGCTGTGGCTAAAATTTTAGAATCTATTGTCACTGAACAGCTAAAGGAATTTTTAACTAACAATAGTATTTTATCTAGGTTTCAGTCCGGTTTTAGAAAAAATCATAGTACAGTAACTGCTACTATGAAAGTCTTAAATGACATTACCTGCGCCCTAGATACTGGAAGATCATGTGCTGCAATGTTTATTGATTTGACTAAAGCTTTTGATACGGTCAATCATGGTATCCTTTTGTCGCGTTTACATGGTATCGGTCTCTCTGAAACCGCATTAGCCTGGGTCAGGAATTATTTAAAGAATAGGTGTCAAAGAGTGCAAATTAAGGGGTCTCTTTCTGATAAGCTCACCATTGAATCTGGTGTGCCACAGGGGTCCATTTTGGGTCCCCTGTTGTTTACATTATATATTAACAACCTTGGTGATAATCTATGAGATACAAGTATCCATTTATATGCCGATGATACCATTTTATATTGTTTTGCATCTTCTATTGAAAATTGCATTTTAAAGTTGCAGGAAGCATTTGAATTAGTTCAGCGTAACCTATCTTCTTTAAAATTAGTCCTAAATGATAAGAAAACAAAATATATGGTATTTTCTAGGAAACATAAGACTGATTCTTCTCCACCACCTATTTACACTTTGCAGGGTAACTCTATAGAATTGGTCTCCTCTTATAAATACCTAGGGTTTGTGTTGGAAGAGGACTTTAAGTTACATGTTAAACAACTGTTGTCTAAGTTAAGGTTACAGCTGGGTTTTTATTTTCGGAACAGTGCATGTTTCTCACAGTCAGCCAAGAGAAAGTTGGTGGAATCTACCTTTTTACCTATCTTAGATTATGGAGATGTTTTTTACAGAAATACCACTAAAGCTCTCTTACAATCAGTAGATTCTGTTTATCACTCTGCTCTAAGATTTATAACTTGCACAAAATATCACACTCACCACTGTGCACTGTATGAAATGGTAGGTTGGCCTTCACTTCACATAAGAAGGTACAAACACTGGCTCATACTTGTATACAAGGCATTAGTCGGCCAGCTTCCTCAATATATCAATAGCTTATTAACTTTTAATAGTCAAGGGTATAATCTACGTTCAAGTAGATATATTCTGTTAAATGTTCCTTTAATGAAGACAGAGTTTGGAAAAACTGCTTTTATTTATAGTGCATCAGCTGCTTGGAATGAGATCCAAAGTTCATTGAAACTTGATGAACTTATTTCAGTACATGTGTTCAAGTTGCATTTAAACAAATTATTCAAATCTGTCTGCACTTGCTCTTAACGTTTAATCTTGTTTTATTTTTATATATGTGTGTGTTGTGAAATCTGTTTTATGTAGTTATGTATATTGTGTGCTGCTATTTTGGCCAGGGCTCACTTGTAAATGAGATATTTATCTCAATGTGATTATTTCCCTGGTTAAATAAAGGTTTAATAAAAAAAAAATAATGGCTCTACAAGGACGAGATGTCGAGGCCCGATATGCACAGAATCACAAGTCGGCATTGGGAAACGGCCTGGCTGCATGTCAGAGCTGCTCTGACGACTCACCTGCTGCGATGCTAGACACACCAGAACCCCAACAGCCACAACTGACCTGTCACAGGTACTTTGACAAGAATGTGTGCGAAGGCATGCCCACAGCTTACGTCGACGGATGCTCCTACAACCACGAGGGCATCCTCAAGGCAGGTGCAGGGGTACTGTGGGTTGACAACCACCCATGCCCACCACAACGCTTCAAACTGGGCCCCCAGTCATCCCAGTATGCAGAGGTGGCAGCCATTCTCATAACTCTGCAAATCGCATCAGCCCATAACATCAGATAACTTATCATCTGCACAGACTCTAACTATGCCAGACTCCGTTTTGTGTACCATCTCCCGGCAACAAAATGGTTTCAAAACAGCAAACAACAAGCCTGTCAAACACCAACACCTGTTCCAGGAATGTGATAACATCACAACAACACACGATGTCACCGTGTACTGGAAGAAGGTAAAGGGACATTTGAAATTGCCAGGCCTAGACAAAGACTTTAATGACCACACTGATGCCCTTGCCAAAGCGGGCGCCCTCCACGGTGAGCTGTGGTCTTCCCCAAAAACCACACCAACACCCGATGTGGCGGGACTAACCCGCAGCAAACGGCCCTTGCCTGCGACAGCACCAGCTTCACAGCCGCTATCGCTAACGCCGCAAATTTCTAACAACGATATTGCGGATATGCAAGCCACAGACACTGCTATAAAGACTATTCTTGACCACCTCTCTGACCCCGCCTGCCACCCTATCTCAACTTCAGCCTTGGCGGACGACTCATACCTTAGACATCTACACAACTCCAGACATATGCTGCGTGTGAGGGATGACATTCTATGGTTTGACCCTGATGGCACCTCACCGCCTAGGCTCGTGGTGCCACTGTGCCAAAGGGGGGTGATGCTAATGCACGCCCACAACACACCCTATGCTGGACACCACGGTACCAGAGCCACGTATGACACACTCAGACAGGTGGCATACTGGCCAGGCATGCAGCAAGATGTGGCAGAGTATGTGAGAGAATGCTTGGTCTGCTGTCAATTCCAACCAGCAAACCCAAATCACAGAGCCCCACTGCAACGCAGAGGAATCACGTTCCCATGGTCAGACCTCCAAATCGACTGGGTAGGACCCCTGCCCAGGTCGACAAGAGGCAACAAGTACTTTCTCACGGTGGTGTGTCAGTTTACCAAGTGGGTAGAGTGTCTGCCAGCACCTAACGACACTGCCCAAACAACGGCATACCTCCTGATGAATCACGTCTTCTCCCGGTTCGGATTGCCACTAAGAGTCAACTCAGACAGAGGTACCCACTTCACTGCCGAGATCATGCAAAAGATCTGGAGATGTCTAGGGGTACAAGCTAGACTCCACATCAGTCAAAATCCGATTTCATCGCGGCAAGTCGAGAGATCTAATCAGACAGTGGTCCACATGCTAAGAAAGTACGTATCGGCTAACCAGAAAGACTGGGATGTGAAACTCCCCCTTGTACTGATGGCCCTCCGAGCCACACCGCAGGAATCAACACGGGTGTCCCCGTTCGAACTAATGACCGGGCGGCAGACGACTCTGCCACTACACCTGTTATACCAACCAGGAGACCACAACCTCGTCACCGCCTACACCACGTTCCAGTATCTGGATGAGCTCCACAAGCACCTGAAAACAACTTTCGCTTTCGCCCAGCAACACCTGAAAAGCAGCGCTGAAGGCCAGAAAGCATATTATGACCAAAAGGCATCACACCAAGAGTTCAATGTGGGCGACAAGGTCCTGTATTACATTTTCGCCCCGCCACCCCGGGGGCAGTCAAAGAAGTTCCTGCCCCACTGGACGGGACCTCACGAGATTGTGAACAAACTCTCCCCCGTTGCATACCAAATCCAGCTAAAACGGGGACAGAGAGAACCAGTTCTCAAATGGGTCCACCGCAATCAGATCAAAAGACATGCGGCCCCTAGCAGGGACAGACAGGGAGGGGCCAATGCAAGCTAAAACTCAACCGCCGTCATCGCAGTGAAAGACTGTCCCATACAACCCGGGACCAACCTCGCTGACCTGTGCCTTCTCTCTCTCCCTCCTTCACCTCCACACCTCTCTCTCTTGCCTGTAACAGGATGCTGCTGTGGATTGCCGACATGTGCCTTCAGTCGATCAGAGGCCAGCCGCCAGCCGACGTCATCTCACCAGGACCGGCATCGGGCATTGTGTTGAGAGATCAGCCAGGACTTCTGATTACTAACTGCCGAACGCACACACAGAAAGTGTATGTGCGACTTGACCCCCGAAATGTGTACCGGGCGCACTACCCAAGCTCGGTGGCACAGTACAGTTGGGCAGGTGCGCGATGGACAGAAGCCGCGCTCAACCACGCCGAAGCCGACGTCGAGCACATGCTGAACCAACTCGAGAAGATGACCGTCACCCAAGCGGAATTGGGAGGACACAACAAACGCTCCAAACGGTTCCTGGGAGCGCTGCTCGGGGCCGCTGCAGCCGTGGGCACGCTGTTCAACATTGGTATGTCCAGTGTCAATGCCGTGAACATAGCTACGGTGCGACGACACATGGCTGAAATCCAGACGGAGCTCCCACAGCTAAAAGAACAACTCACCACCCAGAGCGAATCCCTGCGAACCATTGGCAAGACACTGAGAGGAACCGTGACAATCCTCAACACTCATAGCATCATGCTGAATCAGACTGTGAGCTCCATGAAGCAGATGTTCACGGTCTTCCAAAATGACTTTGCCCAAACACAGTTGGTCACAGCACTGATGACCGACATGCTCCGAGAAGTAAGTTCCTCCATGGACAGCTTAGCCATGGGTAGGATCCCGCCATACCTGATACCTCTAAGCCTGGTGCAAACCGTGCTGGCTTCTGCCATAACAACCCTCATTGACCCGATCCAAACCCACCTTGCCTACTCCTTGGGCAGTGCCATTCCTTTGTATGTTGACCCCGCACAGCGAGAGGTAGGCTTCCTTTTAAATTTACCCATCATAGAATCAAGCCGAATCTACCGACTTAAAGACATTGCCAACGTGGGATTTTGGCAGAGCAATACCTACTTTAAGGTACGGACACCTGACGTGGTAGCCTACCACGACAGCGACCCTCAGCTGTACCTAGCCCCGAACCTGCACATGTGCATCCGCACCAAAGATATCCACTATCTCTGCCCTAACAAGCCGTTCCTCAGAGACAACACGGATGGGATCTGCGGCCTGCAACATCTGGCCAGCGACTCACGTTGCCCGGCGGATACTAAACCTCGCAGCCAAGTCACTGAGACGCAAGCCGAGATCGTGGGGGACCGATGGCTCGTTAATACCCCAGTACGGTTGGCGACACTGACCTATGACCAACACGACACCGCTACACGTGTCAACCTGCTGAACCAGACCATGTGGATCCAAGTTCCACCAGGAGCCATCCTCCACCTGGACGACTTAGCCTTGTACTACCTCCCGAGTGAAGAATACCAAGCTGAACTGAGATTCCACCCTTCTTCCGGGAGCACAACTTCACTCTCGATCCAGAGCTAGAGCAATGGATTCAGAAAGGGGGGTCACAGATCGTTGACATCGCTCCCCTGGACACAGCCCTCCAAGCCTTGTCCAGGATACCTATCCTGAACGCCTCACCAGTCGTCCAAGCATGGACCGCCGCTGACACTGCTGTGTGCATTTCAACGATCATCGGACACACACTAACCTTGGGCCTGGCCTACGTCCTGTACCGACGAGTCAACGAGATGCGAGCCTCTGCAGCCAGGCTCACCCAAGCCATGTCCGTGGGGTTCCGTAAGGGCCCCCGGAAAGAAGACTCTCCGCTAGAGAACGCGGAGAACCTCATTGAGCTGAGCACCCAGTCCTAACCCCATCTGCAATACCCGACTCTCATGAGTTACCTACCATCTGACCCATGTGATCGTGATGGCTCAACAAGCCCACCCATACGGGTCCTGCCGAACCATCAAGGGGGGAATGTAGCCATGATCAGATGGTCAGATCTGCCATTTTCCTAAACTACTGGTTTTGCATTATTTTAATTCAGAGACTATGACAAAAGTAGGTGTCCTGGGACTGTTAATTAAGTTACTGAGTCACTCACAAAGCCCCTCTGTTTGTGTTTGCCACACGAAACGGATGGTGCCTGGACTTGATTGAATTACTGATACTGATGCACTCATGTGGTCCTTGTCTCTGATTAGTAAACAAAAAGAACTACTATGGCACATGTGACTCATCACCATTAAGCTAAAAGCCCAGTGACTCCCCCCCTGGGGTTTTTCGCTTACACACACAGAAGAGAATTGTGCAATAAGACAATTGGCAGTTGTAGCAGATATTAAACTCATCAAATTCGAAGTACACACACACCCAAGACACGGGACTGCAGATGACCAGGAGTTCATCCGGCCACCATCGTTCAATAAACTCTGAATACAAATACATACATACACACGCACACACAATAAGACAATCATTTGTGACCACGTGTGGTGAAAAGTAACGTTTCAAATGTATAAAATGTTTTCTGGTTGTGCCTCATGGGTCCCTTGTGACCAAATCTGTATAACTGTAAGTTTTATAATATGTGACCAATTGGATATTCATTTAATCACGAAGAATCATGTATCTTACTCTCACTAACTCACAATCACGCCGTACTTGGGACGGTTATAATCAGAGAAACCAAAGAAGATTGAATCATTAACCCAAAATGTAATATGATGCATTTTTTCTTCATTAATACCAGTTTAGAAGTGTATTGTTGCTGAAAGTTTTATCTGCTATGCACATGACCCGTAGGCGTATACTTCGCGGACCACAAGGTTTGCCGACACTCCTCCTCCAAAACGATTGGACTAGACATGTAAGAGAGGCGTGTCTCGAGCTCCTTCAAAACACACCGCCACGCTCTCTTCTGTGCAAAGAAAGTTTTTCTAAGCCAGGGAGAGATTCCAAATTTCCTACAAACTCCAGCCGGAGCTCTGCACTATTCTTCATCGTCGTTTTCCTACTTTGTTTTAATCTAAGTTTTCTTTTATTTGATCTACCTCAGTTTGATACTTAGTACTCACGAACGAAACAAGGCTAAGATTTATCGTTTCTCGTACGGGCCGCAGCTGAAGCGATCGCAAACATCTGCCTCCTATCGGAAGACGCTCCAGACGCGACCAGCCTTTGTCACACAGCCGCACACAAAGGGGACCGTAAAAGCAAGTAAATCTAAAGATAAACTGCTGCTTTTAGGTTGTTTAGATTAATTTTAGAAGCCTTTGGGGTCTCGTGTTGAACTGCTGTTTTTGAACTGTTCTCTCTCTCTCTCTCTCTCTCTCTCTCTCTCTCTCTCTCTCTCTCTCTCTCTCTCTCTAACTCACTCTCTCTCTCACCCACTCTCTCTCTCTCTCTCTCTCTCTCTCTCTCTCACACTCTAACTTTCTCTCTCCAAATACGTCGTATTGCAATCTTTTGTTAAAGCAAAACCGTGTCAGCATCCAAAAAACAACCAGTAAAAATCATTTGAGTAAAGCGTTAGTTTACACCTCCAAGGGGCGTTCACATTGACAGTGATTCAATTGTTGGAGGTCGCATGTCATTGTGCTGTTGGTTGTTAGTAGGCGTTTCTAGAGGACAGCAGTATCCATCTGTATCAGCCAGTGGATCCCAGTCTGCACTCCCATTGGTAGTTGCCACATAGCGTCGATGTTCAGTTGCATAAACAAACTCGGCATAACTTTGTTGAATCACCAACAGATGATTTAAGATTCTTGACTTTCAGTGTGTTTGCAAACTGCTGTTAGTGTGAACGGCTACCAAGCCAGACACAATGTGTCAAATGTACAGTCAGATCATGTTAAATGTCATCACCGAAAGCAAAATGCTCTGGAAAGAGACAAAAATCACAGCCAATGAGAATATATTAGATAGTTTATAAAGATAAACACTCACCTAAAGGATTATTAGGAACACCATACTAATACTGTGTTTGACCCCCTTTCGCCTTCAGAACTGCCTTAATTCCACGTGCCATTGATTCAACAAGGTGCTGAAAGCATTCTTTCGAAATGTTGGCCCATATCCAGGGCACGAAGCTCCCGTTCCACCACATCCCAAAGATGCTCTTTTGGGTTGAGATCTGGTGACTGTGGGGGCCATTTTAGGACAGTGAACTCATTGTCATGTTCAAGAAATCAATTTGAAATTATTCGAGCTTTGTGACATGGCTACTTCCAGCAGGATAATGCACCATCAGAGGATGGGTACATGGTGGCCATAAAGGGATGGAGATGGTCAGAAACAATGCTCAGGTAGGCCGTGGCATTTAAACGATGCCCAGTTGGCACTAAGGGGCCTAAAGTGTGCCAAGAAAACATCCCCCACACCATTACACCACCAGCCTGCACAGTGGTAACAAGGCATGATGGATCCATGTTCTCATTCATTTTACGCCAAATTCTGACACCACCATCTGAATGTCTCAACAGAAATCGAGACTCATCAGACCAGACAACATTTTTCCAGTCTTCAACTGTCCAATTTTGGTGAGCTCTTGCAAATTGTAGCCTCTTTTTCCTATTTGTAGTGGAGATGAGTGGTACCCGGTGGGGTCTTCTGCTGTTGTAGCCCATCCGCCTCAAGGTTGTGCGTATTGTGGCTCACAAATGCTTTGCTGCATACCTTGTTGTAACGAGAGGCTATTTCAGTTAAAGTTGCTCTTCTATCAGCTTGAATCAGTTGGCCCATTCTCCTCTGACCTCAAGCATCAACAAGGCATTTTCGCCCACAGGACTGCCGCATACTGGATGTTTTCCCTTTTCACACCATTCTTTGTAAACCCTAGAAATGGTTGTGCGTGAAAATCCCAGTAACTGAGCAGATTGTGAAATACTCAGACCGGCCCGTCTGGCACCAACAACCATGCCACGCTCAAAATTGCTTAAATCACCTTTCTTTCCCATTCTGACATTCAGTTTGGAGTTCAGGAGATTGTCTTGACCAGGACCACACCCCTAAATGCATTGAAGCAACTGCCATGTGATTGGTTGATTAGATAATTGCATTAATGAGAAATTGAACAGGTGTTCCTAATAATACTTTAGGTGAGTGTATGTTGGACCAATGAGATTTCACAGTGGTCGGAGCTACTCAGCAAAAATGGCACAATGTCTTGGTGGTTATGACAGAACTATTTAATTAATAGTTAAACATTCTATTAATATGATGGCAATACCATACATCTTTGACCTTGTGGGGACAGTTTTTGGTCCCCATGAGGTAATCAGCCTTTAACCCTTTCACACATAAGTTTAAAATATTCTAACTGACCCCCCAGCGTGAGTTTTTCAAGGCGACCGTTATTTAGAACTTGTCACTGTAATGTTTCCATGGTGACACGTCATTGCTTGTCACGTGACACAGCGCAACCACAACACAGCGCTGAATGAATGATGATCTGCTTTTATGTAATTTTCCCTTTTTTATTAAAAATATTCACAAATGTATTAGCAATAGCATGAAACACTGATATTCCGATTGTCAGATATGTGCAAGTGGATGGGTTTATATTATACAGTTTGTATAGTATAAAAATCATCATGTCTAGACCCCATAAAACATGAAAACCAAATGTGTGTGTGTGTGTGTGTGTGTGTGTGATGAGGTTCAGCTCAAAAGCAAAAATATTAAATGGGGAAAATAAATAAATTTTATTTGTACACAACCATCAAGCATGAAAAATTTCACTCACAGCAGCTATAGCTATCAAGACTAATCTGCGCTGTTTTCGGCCAAAATGCCAAGAAAGTCTCATTAACATTCATTGAAAATTAAACTCAGCCTTGGAAGAAAAAAAAAAATAAAAGCAAAGAGATAATGTGTGTCTGCATTATTCCTTCATGTTGATCATATCTGACCACTTAACAGAGTGGTAAAAATATTTTTTACATTTTCTATAGAAAATTTGAGTGGTGTTTACACATGCAAACTCTCATACACAATTGTATGTTGTCAAAGAGACGTGGTCCTTAAAGTGTTTTAGAATGTTACTATGTTACTATGTGTGTGTGTGTGTGTGTGTGTGTGGTTTATATTTTCATTTAGGCTCATTTTATTTAAGGTGTCTTAATCTGCTTTGGTTTATATTTTATTATAGCATGTACATGTATTAATATTTTAATAAGCTTTTATTTTACATTTTCACTTTTTATTTTATACAAAAGTTTTTGTAATTTTGTTATGCACTTTTGTAATTTTTTTTATTCGTTTTTTTTTATACTTATATTTAGCTTTGATGTGTTTTTATTACAGTTTTAGTTTTAGTAATTTTAGTACTTCAACTTCAACTTATTTTAAGTTAGTTGCCAAAGCAACACATCTCATTTTTAATAGTTTTAGTTAACAATAACGACACTGGTGCACTGAAACATTCCCACAATGCACATTGAAACCAGTTTCCATTAGCTGCTCACTGTATAACAAGAAATGTTGTCTTCAGTCTCTCAAGTGGACAGAAATTGAGGACAAGTGCATATTTCATGATAAAACTCATATGACAAGTGAAGGACATCAGTCCTGACATCTTACAGTACATGGCGTTATTGTGATGCATTCCAGTGACGTCTTGATGTGCAACCATGCAATCGTGATGCACAAAATGTTGTCATTAGTGTCCCAATGTGGATCCCATAGCCTAAAATTGTGTTCACAAATCAGGCACTGAATATTTGTGTTTGACGTTCTTTATTCTAGCTTTTGTAAAAGTGTGAATTTTGTTTACCTGTTTATTTAAATGGAGAGTGTGAAGTACACACAGAGACAATTTGTGAGAGCAAAGACCTGACAATGTCCCTAAACAGGGGGTCCCAAGGTTAGTCTACTTACAAGTGAGGGTTTGGACATGCCAAGTAATTTCGAGTGCTAACACAAGAGCTTACAGATGAGAGGCAAACAGGCAAGCACTTTGGGGCCAGGCGGTGTGGTTCGGTCCCCGGCGCGGTATCGATCGGTTGAAATCTCATCACTCTACCTTTTGAAGTAGTTAAGAGCAGCCTCGTCTGCCACAATTGGATGTGGGGATTGGATTTCTCCCAGGTCACCCGTGGTTATTTTTAGGGTGGTGAGAAAATCCTGTCTCCACCGCACTTGAAAGCACACACAAACACGCAAAATACGCAGGGGAAAAATGAAAAAAATGCTTAATTGCACAAGATCGAGCTAGTCATGCAGGATGTTTGCTTTTCTGCAAATGCATAGTGGCCAGCATATTTATAACATAAGCTTAGCTGGTAATTCACATGCACTTGAATGCATCTACATACAAAACACAAACATCCAGTCGGCTAATAAGAATGTATCTTTTTCTAGTGGTTTGAGCTCAAATGTTTACTTCAAATCGACTTAGCGTTGCAAACCGCACTGCAGTTTTATGTCGCCACCTTGAATCCACATTTCACATGGTGCCTGCTGATCTGACCCAATGACCAACGCTGCCTTAAATCTGCGAGCTTGTTTAGCGTCCTATTTTTGTGGAAATTTAAAAATAAAACACAAATAACCTGATGTTTACCATATTAAACTACCAGTGTAAGGCATGTTTTGGGAGCTTACTACTTTTCAACGTTATAAAACATGAAACGTGCAGGGGGAAAAAAGCAGAACAGATAGACAAGTGTAATCAATTATGTAATCCTTTGAAACGAGCCGACATCAGAAGTCACACAGAACAAAATTATGTTATAATTTCAAAATAAGTAAATGAGCCAACTGCACTAAAAAGCAATTGTGTTGATCAGAAATACAACAGAATCAACCAATTAATTCCATGAATTAAACATTCATAGATTTATATTACATAAGGATTCATACACATTTCAACTTCTGTTAAGTTGTGCATGTATAAATTATTTACATTTTAGATGCTGCAAATTACATCAGTATATTCGAGTGTTTATCCATATATTTTTTTCTTCTGTGGCCACCATCGAGTTAGGAGCGTGATTCCTGAAGTGCCATGAAAACTTGGGGGTGGGCAGTCGTGGGCTAATGGTTAGCGAGTATGACTGGTAACCCAAAGGTTGCTGGTTCGATTAGTACCATCAGGAAATGACTGAGGTGCCCTTGAGCAAGGCACCTAACCCCTAAACACTCTCCAGGGCGCCACAACACAATGGCTGCCCACTGCTCTGGATGTGTCACGGTTTGCAATGTGTGTACTCACTACTCCAAATGTGTGTGCAGTGCACTAACTTGGGTTAAATGCAGAGGAAAAATTCTGAGTATGGGTTACCATACTTAGCCTTCACATGTCATTTTCATTTTTTTTTTTTTTTTTTTTTTTGTGGCAGAACAACACTTTATGTAAAATACAGACTTGTGAGATCGCGTTGTTTTTTGGGCACATCCATAACCATTTTAGTATGGCTACATTGGCCAAGTTGGTCTATCTGCAACAGTATCAGGCCAGTAACCAACCAGCATTACCCATCTAAATCCAGTTAAAACCATCATAAAATGCAATCGGCCACTTTAGATGGTAGATGACTACAGTATGTAGGCAATAGAAGGCAACTCACTATATTTTAGAACTGAGCCAATGAGTGTTTACATGTACAATGAGGACAATGATATCAAAAATTTAATTTGGCCCGAGCCCAGAGTACTCCCTCCCTGTATCTCATGCTGGGATAAGAACCAGCCGAGATTGAGGAGTCGGGGTGGCAGAGGGATGTAGTAAACTGTCGAGGAAAATGGGTGAGTCGGCTACATATAGGGCTCCTCTCGTGCTGATAGATCATTTGAACATGTTCCTCCCAAACTTTATTAATAAAACATAATTTAGTGAAACTGGGGTAACATGCAGAATTTCAGGTATCAACTGAGGTTTGCTTAAAACATTATTATTTTTTTCCAATTAACTCTTAACTGCCTAATGTTACTGAATGAAATGTCGACCCAGGACGGGGTATAGGACTGTGCAAGCTTTGCGTATTTGTGTATCAAGTTGATGGACTCTATCTACTCCATCTGTGTTTTGATCATCGTTCTGAATCCGATCCAGACGTATTATTTGCCTAAAAATGTTTTTTGCTCATGCAAAAACATTTGTTCCCTTTCGTTGTCACTCCGAGTTCCGTCGGAGGACAACGAATGGGGTTTTGCTTAGAAAGCCTATCGACTTCGAGTATACAAAAACGAGCCAATGGCAAAGAAATGCCATGGGTCTGCGGAATTTGCATAGCGTATCTCCGCCCCACCTCGTGGGTATAAAGCGGAAGACGCCACAACATGCAGATATGTTTTCGCTTCGGAGCCAAGAGTATCTCTTTACTCCACAGCCATTTCTGACTTCACTCTACGAGACGAGCCACTCTCTCCGGTGTTGGTGTGACGGCGATCTGCAGCGAGTTCACATTGCCTGCTGATCTGTGCAGTGATCTGCCAATGAGTCTGTTTCTCCCTGCTCGCTTCAACATCGCGGAGTTTTTTCCTCCTCTCACAAAAGAGCTCGCACGAGCTTTTTAAAGACGGCTCGCCCGTTCATTTCTGGTTGCGGTTGACTCATTTCCGATTTTGATGGGCACATTCTCTGCTCTGCGTGCTTGGGCTTGATCACGCTAGACCAGCGTTTGTGGATGACTCACGTTCTCCCCGCGTGAACGTGACCATCGCGTCATTACGGTCGAGACTCAGTGATCTCGTTAGAGAGAGAGTCCCCTCATCCACACCCCGATCTAACACTCTCCACGTGAGGTGCTACTTCGGCTGGTGGCCAGAGTGACCTGAGGGTGTGAGTGTGGAACAAATCCGCCGACTGTTTGTCCGTGGACCACGCCCCCCTCTTCAATGACGCAACCCGCGAGTGTTCAGGGGATTCCCCGGGTCTATTTTCGGATGCCCCGGGGGTTTCCCTTGACGCTCCAGAATCGGATCTGTTGTCCATCGCAGCATCACAGGGCGGGCTAGAATCTTCAGGAAGTGAAGATTTGACAGTGCTGCCACTTTCGGTTGTGCATATGGCATTTGTCGAGTCAGATCCTGAGATGACTGCCATGCTTTCCCGGGCCGCTGCGAGCATCGGACTAGAGTGGAACCTTTTACCCTGTCCTGAGCGCTCGCTGCTGGGCGATTGGTTTTTGGGTGTGGCCGCTGACTCCTGTCAGCGTCCACTCCAATGCCTTTCTTCCCGGATGTGCATCAGGAGATCTCGAAATCCTTGAAGACCCCCATGTCTTCCAGCGATCCCTCGTTGATCTCCTCCGCCCTTCCTTCCCTCGACGGGGCCGCTGCCCATGGGTACATGCTACTGTGTCCTCAGAGTGCTTCATCTCGGCGCGATCCTAAGCACCCGTCCGAAGCCTGTAGTTTTTCGTCTACACTTGTGGCGAATTCCTATAGCGCTACAGGACAGGCAGCCGCCTCACTACATGCCATGGCCATTCTGCTGGTCTACCAGACCCAGATGCTCACGGACATGCACGAGGGCGGGACTGACCCAGGGCTCTTCAATGAGCTGCACGCCGCCACTGACCTTGCTCTCCGAGCGACGAATGTGGCCGTACGCTCCCTGGGTCAGGTGATGACCACCATTCTGTGGCTGAACCTGTCCGATGTGCAGGATGTCGGGCGGACCCATCTGCTTGACACCCGCATATCCCAGGTCGGCCTCTTCGGCGGTGCGGTTGAGGGCTTTGCCCAACAGTTCTCAACCGCCCACGAGCAGACAGAGGCTTATTCTGCCCCCATGGCCCCGCCGTCTGAGCTGATCGCTCAGTCTGCCCACCGCAGAAGGCGCCCTCCTGCGGCTCCCACCCCGCCCGTTCACCCGGGCTGGCTCTGGAAGCCGCAGGGGGACGCCACAGCCCTCTCCAGGCCCGCCCCCCGCTATACACCGGGTAAAGCTGGACTCTTGAGATGGGCTCCTCAGAGATGGGACTCAGTTCTTTCCAGGAGCTGGTAGCAGGGCCACTCCTTTCCCTGGTGGAGGGCCGGGGAAGAATCCTTATTCAGAAAGAACTGACTCTCCCGCCGCCCCCGGGCCGTGCACCCCTCGTCCTCCTCTGTCCCAGAGCCGGATGACAGTGCGCGCCGTCCCCGGACCGTGTCCGGGACCGTGTCCGTCTCATCCTCCTCTGTCGCCAGACCCCTGGCAGAGCAGACCCCCGTGGAACGTTCGTCCTTCCCTGGTCTCCTCTGTCAGGACGCGGTCTATGACTGTGCCCCCACACCGGGCCGCTATGCCGTCCACGTCTGGGCCAGTCATACCGCCTCGCTGCCCCACCGACGGGAAGTCTGTGGTTCGTGTGACCCCGCTGGTACAGTTCTTGGGAGCCTGGCTAGAGCTTCCCAACCTGTCCCGCTGGGTCCCACGAATGATCAGGCTCGGCTACGCGATTCAGTTCGCACGGTCTCCTCTCCGCTCCTGGGGAGTCCGCTCCACTATGGTCGGTGGCAATGCCCCTATCATGAGAGCGGAGGTTGCTACTCTGCTGGCGAAGGGTGTGATCGAGACTGTCCCTCCAGCCGAAATGAGGTCTGCCTTCTACAGCCCTTCTACAGGCAACGCATTTTTGAATGTGTGCGGCCCCAGGATTGGTTTGCAGCGATCGACCTGAAGGACGCCTACTTTCATGTCTCCATTGCCCCTCGACACAGACCGTTCCTGCGGTTTGCTTTCGAGCGGCAGGCATATCAGTACGCGGCTCTCCCATTCGGGCTAGCCCTGTCTCCTCGCGTCTTCACGAAGGTCGTCGAGGCGGCCCTTGTTCCCCTTCGGCAACACGGGGTTCGCATCCTGAACTATCTCGACGACTGGCTGATCCTAGCTTACTCTCGAGACCAGGTTGCGAACACAGGGACTTACTGCTCTGGCACTTAGCCCGTCTGGGCCTTCGGGTCAACTGGGAGAAGAGTAACTTTGCCCCGTGCAGAGGATCTCTTTTCTCGGTATGAACATCGACTCGGTCGCCATGTCCGTGCAGCTTACGAGCGAGCGTGCGCAGTCACTGCTGACTTGCCTGAGACAGTTCGAGGGCAAGAGTGCGGTTCCACTGAAACTTTTTCAGAGGCTCCTGGGCCATATGGCATCTGCAGCCGCGACAACTCCGCTCGGATTGCTTCATATGAGACCGCTTCAGCTTTGGCTTCGCAACCGAGTCCCGAGGTGGGCATGGCAGCACGCCACTCTCTGAGTACCAGTTACTCCGACTTGCCATCAAACCTTCACCCCGTGGTCGAACCTCAGTTTTCTACGGGCCGGAGTGCCTCTGGAACGAGCTTCGCGGCATGTTGTTGTAACGACAGATGCCTCCAACACAGGCTGGGGAGCCATGTGCAATGGACGTGCTGCCGCGGGCTCCTGGCTAGGACCCCAGCGCCTATGGCACGTCAATTGCCTCGAGTTGCTGGCTGTACAGCTCGCCCTGCGCCGCTCCCGAGCCGTGCTCACGGGCCAGCATGTACTAGTCCAATCAGACAATACCGCGACTGTAGCGTACATCAACCGTCAAGGTGGTCTGTGCTCCCGCCGTATGTCGCAACTCGCCTGCCACCTCCTCTTATAGAGTCAGAAGCATCTGAGGTCGCTTCATGCCATTTATATTCCTGGAGTCCTGAACTGTGCAGACGAGCTCCCACGGTTTCAGCCCCTCCCTGGAGAATGGCGACTCCATCCCCAGTCGGTTCAGCTGATTGGGACCAGTTCGGGGACGCACAGATAGATCTGTTTGCCTCTCACGACTCGACCCATTGTGCCCGGTATTATTCCCTGACCGAGGGCACGCTCGGCACGGATGCACTGGCGCACAGCTGGCAAATATGCGTTTCAAATATGCGTCGCAAATATGCGTTTCCCCCAGTGAGGCCGTTCCCCCGTCATCCACGAGACACGTCTACGCGTTGAAGTGGAACCTCTTCGTCAACTGGTGCACTTCTCACCGAGTAGACCCCCGGAGATGTTTGATCAGCGTCGTGCTTTCCATCCTTCAAGATGGGTTGGAGCGAAGGCTGTCTCCCTCCACCCTCAAGGTCTATGTCGCCACTATTGCCGCACAGCATGATCTTATAGAAGGTAAGTCGGTGGGGAAGCACGACCTGATCGTCAGGTTCCTGAGAGGAGCGAGGAGACTGAATCCTCCTCGCCCTCCTCTCGTACCCTCTTGGGACCTCGCAGTGGTTCTTTCTGCCCTGCGGAGTGCTCCCTTTGAGCCTTTGCAGTCAGTCGAGCTTAACTTCCTGTCTATGAAGACAGCACTTCTGACTGCATTGGCCTCCATCAAGAGGGTAGGGGACCTGCATATGCATTCTCCGTTGACGAAGCGTGCCTGGAATTCGGGCCGGCTTAATCTCACGTGATCTGAGACCCCGGCCTGGATATGTGCCCAAGGTTCCTACCACTCCCTTCCGGGACCAGGTGGTGAACCTGCAAGCGCTGCCCCCGGAGGAGGCAGACCCAGCCTTGGCACTACTCTGTCCAGTACGTGCTCTCCGCATCTATGTAGACAGAACGCAGTGTTTCAGGACCTCAGACCAGCTCTTTGTCTGTTATGGTGGGAAGCTGAAGGGAAAGGCTCTCTCCAAGCGAAGGTTGTCTCACTGGATAGTAGACGCCATTGCTTTGGCATACCAGCAGCAAGGTCGACCGTGCCCCCTTGGTGTGTGGCGTCCTCTTGGGCTCTAGTGCATGGTGCCTCGCTAACAGACATCTGCAGAGCTGCAGGCTGGGCGACACCCAACACATTCGCCAGATTCTACAATCTCCGAGTGGAGCCAGTGTCCTCTCATGTACTCGCTTCAACCAGCTAGTACCGGACCCGCTTAGGTGTCTTCCCTTGCTCGCCATTCCACTCCACGGACTGGATACGTGCGATATTATCTCAGGTGAGCCTTCCGAAAGCCATGAGTTCCTCCAGCACTCCTGACGCTGGCGCCAGTGTCTTTTGCCTGCGCGTCGGCTAGGTGCCTCCCGTGTGCATGGTACCTCCTCTGAGCGACCCCCACATGTGTATTTCCACTGTAAGCCTCTCTGAGCATGTGTCTTTCCCTTGGCAAGCCACCTTGACACCCCTGGGGTTGAAATATTCCACCTGCGGCTGGACACCCCAGTGATTCCCCATATGCATCCCTCGGGTAATATGTGTATTCTCTAAGTCCCCCCCTCTGGGTTGGCAGTAATTGCATATTCCCCTAAAATCTTGGGATATGCTCCCCAGTGTACCTTGGTATTCCTGTGCTAAATTGGAGTCCTTCGTCTGTGCCAGCTTCACGACAGGGATCTCAGATTTACGCAGGGCACTGGAAGACAGCTGGGAAGGTGGCGTGATTAGACTGGTATCCCCATTCGTCGTCCTCCAACGGAACTCGGAGTGACAACGAAAGGGAACGTCTCGGTTACGGATGTAACCCTCGTTCCCTGAGTAGGGAACGGAGACGTTCCGTCTTCTTGCCACTTCCGCTGTACCGCGGGGATCGCCTGAGCTCAGTCTTGGCTCCTCAGCGATTAAACATATCTGCATGTTGCGGCGTCTTCCGCTTTATACCCACGAGGTGCAGGGCCGCATTAACCCTCTGGGGACCAGAAACACGTCGGCGCGTTTTGCCGGGTTTTTTTCACATAGCAGAAAAATAGACTTAAAATACTCTGTTGATTTTGATCGTACATATAAGTGTTATAAATCATTCGATCCTGTTAAGTGTCTATTATTTTTCTGTATACTCACAATAAAAACAACGTTTTGTGCTTTTTGTCAAATAAAGAAAAATAAACATGATGCGAGTTTTGTCTTCTCTCTGTCAGTGCAGTCCATTCTGAAACGCGTCCGGAAATTAACTATAACTCCGCAAATACTTGTCATACAGGCACGAGAGATGTTTCTTTATTAAGCTTGAATTCTCTTCTTTTCAATGAAGTAATTTATATAAAAAAACAAATATTCTCAGTTTATGTAATCTGTATGAAAAGAGAGTGTTGTCAGAATTTTTTTCCCCAGCTCATTACACTTCATTACGCGTTAATCTGACACGCCCACGGAGGACGCGCGCTATTAAAACGCAAATGTTGAGGCAAGCCATGACAACGCCCACATCAGCCGTTCCACCGTGGCGGTAAAATGTGGGGTGTATTTGCTGCCTTTTACCGCTAAGAGGCGCTACAATCATAGACTCTGAAAAGTGTTCGTTTATTCTTTCTAATGCGTAATCTGCTGCTGCGCCATTGAAAGCTGGTAGCAGATGAATTCAACAAGTGAAAGGTAGTTAAAAATTCATAATCACAATACTGAAATCAGGCTACTGAAATGAAATTGAATAAATAATGAAAACATAAAACATTGCAATAAAAACATTTACAGACGTACAGACGGTAGCTCAGTGGTTAACGCAACAACACGAGTTTCAAGGAGCTTCTATCGACCCGAGATCGAACCTCAATGTAGCAAACATGATGTTAACCTATGTTGGCCAACAGCGTTTATATTTTACCTTCTTGATGCTTAAATAGCTAACTGTTTATAACTGTTTGCTTATTTAAAGTCAAGAGTTTTGTTTAATTATCATTACAACATACATTTGCTACATTCCTGTAGAACCGCAGCCGCTGCACAAACGACACAAACTGATGAAGGAAGATTGTCAGCCGATTCCATCAGAAAATGAAAATGAAGAAGCTCGTCTTTAGTCTGCTAAATTATTGTGTAATGTAAAAGAACACTAAAATTACTTAAGTTTGAAACCAAGTTCGAACATTTCAAGGTTTAAATAAAGTGTCGGGACAGTTTTTTTAAATTTAAAACAGGGTTGCATCGGGTTTAGAGTTAATTTATTTTGCGATGCAAAATAAGAAACACTAGGCTAATCTTATTCTTGCGACATTTTCAATTTGTATTGCCAAAGAAATGACAGCTATATTAAACAATTAAAACAGTAGGCCTACAAAACGAAAATTGTCCAAAGCACCATAATTAAATTAAAAACATGCGTTTTTCTTTGCCTCTCTCGCGCTGGATCTCTTTTTAACACGTTTATTTAGTCTCCCTCGCTCCGCGCACCGGGTCTCTCTCGAAATTAAACATTTCAGGGTAAAAACACATCATACAGCTGATAATACTGTATATGTCGCTGCGTTATCCGACACTCTCCATATGAAAGAGGAACATTAACACCTAGGCCTATTGTCCTGCGCGCACGATACAGCACTGAACTGTCCCTCCAGCCCCCCAACAGGCTATCGGAGTCTGAGGCTGACTTAACACAAAGAGAAGTCGCAATTCACACTTAAATCGCTATTTTAGACAGTGTTGATAATGAAGGAATTAAATGATTTAAGTTACATGTAGCCTAGTGATATTTCTGTCATAAAAGTTTATTACTAAATATTTCATTATTTCAATAATTGATGAAATAAAACTGGTTTGGGCCAGCTTTTTCCAAGCAAAACTAAATATAATCAAAAAAACGCATGTTAATTTGTTGTCATGAACAAAATGTTCAACTCAATATTAAATTCTACAGGGATCTTTGGATCCTTACAACCAGGCATGCAATTTGTGAATATTTTTTTTTATTATTCATATAAATATCGAACCACGGTGCTTCGTGGTAATGCTGCTAAATTAAATAACATGTATAGAATAATTATGAACTTAAATGAAACAATATTGCAACATTTCGACAAATACATCATTTGATCTGTTTTTACATTTTAATTCAGGGCGATTTAGCCTGCTACATTTAATCAGAGCGAGATTTTCACCCTTGTCTTGTCATTTTCTCATTGGGAAGCGCTTACATAGGCTATATGTTTGAGTAGCCCACCCAACATTTGTATGTGGGGCCCATATGGGTATGAAATGGGCTGAAGAATGGGCCCCATGTAGGATTGTCCGCGGGTTACATGATGGGCCCATGTTAATTGCCCAGATGATTTTCATGTAGGATTACACTTGGTACTAGGCCGGACCCAAGTGGGCAACATGCACAAGACCCATCTCGGGCCCAGCTTTAACCCAGCCGACATTTGTATGTGGGGCCCATGTGGGTTTGAAATGGGCTGAAAAATGGGCTTTGATTGGGATTGTCCGCGGGTTACATAATGGCCCCATGTTAATTGCCCAGATGAATTTCATGTAGGATTGCACTTGGTACTAGGCCAGACCCAAGTGGGGCAACATGCACAAGACCCATCTCGGGCCCAGTTTTAACCCAGCTGACATTTGTATGTGGGGCCCATGTGGGTTTGAAATGAAAAATGGGCTCTGTATGGGATTGTCCACGGGTTCCATAATGGTCCCATGTAAATCGCCCAGGTGGATTTCATGTAGGATTGCACTTGGTACTAGGCGGGATCCAAGTGGGCAACATGCACAAGACCCATTTCGGTCCCAGCTGCCAATATTTGTATGTGGGGCCCCTGTAGGTTTGAAATGGGCTGAAAAATGGGCTCTGTATGGGATTGTCCACGGGTTCAATAATGGCCCCATGCCAACTGCCCACATGGATTTCATATAGGATGGCACTAACAAACAGGTGGGCCCCAACTGGGCCACATGCACCAGACCCATCTTGGTCCCAGCTTTATTTCTTTTGTGGGTACTACAAAGTTACTACATGGGCTGAAATATGGGCTGTAAGTGGGTTTGTCCATGGGTTCCATGCTGGCCCCAGCAACTTACTCATTTAAGCTTTATGCAGGATTTAGGTGGGGCCCAACTAGGAATCATATGCATGTGGCCCAACTCGGGATCATCTGGGTTCCATCTAAATGAGTAGCAACACCACACAAACAAGTTTTAAAGCATTAGAGCACACAGTGAGATTTAAATATTTTAAATTTTATTGAAATTACTCATATTATGCTATATTCTGAAATTCCAGAGACAATATTTAAAGAAGCAGATTTGTCAGATTAAAGAGAATCTCTTTAATGTTATATAACTATTTGTTAAAATACATATTTTGAACCTGTATTTGACCCAGCCTTTACTGAACATTTGAACAGGAAATAAATTGGGGACAGTTAGAAGAAGCAGCAACTATTCACAACTTTCCTGCGAGTCTTATTGGGCGTCGCCATGACACACGATACTTCCTGTTGCCGGTATCTAAGTTCCGGTTTAGCCTTAGCAGGGAGACAGACGACAGCAATGAAGCTAGCAAACAAGGGACACTACTCGCGGCACAAACAAAAGGAGGAAAACTGATTACTTATAAATATTAAATGTGACAGACTACGCAATGGCTCCT
This sequence comes from Tiaroga cobitis, assembly GCA_030578255.1. Lineage (NCBI taxonomy): Eukaryota > Metazoa > Chordata > Actinopteri > Cypriniformes > Leuciscidae > Tiaroga > Tiaroga cobitis. Next base: position 7,204,823 of record CM060608.1, read on the forward strand.
TGTGGCTCAACGTGTGCCGTTGTCGGGTGCACAAACAACACGCGAAAACTGAAGGACTTTATGAACGGGATCTGTTTCCAACATAAACGGACCCGCTTCTCCGCTGTGTGTCAGTACATGCAAGCCCTGTCTTTCCACTAACCACTGCATTCTGGACCTGAATCAGCCATAACATAATGTTGATGACATTTTGTACATTAACGGCATTGCACAGTACAGTAGGCTACTGCATAAATTCAATATTTCGAACACAGACATTGTCCTGCACTTTACTTAGAATAAAAACTGCAGTTAAGCTGTTTTTGTAAGGGGTATTCTTTATTGTTTTCAATAATTTACAGATTTAATGTGTAGCAAGATCGCTCTAACAGCCTATACCTACCTTCCAAATGACAGCTGCTGCATGGCTATAAGATTTTCCTAGCCCTGCAATGCATGAACAGCCGACTGTTTCGATTATACCAATCGGCCTCGTCATTATCCAAGCAAGTTGTTTGGGCTTGTTGATGCTCTGACTCGGCTCGACCTCAGCCTTAAGGAAGATGAACTCGTCGTATTTTGTACACAGTATTTTTCCAATTTTGTTGCTGTGTAGATAGTTGTAAGCCTCTGTGCTCTTATAATTTCGTAGTGTCTCACCATCAACACCCTCACTAAGCACGAAATAGTTAACGATATCCACATAGCTAACGTCTGGCCACAATTTCATATCGTCTACCCATTCCGTTAAGGTAGACGGATGGGGCACTTTAACTGTTCTATCGCCAGTTCTCGTAAGATAGTCAGGTCCATGGGACCATCTGTGAGATGTGCTCATTTTGCCAGCGGCGTTGTTGTAAGAGTATAGCACTTCTACTCCTAAATACTAATAGCGTTTAGCTGATAGCAGCAGCTACAGGCTAATGTAAACAGGAAGTTTGATACCGGCTTGTTCTAAGCATTCTACGTTACCATAGCGATTCATGGAAAGGTCAAAGTTCGGGAAAGTTGTGGATACATTTATCAGTACAGCTTACACTGCAGACAGTCATTTGCGTATTCAAGACACTGTCCTCCTTCATCTCTTGTCCTGGACTATTTTGAGAGTTCCCTCTCAGTTTCTTGCCAGTTGATCTGTGTAGTCTTCTTAAGAGCCTCTGCAAAACAAATTAGTTTTTTTTTAGGGATTATGATTTTAGAGAAATCATGTTACTTACACATGTCACAATACCTTATGACAGAATAACATTTTTTTACTCAGGATAAAAAACAAAAACAGCAAAAAAACTTATATTGGAATGGTCACAGTATTGGAATGTCACTGGAAGGGGATTTGGGAAATCAATAAAAACAGTTTATAAAGTATGAATATGCAATGTGTTTTAAAGCATCAAGTCATTCATTAATACAAGTTAACCATTAAAAAAAATTCTAAACAAAAATAATAATAATAATAGGCCTACATTATTTGTCTCAAGAATTTGTCATTTTAATAATAGGTAGTTTCTCACAATCAGATTCTCAGTCCATGATAGAATGGGCGAAAAAATTATGCATAATAAAGTATAATGATTTATGATTGCTTTTAAAGTAAAATAAGGGATGCTTCGATCGATCGGCCGGAGGTTAGGGTTAGGGTTAGCTTCATCCTCAAGCCATCCTAGGTGAATGAATTTCTTCTTTCAGACGAATACAATCGGAGTTATATTAATAAACACCCTGATGCTTCCAAGCTTTATAATGGCAGTGAATTGCAACCATTAGAGTGAAGCTCAAAAAAGTGCATCCATCCATGATATAAGAACTCCACGCGGCTCTGAGGGGTTAATAAAGGCCTTCTGAAGCAAAGCCATGAGTTTGTGTAAGAAAAATATTCATATTTAAAACTTTATTAACAAAATAACTAGCTTCCGGCCAAACGAACATACGGATTGCACTTAAGTGTAAAGCGCAACTAATGCGACGCACTGCTGATATTTACGCTACGCCATTATGCACTACGCTACTTCTGACGTCACAAGTTGCGTAAGTTGTGCTTTATGTGCAAGTTGGCTGCTTATGGGCGTTTGGCTAGTTATTTTACTTTATAACGTTTTAAATATGGATATTTTTCAAACAAAAACTTTGCTTCCGAAGGCCTTTATTAACCCCCCGGAGCCGTGTGGAGTTTGTTTATGATGGATGGATGCACTTTTTTGAGCTTCAAACAAATAGTTGCAATTCACTGCCATTATAAAGCTCGGAAGCGTCAGGGTGTTTATTAATATAACTCTGATTGTATTCGTCTGAAAGAAGAAAGTAATATACACCTAGGACAGCTTGAGGGTGAGTAAATCATGGGCTAACTTCTCTAATTAAATTATGTAAAATCTAATTTTGTACATTTTGTTAAATTAAGTCAAATCAAAACACCTCAACAAGGTTAATAAATCCATACCGGAAGTGACTGTGGAGTGTAGTAGATAAAGAACAATCCTCTACCAAATTGCCAGCCCAGTACTCGTCTGGATCCTTGGTCAATCTGGGGTGGGGTGGGCTGATAAGTCCTTAAAAAGAAAGATTTAATTTTTACAATTCATTTTAAACAATATTAAACAAAACGTATTTAAATTGTACCAACATTTGCCATTATAAAACATTCAGACAACATCAACAAATGGTCCCCAATAGCTCCCTGGGCGCCACTGCCCACTGCTCCGGGTGTGTGGGTGTGTGTGTGTTCAATACTCACTGCTGTATGTGTGTGCATTTGAATGGATGAAATGAAGAGCACAAATTCCGAGTATGGGGACACCATACTTGGCTACATGTCACATCACATCAAACAATTGTAGCTTTAAAAAAAGAAAATTGGTACACCAAAATCAAACAAACCATCTAATAATTTTACCTGTAGCCACATTTATCCTGTTATGACACGTCTGAGGGTCTTTCCCTTGATGTTCTTCCGTGAATTAAATAAAGGGCTGATGATGGTGGCATGTTCTCCTTTCTTTGTCACTTTAGAGGAAGAAAGACAAAAGGATAAAAAGTTACTCAGATAAAAAAAAGTTGTCCAGATTGTCACTGGTCGAGGATATGACTTTTGATGATGAGTATAATACTTTTAACAACATAATATATGAATCCCAATGTAAGGTTTAGAAGCAATGGTTAAAATTGACTTACATCTTAATGAAGTTGATAATTGTGGTGGATTTGTCTCTCTGTTGGCTGCATGTTCTCCCCCAAAAAATCATCTTCCAGTGCCTGATATATAAATAAAAAAAAGAAAGTAAACAAATCTCTTATCATTAGCAGTTACCAGTTTTTGAAGAGGTGATGTAAAAATAGGCAGAAATGGGCATCTACAAAAACATATTGATTTAGACCAATAATATTTCTCAACTCTTCTGTAGTAGATTCCAGTGTTTCAGAGAGTAAATGACTGTTTTATCAGTCACTTTACTCATTCGGATGCTCCTTCCCTAGTAAAAAAATTAAAAAATAACAAACCTATACCAAAATATATTTAAAACACATTTCATACTAATTATACTTCAAATCCATTAACATATTTATTGACACATCACCTAAGACTTTTCTTTATTACACAATGAACATTTGTTTTATATTAGCCTACAAAAAAAAAAAAATCACTATTAATAAAGTGTACCTAAAGTATACTTGCAATAGTTCCACTAGCACAATCAAATACACTTACTCAGCACTAACGTTACTTCCAGATAAGTTAACTACCTTTACAGACAGCTGCAGGTTGTAGTACGTCCGTTATCCGTTTATAAAACTCTCGTGTGTAAGTTAACTTACACAGAACATTTCTGGGAAGTTAATGACCTCCATTAACACAAGTTTTGTTTATCTGCATTATATATTCTACCATGAACTATATTAACACTCTCATCCACTTATTTTAATGTAATACCTAAACGTTTAAATATATATTGGATCTGTTTTCTAAAACGATAGTGGATAGGACATGAACACGAAACATTGAGACTGAAAAATGTTCTCTTACCTGATATCGCCAATATGTTTGCACGACCTCACACATCCAGTCCGACTTTGTTCTGTGTGTTCACATCAACTTCTGTTCTCCTTCGTTTACATGTCACATCTTAAATTAGTTCAAAATAAAAATTGAACAGCCATAATCTTGCTGAGCAGTACACACGTCGTCATTCAACTCAAACTGATGCATTTTCATTTTTCAAACATGACAAGTAAAAAGGCGCGGACAGTTGTCATTGGCCAGTTACATAGATGACAGTCAGATTAACCAATCATGATCAAAGAAGGTGAAACAACCAATAGCAATTGTTTCAGTGGTAATGAAAAAGATGGCTTTTCTTTCTTTTTTTAAAGAAATTTGTTTAGTTTTATTTGTAGACTATATTATTTGATTAGTGTTTTTATAAAAAAAGTGTGTGAATAAAAATGCAATCCTGCAAGGTAAACTTTAGGCACACACACAAAATTGTAAACCCAAACAAAATCACACAAAGCAAAAAAGTTTATTCTTCTCTGTTGAGATTGAAATTATATCCATTATTATTATTATTATTGTTAATAATATAATGATTCTATTTTAACACAAATTTAGATTTTTGAAGTGGTGTTTTGATCAAAATATCATACAATGCTAAAATAATAATTAGAAATAATAATAATTCAAAGGTTATGTATTTCTTGAAGACATGACATTGATTCAACATACAGATTTTGTAAAAAAAAAAAAAAGATATATATATATTTCAACTGTTTAGCATTAAACGTTACATTAAACATTACATTGTGTACATTCTGTACTCCTGTATATGCTGCAAATATGATTTCTGAATTTACATGGGATTTTCCCTTCAAACCCTGATTTTACATTCTAACTTTCTTTACTTGGGCTATTTCATCATCTCGACTGATGTGCCCCTTTCAATAATCAAAACCCTAACCCCAATATTTAAAATCTGTAGAATTACATTGTCACTAACTGACTGACCAGAAAACTCTGGAGTATTTCCATTGAATAAGGGCATATGGCTGTTGCTAGGGGTTAGATTTCTTCTACCCATCTCTAAGCCATTTTAATTCCATTATTTTGATAGATAATTAGCTTCTGTAACCCGTTCTTCAAATTGTACAGTGACCATTGTCTGGATATTTTGAACCATTTGTATACATTTTTAAATAACTATATTGAGATGAGCATTTTGCAGTAACTCACAAAATCAGACCACTAAAAGTTGACACTTTAAATATTTAATGTCAATGATTAGGGTTGGAACTAATGTCTGCTGAACACCAACACTCCAGGACTGGATTTGAAGTGCCATGGCCTATACTGTACCCACATACACTATATTGCCAACAGTATTTGGACACCCCTCCAAATCATTGAATGTGGGTGTTTCAAAATCACTTCCATGGCCACAGTTGTATAAAATCAAGCACCTAGGCATGCAGACTGCTTCTACAAACATGTGTGAAAACATAGGTCGCTTTCAGGAGCTCAGTGAATTCAAGTGTGGTACCGTGATAGGTTTCCAGCTGTGTAATACGTCCATTTGTGAAATTTCCTCCCTACTAAATATTCCATGGTTGACTGTTAGTGGTATTTTAACAAGGATTATAAATTATAAATATACTGTATATAATTGTTTTAATGATTGCACAGATATGTTATTTATATAGTTTATGAAGTAATTTACAGATGCACAATTTATATTTATTATATAATTAATTCACAATTATACTCGTATATATTTCCGCATTCAGGATCCATATAGAGATTACCAATGTGGAAATACCTTGGGCCCATGTAGGCAGCCTATATGGGACTGATTGTGTTTGCCCATGTCTGACCCATACGGTTTATCAAAGTGGGCCCCCATATGTATTTCCCCATTCATAAAACATATAGAGATTACCTATGTGGGAACTACCTTGGGCCCATGTAGGCAGCCTATGGGACTGATTGTGTTGGCCCATGTCTGACCCATACGGTTTATCAAAGTGGGTCCCATATGTTTTTCCCCATTCATACCCCATATAGAGATTACCTATGTGGGAACTACCTTGGGCCCATGTAGGCAGCCTATATGGGACTGATTGTGTTGGCCCATGTCTGACCCATACGGTTTATCTAAGTGGGTCCCATATGTTTTCCCCATTCATAATCCATATAGAGATTACCTATGTGGGAACTACCTTGGGCCCATCTAGACAGCCTATATGGAACTGATTGTGTTTGCCCATGTATTACCCATATGTTTTGGCCAAGCAGGGCACATATGTATTTTCCAATTCAGAACCCATATAGAGATTACCTACGTGGGTGCCACCTTGGGCTCATGTGGGCAGCATATATAGGACTGATTGTGTTTGCCCATGTCTGACCTATATGGGTTATCAAGGTGGGCCCCATATATTTTTTCCATTCATAACCCATATAGAGATTACCTATGTGGGTACTACCTTGGGCCCATGTAGGCAGCCTATATGGGACTGGTTGTGTTTGACAATCTCTAACCCATTTGATAAACCCAAATGGGCCCCATTTGTGTTGCCCATTTTGAGCCCATTCACTCATTTCCCATTAGTGACCCAACTAGGACCCACATAGGGAGCCCACCTGTTTTTGCCCATGTGGGACCTACGTAGCTGACCCAAGTGGGCCCCAGATAAGATGCCCATTTTGGGACCATACCCACTTGGTACCCACGTAGCCCAAGCATAAACCATGTGGGGCCCACATATACATGTTGGCTGGGAGATCCTCTGTACCTCTCGTTTTCATATGGATTACATAATCAGATAACATTTATTAGCCTGAATATTTAGACATTTAAAGGCTTTAGACATAGCCGATTTCTTATAGTGACTGAGCTGAAGTGGCTTTCGGTTCATTTTTGTGACGCGAAGTTCCCGGAGACAGAGACGACAGATATAAACTTTTGTCGTTAGCAAAAGTTCGAATAAAACCCGACTTTAGAAATATGCATAGGGCCACTCGGCGTGGTCTGCCAAAACACTTAATTATAAACTTCAATATTTCATTCAAAATAATCTCAAAACGCTTTGTGAAATTTTAAAATCCGTGCATGCATTAAGGCCACTTGAACTAATGAACAACTGAAACGCTGTTTTTGATTTAATTGTTTGTCGTTTAAACGTGCTTGTTGCATATCTCTATTTTATATTTTATATGGTCTATTGGTGAAGTAGCCTAGCATTGATTACTGTGGAGGGAGGGATGTGGGGATTCAAATAATTCAGCAGAAGCAGGGATGTTTAGACCAGAAGGAAATCCCCGTCCCCCCTGGCAAATCACACTTTACTTAAAACCATGTTTTTTAAAAACTCTAGGTTGTAGGGAATCAAAAATAAATAAATAATAATAGGCCTAATTTAAAAAAAAAAAAATATATAGGCTATATATATATAATTACTTTTTTTACAGAACTGCTTTTGAAATTACGATTGGTAGCCTATTATTATACAGATGCAAAGTCGTTCTGTCAGATACTATTGTTCAGTGTAAAATGGAAATGCATGGTAATTTTATTTTATAAATATAAGCAAAAAACTGTATATATGGTATAACAGAGTTTTAGAGCTAGACAAATCTCTCTGCATTAATAAATATAAAATTTACAGTAGACCATGTTTGATCGGGATTTGAACCCGTGTCATCTTGATGAATGAACTGTAAGTTCTACCGCTCGGCTATGAATTTACTCACTGAGAAATGCCCAAACGTTTGTTTCTCACATGAGCGAGAACACGTTTTGTCGTTAGCCTGTGAGTGTAGGCCTACTTTAGCCTGCCCTACATGAATAAAAGTAGACCTTTTACAGTTTTAAAAGATGATATCTTATCTGTATGACCAACAATTACTCAGTAAGTTCTTTTAGCTGTTATGAGAAAAATAAATTCAAATGAACGCGCCGCCGCGTTTGTCAAACTCTAATTCAACATGCCAGAATAAAGCCAGATTTTAGAATAATGCATAGCGCCACACCGTGATGTGCCAAAATATCCTAATTATAAACTTCAATATTTCATTCAAAACCATCTCAAAACGCTTTGTGACATTTTAAAAAGCCGTGAATGTATTAAGGCCACTGGAACCAGGATCGTAACTGAAACGTGCTGCATGTCTCAATACAGGAGCAGAAGCGCTGGTTCAGATTGTATTGTTTGTTGTTTAAACGTGCATGTTGCATATTTAAAAATATTTGTTTAAAAATAAATGTTTGTTGTAGGCTTATTTGCAAATTACCATAACTTGTAGAATTTCATCCTTACTGTTAATTGACATTAGCCCCACTTACGTTTTGATAAATGTCCCTTTGCGCCACCTGGCGGTCGCGAACGACTTTGAAATGCGACTGGTTTATTTTTTATTGTATTGGTCTACTTTAAAAAATAATACTTTATAAGACATTTATGGGAAAAGACTTTTTTCTTTTCAAGATGTTTCCAACTGTAACTTTGAACTAATTCTGTAGAATGGCCCATATAGCATTTGACCAGGATTTGTTTCCAGGTATGACAAAAAATGTGCTTTTGGCTTTCATTTATATTTTGATTGTTTGTATATATATATGTGTGTGTGTGTGTGTGTGTATATATATATATATATATATATATATATATATATATATATATATATATATATATATATATATATATGTAGGCTATATATATACAAGAAATAATGCAATGACAATAAATATATATATTGTCCTTGCATTCTTTCTTGTGTGACACCCCTGAATGAAAGGCTCATTATTATGCAGGGTCACTGTCTGAGAACCACTTAATTATTCACGATAGGGGTTGGGCCGTTCCGCCCATCCGCATATTGCCTTGGCAAACAAAAAAATGTTTTTCACAATTTAAAACAATCTATTGTTTTATGTGAATGATTAGGAAGGATGATTTTCAGATCATTTTGAAGCAAAAACTCTAGGCAACAACATCCATTAGTCAAAAGTCTTGTGGACACATATTTAGTATGTTTTTTGTGTCCTTATTTCAAAAACTTTATTTTTTAGTTTTTTCAATAACCACGCATAAACAATATTCTCTCAAAAATACAAAACATGTACATACATGTTGCTCACACATTATGGTAGCCCTGTTTGTGCTAAATAGAGTGTAATTTCACCTGTGCCATTAATATGTTTCTAAGCAACTGAAAAAAGCACAAATGTCAGAGCATGTCAAAACATCTCAAGGACCCCAAAAACACCTTGGTCCCCAGAGGGTTAAGAGCTCACTGGGCCCCGGGGCTATGAGTTACTGGAGGGCCCCCCCACCACTTTAGGTCACCAACTACATGAGCTAAATGTTATATCATTATACGAGTCATTTTATCCATCTATGATATTCTTCACAGTTAAGTTATATTACTTTTAACACGATTTTTTATCATATCAAAATGTAATGCCACTCAAATTTCATAATTCTTGTGACCAATTTCAATATCACAAAAAATAATATAGCTTAAGAAAAGAATCTCAAGCTTACTGATGACAAGAGTAACAAATAACAATAGAACAAAGGCACATAAGAAATCGACCTACTTGAAAAACTTAAAGCACTGAATAATATTATATTGTATAAAGTAATCAAAATATACAATACATAGTTTTCACTATAAATTCAACAATGTATTCTTATTAATTTTACTAAAGTGATTCAGTCAAGGGCAGTAAATTACTTTCTTTCTGATGTTTGATTAACATTATTGAAACAAAAGGCGACAGCAGTTTTATTAGCAGCTTCTGTCACTTTAAGACCTCAGGGTCGGAACTCAAGTGCGCTGCCGCTGTGCAAAACCGTCTCAAGTTCACCATGGTCTCAAAACGAGCATTTACAAAATTAATTCTCTCCCGCTGCTTACTGTGCATGAGCAGTTTAAAATAATTTGTGTCCAAACCACAATGCTTAAAAACGCGTTTAAATTATAAACTTACATCATGATGGCGCAGCAAAATTGACATATTTCTACCGGATATATTATCGCCAGCCCTTTAGGTGAATATAGAGTTTGATCAAACACAAAAAGCAATATCATACATACATCAAGTTAATATTCAAACTTACCGAAAATTTGTGGGGTCGATGATGACGCTGTGTTTTAAGAATAATCTAGACTAGAATGAAGTGAAGAGTGGAGGCGATTTATTGGTTGATGCATATTCTAATAAGGCGCAGCCACAGGCAGCCATCTATAGGGCAACGTGCAGCAGCAGGTCGATCGTTCACAAGTTAAATATAGAATAAATGTATTTGTTATATCAAATTAAAAGTGACGTTTCAATTCACCATGTCCTGCTGCCCACGGGGGTTTGATTGACAGGCGGCCTGGGCAATCATAACACCGAATACGCAATTTTGTCCGACAACAAAGCTGTCAGTAGATTAACGTCGGTGGACTTGAACTTGAAAACGGTATTGTTTAAATGACTTAAATGACAGTATTTCTATCAGATGGCTAGCAGTATCTGCTCCACAGCCAATCACGGGCCCCCTTCTTGCTCGGGCCCCGGGGCTTTAGCCCCGCCTAGCCCTATTGTTAATGCGGCCGTGACGAGGTGGGGCGGAGATACGCTATGCAAATTCCGCAGACCCATGGCATTTCTTTGCCATTGGCTCGTTTTTTTGTATACTCGAAGTCGATAGGCTTTCTAAGCGAAACCCCATTCGTCGTCCTCCGACGGAACGTCTCCGTTCCCTTATAAGGGAACGAGGGTTACATCCGTAACCGAGACGTTTTTTCAGATTGTGCATGTAAATACACTCATTAATCCAGAATGTTACCATTTGAGGAAAGTCATAATATTAAAACAATCAGAAAATTGTGTCTCATGAGGAATAATGAATTTTATTACTGGACAATTATGATACTGACAATAAGCTGTAGTCAAATCATCAAAAATTGTGTTTTGCACAAAAATAGTTTGACACAACCTGCTCATATTAACTCGGTGAGAGCTAGATACTTTTCTAAATAAGGCTAGAGTATCCATAACAGTGCCCACTCACGTAAGACCTTGATTGCAGTGTAATATGTGAATTCTGATGTTGCTTGGTTACTGTGGTCACAGTGCTAGGCAACCCCAGACTAGAGGTAAGTGGATACCACAGCTAATACCAGATTCATGTGTAGTGATGGATACAGGTCTGAAGCAAACTGTCCAAATCTGTCCCTGCTAGAAAATCCAGTTCATGAGTAGAAACATGGTTCATAGGAATTCTTACAGTGCATTATGGGTATTCTCTAGCCGTCAAGCATACATCGGTGGTAAACACGTTATTGGGGTTCATTGTGGGATTGTATGAGTGTACCCGATAACATCCACTATGGTTTAGGACCCCACTACAATGGCTGTCCCCTCAAATAGTGCCCTATTTAAGGGCATACAGGGCGATTTCAGACACAGTTATAGTTATTTTTTCATTGATTAGTGTCTCACCTGTTCCTCATCATTAACTGTGTATAAACCCTCATGTATCTTCTGTTCATTGTCACTGGTGTTTCTCTTTTTTGTTCCTGGTGTTTATTAAAAGTGAGATGATTATTCTACTGTGGCAAGCATCTTTTCTTTGAATTATCAAGTCAAGCCTTCACATGACACACACACACACATAATATATATATATATATATATATATATATATATATATATATATATATATATATATTTGCTTTTATATATATGCTTATATATATGCTTAAATATATATATATATATATATATATATATATATATATATATATATATATATATATATATATATATATTTAAGCATATATATAAGCATATATATAAAAGCAAATATATATATATATATATATATATATACACACTAAAAAACATTGGGTTATTTGTTTAACTCAACCGATGGGTTACACATATTGGGTCAATATGTTGGGTTATTATTTTCCAAAAATATTGGGTCATTTATAAAATCGTTGGGTAATTTCTTGAAATAACCTGGTCCCAACTGTTGGGTTAAATAGCCTACGATTTCCGCAGCGACGGTTCAAATTTTAACGGTCCAGTGACAGACAGTCAACACAGAAGCTGCTGCTGCATCCTGATTATGAAAGGTAAGTCATATAATTTGTATATAACATTAAGTATTGTGTACTGAGACGCTGAATATAATTATTATAAAACTTAGTTTTATATTTTTTTAAAACGAAGTTCCCTTTAGTCCGTTTTAATGATCTCCGAAGTGAGATCGACTGGAAATGTATCCTAGCTAAACCCGTTAGCTCGCTAGCAGTAACAATAAAGTAATTAATTAAAACATTATACTAGTTAAACCGTTTAGAGATGTACTACCAGTAAGGTACCTACTAAAATAAACTAAGTAGGACTATTCTGAAATCACTTTCTAGCATTACGCCTGTTTTACGCTTCCCTTTCGAAAGGGAACTCGCACTGCGTCGAATGTTGCTAGGGGACACCTCAGGCGTGACAGGGGTCTGAAATCACTATCAAATCACGGCAATCACATTCGCGAAGCCTGTGAATCATTAATGTGAATGATTAACATGCGACCTGGAAGTATAAAAGGGCGCCTTGCAAACATGACAATCATCCTTTTTCGTTTTTAGGGACTGTTTTGTCTGTAACTGCTTTGAAAATCAGGTAATTATGAAATGCACTGAGAAGGCTGAGTGCTTTCAGAAGTGTGCAGACCCATGCTCAAGATATCTGACGCTGGGTGACACACACGAACTGTGCATTTTTCTGTCTGGGAAGGAAGAGCGCGCACAGGCAGGTCTCGAGGAAGCTGCCTGTACAAATTGTGAGCATTTTTCTTTGAGAATGCTCCACTCTCGTCTGGCCCTCTTCCTCGAGAGAAGAGGGTTCAGCGTCTGGATGTGACGTTATGGGGTTCCCAGGGGTGTAATCCTCTCAGACAATGCGGCGGCTGATGAGGGTTATCAGGTAGTAGGCCTCACCAGGCCTCCCTGAAGGCGAATTCCCACATATGGTGGCTATCAGGTAGTAGGCCTCACCAGGCCTCCCTGAAGGCAAAGCCCCAAGGAAGTGTTGTAAATATACCAGTATGCAGTGCCATGATAATCTGTCTCTAGGAGTGAAGTTAGAGTGCTTTACATCAAGGACCACAATGGAAATACGTTTTTTTTTTTTACTTTATTGTGTTATCCTTGACAAATGAGTGTATTTTTCACTACTAATTTGTCTAATAAATCAAATCAAATCAAATCAGTCCTTAGGCCTTCCCAGGCCTCCTCAGTGCTTTGAAACATAAGCACTGGGTAGATCCGTGGATCGAGCAGAGTAACTCCCCTCGCTAGCAAGGGTTGTAAACACTATGCTGAGTCATGCTCTCCGGGATACCCCGTCTCTGAGTTCCGGGCCGAGTTGTTCACTGCCAGGACGTGGCCAGACTGAAGTGACTATGTAAGTGACACCAGGTCATGCCATCCTGGTGGCATTTCGGGTGGTATGTCCCCGAATAGTGACTGGCTGAGGTTCCTTCGTGTTCCCTAGCCACATTCCCTAGAAGGGACCCCTTCTAATTTGAAGTTGTGGTCCTAGGCCCTTGAGCAGGCCCAGGTAAGCAAGAAGTCCTCACAGCCAAGTCGAGGATTTCATGAGACACACACCACCTCAACAAACTGCAGTGCGTGGAATTGATCCTCTGGAACAAAAACTATCGAATAAATCAATAGAGAACATCCCAGACATCACAGTTTTCTCGCAATGTTGAGTTGAATGATGTTCAGTATAGAGAGTATGCGCGTGACCTCACCGTCAAGTGACTGCGGTTATGCCCACTGAGTGGCAGAATGACTGCCGCGAAAAACACACAAAACACATCAAAAATGGGAAAGAGCTTTTCGATTTATTTGTACAACTGGATTTGACAAGAAATCGGAGGTATATTTTTACAGACTGCCGGAAGCTACTGTATAGTAGTAATGGGAAGTTCGGATAAGTTTACTGACTCGGATCTTTGAATCTCTTTTTTTTTCCAAGTAATTTCATTTTATTTCAGCAGAATGTATTTAAAATGTTAGATGTCAATCGCCAAATTCACAAAACACATCAAATGTTGATCACATTTAGAATAAGAAAAAAAATTGCAATGCTAGGAAGAGGCCAAATTATGAGAAACAGAAACGATTAATTCATTTATCTGGGTCTTTCAGGCTATGCAGTCTGTTAGTTCACCTCACCTCCCGATCTAAGCTGTTCATTCATCCCGTGACATCCTCACAAACTGAGCTATACAGTCGGTACCGGATACAGAATTGATTCATTCACGTTTCGAGTCTATAGACTTCGGGTTCGAGTCATTTCTTTCAACACGTAACAGCCCCATAGACTGAAGCTATGCAGTCGGTACCGGATACAGTATTGATTAGTTCATCTCTCGGGTTTGACTCGTTCAGTTTTATGTCACGAAACTGTGTGTTATTATTAGACTATGGGCCCTATCTTGCACCAAGCACAATTAACTTTGTACACGACGCATGTATCATTCGTATTTTGCACCCGTGCAAAGCGGACTTTTCCCTCCACAGACGCACGCCAGTAAACTAGGGAATGAACTTGCGCTCCCTGGGCGGTTCGGCGCAAAAAAGGAGGTGTGTTCCGGCGTAAACAATCCCTGGTGCTATTTTGCAGTTCCAGAAAACAATTGCACCACTGACCAGAAAAAACCTAGTCTAAGGTCAGTGGCACGTTGAGCGTACATTCAGATGCTATTTTAAGCACGCATGCTTGGCCATAATACAAAGTGTGAACAACGCGCATACACTGTAGAAGATTCTCTCATCTAGACAGATGCATTTTACTTTTTGCAAATGATACATTATTATAAGGAAAAATATTAAAACACGAGGGAAATCATTGTTGTGTCCATGACAATGGGAAAAATAGGCATAAAGCTTACACATTTGCCCAAATTATTAAATGCATGTTTAACCTCTTAACCGTTGCCAGAGCGCCGGCGCACTGAAGCGTTTTTTTTTTTAAATAGTTCAAAGTTACTATCATATTTAATGTTATTACCTTGACAAACTATACATCATTAAAAAGATATAAGACTCAAGTTTCAGTATTTGACCACTATTGTATTCTGAGAAACTTGTAATGACAGTTATGTCTTAATTTGGGTGGGTTTGTCCCATCCCCAATGTCACTTCTCTTTCTTTTACGGCCCTGATGAGAACATCGATCTCCTCGGCTGTGAACCGATTCTGAAGCACGCCTGGTAAATGCGCCGTTATAATAGTATTGCGCCATGGAACAAGCGCACCTCGTTCATCATCCTCTTAAAGGGAATGTGATATGACGCTCTTATTGGTTTGTTTCCCGTTACGCCCAAACCACACCTATGAATAATGAAGCTACTTCAGACCAACCCCTTTTAGATTTGCGTCAAGCGCAAGAGTCATTTATCCTGCCGTTAAATAGCAACAGCGCCGAGATCCGCCCACAAAGTTACTTGCGCTTTGCGCTTCACACTTGCGTTTTAGATCGTTAAAATAGGGCCCTATTTGTATAATATTTATATATATTTAGCAAAGTGATATTCCCCATCATAGGTAAAGTTTAAAGCATTACCAACTCTTTAGTACCACATTCATATGGAAAAAAACATCATAACAGAAATTCTTAAATTATAAATTGAAAGAAATTAAAAAGCTATAATTTGAGACCAAAAACGCAGCAGCAGCATGTTACTGTTAAAAAAAACGTCTCAGGTTACGACTGTAACCCTAGTTCACTGAGAAAGGGAATGAGACGATGCGTCGATGGCGCTTTGGGACGCCCCTGTGCGTTTGCGTCTGAATCACTTATGTCAACTAGTCCAATGGCGAGAGTGAGCGTTACGGGTGGGTGATGTCACGATCAGGAAAGGATAAAAGCACATCCTGTTTAGGACCGCGCTAGCTTCGAAAAAGGCTGAAGCAAGTCGATCACAGGGATGTAGGAAGTATGGCAAAGTGACGCATCATCTCGTTCCCTTTCTCAGGGAACTAGGGTTACAGTCGTTACTGGAGACGTTCCCTTTCGAGGGAACTCGCGATGCGTCGATGACACTTTGGGAACGAGAATGCCCAACACGGCATACAAACAAGAGCCTGTCTGTGTGAATGCTGAGAGCACAACTAAGACAAGAGAACCTGTGAACCTGGGATAGAGCCCAGGTCGAAGTTGTAAAACCTTATGAATGTGAGTGGAGAGGACCAGCCCGCCGCGTACCACATCCTACAGGGATATCTACTTATATAATAAGGCCTCTAAGCTGCCACATTCCTATACTGGTCTAAAAGCACCATGGAGGAAACGACACGGAGGAAACAACTAAATGCCTCGTAGCCTCGGCCATGTCTATACCACAACGTCCAGCCCCAAGGGAGCTGGGTGTGTGAGGGAGCTGGTGTGCCAGTATGCATAGTGGACATGAACGCCGATCCCCTTGATGATTTATATAGGAGACCACCAATGTGTTGTCTAACCGGACAAGCACATGATGACCCCTCAGGTCTGGGAGGAAATGTGTCAACGCATTGAAGACGGGCATCATCTCCGGGCAATTTATGTGCCAAGAGAGATGTTGACTCCTCCACAGACCCTGAGCTGAGCGGCCTTCTATTACCGCTCCCCAGCCACTGAGGGAAGCAACTTGATGGCAAAGAGCTCCCAACATCGGACCCTGGGGCAGGAACCAATGTTTCCTCCATATAACCAAGGCGTGGAGACACTGCCGCGTGATCTTGATCGTACTTTTCCCCTCGGGGAGAACCCTCTGGTCCTGAGCCATCACTGCAAAGGTCTCACGTACAGCAGGCCAAAGGGTATCACATTGGACGCTGCTGCCATGAGGCTTAAAAGTCTCTCGAACGGTTTCACGGTGCGTGATTGGCCTAGCTTTAGCTCTTTTGTAGCTATGAGGATAGCAGCTACACAAGCAGGCGATAGGACGGCTCGCATAGTGACTGAATCCCATACCACACCAAGGAAAGTTGTTCTCTGTAATGGAGAAAGCACACTCTTCTTGGCATTGAGTCTCAACCCCAATTTCTTCATGTGAGCGAGGACGACATTTCGATGCCGAACCACTAACTGCTCTGATTCCGCCGACATTAGCCTGTCGTCGAATTCAGATTCAGTATGCGTATCCCCTGCCGCTTGAGCGGGGCCAGAGCTGCATCTAAACCCTTTGTGAACGTGCGGGGGTGATAGAGCTAGACCGAATGGAAGTACCCGACATTGGTATTCCTTGCCCCCGAAATAAAACCTGAGGAACTTCCTGTGCTGAGGAAGGATGGAGACATGGAAGTATGCGTCTTTTAGATCTATCGTGACAAACCAGTCCTCGGATCTGATTTGAGTCACGATCTGTTTGAATGTCAGCATTTTGAACTTGAATTTCTTGACTGCACTATTCAACTGATATCTAATAAAGGACGCAACCCCAATCCTTTTTCGGAACAATGAAGTAACGGCTGTAAAAACCCGAGTCTCTGTCGGGTGAATACACCTGCTCTATAGCTTCCTCAGCTAACAGAGTCTTTACTTCTTGCTCCATTACCATAGCCTGCTCAGGATGCACTAACGTGAGCAATATCCTTTCTGGGGCTTAAAACCTTTCTGGGGCTTAAAAGTGATAGTTGCGTAGCTGTCAATGGAGGGACAAAAATCTCTCAGACTCATAAAAAAGATATGGAAGCTTTAGCGTTAAGTTCTGCCAGGAAGACTCAATTGCTACGTCACTTATTACCTTCTCATCTTTCCAATCGTGTCTAATAATTGCGGTATAAAAGACCAGTACTTACACATGTCTGAGTTCGCAGATGCTGACGCTTTCATTCGATTGCTCACATCAGTTGCCGACCAAAACATGTCCCAGACCTCGCATCTCGTTTGCGACTACTCAGATTCTGACGAAGATTTCGTCCCGCCGTCTCCTCCCGCTGCACGCCGCAGCTCGCGCATTCAATGCCGCACTTCTCCTTGGGCGCAGTGGTCTTCCGTGAGCTTGATCAACGCTCTCGAGGACGCCGGCATACCCATCAGTCATGGTCTCTCAAGGGAAGATCTAATGCTTTTGGCCCAAAATACCTTGGGTAATCCTCCAGTCTCTCTTCCTTCGACCCCAAAAGCTTCTACTTCAGCAGTACAGCCAAAACCAACTGGCAGGAAAATAACTGCTAAAACATTTTCATCCCATCCAGCTAAAAGGATACAGCTACCTGCTCAGGCGCCATCCTCTCCGCAGATCGCCATCTCCACAGACACGAACTATCAGCTCATATCTGCAGTTCAAAGCCTTTCTAAGACGGTCAAAGGACTGGAGTCCAAAACGTCGTCTCTCGAACATTCCCTTGCTAATCCAAACCTCAGCTCAGATCCGGCCTCGAACTCCTCAGCAGTTCCACAAATTAATTTTCCTTCTCTCGGATTAACCAGCCATTCGAACGTGCCTTCAACATCAGCTGCCCTGCCTGCTTCTCTCCCAGCGATTCAGACGCCATTTGAAGAGGTTTCTGCTCCACCGGCTCCTTCTAACTTCAATCTCTCAACAGCTGCTCCAGCGCAAGCCTTCGGTAGGCGTTTTGTTTCTCCTGCCGCAGCAACTGTGTCCTCTCACTTAAGATCGAACATTACCCAAGGTAAGGACATTAACTTGGCTACATTATTGCTTCCTTCGCCGAAAATGGTCGACTGTGGTGACGTGGCAGTCCTTCTTAAAACCTCCAATCCTCGTTTACAATGTAATCTCTCGTTTGGTGAATTCGTAATTGCTTTTAGCATTTACCGAGACATTTTGTGCCAGGTTTTTCCAGAGAGAAGAGAAGAGCTAGATCTCTATCTAGCTATGATGGCGGACTTTCATTCTCTGCTAAAGCGGCTTCCTTCATCACAATTTACAATACAAGGTTAGACTGGTCAATCACAGACACGGAACTACTCGTCCGTCATTTCGGCGGCCAAAAAAGCTTGGCTTGTGCTATTTGCAGCGCTCATGGTTACACGGCTTCATTTTGCCCCAAAGCTTTCGCAAGTCATGGTTCGTTCGCTGGCCGTGGTGCTGAAAACGTAAGACTCTCTTCAAACAGCAGAGGTCGCCGTGTTGCAGAGTTTAATGGCGTTCCTATATGTGTCTCATTCAATGAATCTGTCTGTTCTTATGCTGACTGATTCTTATCTGTCTGTCCACGCCGGTACAAACCGCCAACCCGGGGGAAAGCCCCATTTCAGAGAAAATTCTGAATAGTCACCCATCTACTCCCATTAATATACCAAACCTTTCAAGCTACCTTTTTTCTCACCCTGATCCGTCCTTCGTTGATTATCTCATCACCGGTCTGTCCCAAGGGTTTCGGGTGGGCGTCCTTTCCCATCTTACTGCTTCTTTTGTAGCAAAAAATTTGCAATCAGCTAGAAACGAACCCGACGTGGTTTCAGCACTACTAGAGAAAGAGGTCAATAAAGGATATGTCATTGGCCCTTTCGCTTCTCCTCCTTTTTCTCCTTTTCGCGTTAATTCCATCGGCGTCGCAACGCGTAAATATTCCGGCAAAAAACGTCTCATTTTTGACATGTCTTCTCCCCATTCCTATGAAATAGCAAGCGTTAACAAATGTATTCCTTTAACCCCTTTTTCCCTTCATTATGCCTCGGTCGACAATGCCATTCAGTTGATCAAGTTAGCCGGTCAAGGCGCTTGGCTAGCTAAAGCTGATATAACAGACGCTTTCAAAACTATGCCAATTCATCCCTCCGATTGGCCACTCTTCGGAGTCAAATGGAATTCTAAATTCTATTTCGCTGTAAGGCTCACATTCGGATGTAGAAGTAGTCCTCATATTTTCAACAGTCTTTCCGAAGCCTTGTGTTGGATCCTTCTGAATGTCTGTAAACTTCCTTTTGTTTTGCACTTACTTGACGATTTTTTGTTGATCGATTTTCCTTCTTCCCAATCTACCGTTCTCGACATACTTAAACAGGTTTTTAGCGACGTTGGCGTCCCCCTCTCCGCTGAAAAAACGCTGGGCCCTTCTACTTCGTTAGAATTCCTAGGCATATTTCTCGATACCATCAAAATGCAAGCTTCTCTTCCTCATGAAAAGCTTCTAAGGATCAGATCTTTCCTGGAATCTTTTTCCTCCCTACACGTCGTCTCGAAACGTGATATGCTTTCTTTGCTTGGGCACCTAAATTTTGCCATGAGTATCATCCCGCAAGGCAGGGCTTTTATTTCTCGTCTGCTTACATTGGCTCATTCCGTGCAAGATTTAAGCGAATCGCTCCATTTAGACGAAGGATGTCTATCTGACATTAAATTTTGGACTCTGTTGCTAAACGAGTGGAACGGCATTTCCTTTTTCTACAATGACGCTTTCGAATCATCCGCAGAACTTCATCTGTTTACCGACGCCGCTCCATCTATCGGTTTCGGGGTGTTTTTTCAAGGGCAATGGTTTGCAGAGAAATGGCCAATCGATTTTCCTACGGTTACTCTAGGTCACGTTTCTTCCGCGCTCTACGAGATTTATCCTTTAGTCGTGGCCAGCATAATTTGGGGCTCAGCGTGGTCGAGGAAACGCATTATTATGTTTTGCGATAATGAAGCCACCGTTGCCATCATTAATAAAGGTAGATCATCCTGCCTCTCGATCATGCCTTTCGTGAGACGCTTAATCTGGCAATCAGTAACGTACAACTTCATCATAAAGGCTGCCCACATACCCGGGCATTCCAATGTCATTGCTGACGCGCTCTCTCGCTTTCATTTTCAAGCCTTTCAGACGGCTTTGCCCCTCAGCCAACTCGGATCCAACACCATGCCCTTCCTTATCAGCAACAATGTTAAATTAGATGATTTGCTTAAATCAGCCAGACATTATATCGTCGCTGCCCGATGAAACTCACGTATGTCCAAAACGGTTACTTTTCAGGAAGTGAAAAAAACACCGTAATTTCACAGCAGTTGAACGTAGCGTTGTAATACTTGGTATGGCATCTTTAAATGTAACCATATTCTTGCCAGTGTAATGATATAATCCACATTTGACCAAAATCGAGTTTAAATGGACATACGTGCATATTTTACAGTAACGGTGGTCGATACGCGTTCTTCCGATCATTAATTAGAATGACCAAGTCGCGTTTCAGATGACAGCTGAATAGGCTACGCTCAGTTTATTAAGGCGAGACACGGCAGGCAAAAACATAGTTTTTTTTTCACCAGTCAATTTTGAGATTTTGGGATATTTGTCTTCAATAACATGTCTTCTTTCAGACTTGTGGTGAAAAAAAGTCTGAAATACACATTTAGGTCTTTCTTTTACTACACTTTGTCTGTTTGCGTCTGTAGATTTCTCATAAATTCATCAAAAGTTGTCGTTATAAATCATCCCTCTGCTCCGCTATAATTTGATCAGTTTGACAAAAAAAAAAAGTATAAATCTTATCAATGAGACCAAGTTTATTTACATACTAGCAAGCAAGCTAATCTGTGAAGAACTAAGTAAGCCTGTGTACTTCATCTAGACCATTTACCGGTAAATAACAGTTGTGAATATATAATAAACTTGAGAACAGTTGTCAAAAACAAACGTTTGCTGATACTTTACCTCACAGTGTTAGCTATTCGGCTAT
This sequence comes from Tiaroga cobitis, assembly GCA_030578255.1. NCBI lineage: Eukaryota > Metazoa > Chordata > Actinopteri > Cypriniformes > Leuciscidae > Tiaroga > Tiaroga cobitis. Next base: position 7,226,473 of record CM060608.1, read on the forward strand.
CCAATGCTGAGCTTCCAGAGACGAACTTCCCGAGACCGGCGAGATGCCTCCACAGGGCGGGAGATACGCGGCGTGATTGACAGCTTTGACAGCAAATGGATATACGTGGAAATCAGATGACATGATTTCACAACTTTGCATTGATCATTTAGATAATGTGAAGCATACTGTATACGGAAATGAACCTGGACATTCTATCCATCGAAAAATAAAAAAATCGGCAAAATGGACATACGCGGTTTTCATCGGACAGCGACGATATGTCTAAAGGAGTAGCTCCTTCCACTTTTAAAGCTTACACTTCCGCTTGGTCTTCGTTTTTAATGTTTTGTTTTTCCTTTCAGATTCATCTTTTCCCATCTTGATTACCACCGTCTGCTCCTTTCTTGTTTTTAAATTCGAAAATTGCAATTTAAAAATTTCCTCCATCCGTAGATTACTCGCAGGCGTTCAATTTTACGCAAAATACTTCAATCCCGACTTTCCAAGTCTTTTCACTGCTACTTCCATTCGCTTAATGCTCAAAGGCATGAGTAAGTCTTCTAGCCATTTTCCAGATAAACGGTTGCCTCTTACTTTGCCTCTTCTGCAAAGATTGATCAATTCTCTCCGTAATGGGCTTTTTTCCATGTACATTAACGTAATGCTAGAAGCCGTGTTTTTAATCGCCTTTTATGGTTTTATGAGTCCAGGGGAATTCACTTCATCAACCAACCATTTCGATCCTGCGCGCGATTTTTCTTTCTCTGATTTGCACTTTTCACCTCAATTCTTTACACTCTTTCTTAAGCACTCTAAGAATGATTCTCAAGGTTCTGGCGTCACATTAACTCTCTCTAAAATCCACAATAATTTCTGTCCCTTCTCATCTATGCTCAAATTTCTCAAAATCCGTTCTCGATCCTCAGACCACTCCCCCTTATTCATTCTTCCTAACGGTGCTCCTCTCTCTAAAGCCTGGTTCAGGTCTCATCTAGTTTCTGTCCTTATAAGCTGCAGTTTATCTCCCTCCCTGTATACTGGCCATTCCTTCAGGATTGGGGCCGCCACAACAGCAGCCGAACGCGGTATTTCTACAGCAGCCATCAAAATCATGGGCAGATGGTCTTCCTCAGCATTCGAGTCTTACATAAGACCTGATCCAAAGATCATCCTTGAAGCTCAGCAAGCTCTTCACTAAACGGTCCAGGTAAATAACCTTTGCAACTACTGGTGGTGGTGCTATTATATTCCATTTTCTTAATTGGTCTTAAATCAGATGCATTACAATGGTCAATGAGTCATCGTCTATGTGGCAGTAGTAGCCGTTGTGGTCTTGTCCCATGTGTCTTTATGATAAAAAAATAAAAATAAAAAAAATGCAAGTGTATGATATACATGTTCAGTGTGGTCTACTGTGACCGTGTAGCCTAATGTGGCCTTGTCCCGTGGTCTTGTGGTCAGTTATGGCATGGTTCTGTGTGGCCTAGTGGCTGTGTCTCGTTGGCCTTGTATCCGTGTGGCATTAGCAGCCTTGTGGCCCAGCGGGCCTTGTCTCTGTGCGGGTCTCAAGGCCCCGTGGCATTATGTTGCCTTGTCCTATGTGTGGCCTTCATGGTCTTGTGGCCCTTATGGCCTCGGTTCTGTGTGGCCTAGTGGCCGTTGTCCCTGTGTAACCTCGTCTCAGTGTGGGCTTACGATATCGCGGCCGTTGCGGCCTCATTCTATGTTCAGTGTGGTCTACTGTGACCGTGTAGCCTAATGTGGCCTTGTCCCGTGGTCTTGTGGCCAGTTATGGCATTGGTTCTATGTGGCCTAAGGCCTTGTCTATGAGTGGTTCTGTCTCTGTATGGCTTTAGCAGCCTTGTGGCCCAGCGGGCCTTGTCTCTGTGTGGGTCCAGAGGCCTTGTGGCACAAAGTTGCCTTGTCCTGTATGTAAAAAATGGCCAGTGGTCTGTGGCCCTTAGTGGCGCGGTTCAATGTGGCCTAGTGGCCGTTGTCTGTGTGGCTTGTTCTGTGTGGTCTATAGTGGCCTTGTGGCACAAGTTGCCTTGTCCTGTATGTAAAAAAATGGCCAGTGGTCTGTGTCCTTTAGTGGCGCGGTTCAATGTGGCCAAGCGGCCTTGAGGCAAAAAAAAAAAAAAAAAAAAAAAAAAAAAAAAGGCCATGTGGTCTTGTGGTCCTTGCGGCCTGGTTTTGTGTGGCCTTGCGGCCTTGTCCAGTCTACCTCGTTCTATGTGCGGCATTAGAGGCCGTTGTGGCTCATTGCGGCCTTGTCTCTGTGGTCTAGCAAGGCCATGTGGCCGGGCGGCCTTGTGTCTGTGGTCTATCATGGCCGTGTGGTCCAATGTGGCCAGTTTGCGGTCTAAGGAGGCCTGCTCTGTGTATGGCCCTAGGTGGCCTGCTCTGTGTGGTCCAATGAGGCCTGGCCCAATGTGGCATTGTCTGTGTGGTCCATCGCGGCCTTGTCTCTGTGTGGTCCAATGAGGCCTGGCCAATGTGGCTCCGTTTTGTGTGGTCCATCGAGGCCTTGTCTCTGTGCGGTCTGTTACGGCCTTGTCCCATATGGCCGGTTATGTATGCCCAAGGTGGCCTTTTCTCTGTGGTCCTATAACAGCTTTTGTTCCATGACCTGTCCCTATGTCCTAAGTTAGCCTCGTTCTCAGTTAAGTCACTATTCCACAACACTTGCTTCCCTCCAACTCATTCTCAGGGAAACTGGTTCGATCAGACGTAAGTGCGTCTCAAAACATAAGTCGCCTGGATGAAAGCGTCAGCATGGATAAATGCTAATGTACATACAGCAGCAGAACATAATTCCATAAATGCATTATTCACGTCTTCTCATAGTACCTTTCAGGCTCACTATGAAGTCATCTCTTACTAATTAGTTATTGGCTACGAGGCTTTCCACATTTCATGTTCATGCCCATTATTAACTCCCTTTTCTTTCTATTTTAGGCTCTACAGGATACACGACTGGTGGGTATACTTTTCTTTACCGTTCTTTGGGGGTGGGCTCCGTCCTGGTGGAATTATCTTCCACCTATTTTTGGGGGTCGGCTGCGCCCCTGCCTTCGTCTTCAGGCAGGAAATGCAGAGTCCGGACCCTCGGATTGCGAGCTATGGACGGGGCCTACGCCAAAGAACTTTATTGCTTGCTGGGCTATCAATAAATGTATTTATTGTTACAGTATTTATTCTCCCGAGTCTTTCTGGTAGAAATGGAAGCTTTAGCGTTAAGTTCTGCCAGGAATACTCAATTGCTACGTCACTTATTACCTTCTCATCTTTCCAATCGTGTCTAATAATTGCGGTATAAAAGACCAGTACTTACACATGTCTGAGTTCGCAGATGCTGACGCTTTCATTCACCTCCATCCTCCCCACCACCACCAGGATGGTCCCTTCCCCTCCATCCTCCCCACCACCACCAGGATGGTCCCTTCCTATACCTCACAGGGGGTCGGCTGCGCCCCTGCCTTCGTCTTCAGGCAGGAAATGCAGAGTCCGGACCCTCGGATTGCGAGCTATGGACGGGGCCTACGCCAAAGAACTTTATTGCTTGCTGGGCTATCAATCAATGTATTTATTGTTACAGTATTTATTCTCCCGAGTCTTTCTGGTAGAACTTTATTTATGTTCCGAAGATGAGCGAAAGTCTTACAGGTTTGGAATGATTTGAGGGCGAGTAATTAATGACAGAATTTAAATTTTTGGGTGAACTAACCCTTTAACAGCAGGTGTAATGACTAATTAGAGTGACCATAATTGAATTCAATACAGCACTGCTTTGACGTAACTTTTTCATATTTTAACACTGTTGATATTGTCAGTGCATGCCCAACTGAACTTTATTTATTCTTTTTTAAGGTTGGAACTGACATGGTGCCTATCTGAACAGTGAGACAAGCCTGGATCCACGTGACTGGATGCTTGGGGACAAAAATAACTTGAACAGTTGAACAAAAGACTTTATTTCAAGCAATGGATGTGTTTCAAAAATGTTTAACATCTATGGCATAAACTATTTCAAGACCTCTGCACCCATTTGGGAGTTTCTGTAGCATGCAAACTTTAATATATCCGGAGGAGTTCCCTCAACACATTGCTTCCTCATTAATAACTTTGATCATCATCATCATTAGGTCCAGTAGTCAACATATGTATTTGTAGTTTTATTACTTAAGGTATGTTTACAACAACACAAAAAATGCATTCAGTGTACAGTTGAAGACATTTTAATAAAGTTGTGATTAGGATTTAATGTTATTAATTTGTGTATTCTGTCCATATTTGTATAGGTTTTAAATTTAGTGTTCATTTTGAAGTACAAATACAACAAATAAATACATACAGCACTCAACTGTATGTATATATTTGTTGTATTTGTACTCTATGTACATTTTTGTGTAGGTTTTGAATGTACTGTTTGTACATATTTATACATATTTGCATAGGTTTTAATTTAGTATGTGTGTTGTATGTACACTTGTGTATTTTGAATGTATGTACACAATTATGTATTTTTACATTAAATGCTAGACTCCCCAATATACACTCACCTAAAGGATTATTAGGAACACCATACTAATACTGTGTTTGACCCCCTTTCGCCTTCAGAATTGCCTTAATTCTACGTGGCATTGATTCAACAAGGTGCTGAAAGCATTCTTTAGAAATGTTGGCCATCTTGCAGTTGATGGAGATTTGTGGGATGCACATCCAGGTCACGAAGCTCCCGTTCCACCACATCCCAAAGATGCTCTATTGGGATGAGATCTGGTGACTGTGGGAGCCATTTTAGTACAGTGAACTCATTGTCATGTTCAAGAAACTAATTTGAAATGATTCGAGCTTTGTGACATGGTGCATTATCCTGCTGGAAGTAGCCATCAGAGGATGGGTACATGGTGGCCATAAAGGGATGGACATGGTCAGAAACAATGCTCAGGTAGGCCGTGGCATTTAAACGATGCCCAATTGGCACTAAGGGGCCTAAAGTGTGCCAAGAAAACATCCCCCACACCATTACACCACCACCACCAGCCTGCACAGTGGTAACAAGGCATGATGGATCCATGTTCTCATTCTGTTTACGCCAAATTCTGACTCTACCATCTGAGTGTCTCAACAGAAGTCGAGACTCATCAGACCAGGCAACATTTTTCCAGTCTTCAACTGTCCAATTTTGGTGAGCTCTTGTAAATTGTAGCCTCTTTTTCCTATTTGTAGTGGAGATGAGTGGGACCCGGTGGGGTCTTCTGCTGTTGTAGCCCATCCGCCTCAAGGTTGGGCGTGTTGTGGCTTCACAAATGCTTTGCTGCATACCTCGGTTGTAACGAGTGGTTATTTCAGTCAAAGTTTCTCTTCTATCAGCTTGAATCAGTCGGCCCATTCTCCTCTGACCTCTAGCATCAACAAGGCATTTTCGCCCACAGGACTGCCGCATACTGGATGTTTTTCCCTTTTCACACCATTCTTTGTAAACCTTAGAAATGGTTGTGCGTGACAATCCCAGTAACTGAGCAGATTGTAAAATATTCAGACCGGCCCGTCTGGCACCAACAACCATGCCTTGCTAAAAATTGCTTAAATCATCTTTTTTTCCCATTCTGACTTTCAGTTTGGAGTTCAGGAGATTGTCTTGACCAGGACCACACCCCTAAATGCATTGAAGCAACTGCCATGTGATTGGTTGATTAGATAATTGCAGTAATGAGAAATTGAACAGGTGTTCCTAATAATCCTTTAGGTGAGTGTATTTGTAATTTAAAAATATATTTGTTGAAACATATGTATTGTTTTATACAAATAAACAAAACATATTGGAAACCAATGTGTTTTTATTTATTAAAATAAGGTCATAAATAAAAATAAATATTTAACTCAACTGTTGGGTTATTTTAACCCAACTGGAGTTTAAACCAATCCATTGGATTAAAATAACCCACAGTTGGGGAGGTGTTTTACCACCCCATAGTTATTTTTAACCCAATATTTTTAAGTGAGTATATCTATATATATAATAGCAACATCTGAGACCTTTTTGGGTAACTGGAAAATAAATCTAGTTATTTCTAGTTATGTAGATCTAGTTATTTATTAACAAAGTATATTAATAATATGCAAGTGGTATCGATATAACCCATGCTAACTAGTGCCTTAATATGTGGTAGAGGCAAAGTGTCGTCACTTAATAATAATGGTATCTGTGGATCACTGTGATTTTGCAAAGAAAGACATGTTCCTGGATCAAGATCTTTTGTTGATGCTGGAACAACAATCCTGTCCAAAAACATAGTTCTAACTCTATCCCTACCCCTAAACCATTCTCATAACGTATCCCTACAATAAGAGGGAAGGATTGCACTTAACTGAACACCCTTACAGCCACAACTCCTAGGCTAAAATTAAATGGGGAACAAGCTCCAAAAATGTGCAGAACTGTAAAATGAACATTCTATGAATTCAGTTTACTGAGACTCTCAGCACTAGAGAGCTGAGCCTAAGATGAACTCATAGGTCTGGGCGCTATACTGGTAAATGACAGAGACAGTTTGAGAAGCTTATTGCATGTTTGTGGTGCTAGTCTGAGTAAATTCTTGTTTATCTACTCCAGGCACACAGATGTGATTGTTGCCACCAGACATCGGCAAAACTGTCTGATGGCTTTTGTCGGATCTCATCCACCCACAGACACACACACACACACACACACACACACACACACACACACACGCACAGCAAAATATCACACAGCTTGAACAATTGTGCATTCAACACAAACTCTGTTATCACAGTACTCTCAGCACGACAGGGAGAAACATGGAACATCCTCCAATCAACAAGCAAGACTCTGGGGAAAAAATAACCCACCCCGCGTACCAGCTGTTCATGTTGAGTCACAGCAAACATGCCTGTTCTCATTTAATAGCTCTGTATTAATGCTGCAATTGAAATTTTAAGGTAAAATCAGAGAAAATTATTGGTACGACAGTAAGTGAGTGTTGTGCATTTCTGTGTAGTTTATTATTAGTGTTTGAGAGTGATGCTTGCTCATGCAAAACTCCCTGAAATTCAGCTATAAATAAAACATTCATAAAATTAATGGTAAAAAAAAAAAAACGTTACTGTATAAAAAATATGGATGTAATGGAGCCAATCTAGTAAAGAGCTGTGGGTTGAGGCTGTTTATGGGGGGTATGGGCGGCGCCATCTTGGGGAATCTTGTGAAATCCTTACCCCGCCCACCTTCTGGCCAATCCATATATGGGTAAAAGGGCGGGCTTTGTGTGTGACTGAGACATGATGTAAAACGCATTTGCAGCTGCATAGCTCGCTTATAGGCTGTGCTGCAGCTACTGCACATCCAATGGCGCTGGCGCTTCTGACGTGCGACCAACTAGCTCGCAGATCAGTCTATTCTTATGTTACATTTATTCTTTTGGCAGACGCATTTACAGTGTTTCAAACGTCAGTTATAACCATAGGTAAAGTACCTCGGACGCTAACTTATCTGAGGCGATTGAATGCTAACTGTTGCAGTGCCACTGCCCACAAACATTGATGCTAAATAGTGCTAACTACGTGAAATAGTAGTGGAATGTCACTTACCGGAAAAAAACAAGCGAAGTACTCCTAGTCCTTCGGTTAGTGCAGTTTATAACAGAGCAACCCATTTTATGTACGATATTTCAATACAAATGTTCAGTAAGGATACAGAGGTGGTATGATGTGTTGTGTCAGATCATGGCCGAGATGTCAAATTTCAGAAATTCCACTCGGCCCAGCGTGTTATCAGCTGTCAATCAAGCTGTCAATCAAAGATAACCACGCCCTTATTTGTCATACATTTTATATCTAAATACGATCTAAACTAACGAGTTAGAAAAAAATTCACCCCCCTCACAGTTGTCAGGCACTCGGAACCTATCGAAAAATACAATAAAAGTCTATGGGATTTTAAAGTAATACTGCAGTTTTTGCTACATGTAGAAAAATGCAGTTTTTTGGACACGAAAAAACTGCAATATTGCAGTATAGCTGGAGTACAACTGCAGTTACTGCAATACAACTGAAGTAGTACTACACATCAGAAATACTGCAGTATTATTGAAGTAGTACTACAATAATACTGCAATATAACTGCGGTATTACTACACTGAATACTACAATAATACTGCAATATAACTGCAGTATTACTACACTGAATACTACAATAATACTGCAATATAACTGCGGTATTACTGCACTGAATAGTACAAAAATACTGCAATATAACTGCGGTATTACTGCACTGAATACTACAATAATACTGCAATATAACTGCGGTATTACTGCACTGAATAGTAAAATAATACTGCAATATAACTGCAGTAGTACTGCAATACATAATACAACTAAAGTATAATTACAATACTACTACAATACTACTGAAAATGCAATACTAATAAAAGGCTGTACAATACCATTGAAATACAACCAGAATATCCTAAATAAGTTTTATTTTCACACATCTGCAATATAATGAATTAAGGTACAAAACAGTGAATGTCTCAAACTGCAATGCAACAAATAATGTGATTTTACTTTTTTTTACTTCAAATAACAGGCTGAGAGTTAGACAATGTATTTGAAGTGTTTATTTACAAATCATGCATATATCTTCCTCCACATTTTTCAGAGAAGTTGCGTTTTTTTTAAGAGCTTATTCTCATTATTCCACTTTGTTCTTTTAACTGCCTTCATCTCAGATGTGGAAACACGATTGTGGATGTAGTCTGTAAAAAACAAACAAACAAAAATAATCAGAGACACTCTTTTCAGTTAGGCCGGTGACACACTGGCTGCGTGGCGTGCGCGTCTCAGCTGCGTTGCTCCGTTTTTATTTCGGCTCCCATGTTAACAGGTTAGAGCTTGCAGACTGCCTGCGTGAAAAACGCGTGCATGCTAGAAATAGAACCGATGCCTATTTTTCACGCGACACGCAAGCGTATTAGCGTTTCCAGGCAAAATAGAATAGGAAAAGATGTTTATATGTTATTTTGTACACGAATACATATTGATAAATTACATTTTGATGGTTGAAAGTCTAGGTTGACAAATTCAGATATAAATATAATTTGAGAATAAATAAATAATTATGAATTTTCAAATATTGCACCTGTCAATACAGAATGAAATAATTTAACAGTAATAATTTATCAGTAGGCTTTATATGCTTAACATGAAGTATAGTCACCAGGCAGCAGCGCCGCATCAGACACGTTTCTGGTGTGCAAAGACACAGAAAACGCGACACAGCCGCCACGCAACAGAAACGCCACGCTCACGCCACGCAACATTAAATTGAATGTTGTCATTAATTTATGGAGAACGAAAGAAATAGACTGTTCAGTAAATGTAACGTTTACAAAAATGTAAAAATGCAACATAGGATGGCAGAGCTTTCAGCTTATTCCTCTATCCTAGAGAGAGTGAAGTGCTACTAAGTGCTAAATGTGGATTTCTGTCTAGATATGTAATAACATTTTGCAAAAGAAAACCTCAAAAAGGTTCATTATAGATACAGTAAACACACCTGCTCACCGCTCATTTTCCACAGCTGTATGCAAAGGCAAGCACGCGTTTCAAATCAGTGCTTCTCCTGGGATACTAGCGCTAAATGAATCCCCTATATTAGCGCCATCTACTGTTTTAGAAGAGGAAGTCGCTCAACTGCATTTGTGAGAAAATCTGCCTGAACACATTTGAGAGAAAATCGAGCCGAGAGATCTCATAAAAAGCCAAGTGTCTCACACAATCATAACAGACATATTGCATTTGTATGCACTAGATTTGGTATTTGTTCAAAGGTTACAAGCAATTTGTAGGATGGTTTGTATTTGTTTGTGAAATATTACCTAGGCTCATTTATTTATATTTGCAAAACACAATGCATATGTGTTACTCCACTACATTTTCACTCAAATTGACCTTTGTACTTGCACATTGCTTTCTGTTTGTTTGCGAGTCGAGTTTTCCTTTGCAAAGCAGATCGAGTTTGTTTGCAAAATGCTGGATTTGTTTGTTTAATTATGACACAATATTAACTACATATTATTCACCATCTCCCCTATATTCAGATAGGTGGACAAACGCATTTTTGTCTCAGTGCATGCATTGTCTTAGTCTGGCAGAGTCGCCGCCAGTTTAGCTTAGCATTATGAATGGAATCCTTTGTAGCCGGATAGCATTTCGTGAGTAAAAGTTATCCAAAAAAAAAAAAAAAAAAACCTAATTACTCATTGTGGCCTGCGTATTCACAACGAGTACAAATAGCAATGCAGATTAAGACTAGGCGATTTCCTAGGCAGATATTGATTTATTGACTATATTGAGGTGAAGCGCAGGCAAAGCACAGATATCACGCAACATACTTTCATCAACATACAGGCGTGACCTGCACTGAGTATCTTCGCTTTTGGATTGTGTTGAGTTTGAAAAGTTTCAGCTTTCAGGTGTTGCGTGATATCTCTGCGCCCAAGTAGCCGTGCTTAATCTAGTCTTAATCTCCATTGCTATTTGTACTCGTTGTGAATACGCAGGCCAGCGTAGTATTTAGTTGCTGTTTTTTATCACTTTTACTCACAACATGCTATCCGGCAACAAAGGATTCCATTCATTATGCTAAGCTAAGCTAGCGACGGCGCTGCCAGACTAAGACAATACATGCATATAGACAAAAATGCATTTGCCCCTAAATGTAGGTGAGACAGTGAATAACCCCTATTTCAAAAAAAGGTGGCGTGTTCCTTTAACTTGGTGTCTGCAAGTGTTTGTGGAAAGTATTCATACTATTTCCAGTTAATTTATGGTTTATTGTTCTACATTAATAATGAGTTTGAACACTCCAGATAAAAAGTTAAATTACTCACCCTCATGTCATTCCAACCCCGCAAGACTTTCGTTCATCTTCAGAACACAATTGAAGATCTTTTTGATGAAATCTGAGAGCTTTCTGTCACTCCATTGACAGTCTATGCAATTTGCCCAATAACATGCATTTCTGTAAAAAAGCAGAAAGACAATTTTTAAATGTGGTGAGTGCATATTTGTTTCACAGCAGCCATTATCTTCTGTTAAATTACATTTTTGATCTTTAGTTGTTACCAGTGCATTTTCCTAAATAATCACACCATAAAAAGTATTTTTTTATTCCTTTTCTGCCCATTAATGTCAAACTATTAAACATAATTGCTTGTATTTTTTGTGTATATCCAGTAAATTAGTGTCTGATATTCCAAATAATCCTAATATTAAATTGAAATTGCTGCAAACATACACAATCTGCTGTAACGCAGCTCTAAAAAATAACGTAAACAGTGTAAAACTACGCTACAGTACGGACTACGGAAGCGGCGTTTCCTCTTATTTGCTCACCGGTTTGAATAACAATAACATATAAAGTCTTTTTTACACTAATCTAAAATTAAAATAAACAGATATGAGGACATTATACGTTATATTCACCTCTAAACTGAATGACTTGACAAGGCCAACACTCCACCTGGCGTAATGAACTTCTTTTCTTCCAGAACATGCTTCTCTTCCGTCCCACTTGTGAATGACCGTCACCACGGGTTGTAATGCTGTCATGTCTTTTTGTTTTAATTGTGATAGTCCATAAATATGAACGTATATGAACGATATTTTCAGTAAGGAAATTAACCAAACTGTATTTTATGGAGCAGACACCACGGGAAAAGACGCTGACTGACCGTAACGAGCATCAGCATGCTCTCGAGACTCGTTGTCAGGACAACGACCTGGTCACGTGGGCTATACGCAGGTGAAAAAGTTAGTGTCGCAAAATACAGCATAACTGCAGTACAGTGTAATATTAATGGTAGACCAAGACTTCGGATGCAAAAAACAAAAAGTTAATCTGATTTTTTTTTCATAAAGCTCCTTTATTTAGGTTCAGTAATTTCACTTTTTAATGGCAACAAAAATTATCTCATTGCCATTAAAGTAAAATTACTGAGACCCTGACTTTGAGTTTTTTTTTTAAAGTCTATCACTTTTTAAAGTGTATCACTGAACTGCAGTTATTTTATCTATTCGCCTTATTCACCTGGCGGCCATTTTGAAAACTCGAACGCCGTTGAGGGGTACACAAACCCGGAAGTTCGACTCCGACGCAGCAGCACCAGTAATGGAAACCCCAGTGTGGACCACCAATCTTTCCATGTATAATTGTATTGATCAGACTCAATCTGACTCCTGTACATCCTCCTCCTAGCTAGGAAAACTGATGTGATGTATGCCCTAGGTTAGCTTGTGACTAGAAGCTAAATACCACACACCGATCACGCCCGCCCCTCTTTCTCTCTCTCTCTCCCTCACACACACACACACACACACACACACACAGTTCGATCGCGCCCGCGCCTCCATTTTTATTTATTTTTATACCGTGCAACGTTATTGTCCGTGTAAATTCGTACACCGAACCGTGACGCCCGTACCGTTTTGGTTCAATACGAATACATGTATGGTTTCACCCTACTCAGAATATGCTTATACTAGTGAATCTGTGGTGGTAGATTTTAGTAACATACATACTACTGATCTTTGGGGAAACGGTGAAACGTTTGTCCTCTGTTGGATTTGAAGTGCAGCGAGGAACACAGCAGTGAGGCGCCATTGCACTGAGAGAAATCGCGTTGTGAGAACTACCGGAAGTGGTAAGTGTACCCCTCAGGCTCGGTGGAACGTTCGAGGTGAATAAGGCGAATAGGCTACTTCATTTTACTGCAAATCTACAGTTGTACTTCAGTTTTACTTCACTATTCTGAAGTTGTACTTTTTGTACTGCAGTTTTACTGCAGTTGTACTTCAACATACTGCAGTGTACTATATTGTACTATAATACAATGTACTATATTGTATCTATACTTCGTTAATACTGCAAATCTACAGTTGTACTTCATTGTACTGCAGTTATTATTTGTAAGGCTGTGTGTCCACCAAAGCGTTTTTCCATGCGCCTGGCGTATGTTTTCAATTGTTTTCAATGGGAGCGCCGCGTTTTTAGAACGCCATGAACGTAACGAGGCGCTGAACGGTTATTTCATGCTGAAGCGCTGAGAGCTCGGCGTTATTACTGGTCGCCGAGAGTTGAAGAATGTTCAACTTTGGGTAAAACGCAGCGCTCATCACTGTCACTTTTTACCCAGCCGTCCAATCATAGTGGAGGAGGGGCGGGACTAATACCACACCGACCAACTGTCACAACATTCTTTCTGTACAACGACATCAACCAGCAGAGCTAGCCGAACAAAATGGATGAAAAATAATTTTTTAGTATGAAACAAATTATCTGCGAAATCAGTTACAAGTAAACTGTGCTGCGGATATTCTGTATCATAGCAACGAAATGTCTCAACGGAAAAAATGCTGCGCTGCCAAAACGCTCTCAAGCGCCCAAAGCTAGGCGTCTTCAACAGAGCGTCTAGCATTTTCAGCTGGCTAAAAACGCTTTGGTGGACACACGGCCTAAGGGTCCCTCTAGCGGATTTTCTATGTATTGCAGTTTTTCACACTTCCGGGTAGGCTTCATTTTTCAGATTGGAATGTTGCCGCTTGGTTGAAGCGCGTTGATGTGCGCGGTCTCGCCCTTCTCTGGTCGATGTGTGCGCGGGCGTGCTTTTCCGAGAGAAATGCTCATATAAGGAGTTCCATGATCGAAAAAAACAGCCAAAACTTGTACCAACCCGGAAGTAAGATTTTCGGCACAGAAATTCTCCGTTATTCGTCCAAAATATATATTTTTTCAACTTTGGCCATGTTTAGCATGAGAATCCATCTCTTTAACACTGTAAACAACTCTGAATACATGAAACATGAATTCAGAGTACATGTTTCATGTATTCTGACTCCCCCCCTCCCCCCATGATGACTGAATCAAAGTTCATTGCTAAAACAAAACACCAACCAAATTAATGCAATAAATGTTAATTTAACAACATAAAATGTAACTAATAACTTATAAGAAAAATAAGAATTAAAGCTGCAAGCAGCATTTAGCATTGTTCAATCAGTTAAGGCCTTTAAGGCCGTTAAGCACAAAAGCATCAAAAAGCATTTACAGCCAATACAGTCAATTTACCTTAGGAAATGTATGGTTTTAAAGCTTTTTAACAGTTATAGCGCCACCTATGGTCCGATCTCCATAAAATGTTGCATGCTTGTTAATGATGTTATGTCACATATGCTCATCAATTTTTGTGAAGTTCTGACTTTTCCTTTAGGATTTATAGGCTTTTGATTGTATTTTGCCCCGCCCCTTTTCTAAATGACCCTGTTACAGCCACCCAAATGCAAAATTTCTACTTTTTTTCGATAATTATTGATCTAGAGAGTCCAGAGAATAGGCTTTTTTTTTTTCAAATAGCAATTACAATAGGTTTTCAGCACTTCGTGCTTGAACACCTAATAAGAATGAGACCTTACGGTCTGGGCTGCACGATGCATTTTAGGGGATTTTTTTTTTCAGATAGCAAGTACAATAGGTTTTCAGCACTTCGTGCTTGAACACCTAAATATAAGAAGAAACAGTCATTTAAAAAAAACCTCAAATGACAGCTGTCACACAGACAATCCATTGTTAAAAGCGCTATATAAATGAAGATGACTTGACTGGACTTGACAGAGAAAGCTGTGAATGTCAATATACGTTTACATTTTTACAGTCCTTTATCTATAACATTACAATATATTTACAGTGTAAGGCATTGTGTGTGGTTGCTAGGACATTGCTATGTGGTTACTAAGGTGTTCTGTGTGGTTATTACTGTACGTGGTTTCTTGTTGGCAAAATTAAGTCTGATTAAACAAACAGTTATACAGCAAATTGGGGGTTTGTAAGTATGAGCTATATTAATAGAGTGTATTAATAGTAGGGGTGTGAACCTACACTGGTCTCACGGTTCGGTTCGATTACGATTATCATGTCATCGATTCAGTTCAATTAGATATCACGATGCATTACGATGCACCGCATCCTCAATTTTCAATTTTACTTCAAAAGTGATGTGTGTCCGTGTTCGCCTGTTCGGGAAGTCGCAGTGACAGAAACAGTGACATTCCAGTTTAAGTTTCAAGGGAGTAAAGCCTGTTTATGCCATTAAGAAAATTAAATTCTGTCAGATCAATTTTGTTTTAAAGAAATGTTCATTTAAAAGCAGCGCTCATTCATCAGTGTATAATGGTACCATTAGAGATGCGCGCATCAACCGTCGCCGAAGGTGTCGTCGTCTGCTGTTGAAGGTGACGATCATCCATTTATAATCACGCGTAACAACAACACAGAATATTTTTGTTGTAATGTTGCTGTTGGTGCATGAACAGTATCTGCAAAGTTGCTGCGCTGAAAGTTCAATGTAAGCAGAGATATCGTCTAAAATCAGGAAGTTTAATGCCTATAAAAACGACTCGAATGGGACTACAACGAGATACCTCCCGGGTTTTATACGTAACTAACCCATAAATTTACATCAACCCTCCCTCTGGAATATGCAAAAAAGGGGGCATGGCCATATTTCTGCGGCTTTGTCGAAGAGGAAGAGTTATAGTGGAGAGCTGTAGCCATGCCGTCGAAAGTGTGTTATTTTCACCCAGCTGTCAGGTCGTCTGTGTTCGTACTTCCCACGGATGCTGTAGTCCCTCAACAATGGCTAAAATTTATGTTTGATTATGCTCCTGAAAATTACAATCATATTTTAGCTCTCTATGCTGCGCATTTCACGGAAGACAGCTTCCAGAATCACCACGAATTCAATGCCGGATTCAACAAGAAACTGTTATTAAAGCATGAAGCAGTTCCAACTTTAAAACCAGAGGCAGCAGTTGTTGGGCCACAACCTGTAATAAAACTTAATCATTTTAAATGTTTTTGCATGTATAATTTCAGACGTAATGTTTTAGTTTTATCAAGGACGTAAACAAATGCCAGCGCTGGCTTTAGTAGCCACTAAGTTATGCTATTTCGTGTGTCAAACGCGTACAAACATTTTGGACCTGAATTTGTAATTACGTACTAATTTTGTATTTTCCATGTATACTTTATGGCGTAATTTTTCGATTTGATCAAGAACGTAATGCCAACGCTGTTTGTTTATAGTAGCCAGTTCGATGCTATTTTGTGTGTAATAATAATAATAGTAGAATAGAATAGAATAAGAATAATACAAAAATGTACCATTCAGAAACGTTTTGTAAGAGCCGTGTTCGGGGAGGTTCTGCTTGACTCTCTTCATTGCCGCTTTCTGGGTCTGATTCTGGCTCAAACTGATACGGCAGTATTGACACCATTATTTACATTTGACCGGAGCACATGCATCTTTCGCCCGTAAAGGTAATGGGCGTGAAGTTTCCGGACAACGTTCACTACGCAGTTAGCCAATTACAACACACCGGCCCAACTAACCAATCTGAGCCCATTGCCTGTTTCTGAGGGAGTGGTTTCATAGAATCAGGATGTCAACCAGTCATTCAAATGACAGAGGAGAAAGCGGTTTACAATAAAGGTGAAATTTATGAAAAATAAGGCTTTAAAAAAAATAAAAAACATGAAGACGAAGGTGTTATATTGCACCCCATAAACACAATCATGGAAAGAAAAAAAGCAGTAAACCACCCCTTTAATTTGACCGGGGGGTGCGTATACTTAAATCAGAAAATGATTGGGCCGGGTGGATGATTTGTATTTGGCTGCGGATTCGGGTGACGTTGCAGCTCATCTTCCTACTCTAAAAGCAGTCAGACTCTGCCAGGCATTAACAGCTCGGGGTGAAAACGGCTAACATGGTTTATCAAGTTGGTGGTATTACCTACTGCATATTCTATTTGTGCGAGACATGAGCGCACACAGTGCGTGTTTTCTCCAGGTCATGCTTACCAGGTTGCTCATAAAAGCCGAAATGTGCCCAGATGTAGGCTTTAAAAGTAGTTGGAGCATTTTTGATTACTCACACTCGCCTCCGTCTGGCATTGTATGCTTCCGCGACAAAGCACAAACGCGACAAATGACGTCAGAAAAGCGTCAGCACATTATAAACGGTTATGGTCTATTACTAGCCTGGCAAACGTCAGACCTCGTCTCATTGAGATTGAGACGTGGTCTGGGAACCACATGTTCATTTTCTCGTATTTGAGGCGTGGTTTACGAATGCCCAGAGCTGTTTATTGGGTGCTACGAATGTCTATCAAATGCGCCTGTACGTAGCTCATAGCCAATCGTTTCAATTATGCCAGATGACGTATGTAGAGCGACAGAAATTCGACGAGGAAGAAGACGATGGATCAGAGATTTATGTCTACTATATATAAACTACTTGGAACACTATCTAAGGCTGCATCGAAAGGTAACTTCGCATCTGCTGCCATGTTGGGTCCATAGATATAAACAAACTGCTTCGGTGTCGCATAGACGTCGTCATCGTCTTTCTGCGTCCTCCCCGTTCTGTGATTGGTTCATGGTAACCAATACCACGCCTAGCAGCGTGAATAAAATCGTGCTGCGCTCAAGGCAGCATAGGGAAACCCAGGCTAGTCTATTACTGAGCCGATTCCGAATCACCTTGCTTGTATTGCGATGCATCGTAGAAACAATTCATTTCGACACCCCTAATTAATAGATATGTATACAAGGTTATTTATTTGAGGAAGTGAGTTGATTTTTAGTATTGACTGACATCAGAATAAATACTGTTCTGCAAACACCCTTCCAAAAAATGGTGCCGAATAACAGAGAGGATGTAATACAGAACACATCCCAGCTAGATTCTCTTTCCTGTGCAGATCTGCAAACTTCTGAGAAGCAGGAAGTAATTTGTTGCAGCGTAATCGAAAGAGTCCGACTGTTATACGAGTCATGTCCGTATTGCAGAAAATGCCATACGTTTTCCCACAAATTCCTGCCGGCACTCTGGTCCATTGCCATGGCAACCCCCTATCCGGTGGCAACCCTCCCTCATCATTTAATAACTTCTTTCAGATAACTATTTTCAAGAGGAGGAAACACCTTGTATTGCCATTTATATAATCAATTAAATAAAAAAAGCATATTAGATATTTGATCATAGAGATTATTTGAGCACTTAGGGTTGCTGCATGGAATAAAAATCTGCCATCAGCACATTGACAGCCAAAAAAAGAAAGATTTTCAAATGAACATACTGTACAATGATGAAACAGGCCTCACTAAAACTGGAAGATGCACTAAAATAAATCATCAATCTCATTTATACACACACGCGCACGCACGCAAGGTCGGGTGTAGATAAGAACAGATTGTAAAAGTAATACACACATAAGCCTCATGTTTATCTTTCTCTCATGCACTCATATATGCACACTCATACAAAAACTTCTTAGGGCGAATCAGAGTCTCCCAGTTTCCATGGCAACTGTCACAGCAACAGTTTTGGAAACACAGTGACGTTCCAAAAGCGAAGAGTGCCCCCCCACGACACGACTGTGCTGGGTCACTTGCTTGGCTCCACCCCCTGAAAACTGATTGACGGTCAACACAATGATCCATTCTCAACACATGCTCAAACATTCACCCATAAAATCTTCCTGTGTGCAGCACTCTAGCACTCATTATAGTGTTGTGTGTAAAACACTTTATAATTTTGACATGCTACATGAACATTTCTTTGGAAAAAATAAAATGTTCATGTTTGTATTTTCCAGTTTGTGTCATCTAAAAAGTGCAGGCATGTTTATAAACAATAAATACATTAGGGTTTGAAATATTACTCTGGAGTGCTTTAAGTTTGTTATTAATGAGCTGCTCTGAAACTGGTAAGCTGATGGTTCTTTTCCTAGTTAAATGGATCTTTTCCATAGTTTCATTTCCTGCTTCCAGTTTCATCCTGTCAGTTACCATTTTACGTATGCATGCATGTATGTGTGTTTAGTTTAGTTATGTTTGTGATTTAGTTACTAAAACTTGTGCACAATATGTATTTGGTTCTGATTCTCTGCTTGCAACAAAGTTTATTTTATGGGCTCTTAGTAGTACTGTACAGTAAGAAATACATTTCCCTCCCCCGGAAATGAAAATTTCTTAGAATTAATAAACAATTAACAGTGTTCACAGGACAGGTGGATTGATTGTAATATGTAATAATATTAATTTTACTACATGATCATGATTAATATTTCTTTAGAGCTAATTTGCTACATACCCCAGGCGGTGGTAGACTCAATCACATCTGCGATAGCACCCGCTAAGGCACGCTTACGTTCTGAAGTGGAACCTGTTTGTTGAGTGGTGTTCTTCTCACCGGGAAGACCCCAGGAGATGACCAGAACCGACTAGAGCTGTGCTTTCCTACATGCAGGAAGGGTTGGAGCGAAGGCTGTCTCCCTCCACCCTGAAAGTGTATTTTGCCGCTATTGCCGCACATCACCATACAATATATCGTAAATCTGTGGGAAAGCACAACCTGATCATCAGGTTTCTGAGGGGTGCGAGAAGGCTTTATCGTCCTTGCTCTCACCCAGTACCCTCTTGGGATCTCTCAGTGGTGCTTATGCCATTACAGAGAGCCCCCTTCGAACCACTGCAGTCAGCTGAACATTCTGTCAATGAAGACAGTGCTGCTCCTGACTGCGCTGGATTCCATAAAGAGGGTAGGGGACCTGCAAGCATTTTCGGTCAATGAATCGTGCCTGGATTTTGGACCGGCCAACTCTGACGTTATTCTGTGACCCCGTCCCGGATATGTGCGCAAGGTTCCCACCACTCCTTTCAGGGACCAGGTATACCCAGCCCTTTCTTTGCTCTGTCCTGTCGGTGCTTTGCGTCTGTACGTGGACCGAATGCAGAGCTTCATGACCAGCTCTTTGTCTGTTATGTAGGCCAGCAGAGAGGGAAGGCTGTCTCTAAGCAGAGACATGGGCAGGATGTGGCCTCCGTAGCGTCCCTTTCTGCTTTGAAAGGGCATATTTTCTAGTGTTATCCAATAGTCTTACTGTATGGGTCAAGCGGAACAACAGTAATCGACTTTCTCTGTGTAAGCCCTGTACTATCTTCCGGCCCAGCAGTTTCGGGGGGATCAGGTGGTTTACACGGGGTGCTGGAAGGAGCAGCAATAGTGGTGCTTTGGTAGGTATCCCAATTCGTCAGTTCAGCTCTGACGTAACGTCGAATGTGACTGACTGAAAGGGAACGTCTCGGTTACGTATCTAACCCTCATTCCCTGAAGGAGGGAACGGAGATTATGTCCTGTCACCACAATTGCTGTACCACCGCTTAGCGGCCGGGTCACCGGCTCTGCTCCTCAGTGAAAACCTAAGTGTGCGTTGCATCTGCTTCCGTATTTATACCCGCAGGAGATGCAAACCCCGCACGCCAATGTCCATTGGCTTGTTTAGTTTACACTCTAAGGTAATTGGGCTCTCAGTTCAATTCTGATGTACATACATAACCGAGACGTTCTCCATGTCCGTAGATCCCTGGTCGTAGCTTGTTGGCAGTGTCTTTTGGAGGTTTTCTCTCCAGTAACATATTTTTGGTTGTTTCAGTATTGGTTGAGATAGGATGCACTGTAGTGTGAGTTGGAGGAAATAAAGAGATAAAAAGAAGTCCATAGTTCTCCAAGAAAGTTAGGACCCACCATCTCCTTATTTTTGGAAGGCATGCTTTAAGACAGAAATATAGAGAAATCTTTAAATATCAACTGCAGCAACAGTATAAAATGGAGTGGCGAACTTTTTATTTGTCAAGTCTGGTTGGCATAAACATTTTTAAAAAAGGGCAGTTTTTGCACTGTTGAAGCTGAGGTCATTCTTTACCTCTCTGAATTGCAGTATGTCTGTAGAAGAGATTAAATGAAAAATGCGTTATACACTATTATTTAAACTTTGACAAAATTAACCCTCTGGGGTCTCAGGTGTTTTTGGGGTCCTTGAGATGTTTTGACATGCCCTTACATTTGTGCTTTTTTCAGTTGCTTAAAAACGTATTAATGGCAAAGGTGTCATTACACTCTATTCAGCACAAACAGGGCTCCCATAATATGTAAGCAACATGTTTGTACATGTTTGTATTTTTGAGAGAATAATGTTTATACATGGTTATTGAAAAAAACAAAAAAATAAAGTTTCTGAAATAAGGCCACAAAACACATACTAAATATGTGTCCACAAGACTTTTGACTAATGGATGTTTTCGCCTCAAATTCGAGTTTTTGCTTCAAATTGATGTGAAAATCATCCCGCCTACTCTTCCACATAAAACAATACATTGATTTAAAAAAATTTAAGACACTTTTTGTTAGGAAACAAATTGTTTAGAAACAAATATGTTTGGGGGCGTGAATGATCATGAATAATGCTGTGATTCACACCTATATATATATATATATATAGCTTTTAATTTATTTAAAATATAGTTAACAATAAAATCCAAATATAAATGAAAGTCAAAAGCACATTTTGATTACACAGTCATACCTGGAAACAAATCCTGTTCAAACAAGCTATATGGGCCATTCTAAAGAATTGGTTCAAAGTTAACCCTCTAGGCGCCACGGTCGAGTTTACTCGACAAGATGCGGCACTGAATAAAACGGCCGATTTTGTCAAATTGGGTGTCAAATTTCGTTCGACCTCCCCTCCACTGGATGGCAGACATGTCATACTTCATCTCAGACTCAAAAAAACGTCATGCTTCTGTACAAAATGTTCGAGTTAGAGCGCATTGAATCAGTGCGATCAAAAGCGGAGCTAGTGTGAGAGTGAGCCATTTTATCAGAGCCTCTCCGTAATCGCGGCGACAGTATTGTGGTGGAGACTTTGTCTATTATCACTTGGGTATGTTAGACGAGGTCGAAGTATTCATAGTACAGTTAGGGGGCAACGTGAAGGCAGGGTGGGGAGTCGCAATGAATGTGCATACTCGGCGCGCGCGCGAGGCAGATCTGGCCGCGCTCGCGCTGCTCGTATCATCTCACTCATGATATGTGCCTTGCCGTCGCGAGTGATCTTTTGAACTAAACAGGTCTTGTCTACTTGTGTTTGTGTGTCATATGAATAATATATATGTGCCCCATACATGGAATCAGAGTGCTTACTGTATGTAGTAAATGGAAAATATTTACAGCAAAAGGCCAACCACTACATGCATACGGTTTGTTCTACCATTTATTAGTAATTATTTACACAGTTTGTTTACTACTTCCTATATACCTGAGCATTCAGTATTGTGCAATATAGCATACAGAAGGTGATGGACATTTTGGGGGGAAAGATATGCTGCATTTGATCATTTAAACATGTGACTTTTCATGAAACTTCTATAATCCAAGATTTCTGCCACCATATGACGTCATAATATGCAAATTAGATGGAAAAATGTAATCCCTACATAAACTTTACATAAATATTTCTCTAATTTACAGAAAGTCTCTATCTTTTTTCACTTTTAAGATATAGCCTTGTGAAATTAAGATGTCAAAATCGAACGTTTATGGAAAAAACCTCTGGCGTCTAAAGGGTTAAGAGTTGGAAACATATATATTTTTCCACAAATGTTGTATGCATGCAAATTGTATAATATCCAAGGTAGACATTTCTAGTTATTGTGCAGTTAATTCTCATAGTGTATTTTAAGAAAGTTTTGGAATATTTATCCTCTCCCCAAATTTGTCACTAATAAAACACAATAATCCATAATAATTTAATGAGAAGGCTGTACCTAGTAAGTACCTTATACGATTTTGTTTACATCTACCTTGTAAATATATTTTTTGCTATTTTATTCAATAGTTTTCACATGTAAATCAACAACAATTACAATTTTAACAATATTTCAAGTGTAATCTTTCTTTAAAAAAAGCATACATTTTATCATACATATTTCAAAGTTAAGGAACAAACACTCAAACATCTTAGTTAATAATTAGGGCCCAAGCTTTGAAAAGGCAAAGGCCCTATTGTTTTCCTTAGGATTATTTATTATTATTAGGGCCCAAGCCTTAAAAAGGCGAAGGCCCTATTGTTTTCCTTAGGATTATTAGGGCCCAAGCCTTGAAAAGGCGAAGGCCCTATTGTTTTCCTTAGGATTATTAGGGCCCAAGCCTTGAAAAGGCGAAGGCCCTATTGTTTTCCTTAGGATTCTTCTTCTTCTTCTTCTTCTTCTTCTTCTTCATTATTATTATTTTACTACCTTTTGGGCACTTTTGGGGCCCTTAACGTGCTCCAAAACTCTTGAAACTTTGCACACGGGTCAGAACCCGCGGCTATCAGGGCCGGGCTGAAGATGATACCCGGGCGTGGCAGGGGGGCTCGACAGCGCCCCCTGCAATGCGGTTTGAACACTTGTCCATATATCAAACACGCTTGCAATTATGAAATTATGGTGAGAAATTCAAATGAACGCACCGGCGCGTTTGTCAAACTCTAATTCAACATGCCAGAATAAAGCCAGATTTTAGTATAATGCATAGCGCAACTCTGCGTGGTGTGCCAAAATATCCTAATTATAAACTTCAATATTTCATTCAAAACCTTCTCAAAACGCTTTGTGACATTTTAAAAAGCCGTGAATGTATTAAGGCCACTGGAACCAGGATTGTAACTGAAACGCGCTGCATGTCTCAATACAGGAGCAGAAGCGCTGGTTCAGATTGTATTGTTTGTTGTTTAAACGTGCATGTTGCATATTTAAAAATATTTGTTTAAAAATAAATGTTTGTTGTAGGCTTATTTGGAAATTACCATAACTTGTAGTATTTCATCCTTACTGTTAATTGCCCCACTTACGTTTTGCTAAATGTCCCTTTGCGCCACCTGGCGGTCATTTCGCGAACGACATTGAAATGCGACTGGTTTATTTTTACGGCGGTGGATTTGCCGCGGCGGTAATAGACATTCTGGTTGACTACCTACTGTACATTAGTAAACGTTATTTTTACATGAACACATCCAAACTATATTGTTATAGCCTACTGAGATTTATTCTAATCGCGATATACTAGTGTCTGTAATGACAACATTTCGTTGACTAATTTTGGATAGATTATAACGTTTTTACTATAAAATAGACATCAAATAAGCTTTTGTTAGACCGTTTCTGCTCATATGTAAAATATATAGTGTGTTTTGACACAAATAAACTAATCAACTGTTATAGTGTTTGTTCCAATGCAAGCTATATCAAAATAATGAATCCTTAACTTTGAAATATGTATGATAAAATGTATTGCCTACTTTAAAAATAATACTTTATAAGACATTTATGGAAAAAGACAATTTTATTTTCAAGATGTTTCCAACTCAAACTTTGAACCAATTCTGCAGAATGGCCCATACAACCTATTTGACCAGGATTTGTTTCCAGGTATGACAAAAAATGTGCTTTTGGCTTTCATTTATATTTTGATTGTTTGTATATATATATATATATATATATATATATATATATATATATATTATTTATTTATATATTGTCCTTGCATTCTTTCTTGTGTGACACCCCTGAATGAAAGGCTCATTATTATGCAGGGTCATTGTCTGCTCAGGTGAGAACCACTTAATTATTCATGATAGGGGTTGGGCCTTTCACGCCCATCCGCATATTGCCTTTGCAAACAAAAAAATGTTTTTCACAATTTAAAACAATTGTTTTATGTGAATGATTAGACAGGATGGTTTTCAGATCATTTTGAAGCCTAAACTCTAGGCGACAACATCCATTAGTCAAAAGTCTTGTGGACACATATTTAGTGTGTGTTTTGTGGCCTTATTTCAGAAACTTTATTTTTTAGTTTTTTCAATAACCATGCATAAACAATATTCTCTCAAAAATACAAACATGTACATACATGTTGCTAACATATTATGGTAGCCCAGTTTGTGCTAAATATAGTGTAATTACACCTGTGCCATTAATATGTTTCTAAGCAACTGAAAAAAGCACAAATGTCAGGGCATACCAGAACATCTCAAGGACCCCAAAAACACCTCAGACCCCAGAGGGTTAACTAAGTTACGGATTCATACAGAGCTCCTCTCTCTTCATGAACTGCACACGAAGCAAATGGTGGTTAGACTTAATTGAATTACCGATACTGAGATGCCCATGCGCCGTTTTCTCTGATAAGTAAACAAAGAACTGCACTATCACCGACATTAACCATTAAGCTGCTCCTGCTGGAGATCCGCTAGGACTCTTGAGATAAAGATCTCCAACACAAGCGGCCATTGTAGCAGATTTTAAACTCATCAAATCCGAAAGAACGCACACACATACACGGAACGGGGGGTGAGCAAAAGTTCACCCCTTCTCCGAACGCCGATTGAACTCTCCACACACACACACACACACACACACACACACACACACACACACACACACACACAAGAAACACTCATTCTGAACACGTGTGGTCAAAAATCACCTTTTTAAATGTATAAAAATGTGCTTCTTGTTGTGTTTCACGATTACTTTGTGACAAATTGCTATAACCAAAGCTTTGTGGCATATAATCAGATTTGATATGCGTCTAATCACGAAGAATCATGTATCTTTATCTTACTAACTCACAATCGCACCGTGCGCGGTATCATTGTGATCAGAAAAATTCAATGATATCAAATACTTAACCCGAAGTGCAACATGATGCATTCTTTTATTAATACCAGTTTATAAGTGTATTATGACTCAGTTTCTGACTCCTTTGCACATTGTCCGGAGGGCGTGTACTTCGCGAACGAAGGAGCTTGCCACCACGCCTCCTCCCAAACGATTGGATCAGGCATGTAAGAAAGGCGTGGCACAGCTCCCTTCAAAACACGGAGCGCCACTTCTCCTCTGTGCAGTTTCCTACGCCAGAGAGAGTCTTCTTCAATGAGAACTCCAACCGGAGTTCTTCGTTTACTTTCTAAGTTTCGTTTTAAATCTAAGTTTTTCTTTCTATTTTGATCTACCTCAGTTGAGAGTTTGCCTTCGTTCAGTGTATTCACGAACGAAACGAATTTAAGAATAATCATATTCCGCGATCGCAACATCTACCTCCGCCCGGAAGAAACCTCGGACATCAGCTCACGCTTCTTTTCAAACCAACTTCACAAAAAGAGCCATTATCAAAAGCAAGTACAATTTACAGAAATACTGTTTAAGGTTGTCTAGACTCTAGAGCGAACCTGTGGGGTCTCATTGTGAAGTAACTGTTTCGAACTGTTCTGTCCTGAGAAGATGAAGTGAGAAGTGAATCTGTCTCATTGTCCCATAACTTGAAGTCCCTGCAAATGTCGATTTAAGCTGCCAAGCTCTACCTTGTTAAACTTTTGAGATATCTCAAGTGCCTTACACGAAAATATCTTTCCTTTTGGCCAAAGGAAGGTTATTTAAAGGCTGGTAAATTGTGATAGTTAGTCGCGTCTCCAGTCCGGCGGACGGACAGAGTGCGTGACAAACTAAATTTGAATCACATGAAAATTTACCTTTATAATTGATCCGGTTTTATCGACTTATTGTAATAATTACCACGAGAAATCGTGTTAATTATTCATATATGGTGAGGTTTAACCTGTTCCCTATTGAGATAATTTTAATTGGTGTTTATGCGATAATACATATTCATTATTTTATGAATATTACCCCCATTTGAGTTAATAATTCCCCAAAACAAACTCAGTGTCGCTACAACTAGCAGGTCCAAGATTGGCCGTAACCCACCACCTTTCTTGGGAACAATGCAGTAGGTGCTGTAGAGCCCTGACTTCATATCTGCTGGAGGGACTGGCTCTATCACGTCCTTCACCAGTAGGACTGCGACTCTGTAAGTCTTGGCCGTGAGAATGCACAACAACTTACAGGCCTTGAATGGGTTACCCCTCCAGGCTGCAGCGCTATGAATGACTCTAGCTCACCCTCCGTTGCAGCGATCGACATCTGATCGTCCAGTGGAACCCTGAATGAAACAACCGTTCCCCCATGAGAAGGACCAGCGCCTCCACCTGGAAGCTCCACAGCTTGCTGTGTGCTAGAGGAGAGGGGGGCCCACGGAGACTGACTCGGTGGGTTAGCCCCCACTGTGATCCTCAGGTCACCCTGGCTATTCACCGAAGTAGCCCTCTTCCTATAGGCGAGGGGACTCCACCTCGTCTGAGGTACTTGAGTTTCGACCGCAACACTGTGGTGGTCATCTTCCCAAAGTGGGTACATGACTCATCCACAAAAGCTACCTATGTGTGCTTGACATCGGTTAATGAAAACTGCATCATTTTGCAATAGTTTTTTATCGATATTTAGAAAATATCGCAAAAGTTTTGCGCAAATATGTAATGAAAATCAGGCTAATGACTTACTCATTTAGACATTTATCGCCACCTACTGGCAGTTTACTTTCTTATTTAGAGTAGGCATATCATATTTCTAAATTAATAAAACAATCAATTAACCAAAAAAAATAATTCTGTAATGATTTATTCACCCTCATGTCATTTCAAACATGTATGAGCTTTTTCTTTTTTCAAACAAGATATAACTATCAATTTAATATCAATTTAAAACCCATTAATTTCATGGCATTATTTGATTAAATTCAGATACAGCTTTTGAAAAAAATATAATAATCATGTCCGTTTTAGCCTGAATCAAATATTTATTTCTAAAGCTACTTTTTTGTAATGTCTATTTGATGCTTTTTTAAACTTAATAATGACTTCAACTTCTCTTTAGGGGATAATTTCTCAACCAAATGTAGTGTGCGATTAATTTCCGATTAATTAATCAACACATCATGTAATTAATTATATTAACTGACAGCACTAATTTATAAGATATAAGTTACTTTTCAAATAACTTTAACTCTTTGACAAATATAATTGTATAGAAAGATTGTTTGTTATCAATATATTTAAGAGAGTCAATAAGAATAAAAAACAGCATCGAACTTAAAACATGGTTTACAATTATTTATTTTGCTTATATGGAATTTACCCCAAAAAATCATAAGATTCACCATATTATTAGGTCATCTTGTATGCATTAGATAGTTGAATGCATTATCAGTTTCCTGTCACATGCAAACACACCCTGGTTGTCATCCTAAATAGAGATAAATGGGCCTGGTCGGAATCAAGCGAAGAAGTGTGCCTCAGTTATTTGAACATGCTGGGGAAACTCATACAGAAATAATATGAGGTAACAATCACTAATCAAAGTGCTATTAGTGATAAAACACATTAACGTTATAAATTGGCTCTCTATATCATGGCATTAGCTATTATTGCTGGAGTACTCTAAATTAGTTATAATCTTGCTAGGGACTATTGTGTGGATTTACAAATGAAATTCTAAGTAACTCCACTGCTGATGAAAGTGACAGAATTTTGGTGATATATTAATATATTATTTTGGGTGTATAAGAGAGGAAATGATAAAAAAATTAGCATGTAATTAAGTCAACATGAAACAACCTCTGCAACCATTTTGACTCGATCGGGTTGTATTATAAATAAACTTGCCTTGCCTTGCCTATTAAAAACAAACAAAAAAGACAAAAAGAATGAACAGATTCAAATTGTAACTAATGTATCACT
Source organism: Tiaroga cobitis (assembly GCA_030578255.1). Taxonomy (NCBI): domain Eukaryota; kingdom Metazoa; phylum Chordata; class Actinopteri; order Cypriniformes; family Leuciscidae; genus Tiaroga; species Tiaroga cobitis. The sequence goes on from CM060608.1 coordinate 7,255,060, forward strand.
TTCTCATTTATGTGTTTGATACCAGTATCATACCAGCATTTAGTGTCCAAACATGTCACCAGGCTTTCCCTAAAGCTCTTGAAAGTGCAAATATACACAGTGTTTATGAAACTTTGTCAGCATATGCCGTGAAAAGAATTTTGAGGTGAAAACAAATGAGGTGCCACCAACACAATAGCTAATGCATTTGACTGGTCAGTCAATGCCCATATATTTACAGATGTCAAGATAAGACTCCAATTAGGGACAAACGCTGCTGGGGCAGCAAATCTATAACCATCCATTAAGTAGTGCGAATTCTAACGAACTGGCAGGGAACATTCAGTTCATCTGATGTGAATCTTTTCCTTTTTCACGGTGAGCGGACGTGTCTTTCTAAATGTCCAAGAACGGTAAATCACATTGGATGTGGTAGCCCCGAGAGAAGTAGGGGTAAAATGCACGGAATTGACTTCTAGCGACTACATCATCCGGTACATTAGTGAGAGAATGGCTGATGCCTGTTTGCCTGTGTTCAATGGTAATACTATTCATAGAGAGAACTTAAAATAAAATATAGGAGGTGGTGTTTGAAGGAGCGTTACGGCTGATGGGAGTGCATTTTCTGTGTAATGAGAAGTCAGGCTTGTGCACCTGCAAATTGTTGAATGCCTGAGCATGCCCCGTCCGTCTCTCTCTCTCCTCCGGTCTTTCTTCTTCTCTGTGCTGGCTGGTGTAATGCGAGCGTTTATTAGCTAACGCGGTCACCCACATGCTTTTAAAAATAGCAGCCTCTTCCCTCTCGCTGTCAAGGCCGATGAGAAATAAAGCACTCTATTGTGTAGCGAGAGGCAGCTCTAAAACAATAGATGATCTGAATGGGCTTGAGATGGAGGAACAGCTTTGTGCGGGCTCTCAATTAGACATAAGAGACATTAACTCGAGCCCGGCTGGTTCACGTTCCAAAGCCACTTGGCATCTTGTTGCATTGTCCAGCAGGGACGGTACCATATGGCAATGCAATGGGCAATCACCACCCAAAATGGCAATCTGAATTCAAACGCAGTCATGGATGTCAAAAGTATGAGCGACAATGGAGAGAGTTAGAGGGAGAAAACCGCCTGCCAGAGAGGAAGGGAGAAGGAAGGGTTGAACTCATTAAAACAGACTTATGACTACAATCTGGTCCACACTGCAGTTTATTCTGGCCAAGAACAGCCCACTTAGACACAACATGCAGACCGATGAACTGCAGTTTGTTTGGATTTTTTGTTCCAATTAGGGGCACGAGGATCTGCAATTATTATCTGAATACACTTTACCACAATAGGTCAGCATGGACGAACAATTGTTAAAATAATGATACGGGATGAGCAGTTAAACATTTCATATAATCTGTCCATCCAAAAGTGACACATTTAGTTCCCTTTCAAGGGAACTCGAGCTGCGTCGAACGCTGCGTCGAACGCTGCGGGAACGCCTCTGCGTTGTGCGTCATGAAGCACGTATGGAATCAGCCCAATGGAGAGATGAAACGTCATAGGCGGGTGACGTCATCGACCAGGAAACTATAAAGCACCCCAAAAACATAAGCGCAGTAGCTTCTGTGCCTTCAGTCGCGCTACATGTGAATCTGTCCCTGTCTGATATTGTTTGTCTTACATACCCTGCACCACACAAACAATTTATCCTATATATATATATATTGAGAGATTATGGCGGACGAACAGCAGTTTAGAAAGTGTGTTCCTCCCTGCTCGCGTTATTTAACGAGCGGGGATACACATGATCTTTGTGTTGTTTGTTTGGGAGTTCAGCATGCCCAGTTTGCTCTCGAGGGAGCAGACTGTGAGCATTGCGAGCGTTTGCCGTTAAGGACGCTCCGCTCCCGCCGGTCGCTCTTTGAGGAGAGCGGTTCGGTGCGCGCTCCACGCGGTTCGGGTCCCGCTTCTGCCGAGGCAGAGCGGCGGCGCTTATCGTGGGGATCGCAGATGGATCTCTCAGCGGGGGTTGAGACGGGCGCTGCCTTATCTCTCCCTTCACCTGTGAGATCCAGTGCCTCATTCCTGGGTTCGGAAGCACGCGCTGCGGTTTCTTCCGCTCAGGATGAGGCACCCGTACTACAGCTATCCAGTTCTGAGGAGCTGGATGTTGTTAGTGTGGAGGGAGAGACTGAGGATTCGCCACCTCACTCTCCCGAAAGTGATGAGCTTATGGAGGTTTTAACACGAGCTGTTGAAAAACTCAGTATTGAATGGCCAGTGATTAGACAGGAGTCTGTGTCAAAATCGAAACTGGATGAAAGATTTTTGCCCTCACGTGTTCAGCCTCCACGCCGGTGTCTGCCGTTCTTTCACGATCTCCACACTGAGGTGTCGAGATCGTGGAAGAAACCGGTTTCATATAGAATATTTAGTCCCCAGACATCAACATATTCAAATATAATGGGGGCTAGATCATATGGTTATGGCGCTTTGCCTCGCGTGGAAGAGACGCTCACGAGCTATCTCTCCCCCGAGGCGGCGTCATCTTTTAAAACACCGGTATTACCCACCAAGCCCCTCAGAAATACATCTTCTTTGGTGGGTAAAGCGTATTCGGCTGCAGGTCAGGCTGCGTCATGTCTGCATACAATGTCAATCTTGCAGTCATACCAGGCTGACCTGCTGAGGGACGTGAGTGAGAGTGAGGCAGTCAGTACTGACGTAGTTCGAGAACTGCGTCAGGCTGCTGATTTATCCCTGCGCGCCACCAGAGAATCGGCCAAACTAGTGGGTCGATCTATGGCAGCTCTGGTGGCCGCAGAAAGACATCTCTGGTTAAATCAGACAAATGTGAAAGAGAAAGAAAAAGCTTTTCTTTTAGATGCTCCTCTCTCTCCATCGGGGTTATTTGGCGAAGCTGTTAATTCTGTTATAGACAAATTCCAGGAAGAGAAAAAACAAGCTGCAGCTTTCAAAAAATTTCTCCCGTTAAAAATTCACGTCCCTGGGGCTGCTGGGCGAAAAGGAGCAGCCCCGGCCGTCTACAAGCTCATCCCATAGGGCGCAGCAAAAGCAGAGTGTCGCGTCTCGTGCTCCCCCTGCTGGACAGTGGGCTCAGGCGCGGCACTCTCAGCCGAAGTCTTCTAGCAATAGACCTGATCTGAGGACAGTGATATTGTCTAAGAAGGCTTCAGCTAAGAAGAAGTCCTGACGCCGAGGCGTTCAGGATGCTGAGGGTGGTCCCCACCAAGGCGGAAAGGAGTTCACCTCTCTTTACGGTGCCCATTCTTCCTCGGTGCCCTCAGGGGGCCGTTCTGCCAACCCCGCCTTCATGCCGGGGCGTAGGCGGTCCCAGCGAGCGTTTTCCCGAGGGACGCTCGCTCCCTCTGAGGAGGGTCTCACAGCAGTCAAACCAGTCGTTCCCTGCCGGTGCGCCGTTACAGGGCGCTGTGTTTGCTGCTCAAGTTACACCAGAGGCCAGTCTCGAGAGACTGGTACCCTTAGTAGATTTTCTGGCAGAGTAGAAAAACCTTCCAAGAATATCTCATTGGGTCCTGCAGACAGTAGAAAAAGGATATGCTATCCAGGTCAGGTGTCGTCCACCAAAATTCAGAGGGGTTCTGCACACAGTGGTGGGCCCCGAGCAGGCTCTGGTAATGGAACAAGAGGTGAAAACGCTCCTCCAAAAGGAGGCTATAGAACGGGTTCCTCCTCCCAGTTTGGAGTCAGGTTATTACAGCCGATATTTCATCGTTCCAAAGAAGGATGGGGGGTTGCGTCCAATTTTAGACCTGCGCCTATTGAATCGCTCGGTAGGGAAGCTAAAATTCAAGATGCTCACTATCAAGCAGATCGTGTCTCAAATCAGATCCGAGGACTGGTTTGTCACGATAGATCTAAAGGACGCATACTTCCACATTTCCATCCTTCCACAACACAGGAAGTTCCTGAGGTTCGCCTTCGGGGGCGAGGCGTACCAGTACAGGGTTCTTCCGTTTGGCCTAGCTTTATCACCCCGCACTTTCACGAAATGCATGGATGCAGCACTAGTGCCTCTGAGGCTTCAGGGCATTTGTATTCTCAATTATATCGACGATTGGTTGATTTTGGCTCAGACGGAGCAGATGGCGGTTCGGCATCGAGATGTCGTCCTCGCTCATATCAGAAAGTTGGGGTTGAGGCTGAACGCAAAGAAAAGTGTACTATCTCCTTCTCAGAAGACCACTTTTCTGGGTGTCGTTTGGGATTCGGTCTCGATGCGGGCGCGGCTCTCTCCGACCCGCATCGCTTCGATTCTCTCAGCTAGGCCAGCTACTCACTGTGAAGCAGTTTCAGAGACTGTTGGGTCTGATGGCAGCAGCGTCCAACGTTATACCTTGCGGCCTGTTGTACATGAGACCGTTACAGTGGTGGCTCAGGACCAAGGGATTCTCCCCGAGGGGAAATCCGCTCCGCACGTTCAAAGTCACGCGGCGCTGCCTTCGTGCTCTGGTCATGTGGAGAGAAACTTGGTTCCTATCCAAAGGTCCTGTGCTGGGGGCTCTTTGTCGTCGCATAACGCTAACGACGGATGCTTCCCTCACAGGGTGGGGGGCGGTCATGAGTGGCCGCCCAGCCCAAGGTCTGTGGCAGGACCATCATCTATCGTGGCATATAAATTGTCTAGAGATGTTGGCTGTGTTTCAGGCTCTGAAACACTTCTTAACAGACCTGAGGGGCCATCATGTGTTAGTTCAATCTGACAACACGTCGGTGGTCTCTTATATAAATCATCAGGGGGGCCTGCGGTCTCGCCGGCTTTACAAGTTGGCCCGTCAGATCCTCCTGTGGTCCCAGGGGAAGCTACTATCACTGAGAGCAATGTATCTTCCCGGGTATTTAAATGTGGTAGCGGACTCCCTGTCGAGGCAGGGGCCGAGGCCAGGGGAATGGAGACTCCACCCCGAGGTGGTGGAGCTCCTTTGGTTGAGTTTCGGTCGCGCCGAGGTGGACCTATTCGCTTCCAGGGAGACCACGCATTGTCATCTGTGGTTCTCCATCAGTCATCCAGCCCCCCTGGGGTTGGATGCTCTGGTGCAGCCGTGGCCGAGGTCACGCCTGTATGCCTTTCCCCCGATTGCTCTGCTACCAGGAGTTCTGGAGAGGGTTCGCCGGGACGGGGTCAGCCTACTATTAGTTGCCCCGTTTTGGCCGGCCCGAGTATGGTTTGCGGACCTGATTTCTCTCCTGGACGGCTCTCCCTTGGAGCTCCCGGTCAGGAGGGATCTACTCTCTCAGGCGGGCGGCACGATATGTCACCCCCGCCCAGAATTGTGGAAACTGTGGGCTTGGCCTCTGAGGGGGCCCAGCTCATAGAGTCTGGTCTCTCAACCGAGGTTGTTGAGACCATTCTTCACTCCAGAGCTCCATCCACGAGGAAGCTTTATGCCTTGAAGTGGAAACTTTTCACTTCTTGGTGTGGAGAACACCTGCAGGACCCAGTTAACTGCCCAGTGGGTGCAGTGCTGGAGTTCCTGCAGGAGCGCTTCTCCACAGGGTTATCCCCCTCCACACTAAAGGTGTATGTGGCGGCACTAGCTGCTTACCACGTCCCTTTCAGTGGAGTTTCTCTTGGGAGACACCCGCTTGTAACTCGTTTCCTCCGTGGCACTTTGAGGCTGAGGCCAGCAGTTCGTACGAGGGTGCCGACCTGGGATCTGGCCATTGTATTGGAAGGTCTTTCCCTAGCTCCTTTTGAACCTATCGAAGAAGTTCCTGAGAAGTTTCTCACTTTTAAAACTATCTTTTTACTTGCTATCTCCTCATTAAAAAGAATCGGAGATTTGCAGGCTCTGTCGGTGTCACCCTCGTGCCTGGAATTTTCGCCTGGCATGGTTAAGGCTTTTCTGCATCCTAGACCAGGTTACGTTCCCAAGGTCCCTACTAATGTTGTTAGACCTACGGTTCTGCAGGCTTTCTGTCCTCCTCCATTTATGTCATCGGACCAGGAGAAACTTAATTTACTCTGCCCTGTTAGGGCGTTAGACGCTTATGTCCACAGAGCTGCCCTGTGGAGGAAATCAGAACAACTATTTGTATGTTTCGGGCCATCCAGGAAAGGGTGCCCTGCGTCTAAACAGAGAATGAGCAAGTGGGTGGTCGAGGCTATCTCACTTGCTTATGAGTCGGCTGGTCAGCCTTCACCTTTGGCTGTTCGAGCCCACTCTACTAGGAGTATGGCTGCTTCCAAAGCTCTATTGTCGGGGGTTTCCCTGAGTGACGTTTGTGATGCGGCTGGCTGGTCTTCACCGCATACTTTTATTAAGTTCTATGACCTAGACTTAAGTTCTACCCCTGGGGCACAAGTGCTCTCGTCCTCTGTGCGCTAGTTCTCACATGGCGGTCATTTGGTCCTATGGCGACGTGGGTATTCGCGTTCCCGCAGCGTTCGACGCAGCTCGAGTTCCCTTGAAAGGGAACGTCTCGGTTACGTATGTAACCCTAGTTCCCTGATAGGGAACGAGACGCTGCGTCGTTCCGCCATACTCCCGGCACTCCCGTTAGCGCTTCCTTCAGGCCTATCAGAAGCTACTGCGCTTATGTTTTTGGGGTGCTTTATAGTTTCCTGGTCGATGACGTCACCCGCCTATGACGTTTCATCTCTCCATTGGGCTGATTCCATACGTGCTTCATGACGCACAACGCAGAGGCGTTCCCGCAGCGTTCGACGCAGCGTTCGACGCAGCGTCTCGTTCCCTATCAGGGAACTAGGGTTACATACGTAACCGAGACGATTTTTTCACAAATATAATTCAGAGGATGAAGCTGAATATGCAGTGGATGGTCTCACATTGATGGATGTCATAAGGACAGAAAAAGCCATCTGACTCATATGCTGTAACTTATTACCGTGGTATAATCTGATGAAATCATATAATAGGGACAGGGTTATCAGAGACATATTATAAACTAATCTACGTGAGGCGGTCTCAAACAAAACCTTTAATATATTTAAAAGATTTGCTGTTACAAACTTTAGCAAATCTAAAAACAACATTAGAAAAAACAGAAATGTTTTATGACAATTTTCATCTACAGAATTATAGAATATAATGTTTTCTACATTTTTCAGCAAAAATGTATGCCATGTATGCATTATATATATATATAATGTTAATATAAAGTAATAATTCACATAATTGACTTAAAACACATTCCTGATCTTATGAATGATTAATTAAAATTTTTTTTTTTTTTAAAGTTCGGTCAAAATGTAATCATTATGGGTTTCACTTCATTTGGATGGTCCCTTTAACACATTCTGTTGACTATAAGTAACGTTGCACCTACATGTCTACTACCTCTCATTAGAGTGTTAGTAGAGTATTAGTAGACTGGTAGGATTCGGGTTAGAATAAGTTGACATGTAGTTGCATAGTTACTTATAGTCAGTAGACTGTCTGTTGGAGGACCATCACAATAAAGAGTTATCAGATATATCGGTACACTAATACTCTAATGAGAGTTAGTTGACATGTAGTTGCAAAGTTACTCATAGTCACCAGCATGTTCAAAAGGGACCATCAAAATAAAGTGTTACCAAATTATGTATTTTTTGCAAATAAAATAAAATAAAATTATATTAAATGAAAAAAAAATTATACTGCACTGGCATGGAATAAACTAATCTGTATAAAGGCGAGGCAGTCTCAAACAAAACTCTGAATATGTTTTTTTAAAGATGTGAGGTCACTAATCTTGCAAACTGTGATAATTTCATCATTAAGTGTGCTCACTGTGCCAACCACTGTGTTTTGTAAACAAAATTTTCCAGACAGACTGTAAAAAAAATGTGCACCCTGAATCCAGCCAGTCATTGAATATTAAAATAACAATAGATAAAATAGACAATTTGCATTTGCATTCTCCAAACTTCCCAACTGCATCTGCAAAACTGTGTTGTTTTTTCCCCCATTTCAGCATGTCGTAAACTGTATTTTGTATAATCTCGTATCCAAGACTCTGTGGCCTTACACACAGCAGATTGAGGTGTATTATTTTTAACCTGACAGAAACACAATTTTGACCTAGAGGTAAAGTGACCGAGTCCTCTGGGTGAGACCTTGACAATCTGATCCATGTTCTCCAATAAACCTCTAGAAGTTCGCAGGAAACCGAGAGGTTTGATTCACGCTCCTGTGCGCACTGAGATAAACTGCACTTGCTCATAATGTCTCATTATTTTGGAGCTTTTTTTTTTGCTCCCATGTGACGCTGCCGAAAGCACAAGCTGACATTTGTAACACTGCTTTATTTATTCTTCATTTGTTTGTCTGCACTCATCTCACAAGGGATATTTGATGTGAATTGGGGGTATAGAGTCCCAGTGCCGTAAATGGAGGGTATAAATGTGCAGGTAGAGGAACACAGGGAATTGTGTATTGTGAATTGTGGAACCTACTGAATGCAATATGTATCACAGTGACAACATACTGAGAGAACTATGGGCAAACACAACACTTCCCTAACACTGTGATTAGTAGGATTAATATGGGATCTGCATTTGGAATTATTTCCCCATGAGATTTCCCCAGAGCATCTGACTGTCTTGCCCACTTGTAAATATATGTTTAAATTATGCTCCTCTGTGTCAACATACACTATTTGCTGTTTTAATGCTGTCCTGAATTACTCCTTTGTTAAAGTGAGTTCATTCAATTTCAAATCTTATGTTCCCAGTATTGTTAATGTGCAAAGTGTGCAATAAAAATGGAGGTTTAAATTCAAACATTTATCTTCATACTTACGTGATAAATAGAACAGAACAGAACAGAATAGAATAGAATAGAATAGAATAGAATAGAATAGAATAGAATAGAATAGAATAGAGTATAACTTGTGAAGAGCAGGGTGGAGCCGAAATCAGTGGCTAAGTAATGCAAGTTACTTTCTTAAAGCAAGTTCCTGGTCTTATTGTGAACGATTTATTAGTACATATTCTACAAAAAAAGTAAACTAAAATGTTTTGCCTTTGTATTGCTTGATCTAAATGTGATAATTCTGTTCGTCAGCCAGCAGGGCTGGGAAACAAAAGTCCCATGGTAGGGCGATTCAAAAAACAAAACCAATAAACACAACAGGGAAAATGGGTAAGATTCTACGGAAGCGTATTGCATTCACTTGAGGAAAAAAAATCTACTCTGTTTTTCTGAATTAACGAGTTAATTATCTCAGAATTACGAGATAACTTTTCATGGGAAAAAGTTTTTGCTCTGTTTTTCTGAATTAACGAGTTAATTTTTCATGGAAAAAAAAGTTTTTGCTCTGTTTTTCTGAATTAACGAGTTATTTATCTCAGAATTACGAGATAATTTTTCATGGAAAAAAAAGTTTTGCTCTGTTTTTCTGAATTAACGAGATCCTTCAAAATCCTGCCAGGAGCTCTATTTTAGCTGGATTGCATGGAAGTAAACATGTCTCGCCTTTCAAATTTAATCCGGTTTTATTTTACGTTGGGTTTGAGTCTGAGACATTGGGAGATACTGCTGTCTTTAAGTAATATAAATGGCATTGTTATCATGGCATCGAAAATTGATGGCCGGCCGCGGGAGCGCGCGCAGCGTGTTAAAGATGTATCGCCCATTCTTTTTACGAATGCAGTTGCTTTTATGTGGATCAAACAGACATAACGTGCAAATAAACATCACTCACCCAGTACTTTTTACCTATTAAAACACCTGTAAATGGCCAATACAACCATTATACTGGAGTATTTCAGCTGCCAAAAAGTGATTGAAGCCTACTTATTTATTGAAAGGTTATTTCTGCCCTGAAATTAGTTGATTATATTCATGAGGGTTAAATCTGACTGATTATAACTCACCTACTACTTTTTACCTATTAAAATACCTGTAAAGGGCCAATACAACCATTATAATGCAGTATTTCACCTGCCAAAAGTGATCGAAGTCTCTACTTATTGATTGAAAGGTTATTTCTGCCCTGAAATTTGTTACTTATATTCATGAGGGTTAAATCTGACTGATTATAACTCGCCCAGTACTTTTTACCTATTAAAATACCTGTAAAGGTATGTATAATCAGATAAGATTATACATAATCAGTCAGATTTAACCCTCATGAATATAATCAACTAATTTCAGGGCAGAAATAACCTTTCAATAAATAAGTAGAGGCTTCAATAACTTTTTGGCAGCTGAAATACTCCAGTATAATGGTTGTATTGGCCATTTACAGGTGTTTTAATAGGTAAAAAGTATTGGGTGAGTGATGTTTATTTGCACGTTATGTCTGTTTGATCCACATAGAAGCAACTGCATTCGTAAAGAGAATGGGCGATCTTTAACACGCTGCGCGCGCTCCCGCGGCCGGCCATCAATTTTCGATGCCATGATAACAATGCCATTTATATTACTTAAAGACAGCAGTATCTCCCAATGTCTCAAACCCAAAGTAAAATAAAACCGGATTAAATTTGAAAGGCGAGACATGTTTACTTCCATGCAATCCAGCTAAAATAGCTCCTGGCAGGATTTTGAAGGATCTCGTTAATTCAGAAAAACAGAGCAAAAACTTTTTTTCCCATGAAAAATTAACTCGTTAATTCAGAAAAACAGAGCAAAACCTTTTTTTTTTCCATGAAAAATTATCTCGTAAGTCTGAGATAATTAACTCGTTAATCCAGAAAAACAGAGCAAAAACTTTTTTTTTCCATGAAAAATTAACTCGTTAATTCAGAAAAACAGAGCAAAAACTTTTTCCCATGAAAAATTATCTCGTAATTCTGAGATAATTAACTCGTTAATTCAGAAAACAGAGTAGATTTTTTTTCCTCAAGTGAATGCAATACGCTCAGACTGGAAGAATTTGATTAGGGATACAAAACAAACCAGCACAGGAAAGAAAACACAAGTGCTGCATACAAAATCTTGTACATCCCTAATATAGTAGGCGAAAAGCAGTATGTGACAAAAGTAGTAGGGGAGCCCCGGGGCACAACGTAACGCGGGGCTAGTTGTAACACACTTGTTTTAAATACTTCCACACATGCCAGCATGATGAAACTTGGTGTATTTACTAGTTGCCATTTCAACACTATATAGAGAAAAAATTGCGCCAAAATTCAGAAATCTTTGTAAGATATCACTGAACATTTATTTAACCATAGCAAAAGTACATTTCTTACTAATGTTAATTTTTCATCTCTATTTTTGTGTTTATTTAAAATTAGACAAATCTGATATTATTTTAATCTCCAATCTGTTGTTTAACAGTTGATATAGTTCTTTAATGCTTCGCTAACTAGCAGAAGACACTAGCAGGTTTTAAACCCCAGTTGTGCAGGTGGGGCATGTTGTAACACTGCGCTACAATGTGCCCCTATTAGAAATATGCTATTATATTCTATACTTTTATGAATTCTATTGAGAAAACATGAGAAACATGTAAATAAAGACTGAGAGTCAATGTTCAGAAATTATTTTGTTTGTATACATTTTGTTTTGAACTATGCTGTATAGCTGTGTTTGCCGGTGTGTTTGTTGTCAAACTCAAACATTTGTTTATTTTTAATTATAAAAAAATGCCATTATTTTATATGAAAAAATTAATAATTGTATTTTATTTAAGAAAATATTTTGGTTTGACTTGTATATTTTTTTATTAGATCAGATAGCATTTTAAGCTGTCATATGGTGATGTTACAATGTGCACCTCACATGTTACAATGTACCCCACCTATGGGGCATGTTGTCACACTTCACTTCTATTCTTTCGGGGTAAATCAAGAAAAAGTATACACTGTATTAATAAAACAAAACCACATAATTGTACTAGACATGTGGGAAATTAATGGAAAAAAAAAAAACTCTGAACCCCAAGTAGATTTACACAAACTGAGAAAGTCAAAAAGCATTACGCTGTGCCCCGCTCTCCCCTATGTCTAATTTCATAGTAGGGCCTACTCATAAAAGTGTAGGCAAAAAAGTACCTGGATGACTTAGTACTTCCGGCGAGATTCTGAAGTGTGCATATAATAGACACTTGACTATGAGTCCACAAGAGAGGATTTGGTAGGTCACTTGATTATGAGAACATGGCACATGTAATAATTTAATTCATACTAGAACACACTTTCATGCTATTTTACATACTTTTTTAGCAGCCACAAAGTAATTGCTTATTTAAAATAAGTACCTACTCAAGAGTGTGTGCGATTTGGAAGCACCCAAGGGGAATAATTAGGGAAGGAAATTGGGAAATTTCCTTTTAGATAACGATGGAAAACAGGTGGGGCAATTAAACCAATAATCAGGTAACAAAAAGTTTGGGTAAAGACAATGGAGTACATGGCACATAGAAAAGGTTAGTTTATGCCATGTTGGTCATCATAAAGATCGTAATTATAACTTGTAAGCTAGAAATTTTCTGAGAGCTCCTACTTACTATGTGACCGCTGTAGCAACAACTTGAAGAACTTCGAGTAACGCCATGCAGTACTACTGTATTTTTTTTTTTTTTTTTTAAAGAACATCATATCCTCTTTCTAAGGTCCAAAATAATTTTGCATGCTCTTTCCTGCACCAATTAAAAACAGTTTTGCTAAATATAATTTTTTGCTTTACATGTACACAACGCATCATTTCCTTGAATGTTTCTCCGGAGCTCAGTTTGTGTTGCTCTTATTGCTGCCATTTGCACGCACACGCTCCAAGTTTTAGTGCAACATTAGCGCCGCCCCAAGAGGAGCCACGGCAATAAAAGCTGCACTGCAGGCCAGCGATGGAGTTATAACACTGCCGAAAGAAGAAATCGATCACGACAGCCAGTCAAACAGCCATATTTAACACTGGCTGAAATGTGTCTGTGACTCTGAGCATGATGGGATTACAACCACACCCGGTGTCTCTAACCAAATTTCCATCCAGCTTGGCATCGATTTCACCGGTGGGGCCTAGGAGAGGCCGGAGTGAAGCAGTGTCTGGAATAGTTGGAGAAGATTAACAGAAAGGGGTGTGCATGTTCCCCAAAGAGAGTTCGGAGGGTCAATACACAGCTTGATTGTGTTGCGATATGTGTGCATTTGAATATAATTGTAGGTGTTTGTGTTTGGTTCCGTTCACTGTTGCAATTTAAGCTGTGTGATGGAGGGCGTTTTTCAACTTGTCTCAACCACTTTACTTGGCCTAAACCAATAGCTTTCAAAGTAATCACATTTACTCTTTACCTGTTTCGCCTTCCTCTCTCGACCCCTCACCTGCTTAACGTCACAATAGCTTGCAGAACTGATGTGTTCCGACCCTCTAAAGTCATTTCAGAGTCCCTGTTGCAATAAAACTACACTTGGTTGTCCAGTAAATTCTGTCTGAATCAATCTAAACGCCATTATGCGCTCCCACTATGCGGTGAAAAAAATCCAGCATAAATGATGATAACAGAAGCAGTGGCTTGAGATTTTGCTGATAATTGTGCTTTTGTGATTGATAGAACAATTTAGGTTTATAGAGCATGAGAGGTTATAGACATAAACTCCGGCACCAGGATTGGCCGGTTTGCCAGGAAGCTCCATCACCGCTATGACAGGAACTCCCCATCCACACCGTGGCCTTTGTACCTATTTATACTAAATATAAAATAACAGCCACAAGAAACTCATGTGATATCCTGAGCAACCTCGTTCTAAATAAGAATTATTTGTTCAGAAGATAAGGAGAGTGCAGTGAGAATAGCGATATGTTTGGTGTTAGTTTTCTAAGTGCAAACCCTTTTGTTGAACGTCCCCTGAGGAACATCAAATCACTCCCTGAGGCCAATCGACAAGAAAATGTATAGCACACATCAGCTCATAGTATATACTCCGGCCTATACCACACAGTTAAGCAAAACAAATGTGAATTGATGTTAGCTAGGACTCATTTTGCTACAAATAATAGAACAATTTATTCAGAGATACCCATCTATTCAGAATTTACCCATATATGAACTTTACAGTTTAATAACAAGGAAAAAAATGTATAAAAAAAAATCATAGGTGGCCACAAACACATGCACACACACACGTTTTCGCTATCATTGTGGGGACTCTCCATAGGCGTAATGGTTTTTATACTGTGCAAACTGTATATTATATCACAGAAAACTTTCTGCATTTTTACATAAAAAAAAAAAAAATCCATTGTGAGGACTATTGGTCTTCACAATGTAGGTGATCGTCCTGGTTGCGTATGCAACCCACCGTTGAAGGAGGGAACGGAGGACGTAGGCAACGTCGACTGAATGGGGATCACGCCAGGGAGCCAATCGTCTTTGAGTACTATTGAACGAGCCAATGGGAATCGGCGTGCATGATGACATAAAATACGGAATAAATATATAATACGGTATAAATACATAAGTGTAAATACGGAAGTGGATACATCCACTAGTTGCTTTTCGTTGAGGAGCCGAGCATAACTCAGAGTCAGCGGTGGCCCAATGGTAGTGGCAAGGGGACTACGTCCTCCGTTCCCTCCTTCAGGGAACGGTGGGTTGCATACACAACCAGGAAGATCCCTTTCAGTCTAGAACGTCAGACGTAGTCGATGTCGACTGAATGGGGATAACCATTGAAAACGCCACTAAGCTGCCACCTTCCAGTGCCTAGACAAAAGCCTCCAGATCCCCCTGCAATTTAAGGCGGGGAAGAGACAGGGCTTAGGGCAGGGAAGCCACTGCTGTTTCTACAGGACACCTGGGAAAGCGTTCCCTGTACATGGAAGAAAGGGATGCTTTGGAAGCCACATCCTGCCCGAAGGGAGGTAACGTGGAAAAAAACACATATGAACTGGGCGGAAGACCGGGCAGTAAAACATATGTAATATCACTGGGGTGGCTCCAGCGACGGGAAGACACAGGCTTGCCGCAGGGAGCCGTACCGGGGAAGAATATACATTTGGGATCGCTGTAGGGATCACAGCATATGGACCCAGCCTAACATAGGTTTCACCAGTGCATACGAGTGATAGGCCTGGCTTTGGATGTTCCGCCACGTCCGTTGCCGAAGGGTATGGAGGAAATCAACAGGGTTCGGCTAAAAAAAAGGGGAACTCAACTGGAGCAAGAATTGTGCACATATCCAGTCCATAGGAGGGGAATGGCGCAGCAAGCCGACACAATGAACCGGCTTACAGTGAAACTGGCTTCATGTGAAGGGAGCCCACGGGAAGCAGCGGTTCGACATGTAGGCTAGATTTCTAGCGAACATGATGGGTGTCGCTCAGCCCCCAACTCTACATAACATCTGTTAGCGAGCCACTCTGTGTCAATGCCTAGGAGGGAGCAATACTCTCACTTAGGAGGAGCTCACCACACAGGTGGGCACGTGCACCTTGGGAAAACTTTCTCACCAAGATGAAGGCAACCACATGTAGTGGGCCAACCTCTGCTTGGAAACAGACAAGAGCCGGTCTGTTCTCGTGGGGGTGGGTGGGGGGGCTTGGGGGGTTGCACTTGTCTGAAGTATAAAATCATTGGTTACCCGTAAGCCAATCACATAACGCAATCACCTCTCTCTCCAACTTAAACATCCCCTTGCAAATGCCGGGAATATTCTCCACAACAGACCGAATTGCATCCCGTATCTCCATATCCGCGGTCGTTTTCGATTTCCCTAACCTAAAATACAATCTTAAACTCGACGCTTAGCGTCTACGTCATGGCTCTCAGCCCGCCCTCTGGTCGTTGATTGGCCGGCTGTTTTCAGGCTGGAGGAAAACTGAGAGATAGGTCGCTATCTCAGACCGAGTACAGAAGCGAACTGAAATTGAGCGGAAGTACGAAGTCTGACGTAGTCAGGCTAGCATATCGTTGCGATCTCATGAAAGTGCGTATCTATAGCACAAATTAAATTTCTCGTACCAAAAATAGTTTTTGCGTGCATACGCAGTTTATGCGTGCATATGATACGCACTTTATGGTGTGTAATACACACGCACTCCACACCCCTAATCCTAACCAAGGGGTTTACAGTGCGTATCATTTGCAAGTTCGCAAATTTGCAAAAACTATTTTTGGCGTACGAGAAATTAAATTTGTGCTATAGATACGTACTTTCATGAGATCGTTTTGTTTTTATGATATATTTGGGCATTTTGCAGTTTAATACATTGCTTATACAAAGACATTTTATTTCAACATATTTCAGTTGATTTTTACTCATCTCAGTATAGCATTATAGTTTGGTAAAAGCTGTTCATTCATTCACACACAGAATACGATTCATAAAACAGTCTTTTTGCGGTTTACATAGGCTATTCCATATCGCAATTACAACAAAGCACTAATAATAAAAAAAACGTACTATTTACATCAGCTTGATCCGTCGCTCCTCGAAATTGATTTAAACCAGCACTTCTGATGTAAATTTCCCAGGATTATTCTTCACAGCCTCGCAAGATGACGTAAAGTACTGTAATCTGATTAAACTTGTTTTTTTTTTACATTACATTTATATAGCGCTTTTCTCTGCACTCAAAGTGCTTTACATAGAAGGGGGAATCTCCTCAACCACCACCAATGTGCAGCATCCACCTGGATGATGCGACAACAGCAGGGCTGTGCACAGACCTTTTGAGGGGCATGTGCTGAAACTGAAAAAGGGCACCCCCCTCCCTTTTTTCCCACCAAGTAATCAAAATTCATATAAGTACCAAAAATTGTTATATCAGTTATATTTGTGTGTGTACATATATATATATATATATATATATATATATATATATATATATATATATACAATTTTCTCTGCTTTGCACACAAAGTTCAATAAAAGTTTTTGCATTATTTTGGATCAAATAAATGAAGCATTGGAATTAATTAAATCATGAATTACATTGTGCATGATAAAATATAAATATTTCAAAGTGATCTTCTATAATGTTTTTTTTTTGTTACTACTACAACATTACTGTAGTAAAACCATGTTTTAGCCTACTACATTTATACAAATGTAGAGTAAAATACTATAGATTAAAAAAACTATATAGCGAATACGTGCATATCAACAGCCTTGAATTAACCATAATTTAATATTATTACCATAACGAGATGAAATATCAATACATTAAGTGAATCAGCAATCATAAATCAAAGAAGAAAATTTCGTAGAAATATATGTTACCTAGGTGACGAGGATCATAGTCGCTTTGTGTTGTTTCAGTACGAAACAGCGCGGCGCGCCTGTGCTTATGATTTTCCGATGGTAAAAACAAATTATATTTTGCTGTATTATTTACTTGAATATCTTGTTAACATTTTACAAAAGTCAAACTCAAATACAGTTACTGGGTTTTTGACCATGTGTCCAAATGTGCATTTTGTCCGTCTTTAAAACGGCGCCGGCGGCATCACATTACATTTTCATCAATGGATTACTAGTTTGTTGTAGCCTGTTGTAGCTATATAGGCGCTCAGTTTTTTCTGTTGTAAAATACATTTAAAATAAGACGACACGTTTTATTCATATCAGATACACATTGTGTAAGTAGCTTTACATTTGACCCTAGTCTTCTCCCAGCGTGATCAGATCTTATTACTGCTTATTACTGCATGTCATTGTACGTATTGTGTTGTGTGTGATTGATGTTGTGCACTGGCCGTGTCATGCTGTCCAAGACAAATTTCCCAGGAATGGGACAATAAAAGTATAATAATAATAATAATAATAATAATAAAAAAGATAATGAGCTATAATGAGCTGAAATGAGAACGACTGACATCTCTCTCTTTTCATATGGATTACATAAACAGAGAATATTTGTTTTTGTTATGAATTAGACCATTTAAAAGTACACACTTAACCCTTTCACACGTAAGTTTAAAATATTCTAACTGACCCCCCAGCGTGAGTTTTTCAAGGCGACCGTTATTTAGAACTTGTCACTTTAATGTTTCCATGGTGACGCGTCATTGCTTGTCACGTGACACAGCGCAACCACAACACAGCGCTGAATGAATGAGGATCTGCTTTTATGTAATTTTTCCTTTATTTTTAAAATTATTCCCAAATGTATTAGCTATAGCATGAAACACTGATATTCCGATTGTCAAATATGTGTAAGTGGATGGGTTTTGTTGTTTAAACATCTGTATAACGATTGCATTAGTTGAGCTGTATTCACAATGGGCGGCGCGAATGCTCGTTTGAATTTAGCAGTTGATCACGTGATGCACTGACCGTTCTAATCACACCGGTGTGATTGTACGCTCCAGGGACCAGCCAAGACTGATCACACCGGTGTGATCGTACGCGTGAAAGGTTTAAATGATTATAAAGATATATAGCTCATGCCTGGGTGTATAGTATTCGCTGAGTTTTGTTTAAGTTTAGAGACGTGCTCCAAAAAAAAAGTTCACGGAGACGGCGAGCCAGAAAGCACACCCTGTTTATTTTCTTTATTTAACAAAATCACAATGTTTTGTTTCGATTGTAAGTGGACACATAAAAAAGAAAACATTCAACAGTTTATTTTTGCATATTTCTTAAGTCTGTATGACCAAAAATGACGGAGTATTTTAAGTCTATTTTGCTGCTATGAGAAAAATATCGAGCAAAACGCGCCGGCGCGTTTGCCGACCCCAGAGGGTTAAAGCATGCCCTTTGTACATGACCCCTCAGTCGGTGTTAGTGGACCTCGTTCTAGGAGCGGATTGGCCCGGTCTGATCACGGGCTGAGGGTTTGGCAGCAGGTCGGGGTGATCTGTTGTCACACAGGGTGTGCCGCTCTGCCACGGTCACCTTGGGACTCACTCATAAAGCTAGTGCTGAAGCAGTCTTCACATGGAGGAAGCCATAGTGGCTGCGTCTGCCATATGCCCCTCTGAAAGTTCTTTCAGTGGGACCCTTTCTCACTTCAAGCACCAGCCGAACACAATCTTCTTGAAGAGATGAGTTGAACCGAGTCCTTCTCCTGAACTGAAAAAGAGATACTTAGCCGGTGGGTGAGATTACTCTCTCCCAGTTGACCTGAAGACCCAACTGGCTATGGAGCACTCAAAGGGTAGGACTTGTACTGATACTTCGCACCTTCGAACGCAAGAACATAGAATGGTCTGTGGAGCGGAAGGATAGAGATCTGAAGTACTGTCCTTCGGGTCGAACGCTGCAGGCCAATCTTGGGGACGGAGCATTTGAAAATGCATCTCTGTGTTAGTAATTGAACGGAGGCTTTCGAAAAAGGGCTCATTTCAATTGACACAGGTCCAAGATGCCCATAACCCACCACATATCTAGGGTACAATGAAGTACGGGTTTATAGAAACCGGTCTTCATATCGGCTGGAGGAGAGGCTACATCGCGTCCTTCGCCAGTAGGACTGCAACGTGTACACACAGGAAGGGAGCAGCGCTCAACACGTAGGTGTGATAAATATCACTAATCTTAGGAGCATCTCAGCTCAACACCTAGGTATGATGACTATAACTGAGCCAGTGCTAAAGACAAGCGAAATGAATCACAAGCCGAGTCTGCTGGTAGTTTCGGGGCCAGGTGGAGCGGTAGGAAGCATCTTTAGGCTTACACACACCGTGCCAGGGGCCAGGGAACCACAGACGTACCCAAGGTGGGGCAGAGAGGTGGAGGACAGGGACCCGGTTCGGAAGGCCCAGAGGCGGCCCGAAGCAGGGTCTGAGTGTGGTTCACAACACTTACATCCCTGTCAAGGTGGCCAGGGATGCGTGAGAAGGCGGATGACCGGGTCCTCGAACCGCACCCAGCTGCCGTGCTGGTGAACAAGAGGGGGCTGAGGGGTGCAAGGCTTTACAGGGTCGCACACTGCCAGAATTTCCCTCTTGGAACCCAGGAACAGAAGAATTGGCTCTTTCTTTGAAGTGTGGGTACCGATTGCTCCGCTTCTTTTGGGAGCCAGCGGTGGAACAGACACACACACAAACAAAGACTCCACCCAGCCCTCACCTGGGGGGAGGGAGTGGATCAGTGACCAACTCCAAGCGCATCCTCCTCCATCCCTAAGCGGCACAATCCAGAATGCTTTCGCTGTCGCTTGCCACCTGGCTTGTGCCATCCACAACCTGGTAATCTCTCCATGCACTTTCTCAAAGAAAAGCACTGGGGCGGCGAGCTGAGAACCAGCGAGGCCCACCCCGAGATACCAATCTTCCAACCGAGACTGAACGGGATACGGTGGAAGGTTCCACTCGAGCCCGGCAGCCTGGGCGGCCCGTTTCAGCATAGCTAACATTTCTGGATCTGGCTTGGGCAACGTTACACTCCCAGAGGGAGATAACACAGTCGAGTCGTCATCTCCAGAGTCCAGCTCACCCTCCGATGCTGCTATCCAATTGAAACGGCTGATCAATCCATTACAGAGGGACCAGCACGTTTAACAGGAATTCCATCAGCTGCGATGTGATAGAGGAGTGAGGAGCCTACAGGGAATGGTTACCGGGCAAGACATCCATCACTATCCTCCAATCACCCATCCCACACGGCACCCGGGGGTGGGGCATGGTAATGGGGACTCGCGCTTCGCGGACGAAGGCAAGTCTTGATCTCAACACAGCGACAGTCATATTCCCGCAATGGGAACATGAACCGTCCACAAAAGCTGCTTCAGCGTGCTGTAAGCCCAAACATGTGATGCAACAATTGTTACCGTCAGAGAGGAAAAGGGAACGACGGCATCCAGAAGCTGGAATGACATCTTGAAAAAGACATAAACACACCCGTGTTGCTCTTTCTGGAAATAGGACCCATCACCAGTGCCGGAGCACACAGGGGAATGACCACAGCAACACCCTCTAACCAGCCGTCAACACACACACATTTAGAAATGTGTTGCTGTTAAAACAGCAGTTGGGAGCTCAAAGCTCGCGATCACTGCTGTACTCGCGCTGTAGAAACCACCAGCACTGGGAGAGTCTTCCAGAAGAACACCGACACACTCGCTCGTTGTAAACAATAGCACTCTTCAGAGACATCAAACGATCGCCTCCGAAGCAAAGGCAACTAGTGCGTGCATCCACTTCCCTTTTTATACCCGCGCCGCAGGGGCGGAGTGTGTGATGTCATCATGCACACCAATTCCCATTGTCTCGTTCAATAGTACTCGAAGATGATTGGCTCCCTGGCGTGATCCCCATTCAGTCGACGTCGACTACGTCTGACGTTCTCGACTGAAAGGGAACTCAGGTTTTTCTATCCTTGTGGGGACATTTGGTACATGACATGTACACGCACACATATGTTGGGTCCATAGACATAATTATTGTATACTAAACGAACGCTGCGTCGAAATCGACACTACGGGGAATGCCCTTAGCATGACGCGTCTGAAGCCTGAATAGAACTAGTCCAATCCTGATTGGTGCTGCGTGATGACGTCAGCCGTGACGTCATAGGTGACGGTGAGCGGAACTATAAAACGGGCGCCGGAACCCGGAAGCGGCAGCTTTAAATAGTCCGAAGCAAACCGTCTCCAGGGGCGCGAAGAGTGTGGCCGAGGGACGCAGCGTTCGTTCCCTTCTCAGGGAACGAGGGTTACAGACGTAACCCGAGACGTTCCCCTCCGAGGGAACTCCGCTGCGTCGAAATCGACACTACGGGGAACGCAATGCCCACTGCGCCACACTAAGAGAGTACGCCCTGGTGTGAAGCAATCTGGCACACTCAAGACGAGAGAACCTGTGAACCCGGTGTAGAGGTCAGATCCAGACTGTAATGTCTTATAAAAGTGTGAGGGGAGGCCCAGCCCGCGGCATCACAGACCTCCTGAAGGGAAACACCCGCAAGAAGGGCTTTAGAGGAAGCCACTCCTCTCGTGGAGTGGGCCTTAAGCAGAAGAGGTGAAGGCAGGTTGCGCACCTCGTAAGCTGCTGAAATAGCCTCTACAATCCATCTACTTATAGTCAGTTTGGAAGCAGGAGAACCCTTTTTAGGCGCCCCAAAGCACACAAAGAGCTGGTCCGACCTTCTCCAGCCTGAGGATCTTTGCATATAGACCTCCAGGGCTCGGACCGGGCACAGTAAATGAAGGTTAGCTTGCTCAACCGACACATGGGGTGGAGGATGAAAAGCCTGTAGGATAATAGACCGTGCCACATTTGAGGGCACTTTAGGGACATAGCCCGGTCTAGGATGGAGAATAACCTTTACCTTGCCGGGAGAGAACTCGAGGCAAGAAGGAGCGACCGATAGAGCCTGTAAGTCCCCAACTCTTTTAAGGGACGTGATTGCAAGCAGGAATGCTACCTTAAAAGACAAAAATTTCTCCGACACCTCACCCAGAGGTTCGAAGGGCGCCAGGGATAACCCTTCGAGGACCACTGTTAAGTCCCACGAAGGAACTTTGGACTGGGTGACAGGCCTCATCCTCCTTGCTCCACGAAGGAAACGAACAATAAGAGGGTGCCTCCCCAAGGTGCCCACCCCTAAAGGCGTGTGGAAGGCAGCCAAGGCCGCCACATAGACCTTAAGCGTGGACGGGGAGAGCCCGTCAGAGAAGCGGTTTTGAAGGAACTCCAGCACTGAAGCCACTGGGCAGTTAACTGGGTCCAAAGAGTGATCTTTACACCATAAAGAGAACACATTCCACTTCAAAGCATATAGTTTCCTCGTGGAGGGGGCTCTAGAGTTTAGAATGGTCTCAACAACCTCGGTTGAGAGACCTGCATTTATGAGCTGGTCCCCCTCAGGGGCCAGACCCACAGCTTCCATAGCTCTGGACGAGGGTGAAAAATTGTGCCCTCTGCTTGGGAAAGAAGGTCCCTCCTGATCGGGATTTGCCACGGAGGACCTGCTAGGAGGACCATGATGTCCGAGAACCATACTCGGGCCGGCCAGTACGGGGCTACTAGAAGTAGGCTGACTCCGTACCGCCGGACCCTCTCTAGAACCCCTGGGAGCAGAGCGATCGGGGGAAAAGCATACAGACGTAGCCTCGGCCACGTCTGTACCATGGGATCCAATCCCAGAGGAGCTGGATGGGTAAGGGAGTACCATAGCGGGCAGTGAGAGTTCTCTCGGGAGGCAAACAGGTCCACCTCCGCCTGACCGAACTCCTTCCATATTAGCTCTACCGACTCGGGGTGGAGTCTCCACTCCCCGGGCCTCAGCCCCTGCCTCGACAGGATGTCTGCTCCCAAATTGCTGTCCCCCGGGATAAACATTGCTCTGATTGACAGAAGTTTTCCCTGGGACCATAGGAGAACTTGATGCGCCAGTCTGCACAGAGGGCGCGACCTCAAGCCCCCCTGACGGTTTAAATATGAGACCACCGACATATTGTCTGTTCGCACTAGAACATGATGACCTCTGAGGTCCGAGAGGAAATGCCTGAGAGCCAGAAACACTGCCATCATCTCCAGGCAATTGATGTGCCAAGAAAGATGATGGTCCCCCCAGAGACCTCTGGTGTAGCGGCCTTCCATTACCGCACCCCAGCCTGTGAGGGATGCATCCGTGGTCAAAATTTTCCTCTGACACGGTGCTCCCAACACAGGACCCAGGGACAGGAACCACGGTTTCTTCCACATGATCAAAGAACGAAGGCATCTGCGCGTTACTTTGATCGTGCGAAAAGGGTTCCCCCTCGGGGAGAACCCACTGGTCCTGAGCCACCACTGCAGGGCCCTCATGTACAGCAGGCCAAAAGGAATAACGTTGGACGCTGCTGCAAGAAGACCCAGAACCCTTTGGAAATGTTTGACAGTGACAGCCTGGCCTAGTTTGATACTCGTTACTGTGGTCAGGATGGAGTCTATACGAGCGGGAGACAGCTGTGCCCGCATCGTAACTGAGTTCCAAACCACCCCCAGAAAAGTTGTTTTCTGTAGGGGAATTAACGAACTTTTCTTGACATTGAGCCTTAACCCCAAGCACTTCAGGTGATGCAGAACAACATCTCGATGTTGAACCGCCAACTCCAGTGACTGCGCCAGTATCAGCCAGTCGTCGATGTAGTTGAGGATGCGAATGCCTTGAAGTCTCAAAGGAGCAAGAGCAGCATCCATGCACTTCGTGAAGGTGCGAGGGGACAGTGCTAGGCCGAATGGAAGAACCCTGTATTGATACGCTACCCCCTTGAAAGCGAATCTCAGGAACTTCCTGTGCTGAGGAAGGATGGAGATATGGAAGTAAGCATCCTTTAGATCTATGGTGACAAACCAGTCCTCGGACCTGATTTGACTCACAATTAGAGGTATAGTTAACATTTTGAACCTGTATCTCCTCAGAGACCGATTCAATACCCTGAGATCTATAATCGGGCGCAACCCCCCATCCTTCTTGGGAACTATGAAGTACCGACTGTAGAACCCGGTTTCCCAATCTTGAGGAGGAACACATTCTATGGCCTCCTTTGCTAAGAGGGACTGAACTTCCTGTTCCATGACCTGACCCTGCTCTGATTTGACCAGCGTGTGAACCACTCCGCTGAATGGAGGTGGACGATATTCGAACTGAATTCTGTACCCCTTCTCTACCGTGAGCAGGACCCATTGAGATATATTTTGAAGACCCTTCCAGGTGTCTAAATAATCCACTAAGGGGATCAGCCTTTCGGGACTGACCTCTGGTCTTAAAATAGAGATATCGGTGACCTGAAGCATCTGACTGGCAGGAACTAACCGACTTAATTTTTCTGCAGACCTCGTGAGAGGGAACACAATACGTGGAGCCGCAAATTTTACGGGCGGACACTGCACCTTGCATTCGCTGGAAACCGATGCGTCCCGAAGCGCATGTGGCGGCGGGCAACATACATCGATTTCCTGAGGGCTCCGTGAAGGAGCGAGCTGTTGTTGCTCGATCACGGAGGGGACCCCCCTCAGAGGCCTGCGCAACGCATCAGGACCTCTTTGACGAAGCCTTCCTAGCCTGAATGACAGTCCTCAGATCTGCCCTCGGTTTGGAAGACTTCGTTTGAGAGTGTTGCCCCTGGCTCCAGGCCTTTTTCGGGGGAGCACGAGAGGCAACACTCTCCTTCTGCTGCTGCAGGCGTGAGGAGCTGGCGGCTGCCTCATGGGACTGCCCCCTGGCAGCAGACCCATGAGACTTAGAACGACGGGGGATAAGGTGTTTGAGTGCGGCTGACTGTCGTTTCGTTTCCTGGTACCTCTCGACGACAGTGTTGACTGCGTCGCCGAAGAGGCCAGTAGGCGAAATCGGGGCATCGAGGAGGAAAGCCCTGTCTTTATCCCCGATGCCCGACAGATTCAGCCACAAGTGTCTCTCCGTAGCTACCAATGCTGCTAGAGAACGGCCGATAGCACGGGCCGTCTCTTTGGTAGCACGGAGAGACAAGTCCACCGTACGACGCATCTCACGAATATCGTCGTAGGCGACCTCCCCGCTGTCGTCCACCTCTTTGAGGAGGTCGGCCTGGTACGCCTGCAAAAGCCCCATAGTATGCAGGCATGCACCAGCCCGACCTGCCGCCATATAAGCTTTCCCAACCAAGGCCGAAGTGGTACGGCAGGGCTTGGAGGGAAGCGCCGGAGCTCTCAGGGACGATGCAGCATCGGGCGAGAGATGGTTTGCAAAAGCCTCTTCGACCCGCGGCATCGTCCCGTAGCCCTTCTCTCTCGACCCCATAATCGATGAATATAAATGAACATCGGGACTGGAAAGTCGAGAAGAGAAAGGCTTATTCCACGATCTCGACACCTCGGTGTGGAGATCAGTGAAAAACGGGAGACTCCGGCGCGAAGGCTGTGACCGGGCTTGCAGGAAGCGCTCATCAAGTTTACTTTTTCTAGTCGCTTCCTGCACTTCTGGGGGCCAATCGATGTTTAATTTAGCCACAGCCCTGGTCACAACCTCCAGCAGCTCCTCAAAGGCAGGGGAATGTGGTGATGGAATCTCACAATCCCCTGCCTCGATGCTGAGAACATCTAAATCCTCGGATTCAGACAGTTCCAGCATCGGTTCCTCTCTGCGGTCGGGAGAAGCCGCAGAGCGGGCTCCCGAACCGTGAGCGGGAACATGAGAACTGGCTGATGAATGCTGAGAAAGAGCCGAAGCTGTCTCAACATTATCAGCCAGATCCCTTTGCGATCCCCATGAATGCAAGCGCCGCGCTGCCTCGACAGACGCGGGACCTGATCCATGGGGAGCGCGAGCCTGGCCTGATTCATCGAACAGGCTCAGGCGGGAGCGGAGCGTTCTTAAGGGCAATGTTTCACAGTTTGCACAGGCAGCGCCCTCAAGCGCTGCCCGAGCATGCTCCACTCCCAAACAAACAACACAGAGCGAGTGTGTGTCACCCTCACTTAAATAGCGTGGGCAAGGGGACGCACACTGTCTGAACTGTTTCACAGTCTTCTCCATCACAATACCTTTGCTTTACCGAACAAACAACACCAAATAAGACAGACAGATTCACATATAACGCTTTGCTGAAGGACAAAAGCTGCCGCTTCCGGGTTCCGGCGCCCGTTTTATAGTTCCGCTCACCGTCACCTATGACGTCACGGCTGACGTCATCACGCAGCACCAATCAGGATTGGACTAGTTCTATTCAGGCTTCAGACGCGTCATGCTAAGGGCATTCCCCGTAGTGTCGATTTCGACGCAGCGGAGTTCCCTCGGAAGGGAACTGTATATTCTATTGTATCTCCTTCTGAACCTACCCACAGAAAACTTCTAGCATTTTTTCATTGCATTGCATTTCTTTATTTCTTTCTTTCTTTCTTTATTTTTATGTTTGGGGAAAGTTATATTTTTTACAATATCCATTACAATTATCAAGAGTGACAGTTAAAATGATTATAAATGTTACAAAAGATTCTTATTTCAAATAAAGGTATTTTATATCAACTCTCCATCAAAGAATCCCGAAAAAAAAAAAAATGAATTGCAGTTTCCACAAAAAAAAAATTAAGCAACATGTGTTTGAAAAAATCACTGTCTCTGTGTGTGTGTGTGTGTAAATCATCTAATGTGACTACCATTTGATTGGATGCTAAATAAAAAGCACATGGTCCATTTTGTCATCCAAATTTAGAAGCTAAATACATAACTAAATATTCATTCATTAATATAAATTTGGAAAAAAAGTACATTCACAAAGCATGCTGGCAGTCAAAAAAAAAAGGCTAATTGGCTGGATGTGGAAATCTGTTCTAAAAAAATTTAATATTTGATTCTACTACAAACTACTCTCTTCTCTCATCTTCCATTGTGATCGACATAGGCCACATTTACACAAATCCGGTTATTTAGAGAAAATAATATAGTTTTTAATAATAACATTGTGCACACAAAATCGTTTTCTAAAATAGTTGTCATTTACATCAACCCGCATAAATACGCCGTCGAGCGCCATCATAACTATGCCAAACTGGGCGTTGCATTTTCTGGCGCATAATATGACATCTGAGAACCTAAAACCCTGTTTCTCCCAGTTGACATGGCAACACATAACCGGCGTTATCAGAAATCTCCACTTTGGCCGGAGTTTTTAGAAATATTCGTTTTCTGTGATAAAAACTGAGTTTTCATGTAAATGAGAGGCCAAACCGCAGGGAAATATCTGCGTCTGTAAATGGGGCAATAGACTGAGACATTTATAAGCAATACCCCGTCTCATTTTGAAGTTGTTCCGATCACTATTCAGAAGGCCCTTATTGAGAAATGTTATCAATAAAGGCTCCCGCTATCACAGGCAGGAGCATAAAGTTCAAGACCTAAGCCTCAGATAACTCAATCCACTGATTTTCTGTCCTCACTCGATGGGATTGGGTTCAGCTGTGGCAATCAATGTGCTCATGTTGACATTTGCCAGGCTTGCTATTTATTTTCAAAGCAAAATGGATCCGTGAAAAACAAAACAAACACCTGATAAAAGGGGGAAAAAGTGTTTTCATAGCTCCATAACCATGGAAGTGACCTTCTGCTGTATTTTCTTCCATACAAACTTTGGCGTGAAACTGCTCATCAGTTCAGTGCTGAGAAACAAAGGCAGCATTGTGACTGCTGTAATTACAGCACAAAGGATCTTCATGCAGAGCCATCGATCAGCTGTTTTCTAGTCCTTCCTATCCTCCTTTAATCTTATCTTCATTCATCTTTCTATTTTAAGCACAGTGGAATCACAAAGACTTGAGCTATAAAGAATCCTTTATGCTAAATCCTGTCTGTTTCTGTTTGCTCTTCATTTCAGAACGATTCTTCTCTCCTGGGGTGCGTTTTCCAAAAGCATTGTTGGGCAACTATGGTCGCAAGTTCCGTCGTTATCAGCATAGTTCAACGACTCTGTGTTTCCTGAAACCAAACAGCATCACAAAGTTGTGTGGTCACAAAGTTGTGTGGAACCACAGCTCTCGACCTGGGAAATCGCACGAAGAATAACAGCAGCATCCCGAGGATTGACGAACATGAGAGAGTTGGAGACTATGTATGTAATGTAGGCTATTATGTACGCAATACAGAGATTATGCATTTATTTATGTTAATATCTGCGCAATTAATGTTCATTTAGCCTGCCTTTAATCTAAACCGTGTCTGTGAAACCAGGCCATTGTATGTACTGGTCTTAATGTTCTCTTCTATTCTCTGCAGTTCTACAAATTATGGACCAAGCAATGAAGAATGGTGAGCACAAATTTATCCTAGAAAATTAATGTGTTGATAAATGCATCAAGTAAGCAATAAACTGGACATATATAGTCTAGATGATTAGATTTAACTTTCATCCCTCTCTCCATCTCTCTCAAAACAACTGCATTGTCGTGATTATAGACGATATGTTATCATGGAAAGATCGCATTGATACTCTATGTAAAAAAACAAAGCAGAGAATTTACTTTCTTCGTCGTCTGAGGTCATTTGGAGTAAGAAAACATATTCTTCTGTTGTTCTATAGGTCTGTGATAATGAGCATACTGCAATATTGCAACTCTATTTGGTATAAAAGCCTGTCTGTTATGCTGAAAACAAAGTTGTGTAATCAATTAAAAATTTGCTCAAAGATTGTAGGTCAGCCTCTTGAGAAGCTTTACGACTCAGACTATTATAACAATTTGCTAAGGCTAGCTAATAATATAGCTTCTAACCCTATGCATATTTTCATAAAGAGTTTGAACTACTACCATCAAAGAGGAGGTATAGAGTCCCCAGATTTAACAAAGTGAGGCTGAAACACTCTTTTGTGCACCAGGCTATCTTAGCGTTGAACAAAAACACTCAATCAGAAATCAAGAGTACTGTGAAGGTGTTAGATGCATAAGTGTTGTATTGAGTGAATGTATAAAATGTGATGTTTAAGTGTATGTCGATGTAGAATGTATGTTAGGTGTTGTAAACATAGACACTGTTACGCAAGAAAAATTTCAGACTAGTCTGACAATAAAGTATAAAAGTAAAGTATTAAAACAATATGCAGTTATGCTACAGAGATGGCTCACCCCGATCACGACTACCAGATTCATCTTAGACTGTACTGAAATTCGAGTCCAAACAGCCAGCACAAAGGTACTGAACTCCGAAACTTATTCAAACAAAGGCACAACAACACTCAAGTCTCAGGTTAGAATTTCACCTGATGGAAGCATGACTTTTGTAAGCAGTCTTTACGCAGGATGCATTTCTAATAAAGATATATCCAAGTCATCGGGCATTCTAGATCTTCTTCAAGAGGGCGATGCAGTGATGGTTTTTAATCAAATAGTTAACTAGTTATCCCATCTTTTCTTGCCCTAAGTGGGCAGTTCAACAATGAGGAACTTGCACGCACACAAAACATAGCTCGTTTGAGAATCCACATTGAACGGGCCATTCGACGGATTAAAGAATTTCACGTTTGATCGGGTGATTCCTCTGTCATTTCGCTGGTTCTGTAAATCAGCTCTGGACGGTGTGTGCTATACTCACAAATGTTCATGGTCCATTGTTTTGAGTGAACATTTAAAAGGTCAACCTTTACATCACACACTCCGCCCCCGCAGAGCGGGTATACATACGGAAGTGGATGCACGCACTAGTTGCCTTTCGCTTCGGAGCCGATTGTTTGATGTCTCTGAAAAGTGCTGTTGTTTACAACGAGTGAGTGTGTCGCTGTTCTTCTGGAAGACTCTCCCAGTGCTGGTGGATTCTACAGCGCGAGTGCAGCGGTGATCGCGAGCTTTGAGCTCTCAACTGCTGTTTTAACCGCAAAAAGTTTCTGTGTTTGTGTGTGTCGATGGGTGGTTAAAGTAAGTGCTTCTATGGAAGTAAAATAATGTCAAATGTTTTTGAAACAAAAAGCATGTTGCATTGCACCAATTGAAAAAAAATATGCATTGCGTTAACCATGCTTGCATTTTAATCCATTGTATTTTTAAGGCTTGCATTTTTATGGGCTGAAATTCAACATGGTTGAATATTTAAGCTGTGAATATTTCAATTAAAACATTTCAAACACATTTTCAATATTAAAAATTCAATAATCCATATTCACCTTTCATATTTCACTTCCAAAATTTTCAAACTGTTTAAAAATACAACCTATAATATTCAACAGGCAAATTTCGGTCCATTTTATTTCGCCTTGAAAATTCGCTTCCACAAATTCAGTGGTTCAAATTCGACAGTAAATTCAACGTCGACATCCAGGAACTGCAGGAAAAGCAGTAGATTACCGATCATAATCTCCATCTGCTGTAGTCAGCTTTACCAGCAGGGGGTGCACGCGCGTGTTGACAAGCACCAAAGCAACAGGAGAGGCCTTCACAAAACGTCATTTGCTGAAATGGACAGAACGATGAGTACGAGTTATAATTTATATGTGTATGGAAAAGGTTGATTAAGACACAAAACACACGAGCGTTTACTCAAGTGTCTTATGAGACTTATTTTTACCCCCGTGCAAAGTAAGGTGATTTGTCCACTGCAAAACTAAATTCTCTCGCCGTTGGCATTGATATTAAGTTTTAGTAAAACAACTGTAATACACTGAGACAGAGTGAATTGTTTGTTTTAGTCACTATGACGGAATTCTAAATTGATGGCTGGGTTTTGGCAAAGGCAATTTTATTTGAATATAGCATCATTAACCCTCTGGGGACCAAAGGTTTTTTGGGGCCCTTGGGATGTTTTGACATGCACTGACATTTGTGCTTTTTTCAGTTATTTATAAACATGTTAATGGCAAAGGTGTAAATTCACTCTATATAGCACACACGGGCTACCATAATATGTTAGCAACATGCATGTACATGTTTGTATTTTTTAGAGAATATTATTTATGCGTGGTTATTGAAAAAACTAAAAGTTTCTGAAATAAGGCCACAAAACACATATTGATTATTTCTTCACAAGACTTTTGAAAGTTGTATCACATAGTCTAGAATATTTGCTCCAAAACTATGTGAGAAACATCCTGACTACTCATTCAGATAAGTCAATAAAGTCTTTTAGAATGTGTATGACGTGTTTTGTTTGAGAAAGCTTTATGCGAGGAGGCTTGATCTCTCATTAGTATGTATGCATTTCACACCTGAGAAAGACAAAGACCCTCCCATAATGGCCCTATTAGGTGCTATCAGGCCATATCATTATGAAGAGCCTTGCAGAAAGAATGAGGAGATTTAAAAAAGAATGGCTTTTAGATTGTTTGGATTTATTTACAACACACACACACACACACTGCTTAGAATAAGTGAACACACCCATGCTAAAGTTGACTAAAAAGAGGAATAAAAAATCGTAATGCCTTAATTAAAAAAATGAGGAAAACTCCAACCTTTAGGGACATGAATAATGTCCTTGAATTCTTTGAAAATTTATCACAAATAATTAAATGTTCTTCTTTAAAATACAGGGTGCATACGTCTGGACACATCTATCACACACCCTTCACCATATAGACAAGGTTTTATTTCAGTTCAAAGTTAGAGTTGGAAAAATCTTGAACAGAAAATTGTCTTTTCCATAAATGTCTTAGTTTGATCATACATATTTCAAAGTTGAGGATTCGTTATTTTGATTTAGCTTGGATTGGAACAAACACTAGACTATAACATCTTAGTTGATTAGTTTATTGACAAAACATACTATATATTTAACATATGAGCAGAAACCCCTAACAAAGCTTATTTGATGTCTATTTTAGAGTAAAAACTTTATACCCTATCCAAAACTAGTCAACAAAATGTCTTTTATTTCGTCTATAACAGTGCGTATCTGTGCGTTCATTCATTCATTCATTCATTCATTCACACACACACACACACACACACACACACACACACACACACACACAGAAACATGATTCACATTTAAACAGTATGCTATTTTTCCGTTTACAGACACTAACGTTATTCTATATCGCGATTAGAACAAAGCACAAGCATAAAACACTTACACACTTCTCAGCTGAATCTGTTGCTCCTCCTCGTGGTGAAAATAAACCAGCACTTGTTCTGAG
This sequence comes from Tiaroga cobitis, assembly GCA_030578255.1. Classification (NCBI taxonomy): domain Eukaryota; kingdom Metazoa; phylum Chordata; class Actinopteri; order Cypriniformes; family Leuciscidae; genus Tiaroga; species Tiaroga cobitis. Next base: position 7,287,419 of record CM060608.1, read on the forward strand.
GTAGGTAAATGTCCCAGGATTGTTCCTCATAGCCGCTCAAGATGACAGTAGATTAATCTGACTAAAAAATATAGTGTGTTTTCAGAGTTTATGGGCGTTAACGCATCTCAATGTGGTGCTTCACGTATTTGCGTTTGAATAGCGCGTGCTCTCCGTGGGCGTGTCACATTACCAGAGATAATGAGCTGAGAGAAAGATAATTAGAATGGCTGACACGTCTCTCTTTTTATATAGATTACATAAACGAAGAATATTTATTTTAGTTTTGAATCGGATCATTTAAAAGTACAAACTCAAATGATTTAAAAGATATATTGCTCATGTCTGGGTGAATAGTATTTGCTGAGTTTTGTTGAAGATTAGAGACGTGCTCCAGGAAAAAAGTTCACGGTGACTGAGAGGCAGAACGCACACCCTGTTTATATTCTTTATTTTACAAAAGCACAATATTTTATTTCGATTGTATGTGGGCACATAAAAAAGTAGACATTTAACAGATTATTTTCTCATATTTCTTAACTCTAAGTTCTCTACTTAACTCTACTTCTTTAAGTCTATGTTTATGCTATGTGAAAAAAACGAGCAAAACGCGCCGGCGCGTTTCTGGTCCCCAGAGGGTTAAATACAACCCAATTACAATTATAAATTAAATTCAGCAATTCAAAATTACATCTCTACCATGATATCTGGTCATCTCTGTGTTATAACGTGAATTGTCTCCGCCATTATCCAGGGCTGCGTACAGTAGGGGTATTTGTCATCTTATTTTATATTTTTTTGTCCATTTGGAGCGCGCGTCACGTCACCTATTAGCGTCGCGCCTGCCACAAGATCTCTCACTGTTTACATGAACCAGACACTCCGATGAGAGCACATAAAGTGCAATCCATCTCTTATTTACCATTTTTTCATCTTATTATATATTTTATTCGCTCCTTTGCCCGTATTGGAGCGCGTCTCGTGGCTCTTACTAGCGTCGGGCCAGCCACACAATCTCTCACTGTTTTAATCTACCAGACACTCCGATTGATACCAGCCTACACACAGACACGCAATTCATATTTAAACAGTCTTTTTGCGGTTTACAGTCAGACACTATTCAATATCGCGATTAGAACAAAGCACTTAAGAATAAATGACTTACTACATCAGCTGGATCCGTTGCTCCTCGAAATGAAACTACCAGCACTTCTGGTACATTTTCCAGGGTTATTAGATAGTATTATTCCTCACAGCGAAAGGATACGCTGTGTACACAGCTGTACAAGATACTTACTAAACACGATGTGTTTAGATCATTTGCGTTTGAATAGCGCGCGCTCTCCGTGGGTGTGGCACATTAATGCGTAATTAGGTATAATGAGCTGGAAAGAAAAATACTGACATTTCTCTCTTTTCATACAGATTACATAAACTGAGAATATTTATTTTAGTTTTGAATCGGATCATTTAAAAGTACAAACTCAAATGATTTAAAAGATATATTGCTCATGTCTGGGTGAATAGTATTTGCTGAGTTTTGTTGAAGATTAGAGACGTGCTCCAGGAAAAAAGTTCACGGTGACTGAGAGGCAGAACGCACACCCTGTTTATATTCTTTATTTTACAAAAGCACAATATTTTATTTCGATTGTATGTGGGCACATAAAAAAGTAGACATTTAACAGATTATTTTCTCATATTTCTTAACTCTAAGTTCTCTACTTAACTCTACTTCTTTAAGTCTATGTTTATGCTATGTGAAAAAAAACGAGCAAAACGCGCCGGCGCGTTTCTGGTCCCCAGAGGGTTAAATACAACCCAATTACAATTATAAATTAAATTCAGCAATTCAAAATTACATCTCTACCATGATATCTGGTCATCTATGTGTTATAACGTGAATTGTCTCCGCCATTATCCAGGGCTGCGTACAGTAGGGGTATTTGTCATCTTATTTTATATTTTTTTGTCCATTTGGAGTCTTTTTGCGGTTTACAGTCAGACACTATTCAATATCGCGATTAGAACAAAGCACTTAAGAATAAATGACTTACTACATCAGCTGGATCCGTTGCTCCTCGAAATGAAACTACCAGCACTTCTGGTACATTTTCCAGGGTTATTAGATAGTATTATTCCTCACAGCGAAAGGATACGCTGTGTACACAGCTGTACAAGATACTTACTAAACACGATGTGTTTAGATCATTTGCGTTTGAATAGCGCGCGCTCTCCGTGGGTGTGGCACATTAATGCGTAATTAGGTATAATGAGCTGGAAAGAAAAATACTGACATTTCTCTCTTTTCATACAGATTACATAAACTGAGAATATTTGTTTTTTTTTATATAAATTAATTCATTTAAAAGAAGAGAGTTCAAGCTTCATTATGGAAAAACACTCGTGCCTGTATGACAAGTATTCGCGGAATTACAGTTAATTTTCGGGCGCGTTTCAGAATGGACTTAACTGACAGAGAGAAGGCAGAACGTGCATCATGTTTGTTTTTCTTTATTTGGCGAAAAGCACAACACTTTGTTTTTATTGTGAGTATCCACAAAAAAAAATAGACACTTATCAGGATCTAATGATGTACAACACTTAATATGTTAGATCAAAATCAACAGAGTATTTTGAGTTTCTTTTGCACTGATAAGAAAAAAGCGAGACCCGCGCGATAGCCGACCTCAGAGGGTTAACGGAGGCCTGGGCGACCTCAGGCTGCATGGGCATTCGTGCCTCGAGTTGTTGCAGTTGACCTCGCTTTGAGCCACCGCTGCTCAGCGAGCTGGTGCTGGTCTGAAAAGACAACATCGCGACTGTTGCGCTAAGCGTCCCTCGCATGTCATAACTCACCCGTCACCTCCTCCTTGGAGTCAGAAGCTTCTGAGGTCCCTTCATTCCACTATTTCTTCCGGCCTGCTAAATTGTGCCGCCAACGAGCCTCACGACAACTGTGGCCAGGGAGAGTGGAGCCTCCATCCCCTAGCGATCCAGCTGGGCAGGGACCACTTCGGGGCCGCACAGTTACATCTGTTTGCCCCTCCGGATTCGTCCCTTAGCCAGTTGTGTTATTTCTGTCTGAGTGGACAAACCTTGGATAGACACTGGCTCTGCAGAAATGCGTTCCCCAGTGAGCCTTCTAATGAGCGGCTATGAGATTCATTGTCGCTTGGCACCTGTTTAAGTTCAGTGATTTCATCACACTCACGTGTTGAGCAGAGATGCTCCCGAAGCTCAGTGAAATTCATCACACTCAGGTGTTGAGCAGAGATGCTCCTGAAGCTCAGTGATCTTCACATGTAGTGTTAAGCAGTGCTCCTGTCTTGTGTGCGCATGTCGCTTACACCTACTGTGCTAGGTCAGGAGTGGAGCAGGTCTTGATAGTTCCACCTTATTGGCCCAACCAGACCTAGTTCCACTGGACAGCCTTCCTGACTTCCCCTGAATACATTTCAGGGACGGGGCATGATGTCCTCCGCGTTCAGACCCCTGGCGAGATTTCAGGCCAGTCCTAAAAGCTGGACACGGAGGTTCAGGTGGCTACCGCAGGAATATGTGGTAGTTACCATCACTTCTGCAAGCACCCCGTAAAAAGAGGAAGTTGTGCTTACGCCAAATAGATGTGGAACCTATTTGTTGAGTGAGTCTTCTCTCCGTGAGGAGATCCTGAGAGCGTTCGGTCATTTCAGTGCTCTCTTTCCTGCAAGATGGGTTGGGGTAGGCTGTTTTCCTCCACCCTCAAAATTATGTTGCCTCTGTTTTTCTTAACACACATCATGATGCAGAAGCATGGGAAGCACGTCCTGATCATCAGGTTCCTGAGGGAACAAGGGAATCTTAAAGTCTTGTGCCCCTCTTTATCCTCTTGGGCCTTATCTCTGGTGCGACTGCACTGCAGAGACCGCCCCTGAGCCACTGCAGGCAGTGAGTTAAAAATTATGTTTTTTAAAGAAACAGTTCTCCTGCTCTCTACTACAGGGTAGGGACTTGCTCGTTTTCAGTCAACAAGTTGTGCCTGGAATTCGAGCCGGCTAACTCTCACGAGCTGATACCCCAGCCTGGATATGTGCCCAAGGTTCCTACCTCTCCCTTAAGCTGGGACCAGATGATGAGCCTGCAAGCGCTGCCCCGGAGGAGGTAGACCCAGCCCTGGATTTTCTCTGTCCGTCCACTTCATTGTGGTTATACGTGCACAAAATGCAAACCTTAGACCAGCTTGTCTATTAAGGAAGTTAGCAGAGAGGGAAGCCTGTTTCCCAGCGAGGTTGGCCCACTGAATGGTGGCTGCCTTCATATTGGTGAAAATCCTGAGATGCACATGTCCACTTAGGTGGTGAGCTCCTCTTAAGTGAGTGTGTGCTCCCGCCTAGGTGTTGACACAGAGTGCTTCACTGACAGATATTCTTGAGTTGGGGGCTGAGCGACACCTCAGTCGAACCGCTGCTTCCCGTGGGCTCCCTTCTCGTGAAGCCAGTTTCACCGTTAGCCCGGTTCGAAGTGTCGGCTTGCTGCGCCATTCCCCTCCTATGGACTAGATACATGCGCCATTTCTGCTCCAGTTGAGTTCCCTCCAACCGAACCCTGTTGAGTTCCTCCGTACTCCTCTGTCATTGGACGTGGCGGAACGCCTGGTGTTAGGCCTACCACTCGTAACCATTGTGGAACCTGTGTTAGGCTGGCTCCATATGTTGCAATCCCTACGGTGATCCCATATGCATATTCTTCCATGGTACGGCTCCCTGCGGCGAGCCCATGTCTTCCCTCGGCAGAGCTTACTCTACCGTCACTGTCCGGTTGAGTCTCCCCCTGTCATAGGCTGGAGCCACCCCAGTGACATTCCATATGTTGTACTGCCCGGTCATCGGCCCAGTTCTTATGTGTATTCTCCACATTACCTCCCTTCGGGCAGGATGTGGCTTCCGCAGCGTCCCTTCCTTCCATGTACAGGAAACGCATTCCCAGTGGGCCTGTAGGAACAGCAGTGACTTCCCTGATCTAAGCTCTGTCCCTTCTCCGCCTTAAATTACGGGGGGATCAAGAGGCTTTTTGTCTAGGCAATGGAAGGTGGCAGCTTTAGTGGCGTGTTCAATGGTTGATGCCCATTCAGTTGACGTCAACTACGTCTGATGTTCTCGACTGAAAGGGAACGTCCTGGTTGCGTATGCAACCCACCGTTCCCTGAAGGAGGGAACGAAGGACGTAGTTCCCTTGCCACTACTGCTGGACCACCGCTGACTCCTAGTTACGCTCAGCTCCTCAGCGAAAAAGCAACTAGTGCGTGCATCCACTTGCGTATTTATACCCTCGCCGCGGAGGCGGAGTGTGTGATTTAAATCCCTGGCGTTATCGGATGGATGGTGTTAAAAGCACTTGAGAAATCAAAAAACATGATTCTCACCGTGCTGCCGGGCTTCTCCAGATGGGCGAGGGCATGATGATGTAGGCAGATCACAGCATCCTCCACCCCGATGTTGGGTCTGTTGGCAAACTGTAGCGGGTCCATAGAGGGGCCCACTGCGGAACGGAGATGTTGCAGGACCAGTCTCTCCAGCGTCTTCATCAGTTGTGATGCAATAGCCACCAGCCTGTTGCTGTTGGGGTCTTTAGGGTGCGATGTTTTTGGCACCGGTACCACACAGGAGATCTTCCACAGCTGTGGTACCACTCCCAGCTTCAGACTCAGGTTGAAGATCCTCTCCTTAACTCCACATAACTGGTCTGCACTGGACTTCAGGAGCCTAGAGCTGATGCCATCAGGACCTGCTGCTTTTCTCACCTTGATCTTCCTTAGAGCCTGTCTCACCTGTACTGCTGTGAAGGACAGGGGTGAGCAGGGCGATCAGTGCTGGTGATGTGAAGAAGTCTTTATGGGGATGGAATGGGTGAGAGGTGAGTTGAGCCTATGGTGTGAAAGACCGAGGAAGTGCCTTGTCCCGGTGGAGTGAAGATGGGGTGCAGTTGCGTGGGGCGAGTGATGGCTGACTGATCAAACCTGTTGAAGTGGTGGTTCAGTTCATTCAGCCACTTAAGGTCCCCCTCGGCCTGTATGGGGGGTGCTTTAAATCCTGAGATGGTCTTCAAGCTGCTCCACAACCCCCTAATGTCTCTCTGTTCCAGCTGTCTATTTAGTTTCCTCTTGAAGCAGGCCTTCCCCTCTCTGACCTTCCTCCTCAGCCTCTTCTGTACAGCCTTCAGCTCAGCCTTGTCCCCTGATCTGAAAGCTCTCTTCTTCTCCTTTAAGAGAGCCTTAATGTCAGGGGTAATCCATGGCTTGTTGTTTGGAAAACACCGTACCGTCCTGGTGGGCACAGTGTTCTTGTAGCAGAAATTAATATAGTCCGTGATACATTCTGTAATGGCGTTGATGTCCTCCCCGTGTGGGTCACAGAGCTCTGACCACATAGTGGTTTCAAAACAATGTTTGAGAGCCTCCTCGCTCTCTGTAGTCCAGCTCTTCACTGTTCGTAACACAACAGGCTCCCTGAGTACAATAGGCCTATACACAGGCTGGAGACGAACCATATTGTGATCAGCTCTCTCAATAGGGGGAGGGGAATCACAGTGTATGCCTCCTTGATGTTAGCAAAATAAAATAAGTCCAATATTTTATCTTCTCTGGTAGGACAGGTGACATACTGGGTAAGGACAGCACAGATGAAGGAGACACATGGTTAAAATCACCAGAGATCAGGAAAAGGACCTGTGGGTGCTGTGTCTGGAGCCTGCTGGTGACTGAGTACAGGACATCCATTGCTGTCTCCGCATGCGCAGATGGAGGCACGTACACTGCTATCACAATAACATGTGAAAACTCACGTGGCAGATAATATGGCCGCATACTAACAGCAAACAATTCAATGTCATGACTACAGAATCGCTCCTTAATTGTGCAATGCTCAGGTTTACACCATCTTTCATAGTACAATCCAATCGAGGAAAGTACAATCCAATCGAGAAAGAATGAGTAAAAAGATAGAAGAAGTGAGGAGCTATTGCAACCAGCTGCTGCTCTCATCAGCGCAGGAAAAAATCGTAAGTAGTTTCACAGACAGAAATTAATGACATAAGGTGAGTATTTAAAAAACAATACAAAAATATTATTTACATTAAAAGCCTCGTGTTGTCCCAAACTTGTATGAGTTTCTTTCTTCTGCAGAACACAAAAGAAGATATTTTGAAATATATGGGTAACCAAACAGTTGATGGTAGCCATTGACTTTCATTGTACCCATATTCTTCAAAATATCTTCTGTCTTCTGCAGAAGAAAGAAACTCATACAGGTTTGGAGCAACTTGAGGGTGAGTAAATGATGACAGGATTTTCATTTTTGGGTGAACTATCCCTTTAAGAATATTCCTGCATTGCAATTCATAGTACAAGCTCGTTTTGGTTTTGATTCTGTTTACACTCTCTTGTTGCACAAAGCAGGTAAGAAACAGCTGAAAAAGAAAAACAAATCAAGTTTACCCTTCATCTCCTCCCATCCATCTCTGTTGAAATAGTTCAATGTGGTTGTAATTTTTACATTTTACAAAAAAAAAAAAAAAAAAAAAAAATTACACCATGTAAACCCACTAATCCCCATTTGTCCAATAATTTGATAGTAGTACTCATGGGTCTTTTTTAAAGTGTAGTTCCCTGCTGCAATTCTCAAATATGAGCAGTCTTTGAAACTGTCTTTGTTTGGGCATTTTATCTCAAGAAGTCCGTGGACTGGATCCGCTGTCATGTCAACTACTTTCCTGTCAGGAGAGGCTCCTAGGTGTGGGGCATGATGGATTAATTATTAAGCCAGAAGGGAACACTTTGTTTCCAGTGAGTTTTTCATAATCTGCAGCAGCAACATGTTTAAGTTGTATGCCTCTTTTCATTGCTTTTGTTTGAACTGTTTGTTTAGCAGTCATGTTAGCAGCTAACTTTTCAAAGTCTTTCACTCTAGAACATACTTGCTTGAAAGATGTTGATGTAATCCTCTCTGCATGTAGTCGCTGCCAAGTGGTGCTGCTTTCCCTGGTTCCTCTTTTCAGATGTAGTGAATCCTCTGGTGTAATTATCAAACCTCCATAGAAATCATGTTCTCCATAGATAACAGACTGCTCTCGAATGTTCTATCATGTGATTACCATAGCATTGTGATCTCAGACCATGCTCCCACGTCACTAGACATAAACTTCCCCAACCACAACCGTTTTTTTAAACCATGGAGATTTAACTAAAATTTGCTTGCCAATGACCCTCTGGTGGATTCTTTAACCCTTTAGGCGCCAGAGGTTTTTTCCATAAAAGTTCGATTTTGACATCTTAATTTCACAAGGCTATATCTTAAAAGTGAAAAAAGATAGAGACTTTCTGTAAATTAGAGAAATATTAAGGATGACCCAAAGTTTATTTAGGGATTACATTTTCCATCTAATTTGCATATTATGACGTCATATGGTGGCAGAAATCTTGGATTATAGAAGTTTCATGAAAAGTCACATGTTTAAATGATAAAATGCATCATATCTTTCCCCCTAAAATGTCCATCACCTTCTGTATGCTATATTGCACACAATACTGAATGCTCAGGTATATAGGAAGTAGTAAACACACTGTGTAAATAATTATGATTACTGCAATGCTCTTCTGGCTGGACTTCCATCATGTGCAACTAAACCTCTACAAATGATCCAGAATGCTGCTGCTCGTCTCGTCTTCAACGAGCCCAAAAGGGCCCACGTCACTCCTCTGTTCATCTCTCTGCACTGGCTACCACTCTCTGCTCGCATCAAGTTCAAGGCTTTGACGCTTGCTTACAGATTGACCACAGGTTCAGCCCCCTCCTACTTCCACTCACTACTACAAGTGTACATCCCTACCAGAAGCCTACGATCGGTCAATGAGCGACGGCTCGTGGTACCATCACAGCGGGGCACAAAATCACTCTCCAGGACATTCTCATTCACAGTTCCATGCTGGTGGAATGATCTCCCCACCGTCATCCGGAATGCAGAATCCCTGACAACATTCAAAAGGCAACTGAAAACTCATCTCTTCCGGGAGCACTTAACATAAAAAAAAAAAAAAAAAAAAAAAAAATCCTTTCCTTTAAATCCTCGCTTGCCTGGCTTATGCTACTCCGAGCAATGCCTGAACTTTGTATTTTGAACACTTCTTGCGTTGTTTTTGCCTCTTCACGATGACTCGCTTGGTTTAGTCCTCAATTGTAAGTCGCTTTGGATAAAAGCGTCTGCTAAATGACTAAATGTAAATGTAAATGTACTAATAAATGGTAGAACAAATCGTATGCAAGTAGTGGTTGGTCTTTTGCTGTAAAGATTTTCCATTTACTACATACAGTAAGCACTCTGATTCCATGTATGGGGCACATATATATTATTCATATGACACACAAACACAAGTAGACAAGACCTGTTTAGTTCAAAAGATCACTCGCGACGGCAAGGCATCATGAGTGAGATGATACGAGCAGCGCGAGCGCGGTCAGATCTGCCTCGCGCGCGCGCCGAGTATGCACATTCATTGCGACTCCCCACCCTGCCTTCACGTTGCCCCCTAACTGTACTATGAATAATTCGACCTCGTCTAACATACCCAGTGATAACAGACAAAGTCTCCACCACAATACTGTCGCCGCGATTACGGAGAGGCTCTGATAAAATGCCTCACTCGCACAATAGCTCCGCTTTTGATCGCACTGATTCAATGCGCTCTTACTCGAACATTTTGTACAGAAGCATGACGTTTTTTTTGAGTCTGAGATGAAGTATGACATGTCTGCCATCCAGTGGAGGGGAGGTCGAACGAAATTTGACACCCAATTTGGCAAAATTGGCCGTTTTATTCAGTGCCGCATCTTGTCGAGTAAACTCGACCGTGGCGCCTAGAGGGTTAAGATCAAGCATTGAACTATCCTTTGAAATGAATGACAAGCCAGACGTGACGAGGGGTACCTTATGGGAGTCCTTCAAGGCATATTTAAGAGGCCAGATAATTTCCTACGCAGCCCACCTCAGAAAAACTGCCATGTCCAGACAAACCGAGCTAGCACAAAAGATTCTGGAAATAGATGATAACTATGCAAATAACCCAGACCCCTCACTTTATAAGAAGCGTCTACAATATCAGACAGAGTTTAACCTTTTAACCTCAAACGATGCAGAAATGCAACTGCTTAAGTCGAGACAAAGAATTTTTGAGTCAGGGGACAAGGCTGGCAAACTCCTTGCTCAGCAAGCCAGAGCTGCAGCAGCATCTAGGTTCATTCCTAGTATCATATCTTCATCAGGTGCCACTACTACTGACCCAAAGCTTATTAATGAAACATTCTCCAAATTCTACTCTATATGCCTCCGATCACCCTAACACCAGTTCAGCATGTGGGTTAAGCACTATTGAGTTCCCTAAAGTGGATCAGGGGCTAGTAGAGAATTTAGCTGAGCCAATCTCCACAACTGAGATCATGGGGGCGATAACTACATTGCAGAGTGGGAAATCACCTGGTCCAGATGGATTCACAGTAGAATTCTATAAGAAATTTGCCCCACTTATCTCTACAGATTTACGTGACATGTATAATGAGGCCCTGTCACTTGGCCGACTTCCTCCAACCCTGACCAATGCCACAATTACTCTTCTACTAAAAAAGGACAAAGATCCCTTACTTTGTAGCAGCTTCAGACCCATATCATTATTAAATGTGGACTACAAAATTCTTGCTAAGATTCTAGCCCTCTGTCTTCAGAAGGTTTTGCTAGGAATTATTTCAGCAGATCAAACAGGCTTTATGCTGGGGAGGCACTCATTTCACAACACCAGGAGACTCCTAAACATTCTGAACATGCCCAGCTCCAGCACTCCTGAGATATTGGTGTCGCTGGATGCTGAGAAAGCCTTTGATAGGGTGGAGTGGGAGTTTCTTTTTGAGATGATGGAGAGATTTGGTTTGGGTTCAGGTTTCATATCATGGGTAAAGTTGTTATATTCATCCCCAGTAGCATCTGTACAAACAAACAATGTGCTCTCACTCTATTTTCAACTTTACCGCGGTACAAGACAAGGGTGTCCATTGTCCCCTTTACTGTTTGCCATAGCTATTGAGCCTTTGGCTATCTGGCTAAGATCTGAAGAAAATTGAGGGCATATCACGTCAAGGTACAGTACACAAGCTTTCACTGTACACGGATGACTTGCTTCTGTATGTGTCCAACCCTTCTACCTCTCTCCCCGTAATTTTAGAAATCTTAAAACTATTTGGCCAACTGTCAGGTTATAAACTACATTTTGGAAAGAGTGAGTCATTCGCAATCAACAACTTAGTAGGAAAATTGCCAAACCATGTAGCCCCTTTTAAATGGGTGGACCAAGGTTTCAAATATTTGGGCATTTTCATCACCGGGTCCTTGGCAAACACTTTTAATAGCAATTTTGTACCTCTGCTTAAAAAAGTCGAGGACGACCTCAACAGATGGTCTACCCTGCCCTTCTCCTTAGCTGGTAGGGTTAACCTAATCAAAATGACCATCCTCCCAAAGTTTCTTTACCTATTCCAACACATCCCGGTACTTATCTCAAATAAGTTTTTTACTAAAGTAGATAAATTAATCTCTCTTTCCCTTTCGAAGGGAACTCGCACTGCGTCGAATGACGCTTCGGGGAACGCCTCAGGCGTGACAGGTGTCTGAAATCACTATCAAATCACGTCAATCACATTGACCGGCGACAGCCCGTGAATCATTAACGTGAATGATTAACGTGCGACCTGGAAGTATTTAAGGGCGCCTTGCAAACATGACAAATCATCTCATCGTCTTCAGGGACTGTTTGTGTGAAACGCTATTCAGCTTACGTCAGAAAAAGGTAAGAGATGAAACGCACAGCTAATGCCTGGTTCAGATTACACGATTTTAGCCCGATTTTGGCACGATCCGTTTGACGTAGGGTGACGTGGGGATTCGTAAACGACAACGGGCGTCGGGACGCAAGATTCGATCGTATCATCTCGTATAGTGCGTCATAGTGGGCGACAACCTACGTCGCGTCTGCGATGCTTCACGACATCACGACAAAAAGACTAGCATGTTTAATTTTTTTAACGGTCGTCCACGACGGGTTCCGTCACATGTATGAGGTTGACCAATAGCACAGAAGCTTTTCCGTACACAACTTTCAAAAATGGCGAAACGAAAGAGATACGATTGTGCTACTAGGTGGAGTTATGACATGGAGGAAAGGTTCGTGGTAGTAGTGGGAAGTTCGGATCATTTTACTGACTCGGATCTTTGAGTCTCGTTCAGCAAAATGAACGAATCTTTTTTCGAGTCATTTCGTTCATTTCAGCATAATATAATTAAAATGGCATGTTATATCCCAACACATCTAGTACTTATGAAAATGTTGATTAAATTTGTAAAAAATAATAAAAAATAAACTATAGGGTAATGCAGCCAAAGCCAAATTATAATAAACCGAAATTTGTATTGATTGATTAGTTGTTGGGTCTTAAGTTCAGGCTATTGCAGTCTGATTCTGTTAGTTCACCTCACCTCCTGATCCGAGACGTTCTTTCCTTTGCAACTTTATATTTATCAGGTTTGTTCTCCTCCTTTCGTGTCTCGAGACGTTGTCGACTCGTCAGTGTCTGACTCTGATCTGTGCTGTCTGCTGGGCCGTGCCGTGTGTGATACAGCAGGGCCGGAAAGAGTAATGATTAGTTCATCTTTCGAGTTCGGGTTCGGCCGGGTCCGAGTCTCTCGTTCTTCCTGTCAGTCCCATAGAGACTATGCTGTCAGTACCGGAAAGAGAAATGATTAGTTCATTTTCTTCGAGTCTTCGGGTTTGAGTCTTTCGTTCTTTTGTCATGTGACGGCTAGTATTTCGCATCAAATACAACATTAGATTCGTATTATTGACTGCGTCTGAATTGTATATTGTTTTATATTTAGGAATTAAAATACAAAATATGTGAAATAAACATTATCTGAAAAATAAAAGTTCCATCTTATTATTGTCCCAGTTCGTCTCTTTTCTAAATGTTTCTTGTGCATCTGTGGTGTGTTTTATTATATATTATACATTAACTATGTGCTTGTTTGTAAAAAGGTTGTGAATTAGTGACAAGTCACGAGACAAAAGAACGAAGGACTCAAACCCGAAGACTCGGTACAGACAGCATAGTCTCTATGGGACTGACAGGAAGAACGAAAGACTCGGACCCGGCCGAACCCGAACTCGAGACTCGAAATATGAACTAATCATTTCTCTTTCCGGTACGGACAGCATAGCCTCTATGGGACTGACAGGAAGAACGAAAGACTCGGACCCGGCCGAACTAGAGACTCGAAATATGAACTAATCATTTCTCTTTCCGGTACTGACAGCATGGGACTGACAGGAAGAACGAAAGACTCGGACCCGTCCCGAACCCGAAGACTCGAGAGAGATGAACTAATCATTTCCAGTACAGATTCAGATTCAGAAACCATATGTTGCGCAATGCGCATGCGCGGTCAACACAAAATGAACGAATCACTCTCTGAGACAACTCGGTAGTCCCGAGTCATATTAAAGATTCGTTCAAAATGAACGAATCATCACTAGTTCGTGGAGCTGTGGCAACAGTAACAGAAAACAATATTTTACCTCAAGTTCTCTTTGGAGTATTGACAGCCCACACTGTCCTCTTCAAGCAATCCAGGAACGTGTCCATTGTCGGGTTTTCTTTCTTTTTTTACGTTTTTCTGAACACAGGACAGCCAACACTCACCGCTTCATTCATTGTTTGTTTACGTTCGTTTCCGGAAGTCACTCGCTACTAGTTTCGCCTTCTCGATGACATCACGCGCGTCATTAAAGACGGCACACAATGACTGGTCAGGAAGCAATGTCTAGTCTGACATGTTTCTTGTCCACGACACGACAAGATTTTAGGAGTCAAAATCGCGTAATCTGACACAGTGACTATCGTAACAGACAAAAAAATTGTGTAATCTGAACCAGGCATAAGGCAGATTGTTTTCGTAAGTGTGCCGACCCGTGTCCGAGGTTTCTGACACCGGCTGACACACGAGCTGTGCGTTTTTTGCCTGGGAGAAGAGCACGCACGGGAGGTTCTCGAGGGAGCCCTCTGTGCGAACTGCGAGCGTTTTTCTCTTAAAACGCTCTGCTCTCGTCTATCCCTCTTCTTGAGTGAAGGGGGTGTAGCGTCTGGTCCTCATGGGGCGGGTCCCGCTCATGCCGAGGCCGAGCGACGACTGACGTCATGGGGTTCCCAGATGGAGCTCGTCGATCGCCTTGAGAGGGCTGTTAACCTCTCAGACAATTCGACGGCTGAAGAGGGCGAACTGCAGGTCGATGGGGATGATTACTCAGCGACTGTTCCTGCAGTTGCGGCTCTTCTGGACGCGCAGGAGATGGTTAAGGAGGTTTATGATCAGGTAGATCCTGAACCTCCTCAGCCACCCTGCCCCGTGTATGCAGAGCTGGTGGATGTGATGGAGCGCGCTGCTGATAGGCTGCAGTTGCCTTGGCAGCGCGCTGGAGGAGAGACCGCTCACGGTAGGCTCGATGATCGGTTTCTCCCCGGCCATACACCACCAGTTCGGGTGAGCCTTCCATTCCTTCCTGATCTTCACTTGGAGATTGAGAAGGCATGGAAGAACCCATACTCTGCCCGTATTCACCAACCACAGCGGGCCAGTTTCGCTGATGTTGAGGGGATCGGAGAGGATGGGTACGTGTCAATGCCACCCATTGACGAGACGTTCGTGAACTATCCCGTATTTGGGCGGGCAGCGACACTGAGAGCTCCAACCCTGTCATCCAAACCGCTGAAAACAACGGCTCGTTTGAATGGCAGAGCGTACACGGCAGTAGGTCAGGCCGGTGCTGCACTACACACTATGGCGGTGTTGCAGGCATACCAGGCCGACCTGCTGGGGGATCTCGACCAGGGGGCAGGGATGTCCCCTGAGGCGGTGGCTGAGCTGCGCCGGACCACAGATCTGGCTCTCCGGGCTACCAAGCAAACCACCGCCACGATCGGCCGGTCGATGGCAGCGATGGTGGCCACGGAGAGGCATCTGTGGCTAAATCTAGCCGGCATCGGGGAGAAAGAAAAGGCCTTTCTCCTCGATTCGCCGGTTTCGCCTTCTGAACTCTTTTAGCACCTCCGTAGAGGCCGTGGTTGAGACGTTCAGGGAGGCGAAGGCACGCTCAGCAGCATTTAAGACCTGAGATCCACGTCCGCACCCGGGCAGGCGGGAGACCCTGGCCCTTCACGGACTGAGGACCGTAGGCAGGGCCAGCGAGCCAGTGTCGCCTCTTGTGCACCCCCTCCCTCGAGGAGCAGGTCGCAGAGGAGGCGTGACTCCCGCAACAGAGGAGATTTGAGGGAGGTTATCCAGCACAAACGCACACTGCGTCGGTAATGGATAACCTCCCCGGAGGGTCTCTAAATCTGCCCTCTCTCCTCTGACCCCCAAGCGTTCATTACATCAGGCCTGGGGATGGGCCTATGATGAGAACTATGTTCTGATTGCCCACCTAGGCTTGGTTAGTGGAAACGCCCCTTTCAGGCATGTAAAGTGGCGGATCCCAGGTTCGTAAGAACTATCTGGCGAGCCTTCACTTCGCACGCCGCAGGTGAGCTGCTGGTCTTTATAAAGAGTATTTTCTGTGATAAAAAACAATATGTTCTCTCTTTACAGACCTCGTTCCCTGTATAGTTATGGGGTCATGTAACAGGCAAGATAATAAGGTAAGAGAACTTATTGGATTATCAGGGCCCTGAAGTTCCCCGTTAGGTGGCCAGAACGATAACTATATTAGCCTTCGGGCTTTTAGCCACCTCAGGGTAGAGTAGTTGGTCCCTCTATTGGATGTTTTACTTAGAGTGGTGACTGACGCTAGAGCTTCAGATAGATCTTATGTTCGGCCCATGGGACCGTTTAGACTTTTCTGAGTATTTCGCCCCTTGAGCTCTGTTGAGTTTTCATTAGGTTGAGCGGTTCTGCAGCCCTTTTTATGGAATAATACAGACTATATTCTTCAGTAGACTGTGGCTCCTCCGAGCCCTCAGATAGATATGGAAGCTTTAGCTTAAGTTCTGTCAGGAAGACTCAATCAGTGCGTCATGTATTACTTCATCCCTATCCAATCAGGTGTTAACAGCCACAGTATAAAAGATTGGTACTTACACTTGTTTGAGTCCGCAGATGCTGACGCTGCCATTCATTTGCTCGCGATCAGTTGCGTACCGCCATGTCTCAGGTAACTCAAAT
Organism: Tiaroga cobitis; assembly: GCA_030578255.1. Lineage (NCBI taxonomy): Eukaryota > Metazoa > Chordata > Actinopteri > Cypriniformes > Leuciscidae > Tiaroga > Tiaroga cobitis. The sequence continues at coordinate 7,303,685 of CM060608.1, forward strand.
TGTCTGTGACTATTCCGAATCTGACGACAAATTCGTCCAGCCACCGTCTACTACTGCACGGCGCAGTACACGTATTCAGCGCCGTTACTCTCTATGGACACTCTCGTCTTCGACCAACATAACCAACTCCCTCGAAGCAGCTGGTATTCCCTTTAACCACGACTTGTCCAGGGAGGATCTGGTTCTCTTGGCCCAGAATACTCTGGGCAATCCTCCTAATCCAATGGATCAATCTTCTTCAACAAGTACTCCGTCAACTCAGCCAAAACAAGCAGGCCGGAAGAGAACAGCGAAATCTTCTTCAACCCCTCCAGCAAAAAGATCCTCGCAGCAAGCCCGGGCTTCTTCTCCTGTTGACACCACTGATCGCGCAGATCCAAACGATCTCCTCATCAAAGCAGTACAAAGCCTTTCTCAAACCGTCAAAGGATTAGAATCAAAGATGGCGAAGTTTGAAAATACTTTCGTTAATCCTCTCCTCAGCCCGTGCCCCGCCATAAACGTTTCAGTTATTCCTCAGGCCGGTCCTCCTTTTGACGGATCCAGCGATCCATTGAGCGTGCCTTCATCTCACCAGCAAGCCCTTCCTTCAACGAGGCAAAATCCATTTCTGGATGTTCCTGCTCCTCTCTCAACTCCAGCTTTTAATCTCGCTACGGCATCACCAGCTCAATCATTTGGTAGGCGATTTGTTTCACCAGCCGCCGCCACTGTGTCTTCTAATGTCAGAACCAATATCATCCAAGGTAAGGACATTAATTTGGCTTCTCTACTACTTCCTTCGCCTGCAGCAGACAGGAAAATGGTTGACTGCGGTGACGTGGCAGTCTTTCTCAAGACATCCGATCCCAGATTGCAACGCAATCTTTCTTTTTCTGAATTCGTTATCGCTTTTAGCATCTTCAGAGACATTCTGTGTCAAACATTTCCCGATAGAAGGGAAGAGCTCGACCTTTATTTAGGTATGATGGCTGATTTAACCAAAGGTACGGGGGCACCCTCTTCTATGAATACCACAAGTCATTTTCCGCTAAACCTGCATCTTTTATCACGCTGTACAATTCAAAACTAGACTGGTCTGTCACTGACTCCGAACTGCTCATTCGCCATTTCGGTGATCAAAAAACTCTGGCTTGCTCTAACTGTAGCTCTTGTAGCTTCTGCAAGGATCCGCACCCGAAATCCGTCTGCCCACGCCGGTACAGACCAACTCCCCGCGGGAAAGCCCCAAATTGGAAAAAAATTCTGATTAACGCTCATCCTTCTACTCCTATTAATGTTGCAGTTCTATCACGCTACCTCTCTTCTCACCCCGATTCAACTTTCGTTGATTACCTAATCTCCGGTCTGTCCCAAGGGTTTCGGGTGGGCATCCTTTCCCAACTCACTTCTATTTTTCTAGCAAAAAATGTGCAATCACCCACAAATGAACCAGGCGTGGTTTCCGCCTTGCTAGAGAGAGAAGCTAATAAAGGATATGTTATTGGCCCTTTTGCTTCTCCCCCTTTTTCTCCTTTCCGGGTCAATTCTATCGGTGTAGCCACACGCAAATACTCCGCTAAAAAACGCCTCATTTTTGACATGTCTTCCCCGCATTCCTCTTACACAGCAAGCGTAAACGAATGTATTCCTCTTCCACCTTTTTCTCTTCACTACGCGTCAGTTGACAATGCCATTCATTTAATTAAGCTAGCCAGCCAGGGTGCTTGGTTAGCAAAAGCTGACATTACAGACCCTTTTAAGACTATGCCAATTCATCCTTCAGACTGGCCACTTTTCGGCGTCAGATGGAATTCAAAATTTTATTTCGCAGTAAGACTCACTTTCGGGTGTAGAAGCAGCCCTCACATTTTTAATAATCTCTCAGAGGCACTGTGTTGGATCTTGTTGAACGTGTGCAAGCTACCTTTCGTTTTACATCTGCTCGATGACTTTCTGCTAATTGATTTTCCATCTAACCATTCCTCTATTCTAGACATCCTTAAACAGGTCTTCAGCGATGTCGGCGTTCCCCTCTCCGCTGAAAAAACAATGGGCCCTCCTACTTCGCTAGAATTTCTAGGCATTACACTCGACACGATCAACATGCAAGCTTCTCTCCCTCTCGAAAAGCTTCTAAGAATTAGGTCTTTTCTACGAGTCGTATCGAAGCACGACGTGCTGTCTCTGCTCGGGCATTTAAATTTCGCTATGAGCATTATTCCCCAAGGCAGGACTTTAATTTCTCGACTATTAAATTGGCTCACTCTGTCCCAAATTTAAGTGATTCGGTTTTACTCGACGAAGGCTGTCTGTCCGATCTCAAATTTTGGACTCGCTTGCTGAATAACTGGAACGGGATCTCCTTTTTCTATAATGACGCTCTCGAATCATCCGCTGATTTACAATTATTCTCCGACGCTGTCCCTTCCATCGGGTTCGGCGTCTTTTTTCAAGGCCAATGGGTCACCGAAAAATGGCCAAAAGATTTTCCTAAATCTGATTGTGGCTCAATCTCTTCCACGCTCTGAGATTTATCCTCTCGCCGTCGCCTGCGTCATCTGGGGTTCGGCATGGACGCGCAAACGCATCTTGTTGTTTTGCGATAACGAAGCGACCGTTGCTATCATTAATAAAGGCAGATCTTCTTGCCCTAAGATCATGCCTTTCCTGAGACGCCTAGTATGGCAATCTGTCGTCTTTTAATTTCATAATTAAAGCGGCTCATATTCCTGGTCACCATAACACTATTGCTGATGCGATATCTCGTTTTCGTTTTCAGGCTTTCAGACAGCTCTGCCCTTCAGCCAATACCGATCCAACACCATGCCCTCCCCTAGCAGCCATAATGCTAAACTAGGAGAGTTGCTCAGCTCGGCTAGACGCTTTATCTCACTGGGTGTCGCTCCCTCCACACTTAAAGCTTACATTTCAGCATGGTCCGCTTTTGTTATGTTTTGTTTTTCCATGCATATTCTGTTATTTCCCATCTTGATTTCGACCGTTTGCTCTTTTCTAGTTTTCAATTTCGAAAATCACAACCTTAAAATTTCTTCTTTACGTAGATTGCTCGCTGGTATCCAATTCCATGCTACTTTGATCCTAATTTTCCAAGTCTCTTCTCGGCATATTCCGTCCGACTATTACTTAAAGGCTTAGCTAAATCCTCTACAAAAATACCAGACAAACGCTTGCCAATTACATTGCCTTTATTGCACAGGCTTATTACTTCTCTTCGGAACGGTCTCTTTTCTACCTATTCAAACATTCTGCTCGAGGCTGTTTTTCTATCAGCTTTCTATGGTTTCATGCGTGCAGGTGAATTCACCTCAGAAACCAAAAATTTCGATCCCGCCCGTGGTATTTCTTTTTCCGACCTTCGCTTTTCACCCGATTTCTTCACTCTCTTTCTTAAACACTCTAAGACCGACTCTCAATGCTCGGGTGTCACAATAACTATTTCAAAGATTAATAACACTTTCTGTCCCTTTCTCTCCATGATTAAATTTCTTAAAATTCGTCCTTCTACTCCCAGTCACGCCTCTTTATTCATTCTTACTAACGGAGCACCTCTCTCCAAAACCTGGTTTAGGACCCATTTAGTTTCTGCCCTCAAAAGCTGCTGTTTACCCCCCTCCCTTTATACCGGTCATTCGTTCCGGATTGGGGCTGCCACCACAGCAGCCGAACGAGGAGTGTCTACATCAGCTATCAAAATAATGGGAAGATGGTCTTCCTCAGCTTTCGAATCCTACATAAGAACTGATTAAAAAATTATCATTGAAGCCCAGCAAGCTCTTCATTAATAATCCAGGTAAATCCTCTCGCAACTACTGGTGGTGGTGGTACTACGTTAATCACTTGAGCGCAGTTCAATTTGCACTATCTGATAACGCCCCTCTGTACTCGTCTCTGTGTTTGTGTTTTGTCTCGCGGTGTCTCCGCTCGTCTTCTGTCTTTATGTGATCCTCCCCGGCCACTAGTTTAGCTGTGGTCTGTGCAGGCTATCATAGCTTTGTTCTTACGGTCCATCGCTGCCTGGTCCGTCTGGTCTAGTGGCCTTGTTTCGTGAATATTGTCTTTCATGTGGCATTAGCGGTCGGTGTGGCTCCTAAGCGGTCTCGTCTCTGTGGTCTCCCATGGCCGTGTGGCCTATCGTGGCCTTGTCCTTTAAGGTCCATCGTGGCCTAGTGACCTCTAGGGGTCTTGGTTTCATGTGGCTCTATGGCCGTGTCTATGATTAGCTCGTTATGTGTGGCATATTGAAGCCTGTCCTACATGTGGCCATCCGTGGTCTGTGGTCCATCGCGACCTTCTGTGTGGCTTAGCAGCTCTGTCTTATAGGTTTGTCTTCATGTGGCATTAGCGGCCGGTGTGGCTCCTAAGCGGTCTCGTCTCTGTGGTCTTCCATGGCCGTGTGGCCTACCGTGGCCTTGTCCTCCAAGGTCCATCGTGGCCTAGTGACCTCTAGGGGTCCTGGTTTTATGTGGCTCTATGGCCGTGTCTATGATTAGCTCGTTATGTGTGGCATATTGAAGCCTGTCCTACATGTGGCCATCCGTGGTCCATCGCGACCTTCTGTGTGGCTTAGCAGCTCTGTCTTTTAGGTTTGTCTTCATGTGGCATTAGCGGCCGGTGTGGCTCCTAAGCGGTCTCGTCTATGTGGTCTCTCATGGCCGTGTGGCCTTACATGGCCTTTTTCTATATATGTGGCTATCAGGGCTGCGGTCAAGCTGACCTCGTGTTCATGTGGTCTATCATGGCTGTGGTCAAGCTGACCTCGTGTTTATGTGGTCTATCATGGCCTGTGGTCAAGCTGACCTTGTGTTTATGTGGCCTATCACGGCCTGTGGTCAAGCTGACCTTGTGTTTATGCGGTCTATCATGGCCTGTGGTCAAGCTGACCTTGTGTCTATGTGGTCTATCATGGCCTGTCGTCAAGCTGACCTTGTGTTTATGTGGTCTATCATGGCCTGTGGTCAAGCTGACCTTGTGTTTATGCGGTCTATCATGGCCTGTGGTCAAGCTGACCTTGCCTCTATGTGGTCTATCATGGCCTGTGGTCAAGCTGACCTTGTGTTTATGTGGTCTATCATGGCCTGCGGTCAAGCTGACCTCGTGTTTATGTGGTCTATCATGGCCTGTGGTCAAGCTGACCTCGTGTTTATGTGGTCTATCATGGCCTGCGGTCAAGCTGACCTCGTGTTTATGTGTCTAGCATGATGGTCCATTGGGCCGGTTCTATATAAATAAATATAAATATATAAATAAATAATTTCGTAAATAAATATTTATCATCTTATCTGTATTCTTCTTTCTCGTTTCAGGAACCGCAGGACCCACAACTGGTGGGTATATTTATTTACAGTTCTTTGGGGGTGGGCTCCGTCCTCGTGGAATTATTCTTCCACTTCTCTTTGGGGGTCGGTTGCGCCCCCGCCTTCATCTCAGGCGGGACATGCAGATTCGGCTAACCTCGCTTTGCTCGCTAAGGACGGGGCCTACGCCAAAGAACTCATAAATTTATGCTTGCTGAGCTGTCAATAAATGTTTACAGCCTTTCAATTTATCTCCCAAGTCTTTTTGGTAGAAATGGAAGCTTTAGCTTAAGTTCTGTCAGGAAGACTCAATCAGTGCGTCATGTATTACTTCATCCCTATCCAATAAGGTGTTAACAGCCACAGTATAAAAGATTGGTACTTACACTTGTCTGAGTCCGCAGATGCTGATGCTGTCATTCACCTCCATCCTCCCCAACCACCACCAAGATGGTACCTTCCCCTCCATCCTCCCCATCACCACCACCAGGACGGTCCCTTCCTTACCTCCAGGGGGTCGGCTGCGCCCCTGCCTTCATCTCAGGTGGGACATGCAGATTCGGCTAACCTCGCTTTGCTCGCTAAGGACGGGGCCTACGCCAAAGAACTCATAAATTTATGCTTGCTGAGCTGTCAATAAATGTATACAGCCTTTCAATTTATCACCCGAGTCTTTCTGGTAGAACTATGCTTACAGGCTGGCCCTCACCAGGGCCACCTCTGTAGCTGGCCTAGGCTGTGCCAGGGATATTAGAGGCGTTCTGCTAAAATTAGCATTTCTTCCTCTGACCCTTCGCTTCGTGAATGTAGGTTTCTGGCATTCCTGTATAAACAGCCTCCTCCCATGGGAGTCGTTAGGCCAAGGGCCGCCCCCTTCTCTGCATTCTGGGGTGACTAGAGTAATGCAGCGTGGTGCAGAGGATGGTTTATAAGGACATGGTAGGCCTCAGTTAGGCCTCCGTGTTATATAAGTCCTTTTGAGCAGGGTTAGGCCGTCTTTCGCTTCACGAAGAAGACTGAGTCTCCTGCCCGACCCTGCCGTGCAGAACTGGCCTACGGATTTAGGCTGCCAGTATGGGCTTCACTTACCTCGCTGAGCTACTCCTCGAGCGCCGGGTTGTAGGTGGTTGGCTTTCATTCAAGCCCCACTCCCCTAGGTTGGGCACAGATACATTTCTGTCACCCCTAGAGCCGCTGGCAGGCCCGCCCCCTGGTAACCTCAGGGTGAGGTGTGAGTATTTCCCTGTGATTCAGGGTAGGTCTGAGTACTTCACTTCCAGTTCTGTTTATCCTACCTCGCGCCACTATGGCTCGGGTCGAGTATGAAGTAAGCCTTCACTTCTTCTTCGGTCGAAGTACGCTCGCCTGTAGCCAGAGCATTGCCCTGAGGCCCCTGACTAACTGGGGCCTCTGTTGAGGCAGAGTGGTGTATGTTGTACTCCCCTTGTTTTTAAGGGTGCTAAGCTCTCTTGCTGAGGACACTGCCGTGGGCAATGTGATTAGGCACTAGGATACTGTAGGCCAGGGGTGCCCAATCCTGCTCCTGCCGATCGATTGTTCTGCACAGTTCATCTCCAACCCTAATCAAACACACCTGAAGCAACCAATTAAGGTCTTTAGGATGCGTGATTTTTTTTCCCAAACCACTTCAGTGGAAATCCCGCCCTGCAGCTGATTCTAAAGTTTCCATTGGTCATGTCAATCACGGTACTGATTGCCTACACCAAACACTGATCCCTAAACCTACCCGTCAATGTAACCTAAACCAATGAAATCGGCTGCAGGGCGGGATTTCCACTGAAGTGGTTTGGGGAAAAAAATCACGCCTTTAGGATCACTTGAAAAATAAAGGCAGGTGTGTTTGCTTAGGGTTGGAGATGAACTGTGCAGGACAGTTGATCGGCAGGAGCAGGATTGGGCACCCCTGCTGTAGGCGCTGTGTAAACAGCTTATCTGCCAACGAAGGCTGCGCCATCAAGTAGTAGGCCTCAGCAGGCCTCCTTGTATGGGCAGCCCCCAATAGAGCGCTGTAGGCCACTTCTCGAGAGAAATGGTTGGCCTTGGTGGTTCGGGCACTTGACTCACCGGTGGGTAGTAGGCCTTAAACAGGCCTCCTCGGAGGTGAGTCCCAACATTGTGGGACATACTTTATAGCCGCTACAGGTAGCTAGCCGTACTAGGCTGCCTGTGGGTGGGCCCAATAGGTATGTTGGTGTAGTATGGTTCCCAACAGTGTTCCTTTGTAGCAGAATTGACTTGATATCAGCTAGTAGGCCCAACCAGGCCTCCCTGCTAGGCGAGTCCCCAGCTGGCTGGCCTTAGCAGGCCGCCTTGAAACTGTCACCCGGACTCAGCTACCAGTTGCTATCAGGTGGTAGGCCCCTCAGGCCTCCCTGAAGGTGAATTCCGACTTAAGATGGTTATCTGGTAGTAGACCTCACCCGGCCTCTCTGAAGGCAAATCCCCACCTACATTGGCTATCAGGTAGTAGGCCTCACCAGGCCTCCCTGGAGACAAGCCCAAGGACAGACAACTGGACAGCTAGCCTGACTTACTATCGGGTAGCAGAAAAAAGCTCCCAGATATTATGGCTGTCAGGTAGTAGGCCTCACCAGGCCTCCCTGAACACGAGTTCCCACATGCTGTGATTATCAGGTAGCAGGCCTCACCAGCCCTCCCTGAGGGTGAGTTCCCCACGTACTATCGTTATCAGCTAGTAGGCCTCCCTGTAGGTGACCACATACTGTTGCTATCAGGTAGTAGGCCTCACCAGTCCTCCTTGTGAGTGGTTCCCTAGCGGTGCTGGGTTCAGGAAGCTAGTGGCCTCTTGCTATCATTTCAGCTGGCCTTATAAGGCAGCTCCTGAAGGCGAGCTTGCGCCCTGGCTCGACTAAAGTGTTTTTCTCTGCTACTGGTTCCCTCTCGGAACCTCTTTCCTGCCTACAGCCTGGTTTTGCCTACCAGGTGGACCATGTGCTCCCCTCATTGAGGGTCACTATGAGCACATGGACCCCTGAGTCTAGTCAGACGGTCGCAGGCCTCTCTTGAGGCCTCCCAGTTAGATCGGTCCTTAGGCCTCCACAGGCCTCCTCAGTGTTTTGAAACACAGACACTGGGTTGATCCGTGGATCGAGTAGCAAGGGTTGTAAAGCACTATGCTGAGTCATACCCTCCGGGATATCCCGTCTCTGAGATCCGGGTCGAGCGGTTCACTGCCAGCTTCGCAGTCCCTCGGGTTGGATGCCTTACCTAAAGGCATATTCCAGAGGCTCTGTCTTCGGACAGACAGGAAGTGGCCAGTCTAAGGGTCTATGTATCTGATGCCAGGTCAGGCCATTCTGTGGCATTTCGGGGTGAGTACATTCCCCTAAATAGTGACTGGCTGGGGTTCCTTCGGGTTCCCTAGCCACATTCCCTAGAAGGGACCCCTTCTAATTGAAGTTGTGGTCCTAGGCCTTTGAGCAGGCCCAGGTTGGCCTTTCATTTAACTATGTTTATGGAGGTTTTCCTGTGAGGCTTATAGCTTAGGCTATGACCGTAGGGAATGATGTCACTGACAGCCCAGTGTGACCTGAGGGTGAGTGGTTCTAGCAATTCATTTGAATTTGTTGGTTCGGACAGTTGTCACTGCCTGAGGGCATACACTACCCTTAGCATGGTGGCGTGGGTATATCATTCCCCGAAGCGTCATTCGACGCAGCGCGATTTCCCTTCGAAAGGGAACGTCTCAGGTTACGCCTGTAACCTATGTTCCCTGAGAACAGGGAACGAGACACTGCGTCTCCTTGCCATGCCTCTGGGGCTGCCTGCCGTACAGTCCCTTCAGACGATAAGGTGATTTGTCATGTTTGCAAGGCGCCCTTATATACTTCCAGGTCGCACGTTAATCATTTACGTTAATGATTCACGGGCTGTCACTGGTCAATGTGATTGACGTGATTTGATAGTGATTTCAGACACCTGTCACGCCTGAGGCGTTCCCCGAAGCGCCATTCGACGCAGTGTCTCGTTCCCTGTTCTCAGGGAACATAGGTTACAGTCGTAACCTGAGACGTTTTCTTTAGGGTAATAAACCAGTGTGCATGCGGAAAAAACATATTGCAGCTCCCTAAAAGGTCTGGGGGGCTAGCCCTCCCCAATTTTCTACATTACTACTGGGCTGCTAACATTCAAAAACTCCTATACTGGACAGTCGAATCTGCGGCCAATCAGTCAGCCTGGGTCCAAGTAGAATTTTCCTCCTCCAAAACCTCATTACAGTGATGGTTATGCTGCCAACTTCCAATGTCAGCTACTGACATTAGCGTTAATCCTGTAGTCATTCAATCGCTTAGAATATGGATGCAATCCAGAAAGCATTTTGGCCTGAAGCATCCCTCCATTTATGCCCCAGTATCCCACAATCGTAGTTTCAAACCATGTATTATGGATTCTGCCTTCCAACTCTGGAGTGACAGAGGTATGACAATGGTACTTTCATGTCTTTCACCGACCTGTCAGTCAAATTTCAACTTTCATCTGCCCACCTCTTTCGTTTTTTTTTTTTCAAATTAGGCATTTTGTACAAAGAACTTACCCTGATTTTCCAAATCTACCCCCAGAGACTTTGGTAGACACGGTTCTCAAAGTAAACCCCAATAAGAGAGGGGCTATTTCTTATATCTTTAAAGCCCTTGATTCCGCTTTCTCTAATTTTCCCCAAAAAAACAGAGATTTATGGGAGCAGGACTTGGGGCATATTGAAGAACACCAATGGGACCAGATTCTGGAGTTAGTCCATAACTCTTCCATCTGTGCGCGGCAGGGTCTGATTCAATGTAAACTAATAAAAAGGACCTACTACACTAACCACAGATTGTCCAAGTTCTACCCCAATGTTGCAGATGCCTGTAATAGGTGCAACCAATCTCCTGCAGACTTCATCCATATGTTTTGGTCATGTCCAAAGCTAGCAGACTTTTGTTCTAAAATATTTGACACACTTCACTCGGCCTACCATTGTGTAACAAACCCGAATCCTCTGTCTGCCCTTTTTGGTATATCACATGGCAGCTGAAGCACAACACTCTTTGGCCTTCTGTACCCTGCTTGCTAGACGCCTGATCTTGCTTAACTGGAAGCAGGCCCTGCCTCCATCATATGACAGATGGATTAAGGAAGTCCTACATAATCTAAAACTTGAGAGGCTAAGGTTCTCCCTTAACCCTCTGAGGTCGGCTATCGCGCCGGCGCGATAGTCTCGCTTTTTTCTTATCAGTGCAAAAGAAACTCAAAATACTCTGTTGATTTTGATCTTACATATTAAGTGTTGTACATCATTAGATCCTGATAAGTGTCTATTTTTTTTGTGGATACTCACAATAAAAACAAAGTGTTGTGCTTTTCGCCAAATAAAGAAAAACAAACATGATGCGCGTTCTGCCTTCTCTCTGTCAGTGAAGTCCATTCTGAAACGCGTCCTAAGATTATTTTTAATTCCGCGAATACTTGTCATACAGGCACGAGTGTTTTTCCATAATGAAGCTTGAACTCTCTTCTTTTAAATGAGTTAATTTATATAAAAAAACAAATATTCTTAGCTTATGTAATCTGTATGAAAAGAGAGAGATGTCAGTATTTTTCTTTCCAGCTCATTATACCTAATTACGCGTTAATGTGCCACGCCCACGGAGAGCGCGCGCTATTCAAACGCAAATGATTTTAGACAAGCCGTTCAAACATGCCAACGCCCACCAGCTGGATTATAAAACACATCGTGTTTAGTAAGTAGGCTATCTTGTACAGCTGTGTACACAGCGTATCCTTTCACTGTGAGGAATATCTAACCCTGGAAAATGTACCAGAAGTGCTGGTAGTTTCATTTCGAGGAGCAACGGATCCAGCTGATGTAGTAAGTCATTTATTCTAGTGCTTTGTTCTAATCGTGATATTGAAGTCTCGGACTGTAAACCGCAAAAAGACTGTTTAAATATGAATTGCGTGTATGTGTGTAGGCTAAATGATGAGTGAACGGCAAAGGCGCGCGCGCGCTTTGTTTACAGTTATACAGCGCGTGTCTGTGCCTTGTTCATTCACTCTCGCACCTACATTAGTAAACTTAGTAGGCTATAGCAATATAGTTTGTATGAGTAAAAATAGACTGAAATATGTTGAAATAAAATGTCTGTATAAGCAACAAGCTGCAAATTCACATGTATATACTAATATATCATACACAATATATTACAGACTAAATATGAATGTTTAGACACGATTTTGTGATTAGTTTTGGATAGCTTATAAAGTTTTGACTGTAAAAAAAGACTACTGTCACATTAAATAGGTACACTTTTGTTCACCAATTTCTGCTCATAGTTAAATATACTACAGTATGATGTTTTGTCAAAAATAAAGTAGGTATATTGAATTATCAACTAAGATGTTATTATAGTGTTTGTTCCAATATTCAAACTAATGAATCCTTACCTTTTTTAATACGTATGATAAAATGTATAGTTTTTACAAAGAAATAAACTTGAAATATTGTTAAAATTGTAATTGTTGTTGTAATTGTAACCTATTTGTAATTGGTTACAATTTCTAATTGTAAAATATGTATAGGCTATATAGATCATTTCTTTTGTCCTTGCATTCTTTGGGATCCTGTGACACACCTGTGTGAAAGGGCTAATTAATATGCAGCTCATTATGCGGCACATTATCCGGCCTTTGTCTTCTCAGGTGTGAACACGCCTCCACGCATATTGCCTTTCCAAACAAAAGGTGTCTAATAAAATTTAAATCAGTGTATGTGTTTGTGTAAATGATTAGGCAGGATGATTTTCAGATCATTTTGAAGCAAAAATTCTAGGCAACAACACTGATTAGTCACAAGTCTTGTGGACACATATTTAGTATGTGTTTTGTGGCCTTATTTCAGACACTTTAAGTTTTAGTTTTTTCAATAACCATGCATAAGCAATATTCTCTCAAAAATACAAACATGTTTCATAATTGTTGCTGAGAAATTACGGTAGTCCAGTTTGTGCTTTATTGAGTGAATTTACACCTTTGCCATTAACATGTTTATAAATAACTGAAAAAAGCACAAATGTCAGAGCATGTCAGAACACCTCAAGGACCCCAAAAATCCTTAGACCTCAGAGGGTTAAAGGCTCCTTGAGGAGATTTGATAAAACGTGGAACCCCTTGCTTTCCATCATAGACTCCCTAGACATCATACCTGAGGAGTGAAATGTGTATGTCCTCTGAATCTACAGTGTAACTAACCACCTTTTCAAGAGTTTTTTTTTTTTTTTTTTACTATTTTATCTTATTTATCTATGTATTTATTTATATATATTGTATTGTGTTGTTTGTCTTCTAGGAGCAGGGGGTATCAGGGGATGGGATCCCATATAGGGAATAGGGATGGTGTAATGGGGGGAGGGGGGGGGGGGGAGGAAAAATGTGAGCACCTTTTCATATTTATCAGTACTATCTAACATTGCGTACACTTTGTATAATTGGTGCTCAATAAAACATATTTGAAAAAAAATAATAAAAAAAAATCATGTTCTCTATGGTTTAAAACAGTTGTGTAAGGAGAGTGGTTGTGGAGGAGGGTGCTCTTCAAAGGACACCGTCTGCTGGGGTAACTGGTAGGTTAAAACAAGTCAAGTCAAGTCATCCTCATTTATATAGCGCTTTTAACAATGTAGATTGTTTCAAAGCAGCTTTACAGAGATAAACTTAATATAATTTAAGGTAACAGAGATTGGTTTGGTTTTATAGTGGTTCTTGAATAATGTTATTTTCCAGCTAAAGTTAGTTTTGATGGATTCACATCCGTTGAAATGATCATTTGTTATTAAATTAGGGGCCGCTAAGATGACACCGTTCTCTCTAAACAGACTTTAAACGCGAACCTGTGATAAACGCTGATGGCGTTCACATGCGCATTAAGAATTGATTCTATAGTTATGTGCGTTTGAATATATGTGCGCAGGTTTGGAATTCCCTACAAACCATGCCTAAACAAACTACTTGTCATGCCTATACATTTTGATACAGAATTTTATTTTATTTTATCACTTCAGGGTTGGTACGTGAACCCTAATTTCCACTACGCTTTATCTGTAGAGTGGAAGAGGGATCGTCCATAGGGAGAGGCCAGTTGGCACTCCAGCACTGCGTTGTCATTGGGTCCAGGCGAAGGTCCTTCGTCAGATCTGGAAACGGCCTGGATCCGGCAGGCTGTGGGAAAACCTCGGGATAAACAAAGACACTAAAATTAATGTAGATGCCATTCTTCTTATGATGTAAAGAATACATCAGGATTTAAGGGAAGTGTTCCCAGTTCCGGCTGACCTAATCTATGCAGCCTAACATTGGATTATAGAAGTCGATAATGTATTATGTGAATGCTAGGTCAAAGAGATGTGTTTTTAGTCTAGCTTTGAAGTGTGTCTGCTTCCCGGAAAAGGGTAGGAAGACTGTTCCAAAGTTTTGGTGCTAAATAGGAAAAGGATCTATTGCCAGCAGTCAATTTTGATATTCTAGGTATTATCAACTGGCCGGAACTTTGAGATCACAATAGACGTGAAGGACTATAATGCGTTAAGAGCTTGCTCAAGTACTGTTGATAGAACCTGGCTAATATGGTCACACTTCCTGGTTCTGGTAAGAACTCGAGCTACAGCGTTTTGAACTAGGTGTAGTTTGTTTATTAACCCTCTGGGGACCAGAAACGCGCCGGCGCGTTTTGCTCGTTTTTTTTCACAAAGCAGAAAAATAGACTTAAAGTACTACCATCATTTCTGCTCATATAGAGTTAAGAAATATGAGAAAATAATCTGTTAAACGTCTACTTTTTTATGTGCCCACATACAATCGAAATAAAATATTGTGCTTTTGTAAAATAAAGAATATAAACAGGGTGTGCGTTCTGCCTCTCAGTCACCGTGAACTTTTTTTCCTGGAGCACGTCTCTAATCTTCAACAAAACTCAGCAAATACTATTCACCCAGACATGAGCAATATATCTTTTAAATCATTTGAGTTTGTACTTTTAAATGATCCGATTCAAAACTAAAATAAATATTCTCCGGTTATGTAATCTATATAAAAAGAGAGACGTGTCAGCCATTCTAATTATCTTTCTCTCAGCTCATTATCTCCGGTAATGTGACACGCCCACGGAGAGCACGCGCTATTCAAACGCAAATACGTGAAGCACCACATTGAGACGCGTTAACGCCCATAAACTCTGAAAACACACTATATTTTTTAGTCAGATTAATCTACTGTCATCTTGAGCGGCTATGAGGAACAATCCTGGGACATTTACCTACCTCAGAACAAGTGCTGGTTTATTTTCACCACGAGGAGGAGTAACAGATTCAGCTGAGAAGTGTGTAAGTGTTTTATGCTTGTGCTTTGTTCTAATCGCGATATAGAATAACGTTAGTGTCTGTAAACGGAAAAATAGCATACTGTTTAAATGTGAATCATGTTTCTGTGTGTGTGTGTGTGTGTGTGTGTGTGTGTGTGTGTGTGTGTGTGTGTGTGTGTGTGTGAATGAATGAATGAACGCACAGATATGCACTGTTATAGACGAAATAAAAGACATTTTGTTGACTAGTTTTGGATAGAGTATAAAGTTTTTACTCTAAAAAAGAAATCAAATAAGCTTTGTTAGGAGTTTCTGCTCATATGTTAAATATATAGTATGTTTTGTCAATAAACAATCAACTAAGATGTTATAGTCTAGTGTTTGTTCCAATCCAAGCTAAATCAAAATAATGAATCCTCAACTTTGAAATATGTATGATCAAACTAAGACATTTATGGAAAAGACAATTTTCTTTTCAAGATTTTTCCAACTCTAACTTTGAACTGAAATAAAACCTTGTCTATATGGTGAAGGGTGTGTGATAGATGTGTCCAGACGTATGCACCCTGTATTTTAAAGAAGAACATTTAATTATTTGTGATAAATTTTTCATTCACAAAGAATTCAAGGACATTATTCATGTCCCTAAAGGTTGGAGTTTTCCTCATTTTTTTAATTAAGGCATTACGATTTTTTATTCCTCTTTTTAGTCAACTTTAGCATGGGTGTGTTCACTTATTCCAAGCAGTGTGTGTGTGTCTGTTGTAAATAAATCCAAACAATCTAAAAGCCATTCTTTTTTAAATCTCCTCATTCTTTCTGCAAGGCTCTTCATAATGATATGGCCTGATAGCACCTAATAGGGCCATTATGGGAGGGTCTTTGTCTTTCTCAGGTGTGAAATGGATACATACTAATGAGAGATCAAGCTTTCTCGCATAAAGCTTTCTCAAACAAAACACGTCATACACATTCTAAAAGACTTTATTGACTTATCTGAATGAGTAGTCAGGATGTTTCTCACATAGTTTTGGAGCAAATATTCTAGACTATGTGATACAATTTTCAAAAGTCTTGTGAAGAAATAATCAATATGTGTTTTGTGGCCTTATTTCAGAAACTTTTATTTTTAGTTTTTTCAATAACCACGCATAAATAATATTCTCTCAAAAATACAAACATGTACATGCATGTTGCTAACATATTATGGTGGCCCCGTGTGTGCTATATAGAGTGAATTTACACCTTTGCCATTAACATGTTTATAAATAACTGAAAAAAGCACAAATGTCAGTGCATGTCAAAACATCCCAAGGGCCCCAAAAAAGCTTTGGTCCCCAGAGGGTTAAACGTGCAGGGCAACCACCCAGTAGAGCATTACAATAATCTAGCCTTGTGGTCATAAACGCATGAACTAATTGTTCCACATTTGTCAATGAGAGCATATGTTGTAATTTAGATATATTTTTAAGATGGAAAAATGTAATTTTACAGATACTAGACACGTGACTTTCAAATGAAAGATTGGTATCAAAGAGCACACCCAGGTGCCTAACTGACGATGAAGACTTAACAGAGCAGCCATCAAGTGTTAGACAGTATTCCAGTATTCAATAATTAGAATTTTATTGAATTTTATTCACCACCCTTGATGGTGGGGCGGCTAAGGGATACACGCGCATCCCGCCAGTGGAACAGGCCGTTGCTATGCAACTGGCACACAGCTGGCCCCCGGGGTCTCCGCAAATATGTATTTCCCCCCAGTGAGCCTACTTGCACAGACACTGTGCAAAGTCAGGGAGGATGAGGAGCAGGTCCTTCTGGTGGCTCCCTATTGGCCCACCCGGACTTGGTTCCCAGAACTCATGCTCCTTGTGACAGTCCCTCCCTGGCCCATTCCTCTGAGGAAGGATCTTCTGACTCAGAGACGGGGCACCCTATGGCACCCGCGTCCAGACCTCTGGAAACTCCATGTCTGGTCCCTGGACGGGACGCGGAGGTTCTAGGTGACTTACCCCCTGAGGTACTTAACACCACCACTTCAGCACGGGCGCCGTCCACGAGACGTGTTTACGCCCTGAAGTGGAACCTGTTCGTCGAGTGGTGTTCTTCTCGCCAAGAAGACCCCCGAAGATGTTGGATAGGGTCTGTGCTTTCCTTCTTGCAGCAAGGGTTGGAGCGAAGGCTGTCTCCCTCCACCCTCAAAGTACATGGTGCCGCTATTTCAGCTTATCACGACCACATAGATGGCAAAACAGTGGGGAAGCACGACCTGGTCGTCAGGTTTCTTAGGGGGGCGAGACGATTAAATCCTCCTCGACCCCCCTCCATACCCTTGGAGGGACCTTTCCCTGGTGCTTCGAGCACTTCAGGATGTTCCCTTTGAGCCTCTGCAGTCAGTAGACTTAAAGATTCTTTCCATGAAGACTTTGCTACTGGTTGCACTGGCCTCTGTCAAGAGGGTAGGAGACCTTCACGCATTTTCGGTCGACGAATCGTGCCTAGAGTTCGGGCCGGGTGACAACCATGTGGTACTAAGACCCCAGCCTGGCTATGTTCCCAAGGTTCCTACCACTCCCTTCAAAGACCAGGTAGCGAACCTGAAAGCGCTGCCTTTGGAGGAGGCAGACCCAGCCCTGGCTTTGCTCTGTCCTGTTCACGCTCTGCGTATGTACATGGACAGAACACAAAGCATCAGGACCTCAGACCAGCTCTTTGTCTGTTACGGAGGCCAGCAGAGGGGAAAGGCTGTCTCCAAGCAGAGGCTGGCCCACTGGATAGTGGATGCCATCGCCTTGTCTTACCAAGCACAAGGCGTGCCCTGCCCGCTCAGGTTGCATGCACACTCCCCGAGAGGCGTTGCATCCCCCCCGGCGCTGGCGCGTGGCTCCTCACAAAAAAGATATCTGTAGAGCTGTGGGCTGGGCGATGCCTAAAACGTTCGCTAGATATTATAGCCTACGTGTAGAGCCGGTCTCCTCCCGTGTTCTCACCCTAAACGGGTAGAAGCACCGAGAGGCCCGGCTCTGTCGGCTTGCTGCACCCTACTGTGCACCCTTATTGCTCCAGAGTGAAAAACCTGTCGAGTAATCCTAAACCCCTCGGCCCGGACATGGCGGAGCGTCCGTTGCCAGGCCTTTATCCGCTGAATCCTTGAGAGCCGGATCTGGGCTGGGTTCCATATGTGTGACCCTACAGGGATCCCATTTGTGTATATTCTCCACGGCTGCTCCTAAGACGGAAGCCCGTGTCTTTCCCTTGGGCTAAGTTTCCCATTATTCATATGCAGTACAACCTTCGGGTTAGTCCATATGTATTTTCCACATAACTCTTTGAAGATGTGGCTTCCGCAGCGTCTCCTTCCTAAATAGAAAGGGGGCGCTTTCCCAGTGTTATCCAATAATCTCACTGTATGGGTTATTACGGAACAACAGTGACAGATACACTCTGTGTAAAGCCTCCTCCTATCGTCCTTCCAGGCAAGAAGGTGTAGAGGCTTGCACAGGGCGCTGGATGGGGTGCAGCAGCTGTGGCGCTTTGGTAGGGATTCCTACTGGTCAGTCATGACCTATGTTGTAGTGACTGACCGATAGGGAACGTCTCGGTTACATATGGTAACCCTCATTCCCTGAGGGAGGAAACGGAGATGTAGGTCCCATCGCCACATCTGCTGCCGCCCGCTGGGGCGGTCAGCTTTTTCAGGTTTGGCTCCTCAGCAAAAAACTAGTGTGCAATCACAACAGCTGCTCGTTAAATACCCACGCTGCGAGGCTGCACAGCTGATGCAAATGATTGCACGCCAATGTGCATTGGCTTGTTTTAGTTTCACTCGAAGTAGATTGGCCTCTCTAGCGGGATTCCTATTGGTCATTCAGGTTACACCTTATTTTGGGGGTAGGGGAGAAAGGCCATTAGCATTGAGTCCACCTTCCTTTGTGTATCAGTTTCTCTAAACTTCTAAAAACCTTATTTCCTTTTGTTTTACTTATTTGGAATGAGACATCTGAACTAGCCACCCTGAGACCTTTAAATTGATACTAAACACAATAATCATTCACATTAAACCATATATATACTTGTGTGCGTTTTTTAGTGTTACTGACTGAGAGAGAGAGAAAATGTAGATAAGGTGAAGGGGGGTGCGGGGTGTGTGTGTGTGTGAGATGTTCAAATGTTAATGTGCAAGCAAGGTCCTTTGCCTTATAGATCTGTGGTGAGGTTAATTCCTTCAACCAGTTTTCTTCGGTCTTACAGATTTCCCTCCTTGACCCCGTGGGTCACATTCAGACACTTAAGGGGTCACAGTAAGACGTTTGTCGTGATTGAGATGTAACTCAACAATTGTCTTTGCAATGTCAGCATCTGTAGAAGCTCAGAGGGCTGTGTTCACCTGAAGAACACCTGTTCTCACCAGGTGTATGTAGCTTGAGTCCAGCAGGTGGATGAGGCGTTCAGGCTTTCTTCCGGTGATCCAGTGATGTGAGCAAAGTTCTACCAGAAAGACTCGGGAGAATAAATACTGTAACAATAAATACATTTATTGATAGCCCAGCAAGCAATAAAGTTCTTTGGCGTAGGCCCCGTCCATAGCTCGCAATCCGAGGGTCCGGACTCTGCATTTCCTGCCTGAAGACGAAGGCAGGGGCGCAGCCGACCCCCTGTGAGGTATAGGAAGGGACCATCCTGGTGGTGGTGGGGAGGATGGAGGGGAAGGGACCATCCTGGTGGTGGTGGGGAGGATGGAGGTGAATGAAAGCGTCAGCATCTGCGAACTCAAACATGTGTAAGTACTGGTCTTTTATACCGCAATTATTAGACACGATTGGATAGATGAGAAGGTAATAAGTGACGTAGCAATTGAGTCTTCCCGGCAGAACTTAACGCTAAAGCTTCCATTTCATAGAATCAAT
Organism: Tiaroga cobitis; assembly: GCA_030578255.1. NCBI lineage: Eukaryota > Metazoa > Chordata > Actinopteri > Cypriniformes > Leuciscidae > Tiaroga > Tiaroga cobitis. Next base: position 7,323,265 of record CM060608.1, read on the forward strand.
CTAGACCTTTCGACTGGTTCAGTTGACGTGTCATTCCTTCATGGAGAAACTTCCGTTTCCCTGGCACCTTCCCCAGGGAGATAATCTGTCCCTTCTTGACCAATCCTGTCACCTTCAGCGGTGCGGTTGTCTGGACAGACCTCAGTGGGTGAAGGGGCTCTCCTTGGCTTCACACTGCCTTGTGTGAGACACCTGAAAAGCATCTTAAGTGTCCGCTTCACGATTGAACACATATGAACTTGAACTCGCGAAGAAATTCATAGAAACGCATAATGCAACAAAACAAAATCATGTCATGTTCAATGTAAAATACCATGTTCTTGTCAGCAGGTGTGAATGGTACATCTGTCTCATATGTTTCTCAAGGTCCTGAATGGTAACGGTGTCTCATATTAAATGTCCAATTCTTAAATATATATATATATATATATATATATATATATATTATTTATTTTTTTGGTCTGAGTTATTCAAAGGAAATGCAGCAAGAGGTCAGTGCAACTCAAATAATCAGATAAATGGTATGCATCAATACGTCTTGTAATAACAATAATATTCAAAAATAAAAAAAATATGAAGAATCACTGTTTGTTCAGGAATCTTCCAATGTAAGCCACTTATGCAAATCTAAGAAGTGACTTGGAACAGGATCAAATGTATTCAAGAATGGAGATTGTTCATTCCTTGCAACAGGTGTGAGATTGTGTGTTTGTGTGAGGGTGTGTGTGTGCGTCTGTGTGTGAGTGTGAGAGTTTGTGTGAGAGAAAGAGAGAGAGAGAGAGAGAGAGAGAGAGAGAGAGAGAGAGAGAGAGAGAGAGAGAGAGAGAGAGAGAGAGAGTGTGTGTGTGTGTTGTTGGCTAAGTCACAGTCAATGACAGGGCTGAATTGTAAATTCTGTAATTGATCGAAGCGCTCATACGAAGCAATCTATTTAGTTAGGATGTTTCTGTTATTAGTGGTTTGTTGAGAAATCAGGGGCCCTCTGATTTTCCAACCCCCCTAATAACAATCAGAAAGTTTAAACATTTTGAAATTTAATAGCAGGTCTGCCTCTGCTTTTTGATGCATTGCATTGATTTGTGACTGTAGCCATTGATATGTACATTACAGTGTTTTCCCATGAGTTGGCAGAGTGTTGTGAATAGCGTATGCTGTGTCATGGGATCAGCTTTCCCATCCTATGTGTGTGAAGCTATCCGGTTCTGTTAGTGTGAAGATGCACAATGGATCTTTAGTGAAGTGACACTTTTGGACTCTATGTCATTTTTATCTTCTTATGATGTGTAGTGTTCAGTCTGGATGGACTTGATCTATTCCAGGTGATGATGCTGTGAGGGTGTAAGTGATGGAGGAGTGTGTTCAGTGTTTATGTCTAGGAGATGGGTGGAATCTACTGGGTAACAATTGTGTTGCAAATTTTAGTTCCAGTTCTAAACTGGGAGGCCATGCTAATGTAGTGATGTGCTATTGTGAGATGTAAATGGCCTCTTGAATTGTCTTTTCACCCATCTCCCGAGTCTCAGGTTATGTTCTAACAATCGTGAGGTCCGGCCGTCCTGGCATCCATCCTCCACGGAATTGCAGAAGTAAACCTGACAGAAACAAATGCAGAGAGAACCACAGTTAATTCTGGTGTTTTCAACAGTTTCAAATTCAGACATGTGGAATTCTTTTGCTTGCTCCATTATCATGTCCATTGCAACTTTAATTCCAGTTGTCACATGAAACCGAGTTTCATTGACCAGGTCTGAATTATTGCTGTTGCTTCAGTGCAGTGTGCGACACCTTAAAGCTGCTCTTGCAGTCGAGCCTTCACAGTCTGCTGTGTCACAGCATTAGAGATCCCAGATTTCGGGTTTTACAAGTTGCTTTCATTACAGCCAGATCTGTGGGCATGCATTAGTTCATGGTGTCGTTCACACGTTTGGTTAGTGCAGGTCTCTAGTTACCTGCAAAAGGCTGTGGTCTGTCTGATGTTTAGTTCACACCCTCCTTGTAAATTTGCTTAACTGTGCCACACTTCTGGGAGTGTTTTTTAAAGGCAAAAAATTAAAACACACAGGCAAAAAATTAAAACACACCTCCGCCCTTTTGGCACTGGGTAGCAGGTCAACGAAATCGAACTGTAAGGATTAATGTCACACTTCTCCAATTAATGCCTGCTTGGCGATTACAATATAAAAGAGTCTCTGCTTGTTCTCGTGTCAATACATTTGAGGGAAAAATGTGACAGATTCAATAAATTTAGATGTTAAACTATTAAGCTATTTGCTATTGGGATGCTACCCGACTAGCAAATGACGCTAATAGTTGAAGGCCTTGAGTGACCAAAGTTGTTAGCTCAGTGAGGGGTTTTGATGCATTTGAGCTTTGGTTCCTTGCAGGGCGCTGGTTTGTGTCATCAGAGTGTGGTTGTCTGCGTTTTTTGAAGTAGGGTGGAGGTCTGCCTCTGCCCAACGACCAGCACTTTTTCTCTGTATGGCCTGTTTTGTGACAGGAATGACAGAATCTGCTCAGTTTGCCACCGTGTGGCTTTCTGAATTCTCCTGCAAATGGAGGATTTTCATGACATTCTAACACAGCTACCTCACCATGCATTTGTTTTCGTGACTCAATTCTTGTTGCCCAGCTAACAATACCTTCGAATGTATTTTTTGCTGGAGAAGCACCATACATGAGCGATTGCTGTACACGCGGCCCTGCATTTGTAAGTAGTAATTCAAGGAAAGTTACATTGTTGTGGTTAACACCTTCAATTCCAGAATACTCCTCAAACAGTTCAAACATTTTTTTCTGCATATGTCTCAAACGATTCTCCAGTACTCTGTTTCCGATTGAAAATCAATTCCCATCCAACAGGACTACAACCACGTAGATCGCGGAGACATTGTTTTAATCTATTAAAGATTTCACTCTCAGGCTCGTTTTGATGCATTGACTGCACAATGTTGCCTGTCATCAAAGCCTGTGGTATCTTATAGTTCAGGACATCTGGAATTGAGCTGATAACAATTTGCCAAATATCTTTTGGTTCAAGTTGGAATGCATGTTTTAGGCTAACAATGCGTCTCCACCATGGTTCGAATGGCCCTTTCAAAGGGAATGGTCCGATCTCTGCTTTAAACAAGCTACATTCAGTTACCGTTAGAGGACGCCGAATGGTTGACTCTGTGCCGTTTGGGTGCCGTATCACCTTAAAGGCTGAAACAGGCACTTTGTTCAAAACTTTTTCACATGCTTCACCTATCTGAAAAGATTCAGGGTTATTAGAGCAGGCTGACTCATTTAGGAAGTGCACATTTTTAGTCCCCTCGCTGTTGAGCGTTTTGGGGGAAATTGACTTTTTAACAATTAGTTTAGCTTTAAGATCTGCAATGGTGTATTTGTGATTTTTACACTTTTCAGTCAGGGCTAACTGCTCAGCTAGTAATTTATCTAGCTGTGTTTGAAGATCTTGAATCTTTGCCTCAGACATTTTTGCCTCGGCATTTTTAGAATGCACTTCTTCACATTTAACATCCATAAGCAAAGATAGAAATGTTGTTGACTTTTCTAGCCGTTTATAACTTATGAAGTTTAAAGCCTCAAATATTTCACCATGTTTTGATTTCTTCTGCTTACTACCCACTGTTCTCCACCAAGTGAGAATTTCATTGTCAATAGCGTCCATGTTAAGACCTTTTTTACTGAGTTTGTGCAGTGTAGGCTCGACCTTTTCGGCCCATAGTGTAAACAGGACAGGATCTTTATACATGTTCCAATTTATATTTGGGGAAATTTCTTTCCCTGAAGCTTTGAATATAAAAAGGGTTTTTGTTTCAGGATTAATAAGATACGCATTCACAGTTTCTGATTCTCATCTATGTTCCTTTGCGTGGTTTTCCCGCAGCTATGAGAGTTTTCCACCAAGGATACAAAAATTCAGACTATATGAAGGCAAAGTCATTTTAACGTTTGATAATTCTTTACTTCTATTTTCCCCGTTTTTAGATTAGGAAATTATATCACTCTGCGGTCCTTCTCTAAAGTCCGCATGCCACACTCTCGCCAGGTCCGGTCATCAAATCAGAGGTAATTTGACTAAATATCTAGGATTTGCCGTATCCACACGTACATAATCAAAGACATATCTGTAAGTCCCCTTAAACGCCTCCTCGTTTAAGTACACGTAAAATGATACCGGATGTTAGCCATCGCTAAACTGACGCAAAAGATGTGGAAATATACAAATCCGATCATCTACTTGGGAAAATAATCATATCAATTCAGAATGAGTTCAAACGTGGCAATATTTCGTTTTCCGAATATGAAAAGTATTTCTGTCTCAAAATTTTCAAGAATTAATGAGCATTGTGAATCACATTATAACCACATTCAGCATAGACACACACACATGTTTAATTCAGTTCACACAGGATACATATGGCCTAGAATACAACATCAACAGCCTTTACCTAAGTGTTCCAAAAAACACTTACAGTAAAGCAATCCTGTGTTTAAAGAATAAACTTACATTTAGCCTATGTGCACATATAGTAGCACAAACAACTATACAGTGTGTTCTATGAGTGCGTTACATTGTGTGAAGCACAACTCCAAATTTGAAAATACAAATTATTGTATTATTGCTTTTTAATCCCATCTGTGTGATGGAAGTGGAAGCTTTCAAATGCAATATAGAGTTTGTCAAGATTAGTTTAGGTTTATTATAGAATATTATTCAATGTGGTCACACAAAGGGTTAAGCGTTTTTTGAATGCAGCATGGCTTTAGCATTTAGCATTAGCCTCGTTTTGGAAGCAGCATGGCTCTAGCATTTAGCATTAGCGTCGTTTTGGAAGCGGTATGCCTTTAGCATTTAGCTTAGCCTTGTTTTGGGAGCAGCATGGACAATAGCATTTAGCTTAGCCTTGAGATCCGATTTTAGCCTGTAAATCATATTATCCTGTTTTTCCAAATTTAGCTTTTTATAAACAATGCATCATCGACCTGCCTTTTATTTATAAAATCATGTGTTTTCCGATCGTTTACAAACTTAGATTTTTCTTTCTGTTGTTCGCTGATTCTCTTCACGTGCTGGTTTGTTTCAACAAAGACAATACAACAATGGCGGCAAACATGTGGCTGGTTTGAAAACTTTTAGAGTTTGTTTTACAGCTCCTCGACCTCGAGTAACGTTAGGCTACCAGAAAATCATTTGGAAGATGTTATTCCAATTTTAGGTTTCGTTTCGTGTTGCTTAGGCAAACAAGGATATCTTTAATCTATTAACAAGGGTTTTCATTCTTCATCTGCGCTGCCGCTATCACGTCCTCACGTATTTCAGTTTCGGACTAAACAAAGGGCTTTCTGACCCGTAACAATGCAAACAACATTTTCTCAACACTTTTCAAAAGGGAAGAAAAAGTTGACTTACCACAGCGGCAGAAGAAAGAGAAGATGTTCAAACCTCGTATTGATTTTAAAATCCCCATACTTTGCTGGAAAAGACGTTGCTCGCGAAATTCATTTGTTGCGACATCACGTCGGGGTCACCAATTTGTAAGGCCTGCTAAATCGATCCAATGGGGGTACTCGATTACAGGTGAAGGTTTCACGCGTGTTCCGTCTTTCCCATGGCAAAGTGATTTTCAATTAAATGCAATACATTTTATCTTATGTATTAACTCGTTTCATCTGACTCCATAAAATGAAAAAGGTTTAACAATGATATCTGTGCATCATTAAATACACGTTAATGTTTGACTATTCCTTTATCTCCAATGAACATAAAGTCAAAGTCTGTTAGAATAATCAAATATAACAATGTCAGGTAAAAGTATTATGCCAATTTCATAATCAGTTCAAAGACCATCAATACAAAACATCAAATGCTCTGATAAGAGAAATAGATGCAAACCCAACATTTAAGAAATAGGCTACATGAGCTTAACCTCATGGGCTATCTGAAATACAGAAAGAGCCCCGATTCCTTGCTGCATTCCATTAAATAGCCAGAACTTATTTTCAATGGTAATTTGCATTCAGGTTACACCTTATTTTGGGGGTAGGGGAGAAAGGCCATTAGCATTGAGTCCACCTTCCTTTGTGTATCAGTTTCTCTAAACTTCTAAAAACCTTATTTCCTTTTGTTTTACTTATTTGGAATGAGACATCTGAACCAGCCACCCTGAGACCTTTAAATTGATACTAAACACAATAATCATTCACATTAAACCATATATATACTTGTGTGCGTTTTTTAGTGTTACTGACTGAGAGAGAGAGAAAATGTAGATAAGGTGAAGGGGGGTGCGGGGTGTGTGTGTGTGTGAGATGTTCAAATGTTAATGTGCAAGCAAGGTCCTTTGCCTTATAGATCTGTGGTGAGGTTAATTCCTTCAACCAGTTTTCTTCGGTCTTACAACCTATGTTGTAGTGACTGACCGATAGGGAACGTCTCGGTTACATATGGTAACCCTCATTCCCTGAGGGAGGAAACGGAGATGTAGGTCCCATCGCCACATCTGCTGCCGCCCGCTGGGGCGGTCAGCTTTTTCAGGTTTGGCTCCTCAGCAAAAAACTAGTGTGCAATCACAACAGCTGCTCGTTAAATACCCACGCTGCGAGGCTGCACAGCTGATGCAAATGATTGCATGCCAATGTGCATTGGCTTGTTTTAGTTTCACTCGAAGTAGATTGGCCTCTCTAGCGGGATTCCTATTGGTCAGTCATGACCTATGTCTCCGTTCCCTCCCTGCAGGGAACGAGGGTTACCATATGTAACCGAGACGTTTCTGAAGACAGAGGCAGGCTATGGTACTTAAAAAATGACATAATCAGGCGATATAGAATGCAACATGTTATTATTAGCCTAACTTTCAAATAGACGGAAAAAAAAACATGAACGTCCCATTGGCGTCAATCAACACCAATTGATTTTTACTATGGTTTCACACACATTCACAAACATTGAGGCACGGATGTACCTAATACAAAGAAATAAAACATCTCCAGTTAACTAGCAGATCATTAATTTAGTTCTGGAGCAACTTTTCTCTATTTACGGATATGACAAGACACGCACGGGCGAGTGACGCATGTTCGCAATTTCCTGGGAAAACTATCCCGACAGGTCTAAAAAATGTTTAAAAGATTCATTTATAGTATAGTATAGGATAGTAGTTTAGAGTAGACAGGAAGCGAAGGGAGATAGATAGGGGGACGGGATCGGGAAAGATCCACGAGCTGGAACTCAAACCCAGGTCACACGAAGTGCAATCAAGCTACATGTCCAAGCTACCCATGAGGCTGTCGGCTCTGACATTTTATGTAATTTTGCATTTTATTTTATTTCAGCTTTAATTCAATTAACAAATTGTTTTTTAGTAGTTTTAGTTAACAAAAAACAATTACTGCTCTGGATACGACTCAGGTCACTAAGTAATTAGCGACAGGTCCCGCTCTCACAGGAAGGCAGAGTTGTCAGTAAATGGTGTGTATCCTATTGATTGTAGCAGAAAGAATATAATTCCTTGTTTTGCGGGTTAGATGATGAGAAGATAATGTACCAATTTGTGCAACAAAAAGTGCAGAGCTCCTGTCTGGTAAACACATTATTAGGTGATCTGCGACCAACAGCCATTAACATCAGAGACCTTCCCAGCAAGGCCTTGTTGTATTTCAGCTTGGTTCGATGGCAATGAGATTTTTTTTTCTTTATCTCAACATCAGGATGGTCTAGTTCTTGATCAAAGAACTTGCTTTGAAACTATTTCCATTCAGTAATTACAAAGAACGTGACATTTTAGAAAGACTGAAGTATGTATTATAATCTTTTATTTACAACTTGAAAAATAATTGTCATAGTGTGCCAAGAGTTCAGAGACATCTAGCCACTTTTGATATTTCTGGAATCTGTTGTTGCATATTGTGTTTGGGGACTCCTGACACCTGCAGAATAATGTGACAAGCCTGGAATGAAGTCCGTAATATTGGGGAACACGGTTTTACTCGAAGACCCAAACGTCTCTTTCTCACACTAGACAGGAAATCATCTGCTAAATTGGATCAATAACTAATTAACACTTAGCATCTTTGTGCCACTTCAACTCTTCACATAAACACTTTCCTTTGTTGGCCACCCTGCGGAATCAAGCATAATTTAGCTATTTGCTGAGCTCTATGCTATCTATTTTTTTTTCTCACTTAAAGCACTTACTGTACAAGGTCTTCAGAATAGATAAAGGCTGTATTGATCACAATGGCGCCGGGCTAAGAGACTCGCAGAACAACTAGAGAAATGAATGAAAGTCTGGGTATTATCAGGGCAGTGAACTGTACAGTGCCTGAAAGGTCATCCACTTGTTTAGATTAAACGTAGAAAGCCAACAATCTGAAGAGAACCTTTGTTGGTGAATAGTAGGTGATGATGATACCTTAACTTTTACGGCATGTTGAAATAAGGTGATCCGGATGGTTTATTTCGATAGTTCACGTTAGACATTCTATATACTAACTGTAAGTAACTTTGCAACTACCGTAAAACTTCAAATAGTAGCCCGGGCTTTTATTTTCCCAAACCGTCGAATTGCACCGGCTTGTATTTGAGACAGGCGTCTATATGAGTCAGGCCTTTATAATTTAGTGTTGAGATGTTGGTCATTGAGTGTATGTCTCTAATCTATAAAAATCTCCAAATGCTCCACGTTAAACTGCGGTCTTCCAACCTTTTACTGTCGCGTCGTCAATTGATTTTGATTAATATGCGCGAGGGAGAGAGAGCAAGACAGCGCTCGTGTTGTTTGAAGATGTGAGAGTGCGCGCGCGCGGCCGGGGCGCTCTCTCTCTCTCTCTCTCTCTCTCTCTCTCTCTCTCTCTCTCTCTGCTCGTAACGCGCCCTGTCAAGCGCAGCAGTCATTCTATTCTACATCACTCATCGATCAAAAAAAGCTTTGGAGGGACAAAAAATTGCTTTGGCGGCCGCGAAAAAGCGGACGATCTGACGGTTTTAGAGGATTAAATACAACCCGAAACTAAAAAACAGACCCGGCCTCTATTTGAGACCGGCCTTTATTTACCCAAACCTGCAGCCACACCAGGCGTGTAAAAGAGACAGGCGTCTATTTGGGACTCGGCTATTATTTGAAGTTTTACGGTATGTCAACTAACTGTAAGGGTTAGTAGAATAAGTTGATACATATTTTCAAAGTTACTTATAGTCTGTATAATGTCTGTTGCAGGACCATCAAAATAAAAGTGTTAGCAGATATTAAGCAGACAGTCTACTAATACTCTAATGACTTACTCTAATGACTTACGTAATACTCTAACGTAGAAAGCCAACAATCTGAAGAGAACCTTTGTTGGTGAATAGTAGGTGATGATGATACCTTAACTTTTACGGCATGTTGAAATAAGGTGATCCGGATGGTTTATTTCGATAGTTCACGTTAGACATTCTATATACTAACTGTAAGTAACTTTGAAAATACAGTTAGTTGACATAGTTGCAAAGTTACTTATAGTCTGTATAATGTCTGTTGCAGGACCATCAAAATAAAAGTGTTAGCAGATATTAAGCAGACAGTCTACTAATACTCGAATGACTTGTTTAAATGTAGTTGCAAAGTTACTTATAGTTAATAGAATGTCTAAAGTGGACCATCGAAATAAAATGTTACCCTTCGGATTTTAGCTTGGCAGAAGTTAAAGCCATATAGACACTAGAACATCTAGAGACTGTGGGATGGGCTCTTTTGACAAACAATAAATTAGAGGACGCTAAGGGATGCACTATTGTTTGGTATGGTTTTGTGATTACAGCTACTAGAATTACAAATCACAAAAAGAGGGCAAAAAAAAAAAAAAAAAAAGATAGGATTGGGAACACATGTCCAGCGGGGTCATTAATCTGGTGAGAGGATCAGATGTATAGGTGAATTATTGATGCAATGAGGATCATTTGTACAAAGACAAATGTGTTCTGGATGGAGCCAGTGGCTTTATGAGCAAAGAACTGTTAGTCTGTGCCTTCAGTGGAAGATTAGTGGAGGTTTGGGTGTACAATTTGCATATCAACACTACTGGCTAGGCTGTTTTCACATTTGGTGTAATTGTTTGGTTCAAACCTGAGTTTGAATCCACCCCCTTACCACTGCCCCCTGCAGTTCTCTTTTTACTTTTAATTATTTTATTTACAACTGCTATACGCTTGCAGCCTTTTACTGATTTAACTACGTAATGACTTGAGAGAAAAAAGATGCTTGCTAAAAGTTTTTTCTTTAGTTTATTTCTAAAACAACACACACTGAACAAAACTTGCATCTGTCTGATGTGGATACACTCAAATGCAAAGAATGTGAGTGGCAAAAGTTATCTTTGGTGACAAGCAGCAATTAAACTGACCTATTATGCTTCAATTTCACATATTAGGCTGCATTCCATAATATATAATATATATCGTCGCTGCCCGATGAAACTCACGTATGTCCAAAACGGTTACTTTTCAGGAAGTGAAAAAAACACCGTAATTTCACAGCAGTTGAACGTAGCGTTGTAATACTTGGTATGGCATCTTTAAATGTAACCATATTCTTGCCAGTGTAATGATATAATCCACATTTGACCAAAATCGAGTTTAAATGGACATACGTGCATATTTTACAGTAACGGTGGTCGATACGCGTTCTTCCGATCATTAATTAGAATGACCAAGTCGCGTTTCAGATGACAGCTGAATAGGCTACGCTCAGTTTATTAAGGCGAGACACGGCAGGCAAAAACATCGTTTTTTTTTCACCAGTCAATTTTGAGATTTTGGGATATTTGTCTTCAATAACATGTCTTCTTTCAGACTTGTGGTGAAAAAAAGTCTGAAATACACATTTAGGTCTTTCTTTTACTACACTTTGTCTGTTTGCGTCTGTAGATTTCTCATAAATTCATCAAAAGTTGTCGTTATAAATCATCCCTCTGCTCCGCTATAATTTGATCAGTTTGACTAAAAAAAAAAAGTATAAATCTTATCAATGAGACCAAGTTTATTTACATACTAGCAAGCAAGCTAATCTGTGAAGAACTAAGTAAGCCTGTGTACTTCATCTAGACCATTTACCGGTAAATAACAGTTGTGAATATATAATAAACTTGAGAACAGTTGTCAAAAACAAACGTTTGCTGATACTTTACCTCACAGTGTTAGCTATTCGGCTATCCAATGCTGAGCTTCCAGAGACGAACTTCCCGAGACCGGCGAGATGCCCCCACAGGGCGGGAGATACGCGGCGTGATTGACAGCTTTGACAGCAAATGGATATACGTGGAAATCAGATGACATGATTTCACAACTTTGCATTGGTCATTTAGATAATGTGAAGCATACTGTATACGGAAATGAACCTGGACATTCTATCCATCGAAAAATAAAAAAATCGGCAAAATGGACATACGCGGTTTTCATCGGACAGCGACGATATATTTATAAAACATTAGGCAAGGCAAGGCAAGTTTATTTATATAGCACATTTCATACACAATGGTAATTCAAAGTGCTTTACATAGGAGGAAATAATTAAAACAGTTTAGAATAAAAAATAAAATAAAGTACAGTAAAAACAGTCGGACGAACATTGACACAGTGCTCATTCACTAAATGCATAGCTAAACAGATGTGTTTTGAGTCTGGATTTGAATGTGACTACTGTAGGAGCACATCTGATCTCCTCTGGAAGCTGGTTCCAGCTGCGGCTGGCATAATAGCTAAAAGCAGACTCTCCGTGCTTAGAGTGAACCCTTGGTATTTCTAACTGATGTGATCCTAATGATCTGAGTGATCTGTTGGGTTTATATTCAGTGAGCATATCTGCAATATATTGAGGTCCTAGCCCATTGAATGATTTATATACCAGTAATAATACTTTAAAATCAATCCTAAATGTAACTGGGAGCCAGTGTAAAGACCTGAGGACTGGTGTGATATGTTCAAATTTTCTGGTTCTGCTCAGAATCCTGGCAGCAGCGTTCTGTATGAGCTGCAACTGTCTTATGGTCTTTTTAGGAAGGCCAGTGAGGAGTCCATTACAATAATCCACCCTGCTGGTGATAAAAGCATGCACAAGTTTCTCTAAGTCTTGACTGGAAACAAAGCATCTAATTCTTGCAATATTTTTCAAATGATAGTATGCTGATTTAGTTATTGCTTTGACATGACTACTGAAACTAAGGTCTGACTCTAGAGACACACCAAGATTCCTGACTTGATTTTTAGTTGTTAGACCCCTAGCGTCAAGGTATGCATTTACCTTGAGAACTTCATCTTTGTTTCCAAACGCAATGACTTCAGTTTTGTCTTTGTTTAACTGAAGAAAGTTTTGGCACATCCAACCGTTTACTTCATCAATGCATTGGCACAGGGAGTCAATGGGGCTGTAGTCGTTAGGCGATAGGGCTAAGTAGAGCTGTGTGTCGTCTGCATAGCTGTGGTAAGAGATTCGGTTCTTTCTCATTATTTGGCTCATTGGGAGCATATACAGGTTGAACAGGAGTGGCGCAAGAATTGAGCCTTGAGGGACTCCGCATGTCATGGGAGTCCACTCAGACTTATGGTCTCCTATACTCACATAATAACCTCTCCCTTCTAAGTATGACCTGAACCATTTTAGGACTATCCCAGAAAGCCCCACCCAGTTTTCCAGCCTGTCAAGAAGTATGTTGTGATCGACAGTGTCAAATGCAGCACTGAGGTCGAGTAGTACCAGCACTGATAATTTGCCTGTATCAGTATTTAAGCGAATATCGTTTATTATCTTTATGAGAGCTGTCTCTGTGCTGTGATGCGATCGGAAACCAGATTGAAAATTGTCAAAGTATCCATTCAAGCTTAGGAATTTGTTCAGCTGATTGAAGACAACTTTTTCAATGATCTTGCCTATGAAAGGAAGATTTGAGATCGGTCTATAATTGCTTAAGATGGTCTTATCCAGATTGCTCTTTTTCAGGAGGGGCTTGACAACTGCAGTTTTCAGGGAGTTTGGAAAACTCCCAGAAAGAAGTGAGGCATTTACCACTTCTAGGAGATCTGCTTCTAAGCTGTTTAACACACTTTTAAAAAAAGATGTGGGAAGTGTGTCAAGGGCGCAGGTTGATGTTTTAAGGTGCTGTACGGTTTCTTCCAAAATTTTGCCATCAATTTCTTCGAAAACAGACATAGTAACTACTTTCTCAGGTAGTGGTCTGATCTGTTTGACCCCAGCGCAACTCAAGGATGAGCTGATCACCTTTCTGATATTATTGATTTTCTCAGAGAAGAAAGAAGCAAACTCACTGCACTTGATGTCTGAGAGCATTTCACTGGGAATCTGGCTTGGGGGGTTTGTCAGTCTCTCTACAGTAGCAAAAAGAGTGCGTGTGTTGTTTAAGTTGCTGTTTATAATATTCGAGAAGAAAGTCTGTCTAGCTTTGCCTAGTTCCATATTAAAAGCATGGATGCTGTCTTTGTAGATGTTATAATAGACTACAAGTTTTGTCTTCCGCCACATGCGCTCTGCTCTTCTGCATTGTCTTTTCATGTTTTGCACAGCTGTTGAGTTTCTCCAAGGTGCTTTTTGTCTACCACTCTTCCTGACTTTCACAGGAGCAATATCATCAATTACACTTTTAATTTTTGAGTTAAAAGATTCAAGGAGAAAATCAACAGAGTCAGCAGATATGCTTGGTTTTAAAGATATAGCCTTCATAAATAGGACACTAATGTTCTCATTTAAGCATCTCTTCTTGACAGACACAGATCTAGCTTCAATGGCAGGAGAGATCAGTATATCAAAGAAAATACAGAAATGATCAGACAGTGCTACATCCTTGATAACAATTGATGAGATGTTTAGACCCTTACTGATAAGTAAATCTAGAGTGTGTCCACGATTATGTGTGGGTCCATGTACATGCTGAGTCAGATCAAAAGTTTTGAAAACAGTTTTGATTTCTTTTGCCATATTGGTTTCTGCATTATCTATGTGAATGTTAAAATCTCCAGCAATGGCAAAACAGTCAAACTCAGAGGAAATTGTTGATAACAGTTCTGTAAATTCCTCAGCAAAAGCTGGAGAGTATTTTGGAGGCCTGTAAATAATGATAAGTAAAATACGTGGAGCGCCTTTTAACACAATACCCAGATATTCGAAAGACGAGTAATTCCCAAATGATATTTGCTTACATTGATAGACATCTTTAAAAAGAGCAGCTACGCCCCCGCCTCTCTTTACCGCTCTGCAAACACTCATAAAAGTAAAGTTAGGAGGGGATGTTTCATTTAGGACTGTTGCACTGCAGCTGTCTTCTAGCCAAGTTTCATTTAGAAACATAAAGTCCAGGTTGTATGTGGTTATTAAGTCGTTGACTAGAAGTGATTTATTTTTAAGTGAGCGGATGTTTAAAAGTGCTAACTTAACAGTCTTACTTTTTGTCCCCACAGCGATCTTAGTTTGCCGTGTGATAGGCACCAGATTAGATGGGTTTGCTGTATGGCTTTTGAAGGCCTTAGATTTTCTATCATGTAATTGAACAGCAATAGAGAAAGATACAGGCACACTGGGTTCCCGCTTGTTTTGTAAACATTTAAGAAAGTTACTGTTATCATAGCGGGTACCCGACATATATCACTGAGAGTTGGTATCAGTTGTTTTTGGTTCACCGCGAGCCGCTGGAGGATGGTGTGGGCCCTGGCGCTGTGGCAGAGGCCGAAGAGCTCTCACAGGAGGAGGAGGAGGGCGAGCTGGGCCCGCAGGCTTTGGTGGTTGTGGGGCCTGCCGTTTTTTGGTTGACATCTGGGGGCTTGCAGCAAAAGAGTGGGATAGTTTGGTTCCAGCATACACCAGTTGTTCCATTTTCTCTGAGAAGCACAGAAGTGGAGTTGCTGGAGAGAGAGATAACGTGTCTGGTGAGAGGGGCTGTTGTTCTGGTGTTATCGGAGGCTGTGATATGCTGTCCTGTATTCCCTGGCTGTTTTCCAGAAAGTCGTCCTTGGGTGCTGAATCTTCTAGCAGTTCTAATATGTCACAGTCTGTTTGTGGTGAGCTCTGTGGGCAGGGCTCAGCTGAGATTGTGTCCGTGAGCAGAGGTTGTTGTGGCTGAGTGGTGTTTTCATTGTCCTTGTGTGATGTGTCGGCCGCATGTCCATTCAGGTGCATAAGTGAAGTCCTGTGGTCATTCATACTGTGTCCAGGTGTGTGTGTGCCATTCAGGTTGAGTGGATTGGCACACACTGCAGAAGGATGATGGAGGGAGAAGTAGATATTGTCCTTTAGCACTCTTGAGCCAAGTTTGTTTGGGTGGAGCCCATCCTGTTGAAACAGTTGCCTCTGACTCCAGAAAAGATTGAAGTTGTCAATGAAGTTCACTCCTTTTATATTGCAGGTTTTTTGCAGCCATGTGTTAAGCCCAAGCAACCGTGAAAACCTGTTTGTTCCTCTTGCTGGGAGTGGTCCACTGATGAATGTCTGAACTTTCAGTCTTTTAAGTGTTTCAAAAAGTTCCTTGAAATCCTTCTTAAGGAGTTCTGACTGCTCTTTATGAATATCATTCTTCCCCACATGAACAATGAGTCGATTTGCAGTCTTATGTTTCATCAGAATGTTCTGAAGTTCCTTGTTTACATCAGAAGTCGTTGCTTGTGGAAGGCAGCATGTAGTTGTGTCCCTGCTAATAATGTTTCTGATTATCGAGTCACCCACTATCAGAGTCCTGGGCTCGGCTGCGCTCTGAGCTGAGTGCCGCTGTCTGCTCGACCTTGAGCGCCAGTTAGCATTAGTGTTAGCTACTGGCTTATTCATTCTGTGTTCGATCACATTCATTACATTCAGGGATTCCTCATTCATTAATACTTCAAATCTGTTCTCAAGATGTATAGGCGGTGGTAGGAGACCAGTGTTTGCAATCCTTGTCAGAGCCGTATCTGGGGTAGAGGATGCTACTGCGGCAATGTGTGATGCTTGTGACAATCTGATGTCTCGAGTGCCTTTGGGTCTCGCTCCCTGTTTGTGCCATCGATTTGTAAGTCGATCGGCTTGTTTCTCTACACTCAGTATAGCCTGTCGAGGAGCACTAGATTCATGGGACTCACCGGCTGTATGCTGAGGGCGTCCATGATGAAGCTCGATTGTGTGTTCCGTCTGGTTTGGTGGTCCCACAAGTAACTTTGTTTCAAGAACTGCAATCCTTTGTAAAAGTCTCTGGCAGTTAGTGCAGCAAGTAGATTCCAGAAGAGGCATTTTCTCTTATCCTTATGAATGTAGGGAGTTGTGTTTTCTCTTCCCCGGAATGTAAGCTTTCAGTGGGAGGCTGGTCGGAGAAAAGAATTCTGCTTTTTTCAAGCGTTTGAGCACTGTACTGAAGTTAAAATTAGGTGATAAAAGGAAATAAAATATAAAAATATAAACGATAGAGCAATAAAAAATATAAAAGCGATAGAGCAAAGCGCGGAGCAGTAAGCAAGAGCGTCCGAACAGTAGCTGAGCAGGAAGTGGAGCAATAAATATTGATAAATATATCATCAAATATATCATCATTGATAAATATTACATCAACATTTTCAAGCAGATTTGGGTGCAATTTATGTATTTGTTTGTTATTAACTATTATTAATAAATTATTTATTTGAATAATTTCTTTTGTTATTGATAGATTTTTTAATGTGTCTATTTTATTTAACTCCGGCCAAGAAGATGCCAGCTTCAGTATTTTATTCATGTTGTGGTCACATTGGATTTACCAACACATTTTTACATGCACCGAGCAGCACTTTTGCTTGTCTGCTGCGGATGCATTGCAAAAGATGCAAAAACTTTAGACGCTCTCCAAAAGCAATTTATTTTTGAAACCAGCAGTTGTAAGAAATGCATTATACTTCAATAATTGCACGCAAACATACAAATTACAAGTCATAAATATTGGTTCACTTCTGCAAACATTCAAGTAATTTTCTCTGAAATTACTTTTTGTAGAGTTCAGAGACAGTGAAAGCAGAAGTAGCACACCTACTTCGCTCAGAAATAACAAAGCTGCTGTGCAAAGGGGCCATAGAACCGGTACCGCCTTCTCTGAGCGAGTCAGGCTTTTACAGCCGTTATTTTCTCGTGCCCAAGAAGGACGGGGGACTCAGACCCATACTGGATTTGAGGCTCGTGAACAAAGCTCTTATGAAAAGACCGTTCAAAATGCTTACAACCAGACAACCCCCTCGCGCACATTCGCCAGGGGGACAGGTTTATATCTCTCGATCTGAAAGATGCCTATTTCCAGATTCAGATAATACCCCGTCACAGGCCATTCTTGAGATTCGCCTTCGACGATCGGGTTTATC
The DNA here is from genome assembly GCA_030578255.1 of Tiaroga cobitis. Taxonomy (NCBI): domain Eukaryota; kingdom Metazoa; phylum Chordata; class Actinopteri; order Cypriniformes; family Leuciscidae; genus Tiaroga; species Tiaroga cobitis. The sequence continues at coordinate 7,340,600 of CM060608.1, forward strand.
AATACACAGTCCTGCCGCTCGGCCTGTCCCTAGCACCCCGTACATTCACAAAGTGCATGGACGCAGCTCTCGTCCCCTTGAGATCTCAGGGCATGCGAATTTTGAACTATCTGGACGATTGGTTGATTATGGCGCAGTCGGAGACAGAGCTGATATCTCACAAAACTGCGCTCCTCAGCCATCTGAAGTGCCTAGGTCTCACGGTCAACTGGACCAAGAGCTCATTACTGCCCAGTCAGTCAATATCCTTTTTAGGAATAGAACTGGATTTGGTGACCATGACGGCTCGCCTGTCTACACAGGATTACAGCGCGCGCTGTATCCGGCAGCTGGCCATGTCATTCACGCCGGGCAGCGTTTCCCCTCTGAAAAAATTCCAGAGGATGCTAGGCTTGATGGCTTCAGCCTCAGCGGTACTCCAGCTAGGTTTACTTCGCATGCGCCCGCTACAGCACTGGCTGGCCGCGCGTGTGCCGCACCGAGCTTGGAGGTCGGGTCGCGAGCGGATCAGAGTGACTCAGAGCTGTGTCACAGCTCTGCAGCCCTGGTCAGCGGCCGACTGGTACCAGAGGGGAGTGACTATGGGGGCAGTCTCTTTCAGGAAGGTCATCTCGACGGACGCGTCCAACTCAGGTTGGGGCGCCACCCTCGAGGGCAGACCAGTCTTCGGACTGTGGTCAGACCGGGAAAAACTCCTCCACATAAACTGTCTGGAAATGATAGCGGTCGAGAATGCGCTGAAACGCTTCCTCCCTTTCATTCAGGGCCACCATGTTCTAGTCCGCTCGGACAACATGTCGGTGGTGTCCTATCTAAATCGCCAGGGTGGCGTCAGATCCAGGAACCTCTGCAATCTGGCGGAACGCCTCCTCGTTTGGTCTCAGCACCATCTGCGCTCACTGAGAGCTGCACATGTGCCGGGTCACCTGAACGATGGCCCAGACAGACTGTCCAGGGACAACGTTCCCCCGGGGGAGTGGTCACTGCACCCCCAAACAGTCCAGTTATTATGGCGCCTTTTCGGCAAAGCGGAAGTCGACCTTTTTGCGTCACGAGGCAACGCTCACTGCCCAATGTTCTTTTCGAAGGACAGGGACGCGCTCGCCCGGATGTGGCCCAGCCGCCCGCTATATGCTTTTCCCCCGGTATCTCTGTTACCACAGGTGATCAAGAGAATCATGGAAACGCGCCATCCAGTGCTCCTTATAGCCCCTTGATGGGAGAACCAGACTTGGTTCCCAGAGCTGATGCGGCTGTCACAGACAGCCCCATGGCCTGTCCCGCTGAGAGCAGACCTTCTCTCTCAAGCGCGTGGCTCGATCTGGCATCCCCACCCGGAGCGTTGGTCGCTACATGTGTGGGTGATCAACGGGTATCCCTGCCAGACGCAGTAATGAACACGATCGTGCAGTGTAGAGCACCTTCTACCAGAAGGCTCTACGCATCCAAATGGTCTGTGTTCTGTAAGTGGTGCACGAATAAAAACCTCGATCCGCGAACATGTGGGGTCACGCGGCTGCTCAGTTTTCTCCAAGAGCTGCTGGATAGGGGCAGATCCCCCTCCACGCTCAAAGTCTATGTGGCGGCTGTCGCAGCATTCTCTGAATCAATGCACGGCCAGTCAATAGGCAGAAACGAGCTTGTCATTCGCTTCCTCAGAGGAGCCAGAAGGATGAACCCCCCGCGCCCCCCCCCCTCGGTTCCTATGTGGGACCTTTCACTGGTCCTAGAGGCCCTGAAAGCATTCCCCTTTGAACCACTGGACACAGCGGGCCTAAAATACCTGTCGCTCAAAGCTGTTTTTCTGATCGCACTGTCATCAGTCAAACGCGTGGGGGATTTACACGCGCTGTCTGTAAGCGCGTCATGTCTTGAGTTTGGCCCGAATGACTCTAAAGTCATCCTCAAGCCTAGACATGGTTACGTTCCCAAAGTGGTTGGCACCAAGGTTATAATCGTTAACGAAAACGAACGAAAAAACGAAAACTAGGGGGAAAAAAACATTGTCGTTAACTGAAATAAAAATAAAAACGAGGCATTACAAAAAAACGATAACTAACTAAAACTGTAATGCATGTTTGGCAAAACTAACTAAAATAAAATAAAATTATTGAGTAAATGTCATTAGTTTTCGTCTTTGTCGATGTCGTTCATAGAGCAAATAACGTAAGAGCAGCGTATTCGTTCAGTTGCATTTCCTTTCCCTGCTCTCCCTCCGTCTCTGTCACTCACGCGTCTCTCTCACATACACGCGCACACACACACACCCCCTCCCCTCCCCTCCCCCAATTGCACACCGCGTCTCCATGAAAACGAGTGTTCGTTGAAAGCAAGTTTGCGAAAGGTTTGTATCTCGTGAACACTTTTACACAATCACACATTAAAAAGTGCTATAAAAAATATTTTTAATTCTGAATACAATTTTGTCAGTGTGTTAATGTCGACCCGAGAAGCGATTGCGCCTTCTTTAGAAAGTTAACTAGTCGCAAGTTTGAGGTAAAATGCAGTTGGGTTGTCGATGTCAAAACACTATATAAGCTGTAATTCAAATATTAAATAATTTTATGTCATTATTTTACTCTTACACTGAATGTATTACGAAACTGCTCCGAGACTTGGAGGTGAAGATCCAAATGCAGCTTTATTATAGAATAGCCAAACAGGCAGGGATCAACAACAGCAAACAGGGCAACGGAGACAAGGCAGAGACAAACCAGATACAAGCAAAGGGTCGAGGCAGGCAGAGAGAATCAGAGTCCAGTGAAACAGTCCAGGGTCAGGGCAGGCAGAGAAGGGTCAGCAACGATGAACAATCCACAGGTCAAACACAGGAATCAAACTCGGGAGGATAATGCTCAGAAATGCAGTGTAACACTTAAACAAGACTTCACGGTGAGTGAATGAATGAACATGGTATAAATAGACTGAGACTAGCAGGATGACAAGACACAGGTGAATACAATCAGTGACAATGAGGTACAGGTGAATGTGATCAGTGATGATGAGTCCAGGCAGTGAATATGGGAAATGTAGTTTGTGAGGAAGAGATCATAGTCTATTGTGGAGCGCCCTCTGGTGGCTCTCGAGGGCACTCCAGCTGGTGATCGTTACATAGCCCCCCCCCCCAATGAGCGGCTTCCAGACGCTCCAAAACTGTCCAGGTGGGTGGTGGCATGGAGGCGGATCCGGGGGCGGGATGGAGGGCCAGGTCCGTGGAGCAGAAGAGGACCTGGAGACTGCGACAGGACGGAAGGCCAGGGCGGAGCAGACAGTCCATCGGGCGGCCAGGGCGAAGCAGACAGTCCATCGGGCGGCCAGGGCGGAGCAGACAGTCCTTCGGGCGGCCAGGGCGGAGCAGACAGTCCATCGGGCGGCCAGGGCGGTGAAGACCCTTCGGGCGGCCACGGAGGTGAAGACCCCTCGGGCGGCCACGGCGGTGAAAACCCTTCGGGCGGCCACGGCGCAGGAACAGACACCGGCTCAGGAACTAGGACAGGAACAGACTCTGGCTCTGGCTCAGGAACAGACTCTGGCTCTGGCTCAGGAACAGGAACAGACTCTGGCTCTGACTCAGGAACAGGCTCAGGAACAGGAACAGACTCTGGCTCTGGCTCTGGAACAGGAACAGGAACAGACTCTGGCTCGGCAGACGTAACGTGAACAGTCTCTGAATCAGCCATCTTGTCCGTAGACACTGGCTCGGAGGCGGCCATCTTGTCCGTAGACACTGGCTCGGAGGCGGCCATCTTGTCCGTAGACACTGGCTCGGAGGCGGCCATCTTGTCCGTAGACACTGGGATCAGGATCAGGCTCGGCAGAAGTGACGTGAAGCTCAGTCTCTGGATCGGCAGAAGTGACGTGAAGCTCAGTCTCAGGCTCGGCAGAAGTGACGTGAAGCTCAGTCTCTGGATCGGCAGAAGTGACGTGAAGCTCAGTCTCTGGATCGGCAGAAGTGACGTGAAGCTCAGTCTCTGGATCGGCAGAAGTGACGTGAAGCTCAGTCTCTGGATCGGCAGAAGTGACGTGAAGCTCAGTCTCTGGATCGGCAGAAGTGACGTGAAGCTCAGTCTCTGGATCGGCAGAAGTGACGTGAAGCTCAGTCTCTGGATCGGCAGAAGTGACGTGAACGGCGGTCTCTGGCTGGACGGTCTCTGGCTGGACGGTCTCTAACTGGGCAGAAGTGACGTGGACAGTCTCTGACTGGGCAGAAGTGACGTGGACAGTCTCTGGATCAGCAGGAGTGACTTGAACGGTCCCTGGATTGACCGGAGGCTCAGGAAGGGCCTCCGGGCATTGCAGGATGCAGGGAGTCCTCTTCCTCCTCCTCCGTCTCCGAGAGGGTGCTGGACTGGACGGGCCCAGCGGTGAGGGCTCTGGGCTGGACGATGCCAGAGGTGAGGGCTCTGGACCGGACGGAACCAGCTGCGACGGAAACTCTGGACTGGACGGGACCAGCGGCGAAGGAAACTCTGGGCTGGACGGGACCAGCGGGGAAGAGGGCTCTAGCTCGGCAGGCGTGACGTGAAGCACGGGCTGGACGTGGCTGACGTGAAGCTCTGGCTGGACGTGGCTGATGTGAAGCTCTGGCTTGGTGGGTACTGTGGGTTCAAGGAGTTCCTCATCTACCACCCCCACCGTATAAACTGAACCGCTTAACAGAAGGGCCAGTTCAATATAGCTCTCTAATGTCCTGTGAGGCTCATGCAAGGGCATGAATGAACTGAGCGGTTCTGATAGCCCTCCTCGGAAGAAGATCATCAGGCATTCCTCGCTCATAGAGGTGAAAGGTGCCAGCTTGATAAAATCTTCTACGTACTCCTCAATCAAACGATTCCCCTGACGGAGACACAGGATTTGGACTGCTGTGTCCATGGCTGATATCGCTGCTGGATCTGGGTGTGGCGAAGTCTTCTGTTACAAAACTGCTCCGAGACTTGGAGGTGAAGATCCAAATGCAGCTTTATTATAGAATAGCCAAACAGGCAGGGATCAACAACAGCAAACAGGGCAACGGAGACAAGGCAGAGACAAACCAGATACAAGCAAAGGGTCGAGGCAGGCAGAGAGAATCAGAGTCCAGTGAAACAGTCCAGGGTCAGGGCAGGCAGAGAAGGGTCAGCAACAATGAACAATCCACAGGTCAAACACAGGAATCAAACTCGGGAGGATAATGCTCAGAAATGCAGTGTAACACTTAAACAAGACTTCGCGGTGAGTGAATGAATGAACATGGTATAAATAGACTGAGACTAGCAGGATGACAAGACACAGGTGAATACAATCAGTGACAATGAGGTACAGGTGAATGTGATCAGTGATGATGAGTCCAGGCAGTGAATATGGGAAATGTAGTTTGTGAGGAAGAGATCATAGTCTATTGTGGAGCGCCCTCTGGTGGCTCTCGAGGGCACTCCAGCTGGTGATCGTTACAGAATGTTTGCCGCTTCAATCCAGATGATTAGGGGAGAGCGGTGCACAACGTAACGCGTTTTGACTTTCTCAGTTTGTATCTACTTAGGGTTTAGAGTATTTATTTTTCCCACATTAATTTCCCACATGTCTAGTACAATTATGTGGTTTTGTTTTATTAATACAGTGTATACTTTTTTCTTGATTTACCCCGAAAGAATGGAAGTAACATTTGACAACATGCCCCATAGACATGACAACATGCCCCGTTCATTATAACGTGAGGGGCACATTAACATGACCATGTGACAGCTTAAAATGCTATCTGATCTAATCAAATCTAAAATACAATTATTAGGCATTTTTTTAATAATTGAAAAAAAAACTATTTTTTAAGTTTGACAACAAACACACTGGAAAACACAGCTATACACCATACTTCAAAACAAAATAATAATGAATAATTTCTTAACATTGACTCTCAGTCCTTATTTACATGTTTCTCATGTTTTCTCAATAGAATTCATAAAAGTATAGAATATAATAGCATATTTCTAATAGGGACACATTGTAACGCAGTGTTACAACATGCCCCAACTGCACAACTGGTTTAAACCCTGCTAGTGTCTTCTGCTAGTTAGCGAAGCATTAAATAACCATATCAACTATTAAACAACAGATTGGAGATTAAAATAATATCAGATTTGTCTAATTTTAAATAAATGCAAAAAATAGAGATGAAAAATTAACATTAGTAAGAAATGTACTTTTGCTATAGTTAAATAAATGTTCAGTGATATCTTACAAAGATTTCTGAATTTTGGCGCAATTTTTTCTCTATATAGTGTTGAAATGGCAACTAGTAAATACACAAAGTTCCGTCATGCTGGCATGTGTGGAAGTATTTAAAACAAGTGTGTTACAACTGGCCCAGCGTTACGTTGTGCCCCGCGCTCCCCTATTGGTAAATTTAGTATAGGGTGTGAAAATTGTACAGCTGTGAATTTTGTATAGAAGATGTGTGGATTTTGTAAGAGGTAAAGAGATTGAGCTCCTGACACTCTGACAGCAATGTCTTGTGTGGCTCAAAAATGTGTTGAATACATGCTGTTCGTGTGTGTCTTCTGTAGTCTGTTGGCTATTTAGTTTTTTTCCTGGCATAAGTCACTTACACATTTTGCACTTACTGCGGAGTCTTGTGTAGACTGTTTACATATTTGTGCCCATATCTACATTTTATGTAGCTACTGGTGTTATTGTTGAATACATTTTCTAAAATTGTATGTTTTTGTTGAGTTATTATTACACAATAGTTTTTTCAGACCTTTTTGAATCTTGCCCCTGACAAATAACCCAAATCTAAAAAAAAGACTAAAACTAACACTAAAACTAATAAAAACTAAACTAAAACTAAGCATTTTCAAAAAATAAAAACTAAACTAAACTAGACTAGCAAATCCACTTTAAAAACTAATTAAAACTAATTTGAAAACAAAAAGTCAAAACGAAATAAAAATAAAAACTAATGAAAAATGCAAAACTATAATAACCTTGGTTGGCACCCCATTCAGAGCACAGGTCATTTCCCTATCGGCTCTGACAGCATCTGATAGCGAAAGGGATGTTAATCTCCTCTGCCCAGTCAGAGCTCTGAGGTTGTACATTACGCGCTCCGCCCCGTTCAGGCGTTCTGAGCAGCTGTTCGTTTCGTTCGGTGGGCGCACTAAAGGTCTCGCCTCCTCGAAACAGAGCCTGTCCTGATGGATAGGAGACGCAATCGCGGCCGCTTACGCGGCAAAAGGTCTGCAGTGCCCTTTGGGCATCAGGGCGCATTCCACTAGAGGCGTGGCCTCGTCGTGGGCATGGTCAAGTGGAATTTCCATTCAAGACATATGTGTGGCGGCGGGCTGGTCCTCTCCCTCCACCTTTGTCAGGTTTTACAACCTAGAAGTTCCCGCCCTGCAGGCTAAACTGCTGTCTGTTTAAGTGAGAGGCTAGCCGTGCCCAGATACTATCATGTGCAGGCTACCCTCACGTGAATTCAGCTCTTTTGGTTGAGCTGCACAGTTTCAGGTTATGTGCTGTATATGCCTAAGTACACCGGCCTCACACGGACGCTCTGTATTGCCTGTCAGTGCTTGTTTACACGCGCTTTACGCTCGTGGCACTCGCGCTTATGTACAATGCGTTGGTTCCCACTTTCTAGGTTCACAGAAGCACTGTGACTCATGAGGTGGATGCGGGCGCGCACGGCGTGGACAATGGGTTCCCGTAGCGTAAGCTAAACTTACGCAATACGAGAGAACCTCTCGTAAGAGAACGATACTGGTTACTGATGTAACCTCGGTTCTCTCTAGAAGAGGGAACGAGTATTACATAATCTGCCTTGCTAAACGCCACAAGAGCGTTTTCGCTTCAGTCGATGAAAACCAGAGAATCAGCCTCCGAGCCCCGCTAATATATGCTAAGCCACGCCCATTCTGGCAGGCTAGGACGCGAGCGCCCTCGATTGGACGTGACGTCACGCCGGGCTCACTGGTAGGCTGTGCAGTTCCCGCAGGGCAGCCTATGAGCGCGCTAGAATGCCCGCTCAAGGTCTGCTAGCTGCTGCAACTGCGTTGACAGCATACAAAATTAAGGATCATTTTTGGCCTCAATATCTCAAGAAGATGAATCTTTCCTGTAGCGTAAGCAAAACTTACGCAATACTCGTGTTCCCTCTTCTAGAGAGAACCGAGGTTACGTTAGTAACCAGTATCGTTTTACGGTCAATGACAAGAGTACTAATCAGCTGTCTCACGAACGTAACCAGCACATTTATCCCCACATAGCAAGCCATAACACAGCGAGGTAGAAGAGCTAAGGTACATTAAACAATCCAACTACGTATTTTACACCACTGACAAGGGAAAAATCACTACTCATGGTGTTTATGGCTAGCTTCTAGCTTTCTGCCGCTTCTCTTTCAAGGTAGTGACGAAACGCGCTCTGTAGCGCTGTTTGTTCACTGTCGGCTACGGTAGAAACATGACGTCACAATATGTCGACCTTCATAGAAGGGGGTGCCCGCGGTAATGTAGATATAAATGTCTCATTCTAAGGTAATAAAAACATTATGGTTTTTATACACCACTGAAAACATCGTTATGGATGTCATATTGCATTTCTGGTAATAGACACTCAAAATGTTTACACATTGCACCTTTAACTAAGATTAATAAATGCTGTGGAAGTATTGTTCATTGTTAATTCATGTTAATTAATGTAGTTAGCTAACGTTAACAAATTATACCTTATTGTAAAGTTTTACCATATTTTCTTGTAAAACATAATCCAAAAATCTTTGTTTTATTTTCAACTTTGGAAAAATAAGTGTATATAGAGAGAGATGAAAGCACAACATTCAAAATAATCTTTTTTTTTTTGCTTTGGCTAATTGTCAGAATAGAGTAAATCAGTAGTGCAATATAATTTACTGCTCTGAAAAAAATGTATGAATGTAGCGCAGATGTGCTGTAGTCACCACACAGACATCATGCAATAGATCACATATTGCATTTAGTCCACAAACACACACACACACACAAACACAGGGGTTTTTCATTATACGGAGATCCAAATTCAGCAGTTCTGCCTGGTCAGGGCTCATATGTCAGGGCCATAACAAACGGCTGACCTCGGGGTGAATGAGCAGCTCCACGGCGGATGTGGATCACTGCGGGACACCTTTGGCCAACCCACTGACCAGCCCACTGCTCAGCAACCCCCGTGACATGAATTACCACACACCCAGCAGAGTGCTGACAAGACAGAGTGGATATGAATTATGGACACACATGCGGTACATGTCTGCCTGAGTTTGCTATACTATAGCAGATACACACACTTGAAGTCAAAAGTATGGACACATGAGACTGAAATTATGATTCCCATCATGATCTCAAAATGTTTTAATCTAAAGGCTTTTGCATAAATGCTTGAAATTTGACAAATATATGCAAGCATTTCCTCACAATAAAAAAAATTTCATTGTTGATTTTATTTTTAAATAAATGATTAGGATCAGAGAGTGAAGGAAAGCAGTCAATAAATGCACAGCTAATTCTTTCAGAAGTGGTTATAAACTGGTTGAATTGTACAGATTAAGCAGAACAAGCAACTCTTCTATTGAACTATTTTGACTGCTATTGAACTATTTTCAACCACGTTACTCTAAAATTTGGAAAACAATCAATGCATACTAATTTACAGTAAAGACAGTAAATACATTTGTAATGTCACAATAAATTCTGTTCGTTTGAAATTTCTACTCTTCAAGGAACATATTAAGCAGCACAAAAATATAAAGCAGCACAACTGTTTTCAACCTTAATAACAATAAAACACGTTTCTTGAGCAGCATCAGCATATTAGAATGATATCCATGGTTTCTGATTAGTTACACACCTGATTCTGTTCCAGTTAACGGCAATTCATTGGCTGATGGTGCGGGCGCCTCCTCAGCTGTGCTACGTCATTCACTGTTAATACAGTGAACGCGTCATCTGCTCCTCGGATTGTCTTCCTCAGAAGAAGCGGTTTAGCTGGCCCGTGCTAGTTAAGTGTTTTTCATTGTCTCCTTTCATTTTTCATTTCATAGTCTCTACAGCACGACCTCACTATCCAGCTAGATTCATCCTCAATCACCCCGTCAAGGTCGGTCAGAAATCTTGGAGTAATCTTTGATGATCAGCTGACCTTCACTGACCACATTACAAAGACAACTCGATCATGCAGGTTTGCTATGCACAACATCAGGAAGATCAGACCTTTCCTAACTGAGCATGCAACACAACTTCTCGTCCAGGTCCTGGTCATTTCTAGGCTTGATTACTGCAATGCTCTTCTGGCTGGACTTCCATCATGTGCAACTAAACCTCTACAAATGATCCAGAATGCTGCAGCTCGTCTCGTCTTCAACGAGCCCAAAAGGGCCCACGTCACTCCTCTGTTCATCTCTCTGCACTGGCTACCACTCTCTGCTCGCATCAAGTTCAAGGCTTTGACGCTTGCTTACAGATTGACCACAGGTTCAGCCCCCTCCTACTTCCACTCACTACTACAAGTGTACATCCCTACCAGAAGCCTACGATCGGTCAATGAGCGACGGCTTGTGGTACCATCACAGCGGGGCAGAAAATCACTCTCCAGAACATTCTCATTCACGGTTCCATGCTGGTGGAATGATCTCCCCACCGTCATCCGGAATGCAGAATCCCTGACAGCATTCAAAAGGCAACTGAAAACTCATCTCTTCCGGGAGCACTTAACATAAAAAAAAAAAAAATAATAAAAAAAAAATACAAAAAAAAACCTTTCCTTTAAATCCTCGCTTGCCTGGCTTATGCTACTCCGAGCAATGTCTGAACTTTGTATTTTGAGCACTTCTTGCGTTGTTTTTGCCTCTTCACGATGACTCGCTTGGTTTAGTCCTCAATTGTAAGTCGCTTTGGATAAAAGCGTCTGCTAAATGACTAAATGTAAATGTAAATGTTCATTGGATATTCTCTTTTTGTGCTTCAGCGACCGCATAGTGGAACTTGCTTCGTTTTTCCTCACGGTGAAGCACAATGGATCTGCCAGCCACCATGCTCTCACTTTACTGCAAGCAACAACCCGCACGGTAAATTTGTGAAAGGCCTCGGCCTATCACGTGCACTCATGTTTCTCCCTCTCTCGCCCGAGCACTCACGCCGCATTGATTCTTCTGTGAAATTTCACCACGATTATTTATGCCCCTGTCCAAAGGCACACGATGCCTTTTCCTTTGGAATGGACAATATTTTATTCATCGCAGTGTCTGATTCAGAGGACTTTGGGCAGAGGACTCTTCCACGTAGCGGCCAGGAAGCACGGCCTTCTGTGGCCTAATCTCAGCTTGTGGACATCCTAACTTGCGCTACTGAGAAGTTCGACATTGAGTGGTCTGACAAGCATAGTGATTCTCAGTCCTCCAAGCTCTACGAGCATTTTATCAGTGGCCAATCTAATTTCACTCCTTCTTTGAAGCCCCACCCTCTTCTCCCTTCTAAGCCCTGCAGGACGACTTCCGCCCTTGTGGGGCAAATCCTACATGGCGGCCGGCCAGGAAGGTATGATGCTTCATCCCATGGCCATTTTTCAGGCCTACCAAGTGGACATTCTTAAGGAAATGGACGAGGGCGGGGGCCTGACAGAGCTACTGACCTGGTGTTGGGTGCGACTAAGCACACTGTACGTGTACAATGGCAGGTTTGGTGGCTGTTGAAGGCCATCTTTGGTTAAATATCACTGAGATTCGTGAAAAGGAGAAAGTCTTTCTACTGGACGCCCCCATCTGCAAGTCAGCTTTGTTTGGAGAAGCAGTCATCTCTGTGGTCGATAAATTCCGTACTGCTAAGACGCAATCTGCTGCCCTAAAGCAGTTCATGCCTATCAGGGCTCGTGAACCTCCCACTCCTGCCTTCGTGCCCAGGGACCGCTGTTCTCCCTTTTCCTCCACAGAGAGGTAGAGATAGATTTAAATGTATATGTGGACTGCTCTTGCCAGTGGCACAAGTCGTCTCAGTTGTTTGTATGGTCTGGGGCTGGCCGCAGAGGGCTCACCACCTCTAAGTACAGTATATATCGTTGGGTGAAAGACACAAATTTCTTTGGCTTATGAGGTGAGGAAACTCCCATCACCTCTGGGCGTTAGAGCTTACTCTACTAGGAGTGTCACGTCTTCCCAAGCTCTTTAGAGGAGTTCCTTTGGAGGATATTGTGTGGTGGCAGGTTGGACTTCTCTGCAAACTTTTATCAAGTTTTATAACCTGGATTTGGATGCAGCTCCTGGTTCCCAGGTTATTTCCCCATTAACTGGTCTCATTTGTCCTGATTTCTCATTTGGTCTGGCTCAAAAAAAAAAAAAAGAGAGAGAGAGAAGAATGTTTTCGGGTCAGATCTAGCAGCGCCCGACTAAATCCAAATTTTAAAGGGAATACTCAGGAGATTACCAGGAAACATCTGGGGTTACCTGTGTAACCCATGTTCTTTGAATAGGGAACGAGATGCTGTGTTCACTGCCAAGCTCCTCTCTCTGCCGAGCCAGGCTTCTTCGGTAGAAAATTTGAGGAGCAAATGAGCACCGCTGAGGAGGAGCATGCGACATCAGCCAGTGAATTGGCGTGATTCTATACGGGTTCAGACAATCAGCACCCCCCAAGGGAGTTTCCCATTGGATCATCGCTACGCAGCATCTCATTCTCTAACCAAAGAACATGGGTTACACAGGTAACCCCAGACGTTTCCTGGTAATCCCCTGAGTATTCCCTTTAAAATTTGGATTTAGTCGGGTTTGGTTGTGCGCTTTATTACAGCCCCATACATTACAGCTGTGTTATACATGTGTGTTATTCAGACACTCGCACCTCATTTTCAAGACATTTTTGTAGGGAGGTTAAGTGACTTTTGACTTCAGGTCATGATGCAAAGGTCCCCTTTGGTATGGAAGTACCTTAGGGCCATAGAAATAAATTTATCCTAAGACACAAGTGAGATCACATTTTATATCTTACATACGCACATTTTTTTAAAATGGCTGCCGGCCATACTTGAGAGGCCCATATCTTTGCTTCTGTTATAGCTATAACGATACATTTGGTATCAACGTGTACATTTTTGTGGTCAAGGAGTCCAATAAAATAGGTTCTGAGACTAAAAAACAATAATGTTGTCCTTACCATGACAATTGGAGGTGAAGTATGCAATTTATTAAAAAACGCATGCCAAACACAGTCCATTCACAACTTAATAATTTCTTCGTTTAGGCCTGCTTCGCATGCGCCCTTTACAGCACTGGCTGAAGACGCAGGTCCCGCGTCGAGCATGGGCATCCGGTCGTTTACATCTCAAGGTAACTCAGAACTGTGTCACAGCTCTGGAGCCCTGGAAGGCGGTCGACTGGTATCAGACGGGTGTAAATCTGGGGGTAATCTCGAAACTAAGGGTGTACTCACACTAGGCACGGTTGCCATGAACCGGGCCCGAGTACGATTGTCCCCCCTCCCCACTCCCCCGCTGGCCTGCACTCACATAGGGTTTCAGCATTCGTGCCGGAGCACGCTTACGTCATTATGGTGCGACGGTTTGGGGATAAACAAGAAGAGCGGAGCTGTCTGAACACAATGGAGTCCATCGCTCTGTTTTCTTTGTGGATAATTTTGGGTCGTTTAAAGTCACAATTACCTTTTCTTTTCTTTTTTGTATTCAGTGGCGGAAACGGGCTTCCATTACAAATGACATAGGCAAGCTACTAAACGTCCACGGTGGTCCACAGCGCTCTCACAGCCTGTTGTTAAACAGATGTGTCGCCTTAGTGGCGCGAAAATTGTCACGTAATCGTGCTGCTCGTATGAGGAGGTTTGCAAGGTACCAGCTGAAGTGCAGAACCATGACGTCGCGCGTCCTGTTCCGTGCTCCAGCACGGTTAGCGCTCACACTGCATGCGAACCGCGCCCGAGTCCAACTGAACCGTGCTCTGGCCCACCTCTTCCAAGCGGGCCAGGGCCGGCTAATCGAGCCGCGCCCGGGCACGGTTCGGAGCACTCACACTAGTCAAACGAACCGCGCTTTGGTGGTCAAACGCACTCGGGCACGGTTCAAACTGGCTAGTGTGAGTACACCCTAAAAGTAGTTTTGACAGACGCCTCCAATTCGGGCTGGGGCGCCCTCTACGAGGGCAGACCGACTTTTGGCCTGTGGTCAAGCCAAGAAAAGAGCTTGCACATAAACTGTCTAGAGATGAAGGCGGTCGAGAACGCCTTGCGGTTCTTCCTTCCCCTTCTATAGGGCCACAATGTCCTTGTCCGCATGGACAACATGTCGGTGGTTTCTTACATAAATCGCCAGGGCGGTCTGAGATCACGGAACCTTCATGCTCTGGCAGAACGCCTCCTTGTATGGGTTCAGCGCAACCTACTCTCGCTGAGAGCGGCGCATGTGCCAGGCCATCTGAATGTGGGTCCAGACAGGCTGTCCAGGGACAACGTTCCCCCAGGGGAATGGTCTCTCCAGCCTCAGACAGTTCAGCTGTTGTGGGACACCTTTGGCACTGCGGAAGTCGACCGCTTTGCGTCTCAAGACAACGCTCAGTGTCCAATATGCTTCACAAAGAACAAGGACGCGCTGGCCCATCACTGGCCCAGCCGCCCTCTCTATGCTTTCCCTCCGATCACGCTGTTACCACAGGTAATCAAGCGTATCAGGGAGAACGGTTCCTCTGTGCATCTAGTAGCTCCGTTCTGGCCGAACCAAGTTTGGTTTCCGGAGCCGATGCAGCTTCAGAGCTTGGCTCCGTGGCCTGTTCCGTTGAGGAGAGATCTCCTCTCACAGGCCGGGGATACGATTTGGCACCCACGACCCGAGCTTTGGGCTCTGCATGTGTGGGCCATCAACGGGTACCCGTCAGTCTCCCCGACGGAGTGTTAAACACGATTACGCAAGCTAGAGCGCCCTCTACTAGACGGCTTTATGCTTCCAAGTGGTCAGTGTTCTCAGGTTGGTGCTCAGCTCGCAACCTGGATCCACAAGATTGTGGGGTGTCGGAGGTTCTCTTCTTCCAACAGGAGCTCTTGGATAAGGGTAGATCCCCATCCATGCTCAAGCTATTGCTGCGTTTGTCAAACATTCGCATGGCCAGTCACTGGGTAGGAACAACCTTGTAGTCCGCTTCCCCAGGGAAGCTAGAAGGATGAACCCTCCTCGTCCCCCCTCGGTTCCCATATGGGACCTTTCCTTGGTCCTGGAGGCCATGAAGGCTGCCCCTTTCGAACCTCTACAGTCTGTGGACCTTAAGTATCTCTCATTGAAAACCACCTTTCTGGTGGCTATCGCCTCAGTCAAGCGGGTGGGTGACTTACACGCACTTTCTGTTAGCGCGTAGTGCCTTGAGTTTGGGCCTAATGACTCCAAGGTCATCCTCAAACCAAGACATGGTTATGTCCCCAAAGTACTTGCCACTCCTTTCAGAGCTCAAGTCATCTCCCTGTCAGCCCTCTTCGGATCTGACAGCGAGTCTGACGTGAATCTCCTTGGCCCGGTTAGGGCCCTGAGAATTTACGTGGAACGTTCGGCTGCTTTCAGATTGTCAGGACAGCTCTTTGTTTCATTTGGTGGCCGATCTAAAGGTCTAGCTACCTCGAAACATAGCCTTTCCAGGTGGATAGTGGACGCTATCTCACTGGCTTATACATCTAAGAGCCTTCGTTACCCTCTGGGCATCAGAGCTCATTCCACTAGAGGCATGCCTCTTCATGGGCCTGGTCCAGTGGGATTTCCCTTCACGATATCTGTATGGCGGCAGGCTGGGCCTCTCCGTCTACATTTATAAGGTTCTATAACCTGGAAGTTCCCGTGTTCCAAGCTAGACTGTTTCCAGTTTAGTTTATCCGCTCAGTTCTGCCGGACTCGCTTCCGCGGACTGCAAAGTTTTCAGTTCAGGCAGGCTATTGCCTCCCCTGACTGTTATACACTGTTAAGCACCCTCTATGCATTTAAGGTAACCACGTTTGCCTTATATCATTCTTATTAAGCCCATTCCCAATGTCGGCTTTTTATATCCCTATATCATTTGAGCTCAGGGCTGTCGCCCTTGGGTCAGTGTTGTGGTAGATTTAGCACACACAGCGGTTTAAATTGGTTTCCCGTAGCGTGAGCTAGCTTACGCAACACAAGAGTACTCTCATAAGAGAACGTCTCGGTTACTAACGTAACCTCGGTTCTCTCTAAAAGAGAGAACGAGTGTTGCGTAACCCTGCCGTGCTTGTGCTACCATCTGGTTTCGCTACAGTCGATGAAAACCAAGGAGCATCCTATCGAGCTCTGGCTTATATAGGCATAAGCCATGACGACTGAGGGCGCCGGCGCCTTCATTGGTGCTTAGGTCACGAGCAGTCCCTCGATAGGTTGCAGCAGTTGCCGCAGATCAGGCAATAGGCGTGCAAGCTGCCTCGCCTAGGTCTGCTCGCTGCAGCAAGTGCGTTTTAAATTAATACAAATTATAAGGATAATTTTTGGCTTCAGTATTCTCGAGAAAAGAGGTTTTCCCTCTAAGGTTTTTTTTCCATAGTCAACTAGCTAGCTAGTTATTAGTTATCTAACATTAAAAACATGTTTCTATTTAATGAGAAAGTCATACGAACCTCAAAGTGTTAACCTGTCACCTCTGACCTTCAACAGCTGTCACAGCTCCTGGTGCAGATGGGATGTGTTGTTGCAGGAACTGATAGGCTACTCCTGACTCGTCGAAATATCATGCTACTTAGGACAAATGTAATGTACAGAAGTAGCTACACTGTTTAAATACAAAATTAAAGTTTTTAAACGAAAAGATAAGTAAAGTCACTTTGATGACAATTTTTGTGTGAAATGTGCATATTTACCCCCAATTGTCATGGTATGGGGACATTTTTTTTTTTCAACTTGAAACCAATTTTATTGGATTCCTTGACCCCACAAATGTACACTTTGACACCAAATTTGTCATTGCGATAACAGAAGCAAAGATATGGGCTCTAGAGTATTTTCGGCGCATTGGCTGCCATTTTTGAAAAAAACATGTTTATTTCTGATACAAAGTGTGATCTCACTTGTGTCTTAGGATAAATTTATTTGTATGACCCTAAGGTACTTCCATACTAAAGGCGACCTTTGCATCATGACTTGAAGTCAAAGGCCTATTTTTTGGGCTTAACCTCCCTACTATAAGATAAAAAAACATCTCAAGACCCCCCTCATTTGTGCTCTGTTAAACTGTGACCTTGTTCATGTTACACAATCAGAACAAATTTATGTGCAAATCAATCTTTGATTTTCTCTATATAGTTGCAATGAGACAATTTACAGTAAGCCTTGAGCTAAATTCACAACTCACAGCCAACCACATAATCAATCACATCAAATTTAAATGCCCTCCATTTAAACAACAGTTGTCGGTCAAATGAGCTGGCCTGTAGCCGAACCTTATATTGAATCTTAAAGCAGCAAAACAAAACCCAAAAAGCCCAGCCAATCTCTTCCACCTTCACAGGGATGGACTGCAGCTTCCCTCTGGATTATCCTGTCAGAGAACAGGTCACTGCTCATATTTTACATTTAAAGGTGGGGGAAATGACCAGTCACACTATTTGACCTGTTCCCAGATAGTGTATGTTTTTCTTTTTAAGTGTGACAACGGCATTCTGCATGTGACAGGGTCAGTGATTTACCGTTTCCATAAATGAACTGTTTAAAGCAAGACGGAAAGCTCTGCTGCCCAAAGTATCCCTTGTAAACATAAGTCAGTGAGGGCTGTTGTAGGCAATGGAATTGGGTTGTTTAGATGATGGACAGCTGCCAGGGAGACACTCCTCTGAAACTGTCTGATTGTCCACTCTTTAATACACCGCTGTATATTTTCTCTTTCAGGGGGGAATGGGTGACATATTCAGATGTCGAAACGTGAGGTAATTTACAACCCACTCGTAGTATACATTTGCATGCTAAAGGTCATTGACAATCCAGACAGATGTAGGGATGTGGTGCCGCTCCATATAGGCTGTTGAATTGGAATGACATTCATGATCATGATATATATAGCTTACGATTAATCGTTAAAAGATCATGATCTCAATTCAAACACCCACGCGGTCTTATTCCTAAATGAAAACGATTCGTCTGTGTCTATTAATCCTTTGACAAAATCATACCAGAACAATCAAATCTGTGTTCGCGCTGCCGCTGACCCAGAGAAAGCAGTGATCATGTTTGTAATGCATTTTTGAATAGGCTGCAGCAATGAATATTTTTTCAGAACCTCTAGTAAATGACATGTTATTTTGTTTAATTGTCTGTTAAAAATCATGGGAGAATCGTGATCTCTATTTGAAACAAAAAAAAATGTGATTCTCAAATTTTCCAGAATCGTGCAGCTATCTGTAATACATTAAAAGTTTATCTATCCATCTATCAAGAAATTGAATTAGAAATCTTAATTAATAATTAATTTAATTCGGACCCGCACACAACCCTGACATATGCAAATTCATGTTTAACACCAGAGCCAGAGCTTCTCTCTTATCTGCATCAGGCATGTCAGAGCACGAGGAAGATGGTGATGCCAGGCTAGCAGTTTTTGGATCAGGCTAGCGTCCTTACATTCTCTGTCCCATCCATCTCTCGCCTGTGATAGATGAGGAAAGGCAAGGCAAACCACATCCATCTGTTGTCTCTGTGTCAACAGGAGACGAGAATATATAAGTCACACCAAGGAAATGGAGAGCAAACATTTATAATAGTGCCACCTGTCCGCTATATTAATCACTCATCCTGTTTGCTAACAACACAAGCATCAGGGTTGAGACACGCACATGATGATGTGGCTAATTTACACATGCTCTTCAACTCGCATCTAAGTATCACCTATCCTTGAGTGCTGAGACAAAAAAAGGCAGTTGCTATTTTGTTTGCTAGTATTGCTAGTTACAAAGAGTACCTACTTAAAATGAGGGAAATTATCTAAAAATCTGAAACAATTTCTTTACAAATTAGATTATTAAAGAGATAGTTCACCCAAAAAGGAAAATTCTGTCAAGTTGTTCCAAACCTGTATGAATTTATTCCTTTTTTTGAACACAAAAGATGATATTTTGAAGAATGTCGAAAACCAAACAGTTGATTAGCACCATTAACTTCCATAGAACTTTTTTTCCCTATACTATGGACAGCCTATCTAAAACATGCAGAGACAGGCAGTGCTGATACTGGTGAAATATCAGCAGTTTTAGAAAGCCTCTCGTCTAGTCAGATTTGAGGATCGGAACTGTTATAACATTACCCGACCTTATTGACAGGTGTATGTTCTGGTACGTGGACCCTTGTTTTTACATTCTATACTGTCTCTTTTCTTCTCCTGCATGTTACGTAGCCCATTTAGATAGAAAAAAATAAATTAAATTAAAAATAGTGATAATGTTGCTTATTGCGATATTGAGCCTCTCAAAATCCTTGCAAGGGAAATTCCTTCACTACAATAGCCCTATTGTAACGTTGTGCGTTAGAAATAGCGATGAGGCTGGATCCAGACGCAGTGTGTCTTTATTAACAAACTTAGACAGAAACAGGATTCAGAAATAACCAACGTTAACATCTAACATACATTCAACAACTCACAAAGACAGGGCAGAAACACAGGGCTTGAATAATCATGGACAAACGATCTAACAAGATAACAAGGGGGCGTCGGGAATAACGAGAAACACCTGGGAGAACTAAAAGACAGGACAGGGAACCACTGAACACGAAAAGACAAGACACAAAAACCCACATCATGACATAACGAAAGAACAAAATGTACCATTTCATTGTATTTTCTAAGAACATTCTAGAGATCATCTGATTCATTTCAAAAGTATAAATGTTGCTATTTTCAAAACTTAACAGCAGGTAAAATTGAGAAAACATTTTGTCCCATGTCAACAGTTACTAATATCATAAATCACTTTCTGTAAGATCTGTAACATCTTCTCTATATCTACGTTTATATCTCAATTAAAACCTCATCTTTTCTCATAATTCTAATGTTCACTCCCTGGCTGTTGATCATTATTCCGCTGTTGTTGTTTTTGGCATCCTAAGTCTAATTTATTTGTTTTCTTATTGTTCTCACTGGTTATTTATTGTTTATGTGTTGTGTCCCATTGTGATTTTGACAAGAACTGTATTATTATTATTATTATTATTATTTTGATTTGTTTTATAATGGGAAAAAGGATCTGAAGATAAACCAAAATCCAAAACAGAGAAGATTTAAATTGAATGTGTACAATATTTAGATCACCTGACCAAGAAGCTTATGCATACATGTAGGGTCTGGACCCATCAGACACACACTCATTATTCATTATATACAAAGGTTCATAAAACTCCAAAACTAACATCCCAAATGAAACGAACACAAGGACAGAAACAGTGTCATGTTACATGTACGATTATGTATATACGCAGACATTTATGTATTGTATTATACAACCAGCTAACGGTCAATGTAACCTCACCTGTATCATGCCTCCTACCTAATTAATCCTCATTTAATGACTCACACTTTGATGTACATCACCTTCTCTTAGAATGCAATGTGGATTTGTTATATCTATCTGAGCATGAATGAACAGTCTAAGCACGCTGGGGACAAAGACCATAAATCAACTAAGAGCCACTTTCCCTCTCAGACATTTCGCCTTTCTTATTGGTCAGTCAACCCTTAGGGGTTGGATCTTTCTCAGGCTTTATTAGAGACAGTCCACATGTGACCTCCCTCTCTTGGGTTATCTCATCCAGCCGCAACACTGTTTCTGGTGATACTGGGGAACCCCCTCCCCCTCCACGGGGGCCCCATGGCCCAGCAGGCCTTGATCCAACCAGATGCTCATGCAGGAGAGAGAAGACTCTCTCACAAAGAAACAAGGACAATCTCAGGAGTTTTGGAACAACGACTCCAACCAACAACGAGTCCAATCACCCACTCTTCCGACTTCCTCACTTCTCCTGGGTCCTCGGCGTGGCCTCAACAGGGCCCCAGGCCTTGACCAAACCAGCCATGTGCTCCTGGAAAAAGAGAACTCTCAACAAACTTCCACTTGACACTGCCAGAACCATCAACGACTTCAATTTTCAACAACTTCAAGAATTGTTCCCACTACAAATGCAAGTATTCAATTCAATGAAATGTGAAAATAAAATTCTGATGGTTCTTCTCATAGTCCCTCTTCCGGTTTCCAATTTCATCCTATCACTCACCTAGTTATGTATTTATGTATAAATGTTTGTTTAGTTTATTTATGTTTATGATTTAGTTAATAAAACTTTTGCACAATATGTATTTGGTTCTAATTCACTGCTTGCAAACAAAGTCTCTTTTACGATCTTGATCTTGCTACATGCTCAAAGCGCTGTACATGCCAAGAAATAATTATTCTTCTGTGGCCATGGAGGATACCTTTTTTCTTAGAATAAATTAATAATTAAAAGAGTTAGTTGGACGAACTGATTAATTGATTGTAATATTAATTTAGCCATGTCAAGTTAATCCAATTAACTGACCCAAATATTCATAATTAACCATAATAAGTTATTATTGATTATTAAGATTTCATAGAGCTAAGTTCGTTACATACAACACTATGCAAGTTTCATCCTAAAAGATACACAAGGTGTCTTCCACTCCTGCACCATGACATGACAACACCAATGCCCTCTAAGGAGCCATTTCTTGTTTGACGACCAGTATTCAATACTGTAATAAGACTATGGGCCCTATCTTGCACCCAGCGCAATTGACTTTGTACACCGAAGCATGTATCATTCGTATTTTGCACCCGTGCAAAGCGGACTTTTCCCTCCACAGACGCACGCCGGCAAACTAGGGAATGAACTTGCGCTCCCTGGGCAGTTCAGCGCAAAAAAGGAGGCGTGTTCCGGCACAAACAATCCCTGGTGCTATTTTGCAGTTCCAGAAAACAATTGCGCCACTGACCAGAAAAAAACCTAGTCTAAAGTCAGTGGCGCGTTGCGCGTACATTCAGATGCTATTTTAAGAGCGCATGCTTGGCCATAATACAGAGTGTGAACAACGCGCATATACTGTAGATGATTCTCTCATCTACACAGATGCATTTTACTTTTTGCAAATGATACATTGTTATAAGGAAAAATATTAAAACACGAGGGAAATCATTGTTGTGTCCATGATGATGGGAAAAATAGTCATAAAGCTTACATATTTACCCAAATTATTATATGCATGTTTAACCGAAGCTAATTTGGGTGGGTTTGTCCCATCCCCAATGTCACCTCTCTTTCTTTTACGGCCCTGACGAGAACATCGATCTCCTCGGCTGTGAACCGATTCTGATGCGCGCCTGGTAAAGCGCACCTCGTTCATCATGCTCTTAAAGGGAATGTGATATGACGCTCTTATTGGTTTGTTTCCTGCTACGCCCAAACCACACCTATGAATAATGAAGCTACTTCAGACCAACCCCTTTTAGATTTGCGTCGCGCCCAAGAGTAATTTATCCCGCCGGTTAAATAGCAACAGCGCCGAGATCCGCCCACAAAGTTACTTGCGCTTTGCGCTTGACACTTGCGTTTTAGATCGTAAAAATAGGGCCCTATATGTTATGGATATCTATGTGTACAGAATGTATGAACTGTTTACAAAATACCCCATTTGGACCATTATTCATTTTGTGATGATGAACATGGGAGTTGAAGCAGAACATCTAGGGTTACGTATGTAGTCCCAGTTCCCTGAGAAGGGAATGAGATGCTGCATCAGCTGCTGACGCTATGGGTAGGTGGTCTAGCGGAGTCCAGTGTGTGATGCCCGGTGTCTTTGCCATTAATAGGCCGACGCAGTGTGATGACAGCACAAGGTGCGCCCCAACGTATTAGAAGGGTGCCTGACAACACGTCATCAGATTAGTATATTCTGAAGGAAGACATACAGGCACGCCGAAGCATGGCAGTGTGAAGAAGCATCTCGTTCCCTTGTCACGGAACCAGGGTTACATAAATAAACCTTGACATTCCCTTTCGGGGGAACTTCTATGCTGTGTCAGCTGCTGATGCTATGGGGACGTCACACTAAATACACCATGCTGATGAGTGTCTGCTTGTGGTTCTTAACCCTCTGGTGTTCTTCGATCAATTTTTTTTACTTCATCGGAATGGTAAGAAATTTGGTAAAGGTTTTGGCACTTGCTATGTGTGAACAAACAAATTATGGACATGATTCATAAAGGTTAAATGGTCCTTAAAAAAATAGTCACACTTGTTCATAACCTCACTTAACATCCAAACCTGGGGAGCAGAGAGTATAACAACTGTTATTCAGTAATCTCAAACATCTGTCCATTTTAAAATATTTTATATGGGAGCCAAACAGAAGGCCTCTCAGGCTATAGTAAAGTAAGCTCACCTTACTTTTCAGGGTAAGGAGTGGGCCCAACCTCAGTTTAGACTCCCCCTGTCCTACATAATAGGCACAAGAGCCATGCTCAACCTGAGACTGGAAGAAAGGAAGAACAGGAAACAGAATGAAAAAGGTGGTGAGGGATTAGGCAGCGGCCCCACTCAATCCTTCTCTCCTTTTTTCCTCTGGACCCAAATCTGGGAGTGTGGCTTATCTGTAAGAATTTTGCTTCGCTCCCAGTCCCTTAGAAAGAGAGCCAGCACAGATGCCTCTCTATCGCCACCGTAGACTCTATTGGCCATGGATTGCTTAGTGACACAGAGAGCTAGATCTGTCTATATGTAGTTCAGAGACTGCCATCCAGGATCCAGGCCATTAACCCTCTGAGGTCGGCTATCGCGCCTCGCTTTTTTCTTATCAGTGCAAAAGAAACTCAAAATACTCTGTTGATTTTGATCTTACATATTAAGTGTTGTACATCATTAGATCCTGATAAGTGTCTATTTTTTTTTGTGGATACTCACAATAAAAACAAAGTGTTGAGCTTTTCGCCAAATAAAGAAAAACAAACATGATGCGCGTTCTGCCTTCTCTCTGTCAGTGAAGTCCATTCTGAAACGCGTCCTAAGATTATTTTTAATTCCGCGAATACTTGTCATACAGGCACGAGTGTTTTTCCATAATGAAGCTTGAACTCTCTTCTTTTAAATGAATTAATTTATATAAAAAAACAAATATTCTCAGCTTATGTAATCTGTATGAAAAGAGAGAGATGTCAGTATTTTTCTTTCCAGCTCATTATACCTAATTACGCGTTAATGTGCCACGCCCACGGAGAGCGCGCGCTATTCAAACGCAAATGATTTTAGACAAGCCGTTCAAACATGCCAACGCCCACCAGCTGGATTATAAAACACATTGTGTTTAGTAAGTATCTTGTACAGCTGTGTACACAGCGTATCCTTTCACTGTGAGGAATATCTAACCCTGGAAAATGTACCAGAAGTGCTGGTAGTTTCATTTCGAGGAGCAACGGATCCAGCTGATGAAGTAAGTCATTTATTCTAGTGCTTTGTTCTAATCGTGATATTGAATTTGTCGGACTGTAAACCGCAAAAAGACTGTTTAAATATGAATTGCGTGTCTGTGTGTAGGCTAAATGATGAGTGAACGGCATAGGCGCGCGCGCTTTGTTTACTACAGTTATACAGCACGTGCCTTGTTCATTCACTCTCGCACCTACATTAGTAAACGTTATGTTTACATAAACACATCTTAGTAGGCTATAGCAATATAGTTTGTATGAGTAAAAATAGACTGAAATATGTTGAAATTAGACATGTGCCGGTATTCGGTAATGCGATAAATCGCGGTAATGAATATGCACGATATTGTTATCGCGGCCACTTCAAAATACCGTGAAAAATAATAGATTTGAATTTAGACTTTTAGAACACGCATTAGCTAATTTTCTATCAACCGCTTAAACACTGCGTATATGCTCCGCAAAACACGTGCGCACTCTGATGTAAACAATCCCCACATGTATAAGCACTGTGTGCACGCGGCGCAGAGCGCACTCTAGTCTAATGTAAACAATCATCACATGGAGTAGAAGCATGGCGGAAGGAGGAACGCTGCCGACGATTTACCCCCCGCAGGGCTGCCAACTCTCACGCATTCAACTTGAGACTCAAGCGCCTTTCAGACAGGACGCAGAATACTCGCGGGGACGTTTTGTTGCTGCGTCGACCAAAGCACGCCGGGGTCAAAGTTAAAAATAGTTCAACTTTTTATTTGCAAAATAGCAAATCGCGTTCTGTCTGAAAGCCGCTTTACGGAATTGACACTTTTCACACGCTCTCACGCAGAGAAAAATCGCGGAGCAAAGAGGACACTGACACCGACAGACTAGACAGAGCAGGTTACTTTTGATATGAAAAAAAAAAAGGTTCTGTCCATTGTGACAGATCGCTGCGCCTCAGTTCAAGTAAACCGATCATCTGTTACTTTTTATTTAAAGATACAGTACAACTTACCTTAAGGTTTATGCCTCATACAAAATGTCGATCAATCAGTGTTTTTCACGGAAAGAGGTCAATAAAACTGCAGGAGAACAGTTATGTCACAGAACGTTACATTTACCTCAGGAAAGCCATTTAATGACCAGCACTTTAGTTGACTAGAAAAAATTGTCATTTTGCTAAATATGTGCACTTTATTACATATTAATTATATGTTTACTTGTCATTACATAATTGTTATTATAATGAAAACCGCATTATATTTAATTTCTCTCTGTTTACAGCATTATGTGAGATATATTTTTTTCTTGAGAAAAATTAACATGCAGACTGTAGCCTACCTAATATTTATCCAAATGAGTCAATATTGAATTAAGATTAAAATCAAATACAATAATTTATTTGAATAATACAAACAGTAACCTACCAGTCATTGTACCATGTAAACATTGTAACACGTTGTCACTAAACTTAATAAAATTCTGTTTAGTTACCATGTTTTGAAAATCACAATTACACATTGTGATGCAAGTTGTTTTTTTTAGATACCCGCAATCCATCTGTTTCTCTTGAGCAATTAAAATATCGTGATAATACCGTATACCGTGATAAAAGCTCATTCAATTAATCGCAGCACGAAAATTTGATACCGGCACATGCCTAGTTGAAATAAAATGTCTGTATAAGCAACAAGCTGCAAATTCACATGTATATACTAATATATCATACACAATATATTACAGACTAAATATGAATGTTTAGACACGATTTTGTGATTAGTTTTGGATAGATTATAAAGTTTTGACTGTAAAAAAAGACTACTGTCACATTAAATAGGTACGCTTTTGTTCACCAATTTCTGCTCATAGTTAAATATACTATAGTATGATGTTTTGTCAAAAATAAAGTAGGTATATTGAATTATCAACTAAGATGTTATTATAGTGTTTGTTCCAATATTCATGAATCCTTACCTTTTTTTAATACGTATGATAAAATGTATACTTTTTACAAAGAAATACACTTGAAATATTGTTAAAATTGTAATTGTTGTTGTAATTGTAACCTATTTGTAATTGGTTACAATTTCTAATTGTAAAATATGTATAGGCTATATAGATCATTTCTTTTGTCCTTGCATTCTTTGGGACCCTGTGACACACCTGTGTGAAAGGGCTAATTAATATGCAGCTCATTATGCGGCACATTATCCGGCCTTTGTCTTCTCAGGTGTGAACACGCCTCCACGCATATTGCCTTTCCAAACCAAAGGTCTCTAATAACATTTAAATCAGTGTATGTGTTTGTGTAAATGATTAGGCAGGATGATTTTCAGATCATTTTGAAGCAAAAATTCTAGGCAACAACACTCATTAGTCAAAAGTCTTGTGGACACATATTTAGTATGTGTTTTGTGGCCTTATTTCAGACACTTTAAGTTTTAGTTTTTTCAATAACCATGCATAAGCAATATTCTCTCAAAAATACAAACATGTTTCATAATTGTTGCTGAGAAATTACGGTAGCCCAGTTTGTGCTTTATTTAGTGAATTTACACCTTTGCCATTAACATGTTTATAAATAACTGAAAAAAGCACAAATGTCAGAGCATGTCAGAACACCTCAAGGACCCCAAAAACCCTTAGACCTCAGAGGGTTAAGCGGATCTGCATGGTAAGCATGCAGTAATGCCATAGTGTACAAAGTAGAGGTCTACACTGAGCACCCGAAACCCGACCTGGGACCGGGAAGTTGTCCATTTATGTTCACGATTTTGCTGCATCCACTTACAAAAATATTTTTTTTATATATTTACGGTAGGAAATTTACAAAATATCTTCATGGAACTTGATCTTTACTTAATATTCTAATGATTTTTGGCATAAAATAAAAATCGATCATTTTGACCCATACAATGAATTTTTTGCTATTGCCACAAATATACCCGTGCGACATGTGACTGTTTTTTGGTGATCAGGGGTCACATATTTTAGGTTGCTCCAGCTAACGCGCATGTGCAGTCTCAAGCGCGTGTCATGTTTCTATGGCAACCAGAACTTCTGCAGTGACAATGACTTTACCAATTGAAGATTGGCTCATTTACTTACCGCCAAACCGCTCTTTACACTTTCTCCCATTTTTATAATATGAATGAACCGTCTTGTTTAATCTTAAAGTTTTGATGGTCAGACTCGGCTCAGAGAGCACAGAGATGATAGCAAATAAATAATGCTAACGTTAGCGGCCATGGCACTGAACGAGCAATCGCTATTATAGTTCAAAAGGGCAAACACTCAAAGTTATAATTCGAGTTAACTCGAGTCGAAATGCAAATCTGCAAAGTCGCATTTTTCATCCGTCACCGTCAATGTCGTCTTGTGGTACCATCTCAAAGAGGCACAAAATCTCTCTCTCTGACCTTTACCATGTCTGTTCCCTGCTGGTGGAATGATCTGCCCAATTCAACCAGAGATGCGGAGTCAGTAGCCACTTTCAAGAAACAGCTGAAGACGCTTCTTTTTCGGCAGCACTTGATCCAGTAACACAAACACTTTCTCTTCTATTCTATCTAAAAAAAGAAACTTTTGAAGCTGAAATAATGAGTGGATTAAGCATGCTTGGAATAACAAGAGAGGAATAACATGGACAGAACTTTCATGGCGGAGGATTGTAATGCATCACAGTCAGGTGTGACGATTTCGGGACGAACCCGCACTTTGATTGTTGTATGATGGATGAGTGAGACTGGCCAATCAGGAGACAGATAGAGGATGACGCAACGGGTATAAAGGGGAAGCAAAAGAAAATGAAAGGGTTCGGTAAACGAGAAGACACGGTGGAACAGTCTGCAGCAGTCATAGCTCAAGTTTCTCTTCGTTCACGCTTAATTCTTCCTCTAGTGACTAAGAATATTGTGTGGAAGTGAACTGGTGAAGCTATTTGACTCTGATCACCTGTGGGGAGCGGTAGCAGCGGGCGTTGTTTCCAAGTTGGGAGAGAGAGAGAGCAAGCCAAAGGGATTTCCTGGCGTGTATCTTTGGAACCTTACAGATACCAACTACAACGTGATCCGAAAGCCTTACTGTCTCCGGTCTCAGGTCTCAGGTACTCACACCAACCGCACGCCGGAATTCCGCAACTGTTGGGCATTCCCGACAGGGATCGACGAACATAACACACACGACTACACGCACGCACACACCCACACACACGTCACGCATACTTACGAGCTCATTCAACCCACGCTCGGACCGAGCGTTTTTTTTTTCGTTTTGTGTTTTTTTTTACACGTTTATGTTTTTGAGAATGACAATCTGCAGTTAAATGTGAATTTGTGTGCTCTTGCGGGACTAAATTGCATTTGTGGACTTTTTCTTTCAAAATCATGGACTCTGAGTAACGTGAACTGCACCACACAACCTTCATTCATGGTAAAATGTTATACCGAACTTCATGTGTGAAATGTATTTCTTCTGGTTGTGTTGTTGAAAGACACTATAAATATTTACTTTGAATCTCTTTGGGTGGAATGTTTTGTACCTTTTTTTTTCCCCTTTGTGTGTAATGGGTGGTTTAGCTATCCGGCCTAAATCGTTAAACGTGGTAGACGTATAACTACCTGGCGCCCGAACTAACTAATTTACATAATTAAAACCCCAAATTTAATTTGGCGGCAGCCACCGTTACACAGGTACAAGGACTTTTTTTACGCAACTTGTTTATTGACTTGTTACTTGCAATTTTGTGTGGAATATGACAATCGGGTCCAGTGTCCTCCCGCCGGGTTCGGGTCCAGCTTTCAAATAAAAGACGGGTCCAGGTTGGTTCCGGGTAGTACATTCATGGCATTTCTCGGATCTCTACATTCAAATAACTTAAAGGCAATTGAACCACACGAGGAGAGTATTGATATCTCCATGCACCTGACACCTCAGGGTGTATGTCTGGGAGAAAAGGAAGGCTCACATGAGCTGCACATTTATGACTATGCAGATATCATTAATCTAAAGGGCCTTCTGCAGTCTCACATTTCGAGATGGACCAGTTCAAGCTTAGTTGGGCTGTGGCACAGAACATAAGCTTCACTAGCTCAACTCATTCAGAGTTACGCTGCATGGAGCAGGAAAGAGATCTATTATATATATATATATATATCCGTCTCTACTGACGCCGCTTCTATTCCATCAGAATATGACAGAATATAACCATGTCTATGTAGCACGGCTCTACAGTCTAAGCGTAAACCACTTTCTAATGTCTTCTAACCAGATCAGAAGGCTACGTCCGCTCTTGAGCCAGCGTTTCAGCAAGACAAGGGAAATAATCACAAAAGACAGGCTTTATAGTTGGAAAGGTATTGGATAAACGGTTTTAACTCAGATAATGAGTTAGTTCTAGATCTGGTAATCCTTGTTTACTCAGTTTAGCTACATTAACCCTCTGGGGACCAGAAACGCGCCGGCGCGTTTTGCTCGTTTTTTTTTCACATAGCAGAAAAATAGACTTAAAGTACTACCATCATTTCTGTTCATATAGAGTTAAGAAATATGAGAAAATAATCTGTTAAATGTCTACTTTTTTATGTGCCCACATACAATCGAAATAAAATATTGTGCTTTTGTAAAATAAAGAAAATAAACAGGGTGTGCGTTCTGCCTCTCGGTCACCGTGAACTTTTTTTCTGGAGCACGTCTCTAATCTTCAACACAACTCAGCTAATACTATTCACCCAGCCATAAGCAATATATCTTTTAAATCATTTGAGTTTGTACTTTTAAATGATCCGATTCAAAACTAAAATTATTATTCTCCGTTTATGTCATCTATATAAAAAGAGAGACGTGTCAGCCCGTCTCATTATTGTTCTCTCAGCTGATTATCTCTGGTAATGTGACACGCCCATGGAGAGCACGCGCTATTCAAACGCAAATATGTGAAGCAACACATTGAGACGCGTTAACGCCCATAAACTCTGAAAACACACTATATTTTTTAGTCAGATTAATCTACTGTCGTCTTGCGCGGCTATATGAGGAACAATCCTGGGACATTTACCACTGGGTTTATTTTCACTTCGAGGATGAACAGATTCAGCTGAGAAGTAAGTGTTTTTTGCAAGTGCTTTGTTCTAATCGCGATATAGAATAACGTAGTGTCTGTAAACGGAAAAATAGCATACTGTTAAATGTGAATCATGTTTGTGTGTGTGTGTGTGTGTGAATGAATGAATGAATGAATGAACGCACAGATACGCACTGTTACAGACTAAATAACAGACAACATTTCGTTGACTCCTTTGGATAAAGTTTTTACTCTAAAATAGACATCAAATAAGCTTTTTTTAGGAGTTTCTGCTCATATGTTAAATATATAGTATGTTTTGTCAATAAACTAATCAACTAAGATGTTATAGTGTTTGTTCAAGCTATATCAAAATAATGAATCCTCAACTTTGAAATATGTATGATCAAACTAAGACATTTATGGAGAAAGACAATTTTCTTTTCAAGATGTTTCCAACTCTAACTTTGAACTTTGAACTGAAATAAAACCATGTCTATATGGTGAAGGGTGTGGGATAGAAGTGTCCAGACGTATGCACCCTGTATTTTCCTTATATAAATCCAAACAATCTAAAAGCCATTCTTTTTTAAATCTCCTCATTCTTTGTGCAAGGCTCCTGTAATGATATGGCCTGATAACACCTAATAGGGCCATTATGGGGAGGGTCTTTGTCTTTCTCAGGTGTGGAATGCCACACATATTAATGAGAGATCACGCCTCCTGCATAAAGCTTTCTCAAACAAAACACGTCATTAAAAATGTAAAAGACTTTATTGACTTATCTGAATGAGTAGTCAGGATGATTCTCACATTTTTTTGGAGCAAATATTCTAGGCTATGTGATACAATTTTCAAAAGTCTTGTGAAGAAATAATCAATATGTGTTTTGTGGTCTTATTTCAGCAACTTTCATTTTTATTTTTTTTCAATAACCACGCATAAACATTATTCTATTAAAAATACAAACATGTACATACATGTTGCTCAGATCTCATGGTAGCCCAGTTTGTGCTATATAGAGTGAATTTACACCTTTGCCATTAACATGTTTATAAATAACTGAAAAAAGCACAAATGTCAGTGCATGTCAAAACATCCCAAGGGCCCCAAAAACACTCTGGTCCCCAGAGGGTTAATTCCTAGCTTGATTTAGTTTATATCTACGTATCTACCTTAAACAACATTTTTTCTTTCCTTTTTCACATAAACGTTATACAAAAGATTACATTCAACACCAAAATTACAATTATTTAACTCATGAACCTTTGTATTCTTTCTTTTTCAGGACACTTTCAATAAAACAATGAGAAGAATAAAAATAACAGCAGCAATGATAACAATAAATCGCAGGTAAAATAATCAATGACACAACAAATCTCTTTCAATTAATTGTCTTTGATGAAGCTGACTCAAGTAAACAGGATTTTTGCTCAGTTCAGTGTCCATCGGTGAGGGGAACTCCCTCATGTTCCTCTACCAGCTCTGTCTGAGATTCCCACGAGCGCAGCCTGCAGGCTGCTTCAGAAAATACGGGCTAGAGTCTCGCGGCTTGACTATCTCATTTGTGAAGATAGCCAGTCGGGAGCGAAGTTTCCTCAATGGGAAATCATCACAATGAATGGATTGGGGGTGGCATCAGGATATTCAGTGACTGAAGCACTTGTGAAAACAATCTGTAATGTCATTAGTGGAGAGCCATGAAGTATAAGTGCGCATCCGCAGTACACGTCATCAACTTTGTCTGAAGGAGATGTGCAATGAGACCCAATGACATGGCAATGAGACGCAGTGTCTCATTTCCCGCCCGCCTTAGGGAACCATGGTTACAGGTTGCCTCACTAGGTGAGAATATGCACAAACATAGTGGGCATAGCATATGTTGACTTGAATGAAAGGATTACTTTCCATTCATCCAGTGCGTTGTCAGGTCGTCTAGTTGTAGCATTCACTAAGCCATTGTTTCTCGTAAGAATAGAAGATCCCCTAGCTTCTATGCCTCTATAGCAGGAGAAGTCCCGACCTCAAGGAACCGTGGGTTACTGCATCCGCGAAAAAAGGCCAAACTGTGACAGCATTTCCTCATCAGCTCTAGGAAACGCCTGACACAGGGAGTTCTTCTTTTTCAATATTTCGCTATCAACTTGGGCAGTAACACCAGCTTTGGGGGAAAAGCACCTTCATTTTCATGTAGCAGGCTTGGCACAAGAATGGCAAAGTACTTTAATGGAACAGATTTCTCAGGATTCCACCAGCTTCACTCACTCCTCCCACTCGTTCACTCACTCCTCCCACTCATTCACAGTCCCCTGAATTTTAATCACGAGGAGTTGAAATCGCCATCACCTTTTAATCACCATCACCTGCACCTCATCAGTTCACCTCCCTATATATTCAACTCCTCTTCACACACTCATTGTCTGGTCTTGTCTCTACATGATACTACAGACTATCACGCTACTTACCTGCAACTTACCCACTACCTTCCTGAGTTCCATCCATCGATCACCTGCTAAACTTCACACGGAAGTTCAGTCTCCAGTCTCCGGTCATCAGCCTGTTCCCAGTGACTCCATCCGCATCTGTAAACAAAGACTCTGGTTATCCTTCAACTAAGTTCCATCCTGAATATCGTCTGCTTGCATACTCACCATATCTCTATCTGGATCTTCAACCTGTAAATAAACACTATTTCACTTACCACCTGTCTGACTCCTGTTCCATCCGTGACAGAAGACCAGACCAATGAAATGCAGAGTCCAGCAGCGCACGTGTAGAATCCATCTCGCAATCCATTCGCGGAACTGGTTCAGGCTGTTCGCCAGTCCTTCCTTCTCCACTGGCTAATCCACCCACTGTTCCCGAGGATCTCCTTCACTCAGCATGCCACCATTCACTTCCGCAAACATCCGCTGCTTCGTCAGCTGCCTCTGCGATTCCCATGGCCCGACCAGCGACAGTCAACGGAGAGGCGGAGGATTGCAGTGTTTTTTTGCTTCTCTAACGATTCAGCCCGAGTGGCGTTTATTATCTCCCTGCTAGTCTCAGCCTCAGACGTCACGCCCACGGAACGTTGGCTAAACGTCTGATGCATATGGTACACTTAACTGGAAACACTTCAGGAATGTCGAAGTCGTCATCTGATTGGTTGAATTTTATCGGATTTCCGGGGGGCGCGAGTGTCGCGTTTATTTTCGGTCCGCCGGGAAACAAAGCGCAGACGTGTGATTGCGGAAGAAAAACTGTTGTGTTTACATGAGTGCCAATGAGCATTTATCAAGATCAGCTAAACGTAGAATTCTCAAAAGTATGCGAGGTTCACGGGAAAGACTCTTGAAGTTTTCTTCTCCTTCTTTGATTTTCTATGCTGACTGACTTGTTGCACGCAGGTCTGTTGTTGTGGGGACATTTCCACGCACCGAAACGTGACGCTGAACGAAACGAACTGTAATTGGTTGTTTTACATGTCGGTCAAACGGCCTTATGGGCGGGCCTTGGCCAAAGAAAGCTACTATGAATTCCAGACCTTCAGCCGTCAGTCTGAAGGTCTGGCTACGCGAGACTATCTCCCTGCTGTCCAGCATAGCTCTCCAATGGGCCCAATCTCTCTGGAATTCAGATTCTCCTGCGGTTAACCCTCTGGGGACGGCAAATGCACCGGTGCGTTTTAGCAGATTTTTTTCACATAGCAGAAAATAGACTTAAATTACTCCATCCTTTCCATTCATACAGAGTTAAGAAATATTAATAAATAAACTGTTAAATGTCTACCTTTTTTATGTGCCCACCTACAATCGAAATAAAATATTGTGCTTTTGTAAAATAAAGAAAATAAACAGGTTGTGCGTTCTGCCTCTCCGTGTCCGTGAACTTTGTTTCTGGAGCACGTCTCTAAACTTAAACAAAACTCAGTGAATACTATTCACCCAGATATGAGCAATATATGTTTATGATCATTTAAGTTTGTACTTTTAAATCATCTTATTTAAAACTAAAATAAATATTCTCTGTTTATGCAATCTATATAAAAAGAGAGAGGTGTCAGCAGTTCTCATTATCTTTCTCTCAGCTCATTATTTTCCTAATGTGAAACGCCCACGGAGAGCGCGCGCTATTCAAACGCTAATGATCTGAAGCAACACATTGAGACGTGTAAACGCCCACATAAACTCGGTAAACACACTATATTTACTCAGATTAATGTACTGTCGTCTTGCACGGCTGTGAGGAATAATCCTGGCACATTTACCAACCTCAGAACAAGTGCTGGTTTATTTTCACTTCGAGGAGCGAGCTGAGCTGTAAGTGTTTTATTCTTGTGCTTTGTTCTAATCGCGATATATGTGACCCTGCCTGTGAAAACCCAGCTAAAGTTTTTTTTTTTGTGATTCACTGTTTTCTACATAAAATCATCCTACACAATGTAAAGAACATTCTGTGAAAATATATTTAATATTGACTGAGTAAGGCTATGTCAAATATTTGCTGAATTTCGGACTCAGAAAATCATGTTTTTGAGAAATTGAGAACATTTAAAAAAAGCTTTCTTTTAAAACTGCAACACATTGGATCCATAATTATCCTGCATATGTGCCATATACCACATTAAAGCTGAGATTCTCCCATTTTCAGTAATATATAACACATTTATGGGATAATTCTTAAAGTTTTGTAAAATTATTTATTATTTAATATGATGCACATGTCCAAAAAGCTAAAACCATGAAAACATTGAAACGAATGGGGATACCACAAGTGCTTGATTGTAGCAACAATTACAAAGTCAATTCAGTGGAATTATTTGTATAACTTTATTAGTAAAATTAAAATATCAGTGGAAAAAAAATGTCAATAATACAAAAACTGTTTAACACAACATTTCAGTATAAAATCTCATTCTCTTACTGGGCCACTGTGTAACATAAAAAAATAAAAATCATGGGATAGTTCACCCAAAAATTACAATTCTGTCATCATTTACTCACCCTCATGTTATTCCAAACCTGTATAAGTTTCTTTCTTCTGCTGAACACAAAATAAGATATTTTAAAGAATGTTAGTAACCAGACAGTTGACGGCACCCATTGCTTTCCATAGTAGGAAAAAAAATACTATGGAAGTCAACGGGTGCCGCCAACTGTCTGGTTACTAGCATTCTTTAAAATATATTTTTTTGTGTGTGTGTTAAACAGAAGAAAGAAATATATACAGGTTTGGAATAACATGAGGGTGAAGATGAGTAAATATTTTTGTGTGAAATATCCCTTTAACAGGTCAGTCTCAAACTTTGTACACGTTCTAAAATTGTCTAGATGCAAAATATTTGATAATCTCATGGATTCTATTCACAAAAGTATTTAATTTTGGCATTTAAAAGTCAAGTCAAGTCACCTTCATTTATAGAGCACGTTTAACAGGCCTATAGATTGTTGCAAAACAGCCTAATAGGAATAATAGGAAATTTCCATTCATCCTAGGGGTCACATCATTCTGAAAATAATGCTGGACCAACTCTCAATCATTGAAAAATGAAGAACACGTTTCCCTATTGAAATACTTGCAGTTGCAAGAAAAAAACAAACTATTTTCAGTTCCACATCTTGACTTCCAGCATTAGAAGCAAATTCTTCTTGTTGGTGTTCCCTCTTCAGATTTGCCTGACCAGCTTGGGGTTCAATCACCAACGCTGGCTGCTCCTCATCATCATTTTGGTCACTGCTTGAAAAGCGCGGAAAAATGTTTCAATTCAAAGCAAGATACCTAAAAACATGATGGTGTAACATGCAAGAATGGGGTGGGAGGCTAATTCCACATTTAAAGTAGACAATAAAGCATTTTATATGAAAATAGTTTTTCAGTTTAGTCAGAATGGATCTGATTAATTGAGGGGAGGGCTATGAGTGGTAAGACTTCAGTTCAGAGTGTAATCAAACAAAACATCATGTCATAAGCGTAATTAATTTAAACTGACTCAATCCCAATCAACAAATCTGTAATACACATTTAAATCCATTTTTGCATCACAGGATGAATTCTGTGTTAGTGTCACAAGGTGACGAACCAGCAGCGGAACTATATACTCCACGGAGGAATGTTTCCACCCGGAGCGCTTTCAACGGAACACCCAGCCAGCCTTGTATGCATCGCTACCATAGCAACAGCAGCTGCTGATGACAGAGTGACAGCAGGTGCGGCGCATCAAGGGGCTGTTTGATGATTGGGACACCCAGCGTTTTGACACAGATAAAAACCAAGCTTTGGGAGACCAAGGGTGTTCAGTTCAGTGCAGTGTTCTGTGTTTCGGCGGTCGGGTACTGTGTCCTGACTTTGTTCCGTCGAGGAGGGCTGAGAGTTTCTGTGGGACAAATCGGCTGGTGAGATCGACCCGCGGAAGGGAATCCGCTACGAAGGATTGGCTGGTGTGGAACAGAGAAGCAGAGGAGAAGTCGCCTTGGAAATATCAAGTCCCCTTCTTGGGTAGAGATAAGTGCAAACCTTTTACTGGCCGTACGGTATGTGATTTATACACAAAGACACTGTATATGAAGAGAAGCGATCTAGGAAAAGGAGTCTAGACACCGTAAACGAGAAGACAGCTGTTGTGATGCATGATTGAGGTTGCTATATATTCTTCCGTCTTACTGTCCCCGCTGTTCAGAACAAGGAGGTGGGCTGTGGCATTATATTTCACAGAGTGGTTGAGAGTGACGTGTGTTGATGCTGGGCCCCACCGGGTGTGTTTGAAGTGAAGTTACTGCATGCTTACTATACCGAATTCTGTCACGTGCCCCTCGGCCTTGCCCTGTGTTGCAGTTTGGAGTTGCTGAGGAAGAGATTAAGTGACGGTGGAATTTAAAGCCTGCTGTGTTCTGATTCATCATTGATGCTGTCCTGGAGAACGGAGGAAATCCAGTTACCTGCTGTTCTGAGTGTCCCCCATCTAAGGCCGCTTGCATACTGTTCTATCATCACTGTTGTGGAGAGCGGAGAAAACCCAGGTATCTGTTGTTCTGAGTGTTGTACATTCCAAGCCTGCCGTGTTCTGATTCATCATTGATGCTGTCCTGGAGAACGGAGGAAATCCAGTTACCTGCTGTTCTGAGTGTCCCCCATCTAAGGCCGCTTGCATACTGTTCCATCATCACTGTTGTGGAGAGCGGAGAAAACCCAGGTATCTGTTGTTCTGAGTGTTGTACATTCCAAGCCTGCCGTGTTCTGATTCATCATTGATGCTGTCCTGGAGAACGGAGGAAATCCAGTTACCTGCTATTCTGCGTGTCCCCCATCTAAGGCCGCTTGCATACTGTTCCATCATCACTGTTGTGGAGAGCGGAGAAAACCCAGGTATCTGTTGTTCTGAGTGTTGTACATTCCAAGCCTGCCGTGTTCTGATTCATCATTGATGCTGTCCTGGAGAACGGAGGAAACCCAGTTACCTGCTGTTCTGAGTGTCCCCCGTCTAAAGCCGCTTGCATACTGTTCCATCATCGCTGTTGTGGAGAGCGGAGAAAACCCAGGTATCTGTTGTTCTGAGGGTTGTACCTTCCGAGCCTGCTGTGTTCTGATTCATCATCGATGCTGTTCTGGAGAACGGAGGAAATCCAGTTATCTGCTGTTCTGAGTGTCCCCCATCTAAGGCCGCTTGCATACTGTTCCATCATCACTGTTGTGGAGAGCGGAGAAAACCCAGGTATCTGTTGTTCGGAGTGTTGTACCTTCCAAGCCTGCCGTGTTCTGATTCATCATTGATGCTGTCCTGGAGAACGGAGGAAATCCAGTTATCTGCTGTTCTGAGTGTCCCCCATCTAAAGCCGTTGCATCTTGTGATAAATTCGTTGCAATCTAGCGTTTGCTGTTCGGGGTGTTACCCCTAAGGCCTGCTGACCTACAGGAGCTGGTCGATTGTCCGGACTTGCCGATCTGACCACCCAGTCAGCCTTCTCGCCAGCCCTCCGAAACCTTTCCGTTACCCGTTGTATGGGGAAAAAACCTACTGTACTTGGAGTGCCCACTTGCTGTCCGGTCGACGTCTGTCACCGTCGTGAGCTTCTGTATCCGCTATACGGGGAGGAACCAATTGTACTTGGAGTACTTACTGGCTGTCTAGTCGACGCCCCTTGCACAGCCGTAAGCTTTCTGCATCCCCTGTATAGGGAAGAACCAACCGTACTCGAAGTACCCACCTGCTGTCTAGTCGACGCCTTTCCACAGCTGTAAGCTCTCTGCATCCCCTGTATAGGGAAGAACCAACCGTACTCGAAGTACTCACCTGCTGTCTAGTCGTCGCCTTTCCACAGCTGTAAGCTCTCTGCATCCCCACCTGCTGTCTAGTCGACGCTTTTCCACAGCTGTAAGCTCTCTGCATCCCCTGTATAGGGAAGAACCAACCGTACTCGAAGTACTCACCTGCTGTCTAGCCGACGCCTTTCCACAGCTGTAAGCTCTCTGCATCCCCTGTACAGGGAAGAACCAACCGTACTCGAAGTACTCACCTGCTGTCTAGTCGACGCCTTTCCACAGCTGTAAGCTCTCTGCATCCCCTGTATAGGGAAGAACCAACCGTACTCGAAGTACTCACCTGCTGTCTAGTCGACGCCTTTCCACAGCTGTAAGCTCTCCGCACCCACCGTCTAGGAAAGAACCAACCGTACCTGGAGTGCCTACTTGCTGTCCAGTCGACGCCCTTCTTCACCGCTGTAAACTTCTGCACTTGAGAGATCGAGAAGAGTACAGTTTACTTAGAGCCCGAGAAGGATAAGCCGTGCTTAGAGTACTTACCTGCTGGTCAATCCGCGTCCCCTCCATAGCCGAGAGCCTTGGCATCCGGAAAGTCTGAGGGGTTGAGTGGACCGAGTCCCCGCCTGTTGTCCGGCCGACGTCCCGGCGGCCACTGGATGCTGGGGAGGAAGGAGGAGTTTTAATTAGGATCTACAGATTCTTTTAATCAATAAAGCTTGTTACATTTTACTTTCCTTGTCCGCCTGGTTTCTGGTTTGCTCCTCAGTGGTACATTCTAAAGGGAGGGGGTAGACCCAGTCGACCCTCCCGACCTGTGACATTAGCATTAAATTAGCTGAACACTGACAGTATTTACAGTAGCTAAGTTGCATACGTTTAGCATAAAAAATAATGACAAAACCTTACCGTCAGTTTCGTCCAAGAATGTGTCCTGTTCATCATCATCACCATCATCCTCCAGAAAATAATCGGCTATAAAACCGGTTATATCATAATTCTACCGAGATTAATATCAAACAAGCTATTTAAGCAATCAACTATTTTCAGTTCCTGCTCATGCTTCGGCGCCGCCATGTCAGATAGTTCATCAAAACGACGGGTCACCATCAAGCAAAATAATGATATTGAGCCCTAAAATGTCCTTAAAATAAGATTATTATATTGGCAGAATATTGAGCTACAAAACAAATAAGCTGTTCTTAAAATATTGGCGACGACACGAAACAATCTCCACAGACATCTGAACCCGGCTTGAGTCGCATTTTGATTTGTTTTGCCACGCGTGTTGACGTGATTGCTGCTCGTGCGGATTGATATTAAGGTCTGTTTACTCTTTCTTATGGTAGAAAATATGTTCCTGAACCGAATGGTATAAGAATCATTAGGTGTTGTTGCGCCGAAATAAACACAGAGACGATTGAAATCAATGTTTAGGAAGCTCGCGTCCGGTTTTTTTTTGTTTGTTTTTTTCGCAAAAATATACCGTTGTGTCAATAAAATCATTAATTTCAGTATTTATCATGTTATAAATGAAAATTTGACTATTGCATCTCAAAACCTAAGGTATAATCTATCATTTACAGCAATAAACTCACATGACCTATTTTTTTTATTTTTATGGCTATGACTACATTTACTCATAATTAGATTCTGCGACTTTAGCCGGGGTTTCACAGGCAGGGTCACATATAATAACGTTAGTGTCTGTAAACGCAAAAATAGGCTACTGTTTAAATTTGAATCGTGTTTTTGTGTGTGTGTGTGTGACTAGTTTTGGATAGGTTATAAAGTTTTAACTCTAAAATAGACATCAAATAAGCTTTTGTAAATATATAGTATGTTTTGCCAACTCCGCCCCCTTGTTATCCTCGTCTCGTCATGATTGTCTAGTCTGTTTCACCTGTCCTTGTCATTAGTGTTCCCTTTATAATCCCCTGGTGTTTGCTGTCCTGTGCTGTCATTGTTAAACTTTGTCTGTTATACTTCGTGATACCTTGTGATTCATGTCTGAGTGCTTTGCTACTTTGTCATCTTCATGAGTACCCTGTCAAGTGTATTGTCTTCAAAGAAGTTCTGTTTCTTCGTTTGCTGTTTTATTTTACCGTCAAGTCATTACCTAGTTTTGTCTGTCATGTTCCAGTCCTGTTTTGCCCCCTCGTGGGTTTTGTTTTCCCTGTTTTGTCTGTCAATAAACCTTGTGTATCGCATACTGTCTGCGCTTGGGTTCGTTCCTGAACAACCATAACAGAATGAACCGGCCAAGACAGAACCCAGCAGACAGTATGAGCTCTCCTGCCAGGTGACCTTCGGGCCCCTTTGATCAGTGTCGGTTATCGACTCCCCGCGACAGGAGGAGCGTCAATCTTCCATGCTCGCCTGAGCGTGAGTGGATCCTAAAGAACTTCGCTCAAATTTTTGATCATTTCTCCCGGGAGGAGTCAGAGACGGCGTTCCCGTGGTTTTCGCCTGCCGCCTGCCTACCAGCTATTCCCGAGGGTTGAATGATAGGCGTCGCGACGCTTGGGGACCAGGCTGGTTCCCTCACGACTCCTGGCACTCCATCTGCACCTGCTGACCTCCGTGGGAAGCGAGGGCGGCGAACCTCGTGGGACTCTCCTTCTGAGTCCTCAGCGTCGGAGTCTATCCGGCCAGAGATATCCCCTTCTTCGCCTAGCACAGTTACCACCGTGCTTCCCCAACCGGTCACAAGCCCGGCCACGGCCTCTGCTTCTCGATCTAGGAGAAAGAGGAGAAAGAGGGGAGTCTCCTGTCCTTCGTCAAGTGTCACAGAGCCCGCTGCAGTCAGCGAGCCCGCTGCAGTCAGCGCAGTCACCGAGCCCGCTGCAGTCAGCGCAGCCACCGAGCCCGCTGCAGTCAGCGCAGCCACCGAGCCCGCTGCAGTCAGCGCAGCCACCGAGCCCACTGCAGTCAGCGCAGCCACCGAGCCCGCTGCAGTCAGCGCAGCCACCGAGCCCGCTGCAGTCAGCGCAGCCACCGAGCCCCACCGAACCCGCTGCAGTCAGCGCAGTCGCCGAGCCCGCTGCAGTCAGCGCAGTCGCCGAGCCCGCTGCAGTCAGCGCAGTCGCCGAGCCCGCTACTGTCAGCGCAGTCGCCGAGCCCACTGTTGTCTGCGCTGTCACCAAGCCCGCTACAGACAGCGCTTCCAAGTCTGATATGTGCGCTTCATCCGAGTCTGTGGATAAGAGCGCTGATTCTGTTTCAGCTTCAGTGAACACTGATCCCTTTGTGGTGGCTCCGCAACCAGCCCAGTTGTTGCCCTTCTCCGTTCCACAGTCGTCAACTTCTTGCCCTGTCTTTTGTCCTGTGCCGTCTCCTACCCCGTCCCAGTCAAGTTTCCCCAGCGCTTCTCCTCATGTCACCCTGTCCCAGTCTGCTTCCCCCAAGGCGTCCCCTCGTGTGCCCCCACCCAAGTCCGCCCGGAATCCTCGTCCCAAGCCCACTTCCCGTAGACCCCCAGCACACTCATCCACCCTGGACCACCCCCGGTTTGCGGTTTTATTTTACCGTCAAGTCATATAACCTATTTGAACAGGATTTGTTTCCAGACTAAAAATGTGCTTTTGACTTTCATTTATATTTATATTTTATATATATATATATATATATATGTATATGTGTGTATATTGTCCTTGCATTCTTTCTTGTGTGACACACCTTGAATGAAAGGCTCATTATTATGCGGCTCTTTGTCTTCTCAGGTGAGAAACACCTAATTACTCACAATGGGGTTGGGCCGTTCACGCCAATTCGTATATTGCCTTGGCTAACAAAAAATGTTTTTCACAATTTAAAATAATCTATTGTGTTATGTCAATGATTAGACATGATGATTTTCAGATCCTTTTGAAGCAAAAACTCTAGGCCACAACTTCCATTAGTCAAAAGTCTTGTGGACACATATTTAGTATGTGTTTTGTGGCTTTATTTCAGAAACTTTTTTTTTTTTTCAATAACCATGCATAAACAATATTCTCTCAAAAATACAAACATGTACGTACATGTTGCTCACATATTATGGTAGCCCTGTTTGTGCTAAATAGTGTCATTTAACCTGTGCCATTAATATGTTTATAAGCTACTGAAAAAAGTGTCAAGTGTCAGGGCATGTCAAAACATCTCAAGGACCCCAAAAACACCTTGGTCCTCAGAGGGTTAAATCCCTTTCAAGTTTCATTCAGCATTTCAAGGAAGTGTTTGGTCAGACAGTTTCCGATCTCACCGTTCACAATCAGCTCTTGACAACCTTCGTCAAGGAAAGTCTTTAGTGAGTACATATGCCCTTCTATTTCGCACGCTGGCGGCTTCTAGTGGCTGGAATGATACAGCTTTGATGACAGCTTTTCGACATGGTCTCAACCCTAACATCCGTCAGCTGGTGGTGGTATATGAGGATTCCTTTGGAATTGAAAACCTCATTCAGAAAACCATTCGAGTATCTCAACGCTTATCTGCCTGTGATGTTCTAGAAACCGCTGTAAATCCTCCGTCCTCGGCTCCATCAGTCGCCCCTCCAGCACCCAAGCCCATGCAGATTGACTCCACTCATCTGTGGATGGTCGAGGCATCTTTCTTCTTCAGAGCGGCAGCGTAGAATTCAACAGTGTCTTTGTCTATACTGTGGGGGTGATAAACATCTCATCAACTCCTGCCCTATTCGACCTCAACGCCCTGCGGTATGCACCATTCAGATTCCTCCTATGATTTCAACCTTGAACCGCACAACTGTTCATTTACACAACAACTCCTCGACTCCGGCTCGGCGGGGAACTTCATTTCCACTCAACTCCAGCAAAAATTGAACGTTCGTAAAGGCCGAAGTCATCTAGATCTCCGAGTCCAAACCATCCAGGGTAGACCGCTGGGTCGAGGCTGAATTCGTCACTTCACCCCCACACTGACGCTCTGCATCAGCTGCCTGCACTCGGAAGAGATCTCTTTCATGGTGCTGGAGGAGTCCACTGCTGAGCTCATTCTGGGACACCCTTGGATGGTCCAACATCAACCCATCATTGACTGGAAATCCGGGGAGGTCCTTCGTTGGGGAGAAGACTGCTCGCATTCCTGTCTAGCTTCGGTTGAGAAGGTCCAGAAAGCCCCCTCTTCTTCATCTTCGGTGGGAAAGTCTGAGTTTCCCGTGTGTTCCACGTCCATTGAGAGTCCGGAGGTCCATCACCAGGTGGAGATTCCTGCTAAGTATAGGGCGTTCCAGGATGTGTTTAGCAAGCAGTTGGCGACCAAACTACCACCTCACCGGCCATGGGACTGCGCTATCGACCTGCTACCTGGAGCCACCCTGTCTAAAGGCCGCGTCTATCCTCTGTCCATCCTGGAGCAGAAGGCCATGGAGGAGTATGTGGAGGAGGCTCTTCAACAGGAGTTAATTCGACCATCTACATCCCCTGCCGCTTCCAGCTT
Organism: Tiaroga cobitis; assembly: GCA_030578255.1. Taxonomy (NCBI): domain Eukaryota; kingdom Metazoa; phylum Chordata; class Actinopteri; order Cypriniformes; family Leuciscidae; genus Tiaroga; species Tiaroga cobitis. Next base: position 7,384,775 of record CM060608.1, read on the forward strand.
CTTTTTCGTGGCTAAGAAAGACGGAGGCTTGAGGCCGTGCATTGATTATCGTCATCTCAACTCTCAAACTGTGAAGTTTAGTTATCCCCTTCCTCTGGTCCCAACAGCATTGGAGCAGCTGCGTGGAGCCCGCATCTTTTCTAAGTTCGATTTACGCAGTGCGTACAACTTGATTTGCGTTCGACGAGGTGATGAATGGAAGACTGCATTCGTCACGCCCTTAGATCACTGAGTATCGAGTCATGCCCTTCGGACTGTCCAACACCCCAGCTGTCTTCTAGGGTTACATGAACGAGGTCTTCCGAGAGTCTCTCAACAGATTTGTGGTTGTCTATATCGACGATATTCTCATCTTCTACTCATCTCTTGCTGAGCATCAGCGTCACTCTAGTTTTGGAGAAACTGAGAGCTCATAAACTGTACCTGAAACTGGAGAAATGTGAGATTCACACGACCACTGTGCAATTTCTGGGCTACATCATAAACCAACAGGGAGTCCAGATGGACCAGAGGAAGGTGGAAACTATCCGGAACTGGCCCCTGCCCTTTACTGTGAAGGATCTTCAACGGTTTCTCGGATTCGCAAATTTCTATAGAAGATTCATCAATAACTACAGTTACATCAGTTCTCCTCCTCCTAACCCAGATATACCGTTTGTTGTTGATGTGGACGCATCCTCAACAGGAGTTGGAGCAGTTCTATCACAGCGGCAGGGTGATCCTCCCAAACTCCAGCCATGTGCCAGAAGCTGTCCCCGGTGGAGCGGAACTATGATATTGGGAATCGGGAGCTGCTCGCCATCAAGCTTGCGCTAGAGGAATGGAGGCATTGGCTGGAGGGAGCTAATCACCAGTTTGAAGTTATAACCGATCATTGCAACCTGGAATACCTCAGAGAAGCGAAAAGGCTGAATCCCCGTAAGGCTCGATGGGCTCTTTTCTTTACCCGCTTTGATTTTACCGTGTCATACCGACCTGGAAGCAAGAATTGCAAAGCGGATGCTCTCTCTCGTCTTCATCATGCTTCAACCGAAGATTTGCTACCAGAACCTATCCTCCCTCCAGCAATGATCATCAGCCCCATCATCTGGGACATCGACGAACAGAGTTCCCAGGAGAACCTTCGTCATCCCGCTCTGCCGAGAGGTCCAGTGGGGCGCGTCTTCGTACCTCTCCATCTTCGTGCCGCCCTTCTGGACTCAGCTCATACCGCTCCAGGCTTTGGACATCCAGGTAGCAGGCGTACCCTCTCGCTCCCCAGTAATCGGTACTGGTGGCCGTCCATCTCACGGGATGTTTCCAGGTACGTTCGGGGATGCTCAGTCTGTGCCATTACCAACACCCCCAGAATACTCCCGGAGGGCAAGCTCGTGCCACTTCCTATCCCACAACGACCGTGGTCCCATCTTGGAATAATTTCATGACGGACCTTCCCGGATCCAGTAACCACACTTGTGTCCTCGTCGTTGTGGATCGCTTTTCGAAGGCTTGCAAGCTGATCCCATTGCCTGGACTTCCAACTGCGTTTGAGGCCGCAGAGGCCCTCTTCAATCATGTGTTTCGAAACTTCGCCATCCCCGAGGACATAGTGTCGGACAGAGGTCCACAGTTAATTTCAAGGGTTTGGCAAGCCTTCTTCAGACACCTCGAGGTTACAGTCAGCTTGTCTTCTGGATACCCCCCTCAGACAAACGGCCAGACTTAGCGGAAGATCCAGGAGATCGGACGACATCTCAGGACCTATTGCCACCAGTACCACGGTTCTTTCTCTGGGCGGAGTACGCCCAGAATTCCCTTCGGCAATCCACCACTGGGCTCACCCCCTTTCAGTGTGTCCTGGGTTATCAACCTCCACTCTTCCCTTGGTCGGGTGAGCCCTCTGAGGTTCCAGCTGTCGATTACTGGTTCCATCAGAGCAAGAGGGTATGGGACTCGGCTCACGTGCACCTCCAGCAGGCAGTGCGGAGGCACAAAGACCAAGCGGATCATCGTTGTGTTGAACCTCAGCAGTACCAGCCTGGACTAAAGGTGTGGTTTTCGACCAGGGACATCCGCCTCCGCCTGCCCTGCCTGAAGCTGAGTCCTCGATACATTGGTCCTTTTACCGTGCAGAGGCAGCTGAACGAAGTCACCTACAGGCTTGACCTTCCTCCACAATACAGGATTTCACCATCTTTTCATGTGTCACTGTTGAAGCCCTTCATTGAACCTGTCACTTCTCCTCCCACAGAAACCGTCCCAGAGGACGTACCTCCTCCTCCGGTTCCAGTCGAGCAAGAACCCATCTACCGAGTCCGCACCATCATGGACTCACGACGATGAGGTCCTCGGCTGGAATATCTGGTTGACTGGGAGGATTATGGCCCAGAGGAACGGTCGTGGGTTCCTCGCGATGATATCCTGGATCCAGATCTCCTCACTCAGTTTCACGTCGACCATCCTGATCGCCCCGCTCCCAGGGGTCGTGGTAGACCTCGTCGCAGTCTTCGTCCCTCGTCTCAGGCATCGAGAGCCGCCTCGTAGGAGGGGCTTACCTGCAACTTACCCGCTACCTTCCTGAATTCCATCCATCGATCACCTGCTAACATTCACACGGAAGTTTAGTCTCCGGTCATCAGCCTGTTCCCAGTGACTCTCCATCCGCATCTGTAAACAAACACTCTGGTTATCCTTCAGCTAAGTTCCATCCTGAATATCGTCTGCTTTCATACTCACCATATCTCTGTCTGGATCTGCAACCTGTAAATAAACACTATTTCACTTACCACCTGTCTGACTCCTGTTCCATCCGTGACAATATTATTGTAATAACTTATCCGCCAGACAGACCCAGGGGTGCTTTAAACCCGACTTTAGTTAGTAGATGAATTCTAAACAAGTCAGTCCATCCACAGAGCCTGATTTAAGTGCTTGGAAAAACCTTGTGTGCCGCACACACGTCCTGAGGGAGAGGGAAGAGGATATAAGTTATTTCTCCTCAGCGTTCGGGTCTTTATCTTTATTTTAGAAGGGAGAGGTTATTATGTGAGTATAGGAGACCACAAGTCTGAGTAGACATCCATGACTTGCGGAGTCCCTCAAGGCTCAATTCTTGCACCACTCCTATTCAACCTGTATATGCTCCAAATGAGCCAAATAATGAGAAAGAACCGCATCTCTTACCACAGCTATGCAGACGACACACAGCTCTACTTAGCCCTATCGCCTAATGACTACAGCCCCATTGACTCCCTGTGCCAATGCATTGATGAAGTAAACAGTTGGATGTGCCAAAATTTTCTTCAGTTAAACAAAGACAAAACTGAAGTCATTGCGTTTGGAAACAAAGATGAAGTTCTCAAGGTGAAAGCATACCTTGTCGCTAGGGGTCTAACAACTAAAAATCAAGTCAGGAATCTTGGTGTGTCTCTAGAGTCAGACCTTAGTTTCAGTAGTCATGTCAAAGCAATAACTAAATCAGCATACTATCATCTGAAAAATATTTCAAGAATTATATGCTTTGTTTCCAATCAAGACTTAGAGAAACTTGTTCATGCTTTTATCACCAGCAGGGTGGATTATTCTAATGGACTCCTCACTGGCCTTCCGAAAAAGACCATAAGACAGTTGCAGCTCATACAGAACGCAGCTGCCAGGATTCTGAGCAGGACCAGAAAATATGAACATATCACACCAGTCCTCAGATCTTTACACTGGCTCCCAGTAACATTTAGGATTGATTTTAATCCTCTGGGGTCTGAGGTGTTTTTGGGGCCATTGGGATGTTCTGATATGCCCTTACATTTGTGCTTTTTTCAGTTATTTATAAACATGTTAATGGCAAAGGTGTAAATTCACTCTATATAGCACAAACTGGGCTACCATAATTTCTAAGCAACATGTATGTATGTTTGTATTTTTAAGAGAATAATGTTTATGCGTGGTTATTGAAAAAAATAAAAATGAAAGTTGTTGAAATAAGGCCACAAAACACATATTGATTATTTCTTCACAAGACTTTTGAAAATTGTATCACATAGCCTAGAATATTTGCTCCAAAACTATGTGAGAATCATCCTGACTACTCATTCAGATAAGACAATAAAGTATTTTTACATTTTTAATGATGTGTTTTGTGTCAGAAAGCTTTATGTGAGGAGGCATGATCTCTCATTAGTATGTATGCATTTCACACCTGAGAAAGACAAAGACCCTCCCATAATGGGCATATTGGGTGCTATCAGACCATATCATTATAAGGAGCCTTGCACAAAGAATGAGGAGATTTAAAAAAGAATGGCTTTTAGATTGTTTGGATTTATTTACAACACAACATAATCCAAAGATACACACATACCTGTCAACATAGTACATAGTACATAGAAATATAGTACATACCTGTCATTTCCAAGATGTTTGATTTTTCATTTTACCATGTTCATGTACAGAGACTGTTGAATGTTGAAGTCAGCAGGACTCAGTGGCATCTCTCCCTGTAAAAAATGAAATAAAAAAATAAACACCTTTGAACATGCTGATATCAAGAGAAACTATATGGCTGCACGACTTTGGGCATGCATTGTAGAAAAAAATGTGATTTAATTATATATATATATATATATATATATATATACACACACACACACAGTGCTTAGAATAAGTGAACACACCCATGCTAAAGTTGACTACCCTTCACAATATAGACATGGTTTTATTTCAGTTAGCCTAACTGAACATTTATACATAAATAATATATTGTATTTAGACAGTATCACATATTTTACCGGAGGGTGAAATATATTTCACTAAATCATTATAACCTAAGCAGTTATTCGCAAACAAAATAAATTACGCATAAGACAGTATTTTAGCATGATAATCAGTGTCATAAACTAATCTCAAAACTGAGTGAAATATATGTAGTAGGCTAATATCACATTTAAAAAGTTTACACGAGCGTATAGGGATATTGTGACTGTGAGGTAATCTTTCCTATGTCAAAAGCTAGCCAAAACTAGGCAAAAATATAGTCTGAAAATTCATTTGAGCTCTATAATCAGAAAAGGAATTATATAACACTAAACAACTTACTCCGAACTTGTATCGGCGGGGGCAATTTGTTCTTCAAAATGCTGCCGTTGGTCGTCAGAGTTTCAAATTCCTCTGAGGAAAAGGTGAATCCTCGCTGTCCAGAATCATCTGAAGGGCTTCTTCACCGGAGTAGCGTGCCATCCTCAAAACGCGATGAACTATCAGTGAATCTCATGAAGAATCTTTGTGTTTTTATGGCATTGATCGGGGGCGTGTGCGCGAATACATGAACTATTTACATGTGAACAGCGCCGGGGGCGTGGCGGCCTCAACTCATTAAAAATAATGAGGGGAGAAAGAAAAAATGGACCTCTCCTTGGTTTCAAACGGATTGCATAAACTGAGAATATTTTTTTTTTAATATAAATTACTTCATTTAAAAGAAGAGAATTCAAGCTTCATAAAGAAAAATCTCTCGTGCCTGTGTGACAAGTAATATCAGAGTTACAGTTAATCTTAGGACACGTTTCAGAATGGACTTCACTGACAGAGAGAACGCAGAACTCGCATCATGTTTGTTTTTCTTTATTTGGTGAAAAGCACAACACTTTGTTTTTATTGTGAGTATCCACAAAAAAAAAAAAAATTCACAGGATCTAATGATGTATAAAACTTATATGTAAGATCAAAATCAACCGAGTATTTTGAGTCTCTTTTGCACTGATAAGAAAAAAAGCGAGCAGATCACGCCGGCGTGATTGCCGACCCCAGAGGGTTAAAGTATTACTGGTATATAAATCATTCAATGGGTTAGGATCTCAATATATTGCAGATATGCTCACTGAATATAAACAGATCACTCAGATCATTAGGATCACATCAGCTAGAATTACCAAGGATTCACTCTAAGCATGGAGAGTCTGCTTTTAGCTATTATGCCAGCCGCAGCTGGAACCAGCTTCCAGAGGAGATCAGATGTGCTCCTACAGTAGTCACATTCAAATCCAGACTCAAAACATATCTGTTTAGCTATGCATTTACTGAATGAGCACTGTGCCACTGTTCGTCCGACTGTTTTTACTGTACTGCTTTAATTCTTTTTTATATATACATTTTTTTTTATTATAATCTCTGGAAGAAATTTTGAAGGAGAGCGGGAGAGTCTTCACTCCGATGAGACGAGTGAAGGAGTAAGTTAATTATACTGCTGAGAGTATAAGAAGTCGTTGAGAGCGTCGTTAAGGGCAACGGCAGCAGACAGCGCACGCGAAGTGTGCTCTGTGGGGGCCCCGCTGGGCATTACTGGTGTAGCACCACCCCAGCAAAGTACGGCCCTGGGCTAGAGGTCCAGTGGCATCGTAAACCGGCTCAATCTCTCCCATCTCAACTGTTTTAATTATTCTTATTTGTTTTGATTATTTTAATGTCTTCTATGTAAAGCACTTTGAATTACCATTGTGTATGAAATGTGCTATGTAAATAAACTTGCCTTGCCTTTATCGAACCGCTTTTCATTAATCACTTCCCTCATATTTTGTCTCTTTCTCCTCGCGTCCCACCTCCACTTCGCTCTACTCCTCGAGGTAGGTGGAGCGCGAGTGGTCATTCTTTCCCTCTGGCCCTGCCTCCAGTCCTCGGACTGTGGCGGCTAGAACCCATAGAGGCTTTGGGGGGGATCTGAATCGGCGCGGAATGGATTTCCTGAATGCTGCATACTGTGCCCTCGCCTCTCTAAGCTTTCCAACCCCTGTCTCGATAGATCTGACAAAAAGTTCAGAGGGCAAGACTCTGGCTTCAAGGAGAACATTATTTTCATTCTTCCTGATGTCCACCAATTTCACAAATGCCTCTCCTCTCCTGACACAGATCTTTTAGCAGATCTGCTTGGTAGGCATGTATTACCGCCATTGTGTGCGCTTGTCCCACATCCCTCAAGAATAGGGACAAGTGTGAACAGAGCTTTTTCATTGTAAATTTCTCACAATGGCAAATTCAATACCCTCTAGCACTGAACGCGCATGCTCCTCTTCCAAGCAATAAACACACAGGTCCCGTGTGTCCTTAGGTCAAGTCAAGTCACCTTTATTTATATAGCGCTTCTTACAATACAGATTGTATCAAAGCAGCTTCACAATGATAACATGAAAATAATTCAACAAGTTTGTTTCTAGAATAAAATTGCGTCATCGTCCACCTGAAGTAAGGCAGATCAATAATATTGTTGAATATTAAATATCCCCAACTAAGCAAGCCAAAAGCCAAGGCAACAGTGGCAAGGAACCAAAACTCCATCAGGTGACAGAATGGAGAAAAAAACCCTGGGAGAAACCAGGCTCAGCCGGGGGCCAGTTCTCCTCTGGCCAGCGAACGAACAGTGTATGATTATGATTCAGGCAACATTACAGGTCAGAAGTCAAATTGGATCAGAACATTCACAATATTTATCCAGTTCCATCTGGTTGGTGGTCGGAGTCATCACGCCGGTATGGAGACGAGTTTGTTGAGGTGTCCATGAGGCCTTCACAGGGCTGATGAGGCTGGCAGTTCAGGGATGCGTTGTGGTCGTTTCCAGGCGCAGGTTCACTGTCTGATCTGGATACGGCCCGGATCCTGCTGACTTCAGTAAACCTCGGAATAAATGGAAAGACTAACATTAGCGTAGATGTCACTCTTCTATGATGTTGTATGAACTGTCCCCGGTTCTGGCTGACCTAATCTATTCAGCCTAATAATCATTTAACTGATTTGAATAAATGCATTATGTTCTATGTGAATGCCAGGTAAAAGAGATGTGTTTTTAGTCTAGATTTAAACTGACAGAGTGTGTCTGCTTCCTGGACAATGTTAGGGAGACTGTTCTAAAGTTTAGGTGCTAAATAGGAAAATGATCTAACACCAGCAGTTGATTTTGATATTCTAGGTATTATCAACTGGCCAGAATTTTGAGATCGCAATAGACGTAAAGGACTTTAATGCATTAAGAGCTCTCTCAAGTACTGGGGAGATAATAATAATAATAATTCGTTACATTTTCTGGGGCCTCAAAGCGCTTCACATATGGAAGGGGGAATCTCCTCAACCACCACCAATGTGCAGCATCCACCTGGATGATGCGATGGCAGCCATATTGCGCCAGAACGCCCACCACACACCAGCTTACTGGTGGAGAGGAGACAGAGTGATGAAGCCAATTAGTATATAGGGATGATTAGGAGGCCATGATGGACAGAGGCCAAGGGGCAAATTTGGCGAGGATGCCGGGGTTACACCCCTACTCTTTTTCGAAGAATATCCTGGGATTTTTAATGACCACAGAGAGTCAGGACCTCGGTTTAACGTCTCATCCGAAGGACGGTGCTCTTTGACAGTATAGTGTCCCCGTCACTATACTGGGGCGTTAGGACCCACACAGACCACACGGTGAGCACCCCCTACTGGCCTCACTAACACCTCTTCCAGCAGCAACCTGGTTTTTCTCAGGAGGTCTCCCATCCAGGTACTAACCAGGCTCAACCCTGCTTAGCTTCAGTGGGCAACCAGTCTTGGGCTGCAGGGTGATATGGCTGCTTTAGATGGTTTAGATAAACCATTTAGTGCTTTGTAGGTAGTCAGCAATATTTTAAAATGTACACAATGTTTAATAGGGAGCTAATGCAGTGTCGACAGAACCGGGCTAATATGGTCATACTTCCTGGTTCTAGTGAGAATTCTAGCTGCTGCGTTTTGGACCAGCTGTAGTTTGTTTATTAAGCGTGCAGGGCAACCACCCAGTAGAACATTACAATAATCTAGCCTTGATGTCATGAACGCATGAACTAACTGTTCCGTATTTTTCATTGAAAGCATATGTCGTAATTAATTTAGATATATTTTTAATATGGAAGAATGCGATTTTACAGATGCTAGAAACGTGACTTTCAAATGAAAAATTGGTATCAAAGAGCACACCCAGGTTCCTAACCGACGACAAAGACTTGACAGAGCTGCCATCAAGTGTTAGTCTGTTTTCCCTGGCCGTTCTCCAGATGTGTCTGCACCTCTGGATGAATTCGTGAGCCGAGGGAACCGCGACTTCGAATTTCAGACTAGGAAAGATTGGTGGCTGGTACCCTAAACTACTCTCAAACGGAGACAGGCCCGTGGACGACACTGGTAATGAGTTATGGGCGTATTCAACCCATGAGATGTGCTGACTCCAAGAGGACGGGTTCTGTGAAGCTAAACATCGCAACCCCCGTTCTAAATCTTGGTTGGCCCTCTCCGTCTGTCCGTTGCTCTGGGGATGGAACCTAGAGGAAAGACTGACATTCGCCCCCAGCAACCGGCAAAAATCTCCAAAATTTGGAAAACTGGGGACCTCTGTCAGAGACCACGTCCGTCGGGAGGGCATGAATCTGAAAAACGTGGTCTATGACAGCCACCGCTGTCTCTCTGGCTGATGGCAATTTGGGCAGAGGGATGAAATGAGTTGCCTTCGAGAACCTATCCACCACGGTTAAAACCACGTGTTACCCTGTGAGGCAGGGAGGCCTGTGACGAAATCTAGCGCAATGTGACCAGGGTCTCGAAGGCACTGACAACGGTTGAATGAGCCCAGCCGGAGGACGAGTGGAGGTCTTACAGCTAGCACAGACGGAGCAGGTCAATACAAAACGACGAGTGTCGAGAGGCATGGTCTGCCACCAGAACCGTTGGTTAATGAGAAAGATGGTACGATTAACTCCCAGATGACAAGCTAGCTTGGAACAATGACCCCACTGGATAACGTTGGACTGCAATCTCTCTGGCACAAACAATCGACCTGGTGGGCATCCGGGCGGAGGCACTACCCCATGTAAGGCAGTGCGGACCTTCGACTCGATCTCCCAGGTCAGCATTGCCACCACACGACTCTGTGCAAAAATGCGGGACAACGCGTCAGGTTTGATGTTTTTGGAACCTGGACGGTAGGAGATGGGAAAATCGAATCGACCAAAAAAAAAAGTGCCCACCGAGCCTGCCTAGAGTTAAGACGTTTGGCGGATCTGATGTACTCAAGGTTCTTATGATCGGTCCAAACGATAAAGAGTACCCCCGAGCCCTCCAACCAATGACGCCACTCCTCCAAGGCTAGCTTGACTGCCAACAATTCTCTATTACCAATGTCGTAGTTACGTTCGGCAGGAGATAAGCGATGAGAAAAATACGCGCACGGATGAACCTTGTTGTCTGCGGGGGAGCGTTGGGAGAGAACCGCGCCTACCCCCACCTCTGACGCGTCGACCTCCACCACAAACTGACGAGAAGAATCAGGGCAGCCAGAATGGGGGCTGAAACAAAGCAGTCCTTAAGTTTGGAAAAGGCAGATTCCGCTGCACATACGCATCCCTTCAGACGACACGATGTATCCTAGAAAGGAACAGACTGTCCATTAAAAACGCATTTCTCCGCCTTGACATAAAGCCCATTCTCCAACAGCCTCTGAAGCACTCATCTGACGTGTTGAACGTGTTCCTGGAGAGACGAAGAAAAAATCAATATGTCATCCAGGTAGACATATGAACTGATCGACCATGTCTCTCAACACGTCGTTGACGAGTGCCTGGAAAACCGTGGGGGAGTTGGAAAGCCCGAACGGCATAACCAAGTATTCAAAGTGCCCCCTGGGGGTGTTAAAAGCGGTTTTCCACTCATCCCCCTTCCTGATACGGACCAAATGATAGGCGTTACGAAGATCCAACTTTGTGAATAAGGAGGCGCCCTGCAGTCTCTCAAAGGCTGAAGACATCAACGGCAAAGGATAAGTATTCTTTACCGTGATGTCGTTCAACCCTCGATAGTCAATACAAGGACGCAAGGAACCGTCCTTCTTACCCACAAAGAAGAATCCCGCCCCTGCGTGGGAAGAGGAAGAACTTGGCTGCCAGAGAATCAGAAATATATTTCTCCATGGCCTCCCTCTCGGGAACGGAAAGAGAGTATAATCTGCCCTTAGACGGAGACGCACCTGGCAATAAATCTATCGCACAGTCATAGGGACGATGAGGAGGAAGAGAAGCAGCCCGAGACTTACTGAACACCTCCTTCAGGTCGAGATATTCCTCGGGCACGTTAGACAGGTCCACCTGCTCATCCTGCAACACAGAACAAGACAGAAGAACACGCAGACACCAAACAAGACGCATGACAATTCTCACTCCAAGACATGATAGAGCTCTGCCGCCAGTTAATGTGAGGGTTATGGAGGGTGAGCCAGCGGTGCCCTAACACCACAGGTGCAAAAGCAGAGTCAATGAGGAGAAAATGGATCTCCTCGACATGGTTGCCAGAAGTAGTCAAACTCACCGGTCCGGTGGAATGCGTGACGGGTGACAGGAGTTAACCACTTAGTGCGTTGACAGATATGGGATGAGTGATGGGAATGATGGTAATACCCAGGCGCTGTGCCAGATCTCGGTCCATAAAGCTCCCCTCCGCTCCAGAGTCCACGAGCGCGTCACAGATGTGGTGAGAAGTGGCCCACTGCAGTCTGACCGGGAGGAGCGTTGATTCACGGGGGGTTTCCTCAAAAGTAATGCCACCCGTCAGTAACCTCCTCGCTACTGACGGGCCTTGGCTTTTACCGGGCACTTTGTGGCATAATGTCCCCCGGTCCCGCAGTATAAACACACCCCCTGGGCTCTCCTCCGCTCCTTCTCCTCCCGGGAGAGCCGAGCTCTGCCCACCTGCATGGGTTCCGGGTCGAATATAGGGCCGACCGCATCACAGGAAGGTGTAACAGGATGGTTCTGTACGTCTGGAATCGAACTCCTCTGCATTATCAGATCTCGACGTTGCAGTCTTGAGTCCACTCGAATGGCTAAATCAATCAGGCCATCTAGAGCTGCAGGTAGGTCCAGAGAGTAGATCTCAGCCTGGATGAGATCGGCCAACCCATGCAGAAAGATGTCCCACAGCGCCTCGCTGTTCCACTTGCACTCCGCGGCCAGTGTCCGGAACTCGATGGCATAGTCCACCACTGACCTGTGATCCTGCCGAAGGTCTGCCAAGAACCTGGCCGCCTCCCTCCCTGAGACTGCGCGATCAAACACCTTCTTGAGTTCAGCGCCGAAGGACTGGAAGGACGTCAAGCACTGATGCCCCTGCTCCCATACAGCGGTTCCCCACAGCGCCGCTCGTCCTGAGAGTAGTGTGACTACAAGGGCTACTTTGGATTCTTCAGTGGGGAACGATGACGGCTGGAGAGCAAAATACAGTGAGCATTTAGTCAGGAATGCACGAAACAGTTGTGGCTCACCCGAATAGGCAGCAGGAGGAGGTAGACGAGGCTCCGGACTGTTGGAAGGCTGGGCCGGGGGTGGAACAGCGGGTGGTGTATTAGGCGCAGTGGTCCCGTGGGCAGACTCGACTCTCAGCTGCTGTAACTGGGAGGAGAGTTCTGCCATCTGCGCCACCAAGGTCTGAACAGCACGACCGGTAGCTGTGATCGGTTCATCCTGCCGATCGAAACGTGCGTTGTTTTTGTTCAGTATCTCTCGTAGCTCAGCCATACTTGCTGGATCCATAATGTTGGTCAGATTGTTATGTCAGGGTTATGTCAGGGTAGGAATCACAGGATCCAATTGGAAGTAAAAAGTATTTATTAATAAACACAGTGAACAGTGAAACAGGAAGGCTAGTGAAGTCCTGGGTCAGACAGCAGAGCCTTGGCAGCGCAGATGACTGCAGTGGGTGAAGCGTGGTCCCGGAACCCAGTAAATCCGACACGAACCAGATAATCCACTGAAGCAGAGTGAAAACGACACGGACCAGATAATCCACTGAAGCAGAGTGAAAATGACACAGACCAGATAATCCACTGAAGCAGAGTGAAAGGGCTGGCGGAGAGCTGCAGGAATCCGTGAGAACAGGAACTGAGAACGAGACTGTAAACAAAACATGAGACCCGAATAGGACCAGGGAAACAACGATCTGACACTGAACATGACAAACACAGCACTACATATAGGACTCACAAATGAGGTACACCTGCGACTGATCTGATTGCTCGTCAGCACAGCTGACGCTCATGGGCAATCAGATCAGAGCAGTGTAGCGACAATGACTTTTGTTTTGGGGAAATTATTAACTCAAATGGGGAATATTATTCATTAGATCATGAGTATGTAATCGCATACATAAATTAAATTATCCCAAATAGGGAATGGACTAAACCTCACCATATATGAATAATTAACACGATCGCTCGTAGTAATTATTAATATCTAGGTCAGTTAAGTCAGGTTAATTATCAGGGTAAATTTACATGTGTTTCCAATTCAGTTATCCGTCTAGCTGTCCTTCCAGCGGACTGGAGCCGAAAACTTCCTTATATAATAATAATAATAATAATAATTCATTACATTTATATAGCGCTTTTCTAGGCACTCAAAGCGCTTCACATGGAAGGGGGGAATCTCCTCAACCACCACCAATGTGCAGCATCCACTTGGATGATGCGACGGCAGCCATAGTGCGCCAGAACGCTCACCACACACCAGCTTACTGGTGGAGAGGAGACAGTGATGAAGCCAATCAGTGTATATATGGGGATTATTAGGAGGCCATGATGGACAGAGGCCACTGGGCAAATTTGGCCAGGATGCCGGGGTTACACCCCTACTCTTTCGAAAGACATCCTGGGATTTTTAATGACCACAGAGAGTCAGGACCTCGGTTTAACGTCTCATCCGAAGGACGGTGCTCTTTGACAGTATAGTGTCCCCGTCACTATACTGGGGCGTTAGGACCCACATAGACCACAGGGTGAGCGCCCCCTGCTGGCCTCACTAACACCTCTTCCAGCAGCAACCTGGTTTTCTCAGAAGGTCTCCCATCCAGGTACTAACCAGGCTCAGCCCTGCTTAGCTTCAGTGGGCAACCAGTCTTGGGCTACAGGGTGATATGGCTGCTGGTAATATCACAATATTACCTGCCTGTAAACAGAGTGAATACTTTCCTGTGGCCACAAGGAAATATTTTCTCGTATACGGCACTTTCAGATGTTTTAAAATTAGTTACAACGGGTAGAGCTGGGTAGAACTTAAATCTTTGACATTCACAGAGACTTCAAAGCATAGGACCATGAGACAGATTCACTTCAAAAGATTATGGAATTTAATAACACAACTAATGGTTACATAAACTACTTAAATCACGCAGGAGTAAATATGCATATCAAAACAAACAGTTAAAACTGTCACTCACATTATGGGCATCTTAGCTTTTTTAGCTCAAATTATAGACTAGTTTACTGATTTGTTTTTAAGAAGTGCTAATATGATGCCATGTTCCCCGTGGCTGATCATGACCGTTGTGATGTGCTTTTCATCAACACCAAGCATGTCATTTTTGCTTCAATATTTTGAGTTGTCAAAGGATCTCTCTTACGCTGTGTTCAATTTTGTTTAAAAATCTTAGATTATCTGACTCATGGATGTGAGATAATATTATTTCTAAACTCCTCAATATGGTATTTTAAAACATCCAATAAATACTGTGAAAATTCATATCATTATGCTTCGGTGAAATAATTTTTCTGTTACTTGGTTAATTAATATCCATCCAAAAGACGCTTCTAGTTCAGGTGAGATCCTGTCCCAGTAGATCCAGCAGCGGTACAACACTGATTTGTCTTTATGTGGAGTCATTTAGCTGCACTAAATGGAGCATAATTGTATGTCTGATTTTTACGATCTTTGTTCAGTTTTAATGAAGTCATAACCCCACCGGCGGGAAATCAAGTAAAAGGAACCAGAGGGAGCTTCTGTGCACAGTGTTTTAGGATAAAAAAAGCTATGTGAACATGTTTATGCACCTTTTTTTTTACACTGTTGTGTTGCAGAACTGACATGTAATACAAACTTGTTGCCTGTTTAATGTAACGTATTCCTATGATTCGAAAGCTGAATTTTCAGCACCATTACTCCAATCTTCAGTGTCACATGATCTTTCAGAAATCAATATGCCGATTTGAGCTCAAGAAACATTTCTTATTATTGACAATGTTGAAAAGAGTTGTTTAATATTTTTTGGTGGAAACATAATAATTTTTTTTCAGGATTATCTGATGAATATAAATTTCAAAAGAACAGCATTTATTTGAAATAGAAATATTTTGAAACATTATAAATTACTTTTGATCAATTTAATGCATCCATGCTAAATAAAAGTACTCATTAAAAACTATTAAGAAAAAAAAATTCGGCGTGAAAGTGTTGATTATATTTATTATTCGACGCTTGGTTTTATAGTGCTAGATTTACTCACAGCTTGTGCCAGCACAAATCCTCTTTTTTTTTAACTAAAGACATGCAGTGAAAAATTAGCGCTGAAAAGGCATGGATATTGTTATTTTTGCGGCTGACCTTATTGCATGCATTTGTATTTGCGCAAGTCAATTTACTGGTATTTGCGCCATTATTTACCACCACCAAAAAAGTTTCAGACGCCAATTTGCGCTGCTCTTGGTAGATTGGGTTGGTCATTATGGAAAGGATCTGGCAGTGTTGCAATTTGTGGATCTTCAGTAGATCACGCGCATAACTTTCCACTCCCATCGGCACTTTTTTTGGAATTGCGCTCTCAAATCATTTTTGGTTCCCTGAAAAAAAAAAAAAAAAAACTTTCAGTCAACAGTTCATGTCAATAACATTTTAAAAATCAATTTAAAAGATTTTTTAAAACTATTTAAAATGTAAAGAATCCAAATTCTGATTCACTGTCTGTCTGCGAGATAAAACACGACCAGTAAGGGTCAAAAACACACTTTTCTATGGTAGGTTCTGTCAGTTAAGTGATAACGTTTTTTTTTTTTTTTTTGCATTCAAAGTCCAATTGATTTACAAAACTGGATAAGCACATGAATGGCCATAACACATATGGTTACACTGACTACTGATTGCAAGACCAGTCTGGACTATAATGGAAATTCACCTGGTCGTGTAAGCAGGGGTAAGAAAAAAACTGAAAATCCCTTAAGAAGTCCATACTATTAGCATTTCGTACTATCAAATTACCTAGAGCTCCCAGTAGATATTTGGAAATGGAAATCTTTTGAAACCCCAGTCTCTCATCAAACATTTCCACTCATTTAAGTAAGCATACACTCCGTGACCCTTTTCCCTCTTTCTCCTACTGTGTCTGTGGCCCGTGATCCCTGGGAGGCTGTGCTCTAGCGTTTTATTTTTTATTTTATTTTTTTAAATGGAAGCTGGGGCCTTCCCAACATGTCTTGCGATGGATGTTTTTCTGTTCTGTTTTCTCCAGAGAGTTAGTTGATTGGCTGGAGGGCTGTATGGTTTCTTATGACCCATTCTTGTTTGTCAGAATGCTATATACTTGCAAATGAGTATACATATAAATTAGTTTTCAAGGGAATCTCATGAGCATGACCCTGAGTGAACCACTTTGTGTCTCTGTATGCAGACATGCTGCAGTGATTCCAGAAACAAGCTGTTTTGCTATGTTACTTCTGCACTTGTGCATTTAGAGGGCACACTATTGGCGCTTTTCCACTACACAGTACCAGCTCGCATCGGCTCGGCTCGACTCGACTCGACTCGGCTTTGTTTGCTTTTCCACTGTGTAAAAGTTGTTTCGGGTACTTTTTTTCGTACCACCTCCGGCGAGGTTCTAAGCGAGCTAAGGCGAGCTAAGGCGATACTAAAATGTGACGTGAAAACAATGCCGACTGCTGATTGGTCACAGAGAATCTGCGTCATCATTGCACGCGCCAGATGGAGTATCCAGAATAAATAACCCCGCCATTTTTAAATAGTTTGGCCAGAGATAGTTACTAAACTTACTACTATTATTATGGCAACTCGGAAGAATACGCCGTGGTCAAACGAGGAGGTGCAGACATTCCTTTGTTTGGTTGCCGAAGAGAGGATCCAGCGAGAGCTTGATGGGGCAACGAGGAACGAAAGGCGTCGCTATGACGACCGGGTACTATTTGTGGCGGTACTTTCTGCAATGGAAAACGGAGCGAAAAGCGAGCCGAGTCGAGGCGAGCCAAGGCAAGTCGAGTCGAGTCGAGCTGGTACTGGTAATGGAAAAGCGCCATCTGTGTGCATGTATGAACAAGGAGTGCAAGTGAGCCGTATAGTTAAATTCTAGCAGCGTTAATATAGTTGAGACTGTATATTTATAATTATACATTTTAGAAATTTTATTTTATTTTATTTTATATAGTTTATTTAGTTTTTAGTTGTTTTTTTTTCTTTAGGATAGTTTTAGTTTTAACACATCACAAATTGTAACATCTTCCAACTGCGGTACATGGTACGCTTTAGAATCTGCACCATACTCGGAATTATAGTCAAGTCAAGTCAAATATATTTATATAGCGCTTTTCACAATACAGATTGTATCAAAGCTGCTTCACAGTATCAATCAAAACAACTTAACAATGTTTGTTTATTACTGGAAAAAAAAGACATCCAAGTTTGGTAGAGCTGATCAATGGTATGATTGGTTAATTAATTTGAATATCCCCACCTGTACTATACCACCTGTAATGATTGAACTAAAAACGTCTCAGGTTACGTATGTAACCCTGGTTCCCTGAGAGGGAACGAGACGCTGCGTTTGAGACGCGGTGGGAACGCTCTGCGTGATTGCGTCATGAAGCACGTGTAAAATCAGTCCAATGGAAGCCCGATACGTCATGGGTGACGTCATAGACCAGGAAACTATAAAGCACCCTTGAAAACAGAACGCGACAGCTTCTGAAAAAGTCTGAAGCAAGTCGATCAGGGCATGCAGGAAGTATGGCAGGCAAACGCAGCGTCTCGTTCCCTCTCAGGGAACCAGGGTTACATACGTAACCTGAGACGTTCCCTTTCAAGGGAACTCGAGCTGCGTTTGAGACGCGGTGGGAACCCCATACCCACTACGCCATAGTGACAAATGCCCGTTCTGTGTGAAGTCCTTGCGCACACTAAGAAGCAAGCAACCTAGCCCCTGGAGTGGAGAGGTCAAGGTCATAAAACCTGACAAATGTATGCGGAGAGGACCATCCTGCCGCATTACAAATATCAGGAAGGGAAACCCCCGAAATTAAGGCCGTAGAGGCCGCCATACTCCTAGTAGAATGGGCCCGTACAGCCATAGGTGAAGGCTGACCGGCCGCTTCATAAGCTAGTGAAATAGCCTCGACTATCCACTTGCTCATAACCTGTTTAGATGCAGGGTACCCTCTTCTGAGTGACCCAAAACATACAAATAATTGCTCTGACTTACGCCACAGGGCAGCTCTGTGAACTTAGGCATCCAATGCCCGAACTGGACATAACAGGTTCAATTGTTCCTGATCTGGGGTATTAAAAGGTGGAGGATAAAAGGCCTGCAGCACTATTGGGCCCCCAACATTGAATGGGACCTTAGGAATATAACCCGGTCTAGGGTATAGAAATGCTTTCACCATACGAGGTGCAAATTCCAAACATGACGGAGCAACCGACAGGGCGTGTAAATCTCCAATTCTCTTGATAGATGAAATAGCAAGGAGAAATAAAGCTTTCAAAGTGAGGAATTTTTCTGAAACCTCTTCAATGGGCTCGAACGGAGCCAGAGCCAGACCCTCAAGTACAATGGCTAAATCCCAAGCCGGTGCTCTGGAGTGCAGTGCAGGTCTCAACCTCAATGTACCACGGAGAAAACGAGTAATCAGAGGATCTCTCCCAATAGAAGTACCCCCCAGAGGGGTATGGTAGGCCGATATAGCCGCCACATAAACTTTTAAGGTGGAAGGAGATAATCCAGCAGAGAAACGGTCTTGCAGAAAATCGAGAACTGAACCAACAGGGCAGTTAACAGGATCTAACTGACGCTCACCACACCAGGTGGAGAATAATTTCCATTTCAGCGCATACAGTTTTCTCGTGGAAGGGGCTCTGGAATGGAGAATGGTCTCAACGACCTCAGTCGAGAGACCGGATTCTATGAGCCTGGCCCCCTCAGAGGCCAGGCCCACAGTTTCCACAACTTCGGTCGAGGGTGAAATATCGTGCCCCCTGCCTGGGACAGCAGGTCCCTCCTGAACGGAATCTCCATGGGAGAGCCGTCCAGAAGAGACAAAGTCCGAGAACCAAACTCGAGTCGGCCAGTATGGGGCTACTAGTAGCAGATGAGCCCCTTCCCGGCGAACCCTCTCCAGAACCTCCGGGAGCATAGATATCGGGGGAAATGCGTACAGGTGCAGCCTCGGCCACACCTGCACCATCGCATCCAGTCCGAGAAGAGCTGGCTGCGTGAGGGGGAACCATATATAGCAATGCGTTGTACAAACGATGTGAAAGGTCGACTTGACTTTAGTTAGACCAAAGTTCTCCCTAAGAAGCTCCACCACCTCGGGGTGAAGTCTCCAATCCCCTGGGCCTCAGCCCCTGCCTCAACAGGATATCTGCTCTGATATACGAGACCATCAGTGTGTTGTCCGCCATTCGCCGAGCAACCACTCATGATCGCCCCCACTTGTGAGGGAAGCATCCGTCGATAGCAATATGCGTCGACAAGAAGCCCCCAACACTGGGCCTGGGCGAGGAACCAAGGTTCTTCCACATGACCGAAGCATGAAGGCATAGCCGCGTGACCTTGATCATGCGAAAACGTATTTCCCCTCAGAGAAAACCCCTTGGTCCTGAGCCACCACTGCAGGGGTCTCATGAACAGAAGGCCAAAAGTAAAACGTTGGACGCAACTGCCATGAGACCCACCCGTCTGAAACTGTTTCACAGTGAGTGACTGGCCTAGATATACCCCATTACGGCTGTAGAATTGCTACACCTAGAAAAGTGGTCCTCAGAGCACACTCTTCTTGGCGTTGAGAGGCAACCCCAACATCCTTAATGAGACAGAACGACATCTCGATGCCGAACTGCCATAAACTCAGATTGAGCTAGGAACAACCAATCATTGATGTAGTGTGATACGCGAATGCCCTGGAGTCTTAGAAGAGCCAGAGCTGCATCCACGCATACTGTAAAGGTGTGGGGTAATAAACCTAGGCCGAATGGAAGAACCCAATAATGGTATGCTTCGCCCCCGAAAGCAAACCTCGGAAAACACCTCATCCTCTTTCGGAAACAATGAAGTAATGGCTGTCTGCTGGGAGGAGGAACCCCTTCTACAGCTCCTTTTGCAGAAGTGACAGTACTTCCTGCTCCATAACCAAAGCCTGCTAGGGGTCCACCAATGAAAGGAGGACCCCTAGAAATCTGGGCGAACGAGAACCGAACTGAATTCTGAAACCCTTTTCTATAGTGTGCAGGACCCACTGAGAAATATGTGGCAGTAGTTTCCACGCTGCCAGAAATTTACTAGGGGAACCAGTCTCTCAAGACTGGCCTCTGGATTTATTTGAACAGTCACTACGGCGCCCTGAAGCGGCGAACCGGCAGGGAACAACCGAACTGACCATTCTACGACCCTCCTCGGAGGATCGTATGGGGATGCTGACACCTCGGTGCCCTGAACGGCGAACCGGCAGGGAACAACCGAACTGGCAGCGCTGCAACCCTCCTCAGAGAGTTGCACCCCAGAGGAAAAACGATTTCTCAAAACCGTCCCTTGGTTGAACAGTCACTACGGTGCCCTGAAGCGGCGAACCGGCAGGGAACAACCGAACTGACCGCTCTACGATCCTCCTCGGAGGATCGTATGGGGACGCTGACACCTCGGTGCCCTGAACGGCGAACCGGCAGGGAACAACCGAACTGGCAGCGCTGCGACCCTCCTCAGAGAGTCGCACCCCAGAGGTCGCCGAGGAGAAACGATTTCTCAAAACCGTCCCTGCCCCGGAGGAGCCCTCAGAAGCCTGATAGCCTCGTTTTCTTGCGACAGGACTTCTTGTCTAAGCTTTATTAGAGATGATGACAGTCCTCAGATCTTGCCTACCTCTAACTAGCTTAGTTCCTACGACCCTCCTCGGAGGATCGTTGAAAAAAGCAGGCACTTCGGCGCCCTGAAACGGCGAACCGGCAGGGAAACCGAACTGACTGCTCTTCTTTTTTCTTATTTGAAGGCTCGTTTGGGGACACTGACACCTTGGTGCCCTGAAACGGCGAACCGGCAGGGAAACCGAACTGGCAGTACTGCGACCCTCCTCAGAGAGTCGCACCCCAAAGGGCGCTGAGGAGAAACGATTTCTCAAAACCGTCCCTACCCCAGAGGGGACCACCCTTAGGAGCCTGATCGCCTCGGCGTCAGGGCTTCTTCTTTGTCAAAGCTATTTTAGAGATAAAACAGTCCTCAGATCTTGCATGTCTCTAACTGGCTAGACTGCGACCGCCACCCAGGTACCCCTCAATTGCGGAGGAGCCCGAATGGCGACGCTCTGTTTTGCACTTTGTGCTGAGAGGAGCTTAATAGGCCATCTCAGGAACATTAGATTGGTGAGGAAGAAACCTCTGGAACGCCGCTGAATGGTTTATATCTCAGTTTTCTTGAAAGCGGAGCATCCAGAAGAACAGATATAATTATATCTTTATTTTCCTTTATCTTTATATCAGAAAAACTTATATATATATATATATATATATATATACATACATATATCACTCTGTGGCCACCAGCAGGAAACAACCGAACTGGCAGCGCTGCGACCCTCCTCAGAGAGTCGCCCCTCACATTCATCCATGTCCTTACATACTTTACCCACCATCGCTGCCTAATAAAAAATGTATTCATTATTTAAGATGGCTGGTGGGTAACGTCGGGGTTAATAACGATGACGCCGACTCGGGAGAGAGAAAGCTCGCAAGCGTCTCTTTAACCCGAGGCAATGTCATACTATGATACTTAATACCCAAACATTACTATAGTCAGACATCTGGGGATTAAACACATAAAATACAAACCGGTTTATTCCACGATCTCGACACCTCAGTGTGGAGATAGGGAAAAACCACAGTCCCCGACGAGGAGGCTGAGATACAGAGTTTTCCCTGTTTAAGATACAGTTCATCTTTAACAAACTCTTCTTTATTTTCAATCTCATAATGTTCAGCTGGCCAGTAAATATTTAACTGGCAACAGCACTAGATAAAACCTCCTTTTTTCTTTAAAAAAGCTCCTCTTTATTCAACAGAGTTATGAGCTGGAAAATGTATTCATTGAAAACTCAAACATCTGCCTTTTTATAAAGATTTGTATTTGTTTTGTTCTCCTTTTAAAACAAAACACTAACGATACCAATTCCTCGGAACTGGAAATCGCAGCACACTAGATCTGGCATGTGAAAGCTGAGAAAGGGCGGAGCCCGTCCCAACCCCCGCTGTCAGATCCGTTTTCGAACCCCGAAATACGAGCCGTCTCCGAGCCTCGGCAACAGAGAGACCCGCTCGGGGAACGCGAACCGAACCGTCCTCCTCGAAGAACGCCCGGCGGGAGCGGAGCGTCCTCACGGACAGCTTCTCGCAATGCACAGTCAGATCCCTCGAGAAATGACTGTTGCATGCTCCACTCCCAAACAGCAACAAAAAGCTGATGTGTGTCCCCACCCGTGATGTAACGAGGGCAGGGAACAACACAACGTCTATAATATTGCTTTGCTCGCCATAATGATAGATAGTGATATATATATTGGGCTTGACAAACAACAATAAATAGACAAGGACAGAATCACAGAGAGCGCTTGCTGAAGACTACAGAAAGTCGCGGTCTGTTTTCAAGGGTGCTTTATAGTTTCCTGGTCTATGACGTCACCCATGACGTATCGGGCTTCCATTGGACTGATTTTACACGTGCTTCATGACGCAATCACGCAGAGCGTTCCCACCGCGTCTCAAACGCAGCTCGAGTTCCCTTGAAAGGGAACTACAAAACATGGTGCAGAACAAGAATTGACACACAAGACCAGGGGAACACAGGCTCTTTATTTATTTTATTCTATTTATCCAGTATAACCTTCGTCTTAATTTGTATGCACATGTTTGTATTTTTGAGAGAATAATGTTTATGCATGGTTATTGAAAAAACAAAAAAATAAAGTTTCTGAAATAAGGCAATAAAACACATACTAAATATGTGTCCACAAGACTTTTTTGTCTAATTGGATGTTGTTGCCTAGAGTTTTTGCTTAAAGGTGGTGTGAAAATCATCCTGCCTACTCATTCACATAAAACAATACATTGATTTAGTAGTAGTAGTAGTAATTTTTATTTTGAACATGTAGAAAACATAAAAATAAAAAGTATACAAACATGCATTCATATATAAAACTAAAATTAAAATATCAGTTATATAAGGACATGTGCTTCTCAGCACAAACTTCCAAAATTAATGTAGATAATTCAAATTAGAAATTCTCATGTTCAAAAAGGAGTAGGAAGAAGTTCATAACAAACTTTTCAGGTCCTACCCCTTTCTCTATTTTTATCCTTTAGTTAAATACAAAATAATTTGACGCTTCAAATACATACGTCTTTACATACCCTGTATAACAACTTACCTACTGTTCACATAAACCCATGCATTCACATAGAAACAAATGCATACCTACATGCATGCAATACGATATTATTGTACAATACTATCACATTGAGGCCTTTTCATATTCATTTAATATCTTCAGTTTAAATAGTTTTTTAAATTTACTCATTGTTGTAAATGATTTCATCTCTTCACTGCAACTGTTCATTCACTCCTTTTGTAGTGATGCAGTGATATTTAGAATTAGTTCTTATATGTTTTCTTTTTAAATACAAATGTTCCTCTTAAATGATGTTTGCTCTCTCTCATTTGGAACAACCCTTGAATACTGGTCGATAGCTGTTGATTTATTTTATACATAATTTGTGCAGTTTTAAAGTCAACAATATCTCTAAATTTTAATGCTTTTAATCTAATAAACAATGGAGTAGTTGGTGCTCTATAAGTGGTTTTATTAACAATTCTTATGGCTCTCTTTTGAAGGATAAATATAGATTTAGTGTTGGTTTTGTAAGTGTTTCCCCATACTTCCAAACAATAAGAAATGTATGGAAGTATGAAGGAACAATACAACGTGTACAATGTTTGTTGATTTAATAGGTAATTGATTTTACATATAGCAATTGATTTGGATATGTTTGCCTTGATATAATGTATATGTGGCTTCCAACATAATTTTTCATCGATTATTACTCCCAAAAGTTTTAGTTAATTTACTCTTTCTATTTCAATATCATTTATCATAAGTTTTTTTTTTTGTACTTGTAGCACGATTACCAAAAATGATAAATTTAGTTTTACTTAAGTTCAGTGTTAGTTTATTTGCATCAAACCAGCTCTTCATCTTTTTTAATTCATTTTCCCCTGTATTCAAGAGTTGTTGCAGATTTTCTCCAGAACAAATTAAACTAGTATCATCAGCAAATAAAATGGTTATCAGTGTTTTTGATACCTCCCATACATTATTTATATACAAATTAAACAACAATGGTCCCAACACTGACCCCTGGGGAACCCCGCAGGTAATTTTCTTTAACTTTGAATTATGGTTTTGTAATTCAACATATTTTTGTCGATTATGTAAGTAGCTATTTAACCAAGAAAGTGCAGTCCCCCTAATTTCATAATCAATAAATTGTGGTCTACCGTATCAAACGCCTTCTTAAGATCCAAAAATATCCCCACTGCATATTTTTTTGTTCTATTGCTTTAGTTATTTCTTCCACAAATTGAATAAGTGCATGTGAAGTTGTCCTATTTGCCCTGAAACCATATTGCTGATCACACAGTATATTATGTTTAGTAATGAAATCATCAAGCCTTTTAGAGAATATTTTTTCTAGTATTTTTGAAAATTGGGAGAGCAGTGAAACAGGTCTGTAGTTTGAAAGTGTATGTTTTCCATCAGCCTAATATACAGGTATCACTTTTGCCATTTTCTTTTTCTCTGGAAAGACTCCAGTTTTCAGAGATAGATTGCATACATGCGTTAGAGGTTTAACAACACAGCCAATAATACTTTTTACCATAAACATTTCAATTCCATTCCAATCAGTTGATTTTTTATTCTTAAATGTTTCAACAATCTCTATAATTTCTAATCTGTTTCCTTAACAAACATAGATTCAATAATATTTACATTCTTGCTTAGCACATCATTAATACTGACAGTCTTTGCAAACTCCTCAGCCAAACCTGGACCAACTCCAACAAAAAAATCATTTAATTCATTTGCAGCTAATGTCATATCCTTAACTTCTATATTGTTTTTTGTCAGAAAATATTTAGTATCTCCAGTTTTGCCTTTTTTATTCTTGATAATTTCATTCAGCACCTTCCAGGTGTTTCTTATATTGCTTCTATTTTCCTCCAGTAGTTTACTATAATAAGTCTTTTTACTGTTTCTCATGATTCTGGTTAGTTTGTTTTTATATATCTTACATTTATTTTCTGATTCTTTTGTCCTCTTCTTTAAAAACTCTTTATATAATAAATTTTTCTTCTTACATGCATTAATATTCCATTAGTTATCCACGGTTTTTCATCAGATTTCAGTTTTACTGATTTTTTTACTACAGGACATTTTTTGTCATAAAGTGATGTTACTACAGTCAAAAATTAATCATAGGCTTCATTCACATTATCTACGTACACTTTGCCCCAGTCTTGTTTCATTAAATCCTCTTTTAATATTTTGATGTTTTCTTGGGTTCTGTGTCGGGTCATTGTGTATATTTTGTTGTCTTTCTTGGTCCTAGTGTAGCTATGTATGTTTGCAAAAACTGGCAAACTGTCAGACGATTTAAATTCCGTCTTTGAGCTGGTAAATGGAAGATTGCTGCTTCAGTTCCCTCAAGTAGAAATTGATAAGTCCTTACTCAAAACACTGAACCACAGGTTGCTCTAGGGTGGTTACCCTCAACAATAATGCTGTTTTATCCATAAAAGTTGCAGAAAACATACCATAAGTCTCGCTTGAGTAGTGATCGGTTAGCATTCTTTACAGTAAACATAAAGAAAAAAAGTGAGATGGCAATACGATTCCTCAAAAAAGCAGAGGGAACGAGTCTCCAGATGGTTTGCACTTTATATGCAATGAGAGAAGAGTCATAATTTGATTTGGAAATGAGCTGAGCAATAGATCTCCACAGCCTTGTATAGATGGCTTATACTTTAAGAAATAAATGACTTAAAGTTAAAAATACTTCTTTCATTATTTGTTACTCCTTCTTTCATTATTTGTGCATGATCTATCAAACCAAAAGCAAACATTTCAGATAAAACAGATCGGGTCATAATCAATGGTCCTGTCCTATATTTATTTCTACAATCAGCTCAATCTGTCTGTCTCGGCCTCTCGTTGCTCGTGCTTTTGGTGGTGAAATAATTTAGTTACTCTCTTTCTTTAGGTTAAAGTCTTTAGGTTATACAACTCATGGTCGAGCAGCTCCCTGATTCCATTGTGCTGAGAAGGTAGAGGGCTTTTATAGGCCGAAGTAATCCAAACTTCACTCCAGGGATACCCTGTAATTTTCTTCCCTCCTGTGGAGAAAGAAGGCTACAGGGTGTGTGATCTAATCAAGTGCTTATAGAGGAGAAAGTAGGTAGAGGAAAAGTTAGCAAGGTGCAAATAACGCTTTTACATTTATTCCTCCCCTCCTGACCCCCATGGCCCTCCCCTCTGTGTTTTGCTTTGCCCATCTCATTTTCTTTCTCTTTCTTACTCCTTTTCTACAGCTCTGATCGGAAGAAATTACCAATGGGAGAATCTTTTCAAAACCTATTTAAGTCTAATTTCTTATTCTGTTCGGCAATGCATTTACAGTTAAATAGTGAAATGTGTAATGGGCCAAGAACCTTTCTATATGGAGACCACGTGACTCTAAGTTACTCTAAGGGGCTGATTACACGACACCGTTTTCAGCTAAAAACGTATAACTTTTTATGTGTTTTGCCCGTTCATGACAACAGCGTTTTGGGTGGCTGAAAACGCAAACTTTTGAAAACGGGTTATAAAGTGCAAGTTTTTGGTCTCCGTGTAAACAATGAAAACATGAATCTGTGAAAACGATGACATCATGCACATGCGTATTACTTGTTCTGTCTATAGTGTTTCATCGCCATCTAATGGCCTGGCAGCAGAATACAGCGTTTTTAGTCTTTTTCGCGGATTATTCATTCATGGGGATCATTTTGACAATGGTCTCGTCTGTATGCGGAAAACTCAACAAAAATAAATTCTCTGTTTTAAGCATATGTTGTAGTGTAAATGTACCCTAATGCAGTACTGAAATGCTGATGGCTCTTTTTGTGTCATTATGAAGAAGAAAAGGTTAAAAAGGCTGTTTGGGTAAGGTTTCATTCTCTCTCTCTCTCTCTCTCTCTCTCTCTCTCTCTCTCTCTCTCTCTCTCTCTCTCTCTCTCTCTTTTTTTTGGGAAAGCCAAAATGGCAATTTGGTTGTCACGGAAAAGAAAATTGAATGATGGTGGGTCAACTGATGTGGTTGCAGTGTTAAAGGGGTTAATAAAATCCTGTATAAATAAAGACTTTAGCTATTAAAATTTGGTTAATGACTTGGATGTTGAGGTAAATGGGGCATAAACAAATATATTTGTGATGTTGACCCTGATGGCTGTCTCCAAATTTATGCATGAGTGAAGTTTGATCGTAAAGGAAATGAAAGAAAAAAAGGGAAAAAGTGGGGAAACCTTTTTTTTTTAGAAACGACTATTTTGATGCTATTTCATGTCTTGAGACTCTGTTGTTGTTGTTGTTGATGTTTAAATCCATTGCTCTCATTCTATGTAGTTTTAAAAGTTTTTTTTTTTACTAAAAATGTTCTATCTTTAATGTTTTTGTAAACAAAGTGATCTTAAAGTTAAAAGTCTCTCTCTCTCTCTCTCTCTCTCTCTCTCTCTCTCTCTCTCTCTCTCTCTCTCTCTCTCTCTCTCTCATATCCACCCATCCAATTTTCCAATTCTCCAAAAGAATAATCCCCCAAAGTATGCATCAGAAACCAAATCAAAATAAGCAACAACCTCAGATCAGTTTTCCCAAGAAGAATAAGTAAAATTTGGGGTTTGGTTCGCTTGGTTTGACCCCTTTGCTTCTTTCTCAATGTTGGCTGAAAGATTAATTTTTTTTTTTTTTTTTTTTTGCATGGCATTTTTTTCTATATAGGTTTATTGCAATCACACTGACATTGGATTCAGAAATATTTTTACAACTCTACAGCAGAAACTGCATGGATGTATCAGCATCAAGTTGTGAAATGTAATGTTGACATCCTGTTACCCGCTCTAACCTTATTCCGCTGTGGAGTAATTCCCCTCTCATGGCCATTGGGAGTAGCCTGCAATGGGTTATCCAGGGCAAGGAAAGAGGATGATAAACAGAAAGAGGAGATACTCGCACAATATGATACCTGAAACACGGAGAGACGCCTGCATTCAGCTAACAATGAGAGATCTCCAGACTGGATTAGTGTTGCGCTAAGAGGGCTACAAAGTCAGGCCATTACCCAGACAGCAGCAGTGGAATAGGGCTGGAGATAACATCACGGCACGCAAAGGGAATAGAGAGGGTTAGCCTTGGCCCAATCACACCCCTTCCATGTTTTCCTGCTGCTGATAAACCTTGTCAGATGAGGGATGGAAGACATTGAGGGTGTAATTTTAACAAGAATATTTTTTGTTAAAACAAACTTTGAATGATGGCTTTACAAAGCATTGCTTTCAAGTATGAATGAGTTTAAAAAGTATTAAATTTTTTATTCTGCAGGTTGATGTTTTATTAACAAAGTTCAGGAGAAGCATTTTCAGATAATCTACCCAAATAGCTCAAAAGGAGGCTTGTGTATAGAGCTGACTTACCTCTGTTCCATGACAGTTGTTTCCAGCATCCCTCCTCCACCCTGTTGTGAACTTTTTCTTCTAAAGTATTTGGAAACTCTGAAGCTAAGACCAGTAGACTCGGAAGTATCTTTTGTAAGCAGGATTCTTTATTGCTGTTGCATCGCTGTAGTCTGCTTCGACAAAAAATCTTAGCCAAGTCTAACTAAGGCAGTATACATTGTAGTTTATATACATTTCAAGGGGGTGGTATTACATGGAGGTGGAGACACTCTGAAACAAAGCAAATGTAAATGAGGTATACAGGTTTTGGAACCTGCTCAGCATGTTGTCTTCACCCGGTGAGACACGAGAACAGGAAAGGCTGTCCCTTCTCGTACTGAGAAGGGACAGTCAGGAATATCCTGCTGGGAACCCCTACCGTTTGAAGAGATTTCCTGGGCTCATCATTTATAAACTTTCTCAATATAAAATACTATTGTATTGGAAATCTAAATTGAACATTTAAATAAATTTGTAATCCTACAACCCCAACGCCTCACTCTTGATTATTCCTATCCTAGCCAGGGGGAGTGATCTGTGTTTGAGCCAAATTCCGAGCTCGGAGCCCTCTCCTTATTAAACCCCATAAACCCGAAGTGTACTGCCGGTGTTACGGTTTCACTGGTTAGCGTCTTAAGTTTTGACCGTACGCCAGATGTGATTTTTCCCACGCCAATCACGTACGAGTGATTAAAAGGTGGCTAATTCGTACGAATTTGTACACACTCACTCGTACGAACTCACTCATACGAATTCATACGATTTGTCTAAACCCACGTGATGGGTAGGTTTAGGGGCGGGGTCAGGGGAAGGTCATTCGTACGAATTCATACGAATTTGGTAACTTGCTAAATATGTACGAATTAGCAAAAATCGTACGACTTTGTACCAGTGAGGTCGTATGAATTCGTACGAATTAGCCAACTCGTAAAATTCGTACGAATTGCCGTGAGAACAGGTTGGATTTTTCACTTCCGAAAGCTTGTGCAATACGTCCATTACAATTAAATATTTGCACTACATGATGCTGGTGTTATTGTAGAGATAAAAAATAAGGGATTTCATTACTTTTAATGGTAAAAGTTTGTTAAACAAAAACGCTAATAAAGATATATACTTGTTACAGGAGTCGAACTGCATAAAAAAAAAGCAGATAGCTTAACGTTAAAGCGTCTTATCACAATGGGCTATCACATAGCGACAAAATGCAAAAGGTTATTGATGTACAACTCATTCAAAAGTCTTCTTTGTTTCTTTATGGGAAGGGCTGGGCTCATGTTAATTTGTGCCTCACGCTCACAAGCTGATATAGTCACATTATATTGTACGACACTTTAATGGCATTTTCTCGTCAAAACGCATGATGCTCCCCCAAATAATACAAAACATAATAGCCTAGCTACTTCATAAATTTAGCATTTTAAATCTTAGAAACTCAGCTTTTTATTGCATCTAACCATTTCACGATTAACTCTTAACAAGTGCTGAGTAGTCCCTTTAAAATGGAGTGTACCGCCACCTAGCTAAGATAAAAATAATAGTCAATTTGTACAAGACTACTACCCTGATCAACACGAAACAGGTGTCATTTGAAAGCTCAGAGTCATAACTTTACAATGAATATAACCAATTTGAACTCCTAAGTAGTGCTCAGTCATTTGCTGGTAAATATATATATATTTTTCATAATTTATGAAATACTTTTTTGCACTATGTACTGCAATATATCAAAAACGTCACACAGCTCAGATAGTCATGTGTCGTATGTCATTTGAAAGGTCTCACGGAGTAGAATACATCAAGCATAATTGTTTTGGGCTTTGACTAAACTTCATTGAGTTTTTGTACGTGAAGCCCCGCAAGACCCATATATAAATAATATACCGATACGGCATTATGTCACGTTTTTGCTCGTAACTTCATGAAACATGCTCAGATCGTAGATTCAATGGCGCCACCAGGGGGTGGCCAGGGGTGGCCGTGGCCACCCCTGGCCGACTCCTGGCCACCCCAATGGCCAGTACAAATTTTAGTTATGCATTTCATAAATAAGTCAAAAATATTCTTTAGTAAAAGAAGACGGGGAATTATGTGTCGTGACGTGCTTTTTAAGTGCCAAACGGTTACTGTTTCAGCAGCTTTTTGATGTGTCTTTGCCACGTTTTGACAAGCAGGGATGCAAACAGCGCGCTTTTCGGCGCCTCCCGATTTTTTCACTTCAGTTTGGGTGACAAAGTCATCTGAAGTCATTCCATAGCTTAATGTGAGGGACAGAAGTGTATTTACATCATTAAAGTATACGGAAACTCGTTTTCCCTCCTCTGCGGATGTCAATCAATCTCCATTCATATTCAAACAGCACACGCGCCTCTTGGATGCATGGTAAAACTCTCTCCAATATGATATATTCACATTATAATGCATTATCTGTAAATAAAAGGCTGTAGATTTGCATAAAATTACTTTATTTTGTTGGAGTTTGTTGCTGTTTTTAAACGACTCACTACCGTGTGCTTGCTAGATCATACACATCACAAGGACTATGAATCGGCATCAAACACACAATAACTGGAATTCAAAACTGTGAAACAAAGTAACAAATCTCACTAGGATTTGTGCGCTCGACATTTCTTCGCTTTGTGACGTGAACTTTTAAATGCGCACTTATGCAGCGCAGCGCTGCACACTGTGACTCCATGTTGCTTTGAGCACATCATTCTGCACCCGCAAATCCCGCGATGCGCATACACGCTGCGTGTGCTCTGTTTTTCATGTTATCATGGGTTTGCGCACTGAAATATTATTAAAAGCCAATATATTTTGTTATACCTAGCCTGCTCAATACATTTAAAAAAAGCATAATTGAATTGCATATTATTTATTTGTAGTGTAGGCTATATATGCACTTCTGAATTCTTGACATTCATATATAAATATAAAATTGTGAAATGTATGATTGCCTGATTGAATTTTATAAGAGAACTAATAGTCATTTGTTTTTATTAACATATTTAGATTTTATAAAATTACTGTGCAGATTTTTTCAAGAATTGCTTTTTGCTGCTGATTTATACACTCATTAAGTTTATTAAAAATTCATAATACATTTATGTAATATTTAAAGGTGTTAACTGTAATCTTACACTGCAAAATAATAACTTAAAAAGGATTAAATTCATCACAATTATGTAAGTATCTGGAAATTTGCCGCGGGGCGAGGGCCCTTATATATATCATATCTATATAATATATATCATTATATATAATATAATATATATTAGTAGGGCCCTACTAATATCATTAGTAACATTAAATATAACACAATAAACCAAAGTATATCAGTAGGAGTTTCCTTAAGTCTTTCTGATAGTTTTCTACAGGCCGGTTTACTACAACAGTAGAATACAATTCTGAAATTACGGTTTATAGTTTTGGTGTGCCACCCCAAGATTTTAAGTGGCCCCATCTGGCCACCCCTATGAAAAATTTCTGGAGGCGCCACTGCGTAGATTATTTACAGCAGCTTTAAACGATTAAAATGGGTCCAAAGATAATGAACATAATCCATTTCTCATATCTAAAGATATTCCTCATGGAGTTCTAACACAATAATCCCACAGAAGCATGTAGGTAAGTATATACTGATGAAGAACTTGATTTGCGTTTTCGCCCATAACTTCATGAAACATGCACAGATCGTAGAAAATGGCACAGAATTGTTTACAGAAGATACTCACGATTAAAATGATTTAATCAACACAATCTATTCTGTTGATCACAAGATATTCCTTATGGAGGAACAATTTTAAAAATGCCCATTGGGGCGTCAAGGGCTAAACAAAAAGGCTTGGTTCCAAATGCCGTAACTTTTGATTACTTACTTTTTGTTTGCTATAACCACACAATTTGATCCAGATGTAGCTCACATGTGGGTAAACGTCAATAAAAAAGAAATGTCCTCCTACCTTTTTTCCTTCCTGAGTTATTGCATGTCAAATAAGAAAGATATGTCAAATTATAATAAAAAAAATATTTTACTTTTATCAGCATGAGAACCTACAATACCTATCTTTTGACTCTACTTGCTATAGTTTTGAAGTTAGTCTTTACTTTTGTGTTTGTCACTTATGTTTGTTACATGTAAGTGTGAACTTGTGAACATACATACGGCATATGGCAACAAGTGACTGTATTTACAGTATGTGTGAGTCATTGAATCATTCAGTCATTCGATTTGTTAGAAATCACTTATTCATTCAGGAAAGAATCAAGTTACTGGCTGCATCCGAAATCATATACTTCCCTATTATACAGTAGGCAAAAAAGTTCAAATTCACAGTATTCACAGGCAAAACATACTCAGATGACCTACTGCTTCCGGTGAGATTTTTATTATATAGAACATACTTCTTTAGCCATCATGAAGTAATTATCTCATTCAAAATAAGTACCTAAAAGAGTATGCGATTTTAGACGCAGCCGCTGTCTTTGTACACTGTCTTTCAGTACACAGTCACTCAGGAACATAACACTACTGTGTGAGTCAAAAGTCTAGAGTGAACAAAGTTGCATCAGCTTGATTGTTAGCATTTGCAATCTTGCCAAAGCATATATATAACATAGAAGTATTAAAATATGCACACATATTGCACTGATTATGCATTATAAGCTGGAAACCTAAGATAAATACATGTAAATGTGTACTTTTATCAAAGAAAAGTCTCGAATGGTTTAAGCAAATCCCAATCAACCCTCCTGCTGATTTGCTTTGCATTATCGCAATTCTGACAGGTTATTGAATGTGTGCATGCCTTCTGCAAGGTCATTTACATGTCAAGGGTGTAGAAATATATTGTATGCAAATCCTTAAAACTGTTATTTGTTTGTTTGTTTGTTTTAAGGTTATTTTGGTAATTATCAGTGTTTTCAAATGGCACTACTTATTGGCAAGGCTTACTAGGAGCCCAACAGATTTGTGGCACGCCTATGGAGTCATTTAATAATAATAATTAATAATAATAATTCATTACATTTATATAGCACTTTTGTGGGTACTCAAAGCGCTTTACATATAAGGGGGAAATCTCCTCAACCACCACCAATGTGCAGCATCCACCTGGATGATGCGACGGCAGCCATGGTGCGCCAGAACGCCCACCACACACCAGCTTACTGGTGGAGAAAAGAGTTATGGAGCCAATCAGTATGGGGATGATTAGGGAGCCATTTTTATGGATAGAAGCCAATGGCCAAATTTGGCCTGGATGCCGGGGTTAAAAACCTACTCTTTATTTCTTAGGATATCCTGGGATTTTTATGAGCACAGAGAGTCAGGACCTCAGTTTTAGGACCCACACAGACCACAGATCACACACCCCCTTCTGGCCTCACTAACACCTCTTCCAGCTGCAACCTAGTTTTACCAGGAGTCTCCCATCCAGGTACTAACCAGGCTCAACCCTGCTTACCTTCAGTGGGCAACCAGTCTTGGGCTACAGGGTGATTTTGCATTTAATGTCATAGAAGACACAGTATTAAATATATACTATAAATGTCATAGAAGAGTGTTTAGCTTATGACAACATAATAGAAATTACGTCTCTGATGGAAGTGTGTAGTGAGATGAATTAGCGACCATATGAACCATATGCAATTGACTTCATTCAGGGCTTTTCCGTGGACTCTCACTCCCCCCCATCACTTTATATGAGCGAATATCTGTAGAGAGGAGATGGTGCCAGTAATCTAGAATGTGGTGAATGTCAGCCAGGAAGTGAACGGCAGGTGATGCTGTGGGGGCTTGAACTGACCTTTGCCTTTTACTCTGATTGGACACAGCTGGTATTCACTGACCCAGAGAGAGAGAGAGAGAGAGAGAGAGAGAGAGAGAGAGAGAGAGAGAGAGAGAGAGAGAGAGAGAGAGAGAGAGAGAGAGAGAGAGAGAGAGAGAGAGAGAGAGAGAGACTTCGGCCCAGCCATGACACTACACTTCTTTGGCACATCCATTTATTGGCTACAATCGCTATGACATCTGTACCATATGCCACCGTATAAAGATGGATGACCATTTACATTCATACTCGCACACCAATTCCAACTACCAAAAGCCAATTTATGTCGCTTTGCCAATAGCCCATTTTTTTCTTCCATTTTAATATAGAGCTATGGATATTTTCCATTTTTTTTTTTAGAAGTTTTATGTTTTTGTTTCGCATGTTATTTTGAAGAAAAAAAATCTCTCTCATTTGTCACTTTCTGTGGGGAAAAAAACTCAGCATGACTCTCTATTTTTTGTCTCTCTCATTTTTTTACATGACTGTACATCTCACATCTCATCTCATCTCTCTCTCTCTCTCTCTCTCTCTCTCTCTCTCTCATGTTAATCATTTATGTAAGTTAATAATTATGCAAACATTTTATTTGTTAACGCAAAATATATGTTGAATTTAAGTGAATTTGTTATATAGAAACATTGTCTACTGAGATGAGCCCTGTTTGTTTTAACACAAATGTAGGAGGGGAGACGAACCAGTGAGCTTTAATTAACAGCTTTTCAATGATCATAATTGCTGTCAAGTAGATTAATCAGTACTCAGGAATTGCTCTTCATTTTATTTATCATCCCTGGCACAATGGAGTTCTTCAGATCTGTTGAGTTATAGCGCTTGTCATCTGTATCTCTCTCCTTGAGTTTCCATTTTGTTAATGAAGCACCTGCTCACTCATAATTCAAATTAAAGATGAGTCAAGCATTCATTAAGAGAAGTGCTCAAGCCCTTCCTTTTATTTGGTGTATTTCTCTTTGGCTCTTTCACCTTTTGTTTCTTTCTCTCGTTCTTTTAAGACTTTGAAAGGCATTTTTTGAAAAAAAAAAGTTTTTTGGGGTCGGTAAGATTTGCTTGAAATAAATCTCTCTCTCTCTCTCTCTCTCTCTCTCTCTCTCTCTCTCTCTCTCTCTCTCTATTACACACACATACACACACACACGCTCACCGATGCTGCATTTATTTGATCACAAATACAGTAGAAACAGTAATATTGTGAAATGTTATTAAAATTTAAAATGATTATCTATTTTTTATATATTTTAAAATATAATTTATTCCTGTGATGCAAAGCTGAATTTTCAACATCTTTACTCCAGTCTTCAGTGTCACATGATCCTTTAGAAATCATTCTAATATGATGATTTTCTGCTCAAGAAACATTTATGATTATTATCCATATAAGTTGTGCTGCTTAATATTTTTTATTTGCTGCTTTAAAAAAGTTCAAAAGAACAGTGTTTATTTCAAATACAAATCGTTTGTTACATTTTAAATGTTTTACTCTCACTTTTGATCAATATAATGCTGTTGAATGAAAGTATTTATTTAATTAAAAAAAGAAAAATTATATATATATATTAATATATATATATATATATATATATATATATATATATATATATATATATATATAAATATATATATATATATATATATATATATATATATATATGTATATATCTTATTTCCCCAAAACATTTAAAAGGTAGCCATAATCAAACTCTGCACTGCCAGTCCAAAAAGAAAATCAGTTGATCCTCTAATTCAATTATTGTTTCTGCATAGGTTTCTCATTCTGAGTATTGATCGTAATTGTTTACCCTTTAATGTTAGTTCAGTTCAGCACTGTTATTCAGCTTTCTATACAATGTAGCTTCATTTTTCTGCACACATACATCACAACGGTGTTATTCATAAATAAAATATTTTTTTATATGTGCAAATAAATAAATAACTGCAGTAATATAATTGATGATACTATAACTTCCAATGAGGAAACCCATTACAGCTGTTTCATGGACACAGTTATCGTATGGCAATGTTTATTTACAATCTACTGTAGATATATCTGATCCGAGAACAAATGCATCAAAGAAGCAGCAAAATATTTGTGTCATGTTTGGAAATAGATAAATTCATTCCATCATGCATCCATAAATTTACTGTGACATTAGCTGGGATTACATTCACATCTGATATATAATGGGAAACAGGATTGCAGGGCTTGTGCATCAGTATTGACATTCTTCATTCTTCTGGTTATGATTAGCTGTAAACCGGTACTGAATCGCAGTCTGTTTGTTTGGGCTGGACATAATATTTGTTGGACCAATGGCATGATAACAGATGGAGAGTATATTTAAACATGGTGTTTATTATTTTCACAATTCTATTTGGTGACGCTAGTGGCTCAGAATTTACACTCTTCACCTTTAATATCTGATAAAAACATGCTGAGCTTCGGCCTGTGTGAAAGCAGACAGACAAACACACCATGTGATGGCCGTAAAGAGAATGTTCCGGAGCAGCACAGTTGGAGTGTTTTTATGTGTGCTAATGGATCACTGTGAGATTGACAGGTCTAATGAAATATATGTGTCTCCCTCCCAGAAGAGAGGAAGGGTAAATAAGGACAGCACAAGAGCTGAGTTCAGAATAGCGTACTGCCTAGCACACAAGCTTTCTGTGCAGTATGTAGCTGAATACTAATACTAAGACATTTTAAACAGTATTGCGATATATAGGGCCTATACGGTTAAGGTTTGCAGTGTAAAACCGTATTGGGGTAGAGAGAGCACATCTGAAGTTCTCTTTCATTCCTCTGAGAGCACAACAGACAGAGGGAATACACTCATCTATGATGAGTTAAAAGATCTTGTGATTTCACAGTAAGCAAGCACAGTCAGGGTTCAAAATGAGTGTCATGTTGGGAAGTAGCAGATAAATTTGTGATAGATACACACATTTAGAATAGAGCACTCTCTGGAATATGACTTACACATCTGACTAGAACATTTATCAGAAAATTACCACATTTAAAGTCTTGATCATTATTTCCAGTGATAAACAACCAGGCAAAATACATTTCTTAATTTTCTGTGACATTAGCTGTGATTAGATTCATGTCTGATATATAATGGAAAACAGAATTGCAGTGCATTAACAGCAGTACTGATATTCATCAAACGTTGTAATCTAATAACCCTATATGTATAAAAAAAATGGTACAGTTAATGCCCCAACTGCTTAACTCATTCCATTCAAATGTTGTTTTGTAAATTATTTCAGCATTTGTTGGATTTTGTACTTCAATTACTATTTGAAAAACTCTCACTTAAAGCTGCAGTCCGGCGTTTTTCCTCTTTGTCGCCATCTCTGTCTGAAATCTGCAATTGCAGTCATTCGCAGAATTATCAACTTTAAGTGAGTTGTACTTCAACACCCTCGACACGGCACAGCGCGGATGAACACAATGTTTGAGGAGACTGTGAGGCTGTCAGTCGCCGCGCCGATGTGGATAGGCCTACTGTCATTCAGAATCACAGATTCTACTTTTCTTTTTTTTCTTTTTTTATACTGTTTTTATTTCATTTTCTTAAACACTTACACAACAATGTACATTACATGTCTGTAACATCACATATAATGTACAAAAACAAAACAAAAAACAAACAAAAAAAAAAACACCAGGGCTCATATTACATGAAAAGTGCAATTGCACAAACCAACATTGGATAATAAAGTATGTACTTTGGAAGGCAGAGTACACTGCAATCAATAATAGTCACAAGAGAAATAAAATAAAATAAAATAAAATAGGGTTAGTGCAAATTAAAATATATTTTCAAATGAATATAATACCTAATCAAGCATTTTGTTCCTCCTCTATTATATTGTTGATATCCCCATGCTCAAAAAATAATAAAAAGGGACTCCAAATTGGTCTTCTTTACCCTTAGGAATATATGTTATCTTTTCCACTGCAATGCATGAAGATATTTCTCTTAACCATCGAGTTATAGTAGGCCTTTCTATCTTTTTCCAATAAATGGCGATGAGCCATTTGGCATGTAGAATACACATGTCAATCAATACTTGAGTGTCCTTATTAATTTTCCAGTTATCAGGATGAATACCAATAATGAAAATCCCAGGATCCAGTGGCAATCTTACTGAGACTATATGCCATATCATATTATTAATTTCTTTCCAAAATGCTTTTATTTTATCACATTCCCACATACAATGAATTAATGTGCCTTTTGCCCTGTTACATTTAAAATCTGATCCCGGAAGAGCCCCCAAATTGTTACGTTCCTCCCGATGGCTAATCCAGGGGAAAGGAGGTGCAACAATATTTAAAAATAAACCAGGGTAAAAGAGGACAGGAAGTCAGACTAAAATGCAAACTGTAGTGTATTTATAACAAGATTGACAATGAAAACCACTCCAAAACTATTCTCTCAGAAGAAGACAGCAATAAACAGTGTAAGACAACAATAAACACAGACTTAATAACTGCAGTAACCAGATTAAACGCTATATGAACAGCTAGACAGTCCTCTCTCCACCAAGGAGGCTAACACCCAGACACCGTTCTGGACTCACGAGGATCTAACTCGATGATCAACCCACTGGTTGACTGGATTGTCTCTGTTCTGTTGGTCTGACTGGTTGATAGTACTCTGCTCACAGAAGTTTCTCTTTGACTGACTGGTTGGTAGTACTCTGCTCACGGACGTTTCTCTTTGACTGACTGGTTGGTAGTACTCTGCTCACGGACGTTTCTCTTTGACTGACTGGTTGGTAGTACTCTGCTCACGGACGTTTCTCTTTGACTGACTGGTTGGTAGTACTCTGCTCACGGACGTTTCTCTTTGACTGACTGGTTGGTAGTACTCTGCTCACG
This sequence comes from Tiaroga cobitis, assembly GCA_030578255.1. NCBI lineage: Eukaryota > Metazoa > Chordata > Actinopteri > Cypriniformes > Leuciscidae > Tiaroga > Tiaroga cobitis. The sequence goes on from CM060608.1 coordinate 7,424,369, forward strand.
GACGTTTCTCTTTGACTGACTGGTTGGTAGTACTCTGCTCACGGACGTTTCTCTTTGACTGACTGGTTGGTAGTACTCTGCTCACGGACGTTTCTCTTTGACTGACTGGTTGGTAGTACTCTGCTCACGGACGTTTCTCTTTGACTGACTGGTTGGTAGTACTCTGCTCACGGACGTTTCTCTTTCCTTGCAGTGTACAAACCAAGCCTTCTTATCCTCCAGGCACTGAGTATTCATTTGGTACACCTGCTGCCACACACTCAGTCAGTTGATTAGGCACACCTGCTGTGTTTTCCCCAACACAGTTATATTCATCAATGTTGTATCACTTGTGTGGTACTTATACAGATTCAAATAAATCTCACCCACGAGACAGAGCGTCAGCAACCACATTTTCTGATCCCTTCTTGTGTTTGATGTTTAGCTGAAATCCTTGAACCATCAGAGCCCAACGCATCAAACGCTGGTTATGATTGTACATCTGATTCAGGAAAACTAGAGGATTGTGGTCAGTATACACAGTCACAGGAGATGGGCTGGAACACACATATACCTCAAAGTGCTGTAATGCGAGTAACATGGCCAACGTCTCTTTCTCAATAGTGGAGTAGTTCAGTTGGTGGCGCTTGAACTTTGTTGAGAAATATGAAACAGGATGATGCACACCATCTTCTCCAACCTGCAACGAGACAGCTCCAGCTCCAGCACCACTAGCATCCACTTCTAACTGTAAGGGAAGAACAAAATTTGGCGCAGCCAAGACCGGAGCACTGCACAGCAGGGACTTAGCAGCGTCAAAGGCATAGTCACATTCATTTGTCCATACAAACGGTATAACTGGGCTACAGAGTTTAGTAAGGGGAGCCACTACCACTGAGAAGTTCTTACAAAAACATCTGTAGTATCCGGTCATACCTAAGAACCGTCGAAGCTCTCGTCTGTTTGTAGGAACGGGATAAGCCAATACTGCAGCCACTTTAGCATCCACCGGCTTGACCTGTCCCTGTCCTACCTGCTTCCCTAGATAGGTGACAGTAGCCCTAGCAAAATCACATGTGGCTAGGTTAACCCTCTAGGCGCCACGGTCGAGTTTACTCGACAAGATGCGGCACTGAATAAAACGGCCGATTTTGCCAAATTGGGTGTCAAATTTCGTTCGACCTCCCCTCCACTGGATGGCAGACATGTCATACTTCATCTCAGACTCAAAAAAACCATCATGCTTCTGTACAAAATGTTCGAGTTAGAGCGCATTGAATCAGTGCGATCAAAAGCGGAGCTAGTGTGCGAGTGAGGCATTTTATCAGAGCCTCTCCGTAATCGCGGCGACAGTATTGTGGTGGAGACTTTGTCTGTTATCACTGGGTATGTTAGACGAGGTCGAAGTATTCATAGTACAGTTAGGGGGCAACGTGAAGGCAGGGTGGGGAGTCGCAATGAATGTGCATACTCGGCGCGCGCGCGAGGCAGATCTGGCCGCGCTCGCGCTGCTCGTATCATCTCACTCATGATGCCTTGCCGTCGCGAGTGATCTTTTGAACTAAACAGGTCTTGTCTACTTGTGTTTGTGTGTCATATGAATAATATATATGTGCCCCATACATGGAATCAGAGTGCTTACTGTATGTAGTAAATGGAAAATCTTTACAGCAAAAGGCCAACCACTACATGCATACGGTTTGTTCTACCATTTATTAGTAATTATTTACACAGTTTGTTTACTACTTCCTATATACCTGAGCATTCAGTATTGTGCAATATAGCATACAGAAGGTGATGGACATTTTGGGGGGAAAGATATGCTGCATTTTATCATTTAAACATGTGACTTTTCATGAAACTTCTATAATCCAAGATTTCTGCCACCATATGACGTCATAATATGCAAATTAGATGGAAAAATGTAATCCCTAAATAAACTTTAGGTCATCCTTAATATTTCTCTAATTTACAGAAAGTCTCTATCTTTTTTCACTTTTAAGATAGAGCCTTGTGAAATTAAGATGTCAAAATCGAACTTTTATGGAAAAAACCTCTGGCGCCTAAAGGGTTAAGGGTCAATGCTGCCTTAGCAAGCCGTTCAAACACGATTTCCAAGCTAGCCACATGACTTCCCCAATCATTTGAATAGACCACTATGTCATCCAAATACACATTACACTGGGGTACACCTCCCAACACTATGTTCATGAGCCTTTGGAATGTGGCTGGGGCATTTCTCATGCCAAAAGCCATCACTGTTTACTGGAGAAAGTGATCTGGAGTCACAAATGCTGATACATCAGATGTTCTATTAGTCAACGGGACCTGCCAGTATCCCTTAAGAAGATCCAGCTTGGTAATAAAGACAGCAGAACCAATGGTATCTATGCAGTCTTCCATACGGGGCAATTGAAACGAGTCTGGGACTGTGACTGCATTAACCTTTCTGAAATCCGTACAGAAACGAGAAGAGCCATCTGACTTCGGTGTCAGCAAACATGGGGAACTCTACGAGCTACTGCTACGTTTCGCTAAACCATTTTCTAACAGGTAAGTAGCCTCTTTTTTCATCAACTCTCTCTTTCCAATAGGACATCTGTAAGCATGCTGCTTGATTGGAATAACAGAGCCGACATCAATATCATGCTGTAACACATTGGTATGGGAGGGTACATCACTGAAAAGCATGGGAAATGAGTTAAACAAGGCAAGTATGTCTCCCCGCTGAGTTTCAGTAAGGTAGGAAAGCTGTGACTCCACGTCAGCCAAGAACTCTGTATTAGATAACCTACCAAACTGTTGCCCTTCGGATACCACGGTCAAACCATCATCCCCTTCAGCAGCCATGGACACTCCGCAAACCATAGACGCAGAAATGTCGGGAACATCGACTTCCATGCTGCTTTTTGACTCCCCTTGATTATTCTCCCTGGAATGATAAGCTTTCAACATGTTAATGTGACACAAACGCTTCTTCCTCCTGCGCTCAGGGGTGTGGATGACATAATCGGTTTCTGAGACTTTTCTCTCCACCACATATGGACCTGAGAATCGAGCAGAAAGAGAAGAACCGAGCACAGGTAGTAACACCAACACCTTGTCACCAGGTGGAAACCTACGCTCAACAGCGTTTCTGTCGTACTGTGTTTCATGCGACCCTGAGAAGAGGAGAGGGCTTCCTTAGCCAAGGAAGTGGCACGATGCAAACGTTCCCTACACTGTGAAACAAAATCTAGCACATTAGACTTAACGGAGGAACCAGCCAACAACTGCTCCTTCAGCACTTTCAACGGCCCACGCACATTGTGGCCAAACACAAGCTCCGACGGACTGAATGTCAGGGATTCTTGTTTGGCATCCCGTATGGCAAACATTACAAACAGCACACCTTCATCCCAGTCTTTTCCTGTGTCATAACAGTATTTTCTTAACATTGACTTTAGAGTTTGATGCCAACGTTCAGTTCCTCCTGAGACTCGGTCGTCATCCAACAATACTTTTGATGTAAGTAAAAACATAGGACTGGTGCCTGCTTTCAGAGAATCAGAAGTAGAAGGCTACTTTAGCGCTTTTGAACGAATTGCAGTAGCTCTTCATTGGCCAAAGGACGTTTGGGCCATTTTGCTTCAGTGCAAGTTAACTGGCAAGGCTCAGGAGGCTTGTGCTGCATTGTCAGTGGAAGACAGTTTGTGTTTTGATAAAGTGAAAAGAGCACTTTTGCGGGTCTATGAGCTAGTGCCTGAGGCTTATAGACAGCGGTTCAGGGGTCTTTGTAAAGCTGTTAGCCAGACATATGCAGACTTTGTTGGGGAAAAGGTCATTTTATTTGATCGCTGGTGTGCGGCTTGTAAAGCTGAAGACTTTTCTTCCTTACGTGAGTTGATGTTGTTGGAGGAGTTCAAGAAATGTGTGCCTGAGAGGATCGTCGTTTACTTGAACGAACAGAAAGTGGCTACCCTGCAGCAAGCGGCTCTGCTAGCTGATGACAAAGCAGCCGAAGGGAGTGGGATTAATTAAAACAGTCACTTCTGCAAGAGAGCCTATCTCTTTGCAAGAGCCAGATGAATGTTTTAAACCGTTCATCCTTTCTGGTTCTGTATCACTCACAGGGCAGGATGAAGATCAGCATCAGGTCACCATACTTCGTGACACAGGTGGTTCGCGGTCTTTTATTCTTTCTAGTGTTTTGCCTCTAGACGCTAAGGCAGCCTGTGATGTCAGTACAGTTGTCCGAGGTATTGGTATGTGCTATGTCCCAGCCCCACTTCATCGCATTCACATTCAATCTAAGCTTGTTTCTGGTTGGTTCCCTGTAGCTGTAAGATCATGTTTTCCTGTTGATGAAGTAATAACAATAATACATTTTATTTATAATGCACTTTACATTTCAAAGAAATCTCAAAGTGCTACAGTAGCAAAGAGGTTAAGAACAATTCCCAGAATATAATAAAATCAACAAAGCAATAAAACCTTAAAAAATTAAAATTAAAACCTATGACTGTTAAAAGGCCTTTAGAAATAAGAAAGTCTTTAGGCCCTTCTTAAAAACCTCCAGAGTTTGTGGGGCCCTTAGGGCCTCTGGGAGGGCATTCCAGAGCCGTGGGGCGACTGCCTGAAAGGCCCTGTCTCCCATGGTGGAGAGTTTTGTCCTTGGTTGGTGCAGGCAGTAGGTAGAGGTGGAGGAGCGGAGGTTTCTTGAGGCGGTGTGTAGTGTCAAATGTAAGATTTGAGTCAAGTCTGACTCCAAGGTTGGTAACATAGGTAGACAGGGCAATGTGATGACCAAAAATGGATATACTGCTGAGGGAGGAGGACTGGGTTTGGTGTGGGGTACCAATCAGGATGGCTTTGGTTTTGCTGTTATTTAGTTGAAGAAAGGTGTCAGCCATCCATGCCCCTATCTCCTCCAGACTAACCTGAAGTGCAGAGGGCAGAGCTGAGGGGAGTGTGGAGTCCATGTTTAAGTATAGCTGTGTATCGTCTGCATAACAGTGAAATGGAACTTTGTGTTTATGGATGATTTGACCGAGGGGTAGTAAGTAGATGGTAAAAAGGGTTGGACCAAGGACGGACCCTTTTGGCACTCCACAGCTGACTGTGTGGGGTGATGATTGGGACTGTCCTAGAGCCACATCCTCCGTCCTGGCTATGAGATAGGACAGGAACCAGCTTAGTGTGGTCCCAGAAAGTCCTACCATAGATTGGAGACGGTGAAGCAAGATGTTGTGATCCACGGTGTTAAAGGCGGCCGACAAGTCCAATAGGAGAAGGAGAGATGGTAAGCCCTGGTCTGCAGTCATAAGTAGGTCATTCATGACACGGACCAGGGCTGTCTCCGTGCTGTGTGCTGCTCGAAAGCCAGACTGAAATTTTTCATATATGTTATGGATGCGAAGGTGATTGTGGAGTTGGGCTGCAACAACTTTTTCCAGGACTTTGGACAGAAAAGGCAGGTTTGAAATGGGTCTGTAATGAGCCAGGATGTCGGGGTCAAGTGACGGCTTTTTCAGATGGGGGCGGATAACTGCAGTTTTGAGAGCTGGAGGGACCTGACCAGATTTGAGTGACTGGTTGAGGATTTCTGTGATCAGTGGACTGATGGCTGTAATGTTGTATTTTAATAATTATGTTGGGAGAGGGTCCAGTGAGCATGTGGAGGTTCTCATACACTTTATGATCGACTCCACCTCTGTCTGAGAAATGCCAGAGAAGACAGAAAATGTGTTTAATGGGTTTGTGGGACTAAATTCGGAGGAGGGTGAAGCTGTGGCAGAGAGGTTGGACCGGATTGAAGCCACCTTGTTGGTGAAAAAGTCCATGAACCTATTGCACTGGTCTGTACGGGTGTCGGAATGTGCATATGTGGGGGGTTTGAGAAGAGAATTTATTGATGCAAACAACTGTTTTGAATTTCCAGTGCACTTTGAGATTTTTTGAGAGAAATATTGAGACCTAGCTGTGATGAGTGCTTTGGAGTATGATTTTTGGTGTTCACGATAGGCCTGTTTATGTACATGTAGGCCACTGGAGGTGAATTTTCGTTCCAGGGCACGGCCAGCCGTTTTCATCCTCCGGAGCTCTGTTGTGTACCAAGGGGCTGACCTGGAAAAAGTAACTGTTTTCGTTTTGATTGGTGCATGTAACTCAAGGATATTGTAAAGCCTGGAATTATAGTGGTCAACAGAGCCATTAACTGATGCGAACTGTGTGACTAGTGAAATTTGCTGTACATCTTGGTTGAAGAAGTTAGTGTCTATTGCTTTTAAATTTCTGAACCGGATTTGACGTTTTGTTTCAGGGTAGGGACTTGCTAGGGGCAGTTCCAGGGAGATAATCTTAAGGTCAGACACGCCCAAGTCATAGACTCTCATGTGGGTGATGGGGGCGGTGTCTGTTATGACTAAATCAAGAGTGTACCCTTTTGTGTGTGTAGGTACTGTGACATGTTGTGTGAGCTGTAAGCAGTCCAGGAGTTCAAGGAACTCTGCAGCAGGGAGGTTATTGCACAGAAAGATGTGAGTAGATCATGCAGCTCAGAGATAAATCCAGGGTGTGGTTTTGGGGGGCGATAGACAAGGAGTTTTGTTATTACTTCTTTATGTGATCTGAGTTTAAATGGAAGACACTCAAATGTGGTCAGCTCTGGCAGTGGGAGGGGGGTGGCAATTAGGTATTTGCGATGGATGACAGCAAGACCTCCCCCCCGGCCAGTGGTTCTAGCCTTCTCCAGGTCTGTGTATCCTGGGGGGCAGGCTTCATTTAGTGCGAGATATGACTCTGGTTTGTGCCAAGTTTCAGTGAGGCACATCATGTATATTTGTTTTTCAAGAATATGTTCAGATATTAAACTGGTTTTGTTTGTCAGTGACTGGGTATTGAAAAGGTCTATTTTTATTTCTGAGATGATCTTACATTTGGGAATAGTGCGAAGAAGACGGAAATCCACTCCGCGTTTTCCATGTCTCCAGTGTTTCCCGTTCTGACGCAGCCCTTTATTGGTCCTTGTGTTGGTCGTGTTCTGATGACGTAATTGCCAATGACGCGTTTGGTCAGCGCCGCGGAGATGCAACAGGTGAGGGTGAGGTCCAGGTGGAGACGAGCTGATGGAGTCTCTGAGTTTGTCGAAAATGGACGGTCTGCATGCACGTTGGGGTCGACGGTGTTGGGGCCTGCTTTCCACTACGCGGATGTGATGTGATGGCCCGGGATGTCGCTGCAGCGAGGCTGGCGTGCGCGGTCTGTCCCAGATAGACGCGCCGCTCCCGGGCTCCAATGGCTCCGTACTGTTGACCGCCTCATCTGTGCAGGATTCCGGTGACACCGCATCGCTCACAGGAGGGATACAAGGACGGAGATGAGATTGTTGTGATGCTGTGTAAAATGAACAAGGTGAGAATACCTGTAAGTTGTCGATGGTGCTCCTGTTGTTAGCGGTGGTGTTAACATGGATCTCATCTGTTGGGCAGTTCAGCGGGCCTGGACAGCGGGCCTGGACGGCGGGCCTGCCCGGGTTTAATTTCCAGAAACTGCAACACTTCCTTCACCATGACTCCGAGCTCCGGCTTCAGAGTCCAGGCCTGGTCCGGATCCTGCTGGAGGAGATGCTGCCGCACTTTCGGGTCACTGGAGCTGAATACGAGCAGGGCCACACAAATGAAGTCTAAAGATGTTCACACTGCTCTCCTTCTTACAATGAAAGTGGATCATGATTTATATTTCCAATGATTTATATCGTTCATATGGTGAATACAGGAATATTTTGCCGCGCGTTGATGGTCAATGTAATTTCCGGTCGAATGCGCGCGCTATATCATACAATTTCAGTACAATTCATCATGGGTAATGACATTGCAGGAGGTAAAGTGTACTCTGATCCTGAAGTTGTGGATGTACCCATTTCTGAGAGTGAGCCAGATGAGTTAGTTCAAAAACACCCAACATTGTGCTCAGTCAGCGTGTTGACTAGAGCTCAAGCTCAGAAAAAAAGATCAGGAGGTAACTTTGTCTGACTCCATGTTCCCTTTTGTTTTTTCCGAGAACAGGATGATCGATGGTGGAGTCAGCAAAGGTGTGTGAAGTAGTGCCAGAGACTCTTCCCACTCATCATTGATGTTGACACGTGAAGGACTCATTGGTGCACAGAAGAGTGACCCCTCACTGGCAAAATGTTTTGCCGTAGTTGTTGCTGACCCGAGTGAGTGTAGAAAAGGTCAGTGTTTTCTGGTGGAAAATGGAGTATTGATGCGAAAGTGGTCTTCGCATACAGGTACAGCAACTGATAAGATGGGTGAAGTTTTCAACATAGTTTATCAGATAGTAGTTCCGGTTGGTTGGCGTAAGTATGTGCTATAATTAGCTCATGAACACCCATGGTCTGGTCATTTAGGCATCACAAAAACTTATGACCGTGTCCTTAAACATTTCTTCTGGCCAGGAATGAAATCTCAGGTAACTCAGTTTTGTAACGCATGCAGTACATGTCAGGTGGTAGGAAAACCCAATCAAATTGTCCATCCGGCTCCATTACGGCCGATTCCTGCAGTGGGTGAGCCATTCGAGCATGATTTAGTGGACTGTGTGGGTCCGTTGCCAAAAACAAAAGCTGGTAACCAGTTCTTATTGACTATTATGTGCATGTCTACTCGTTTTCCAGAGGCAATCCCTCTGAGGAAAATAATAGCACCAGCGATCACAAAAGCATTGACTAAGTTTTTTACAACATTTGGTTTGCCCAAAATTGTTCAGACTGATCAGGGAACCAACTTCATGTCCCGAGCATTTAAACAGTCCCTGCAGTCTTTAGGAGTGTCACATTCTGTATCCAGTGCTTACCATCCAGAGTCACAGGGAGCATTAGAACGTTGGCATCAAACTCTGAAGTCAATGTTGCCATTTAAAATCTGGTATGTTGCTATAAATTTTGTTTAGTTATATAGGTACAGATTCTACTTTTTGGAAGAATGACCAACATAAGAATTTTCACCGGAAAATGTCATCTGAACATCCACTTTTGTTCTGGTTTTGACATTGCAGTAAATCGCGCTGATTAAATCTAACAATCGCTTATAAGTTATCATATCACGCAAAACCGTGCAAATTATACTTTGTTCTCAAATTGTTAATGTTAACAACGTCAGCATTGTGTGACTACATGTAATGTCCTTCCTATATGTATCCTTGTTTTCGCATGGGTCCGGTTGCAGTGTCTTTTTTTCTGTAGCCACTCCGAAGTCCGAACGAAGTCATTTGCATTTTACAACGGGTGAATCTGTTGTCGCTGGTGATTGTCGTTTGAACCTTTCTGGATCCGCCCACAAATTGATAAGTTTAATTATATCAAGTGCTGTGAGAAAAGGCTATACATCTCCACCTCCAGCATCCTCACACGCAATATAGCTTATACTAGCCGAGACTCCTTCTTTATGTGTACAGATGTGACGTAATGACGCAAAGACATGCTCGAATCTCCCGTGGAAATCCACCAGTACCACTGGAATTAAAAACATTATTACAAGCTTACCGCTTTGAATCGAGTTAAGGCAAGCAGATAGTTTTGAACACTGGCTGGTTATGTATTTTCTCAAATGTGTATTTTGGATCATTTTTAACCCAAAAAAAGCTACGGACTGCAGCTTTAATAGACTGTTCATCATTCACAATGTAACGGAAAGTAAAACCAATATTTCCATACCAAATTTTGACTGGACTCCTATATACTTGCTGAATTGTGATTCTCCTGTCTTCCTCTTCTTAACCAGCTGATTTTACACTGCAGTGACCAAAGCTGCATCCAAATTTCCCTACTTATTATGCAATCAAAATTTAAAAATTTTATTAACCTATCAAAATTTTAAAGTCTCTCTGTGGAGAAAATCAAGCTTTTCAAGTTGTGTATGTACGTCTATGGAGTGTTTTAAATATGCCTTAAAGGGATAGTTCGGCCAAAAATGATATTTAAACCATGCATTACTCACCCTCAAGCCGTTTGAGATGCATCTGTCAATCTTGTTTCAGACGAACACATTTTCAGTTATTTTTGAAAATGTCTTAGACCCTTCAGTGGATATAATGTGAAGCAATGGGGTCCACCTCCTTCAAGTCCCAAAATGTGAATACATCCTTCACAAAAGTAATCCATCCGGCTTCAGGGGGATAAACGAAGGCCTTCTGAGGGTAATCCGTGCGGTTTTGTCCTAAAAATATACATATTTAAAACTTTATAAATGAAAATATCTGACTTCCGGCAACGATCGACGCGCGTTCACGGGTGATGGAAGTCGGTGTACGAGGTAATACGTAGAGTAGGAACTGTTGTGACGTAGAACGAACGCGCCAGCGCAGCCAGAGAGCAGAGCAAAACAAAACACGAAAGCGCGTGAACGCACGCGTGTCGATCGTTGCCGGAAGTCAGATATTTTCATTTATAAAGTTTTAAATATGTATATTTTTACGACAAAACCGCACGGATTACCCTCAGAAGGCCTTCGTTTATCCCCCTGGAGCCGGATGGATTACTATTGTGAAGGATGTATGCACATTTTGGGACTTGAAGGAGGTGGACCCCATTGCTTCACATTATATCCACTGAAGGGTCTAAGACATTTTCTAAAATAACTGAAAATGTGTTCGTCTGAAACAAGATTGACATATGCATCTCGAACGGCTTGAGGGTGAGTAATGCATGGTTTAAATATCATTTTTGGCCGAACTATCCCTTTAAGACAAACCAGGTGCAAATTCATAAGTCAGCACCATTGCTGAATACTTTCTCCTTAAAATTGGAGTGAACCAAAGACAATCTCAAAATCCCAGTTTGAAATCGCTGGTGTTTCTGATGTCACAAACTATCTTGTAATCAATCAGATCAACGTGTGATCGTCAACGAGTGAATCTCTGGTATGAGTGAGTGGATGCGGGGCTAATTTGCATGTTCATAGAACTAAGGCCCTGTTTACACGAGAACGCTCGCAGGTGAAAACGTAAAAATATCTGATCAGATGTGCCTTTCGTTTACACGGCAATGGCGTTTTTGGGGCTTAAAAACGCAAAAAAGTTAAACCACCCTCTGTGGAAATCTTAAAAACGCTCCACCATCGCGTTCCCGTCTAAAGGGTAAAAACGCAAAAGTCTGCTAGACAGTGAAGGCACAGATCTGCTCACGGTGGCTTTCGTCGCGTAACCGTTTACGTCACAGGCATGCGCCAGTACTGGGAAATAACAATTACAGTAATAACTCCACCTCCTCGTCTGTCCAGACAAAATTCTCAGCTTTTGCTGTTCGCTTCGCCGTGTCTTTTGATTTTGGGTTACTAGGGAGAGAAGTAGAAGGAAGGTTGTACGCAGGCGCGCGGACTTGGTGTTGTTGTGTGGCAGTGCTTCACATTGCCGCCTGGAGTGCATACTACATTTCACACGCTTTTGCGTCACCATATGCACACAGATTTCCCACCCATAACGCTCGTCTAAACGCAGAATAAAAAGTGATAACGCAACGCCACTTTTGCGTTTTCTCTTCAGATCGTTTCCGTGTAAACATAGCCTAAATGAGGCAAGAGTGTAGAGTTACATTCAAGCTATTTTAAGGCATGAATATTTTTTTTTTCAAGGAAGAGTTGCAGAATAATGTTTAAATATATAATTGTGGTGATCAAAGCTGAGTTTTAAGGGATAAAATTATTGACTACAGGGTGACTTTAATACTTTTAATCAGCAGGGATGCATAAGATTGATCAAAGGTGACTGTAAAGACATTTATACTGTTACAAAATATTTATATTATAAATAAACGCTGGTCATTTGAACTTTGTATTCATCAAAGAATCCTGACAAAAAAGAAGAAAAACAAAACTTTGTGTTTAGTTTAATTTTCATGGACTTTGAGTTTGTTTCTCTTGAGTTACCGGTTTCCTTTGTTCTATTTTCCCGCCAGTCATTAGTTGTCATGGACATTCATTCAATCATCACACCTGTTATTTAGTCATCATCACTGTGTATATATAGTTGTTCGGTACTGTTGTGTCTACACGCTGTTTTGTTGCCTTCTTACCTGTGGATTTGAGGTTGTTTTATTTAATAAACCCTTTGTGGCAGGAAGGGCGATTTTGCTTTCGTCATTGTATTTGCCATTCCAGTCTATTATCTGCGACCCTGGGCTATACAAACAGTAACGTCTGCGCTGCCTGTTTATGCGTCACTTTTTGTGAACTTCTGCGACTTCCTGGGAACCGGATGCGAGCACCCGAGCCGAGACGCTGATTTGTGTTGGAGAGCGTGCTTCCGTCTTCCGCTGTATGAGCTTGTTACTGTGTTATCGCTGTTTGCACGAACTGAATGTGGACACTGGAGACAGTTCGTGAAGGCCCATACCTGCATTCCAGTCAGAGTGCTTCGCTTTCATTCACGGCTGCAGTGTTGCTCTGCACGCCCCCCTTGTTTCCTGTTACCACGCCCCCTTGTTTAGTCCACGTCTTGTCCTCGTTTCGTTAATTGTGCTCACCTGATCCTCATGTGCTCTGGTCCCTTCATATTGTGCCTCTTTCCCTCATGTCTTTGCTGGTTCGTTGTGTGTTGTGAGTATGCACATTGCAGTGTTTTCTGGTTTGTGATCTTGAAATGAATCCTAGTGCTTACTCTGGTTTGTTATCATTGTTACTGTTTTGCTTAAGCTTTAGCACTTGTGCTTGGTAATCTAGTTAGAGTTTTCTTTTGTTTAGAATTATATTTTTTTGTTATTCTGGTTAGTTCTTCTTTTCCCTGTCAAGTGGAAGTCTTGCTTCTCTTTAGTTACTCCAGTTTTTTTGTCTTAGTAGTTTTCATTAGTTTGCTTTTTATATATTTATTTCTCTACTTTTTGTTTTTCTTTTCATTGATCTTGTCAGTTTAGTTTTGTTTATCTTTATCGTTGCCTTATCTTGTCGTGAGTCTCGTCTTGTGTGTTTCTGTCCTGTATCCTGAGTTCCCTAGCCACTGACTCTCAGCTGCCTGACTGGTGCAGCTATTCCCTGTGTCGAGCTTCTGGTTCTGTGAGCCTCTACCTGGTGGCAAGACTGGAGCTACATCTGAGATCTACATCAAGCTGCATGTTCCTAGTGTCCCTGCCTGGTCTTTCCTTCAGAGCTGCCTCTATTGCACTTACGTCTCGCCATCTTACTGACGGTCTCAGTGGTCATTTATCCTGCCTGTTGTTGTCGCCTGCCCTGCCCTACTGTTTTTACTGTGCTTCACTCCCTGCTGTCTCAAGTCTTCAGTCCTGTTAATAAAAACCTTGTCTGCTCATTTGCGTCTGGGTCCTATATCTTGCAGAATCCTAACAACTTGCTCTTTCCATGTGCATTAGATTTGTTTGTTTGATATGTAGTTTTGGATAAGTTGTGGTGTTTTCTTTATTGATTTTTCTTTTGAAATATATTTGTTTAATTGTGTTGTCCTGTTTCTTTGCTCTAAGTAACTGGTTAATTACTGACTTATTTATTTTTTTACTCATTAGTTGCAACATTTATTTTGGTTTTCCGTTGACTAAGTTGATATGAGCTTTATACTCAAATCCAACCCAAAGTGACGATTTATTTGATGTACATCTTTTTGTGTGTGTTGCCAGGGCCTGAGCACCAGGGGCAGATGACTGGCTTATATGGGTGGTAGGATCTTCCTCACCGTGTGCTGTGATTGGTATTAACACCTGTGTGTGTGTGCGCAGTGATCCTTCATCTGCGGGTGGCGTGGCCTGACTTTCTTCCTCTGTTGGTAAGCCCTCGTTGCTGGCCTTGACTTTGTCCTTAACTCTTAGTGGCCGGTTGAATTGGAACAAAGTGTTCCATAACCATTTTGATATTGTTCTCTTAAGAATTGTCAAAGTTTATTTTTATTATTTATGACCTATGTCTCTGACTCTTATCTGTGATACAAACCTGTGTATGCCTTTTGTAGGGGCTCATTTGAATTCTTTGGGTGAAATTCCCAGAGTGGTGTAGTCGGAGTTTTAATGGTACAATCTTGTTCATTTTGTTATTTAAACTCTTTTTGAAACTTATTTTTTTATCATCCTCTGGACTAAATAAGACAGTACCATGGTTCCCTTTCAAGGGAACTTCGAGCTGCGTTTGAGACGCGGTGGGAACGCTCTGCGTGATTACGTCGTGAAGCACATGTAAAATCAGTCCAATGGAAACCCAAAACGGCATAGGCGGGTGACGTCATAGACCAGGAAACTATAAAGCACCCCTGAATTCAGACCGCACCAGCTTCTGTACCTTCAGCAAGCGCTCTCTGTGAAATCTGTCCTTGTCTATTTATTGTTGTTTGTCAAAGCCCAATATATATCACTATCTATCATTATGGCGAGCAAGCAAGATTATAGACGTTGTGTTGTTCCCTGCCCTCGTTACATCACGGGTGGGGACACACATAAGCTTTTTGTTGCTGTTTGGGAGTGGAGCATGCCAACAGTCAGTTCTCGAGGGATCTGACTGTGAGCATTGCGAGAAGCTGTCCATGAGGACGCTCCGCTCCCGCCGGGCGCTCTTCGAGGAGGACGGTTCGGTTCGCCGCGCGGGTATCTCTGTTGCCGAGGCACGGGGACTACTCTCCTTTCGGGGTTCGCAAATGGATCTGACAGCGGGGGTTGGGACGGGCTCCGCCCTATCTCAGCTTTCGCATGCCAGATCTAGTGTGCTGCGATTTCCAGTTCCGAGGAATTGGTATCGTTAGTGTTTTGTTTAAAAAGAAAGAGCAAAACAAATAAAAATATTAAGAAAAAGGCAGATGTTTGAGTTTTCAATGAAGAAATAAATAAGTCCGCTCATAACGCTGCTGAATAAAGAGGAGGTTTTTAAAAAAAGGAGGTTTTATCTAGTGCTGTTGCAATATTAAATATTTGTTAAACAGTATTTGTTAAATACTGTTAAATATTTACTGGCCAGCTGAACATTATGAGATTGAAAACAAAGAGTTTGTTAAATGAAATGTATCTTAAAACAGGAAAACTCTGTATCTCAGCCTGCTCGTCGGGACTGCGTTTTTTTTCCCTATCTCCACACTGAGGTATTTGTATTTTATGTGTTTAATCCCCAGATGTCTAACTATAGTAATTTTGGGGTATTAAGTATCATAGTATGACAGTGCCTCGGGTTAAAGAGACGCTTGCGAGCTTTCTCTCTCCCGAGTCGGCGTCATAGTTATTTACCCCGACGTTACCCACCAGCCATCTTAAATAATGAATACATTTTTATCAGGCAGCGCTGGTGGGTAAAGTATATAAGGACATGGATGAATGTGAGGGGCGACTCTCTGAGGAGGGTCGCAGCGCTGCCAGTTCGGTTGTTTCCTGCTGGTGGCCACGGAGTAATATATGTATATATAAGTTTTTCTGATATAAAGATAAAGGAAAATAAAGATATAAATATGCCTGTTATTCTGGACGCGCCGCTTTCAAGAAAACTAAGAAATAAACCATTCAGCGGCGTTCCAGAGATTTCTTACTCACCAATCTAATGTTCCTGAGACTGCTGGGCGGGAGCAGTCTCGGCCTATTAAGCTCCTCGCAGCAAAAAGTGCAAAACAGAGCATCGCCATTCGGGCTCCTCCGCAATTGAGAGGTACCTGGGTGGCGGTCACAGTCTAGCCAGTTAGAGACATGCAAGATCTAAGGACTGTTTTATCTCTAAAATAGCTTGGACAAAGAAGACGCCCTGACGCCGAGGCGACCAGGCTTCTAAGGGTGGTCCCCTCTGGGGTAGGGACGGTTTTGAGAAATCGTTTCTCCTCTGCGCCCTTTGGGGTGCGACTCTCTGAGGAGGGTCGCAGCACTGCCAGTTTGGTTTCCCTGCCGGTTCGCCGTTTCAGGGCGCCGAGGTGCCTGCTTTTTCCAACAATCCTCCGAGGAGGGTCGTAGGAACTAAGCTAGTTAGAGGTAGGCAAGATCTGAGGACTGTCGTCATCTCTAATAAAGCTTAGACAAGAAGTCCTGTCGCAAAAAAAAAGGAGGCTATCAGGCTTCTGAGGGCTCTTCCGGGGCAGGGACGGTTTTGAGAAATCGTTTCTCCTCGGCACCCTCTGGGGTGCGACTCTCTGAGGAGGGTCGCAGCGCTGCCAGTTCGGTTGTTCCCTGCCGGTTCGCCGTTCAGGGCACCGAGGTGTCAGCATCCCCATACGATCCTCCGAGGAGGGTCGTAGAACGGTCAGTTCGGTTGTTCCCTGCCGGTTCGTCGCTTCAGGGCACCGTAGTGACTATTCAACCAAGGGGCGGTTTTGAGAAATCGGTTTTCCTCTACACCCTCTGGGGTGCGACTCTCTGAGGAGGGTTGCAGCGCTGCCAGTTCGGTTGTTCCCTGCCGGTTCGCCGTTCAGGGCACAGAGGTGTCAGCGTCCCCATACGATCCTCCGAGGAGGGTCGTAGAATGGTCAGTTCGGTTGTTCCCTGCCGCTTCAGTGCGCCGTAGTGACTGTTCCAACAAATCCAGAGGCCAGTCTTGAGAGACTGGTTCCCCTAGTAGAATTTCTGGCAGCGTGGAAACTACTGCCACATTTCTCAGTGAGTCCTGCACACTATAGAAAAGGGTTTCAGAATTCAGTTCGGTTCTCGTCCGCCCAGATTTCTAGGGGTCATCCTCTCATTGGTGGACCCCGAGCAGGCTTTGGTTATGGAGCAGGAAGTACTGTCACTTCTGCAAAAGGAGCTGTAGAAGGGGTTCCTCCTCCCAGCAGAGAGCTATTACTTCATTATTTCTGAAAGAGGATGAGGGAGGTTCCTGAGGTTTGCTTTCGGGGGCGAAGCATACCATTATCGGGTTCTTCCATTCGGCCTAGGTTTATTACCCCACACCTTTACAGTATGCGTGGATGCAGCTCTGGCTCTTCTGAGACTCCAGGGCATCCGCGTATTATACTACATCAATGATTGGTTGATCCTAGCTCAATCTAAGTTTATGGCAGTTCGGCATCGAGATGTTGTTCTGTCTCATTTAAGGATGTTGGGGTTGCCTCTCAACGCCAAGAAGAGTGTGCTCTGAGGACCACTTTTCTAGGTGTAGCGATTCTCACAGCCGTATTGGGGTATATCTAGGCCAGTCACTCACTGTGAATCAGTTTCAGACTGGTGGGTCTCATGGCAGCTGCGTCTAAAGTAATTACTTTTGGCCTTCTGTACATGAGACCCCTGCAGTGTTGGCTCAGGACCAAGGCGTTTTCTCTGTGTTTTCGCATGATCAAGGTCACGCGGCTATGCCTTCGTGCCTCGGTCATGTGGAAGAACCTTGGTTCCTCGCCCAAGCCCAGTGTTGGGGGCTTCTTGTCGACACATATTGCTATCGACGGATGCTTCTCTCACAAGTGGGGGCGATCATGAGTGGTCGCTCGGCGAATGGCGGACAACACACTGATGGTTTCGTATATCAGAGCAGATATCCTGATGAGGCAGGGGCTGAGGCCCAGGGATTGGAGACTTCACCCCGAGGTGGTGGAGCTTCTTACTGTGAGTTCACACTGGACGCGAATAGCGCGTCAAATTCGCGTCTACTGCGTCTAGTTTGACGCTTGACCACTTTGTGTTAATTTGCGTGTCAAGAGTGAAACTGACTCGAACCGAACCGAAACCCGTTGCCGGCCATCTTTTTTTATGTTGATCGAGCATTCATCGAGAGAGTCACCGCTCTGTATTTGCTCTGGAGAGTAGAACAGCGGCGTGGGGATCATATTTGTGTCCACCGGACCCTTCGGAGGCGAACCGTTTGGCGAGTTTCACATTTGCTCGCTCCAGGAGCTGCGCCTGGATGACGGCCGCTGTCAGCGGTACTTCAGCCTGTCCCGCGCCCAGCTTGATGACGGTTGTCCTGCATTGGAGCGAGGATCACCCTCGCCCTCATCCACCTAATCTGTCATTTATTTTTGTTTTGATGATAAATAGAGCCAGCCTCCAAAAGTTGTTAACCTGTCCTATGATATTTTTCTCTCTTACGTCCAGACATGAACTTATGCACATGTATGTTGGTTGTCTTTACATCATATTTCATATAATCTAGATTTGGAATAAATAACATTCAATACAAAATGAACATGTCTCGTATATTGAAATAAAGTTTTAAGTGATAAAATATTTGCTTTGTTGTGCATTAGAACCACACGCAGGCATTTAGTCATATTACAAAATAATTTATTGAGGCATCCAGACACTTCACCACGTGACAGCAGCAAGCAGCTAAGCTCCTGATTGGTTAACGCGGCGCGAATTGACGCCAAAGTTCAGATTTTTCAACTCGGGCGGCAGGCGTGAATTCGCGTCAAACGCGTGAATGCACAAATAGCACTAACTAAATCATTCGCGCTTAACGCCCAGACGCTCAATTCGTGCGTGAGGCGTATTCACGTCTACCGCGCCGCGCTCTACGCCTCATTCGCGCCGCAGGAATTTTTTACGCGCGTAACGCGTCTTTGCATTGACTTAACATTGAAATTACTCGCGCCTGACGCGCTATTCGCGTCCGGTGTGAACGCACCATTAGGGAGAACTTTGGTCAAACTAAAGTCAAGTCGACCTTTCACATCGTTTGTACAACGCATTGTTCTATTTGGTTCTCCCTCACACATCCAGCTCCGCTTGGACTGGATGTGATGTATTAGGTGTGGTTGACGCTACACCGGTACACATTTCCCGATATCTTTGCTCCCGGGAGTTCACCCTCATTTGGAGTTTTGGATACTGTGGGCTCGGCCTCTGAGGGGGCCCGGCTCATAGAATCCGGTCTCTCGACTGAGGTCGTTGAGACATTCTCCAATCCAGAGCTCCTTCCACGAGAAAACTATATGCGTTGAAACTTTAATTATTCTCCACCTGGTGTGGTGAACATCATTTAGATCCTGTTAACTGCCCCGTTGGTTCAGTTCTTGATTTCTTGCAAGACCGCTTCTCTGCTAGGTTATCTCCTTCTACCCTAGAGGTTTACGTGGCGGCTATATCTGCCTACCACACCCCTCGGGGGGGTACTTCTATCGGGAGAGATCCTCTTGTTACTCGTTTCTCCGTGGTACACTGAGGTTGAGACCTGCACTGCAATCTAGACGAGCACCGGCTTGGGATTTGGCCATTGTACTTGAGGGTCTGGCTTTGGCTCCCTTCGAGCCCATTGAAAAGGTTTCCGAGAAATTCCTCACTCTAAAAACTTTTTCTCCTTTCTATTTCGTCTATAAAGAGATTCGGAGATTTGCATGCCCTGTCGGTTGCTCCTTCATGTCTGGAATTTGCACCTGGTATGGTGAAGGCATTTCTCTACCCTAGACCGGGTTATATTCCTAAGGTCCCAGTTAATGTTGGGGGCCCAATAGTGCTGCAGGCCTTTTATCCTCCCCAGATCAGGAACGACTGGAACCTGTTATGTCCAGTTCGGGCATTAGATGCCTACGTTCACAGAGCTGCCCTGTGGCGTAAGTCTGAACAATTGTTTGTCTGCTTTGGGTCACTCGAGAGGGTGTCCTGCATCTAAACAGGTAATGAGCAAATGGATAGTTGAGGCTATATCACTGGCTTATGAAGCGGCCGGTCAGTCTTCACCTATGGCTGTACGGACCCATTCTACAAGGAGTATGGCGGCCTCTACGGCCTTAATTTCGGGTGTTTCCTTTCTTGATATCTGTAATGCGGCAGGTTGGTCCTCTCGACATACATTTGTCAGGTTTTATGACCTTGACCTTTCCACTCCTGGGGCGAGGTTACTTGCTTCTTAGTGTGCGCAAGGACTTCACACAGAACGGGCATTTGTCACTATGGCATAGTGGGTATGGGGTTCCCACCGCGTCTCAAACTCAGCTTGAAGTTCCCTTGAAAGGGAACGTCTCAGGTTACATATGTAACCCTGGTTCCCTGAGAGGGAACGAGACCCTGCGTTTACCTGCCATACTTCCTGCATGCCCCTGATCGACTTGCTTCAGGTTTTTTCAGAAACTGGCGCGGTCTGAATTCAGGGGTGCTTTATAGTTTCCTGGTCTATGACGTCACCCGCCTATGACGTTTCGGGCTTCCATTGGACTGATTTTACATGTGCTTCATGACGTAATCACGCAGAGCGTTCCCACCGCGTCTCAAACGCAGCGTCTTGTTCCCTCTCAGGGAACCAGGGTTACATACGTAACCTGAGACGTTTCCACAAAAAATATTAAGCAGCACAACTGTTTTCAACATTGGTAATAATAATAATAATAATAAGAAGAAGAAATGTTTCTTGGGCAGACAATTATTATATAGAATGATGTCTGAAGGATTGGAAGACACTGAAGACTGGAGTAATGATGCTGAAAATTTATCTTTGCATTACAGGAGTAAATTACATTTTAAAATACATTTAAAAGGAAAACAGTTATTTTAAATTGTAATAATATTTCAGAATATTACTGTTTTTATTTTATCAAATAAATGCAGCCTTGGTGAGTATAAAACATTTAAATAATTCTTACACACCCCAAACGTTTGAACGGAAGAATGACTGTTTTGGATGCATACATTGAGTAACATTGATAAGTTGGCTGCAGGAGGAAATAAGTTACAAAAGTCTATTATGCCTAATTTAATAAATCGATTTGAAACTAAACATGCAGAGAAGTTTTCAGCTTAACCTGTCAGGTCTACTGGGTCCATAACAAACACGGGCAGAGATTCTCACCTCTCATATCAAGACGCATCAGTCACCAAATGCTCCTGAGGGCACACCTGTCCCGAAACAATGCCCGCCTCTCTTTACCCCACACTCCCGTCATATCATTCAGAAACAAACACTTTGCTTTCCCGTGGAGTCTTCCGAAATACTGACAGATGGATATGACCTTCCCTCTGTTCAATGAGTCGCAAGAATGGTGACTGATGAATCTGAAGTGGCGTTGTGAGTCTGTGCGAGTGTGTTTGTGTGACAGTGGGGGTCCGACTGGAGAAGAAAGGTGTGTAAGGATAAAAAGAAGATACACAGGGCAGTTGTGACTGTCACGGCTGACACAACTGTCTCTCCCACCACATGGATCTGCCTCAGATGCTTTAGGGTTGTTGACTTGTTACATTTATTTGCCCTTGTGTAGGTGCACACAATTTGAGATGTTAAGAGACAGGACAGACATTTAACAAACTGGAAATAGCACTTATATTGCTTGTCAATGCAGTTTAAAGACTTTAAAAAGTGAGATTTCATTTGTTTTAGTGGTTCTTTTTCCCCTTTCTTAGAGCTGTCAATTAAATAATCAAAATATCAAATTAATCAAAATCAATTGCATAATGTGTATAATAAAATCTCCCAAAAGTAAACTTTTAAATCCACAATGTAGTTTATACTGTATAAATTATCTTCTTTTCTTAGCAAATATTACAGTATGCAATTCATAAAGTCAAAATAGTTTAAAACGATTATTAAACAATTTAATATTTATTTTAAAAAATTACTTTAAAATCCACAATGTAATGTCTTTGAATAATTTAATTAATTGTTTTAAACGGGAAAAAGTGACTTTTTAAATAAAAATATTTATATTTAATGTATATTTTGACTTTATATTTAAAAAAAACTATATTTAAATAAAAGTTAGTGCATCACTTATTAACATATAATGTGTGTGATGTTTTTAGTTGTGATAAATGTGCTTTTGCATTATGTATCTGTCTGAAGGATTGAAAAACACTAGTGATAATTTGTGTCCATTTGTGGTGACATTAAAGATCCATAGACCCCTCTCTCACTCTTCTTCTCTCTGTGGTTGTCAGAGTTTGTGGTATCTGTGTCTCCTGTGTGTATCTGCTTGGCAGGATGGACGACAGGACAGACAAAAATACAGATATTTACTGAGAGCAACACTGCCTACTTTATGAAACTATAAGGAATACTGGTGGTAACACTTTACTTGGCATCAATTGCATTATTTCAATACATTATACTCCATATGCATGATACCATAAAGTATAATGCATTATGGTTTCAAAAATATATATGTACACTACTGTTCAAAGGTTTGGGGTCTGTAAGATTTTTTTATTTTAATGTAAAAAAAAAAGAAAATTTTATGCTTACCAAGGCTACATTTATTTGATCTAAAATAAAATACAGTACAAACATTAATGTTGTGAAATATTATTACAGTTTAAAATAACTGCTTTCTATTTTGATTATGTAGCCTAATGTAATTTATTCCTGTGATGACAAAGCTGCATTTTCAACAGCCATTACTCTAATCTTTGTCTCGTCATGTCTTCAAGTTTTGCTACTTATTATTTTCTAAATTCTTTTTTTATTCTATTCTTTTATAGCAACCAGTCAGAAGTCCCAAACAACGCTAAGCAACCTTCAATGTACAACCTTTATACGGCATGATTTTAAAACTATTTAGAAATTTCAAGCCAGTTTCAAGCAGTAAGCAACCACACATGTTTCTTCAGTCTGTTTTATAATCAAATGCAATTTAGTTGTGTGTCTGATGTTTGTAGGAATTGTTGCACAGCCATTATGAGCTCTTTAATGTTTATGATGTGAAAAATACCAATCTGACAGGACGGTTTTAGTTTTCACATCTGCTACAGTCTCCACCTCGATGACTCGCCAAACACTTTCTGATGATGCACATGTACTAGTTTATTGATTTTGCTGAGATGCAGTTTGCAAAGCGGCTTGTCAATGTCTAACAGTCATTGGCCTATTTAGAGGTCACAGAGTATCATTTGACAGTGCTGGTAATAAATTGTAGGGAAACTAGTGCCGTGCCAGTCAAATCCTGCTCTTGTTCAAGATGTGAAACTAGCAATGATAGACCCATGTTTTGAATCTGTCAGTCCCAGTCTAAGGTACCATCTGTTCATCAAATTACTTGCTTCTGTGTGCGTGTCTGCGTGTGAGAGGAGAGAGACAAGCCGACAGGAAATAGTTTGACAAATACCTCAAAGGATTGCTTCATACTGGAATTCGGTTTGTATTTTCAGAGAGTAATTTCAGTAATTTGCTAAAAATGGCATGGCATGCAGGGAGTATGGCAGGGCGATGCAGCATCTCGTTCCCTATTCAGGGAACTAGGGTTACATACGTAACCGTGACGTTCTCTTTCGAGGAGCGTCAAAACGCTGTGGGAACACTAATACCCACACTCAAAAAAACCTAATGTATTAAGGTTGATTCAACTTATTTACTATGGTTGGGCACAACTTAATTTAATATTGTCAGCGAATTTAAAAAGGCTCCCTGATATGATTCAGGTATTCAAATTCATAAATATGACCCCGTCTGTGAAACCCCGGCTAAAGTTGCAGAATCTAATTATGAGTAAAAGAGCGTCAAAGTAGTCATAGCCATAAAAATGACAAAAATAGGTCATGTGAGTTTATTGCTGTAAATGATAGATTATACCTTAGGTTTTGAGATGCAATAGTC
Organism: Tiaroga cobitis; assembly: GCA_030578255.1. Classification (NCBI taxonomy): domain Eukaryota; kingdom Metazoa; phylum Chordata; class Actinopteri; order Cypriniformes; family Leuciscidae; genus Tiaroga; species Tiaroga cobitis. The sequence continues at coordinate 7,447,729 of CM060608.1, forward strand.
AAATTTTCATTTATAACATGATAAATACTGAAATTAATGATTTTATTGACACAACGTTATACTTTTGCGCAAAAAAAAACAAAACAAAAAAAAACAGACGCGAACTTCCTAAACATTGATTTCAATCGTCTCTGTGTTTATTTCGGCGCAACAACACCTGATGATTCTCATACCATTCGGTTCAGGAACTTCTTTTCTACCATAAGAAAGAGTAAACAGACCTTAATATCAATCCGCACGAGCAGCAATCACGTCAACATGCGTGGCAAAACAAATAAAAAATTGCGACTCAAGCCGGGTTCAGATGTCTGTGGAGATTGTTTTGTGTCGTCGCCAATATTTTAAGAACAGCTTATTTGTTTTGTAGCTCAATATTCGGCTAATATAATAATCTTATTTTAAGGACATTTTAGGGCTCCTACGTGTCAATATCATTATTTTGCTTGATGGTGACCCGTCGTTTTGATGAACTATCTGACATGGCGGTGCCGAAGCATGAGCAGGAACTGAAAATAGTTGATTGCTTAAATAGCTTGTTTGATATTAATCTCGGTAGAATTATGATATAACCGGTTTTATAGCCGATTATTTTCTTGAGGATGATGGTGATGATGATGATGATGAACAGGACACATTAGTAGTGTTATCATAAACGTTGTGTCACTTTTTATGATTTATGATGTAATTTATGGCCCTAAGTTGGTGCATGTCGGTCAAGACTGTATCAAGTAAAAAAAGTGTTTCTGATTTACGGCTCGTGCTGGCGGCAGCGTATCTCGCCAGCTTGGCACCACAATGCAGAGGCATCCGGGGGGATTTTTAAAGTTGTTTGGCCATATGTTTCCGTGTTCTCTTACGAGAGGTTCTCTCGTATTGCGTAAGCTAGCTTACGCTACGGGAAAGATTCATCTTTGCTGAGATATTGAAGCCAAAAATTATTTCATAATTTGTATCCATATACAACGCAGTTCCTCTGCGGCAGACCTAGAGCGGGCTAGCTAGCAGCTCATTGGTTCGCTCAGAGAGAACTGCTTAAGCCTATGGGAGAGCGGAACTGAACCCGCTTCCAATGAGAGGCGCCCGCACACTCATTGCGTCATGGCCTGCCAGAGTGGGCGTGGCCAAGGGGTATATAACAGTCTCTCCCAGGCTTATATGTTGATTCATTTCATCTTCAGCAAGCTCACGCTTCTGCTGTGTTCTGGGAGAAAGCCGTCGCCGTCGAGAAGGCACCACTAGCGAGCTCCGGACCCTGAAGAAGCCGGCCGTCTTCGCCACCTTCAGCCGCCCAGCAAGCTAAGCCATCCGACGACTGTATCCTTTTTCTCATATATTTCTAAAAGAGCACGAGCGTCTTTCTCAAGATGCCTCGTTTTTCCTGCGGCTCCTGCCGCGCTCGTCTCGAGGACGGAGACCGCCATGTCATCTGCGCTCTCTGCTTGGGACTCGAGCATGCAGAACTCGCCCTCGCGGATGGAGGCTGCGACTTCTGCGAAAGCCTGCCGCTGTCGTCCCTGCGGGCACGACTTCTGGCAGTGAAATCCGCTCCCGCGCCGCCTGTCTCTTCGCCGCGGAAGAAAAAACGCCGCTCTCAGAGGCCGCCGGAGCCACCAGCGGAAACATGCGGGCCGCCGCCGCCGCCTCCCGCTTCCCGCTCTCCCTCCCCGCCCCTGCCGGACATACAGTTGCCGCCGAGTGGCCGCTCTGTTGCCTCCGATGACGCCGCGGAGGAGAAGGACTCCTGCTCACTGCTCGCTTCCGACAGTGAGGACTGGTCGTCTCGCGGCTTCTTTCATCGGCGTTCGACCCCCGCATGCAACCGGGCCGCTCCATTTCTGCCTGAGCTTCACGCAGAATTAACAAAGTCCTGGAATGCCCCGTTCTCGGCCAGAAACCGCTCCGACATTTCCGCCTCGCTGCGCTCGGTGGACGGAGCCGCCGAGAAAGGCTACTCAGCCATGCCGCCCGTCGAGGACTTGGTCGCCACGCACCTCTGCCCGCCCTCTGCTAGATGGCGTTCCTCACCCACGCTTCCTTCTAAAGCGTGCAGAGCGACCTCGAGTTTTCACGCTCGCGCATACGCCGCCGCCGGTCAGGCCGCCGCCGCGCTTCACTCGATGTCTGTCCTCCAGGTTCTTCAGAGCGATATTCTCCGTGAATGTGCCGAAGGCGGTAGGAACCCCGCCCCCGCTGTCACGGATCTGAGAAGTGCTACGGACCTCGCCCTTCGCGCCACTAAAGCCGCCGCACAAGCTCTGGGGAGATGCATGGCCAGCCTGTGTGTTGCCGAGAGACACCTATGGCTCACGCTCGCCGACATGGGAGACTCTGAGCGCGCCGCGTTTCTCAACGCGCCCCTCTCCCCGACGGGCCTGTTTGGATCCGCTGTCACAGGCATCGTCGATCGCTTCTCGGAGGTACAGAAAGCCACCCAGGCGATGAATTTGTTTCTGCCACGCCGCGCTAGCTCTTCCGTGGGCCGCTCTCGCGAGCCTCCCGCCAGAGCTCCGCCACAGCGACCTCCTCCGCAGTCTCAAACAGCCCAGCGCAGACAGGGCGCCTGCCCTCGCTCTCGCTCTGACAGCCGCCGCAGACCGCCGCCCCCACGAGGCCCGCGTTCTAAGATCACGCTGAAGCCTGATCATCAGAAGTCTGCCTAGCAAGATCAAGAAAACGACGGCGCTCTCCCGCTGCGGCCGGACCGCCGTCAAAGCTTCGCCCTCTGCCAGTCCCCGTTATTTCGCCGACTGCAGTAGTGTTGACCGCCACAAACAAGCCGGTGTCCCAGCCCGCTTGCGAGCGTCAAAAAGCCGTTTTTATGGCTACCCAAAGAAATCTCAAAAAGAGAAATTTTGCCAGTTGTGTACAAAAAGTGCCCACAATCATGTGCTCACCGATACACACAAGCATAACATATCCCGTGTCTCTATCAGAGCCCCATCACATGAAACGGGCAGAGCCCGCTCTAGTTTCAGAGAACATAAACACGCCCACGAGCCCGTGCGCGTGTCCCCTCTCTGCTCGCTCTGTTACACGGCCCATAGACTCCTCTCTGAGTGCAAGTCCCGTTGCCACACACATTCAAAGCGTGCCCACACACTGTGTCCAGCCCGCTATGTGCAGCAATCAGGGCAATATAGCCATTCGGCCACTAGCCGCATGCTTCAAAGCGTGGGAAGCCATTCCAGGCATCTCCCCGTGGGTGTTAAGCATTATAAAGAACGGCTATCTGCTGCAGTTTCGCCGCCGCCCGCCTCGTGCACGCGCGCAGCTCGAATCTACTGTCAGCCCGCTGGCCGCCGGCACGCTCCGCTCAGAAATTGCGACGCTGTTGCAAAAGGGCGCTATAGAGAGAGTCCCGCCATCTATGACCGAGTCGGGGTTTTACGGCCGTTATTTTCTGGTTCCCAAGAAAGACGGCGGCCTCAGACCGATTTTAGATCTCAGGTCTTTGAACAAAGCGCTCATGAAGAGACCGTTCAAGATGCTCACTACCAGGAAACTCCTCGCGCAGGTGCGCCAGGGGGACTGGTTCATCTCTCTAGACCTGAAAGACGCCTATTTTCAGATCCAGATAAATCCCCGTCACAGGCCATTCTTACGTTTCGCCTTCGAGGGTCATGTTTATCAATATGCCGTTCTCCCGTTCGGCTTATCTCTGGCGCCCCGTACATTCACGAAGTGCATGGACGCGGCGCTCGCCCCCCTGCGAAGCCAGGGGCTGCGCATTCTGAATTATCTGGACGACTGGCTGATTTTGGCCCAATCACAAACGGAGCTTCTGTCGCACCGCGCAGTTCTCCTCAACCATCTGGAAGCGCTGGGTCTCTCTGTCAACTGGTCAAAGAGCTCCCTTCTCCCCAGTCAATCGATTTCCTTCCTAGGAATAGATTTGAACTCGGTCACGATGACGGCTCGCCTGTCTACACAGCGCGCGCGCAGTGTTCAGCGCCTAGCCTCCTCGTTTCAGATGGACGCCCGCACTCCTCTGAAAGCTTTTCAGAGGATGCTGGGTTACATGGCCTCAGCCTCCGCTGTACTTCAGCTGGGCCTTCTGCACATGCGCCCGCTTCAGCTCTGGTTAAACAGCCGTGTACCCCACCGCGCGTGGAACACGGGCCGCCAGCTGATCAAGGTTACGCAGACATGTCTCACGGCACTGCAGCCATGGACAGTAGCAGAATGGTTTCGCCAGGGCGTCACGATGGGGACTTTTTCCTGCCGAAAAGTCATCTCGACAGATGCATCCAACACGGGTTGGGGTGCAGTCTGCGAGGGCTTACCGGCCTTCGGCCACTGGTCGACTCAGGAAAGCCCTTTACACATAAACTGTCTGGAAATGCTTGCGGTCGAGAACGCGCTCTCGCGCTTTCTCTCGCTCATTCGGGGACACCACGTCCTGATCCGTTCGGACAACAGGGCGGTGGTCTCCTATCTCAACCGTCAGGGCGGTGTCAGATCCAGAAATCTCTGTCTACTGACACACCGCATTCTAGTTTGGTCTCAGAGCCGCCTGCTCTCGCTCAGAGCGACGCATGTGCCGGGCCATCTCAACGACGGTCCAGACATACTGTCCAGGGATCTCATCTCCACGGGAGAATGGTCCCTGAACGCACAAACGGTCCAACTACTGTGGCAGCTATTCGGCAGAGCAGAAGTAGACCTCTTCGCGTCAGAAGAGAACGCTCACTGCCCAATATATTTTTCGAGGAGCGAGGACGCGCTAGCCCAGGAATGGCCTCGCCGCCCGCTCTATGCATTCCCTCCGATCGCTCTGTTACCACAGGTAATTCAGAGGATCAGGGACGCACGCCACTCGGTGCTCCTCATAGCCCCGCGTTGGGAGAGTCAGAATTGGGTTCCGGAGCTCACGCAGCTGTCACAGACAGCCCCGTGGCCCATCCCAGTCAGAGCAGATCTCCTCTCTCAAGCTCGCGGCACGATCTGGCACCCCCATCCACAGCGCTGGGCGCTACATGCATGGGTGATCAACGACTATTCGTCGATTTGCCAGAGGGAGTAAGAAACACTATCATACAGGCTAGAGCACCTTCCACGAGAAGGCTCTATGCGGCTAAATGGTCTGTGTTCTCAAAATGGTGCACCGTAAAACAGCTGGACCCACGGTCATGCGAGGTGCCGTCTTTGCTAATGTTCCTTCAAGAGATGCTGGACAAGGGCAGGTCCCCCTCCACTCTCAAGGTTTACGTGGCAGCCGTCGCAGCGTTCGCTGAACCCCGACGCGCTCAGTCCCTGGGCAAAGACGAGTTAGTCATCCGCTTCCTCAGGGGAGCTAAGAGGATGAACCCTCCGCGGCCCCCGTCGGTTCCTATTTGGGATCTTTCCATAGTCCTCGAAGCTATGAAAGCACCCCCGTTCGACCCGCTCGAGTCTGTGGACCTAAAATACCTCTCGCTCAAAACCGTTTTTCTGACAGCTCTGTCCTCAGTAAAACGCGTAGGGGACCTTCACGCGCTCTCATCCAGCGCCGCGTGTCTTGAGTTTGGGCCGAATGACTCGGTTGTCATTCTCAAACCTAGGCATGGTTATGTCCCAAAAGCGATTGGTACCCCGTTCAGGGCGCAGATTATCTCCCTATCGGCTCTGCCTGCATCCGATAGTGAGCGCGACGCCAATCTCCTCTGCCCGGTGCGGGCACTGAGGTTGTACACGACGCGCGCTGCCGCGTTCAGACGCGCTGAGCAGCTTTTCGTGTCGTTTGGGGGGCGCACCAAAGGTCTGGCCGCCTCCAAACAGACACTGTCTAGATGGATAGTGGACGCGATTGCCTCTGCTTACGCATCTAAATGCCTGCCATGGCCTCTGGGCATCAGGGCGCACTCCACTAGAGGCATGGCCTCATCGTGGGCATGGTCCTGTGGAATTTCCATTCATGACATCTGTGTGGCCACGGGATGGGCCTCCCCGTCCACTTTTGTCAGATTTTACAACTTGGAAGTCCCCGCCTTGCAGGCAAAATTACTAGCTGTCTAACGACCAGCTCTCTAAGAAGCTGCATTTCTGAGAGTCCCTCACAACCGGTTCGCCCCTTGTGCTCTCCTTTAATGCTTTTACACTTCATGTGCCCGCTCTGCTGGCCCTATACATGCTTATGTGTACTTTTCATGTGCCCGCTCTGCCGGCCTCATAGTACATTCACTCCACGTTAAATATCCCCCGGTAGATCCCTGGGATTTCATGTGTGGTTTCATAGCGCGCACGGCGTTGACCAGGTGTTCCCGTAGCGTAAGCTAGCTTACGCAATACGAGAGAACCTCTCGTAAGAGAACGAATCGGTTACCTAACGTAACCTCGGTTCTCTCTAGAAGAGGGAACGAGTATTGCGTTCCCTGCCGTGCTTGCGCTACTAGCGTTTCGCTTCACGCTGAAATAAATCAACATATAAGCCTGGGAGAGACTGTTATATACCCCTTGGCCACGCCCACTCTGGCGGGCCATGACGCAATGAGTGCGCGGGCGCCTCTCATTGGAAGCGGGTTCAGTTCCGCTCTCCCATAGGCTTAAGCAGTTCTCTCTGAGCGAACTAATGAGCTGCTAGCTAGCCCGCTCTAGGTCTGCCGCAGAGGAACTGCGTTGTATATGGATACAAATTATGAAATAATTTTTGGCTTCAATATCTCAGCAAAGATGAATCTTTCCCGTAGCGTAAGCTAGCTTACGCAATACTCGTTCCCTCTTCTAGAGAGAACCGAGGTTACGTTAGGTAACCGATTCGTTCTATTGTATCTTTAGGTATTGGCTATAGGTGTTATAAATGTGTGTTAATTATGTCGGCGGCTGTGGGTCTCGCCGGAGTTCCCACTTATGCCGCTTTTCAAAATACGTCAATAGTATAAAGACATGTAGAACGCAACAACACTTAACCTGACCTGACCAGCGCCGCAGGTGTTAAGAGAAACGTGTTTAGCCGGAGTTCATTGCGCTTTTGATCCACAGCGTTTGGCGTTTACATGTTAATTATGTTGCGGGGAGTTAGCCACGAGTTTACACTTTTGACCAAAAGTTACCGAACAGATAAGCCTACGTGCATCTCTGGGGATTATCTTAGTTCTCAAACAAAAACGGCCACAAAGTTGCATATTATATTGCCAGTGTTGGGAAAGTTCACTTATACACGAACTAGTTCAAAGTGCAGTTCACAAATTTTAAAATGAACTAGTTCATACTTCTCAATTTTGAACTAAGTTCACAAGTTCCAAAAATGAACTAGTTTTTCCATATGTTGCTGCGAGCTATTTTGTATTATTGCCACAGCCCATATACAACCACAGAAAGCAATTATTTTAACGTCGGGCAAAGTTTGCACAGAAATGTAAGATTTTTTCTCATCCTCACCAACCTTGTCATAAAACTCGTTTAAATAATCATACGACGCCTCCTCGATGCTTTGTCGACTACATGCATGCTGCTTTTTGTTTTGATGACTCAAGCGGCGGCCGCGGTGCATGGTGGCTTGTGTTGCCAGATTGGGTGTTTTTTTTTCGCTACATATTAAGGCCTGTTTACGTGTGTTTTAGGCGGGGTTTCGCCTGGAAGGTTCTATAGAAATCTGGGACCCTATTGAACGAAGTTAAACTGAGAGAGCGTGCGTTCACAGACAACAGAATGAACGAGATCACAGTAACGTTCATCAGGCAGTAATACAGTACGTTTAGTTCACGTTCGCCTAAATTATCAACGAGTTCATGAACTATCGTTCAACGAATGCGTTCAGGCACAACACTGTATATAGCCCCACTCTTATCCATCGATTGTTATGATAAGATAAATCGTCCTGACTTCCTAAGGGAATTCCCTCCACCCATCCTTTTTTTTCATGGAGAAAGCATGTAAGAAATAGGCAACCCCAAAATGACACCTCAATCAATGACACCTCCTTTTGAAGAGCTGATTTCATGTATTTTTCTAACATTTAGAACACCATCTGACTTTATGAATACACATAAATAACAGCTTAATGATTCTATATTTGTGTGCATTTAAAGTCTGCATGTGGGCCTACCATTCTGACACTATTGTTACCTTATTTCTTTGATAATATTAAAGTGTTTCAGTCAGAGTTACAGAAAATAATAATATTGCACCAAATAAGGAGATTATGTTTTATTTATTTTAATCAGGTTTGTTAACCTGTATACCTGAATGATGTTAGTTTAATCTGCAATGACATGTATTTGGTATAACAATGAACATATTTGAAAAAAAAAACCTGTTAAAATCAAGTAATGATGCAATCCTTTAAATCTTAACTTTGAGTGCAACATAATTAAATGGATGTAAAATTATTATCATGTCACATGTGACATTAAGGTGCCAGAAAAGACTGTAGCACCAATGACACAATGAATCACCAATGCCACACGTAAGACCATAATTAGAGGAGACTAAATTGTTACATTTTGCATACAATCTAAATGAATAGCTTTGAATAAAGTCTATCTTTAAATGGGTCACCTGGGGTTATCCCCTTAGAAAAAGTGACATCAGTGACATTTTCATGAAATTTCCCTTACAAAATGAATGATACAGATGTCAGACCACATCTTGTCAATCGTAGTATAATAAACAAATTAAGTAGTTTAATCCATAAGTGTTCTAGTTTTTTATTTTTAAATATCATTTACATAATATATTTGATAGTTTCCATAGAATGACCCATGATTTTGTATTAATTTTAACCTAAGGTATTATTTTACTTATCAACATGTGTTCAAAAACTTTATAATTTTAAAGCAAAAACTGTGCTTAGTCGTCTTAGATCTGATATGCCTGCAGTATTTTGTCCACCGACACACAACACCAAGCAGTCTTCCTTTTACCGTAACCGTTTAACCTTTTGCACTATCAAAAACATTTCAAATTGCAGCATTCGACAATATACGGCTTATTACGGTAATTTCAGGCTTTCCTTCAGCAAATGACGACAGCTTTCTGGCAGAGCGGTGTCGCGGAAGGATTTGAATGTTGAACAGAGAGAGAGATACGGAGCGCAACAGGATAGGGTTTTTGGACAGCATAAATAATAAAAGATAAAACAAACAAAAACACTGCGATTCAAGCGGTAGACAACAGGTGATGCGTTTGGGGTGATTTTTTTATGAAAGTTGGGAGGTGGATGGCGAATACTCTTTCACGTAGCCTATCTTAGCATGTGTGGTCGTGCGTAAACGTTACTGTATGTAAAGTTATGTATGTAGACTATTTGTATATGAGTAAAAGTATGAAAAAAGAAAAGAAAAAAAGTATCCTAAATGAAAACTGTGCAACCCCATGTCGCACACAGAAATACTTGTATATATGCATTACAGTTAATTTTCAACTTAAGTGTTAGCTTTTATTATTATTAATTTTTATTTTTTTAATAAATTACTGATTTTTTATTATTTTTTTAATAAAGTTTCTATTATTTGTCTATTTAAATAAAAAAAATTAAATACATTTACAAACACAACACACACACACACACTAATGGCCAATAACTGTAATTTATTGAAAGTCATATTTTTCTGAAAAAATAATTCCTAGCGCTTGAAGATAGCACAATGGTTTATAATTTTAAAGTCAAATCAAAATATGTGTAAATCACCCATTTTAGTTCTTCAGGTTCTAAAGGGGTAAGTTGTATCTTTCAGAAATTGCACACGTTTTCAGAGACAAGATATGTAGCCATTGGTTCTTTTTGAACAAGAGAATAATGATACCAAATACGTCTGACACAATGTTTTGAGAAAAGCAGTGTTTAAAATATAGATGATTTTTTCTTTTGACAAACATACATTTTAAATTATATCCCGTGGTGTTTAACATCAATACGTGGGTTTTTTTATGCAAAGACGAATTAATTAAAAGACAACAACAATGCAAATAGTTTAAGTAGACATAACACGATAATAAACAAAACACTTTCAGATCCTTCCATAGACGTAGTAAACATTTACAATATGTAAATAGATTCTGACAGATTTGTTAAGAGCGCCTGTAACATATTATTGTAATGCATTCACATATGAGGACTAACGTTACCCGTCCCTTGTAAAGGCTATGGATACAATTCAAGCATAATCTTTATGCAACAATCACGCGTGCACAATTTACTACAACAGTGTGTACGGGGTATAAGAAAAAGGGGTTGAAAAGCTCTGTTTAATAAACACACAAAAGTGTGCAAATGACGGGTTTATTACTCTGATAGGTTTAGTCATCTTGTTCAGACAGCAGATGATACTGTTTTCACATTATGTATGTTGGACCGTATGTGTTTTAAGTGAAGATTTTTCTTAAAGAGCTGTCAACATTCTGCGTTTTATAGGAATAAATGACAATTAATTTAAGGAATAGTCTTTCTGTTTGAGAATATTTGACTAAGCTGATACTTTTGTTTAGGTCAACTCCCCCATCTATCTCTGATGAATCACAGTAAATACAACATGAGCCATTTAAAGCAAATACTTGCCCAACATGAAAAGTGAGGCTTGATGCTTTTCTGTTACATTTATACAACTGTTACACTTAAAACAAACCTAGCAATTAAGTTACGCATTACGAGTGTCATAGATAGACAATCTGTCATGCTTGTCTTCACAATTTGTGTTATCTTTAAGAAAAAACAAAAAAACAGTCTTTGTCCCTCATCAACAGAATACCAGAATTGTTTAACATATCTTCATTTTCCACAATTATAAATATTGATTAGCAACAGCTCAATGGTTATCAAATGCTAGCGAAGAGATTATCTACAGAATGTCACTGTCACATTAGTTTGCTATTAGTGATATTGGCCCTGTCATCGTCACATCGTAGTGAGTACACATATAAACACAAAGTTTTGACTATCAAGCCATGCAGGTCAAAAACAGAAAACAGCAATTAGTTGTATCAGTATGGAGATTGAGTTATATTCTTTGATTTTGCGCTCATTTTTCTAAAACAGACTGTTTGAAACTGTTTACCACAGTTTCATTCTTAACAGCAGCATTCTTATTGTAATGTCGGGTGTGATTGTAATGTTTGTGTGGTGTTTTCTTTACACTTTCCCCATGGATATAGGTTTCCCATGTCATGTTAGTGAACTCTAGGTCTTCTCGTCTTCTATTTGGTCATATACGACAGTATTCACAAGAATTTACTTGATTTAATAACTTCGAATGCTGGGTGTTATATCCATATCTGTGTTACACAACATCTTTTCAACAATAGACAAGCTGTTTATGTTGAGCGTAAGCATCGGTAAGTGTCAACATGTATGGAAAAGACCATTGTGTTACAGCAAAACCACTATCGGTGGAATGATATTGTAATGTATAGAGTTTTTGCATCTGTCTGCATTACTCGACATTATCTCATTGTTTCTTGACATATGTTTATTTGTTTTTGTTTAACCGTGATCCAATTTTCACATCTCAAAGAATCTTACAGACGGAATGTGTTTATCCAGAATTTAGACTACTGTTAATAAAAAGTCGACGTGTAGGGGTATATACAATCGGTACATTGTGTTTTAATTTCACTATAGAGTCAATTTAATGAATGCTTCAGGGGCTGAACTTTAACATTTTAATCTTTGGTAAAGTTAACTTAAAGTCTGCACAAAAAAAGAGATATTCCATCCTTTCTAAATGCATGTTATGGATCTATTGAGCACAATTCACCAGTGCATATGTTTTGACCTTGTTATGTTTAATCAAATTTTGTTGGAAAATCAAAAATACATGTAGGATTTACTCAACTTTTTATGTCAACAGGTTTTACGTATGTCACATTGTTTATTTCAGTAAACTTAAGTTTCTCACATACGATTAATTCAATGCCATTTAGGGGAATCGGGTTAACATTCTTAATTTTGTCCAAAACTATTAAGTTCAATTATCCTAAACTGTTACATCCAAGGCATTCCCAAAGTAGTTGTTTTTATTATTATTAAAACCACTTTTATTATTGTTAGCACGTCCTCACACCAGTCTACACTTTACCACAATGGTAACCTCCAAAAAAACACTAACATATCCGAAACTCGTTTAAATATAATCATAAAAGAACATTAGACATTGACAAGTACCAATTTTTATCCTGATGAAAATGATGGGAAGGGGGAAATCCTGTTCCTAGTTTTCTAAATTGCTATTTTAACACAACTAAACTCGTTTATGTAATCTCAACCAAATGGATTAAGAAAAGTGGTTGAAAAGAATCGTGTTGGATTAATTCCATTTACTTAATTATATTGAACAAGCATCAAATGTTATTTTTGGTATACTTAACTGAAACATGAAAATATTGAGTTAAGTCATACGCAAATGTTTCAAGTCAGATTAACGCAATGTATTGTGTTTGAATGAGAAAGCTAATACAACGGTGTTAAATGAAAAAATATTTTGACTGAATTCTCGCTGATGAGATGCAGGACATAGTTATTTATGGCTTCCTGAAGACCACCTCCTCCAGCGGGGGTTATATATCCACCCTGATAATCTCACAGAGCTACACAGAGCTCTGGTGACCTCCTGACAGAGCTGCCCTAACAGGACAGTACATGTTCCAGTGTGGACATCTCTACTAACATCTCAGCGATCAAAGGAACCTTGTCTGATTGCTCCATCAAGCCTTTAGTTAGAAATTTTTAGATTTTTTAGAACAGAACTTCATGGATGGTGTAAACTTTGTCCCCTATTCGATGTTGAAAGATTCGGATAGTTCCTGGAATGTCATGTGATTGAGTCCTTGCAGCACAATCGTCCAAGTCTTGTGCATTAACACTCTGAAGTTTGGGTTTATGGGTCAGATCCTCCAAAGTGTTATTAGTTGAAGAAGTGCAAGTCGTGTCATGGTCAGGTATTGAGGAATGTTGAAGCGGTCTTTGGCAATCCATGTAGCAATCAGACAAGGTTCCTCAAACAGTCTGTTTTAGAAAAATGAGAGCAAAATCAAAGAACATAACTCAATTTCCATACTGATACAACTAATTGCTGTTTTCTGTTTTTGACCTGCATGGCTTGATAGTCAAAACTTTGTGTTTATATGTGTACTCACTACGATGTGACGATACCAGGGCCAATATCACTAATAGCAAACTAATGTGACAGTGACATTCTGTAGATAATCTCTTCGCTAGCATTTGATAACCATTGAGCTGTTGCTAATCAATATTTATAATTGTGGAAAATGAAGATATGTTAAACAATTCTGGTATTCTGTTGATGAGGGACAAAGACTGTTTTTTGTTTTTTCTTAAAGAGAACACAAATTGTGAAGACAAGCATGACAGATTGTCTATCTATGACACTCGTAATGCATAACTTAATTGCTAGGTTTGTTTGAAGTGTAACAGTTGTATAAATGTAACAGAAAAGCATCAAGCCTCACTTTTCATGTTGGGCAAGTATTTGCTTTAAATGGCTCATGTTGTATTTACTGTGATTCATCAGAGATAGATGGGGAAGTTGACCTAAACAAAAGTATCAGCTTAGTCAAATATTCTCAAACAGAAAGACTATTCCTTAAATTAATTGTCATTTATTCCTATAAAACACAGAATGTTGACAGCTCTTTAAGAAAAATCTTCACTTAAAACACATACGGTCCAACATACGTAATGTGAAAACTGTTACGAAACTGCTCCGAGACTTGGAGGTGAAGATCCAAATGCAGCTTTATTATAGAATAGTCAAACAGGCAGGGATCAACAACAGCAAACAGGGCAACGGAGACAAGGCAGAGACAAACCAGATACAAGCAAAGGGTCGATGCAGGCAGAGAGAATCAGAGTCCAGTGAAACAGTCCAGGGTCAGGGCAGGCAGAGAACGGTCAGCAATGATAAACAATCCACAGGTCAAACACAGGAATCAAACTTGGGAGGATAATGCTCAGAAATGCAGTGTAACACTTAAACAAGACTTCGCGGTGAGTGAATGAATGAACATGGTATAAATAGACTGAGACTAGCAGGATGACAAGACACAGGTGAATACAATCAGTGAAAATGAGGTACAGGTGAATGTGATCAGTGATGATGAGTCCAGGCAGTGAGTATGGGAAATGTAGTTTGTGAGGAAGAGATCATAGTCTATTGTGGAGCGCCCTCTGGTGGCTCTCGAGGGCACTCCAGCTGGTGATCGTTACAAAAACAGTATCATCTGCTGTCTGAACAAGATGACTAAACCTATCAGAGTAATAAACCCGTCATTTGCACACTTTTGTGTGTTTATTAAACAGAGCTTTTCAACCCTCTTTTCTTATACCCCGTACACACTGTTGTAGTAAATTGTGCACGCGTGATTGTTGCATAAAGATTATGCTTGAATTGTATCTATAGCCTTTACAAAGGACGGGTAACGTTAGTCCTCATATGTGAATGCATTACAATAATGTGTTACAGGCACTCTTAACAAATCTGTCAGAATCTATTTACATATTGTAAATGTTTACTACGTCTATGGAAGGATCTGAAAGTGTTTTGTTTATTATCGTGTTATGTCTACTTAAACTATTTGCATTGTTGTTTTCTTTTAATTAATTCGTCTTTGCATAAAAAAACCCAACGTATTGATGTTAAACACCACGGGATATAATTTAAAATGTATGTTTGTCAAAAGAAAAAATCATCTATATTTAAAACACTGCTTTTCTCAAAACATTGTGTCAGACGTATTTGGTATCATTATTCTCTTGTTCAAAAAGAACCAATGGCTACATATCTTGTCTCTGAAAACGTGTGCAATTTCTGAAAGATACAACTTACCCCTTTAGAACCTGAAGAACTAAAATGGGTGATTTACACATATTTTGATTTGACTTTAAAATTATAAACCATTGTGCTATCTTCAAGCGCTAGGAATTATTTTTTCAGAAAAATATGACTTTCAATAAATTACAGTTATTGGCTATTAGTGTGTGTGTGTGTTGTGTTTGTAAATGTATTTAATTTTTTTATTTAAATAGACAAATAATAGAAACTTTAATAAATTGCTGATTTTTTTTTTTAATAAAGAAATAAAAATTAATAATAATAAAAGCTAACACTTTTAAGTTGAAAATTAACTGTAATGCATATATACAAGTATTTCTGTGTGCGACATGGGGTTGCACAGTTTTCATTTAGGATACTTTTTTTCTTTTCTTTTTTCATACACGCACTCATATACAAATAGTCTACATACATAACCTTACATACAGTAACGTTTACGCACGACCACACATGCTAAGATAGGCTACGTGAAAGAGTATTCGCCATCCACCTCCCAACTTTCATAAAAAATCACCCCAAACGCATCACCTGTTGTCTACCGCTTGAATCGCAGTGTTTTTGTTTGTTTTATCTTTTATTATTTATGCTGTCCAAAAACCCTATCCTGTTGCGCTCCGTATCTCTCTCTCTGTTCAACATTCAAATCCTTCCGCAACACCGCTCTGCCAGAAAGCTGTCGTCATTTGCTGAAGGAAAGCCTGAAATTACCGTAATAAGCCGTATATTGTTGAATGCTGCAATTTGAAATGTTTTTGATAGCGCAAAAGGTTAAACGGTTACGGTAAAAGGAAGACTGCTTGGTGTTGTGTGTCGGTGGACAAAATACTGCAGGCATATCAGATCTAAGACGACTAAGCACAGTTTTTGCTTTAAAATTATAAAGTTTTTGAACACATGTTGATAAGTAAAATAATACCTTAGGTTAAAATTAATACAAAATCATGGGTCATTCTATGGAAACTATCAAATATATTATGTAAATGATATTTAAAAATAATAAACTAGAACACTTATGGATTAAACTACTTAATTTGTTTATTATACTACGATTGACAAGATGTGGTCTGACATCTGTATCATTCATTTTGTAAGGGAAATTTCATGAAAATATCACTGATGTCACTTTTTCTAAGGGGATAACCCCAGGTGACCCATTTAAAGATAGACTTTATTCAAAGCTATTCATTTAGATTGTATGCAAAATGTAACAATTTAGTCTCCTCTAATTATGGTCTTACGTGTGGCATTGGTGATTCATTGTGTCATTGGTGCTACAGTCTTTTCTGGCACCTTAATGTCACATGTGACATGATAATAATTTTACATCCATTTAATTATGTTGCGCTCAAAGTTAAGATTTAAAGGATTGCATCATTACTTGATTTTAACAGGTTTTTTTTTTCAAATATGTTCATTGTTATACCAAATACATGTCATTGCAGATTAAACTAACATCATTCAGGTATACAGGTTAACAAACCTGATTAAAATAAATAAAACATAATCTCCTTATTTGGTGCACTATTATTATTTTCTGTAACTCTGACTACATGTGCTGAAACACTTTAATATTATCAAAGAAATAAGGTAACACTAGTGTCAGAATGGTAGGCCCACATGCAGACTTTAAATGCACACAAATATAGAATCATTAAGCTGTTATTTATGTGTATTCATAAAGTCAGATGGTGTTCTAAATGTTAGAAAAATACATGAAATCAGCTCTTCAAAAGGAGGTGTCATTGATTGAGGTGTCATTTTGGGGTTGCCTATTTCTTACATGCTTTCTCCATGAAAAAAAAGGATGGGGGGAGGGAACTCCCTCAGGAAGTCAGGACAATTTATCTTATCATAACAATCGATGGATAAGAGTGGGGCTATATACAGTGTTGTGCCTGAACGCATTCGTTGAACGATAGTTCATGAACTCGTTGATAATTTAGGCGAACGTGAACTAAACGTACTGTATTACTGCCTGATGAACGTTACTGTGATCTCGTTCATTCTGTTGTCTGTGAACGCACGCTCTCTCAGTTTAACTTCGTTCAATAGGGTCCCAGATTTCTATAGAACCTTCCAGGCGAAAACCCCCCCCTAAAACACACGTAAACAGGCCTTAATATGTAGCGAAAAAAAACCACCCAATCTGGCAACACAATCCACCATGCACCGCGGCCGCCGCTTGAGTCATCAAAACAAAAAGCAGCATGCATGTAGTCGACAAAGCATTGAGGAGGCGTCGTATGATTATTTAAACGAGTTTTATGACAAGGTTGGTGAGGATGAGAAAAAATCTTACATTTCTGTGCAAACTTTGCCTGACGTTAAAATAATTGCTGTCTGTGGTTGTATATGGGCTGTGGCAATAATACAAAATAGCTCGCAGCAACATATGGAAAAACTAGTTCATTTTTGGAACTTGTGAACTTAGTTCAAAATTGAGAAGTATGAACTAGTTCATTTTAAAATTTGTGAACTGCACTTTGAACTAGTTCATGTATAAGTGAACTTTCCCAACACTGGCTATATAATATGCAACTTTGTGGCCGTTTTTGTTTGAGAACTAAGATAATCCCCAGAGATGCACGTAGGCTTATCTGTTCGGTAACTTTTGGTCAAAAGTGTACTCGTGGCTAACTCCCCGCAACATAATTAACACATGTAAACGCCAAACGCTGTGGATCAAAAGCGCAATGAACTCCGGCTAAACACGTTTCTCTTAACACCTGCGGCGCTGGTCAGGTCAGGTTAAGTGTTGTTGCGTTCTACATGTCTTTATACTATTGACGTATTTTGAAAAGCGGCATAAGTGGGAACTCCGGCGAGACCCACAGCCGCCGACATAATTAACACACATTTATAACACCTATAGCCAATACCTAAAGATACAATAGAACACGGAAACATATGGCCAAATACCTTTAAAAATCCCCCCGGATGCCTCTGCATTGTGGTGCCAAGCTGGCGAGATACGCTGCCGCCAGCACGAGCCGTAAATCAGAAACACTTTTTTTACTTGATACAGTCTTGACCGACATGCACCAACTTAGGGCCATAAAACATCATAAATCATAAAAAGTGACACAACGTTTATGATAACACTACTCACATTCTTGGACGAAACTGACGGTAAGGTTTTGTCATTATTTTTTATGCTAGACGTATGCAACTTAGCTACTGTAAATACTGTCAGTGTTCAGCTAATTGAATGCTAACACAGAATTAATTCTGTGATGCAAAAATGGATTTAAATGTGTATTACAGATTTGTTGATTGGGATTGAGTCAGTTTAAATTAATTACGCTGTAGTGATAATCAGATAGGTAGTCGAGCCAGCTCTGGTATGTGGAGTAAATTAACTAGATTCTAATTTACTAAAGTTCCCCTCCCTTTCTTCCATTCGGTGAAAGAAAGGGAATAGTGTTTTGAATTGATTAAATCATTGACTCTGATTCGCACATGCAGCATTCTTCTCTAATGAATGAACAACGGAATGCTTTGCTTACGAGTTGAGCCAGCTCTGGACATGTGACTCGAGATGAGATCTCATGAGTCTGGCCGAAGATCACGGAGAGAACAGCCCCTTAGGGTCTCCCCTGATTTGATCACCTCACAAACAGAGCACTGTGTAATGATGAGTCAATTCACAATGCTGCCTGAATGCTGACGGACAATTACCCATTCCAACCCACACACACACACACACACCACGGATGGACAGATGCACGCCACACATACCCGCACACAAACGTCCTTTGTGTGCAACTTAGGATAGAAATGTCCTTAATGTATATAACACGGAATTGTATCCGACCTTCCTGTATGCATGCATATGTTTTGGTCAACCTGTATGCAGGACAAAGAGAACTGTGTCCGCTTCAGATCCGCGGACGGTCATGTGTGGTTCGCGCAAACAGAGGCGTGAACCCTCCTCTCCATAAGAGACACAGACGTTTCTTTCGGAGTGCTAGAGAGCTTTTCCCTGTGAGAGGTTTCCGGTTCCATGGCTCCTTAGGGAGCTTTCTCCGTTTTCTTTTATCTTTCTTTATTTTCGTCTTCGGACCTTTTTCTTACGTTTAGTTTCAGTGAAATGAACGTAATCGGCAACTTCAACCTTAAAGAGACTCTTTGAATCTTCAGCGACCACGCTCGCCCGGAAGAGCTGAGAAAGCCTGCACCCGCTCTTAAGGACATACACGCAAGACGCGGTTTTCCTCAGCAACACAAAGAGAACCAGACCTTTAAGCCTTCATTCAAACTAACACGCTTTGCCCGCTCTGAAAGACCACGTGAACACATGGCGCGAGGACAGAGACACACACACACATGTTTTCGTTCTCAGCCCAGAAGAAAGACCCATGCAAGTATCGTAATTCCTATCGAGTTAAATGCTTTAAGATCTGTTTGCCCCATTCAGGAGATTTTATCTGTGTGTCTCTCAAGGTTGTCTGTGACTTTTGCCACAAGAAGATCTCTCCAGATCTCCTTACTCTCAATCTCTCTCTCCCTCAATCTCTCTCTCCCTCTCTCTCTTCCCAACTCTCTCTCTCTCCCTCATTTTTGTCTTCCTCTCTCATCCAATTTATTTCGTGTTTGTAATGTTTTGGTTATTTGTTTGTTTCGGTTGTATACTGTACATATTCTGTGTGAAATTGTAGTCCAATGTATCCGTAGTTTCAATTATTAAAACCATATTCTTGATTGCTTTCTGTCTACGGAAATGTTCACGGCCGGAACATTGAGATTTCTTGGAGTTTATAAAAAGGGATAACTTTGTTGAGAAGTTGGTAAGTTAATCTTATGGCTGTTTGCTGGACAAACCGATTGTTTGATAACTAAATTAATTCCCTTAAAGTTATCTCATATAATCGATCTGTAATGAGACCATTGATGTATGAATGAGGAATTATAATTCGTTATGATTTATCATTCATATATTCGATCGATCTATTTTCAATTTCGATAATTTAACTGCAACATGCAAGATATTAATCATATTCATGATTAATTATGAAAATTCCCTATAAATAATTTGAGCTAATTAAGGCAAAACTCGATGTTGCTACACGCTTATGACATGATGTTTTGTTTGATTACACTCTGAACTGAAGTCTTACCACTCATAGCCCTCCCCTCAATTAATCAGATCCATTCTGACTAAACTGAAAAACTATTTTCATATAAAATGCTTTATTGTCCACTTTAAATGTGGAATTAGCCCCCCACCCCATTCTTGCATGTTACACCATCATGTTTTTAGGTATCTTGCTTTGAATTGAAACATTTTTCCTCGCTTTTTTAAGCAGTGACCAAAATGATGATGAGGAGCAGCCAGCGTTGGTGATTGAACCCCAAGCTGGTCAGGCAAATCTGAAGAGGGAACACCAACAAGAAGAATTTGCTTCTAATGATGGAAGTCAAGATGTGGAACTGAAAATAGTTTTTTTTCTTTCTTGCAACTGCATTTCAATAGGGAAACGTGTTCTTCATTTTTCAATGATTGAGAGTTGGTCCAGCATTATTTGCAGAATGATGTGAACCCTAGGATGCATGGAAATTTCCTATTATTCCTATTAGGCTGCTTTGCAACAATCTATAGGCCTACTGTTAAAAGTGCTATATAAATGAAGGTGACTTGACTTGACTTTTAAATGCCAAAATTAAATACTTTTGTGAATAGAATCCATAAGATTATCAAATATTTTGCATCTAGACAATTTTAGAACGTGTACAAAGTTTGAGACTGACCTGTTAAAGGGATATTTCACACACAAATATTTTTCACTCATCTTCACCCTCATGTTATTCCAAACCTGTATATATTTCTTTCTTCTGTTTAACACACACACACACACACACACACAAAAAACAATTTTAAAGAATGTTAGTAACCAGACAGTTGGCGGCACCTATTGACTTCCATAGTATTTTTTTCCCTACTATGGAAAGCAATGGGTGCCGTCAACTGTCTGGTTACTAACATTCTTTAAAATATCTTATTTTGTGTTCAGCAGAAGAAAGAAACTTATACAGGTTTGGACTAACATGAGGGTGAGTAAATGATGACATAATTGTAATTTTTGGGTGAACTATCCCATGGTTTTTATTTATTTATGTTACACAGTGGCCCAGTAAGAGAATGAGATTTTATACAGGGTTCCTACAGGTTTCTTCAAGTTAAATTCAAGTCTTTTTAAGACCATTTATATAAAAAAATGAATACCTATTTCACGTCCCTACCAGCAAAGAAAAACAACTTGTGTTCATTTATTTTTCAAATGTGGAATGGGTAAAAGATGATAAGCCAAGCAGGTGTGAAAAATAAAAACATTTCAGTAGGCCACAAGAAAGTTTGCCGAACAATCTTAAGTTGTGTTTTAACATTAGTTAGCTACTTATTCTATGCTGGGAATATGGGGAACTGAGAGACCCCTGAACAATAAACATCGAAAATCATAATAATAATCGTGGTTGACAAATGAAACTTTTGAGGAAAAATACAATACATACAAGTTACATACAGCAGTGTTAATTTTGACAGCAAATTTTGATTTAGTTTTAGTCTCAGTCTTTTGACTAAAAATATGACAAACTAATTTTAGTCATATTTTAGTCATCTGAATTGTTATAGTTTTAGTCTAGTTTTAGTTGATGAAATACAATAAGATTTTAGATTTTAGTTTTTTTAGATTTTCGAAATCTACTGTAAACTAAATCTACAGTAGATTTAGTCGACTAAAATATAATGGGTTTAGGTAAATTGTAATGTGTTAATTTAGAATTTCTCTAAAATTTCCAAACCCATATACTCCCAGAGAAAACATATATGAACCTATTCATATGAATGATTTTTAAGTTTCAACAAGCAATACAGAAACAGATTTAACTACTGTGACTTAAAAAAAAATATCTTAAAATTAAATAAAACCACTTTTCCTAAAGTAAAACACAGTCTTCTTTTCAATGAATGATATTCTTTATAACAACTTACATACATAATTCTTTATTCTTTCAAGCAGACAATTATTTGTATAAATTAAATGTAATTAATCCTTATTAAAGCTATTAACAAACAGTAAATGCTTTTCTCTTTTTCTTTTGTTGCTTGATCAAAATTAATGACACAGACCGCATTATGTTTATTGCCACTGTCACTTTAAGACATCGGCTCATGTCCAATGACATGCGGATACGATTGCACTGATGCACACCCGATACAACTGTTTAAGACAAAACCGACATAGTTTACATGAATACTCTCCAAACCGGACATTTAGACAATGTTGTGTGTATTTGTCCATTCAGACAGGAAAGAGAGCTCAGTGCAGGACTGCGCGCGCTGTATAGGTGTGGGGAGACCAGGGACAGTTGTAACAGGGGACGGTTGTAACACCTTGAATTCCTCCAATCAGAAACAACCTAGAGTGATGACACTCACTGTGCTCATGCTCAGTTAGTTTCCCTCCATTTTTGCCAAAAAGGGAGCCACATTAATATCTTGACAGAGTTCTCGACAAAAGGTTGTTTTTTAGGTAAAAAATGACTTTTCTTTCTGATGTACTTTTTTGGATGCTGTTATAAGATAAAATGTTTATGAATTCAAACAAGTATTATTAGAATCACTGTTTTGTAAGCTAAAAATAGAAATGGCTAACAAGTGTCAAACTAACAGTCAAGCTAGCTCACATGAGATGAAAACATGGTTGGTGATTCTGGGACGGTTGTAACGCCCCGTTACAACTGTCCCAGAATCACCAACCAAGTTTCATTTATATTTTAAAAAACTAATTAAGCTATAAAAAACTGCATAGTTTCCATTTAATGTGCAAATTAAAAGTAAAATATGCACTGTGCATTGCAAATTAAATGTAAAATGTCATCAAATCACATTTTAAGGTAATTATCTTTTTTTATATAAAAATAGTCAGTGGAAACGGGATTGCTTACAGCATGCCAAATATAAGAAAGAGGAAGACAGACAGGGAAGTCCCATTTCCTGTGCTGGAAAGGGTAATCATTAGGCTACTTAGAAATATGAAATGAATAGTCACAATAACTTCCCAGTGCCCATTTGATGTCAATTTAAAATAAATATGACATCAAACATTGGTCAAAATGACGTTACGAAAGTCATATTGACGTCAAAGTGTCAATGTCAATTTGATGTCAAGATTTTGACCTCTGCAGATATCATTTTGATGTTATTTTGATGCTTTGTTGGCATTTGATGTCAATTCTACATCTATTTGACGTCAGGATGTCATGATGTTGATGTCATTGTAATGCTATTTTGATATCATTCAATATCAAGCTTCGATATCAATTCAACATAAATGTGACATCAAACATTGACTGGTTTTCAAAAAGTGTCTGAAGCAGTGTTAAAGTTAATGAGATAATTAAGTGATTAATTGAGTGATGATTGGTCATTATTGATGAACACCTGATGTTGACAAGCAGAATCACTGATGGAGAAAATCACAATTTGAAGTCACCATTTTGGTGACCAATGTTTGCTTTAGTTGGGCTCTTGACCCTAATGTTTTTAACTTTAGATTTTG
Source organism: Tiaroga cobitis (assembly GCA_030578255.1). Taxonomy (NCBI): domain Eukaryota; kingdom Metazoa; phylum Chordata; class Actinopteri; order Cypriniformes; family Leuciscidae; genus Tiaroga; species Tiaroga cobitis. The sequence continues at coordinate 7,471,052 of CM060608.1, forward strand.
TTTGGCTGCTGAAACTGAGTGGTGAACAGCCAGATGAACAAAGAGTAAAGGTGATCTGATGGTGTTGGTTATGTTTTGACATAATCATCAGAGGTCAAAATCTTGACATTAAATTGACCGACACTTTGACGTCATTATGACTTTCATTTTTGACCTATTTCGTGATGTTATTTTGACATCAATGTTTGATGTCATATTGATGTTAAATTGACGTCAAGGTGGCCGCTGGGATGACTGGTAAATAATATTGTCCATTTTGAGTAGGCTATATGATTAATTCATTATGTAGCCTATATTTTAGACATGTTTCAACCGTCCCTGACATGTGTTACAACCGTCCCTGTACACTGGGACGGTTGTAACAGTGGAGAGACTGTATTAAAATTAATTTTGCAACCTGTACATATTTCATAAAACCACTTAAATACATTGTTTCAGCAGTTGACCGATTGAAGTTTATAATATAACAAATTGGTTATTCCAGTATAAATGGTTTTTGATGTATTGCTAAAAAATGCAAAAAGTGTTACAACTGTCCCTGGTCTCCCCCTATATGTGCATGGCTCCACGCTTCGGGTTGGTGCGTGGTTGGTTTACATTTTTAACATTTTATGAGAGCGCGGGGTAGATCAGCACGTTACAGTACAAATGTGTGTATCTACCACACACGCAGGACATCAGTTCTGACTGGATCGCTTCCCAGATCGACACTATCTAACATTTTCATCTAGTTTTTATTCGTTGACGAAAATGTCAATAGATTTTCGTCATAGTTTTTGTCATTCAAAACTAGGTTTTATTTAGGCAGCGTCTCGTTTTCGTCAGTGAAAAATGTCGTTGAAGAAAAGTTATTATTTTAGTCAATGAAATGAACACTGACATACAACACAATTTTTAAGACCCAGACATCAAAATTCAAGACTTTTTAAAGACTTTTTAAGGTATTATTTCCAAATTCATAAATTCAATGCTTTTAAGGCTTTTTAAGACCCCGCGGGAACCCTGTTTATGTTATATGTTAAATAATTTTTGTATTATTGACATTTTTTTCCACTGATATTTTAATTTTACTAATAAAGTTATACAAATCATTTCACTGAATTGACTTTGTAATTGTTGCTACAATCAAGCACTTGTGGTATCCCCATTCGTTTCAATGTTTTCATGGTTTTAGGTTTTTGGACATGCGCATCATAATAAATAAGCCTGTTTTACAAAACTTTAAGAATTATCACGTAAATGTGTTATATATTACTGAAAATGGGAGAATCTCAGCTTTAATGTGGTATATGGCACATATGCAGGATAATTATGGATCACATGTGTTGCAGTTTTAAAAGTAAGCTTTTTTTAAATTGGAATTTCTCAAAAACATGATTTTCTAAGTCCGAAATTCAGCAAATCTTTGACATAGCCTTACTCAGTCAATATTAAAGATATCAAGGTTATATTTTCACAGAATGTTCTTTACATTGTGTAGGATGATTTTATGTAGAAAACAGTGAATCACACAAAAAAATACTTTAGCTGGGTTTTCACAGGAAGGGTCACAAATTCATTCATCCAATGCAATGTAATTTATTTTAGAGTCACACTAATACATTTCTAGACTATAGCCAACTATTGGCTACCAATAGCACTTTTTACCATCTTAAATGATACGATTTACATGCTTCATCATCCTAAGCATTTTCTGTGAGTATTGCTGAATCAGTTTTCAGCCTAGCCTCTTCTCCACTATGGTAACCCACTGTAATTTAAATGGTACTAATAATTGCAATGTAATTGAACATTAAACACAATTACGCACTATCAAGTCTTCCCCTTTTCTCATTTTCTTAAAAACACATAAAATAACACTTATTTTAAACATTTATTCTCTCTTAATTCAACCATATGCAAAGCATGCTGGGAACTAACAAGCACCGCCCAGTTTCAGTTAATGCAACACAAATCAATCATGTAATCCAACACAAGCGGATTAAGTCAACTTAAATGTTGCATATATTTAAGCAGATTGAACACAATCAAATTAAGTTCGGGCAAAATGGCAGTTGGCTCCCACTATACTGCCACCCTCTGGATGTAAGAATTTTTTACTTAACATAATTGGTTTGTGTTTAGGCAACGCGTTAGGATTTTGTACTGTTAAGTTGAGACATAATTACGTGGACCTTAATAGAAAAAACATTTCAAGTAAAAAAACACAATTATTATAAGTAAACTAAATATAAATATATTATGTAAAGTGCACAACCTTCCTCGTTAATTTTTTTGAGTGCACAAGAATAAGAATAAGTGTCCGTCCGTGTGAAATCAAGGCGCACATTCGGACGAAACCACCTGCGCCCCTGGAGTGGAGCTGAGGTCAAGGTCATAAAACCTAACAAATGTGTGCAGTGAAGACCAGCCTGCCGCATCACAAACATCATGAAGGGAAACTCCTGACAATAAAGCTTTAGAAGCAGCCATACTCCTAGTAGAGTGAGCTCGTACAGCCAAGGGTGAAGGCTGACCAGCCGACTCATAAGCAAGTGAGATGGCCTCAACCACCCACTTGCTCATCCTCTGGAGGACAGAAAGCCTGCAGAACTATAGGTCTAACAACATTAGTAGGGACTTTAGGAACGTAACCTGGCCTAGGATGGAGAAAGGCCTTCCACCATGCCAGGCGAGAATTCCAGGCACGAGATAGAAACCAAGGGTGCTTGAATGTCTCCAATTCTTTTGAGAGACGAGATAGCAAGAAGGAAGAGAGTTTTTAGAGTAATAAATTTCTCAGAAACTTCTTCAATGGGCTTGAAAGGAGAGACCTTCTAGTACAATGTCCAAGTCCCAAGTCGGCACCCTTATGCAAACGGCTAGCCTCAGCCTCAAAGTGCGTACCTTTGGAAATGTGTTATAAGTGGGTGTCTTCCTAGAGAAGCTCCACTTAAAGGGAAATGGTAAGCAACAAGTGCCGCCACGTAGACCTTCAGTGTGGAGGGGGATAGCCCTGTGGAGAAGCGCTTCTGCAGGAACTCCAGCACTGCACCCACTGGGCATTTAACTGGGTCCAGCTGGTGTTCTCCACACCATAAAATGAATAGTTTCCACTTCAAGGCATATAAGTTCCTTGTGGATGGTTCTCTGGAGTGGAGGATGGTCTCAACAACCTCAGTTGAGAGACCAGAACTTATGAGCTGGGCCCCCTCAGAGGCCAAGCCCACAGTTTCCACAATTCTGGGCGAGGCTGAAGGATCACACCACTCGCCTGAGAGAGTAGGTCCCTCCTGATCGGAATCTCCAGAGGGGAGCCGTCGAGGAGAGACACTAGGACCGCAAATCATACTCAGGCCGGCCAGTACGGGGCTATAAACAGTAGACTGACCCCGTCCAGGTGAACCCTTTCCAGAACTCCTGGGAGCAGAGCAATTGGGGGAAATGCGTACAGACGTGACCTCGGCCACGCCTGCACCATAGCGTCCAACCCCACCGGGGCTTGATGGCTGAGGGAGAACCACAGTGGACAGTGTGTGTCTCCCTGGAAGCGAATAGGTCCACCTCGGCGCGACCGAATCTCTTCCACAGGAGCTCCACCACCTCGGGGTGGAGTCTCCATTCCCTGGGCCTCGGCCCCTCCCTCAACAGGATGTTGGCCTCCTGATTTAGATACCGTGGGATATAAATTCCCCTCAATGAAAGTAGCTTCCCCTGGGCCCACAGGAGGATCTGGTGAGCCAGTTTGTATAAGGGGCGCGAGCGCAGACCCCCTGATGGTATATATAAGAGACCACCGATGTGTTGTCGGATCAAACAAGCAGATGGTGGCCCCTCAGTTCTGGGAGGAAGTATTTCAGTGCCTGAAATACCACCAACATTTCTAGACAGCATTTCTCAGAGGGAGCGAGTGCCCCTCGGGAAAACGTTTACAGAAATCAGCTGGTTAAATGAAAATGCTGATGTTATCGGATTATCAGGTGATATTCTCAATTCATTCAGTTAACGACGCTCTGAGACAAAGTGAATTCAGATTGCAGACTAGGCAACAATTGTATTTAATTGTACAGTACAATCATAACATAGTACAGACATGATCTTAATTCCATAATGTCCTTAAACATAACAATATTGCTGGCCATAAACTGACAAAGTGCGCGTCCGGTGTGCGATACCTTGAGTTGTCATAGACGCGGCGCTGCGCTGCGCTTCTTGTCCGGTGCGATTCCCTTTAGATTATTAGCAGCAAAAAAAACGAAACGATGTGACAGCCATGGGCTGAACAATACAAGTTACCGGTAATATCCATCGAGCCTATGAACTTGTTGCCGAAACACAACAAGAAAGAATGAAGGCTACCCTGTAAAACAACTGCAATCATGTGATACAAAATGACCCCATTCATCACTATCATCATTACCGCGATCAATGAATCCCTCCTCCTCGTCGCTCTCCTCCACTTCTCCCCCTCCGGCCTCCGCTAACTCTGCCTGCCTTTCTTGCGCTAACAGCTCTCTTGCGTGAGCAATCTGCACCATAGAACTGGCTTAAACAGACGATCTGACGGGTTTTAGAAGATTAAATACAACCCGAAATTAAACAACAGACCAGGCCTCTATTTGAGACCGGCCTTTATTTATCCAAACCTGTAGCCACACCAGGTGTGTAAAAGAGCCAGGCGTCTATTTGGGACTCGGCTATTATTTGAAGTTTTATCTATTGGTAGTGTATTCCACAGTTTTGGAGCATAATTTACAAAAGCCACATCACTGATTTTTGTTTGTCTGTTGCTCGGACCTCCAATAAACCAGTAAAGTTCTAGATGGAATATAACCAATGAGAGAATTGGTGATATAGTCTGGTCCTTGTCAGTTATGAGCTTTATACGTAAGGAGAAGGACCTTGAAATCTATTATAAATTTTATAGGGAGCCAGTGCAATTATAACTGAAGATAAATGTCACCGGCCGGGGCGGGGACAGAGACCAGTAGCCCTCCTCTCGTACCAACTACCACTCTGAGGATCTACACCAAGGGAACACCACGAGGCCAGACACGAGATAAGATAAATTAGTTGTCTTTATTAGATATTAAAACATACTTAAAATAGTATCAGCATGGATAACTGAACTCTTTCTATCCCTCCGAGCGACCAGGGACCTCAGCATGCTCAACCCCCAAGGATCTTCGGATGAGTAACCCAAGGCGGCGGGAGGAGCGGGCTTGGTCTGTTTCTTCAAAACAGAGGTAGGGCTCAGAGTGATCCGAATGCGAAGGTCTTCAGGTACATAACTCAGAGCAGCGTGAGTGACTGGCTTTCTCTATCTCCTCAGAACAGCGGTGGAGCTCGGAATACTCGGGCTAAGAGGATCTTCGGGTGCATAACCCAGAACAGCGTGAGTGACTGGCTTTCTCTATTTCCTCAGGACAGCAGTGAAACTCAGAATGATCAGACTACGAGGGTCTCCAGGTGAGTAACTCCAGAGCAGCGTGTGTGACTGGCTTTCTCTATTTCCTCAGGACAGCGATGGAGCTCGGAATACTCGGGCTAAGAGGATCTTTGGGTGCATAACCAAGATCAGCGTGAATGACTGGCTTTCTCTATTTCCTCAGGACAGCGGTGGAGCTCAGAATATTCGGGCTAAGAGGGTCTTCGGGTGCGTAACCCAGAACAGCATGAGTGACTGGCTTTCTCGATTTCCTCAGGACAGCGGTGGAGCTCAGAATACTCGGGCTAAGAGGGTCTTTGGGTGCGTAACCCAGAACGGCAGGAGGAGCTGGGTTGCTCCGCTTCTTCAAGACAGCAGTGGAGTTCAGAATGATCAGACTACGAGGGTCTTCAGGTACATAACCCAGAACAGCGTGAGTGACTGGCTTTCTCTATATCCTCAGGACAGCGGTGGTGCTCAGGATGCTCGGACTACGAGGATCTTCAAGCGAGTAGCTCAGAGCAACGTGAGTGACTGGGTTTCTCTGTTTCCTCAGGACAGCAGTGAAACTCAGAATGATCAGACTACGAGGGTCTCCAGGTGAGTGACTCCAGAGCAGCGTGAGTGACTGGCTTTCTCTATTTCCTCAGGACAGCGGTGGAGCTCAGAATGCTCAGACTACGAGGGTCTCCAGGTGAGTAACTCCAGAGCAGCGTGAGTGACTGACTTTCTCGATTTCCTCAGGACAGCGATGGAGCTCGGAATACTCGGGCTAAGAGGATCTTCGGGTGCGTAACCCAGAGCAGCAGGAGGAGCTGGCTTGCTCTACTTCTTCAGGACAGCGAGAGTGTTCAGGATGCTCGATCTACGAGGATCTTCAGGTGAGTAACTCAGAGCAATGTGAGTGACTGGTTTCCTCTGTTTCTGCAATACAGCAATAGAGCTCGAAATACCTGAGGTGCAGGGTCCTTGGAACTACCAGGAAGCTCAAGAGGTGGCGGTCGTCGAGGTCGGTAAACTCAAGGTGGTGTGAGCTACTGGTTTTCTCTGTTTCTTCAATACAACAATAGAGCTCGAAATACCTGAGGTGCAGTGTCTTTGAAACTACCAGGAAGCACAAGAGGTGGCGGTCGTCGAGGTAAGTGAACTCAAGGCAGCGTGAGCGACTGGTTTTCTCTGTTTCTTCAGGATGGAAGTAGATGGGCACCTGCACACATCTATACACACAGTCAAATTGTCGAACCTCCCCACACCCCACGGGGCTGGATGATCCCAGGGAAGTTTTGGAGCAAAGGAATATTTCAATTTTCCTCACACTTGGGTGACATTAGTATGACTGCATGGAGTTTTATACAAAAGAATGAACGTGCCTTCCAATCACCAACTTCAACCACACGAAAGAGAAAGACAGCAAACAGGTAAGGGCCTCCAATATATCACAATGCCTCCATGAACACAGACGCGGTGCTTCCAAAACAATTAGGAATTGTGTAAGTTGCTTAACTTCTTTCCCGGTGATGGTCTTCACACCCACAATGAAAAACTTCTTCCCAGCCAGCTTTGGTATTCTCCTCACTCGCTCCCGTCTGCCCTGTACTTCGCGTCCTGCTTCTTCCTCGAACTTCCTTCCAGATCCTCCAATCTCTGCTTTTATATCCCCTCTGAAAATGCGCGTCCTCATCGCCACCATAATCAACTCCGATTTAATCCAGCTGCTGCTAATTTCCCCATTTACCTTTCTAGTCGGCCATGACAGCGAACCGGAACCGGCCTGGTGTGACCCCGGAAGTGCTCCCCAAGGGAATCACGCGCTGATTTTCAGTTCATTCAGTTCAGTGACATATATGTTCTCTTTTTTAGTTCTAGTTAATAAATTAGCTGCCGAGTTTTTGATAAGCTGAAGTCTGTTTATTGATTTTTGTGGGAGACCAGTAAGAAGTGCATTACAGTAGTCAAGTCTATTTCAAATAAAAGCATGATTTAGTTTTCACCAATTGGCAGCATGTACACTGAAAATAATAAAGGACCATGGCAGATCCCTTGTGGGACTCCAAAGCGGGTTTCATGTTTCTTAGACAAACAATCTCCAAAACTAACATATACATTTATCCCTTTAATGTTTTGAACCAGTTTAACACACAATTTATAAAGTAACTTGTCCATACGATTGATTAGAATGTCATGGATGATCGTATCGAACACTGCACTTTAATCTAGGAGGACAATATTTAAGACCTTATTTTTATAAGAATTTATTCTGAGGTCACTAAATATTTTCGTAAGGGCAGTTTCAGTACTGTGGTAAGTTCTAAAACCAGACTGAAACCCATCCACAATGTGATTTTCTTCAAGAAAAGTGTTTATATGTGCTACAATTACCTTTTTGAGTATCTTAATTGGGAGCTTGGATATCAGTCAATAATTTGCCAGGACACTACTGTCCAATTTAGTAATACATGTAAATTACCCCAAGTTCTCTTTCACAAGATTTACCTGCACTAGTTCTGATTGATGAAATTTGTGTCATTGAAGAACAATGCAGGTACTTTGCATTTTGGGCCAGTACCAATTGATCAATAACTAAGAATATTATTCTAGGATTTTCAGAATTCTCTGTAATAATCTTGGGAAAATAATCCTTTCTTGCCAGAATTATCTTTGTTATTATAAACAGCCTGTATATATTATAACTGTAACCGAGATTTCCTCCATTTTCTTTAGCAGCTCAACAACTTCTCTTAGCCTCTCACATTATTATTGTTTAACCATGGAGAAATTTGAACAGTAGATCTTTTTTTTGTCCTTAAATGGAGCAACAATATTTAAAACAGATGACTATGCATTTTCATTTAAGGAACAGTCACAACTGTATGGCTCAGACGATCTTAAATTATATGCAAAATTTACCACAGCCTCGTCATTTGAAATTCACTTCTGGGTTATTAATTCCTCTGCCTTGTGGATGAACATTGAAGAAAACAAAATACTGGTCTTAAATGGGTAACTGAGATACGAAGATGTTATCAGCATTTAATCCTGTCGTTATTACAAGACCTAATGTGTTAACATACTAATGAGTGTCTTCATTGATGTGCTGGGTGAGTTCAAAACTATCCAGTAAATTCTGCCCTACAAAGGCAAAAGACCTTAACTCGCTAGAGTGTGGAACTGAGAAAAATGACTTTAAAGATTTTTAGTTGTCCCGCCAAATTAATTATAGGTAGGACACTGAAAATCTGGCAGTTAGATGTTTAAGTAATGAAAATGATCTGCATAACAACATTTTTAGCTCAAACGTGACTTTTGACCACTATTTTAAAGTTACTGTATACTCTGCCTTTGTATTGTCAGCCAAAAGTGAGAAGTCATGCCAAGGCAAAAGGCAGTAACTTCATTTGGTTGCTGATCACCATTAACAAAATCATTATAGTAACACCTGTATAAAATCTAGTGATCATGGCAATTATTTTGTATGATTTACAATTACCTAGCCTTCTAGTTATTGTGCTTTGGTTGCATTCTGGTGGCCCTATTAATACATTAGACATGACAAAATACCTCCATAGCGGTAAAGACTAAAGAGTATCTTCAAGTGGTACCGAGTGGCACAAGAGTTGCTAAACACGCGTTATAATGTAATGCAGGCCTAATGATCACGATAAAACAGATCCTCGCGCACATTCGACCCGGAGACTGGTTTATAGCGGTGGATCTGAAAGACGCATACTTTTACAGCGTTTACCGAGATTCGTGTTCGAATGTGTCACGCTCCGTTCACAAAAAGTAGCATATGCAGTGCATTAGCCCTTAGGACTCAATAGGGAGCGCGTTCCGGACTACTTAGACAACTAATGCATTTATAGCACAACCTTCTGTGTTCTGCGTCTTTTCAGTATGCGTTGGTTTCAGCTGCCTGTCCTATTATTGTGCGTGCACTTCGCTCGTCCCGCGGATTTATTCCTGACGCTGTGTTTTGTATGCATGCTTTTAACAGCTGTTCTGTTGTATGCACCAGCGCTTGCTTCAGTATGTTGTATGCGCCAATATATCCTTGTTGCTTCATTATTATCACTCTGTGATATTAGTCCCGCGTTGGCTCGACCGTGTTCAGGGCGGAGCTGACGGCGCCGGCAAAGTTTTGGCACTCTGCCAGCTAGATGTTTCAACTAGGTCCGGTACCCGAACTGGGTGAGGCGGGGCTTTAGTTCTTTGTTGTATTGACCTGCTGCGGCATGTGTAACATTTTTCTGTCAACTCTGCATCCTTCGCAATCGATATCGCACGTTTGTCGATGGAGCGGGTTAAGAAATGTTCTGACCGCATTAGTGCAGGACAAAGCTCTGAGGACATCAGAAGTTACAGGGACGGATGGTAGCTGTACAAAGTACACCGGCTACATCGTAATTTCAATTTTAATGGAGAGTAAAACAAAGGCAGAACACCGTATAATCTGATTGGTAGCATTATTTGATAGAACGCCAGCACAGTAACTTCATATTGACAAAGGCAGAGTGCCGTAACTCAATATGAGCGTTCCAAAACTAAGCCAAAGAGCCGTAACTGGTGTTACGGTGTTCTGCCTTGGTTTCTCATGGGCTTTTGGAAGTTACGGTTAAGACAAACCATTATTTTCTCGAAAAAACAACGGAATTGACTCAAGATACTTATCCACATGATGAAGGAGGTCTTGAATGTGCCAAAAATATCAATAACTAATTTTCGACCAAAAACGAAGTTACGGTCTTTTGCCTTTGCACGGCAGATTTCATGAGCTCCATAGCTTTGGAATATTCAAATCCCCACTCAAAATGATGTTATCATATCTAGTAATACCAAGTGAAATCTCCCATGATAATTCCTGAAAAAAAAAATGGAACATGTTTGGTGTAATGATGAGCACTGATAATTCTCCTTAAGCTCTATAGCAATATTCACCCAGATCAATATCATTACACACAAACTTTGAAGAGAAAATAACAACAAACCCACCACCCTTCCTGTTTTGTTTAATGAACAGATTAGAAATGTAGTTAGCAGGACAGGTCTCAATTAGTGTTACTGCACCAGTAGCATTATTAAGCCATATTTCAGTTAAAAGCATACAATCCAGAATATTTTCAGTTGTCATATTTTTTATTAAAAAAATATATAAAATAAAAGATCAGCCAATGATCAGCCATTAAACAGAGCTAATTTCAATACGTAGGGATTTAAAAACAGGAAAGGTAATAGACAATGGCTGAAACTTAAATTTAAGATGGCTAATGCATGGATTTGAATAATTATATTTTTTACGGATATTTTATAGACGCTTAAACAATGATGTCTATGATGATAAAAATGACTTGACTCAAACTTTGGTGAATGTGCATGAGGGGAAGAGGGGTGACCTTGGATCTGTAACTGAAAGAGGTACATCCTACAGTAATTGTATGTTGCTGAAGCACTTGTGATGGAAAGTCTCACTCATCCTAGTGAGAATCGGATGAAGCACGTATGGAATCAGTCCAATGGCGAGACGGAACGTCATAAGCAGCTGACGTCATTGACCAGGAAACTATAAAGCACCCCTGAATCACAACAGTGGCTGAACCTCTCAGGAATGAAGGAGAGAGAAAATACTTTTCTTCTGGACGCCGCGCTTTCCCCTGGTGGCCTATTCGGTGGCGCAGTAAATACGGTCATCGATAGGTTTCAAGAAGAGAAAAAGCAGGCGGTGGCGTTCCAGAAATTCGTGCCACTCCGCGTTCATGTCTCAAGGACTGCTGGGCGGGAGCACTCCCGGCCGTCGACCAGCTCCTCACACCGGGCGCAGCAAAAGCAGAGTGTCGCGTCTCGCGCTCCCCCACAAAAAGAATGGGATGCGGCACAGCGCTCTCAGGCGAAGTCTTCTAAGGGCAAAACAGATCTGAGGACCGTTATTGTTGCGAAGAAGGCTTCATCTAAGAAGGAGTCCAGACCTTGTGAGGGTAGTCCCCGCTGAGAGAAAACTGAGTTCACCGCATTACACAGTGTCCGTTCTCTCTTGGTGAAAAAAAGTTCACAGAGACGCAGAGGCAGAAAGCACACCCTGTTTATTTTCTTTATTTTACAAAAGCACAATGTTTTGTTTCGATCGTAAGTGGACACATTATAGCATGTATTTACATTTTACAGTTTATTTTTTCATATTTCTTAAGTCTGTATGACCATAAATGATGGAGTATTTTTAAGTCTATTTTGCTGCTATGTGAAAAAAATCGAGCAAAACGCGCCGACCCCAGAGGGTTAATAACACGTTTCCTTCATGGCACTTTGAGGCTGAGGCCAGCAGTCCGTACGAGGGTGCCGACATTTGGCTGTTGTATTAGAAGGCCTCTCCCTAGCTCCGTTTGAGACCCTAACCCTAACCCTAACCTAACCATTGAAGAAGTTCCTGAGAAATACATTACTCTAAAGACTATAATTTTCTTCTTGCTATTTCGTCTCTCAAAATAATTGGAGACATTCAAGCACTCTCGGTTTCTCCCTCGTGCCTGGAATTCTCGCCTGGTATGGTTAAGGCCTTCATCCTCGGCCAGGCTATATTCCTAAGGTCCCTACTAATATTGTAAGACCAATAGTACTGCAGACTTTCTGTCCTCCTCAATTTTTGATGTTAGACCAAGAGAAACTAAATATGCTCTGCCCGGTTAGGGCCCTAGATGCTTATGTCCACAGAGCTGCCCTGTGGAGGAAATCTGATCAACTGTTTGTTTGTTTTGGGTCACCCGAGGAAACAAACGGTGTTTGTTGAAGGGTGTCCTGCATCTAAGCAGAAGATGAGCAAGTTGGTGGTTGAGGCTATCTCACTTACGAGTTGGCTGGTCAGCCTTCACCTTTGGCTGTACGAGCTCACTCGACTAGGAGTATGGCTGCTTCTAAAGCTTTATTGTCAGGAGTTTCCCTACATGACGTTTGTGATGCGGCAGGCTGGTCCTCACCGCACACATTTGTGAGGTTCTACGATCTTGACCTAACCCTTTAGGCGCCAGAGGTTTTTTTCCTAAAACGTTCGATTTTGACATCTTAATTTCAAAAGGTTATATCTTAAAAGTGATAAAAGATAAAGAGTTTCTGTAAATTAGAGAAATATTAAGGATGACCCAAAGTTTATGTAGGGATTACATGTTCCTTACAAGTCTCCACCACAATACTGTCGCCGCGATTGCGGAGAGGCTCTGATAAAATGGCTCACTCGCACACTAGCTCAGCTTTTGATCGCACTGATTCAATGCACTCTAACTCGAACATTTTGTATAGAAGCATGACGTCTTTTTGATTCGGGGATGAAGTATGACATGTCTGCCATCCATTTCGACGCAGCTCAAGTTCCCTTGAAAGGGAATGTCTCAGTTACGTATGTAACCCAAGTTCCCTGAAGAGGGAACGAGATGCTGCGTCGCCCTGCCATACTTCCGGCATGCCTGTGATCGACTTGCTTCAGCCTATCAGTGTCACGGTTCGTAAATCCTATGTCTCTTCCTCGTCTCGTGCTTTGTTGTTTATATGTGTGTGTGTGGTGGGCGTGACGACTCGTTACCGTGATCAGCTGCAATCACTTCTCTTCACCAGCTGCAACTCATTTCATCACCCTTCAAATACTCACCACTTTCTCGTCTCCTTTGTCAGATTGTTGTTTTGTGATGTCCGGTTGTTGTTGATCCCTCTGAGTTCCAGTCCCATGCCTTCGTTGATCCTGTTCGTTTTCCTGTGGATGTTATCTGGATTCGTCGTGTTTGTTCAGCACTCCTCATCACTTCTCTCACCGGATTCATCTGACCATTGGAGTCCCTGCGCTGCTAGCCTGTCATCTTGGACTTTTTCTATGCTTCAACATTTACAGTTAATAAACTGAGTTTCACTTGCACTTGCTTCCGAGTTTCATTCATGACAATCAGAAGCTAGAGCTGTTGTGATTCAGGGGTGCTTTATAGTTTCCTGGTCGATGACATCACCCGTCTATGATGTTCCGTCTCGCCATTGGACTGATTCCATACGAGCTTCATGACGCAATCACACAGGGGCGTTCCCGCAGCGTTTCGACGCAGTGTCTCGTTCCCTCTTCAGAGAACTAGGGTTACATACGTAACCGAGACAATCCCAATACGTTCTGACATGACATCTAGCGTGACCGAATGAAAGGGAACCGTGATGTTATGGAGAAATAATTCAAATCTGATACTTTTGTTACTTTTTTTTCACAAGCTCGTTCTGCTGTGTGGTATTCTGATAATCTTCCCATTGACATTGAGCATGAATATCACAATTTTTTTTTTTTTTTTATTATTATTTTTAATTATGCTTTTAAATGATTTAATTGATTAAATAATTTATATTTTAATTTTTTTATTTATACTTTTTAATAGAGTGGTGCAGGTATGACATCAGAACTCGGAAGTCTATTTTGCCGCTGGTTCCTTCCAGATTTTCCTATGGGTGAATTAGACTTCCGGGTTCTGACCTCATACCTGCACCACTCTATTATGACTGTTTTTACTTTGTATTCATACTGACTCAAAAATAATAATTTATATTATGTTTAAAATAAAGTTACATACAATAAAGTATCTGTAGCAGAGCTGTAATACAATATATATACATCATTACACATTTTACAGCCTATAACTCTGATACTAAATTTATAATATAAATAATTTAAAAGATCAGTGCACACGATTAGACTGAAATTATACACTAAGGATTTTACTTACAAAATTGTCATTATAATTCCTCACTTTAATGCTCTAATTAGAAGTGTACGCACATTATTGTTTGATTTCCAGCATTTGTCACTATGTGCAAGTGTTAATTGCTATAGTAGCTTTAAAATTAATTGCTATGCATTATTATAAAAAATGTTCCCACTAGTTTGTATTTTCAGTAGCATCTCAGTTGCTGAAATGTATGCCCCTGGATAAAAACACATTTATTCAGTGACATACCTGCTTAAAATTGTATCGAATTAAGTTTCGGTATCTCTCAAACTAGTATTAAAATTTGCTTTTATAGCTGTCTGTGCACACTGGAGGAAGAGAGCCAAACCATGCAGATGTGAGTTTTGTCATGTCCAGGTTGATTTTCTCAGTAGATGGGGTCACAAACAGGTGAAAAGTGGATTGTAATTCCCACAGGCCCAGCAGTCTTTCGTATGATGTTATCAGGTGCTCTCCTACTTTCATGTAGGAATGAGGGTTGCATTATTTTGCAAGTCTTTGATGTGAACTGAGACAATGTTCTTCCTCATCAGAGGATGACTCATGCTGGATTGGATTCAGGTGCGCCTATAAAAAAGAGCAGCATTACGCTCAATTTTGATTCACTTTCTGACAGTTTCTCCTACAGTATGTTTCACTAGCATTATGAAATGACTCTCTCTGTGTGGCAAAGACCTAGATATTGAGGATATCTATCTATCTATGAAAAAGAAAGGACACCCTTTAGAATTTCATGGTTTTACATATCAGAACATAATAAAAATCATCTGGTCGTTAGCAGGTCTTAAAATTAAGTAGTCTGAGGGGGCTTTTACACTGGGCTCATTTGCTGCGGTCCGGGCCCGAGCACGTTTGTTCCCGGCGCCCCCCGTAGCATTGGTCTGGTTTCACACTCAACTTGATTCTATCGAACCCTGGTGAGTTTGCATGCATATTATGTCATCGCAAACGTGCACGGCACATGATAGAAAAAAAACTAAAAATGTTTTTTATTAATTCGCTGCTATTATGCGCAGTTGAGTGAACAATACAGGTTTTTGTGTGTGTGTCACATAAGGTGGCCTTCTGCTGCTTGCAAACGGACTCTTTTGAGTAGACAGTGGATTTCCAAATGTGTTGCCCTGATTCCATGTGCAATGCACGAATACATTGCAGGCTCACTCTCGCTCGTATCCAAGGTAAATCATCAACACTATCATCCCTTACAAGTGTTTTTTTTAACTGAATACATCACAATTAAACGCATGCGCAGGTTACTTTACTTTATGAACAAGTGCACACCCGAGTCTGTGTTGCTTTCACATTCACGCGAACCGCGGCACGGTTCGGGAGCAACCAAACTCAGACCACCTCCTCCAGGTAGTCCCAGGTTTGGTACCCCAGTGTGCACCCGCGTCCGCATGACAGCGTTCACATTAGCGATTTTTCATGCGAACTGTTCCTCGTTCCGAACAAAACTGTCAGTGTGAAAGCCCCCTAAGATGAACAACAACAAATGACATATCACACCGTGTCATTATTTATTTAACAAATATAAAGCCAAAATGGAAAAGCCTGGAGTTACAAACTAAGTGCACTCTATGATTCAATTGCTTGTAGAGACACTTTTAGCAGCAATAAGTTGAAGGAATACTTTTCTGTATGACAATATCTTGCATCGTTCTGGAGGAATTTTGGCCCAATCTTCGTTACAATGTTGCATCAGTTCACTGAGGTTTGCTGAGTTTAATTTTCTCCTAACTTGGTTCGCCTAACATTATGGCCAAATCTCCACTTTGGTCTCGACTGTCTAATAGACATTATTTCAGAAGTCTTTAGGTTTGTTCAGATGCAACTTTACAAACCTAAGCTGTGCTGTTCTTTTTAGAGAGAAGATACTTTCTCCTGGCAACCCTTCCAAACCCTTCCGTGCCATAGCCTACTTGTCCCATCTTTTTCTAGTTGTACTGCCATGAACTTTAACATTTAACATGTTAACTGACACCTGTAGAGTCAGTCGTGTTGTTCTTGGGTGTTTTGCTATTTTTCTGATCAGTGCACAGTCTGACCTTGGGGTGAATTTGCTGGGATATACATACATACATACTGTACATACAAACACACACACACACACACACACACACACACACACACACACACACATACACACACACATACATGAGTTTGAACATGCACATACACAAGTGAGATTTCCGAGCCATTGGCAGTCGTGTGAACTATTATTTTGCTTTTTGGTCTCCTATGAAGTTTAATGGCCCCTCACTCTCAAAACTATGTCAAAACATCCTCTTTTGTGTTCAATAGATGAATGAATCAATACTGCACGGGTCTGATTTTTAGGGCAAACTGTTCCTATTAAAGGTTATTCAATCTTAAAGACAGGTCAGATTTTGCCAGGAAACTAAAAAAAGGGTAACTTGTGTGGTTTGTTCTCCTAGGGAACCCGGTATTAACCTAATTAACCTTGCACTTCAGTTGTCTATAGCCCTTGTAAACACTGGGTAACTGACCTATGCACCTCAGGCAGTGTAGAGAACTGCTGGAGATTAATGTGTTTTAAATGAATGTGTCAAAATGCACTTGAGAGAACGGGAGGTTCCTCTCTCTTTGTTTTATCCCTTACGGCTCTGTGACTGGTTTCCCATGGCCCGAAGGCAATTGGCTCACCAGAGCCTCCATTACTTATCTGGTGACGGAATGAAAGAACAAGTTCTTCTCTCCTAAACTTTGAGCAGTGAATAAAGATGTCAAACAGTGCAGTGTGCTCTTGGGTCAAAGTTTGTTACCATAGGGATATGATTCTGCCATCTGTTGTTTACCCGCCTATGTAACATGGTTTAAAGCCCACTGCCTCCGTCTGTGTGCCCTGACAGGTAACCAAAATAGGCAAACTCATTACAAAACCCTCTTTGAACTCAGTTTCCATCTATTTTTCCCATGATTGTGCTTAACATGTGTTATGATGTGGGTCAACGGTAAATTAAGACACAAAATCTGGCCCATGTGGCACAGTAACTCACTAGCAGAACAGCTGGCTGAAGTCTAAACAATCTTTCCTGTGTATTCCCCATCTAGCAGATTAAACCAGCATAAGCTGGTAATGCTGGCCTATTTCGTCAGTTTTAGAGGGGTTTTGTATATATATGTGTATATATATATATATATATATATATATATATATATATATATATATATATATATATATATATTCTGTGACTGTGACACCTGTATTGTAATTTTACCTTTCAGATGAATCTCTTTAACTGGGATACTGCTTTGTCTGTCATCAGTTATTCAATTATTATAAACTCAATTGTAAAAGTAAAATTTGGAATACCCATATACCCAGTTGCAACCCATTCTCACTCTCAAGGCGTCAAAAACTGAAGCATGGTCAAGCGCCTCCGGCGTCACAATGAAGACGCCAATTGTGCCCCTCTGCGTCACTCTGTGGACGAATTGGGAACTCCATTGCTTTCAATGGGAAACATTTGGCGTCAACATAGACAGTAAAACAACCGACACAAATTTTATCAGTAGGAAATCGAGCTATATTTGGCATCAGTTCACGTGTGCCAGATGTTGGTAAGTAGTCGTAAATGCTGTAGCTAATAATGTTTGGGTAACGCTTTAGATTACAGCCCGGAAAGTACTGCGTAATTAAAGCGATTTTACAGCGTAACCTTCGGTAATTATAGTGTACCCATAACGTACTTACAATATAAGTATAAGGGAACAATATTTTAAGTTTGGGGAATAAAGGGGTAACAACCAGGAGAATTAAACAATTATTTATACTCTATAGAACTAAAGGATGCTTATTCTACTATTATGATATAACAATCTTACATTTGGGAGCAATTTAGCAAGAACATACACTGCGTACCTTTTTGAAATAATGGTGAACAAGTACATACTGTATAGGCTTTTTAAAAATTACAGGGTACATATCTATGCATTTATAAAGTAATCTTTTTAACAAAAGTGCACTGAAAACTAAAACTATTGCAACTTTTGCTTAAATATTGGGGAAAGATACTCTTGTTTCATGTAGTGGTGCTTGTTACCCCCTTGTTCCATGTAGTTACAGGGTAAGTGAGACGTTGCAGGCCGTAAATTAAAGTGGTGCTTGTTACCCTCTTGTTCCATGTAGTTACAGGGTAAGTACAATAAAAATGCATACACACAATCTTATATCACTAACTCAGAAACCTTTATTTATTATACAAGCACCACTTACCCTGTAACCACATGAAACCAGATATATTTCCCAGTATATTTAAAAAAAATTGCAATAGTCTTAGCTTTTCTTGCCTTGAAACATGTTAGCCCAAACTTAAACATCTGCACTTTTGCTATCAAAAAAAATATTTTTTTTTTTATAAATGCATAGATATGTACCCTGTCATTTTTAAAAAGCCTATACAGTATGTATTACCTTGGTACACAATTATTACAAAAACTTACGCAGCGTATGTTCTCGCTAAATTGCTCCCAAATGTAAGATTGTTGTATCATAGTAGTAGAATAAGTACCCCTTAGTTCTATAATACTTACAGTATAAATATTTTTTTATTTCTCCTGGTTGTTACCCCTTTATTCCCCAAACTTTACATATTGTACCCTTATACTTACATGTAAGTACTTTATAGGTACACAATAATTACAGAAAGTTGCACTGTAAATTCCTCTTAATTACACAGTACTTTCCGGGCTGTAATCTAAAGCGTTACCAATGTTTGTTATAATGTCTTTTCTGTTTGTCGATATTAATCAGATTAGCTCCCTCATGTTCATACACTGCATTATCTGTCATCTCTACGGAGGCTTTGCATTTCATTGCTTTCAAATTCAAAACACCTTACTAAACTACGGTGATTAAACAATGCATGTCACGTGACGTGCTATACACCTTCAATCAGTTAATCATATTCATATCAGGTTCAAATTAGTACAATTAGTTCCAAAGTGGTATTTGTAGTAGAAGCACAGTAAAAACAACACTTACCATGCTTTTAACCTCAGTAACCTTAGTTTTACTGTGATGGGTGTAGTAAAGGACAGTAATCACAAAACTTACCATGCTTTTACCACATTATTGGTAGTTTTAATGTGATATGTGTTGTAAATGCACAGCAACCACAACACTTACCATGCTTTCACCACAGTTGTATTGTGATAGGTGTAGTAAAAGGATAGTAATATATATTGTTGTAAATGCATAGTAGCCACAACACTTACCATGCTTTTAATGCCTAATCATGTAAAATCCAATATTTGTTAGGTAAATCAGTACTTTTTCCTTTAAATAATCCTAGGGGGGCCTATATTATACATAATGATATATTATTTTCTCTTTTTTCAGCTGAAAAGACCAAAAGGGCCTTTTGGACTCAGTCGGCCCATTATTGTTTGAGGAGAAGTAAACGGAGGAGATGGAAAGCTACAAAGGCAAATATTCGCAATGGTATATATGTGTTGGTTTTAACCCTTAATCAAACATTGTATCAAGCATTTGTTGTTTCTTAAACCTTTTCTTACAAAACCCATAGCCCAATCAGTACAAACATAGTCTCTGAGTCTATGAATAATTCACAAGATTTAACAAGTTTTCAAATTCGTACGATACTAGTACATACAGTATGTGACCCTGAATCACAAAACCAGTCACAAGTCGCACGGTTATATGGCAATAGCCAACAATACATTGTCAAGTCAAGTCAAGTCATCTTCATTTATATAGCGCTTTTAACAATGGATTGTTTCAAAGCAGCTTTACAGAGATAAACATATAATTTAAGGTAACAGATTGTTTTGGCGTTATAGCGGTTCTTGAATAATGTTACTTCCAGCTAAAGTTAACTTTGATTGATTCACCTCCATTGAAATGATCAGACTTTAAACGCGAACCTGTGATTAACGCTGACACGGTGTTCACATGCTCATTCAGAATTGATTCTATAGTTATGTGCTTTTTAAAATATGTGCGCAGGTTTGTAATTCATACAACCCAGCCTAAACAAACTACTTTTCTTGCCTATAAATTTTGATACAGAATTTTGTTTATTTTATCACTTCGGGGTACGCGAGCCAGAATTCACAACGCTTTATCTTGTAAAGTGGGAAAGGGATCCTCCATAGGGAGAGGATAGTGGATACTTCAGCACTGCATTGTCATCGGGTCCAGGCGGATCTCCTTCGTCAGATCTGGACACGACACAATGCGTTAAGAGCTCGCTCAAGTACTGCGGAGCTAAACCATTTAGTGCTTTGTAGGTAATGAACAATATTTTAAAATTTATACGATGTTTAATAGGGAGCCAATGCAGTGTTGACAGAACCGGGCTAATATGGTCATATTTCCTGGTTCTGGTAAGAACTCGAGCTGCGGCGTTTTGAACTAGCTGTAGTTTATTTATTAAGCGTGCAGGGCAACCACCCAGTAGAGAATTACAATAATCTAGCCTTGAGGTCATGAACGCATGGACTAATTGTTTGGCATTTCTCAATGAGAGCATATGGCGTATTTTTTATATATTTTTAAGATGGAAAAATGCAGTTTTACAGATACTAGACATGTGGCTTTCAAAAGAAAGGTTGGTATCAAAGAGCACACCCAGGTTCCTAACCGACGACGAAGACTTGACAGAGCAGCCATCAAGTGTTAGACAGTATTCTGGGTTATTGCGTGTGGAAGTTTTTTGTCCAATAATTAGAATCTCTGTCTTTTCAGAATTTAGTAGTAGGAAATTACTAGTCATCCAATTCTTTATATCAGCTCTGCATTCCGTTAATTTTGTGAATTGGTAAGTTTCGTTGGATTTTGAAGAAATATACAGCTGAGTATCATCGGCATAGCAGTGAAAGCTAACTCCATGTTTCCAAATGATATCTCCTAATGGTAGCATGTACAGAGTGAACAGCAGCAGTCCTAGTACTGAGCCTTGTGGTACGCCATACTGAACTTGTGATCGATAAGACATCTCTTCATTTACTGCTACAAACTGATAACGGTCAGTTAAGTATGATTTAAACCATGCTAATGCAATTCCACTAATCCCAACATAGTTTTCTAGTCTATTTAAAAGAATGTTGTGGTCAATGGTGTCAAATGCCGCACTAAGATCGAGTAACACTAATAGAGAGATACAACCACGATCCGATGATAAGAGCAAATCATTTGTGACTCTAATGAGAGCGGTCTCAGTACTATGGTACGGTCTAAACCCGGACTGAAAATCCTCGCAGATATCATTTATTTCTAGAAAGGAACATAGTTGTGAAGATACTGCTTTTTCTAATATCTTGTATGGGTCAAAATGATAGATTTTTCTTTTATGCCAAAAATCATTAGGATATTAAGTAGACATCATGTTCCAAGAAGTAATTTGGTACATTTCCTACTGTAAATATATAAAATATTTATTTTTGTGAGTGAATGCAGCACAATCGCGAACATAAATGTACAATTTTAAAGGTGATTTTCTCATTGTTTAAATGTTTTGGCACCCTAAGATTCCAGATGTTCAAATAGTTGTATTCCGGCCAAATATTGTCCTATTCGAACAGACCATACATCAACGAAAAGCTTATTTATTCAGCTTTCATATCATGTATAAATTTCAATTTCAAAATTGTAACTCATGTGACTGGTTTTGTGGTCCAGGGTCAAATATTTGTATACTCGTACATAATCCAGCAGCTTTTACTCCTACTGCTGTCATTGGCTACTGCCTCAATTCTTGTACATATTCATTGCGATATTTGTAAATCAGTTGCGCCCCTTCTTGGAAAGTAGTCGGATGTCCCACACACTGTCAGAAAGTTTATATTAATTGCATTGTATTCTTTAAAATTATTACAAATTGGACCCTGTCTGTTCATGTTCCAATGATACATGATGTCTCTCCGCACCTCATAACCTACCTCTGTTTGCAAGAGTGGAAAAGCTAATTTGGCTTGTCAAATGATATCAGATACTCAGTTATTTTGTCATGATCAGATCAGTTATACTGCTGATAACTGTCCTGTTTGCATGTAAATCATTTTATTTTTAAAGTGAATCTTGCTGTGATCAGCCCTTCCCAGGTAAAGTTTCTACAATATTTCAATCAGTATTTACTCATCAAATGCTCTCTCCTGAATCGTATGGTAAATTAACTTATTTATAACTGTCTTAATTGATATGTTGCAAGAACAATAGTAATTGCAGAGAGTAAGTAGAGACTTTTTTTTTTTAAGAGCAGAGAATGAAGACCAGTCCTTATATCAACGCAAGCTAATAAGTCCTTTGTTTAGGGTGAGGAAGGAACATCTGGTGCCCAAAGAAGACAGAAAGATGCACAAGTCCATTGATATGTCTTCTATTGAAACAATGCTGTAATATGTAGTACATCATTTGATGTTGACAATTTTACATTGTACAGGTTATCACCAGTGGTGTAAAGTAACGAATTACAAATACTCTCGTTACTGTAATTGAGTAGTTTTTTTTAGTAATTGTACTTTTTTAAGTAGTTTAAAAACAGTGTACTTTTACTTTTACTTGAGTACATTTTAAGTGCTGTATCGGTACTTTTACTGCGCTATTTTCCCTGAACCTGCCGTCGCTACATTTATATTAATATTTATTTTTATAAGAAGTCATCATGTGACTCCATGCGTGATTCCCGTCAAATCAAATCGCGCGCGGAAAACTTTGCATCAAACCAGCATCAACAGACTTCGAGACACCTGGCGCCAATTTATTTTGTTCACGAAGTGACTTTCGGAGTGGATCTAGAGCCTGGAGGAAGTTCATGCATTTGTGTCTTTATATAGGCAAAAAAACAGCGCAAGCGTCACACCTCACACGTGCTTCAGTGTGTGTGTGTGTGTGTGTGTGTGGTAAATGAAACTGCGCGTCGGCTGCACCATTCATTCACACAGAACATGCAGGATTCGTATTTAAATTGTCTTTGTGGTTTAATATTCACACTATATCGCGATTTGATTTCAAGTGTACTGAACTGCTTTCTATTTATTCCTCAAAAAATGTACAAATTCCGTGAAATTCCGAGTTATAAATTCCTTTTTTATGACTGGATTTTGTCAGCATTTTAGGGGGGCGGGGGTCGTCCCAAAAAAACAATGGTAGGGGAAACGCTGTATTTTTAGTGCTAGCAGTCAAAAATAAAACTGTTGGAGAAATATTGAAATACTGTTTCTTTTTTTCTATGAATCTGTGATAAAAGAGTAAGCTACATTTTCAATTTGCAGGGTATAAGGTGGACTAACATTCATAGCATAATACTCACTACTCACTACTCTTGAGTACTTTTAAAAGGGCTACTTTTTACTCCTACTTTGAGTAGTTTTTAGGACCGGTACTTTTACTCTACTCTCACTACATTTTTTGACAAGTAACAGTACTTTTACTTGAGTATGCTTTTTCAGTACTCTTTCCACCACTGGTTATCACTTGGTTTTTGACCAAGTGAAGCTCTTGAAACAAGTGACAGAAGAGTATGTTGTCTTGAAAGAAATCAAGCATCGCTGGCAAAGGCTCAAAAGAGACCATGCCTTTCTAAAAATCTTTTAAAACAGGTTGCTGTTGAAACAAAACAGTTTTTGTTCAGTACTTAGCTTATATTACAGTATGTGCTGCAATTTTTTATATATATATATATACTCTGGCCCTAGATTTAACTGCCCTTCCACCAACAGGGGCCCAGCAATGGCCCCCGGAAGAGCAAAAAAAGGCACATTTCAAATGGCTCAATAATGTTGGGCACAGTTTTCATACATATATGGAATGCTGGCATAAAGTTTTTTTTTTTTAAAGAGCTCACAGTAAAATTTCAGCCTGTCCCTCATATAGGTCATAACGGTTTGTACAATGAACATATTTAGATATCCAGTTGTCCATTAAAGATATTATTTATTTAACATTTATTATTTCATTACTAAACGTTTTAAACTACATTGACAATGACAATCCAGCTGAACAGATGTGTCACACTTACTTTTCCATTTATGGTAAATGATGACAGATCACTTCTGGTTCTGGCTGCAGGGATAGATATCTTAAATATTTAATATCTGGGCTGTTAAGCATGTATTCCTTCTAATTAAATAATAAAACTCACATTTAAAAACAAAAGACTCCTGTGTGTGGTTACCATCCAAAAACGAGTTCACATGATCAATGACACAAATTTGTTTATTTGATTAGACTGATGCATAAATACATTTGAAGGATAAACTTTTTTCTAAGCAATGGCCTAGAGCAGGGGTAGTTCTGCAGTATTTTAATTAAAGATGATTGCATGTAATAAAGTGTTTCTAACATTTACAGTGTATGTATAGTAGTATCAAAGGTATATCAATTATATTCAAATACATGTAACAAAAGCTTAATGAATGAACACAATTTTGAAAGCATATTCCAATATTTAATTTCAAACTGTTTAAAGACATATGTAGTGCCAAAACTACTGCACAGCAGTATAACAAAAAGTTAATTATATTAAAAATAATTAGCCAGATACAGAGGCAATCTATTATAGTGAAACATATGCTACTTAACGTTAAAAACATCACTATGATGAAGTAATAATATTTTTACAAACCAAGAGATAAAGATTCAACTTTGTTATGTGAAAATATATTTGTTTCTTATAGCCTACAAATATAACAAATAGGCAAAACCTTAAGCACAACATTTTACATTCTAAACTTTAATTCTATATCATTGTGATTATTGTAACTAAATGAAAGGCAACTTAAAATAGTTAATGATTATAAATTCTGCAAGAAAATGCTTCTATAAAATTCATTCACGGGTAGGCCTATTGTCACAGGGTGACTAAGCCGGAACTGAAGTTTGGCGCGTTGTCCCCCGGGGAGCACTCCCGGGGTAACACCGGCTCCAGTTCCGGTTTGCCGTCATGGCCGATCTCGGGAGAGAACGCGGAGAGACTGTGCAAAGCTGAACGAAATTAGGCCCTGTCCCAAATGGAACCCTAAGCACTCGCGGTCTTCCTCTGAGTCCGCACTTTCGCGACGTAACGCCGCTTTGAATGTCGGGAAGAAGTCTGCTGTGGAGTCCGCATCAGCGCGGGCTCGGCAAAAGTGTGCATCAAGGGCGCAAATCGACCGCAGAGGGGGCGCTCGCGAGCACCCTTCTGAGATCTAAAAATGACAAATGGGACACACTGCGGTCTCACGGACTTAACGGACACGCGCACGCGGCAGCCATTGTAAGTCCACAAGACCGAAAGTGCACATGAAGTGTGCCATTTGGGATTGGGCCTTAGAGTTGATTACGGTGGCAAACGAGAGTGTTGCTGCGTCCCAATTCGCATACTATCCGTCCTAAATAGTATTCGAAAACAGAATTAGTACGTCCCAAATCGTAGTATGTTGAAATGAGTGTTTCAAAGAGACCCGGATGGTCTACTATATCCGGTCAGAATCCGAAGTGCAGATCGATGCGCACTCTTACGGCTGATATTGCCCTCAACCCATCGCGCGTTGGACGAGGATTCGGTTAGAACTACAAACACGAATGAAAAGTGTTCAAAAACTACAGACATGGAGGACGCGCGAGTCCGACGGTTATGTAGAGAGGTTTAGACAACGGGGTTTGAGTGATTAATTATCAGTATCTAACCTGACGAAAATGTATTTATTCAACGTTGTCCACATTATATTGCATCTGCAGCAGCATTGTGAACGTTTGCAAAGATACGTTTAGCCATTAACTTTTAAATGCATTATTATATTCAAATTCCAAACACATGAGGAGAGTCTCGGCATGAAAGACCCATGACTGGCAGATGAACGTGTGACAACAATTCTCTCCGGAATGGTAAGAAGTTATATTAGATTGAATGGAGGATTTTAACTGTGACGAGATGATTGACAGGGCAGTTTACGGTGACAGGATGCACGCGACAGATCTGTCCGTTAAAGATGGCGAAGTAGTATGTCCCAAAGCTTGCCTACTCTTTTGCTACACACTCAAAAGTATGTACTTTTTCTTCACAAAAAGAGTACATACTTTTAGGGCGTAGTATAAGTAGGCGAATTGGGACGCGGCATGTATGTTTGGAGAGGATATAAAAGGAGCAGTTGAAGGACGAAGGAAGAGGGGAACAACATAGAGGGGGAACAACACAGAGGGGGAACAACACAGAGGGGGAACAACACAGAGGGGAAAACAACACAGAGGGGAAAACAACATAGAGGGGAAAACACAGAGTAAAAACGGCGAGGTAAACAGAGGAAGACACAGGCAGAGTGAAAAGAACACAGAGAGATCGGGACAGAAATGTAGCGGAGCTAATCACTTAGCCGGTGAGCGAATGAGAAGCTGTGAGCTGTTGCTGATCCTCTGATGTTCAGAGCTGGAGGAACCATTGAACCGGTGAGCGAATGAGAAGCTAAGAGCTGTTGCTGACCCTTTGTTGTTCAGTCTCTGTCGCCAGGAATGAAGAATCACTGAGCCGGTGAGCGAATGAAAAGCTATGAGCTGTGACTGACCCTCTGATGTTCAGAGCTAGAGGAACCATTGAGCCGGTGAGCGAATGAGAAGCTGTGAGCTGTTACTGACCCTCTGATGTTCAGAGCTGGAGGAACCATTGAACCGGTGTGCGAATGAGAAGCTAAGAGCTGTTGCTGACCCTCTGTTGTTCAGTCTCTGTCGCCAGGAAAGAAGAATCACTGAGCCGGTGAGCGAATGAGAAGCTGTGAGCTGTTACTGACCCTCTGATGTTCAGAGCTGGAGGAACCATTGAACCGGTGAGCGCATGAGAAGCTAAGAGCTG
This sequence comes from Tiaroga cobitis, assembly GCA_030578255.1. NCBI lineage: Eukaryota > Metazoa > Chordata > Actinopteri > Cypriniformes > Leuciscidae > Tiaroga > Tiaroga cobitis. The sequence continues at coordinate 7,498,003 of CM060608.1, forward strand.
TTACTGATCCTCTGCTGTTCAGTCTCTGTCGCCAGGAATGAAGAATCACTGAGCCGGTGAGCGAATGAGAAGCTTGGAGCTGTTACTGAGCCTCTGTTGTTCAGAGCTGGAGGAACCATTGAGCCGGTGAGCGAATGAGAAGCTACGAGCTGTTACTGACCCTCTGTTGTTCAGAGCTGGAGGAACCATTGAGCCGGTGAGCGAATGAGAAGCTACGAGCTGTTACTGACCCTCTGTTGTTCAGAGCTGGAGGAACCATTGAGCTGGTGAGCGAATGAGAAGCTAAGAGCTGTTGCTGATCCTCTGCTGTTCAGCCACTGTCGCCAGGAAAGAAGAACTACAGAGCCAACTTTTAAAAAGACTTTTAATCATTCCAATAAAGAAACATTGTTATTTATTTTAACCCTCTTGTCTGCCTCTCATGTGTTCCACAGTCATGCTCCTCGGGGCGGTGTTTCGGTTTGAGGGGGTGGGCGGCCCGCTGGCGCTCACACCGCGACCTGTGAGACTCTATTACATTTACATTAACCAGGTAGTGATATAATGATACCATAGATGTAGTTATGGTGGACATTTACTATAGTGGCCACTGTAATAAAAGGTTTAATGAAGGGAATGAATATGTCCTTTAGCAAAACTCCTGATGAGCACTGACGCTTTTTTGATAAAGGCATTAGGCAGACATCAAGTACAGTTTATGAAGCTGAAAAATTATAAATTATTATTTTCAATATTGGTTCTGCATATATCAATGAGATCATGAGGAGAAGTGGGACTTCACACGAAGAAATGCAACTGTGACAGAGCAAAGGGTGCACCTCGCTGGACACATACTATGCATGCCGAAACAACACCACCCAAAGACAGTGATGAAGTGGACACCACCTGGAGGATGCAGGAGACGGGGAAGACATGGAGACATGTTTCAGGAAGACCTGAAGAATGTCAGTGCCCCATGGGAAGATGTGGAGAACTTGGCCACGGATCGAATACGTTGGAGGACACTTGTTGCCAAATCTGCCCAGAACAGGACTTGATGATGATGTTGTGAGTTTATCCATCATGGGATATTTTTCTGTAAAGAGTGTTGCATAATTAAATGTTAAATGCATTTATGTAATAAGTCCACTGATATGTGGGCATGATTAAAAGTATGTCTTTAATACCAAGCAATATTCATATGAACTCGTTTAAAAATAACATGATTTAAATCAGGCCTGGCTGCAGGATGAAATGACTGAGGGGGGATGTGAAATTGTTAAGGGGGCTACTGAGAACTTGCTTTGGAACGACAGATTTTTAAATGCAGCTCTCCCTAAAACACTCCATATGCAACTGCACAGGTAACCAGAAACTGACTAGCAAAGTTTAAACAGCGTAATAAAAAGATAAGCCAGCGTCATTTATTATGCATATAAACCCTTTCACGCGTAAGTTTCAAATATTCTAACTGACTCCTCAAAATGAGTTTTTTCGAGGCGACCGTTATTTTAGAACGTTCCCCCTTAATGTTTCCATGGCGACGCGTCATATTTGTCACGTGGCACACCGCAGCCACAATAACACTGTATGACAGATGTATCGCTTTTATTTAGTTTTTCCTTTTTTATTCAAAATATTCACACTCTTGCTTACCATGTCATCAACAATCTGATATTCCGATTCCTGTCACTTACACATTTTTAATGGTCGTTTAAAAACATTTATAAATAAACTTGATCTATAATGTGAGATGGGCGCCACCATGTTTCTTTGCGCCGCAGTTCAGAGAGTCCTGTCAGTCATCAGTTTCTCCCGAAATACATATAAGAAAGTGGCCGGTGAACTGTGAGAAGAATAAAGTAAACTGTATAGTTACTTCCACTATGTTTGTCTGATATGAATAACACACGTTGAAAAATTATATTTGAATAGATTGTTATTTCTGCTTCCACAGACATCAGTGTGTATTTTACAAACTCCAAATGTATTGTTTGACAAGTGCTTCTGTGTATTTAAATATCTGAAACCTAAAATAAACATTATGAGGTTGAAAACACTGTATGGTTGTGATATGACAGCGCTGAGCTCATCCGTCTCTGGCTCAGCGCCAACCAACGCGCGAAAGCACAGTTTGAATCTGGCAGTTAAGACGTCACTGAATATTCTAAATCCCATATGTGGGACCCATAGACTGTAAAAAAAGATGGACGACACCCCTTCGCTCTCTTCCATTGGTCAGAAGTGAAGAAGTGAAGTGAAGAAGTGTCCCGATATGGCGCTGACATCTTGGAACCAAGGGGGTAATCCATCCAATCCAAACTGAAGCCTCCCTGGGGGGCGCCATTGTAGCAGACCATCACCTGCTGTTAGCATTCCATTGACTCCCATTCATTTTGGCGTCACTTTGACAGCGAACAACTTTACATCTGAGGGGTTTAAAGACTCCATTTGTCCATTATTTATTTCTAAAGCAACACGGCAATGTATAAAAGGCTACATTACCTTCTATCTTACGTTATGGTCCCGTAGAAGCAGTTTTTGTAAAAATAGGCTAACAATTGCGTCATAACCACTCGACTCTCTGTCGCACAGTCGAGAAATTAGCCTATAGCCTGCGGAGAAGCTCGCAAGCAATCGGGGGGACGTGGAGGCATAAAGTAAGGGGGAAGCCCATAGAGAGTCATATAGTTGATCCTGTTCCTAGCTCATGGACAGCTAATACTCAAGCTCTCCGTCTCTGCAAGATTCGGAAGGGAATGATTCAGATTTCTCTTGGCACCGCTACTAGAAGACAGACAGGTTGCTCACGTCACATCTACGTTGTCAAGCTCAGTTTGAGCCTGCGCACTGCGCTCAGCCATCAGGTAGTGAGTGCTTCTTATGGGCTTCACTTTTCTCCATTGAAATCAAGGGGGTCGCTGTGTCCATTTCTTTTACTGTCTATGCTTAGAACTTGAGTCAGTGCAGTAGCGATCTCGGGACCAGACCTGCACAGTAGTGAGCAGGAAGTAAAGCCGTGAAATCAAGGCCCCGCCCTCACTCTCGCAGAATCAATTGCAAGCACACGCTCCTGCACTTTTCTTTGATTAATTATAGAAATTTAGATATTAAATTTAAAGCTCCAATCTCCTCAGTCTCCCAAAGATCCTGAAAAAAAGTATGTTGGTGCTTCAGTGACTACTTCGCTCAAAGAACCTGTCAATGACAGCTGTCAATCATGATGTCACACCACCTCATCAAATAACTAGTAAAAACAAACTTATTTTAAAAACAAACACTTGAACTTACATCAGCGTGATAAAAACTATAGTAAATTACAGAAATCATCTTTGGAAAAAGGATATTTGAAGTGTAATTTAATTGTTTAGTTGGTCCCACGTGCCGTTGAATAACATGGGGAGGCGGGGTTTATGACCTATACTAGGACCAGCCACCGAGGGGCGATCGAGATATTTAGGCTTCACTTTTCAGGGCTTGTGCGGCACTCTTTACTCTCAGGGGCACATAAATAAAAATCCCATGTATGGGACCGTATCGATCAAAGGGTTAAACATTTAATTTGTAACCATGAATACAAAAATTAATCTGAGGGGGCACAAATCAAATCTGAGGGGGCACAAATCAGATCTGAGGGGGCAATGATTTAAATGCAAACAGGACAGTTATCAGTAGTGTAACTAATCTGATTATGACAAAATAATCGAATATCTGATGTCATGTGACAAGTCAAATTAGCTTTTCCACTCTTGCAAACAGAGGTAGGTTATGAGGTGTGGAGAGACATTGTTTATCATTGGAACATGAACAGACAGGGTCCAATTTGTAATACATTTTAAAGTATACAATGCAATTAATATACATTTTCTGACAGTGTGTGGGACACCCGACTACTTTCCAGGAAGGCGCGCAACTGATTTACAAATATCGCGATAAATACAGTATGTACAGTTATTGAGGCAGTAGCCAATGACAGCAGTAAAAGCTGCAGGATTATTTACGAGTATACAAATATTTACTAGTATCGTACAGATTTGAAAACTTGTTAAATCTTGTGAATTATTAAGACTTTGAGACTATGATCGCACTGATTGGGCTATGGGTTTTGTAAGAAAAGGTTTAAGAAACAACAAATGCTTGATAAAATGTTTGATTAAGGGTTAAAACCAACACATACATACCATTGAGAATATTTGCCTTTGTAGCTTTCCATCTCCTCCGTTTACTTCTCCTCAAACAATAATGGGCTCACTGAGTCCGAAAGGCCCTTTTGGTCTTTTCAGCTGAAAGAGAAAAGAATATATCATTATAATATAGGCCCCTATAGGATTATTTAAAGGAAAAAGTAATGATTTACCTTGCAAATATTGTATTTTACATGATTAGGCATTAAAAGCATGGTAACTGTTCTGGTTATTATGCATTTACAACAAATATCACTTTTAAACCAATACCAATACTGAGGTTAAACTACCAATACTGAGGTAAAAGCATGGTAAGTTTGTGGTTACTATCCTTTTACGGACCAGATCCTCAATCCGTGGCCGAGATGTAGAGTGTGACAGGCACCTTCCAAGATGGTGCCTGTGAGAGTGGCATGCCGTCTATCGCTCCTTATTACGCCCTATATTTGGCTGTTTTTATGTGCTCTCATACCCTTTAACTATGCTGAGTCTTTCATTTACGATCGTCAGACATTCCTGGATATTCGCAGTCATTGCGTGGATTTTTTTGACGATACATACAGGAGCACTTTAAGAGACATTCCAGATCTTCTTCGCCGCTGGCCATTGTAAGTTATCCCGAGGAAACGTCGGAGAAGATGTGGGAAACGCAGCGGAATAATGGTCAGATTAAAGACCCACCTACAAGCTGGTTTTTCACTCAACTCTACGCCTCGGCCATGGATTGAGGATCTGGTCCGTTTCGCTGTTCGGCATCCGCTGGACACGTCATCTCGCTGGCTTATATATACTCAGACTGATTCCCCTGCTCTTCCCGATCGACTGCTACAGGATTGTGATTCACGGATTACTATTCGATCTCGCCCAGTGGGAGTAAACACTCCGAATCTTCGTCCTCTTAGGAAAGCCTCTGCCTCACGCAGCACTCTACAATCTCCAAAAATGGGGCTAATCAACGAACACTCCCTGGTCAATAAGACATTTATTTGAAATGATTTTATCTCGTCCTATAGTATGGACTTTCTGTTTATCACTGAAACCTGGATGAAAGTAGGAGATCTGAGCCCTTATTCAGAACTTGTCCCAACAGACTATTGTTTTTACAATTCTCCTCGTCCTGTTGGTAGGGGTGGAGGGTTAGCTGTCATTGCTAAAGAAAGCTTTAGATCGTGCTGTCAACTCCTACCCTCCATTAACCCCACAAGCTTTGAAGTTCAGACACTACTACTGTACATGACTGGACCCAACCTATTGTCTAGGCGTTAATATATCGACCCCCACATCTGACAAAAGACTTTATTGAATAATTTTCTGAGTTTGTAGGGAATCTTATCACTACACATGATCGGATTCTTCTCTTAGGAGATTTTAATGTCCATGTATGCTGTCCTTCGAAACAATTAGCGGCGGAGTTTTTGAATATCATTGACTCTTTTAATCTGATGCAATGGGTTAAAAAAACCTACACACAATCAAGGTCACACGTTGGACTTAATACTGTCTTTTGGTCTATCTATAATTGACACTGAAGTGATCGAATCTCCTATTTCTGATCATTTTCCAATCATGTTAAAAATGTCTCTCCTCGCAATCCCTTATAAAACTGCCTCTGATATAAGACAGGTCCGAGTGTATTCACCACGTTTCTGCGAGGCCTTTACTGAACGCTACAATGCAAAATGTTCTTCTGTGTCCCTTGAGTTTTTAGTATCTGATTTAGATGTTAGATAGTTGGAGATATTGAATGCTGTTGCACCGTATAGGTCTCTAAAGCCGAAGCGTATCAAGACATTCGTTCCCTGAGACAATCATGTAGGAAAGCAGAAAGAAAATGGAAGAAAGATAAACTGCAAATAGCTTTTAATATATTTAAAAACTGTTTATCGATATGCCAGAGTGCTGTTAAGAAAGCCAAATCTCTCTATTTTTCTAACTTGATCAAGAAACATCATCAAACTCCTAGAGTTCTTTTTTCAGTTATAAATTCGGTACTAAATCCTTCTGTACATACTTTCCATAGTCCTACTAGTGCATTATGTGAAGACTTCTTGAATCATTTTGGGGCCAAAATTACTAATCTGAGAGCTCAAATACAAGTGACCAATGATGAAATGATGATGTTTCATGAGTCCATCTGCCTCTTGGACTACTTTTAATTCTATCTTCCTGCAATCCTTAAAAGAGGTAATCTTAACCCTCTGAGGTCTAAGGGTTTTTTTGGGTCCTTGAGGTGTTCTGACATGCTCTGACATTTGTGCTTTTTTCAGTTATTTATAAACATGTTAATGGCAAAGGTGTAAATTCACTCAATATAGCACAAACGGGGCTACCGTAATATCTGAGCAACATGTATGTACATGTTTGTATTTTTGAGAGAATATTGCTTATGCATGGTTATTGAAAAAACTAAAACTTAAAGTTTCTGAAATAGGGCCACAAAACACATACTTAAATATGTGTCCACAAGACTTTTGACTAATGAGTGTTGTTGCCTAGAATTTTTGCTTCAAAATGATCTGAAAATCATCCTGCCTAATCATTTACACAAAAACATACACTGATTTAAATTTTATTAGACACCTTTTGTTTGGAAAGGCAATATGCGTGGAGGCGTGTTCACACCTGAGAAGACAAAGGCCGGATAATGTGCCGCATAATGAGCTGCATATTAATTAGCCCTTTCACACAGGTGTGTCACAGGATCCCAAAGAATGCAAGAACAAAATAAATGATCTATATATACATATTTTACAATTAGAAATTGTAACCAATTACAAATAGGTTACAATTACAACAACAATTACAATTTTAACAATATTTCAAGTGTATTTCTTTGTAAAAAGTATATATTTTATCATACGTATTAAAAAAGGTAAGGATTCATTAGTTTGAATATTGGAACAAACACTATAATAACATCTTAGTTGATAATTCAATATACCTACTTTATTTTTGACAAAACATCATACTATAGTATATTTAACTATGAGCAGAAATTGGTGACAGACACGCAATTCATATTTAAACAGTCTTTTTGCGGTTTACAGTCAGACACTATTCAATATCGCGATTAGAACAAAGCACTTAAGAATAAATGACTTACTACATCAGCTGGATCCGTTGCTCCTCGAAATGAAACTACCAGCACTTCTGGTACATTTTCCAGGGTTATTAGATAGTATTATTCCTCACAGCGAAAGGATACGCTGTGTACACAGCTGTTCAAGATACTTACTAAACACGATGTGTTTTATAATCCAGCTGGTGGGCGTTGGCATGTTTGAATGGCTTGCCTTAGATCATTTGCGTTTGAATAGCGCGTGCTCTCCGTGGGCGTGGCACATTAACGCGTAATTAGGTATAATGAGCTGGAAAGAAAAATACTGACATCTCTCTCTTTTCATACAGATTACATAAACTGAGAATATTAGTTTTTTTATGTAAATTAATTCATTTAAAATAAGAGAGTTCAAGCTTCATTATGGAAAAACACTCGTGCCTGTATGACAAGTATTCGCGGAATTACAGTTAATTTTCGGACGCGTTTCAGAATGGACTTAACTGACAGAGAGAAGGCAGAACACGCATCATGTTTTTTTTTCTTTATTTGGCGAAAAGCACAACACTTTGTTTTTATTGTGAGTATCCACAAAAAAAAATAGACACTTATCAGGATCTAATGATGTACAACACTTAATATGTTAGATCAAAATCAACAGAGTATTTTGAGTTTCTTTTGCACTGATAAGAAAAAAAGCGAGACTAGAGGGTTAAAGCTAAAAACCTCACCAAGCCCCCATGATATTATACACCCCCGCTACTTGAAGCAATTAATTGATATTGTAGGACCAGGGCTTGTATCTCTAATCAATAAATGTCTGCAATCAGGGTTCATCCCTGAGAGTTTAAAAATGGCCACTGTCACCACTGTGCTAAAGAAATCTTCACTGGATGCTTCTAATTTAGCAAATTTTCGGCCTGTTTCTGTTCCACCATTCATCTCTAAAGTGATGGAAAAAATTGTCTCCTTACAACTTCAGTCGTTTATTAACCAATAACCACATCTATGAGACGTTTCAATCAGGCTTTAAATCACTGCATAGTACTAAAATTGCCCTTGTACGAGTTCTTAATGATATCCTAATGGCTACTGATTCTGGTGATTCTGTCATTCTAGTTATGTTGGACCTGTCTTCAGCTTTTGATAATGTTGATCATGCAATTCTCATCTCTTGCTTGGAGTCCTATGTGGGTCTGGGCGGGACAGTTTTAAATTGGTTCAAATCTTTCCCAACAAACACAACTTTCTCAGTTAAAATAGGAAATTTCACTTCCTCTTTACGCAAGTTAAAGTGTGGTGTACCTCAGGGGTCTGTTCTTGCACCGACTCTTTTTTCTGTCTATTTACTTCCCTTGGGGTCCACACAATGTTTCTTTCCACTGTTACGCTGATGATATGCAAATCTATCTGCCGTTGACCACGGAAACCATCACTTAATATCAGCGTGTATGGATGACGTAAAATCATGGCTCTCAAAAAATGTTCTTTTCCTAAACTCAGATAAATCGGAAATTATTGTCTTTGGCCCCTGTGAAACTAGAACACAAAACTTACCTAATCTTGGGTTCTTAAATCTTGCCATTTCATCCCAAGTGCGAAATCTGGTTTTGGAAATCAACAACGGCTTGAAATTTGACAGGCAAATTGCCTCTGTAGTGGGCTCTAGTTTTTTTTTTTTATCTTCGCTCTCTCTCTCTAAAATTAAAACCTTTCTTTCTAACGCCTCTTTAGAGGTTGCTATCCATGCCTTTATTACATCTCGGCTGGATTACTGCAACTCTCTATATTATGGTGCTTCAAAGACTCAAATTTCCCGTCTACAATTTGTTCAAAATGCAGCAGCTAGATTCCTGAAGGGATGTAAAAAATGTGATCATGTTACACCCCTTCTGAGATCTCTACATTGGTTACCTGTTCAGTATAGAATTGAATATAAAATTCTATTACTGGTCTACAAATCTTTAAATAATCTTGCACCATCTTATCTGATGGACTTACTTCACCCGTACACTCCTAAGCGAGGACTTAGATCGGGAACTAAACTCCTCCTTCACATTCCCAGAACCCGCTTGAAAAAAAGGAGAAATAGAGCCTTTAAAGTGGCTGGCCCCACTTTGTGGAATAATCTCCCAACCCAAATAAAAACGGCTTCCACTGTATCTGAGTTTAAAACTGCCCTAAAAACTCATCTGTTTATCTCGGCTTTTAACATGTAATTTATCCTGTTTTTACTGTTTCTATTTTGTAATTGTTGTACAGCACTTTGGTCGGCCAGCGGCCGGTAGTGCTTTCTAATGTGCTTTAGAAATAAACGGAACTTGAACTTGAACTTTTACTACACCTATTTCAGTACAAATAAGGTTACTGTGGTAAAAGTGTGCTAAGTGTTGTGGTTACTATTAGGGATGCAAATTATCGATTAATTCATTAATCATTAATTGATTGACCGTATCGATCGATTAACGATTAACTGATAAGTGGCTATTTTCCTGAGAATGTACATTTCTCATGGTATCAATAGTGTCTTTAACATAAAAAGCAAAATATTGCTTATATACTGAATAAAAATGCATGTTATATTGCTCAAATGATGTTTTATTGTAATAGTTAGGATACGGTACAGAATGGCATTTATGTAGTTTAACAAAATAAATTATGCACAGAAAATTAAAATACATAAAAAATAATTGTGGACTGCGTCACCTGTTGCAAACATTAAGCAACATAAAATAAAGGTTAAATAAAAATCTATATGGGTAGGCTTAGCCTAAACTATATTAAGTCTATAATATTCTATCTGGTGAACTACTTGTATGAAAAACTTGAAACATTAGCAGCAGCACTTATAATCCCCCTTGGTCTGAGAAAGGTAACAGTAAGATTACTAGACCTGGAAACTTCAATTATAGAACTGAAGGGATTGTCAATTTTCACAAATTCCCATGATCGATCGTCATTTAAATTAACAATCAATTATGCGTCTGCTGCTGTGGCATATGGCCAAACGCTATGTTCCTCACCAAATTAATGAGAATGGTTTTTAATCTAAACAAACGGCTAGTATGATTGTAAAATGTTTCGATGTGATTGATAATTAAATTAAATATAACGACTAATACAACGTGTCACCAAAGCCGCCTCAGATTTGTGCTTGTCAGAATGTGTTGTGGACGTGCACTGAAAACGGCAACTAAACCCAATGAATTCACAACGATTTAATAAATTAGTGTTCTGATGTTATCTAATATGACAGTCCCAAATGAATCATCGTTACTATTAGTCGTGCATTGCTGCTTGAGCGGCGCGCGCTGAATGAATAACCATTGAGCACTTTGCTAGCTCGTTCGCAACCTATATAAAATTAGTCATATATATACAAAATAAACATAATATTACAAATTATATCTTCACAAAATGCCGTGAATGTACAAGTGAACTTGAACTAAGTTACGTGCCATTCAGAATGACTCATGTTGTGCACGTGCTCTTATTGGAACAACGCGACACAGCAACTAAACCCAAATAATTCACAATGTTTTATCACAATATTGTTCTCTTTATAATGTCATATGACAGTTTCAATAGTCATTATTAGTCGTGCATTGCCGTTTGAGCAGCGCGCGCTGAAGATCACGCTTCAATTCTTAACCAAATGCATCCAATATGAGATAAATCAGATATAGAAAGGCGCACACATAATAAACTTTTACAACTTACATTTGTACAAAAACAAAAGGCTGCGAATACACACGCAAACTTATAGTCATGATGGTGTAAAATAGTCCCAAACATGTTTCGCAGTTGAGCAGCACATATGCATGAATCTGCTTAATCGATGATCGATAAGTTTGATCGATTAATGTATTTTCGACAATTAATCGATCGTCGATTAATCGTTTACATCCCTAGTTACTATTCATTTACAACAAATATAAATTTTTAACTACCAGTGTTTGGAATAACGCCGTTTAAAATAACGGCGTTAGGTAACGTTATTTTTTCAGTAATGGGGTAATCTAACTAATTACTTTTCCCGTCGTTACAACGCCGTTAACGTTACTGGACGTTAAATGCGGTGTGTTACCACGGGTGTCAGTTTGGTTTGAAATGTGCTGGGGACAGAGACACATTCAGAAGTGCTTTTTCAGAAGTGCTGGGTACAAACTTGTCAAACTGTGCAGTCTCTCTGCTCAACCCGTAAATAAATCCATCAATCCGCCTATACTGTTTGAGTTCTTAAATGGTCTAGTGGTAGTACTTTTGCCAAGCATGTCAGAGGTTACGGGTTCTAATCAAGCGTGCCGCACAAGCCCTCAAAAGTGAAGCCAAAACGTCTCGATCGCCCCCCAGAGGCCGGTCCTAGTTTAGGTCATAAACCCCGCCTCCCCATGTTATTCAACGGGACGTGAGACCAACTAACAGTTAAATTACACTTCACATATCCTTTTTTCAAAGATAGTTTCTGTCATTTACTGTAGTTTCTATCACGTTGATGTAATTTCAAGTGTTTGTTTTTAAAATAAGTTTGTTTTTAGTTAGTTATTTGATGCAATAAAAACGGTGCTGTGACATCATGATTGACACCTGTGTTTGGCAGGTTCTCTGTGCGAAGTAGTCACTGAAGCACCAATGGACTTTTTTTCATAATGTTGACTATTTGGTTACTAGCTGTATTTCCCTTATTTTAACGAGGTACTGCAATCAGCAGACATCATTGGAGAGGAACGGAGCAGACAGAGGCCACTTAAGAAAAGTGCAGGGGCGTGTGCTTGCGAGTGATTCTGCGAGAGTGAGGGCGGGGACTTGATTTCGTGGCTTTACTTCCTGCTCACGACTGCGCATGACTGGTCCCGAAAACGCAAGTGCGCAGACTCAAGTTCCAAGATGTCAGCGCCATATCGGGACACTGGTGGCTTCAGTTCTCTCCTATGGAAAAGAGCGAAAGGGGGTCGTCCATCTTTTTTACAGTCTATGGTTCTAATCCATGCTAGTATAGTTTTTTTTCTCTCATCAAAACTGAATATGTTCATCAGTGGTTACAGTCTATATCAAGCAGGGAAACTTGTGTGCATTTTATTTTGTGATTTCACCGAAACGAATAGAGAGTCTCCACAATGGCGATAGATTGAAGAGCGCGTCCGAGTGAAGACAGCGCACCCGAGCCACAAGAGCAACTGTATGCAACTGATAGCAGCGGCAACGAGCGCTCAGCTTGAGTTCAAAACCAAAACAATTTAACGCTAGATCTCTTATTTAATAGCGAACTAAATGAATGCTCTGCTAGTTTGCTGGAGATGTTTTATTTATTTGTTTCAAAAGGTGGTGGGTACAAACTGACTCATGACAAAATCGATGCCTATGTGCGTTACTATGTATTGATTGAATAAACGGTGTAATCTGAACGCACCCCTGGCTCACACAGCTAGTGAGGTGGGTTAATAAGTGGAGTGAAGTGAAGAGCAGGATAAACCTCTTGCTGTCTGTCGCTATTTAAATGTATTGATAACGCGATACACTTAACGTTTACATTTTTCTCATTAATAAATTATGACTCTTGTATGATTACAGCATTATAATATGGTGTTATTATATCTTTTATCTAGGTAATGGAAGACGAGGGTCAAATCACATTTAACTTAACGTTACTCATACAATTTTACACAGAGTGACGAAATCGACAACTGTTGGTCAAATTCTTCAAGGAATATCCCAGATTTCTGGACATGTCAGCCTTGGTAATACATGTTAAACTAAGCTGCACGGAACTTTACACAAAGGTTGTGTTTCATAATTTGTTAATATTAATAATTTCTTTGTTTTTTGTTTTATGCACTGCAGGTGGACATTGAATTTTCCAAGATGACAGATGGGAAAGAAGACATGTTTATCAAGAAATGGGAGGGGACTCAAGGAAATAGCATCCTTTGAGAAAAAAATGGACATCAGACACTTATTGGAGAAAACTGACAATCAGCAAGATGGTACGATTTTCTTCTTTTATTTCTGTGGCATGTGCACAAATTTCTAAATTGGGTTTCTGTGAAAATGACATGTACATTTTATCATTCAATTCATGATTTAAAGGTAATCATTTCAAATAGAATTTTGTTTTTAATCTTTTGCATGTGACCTGCATCTTTACTCCATCAAGATGAGCTGTTACACTATGTTAAGGATCCTCATTCATCGTCTTCCACCCACGGCATCTGGGAGAAGCGTCGCCGGCAGTAAATGCTGTGTCAATTCTGCTCTCTCATACTTGTTGGAACTGGTGCCGGTGTGCATTGTGTTAGCTTTTTATAAAGTTGCAATGTCACATGCAACAACATTTTCTGATGCTTTTCTTTGTTTTATTTCTATAGGCTGCTACCATTGTGACGTCTTTGCTTCAAGAAGGCATGAACGGGTCTCTAAAGTCAACAGCTGGTTTCCATCAGCTCTCCAGGACATGAAGCCCAGTATGTAATTGTGGCAAATAATGATTCCTTTGCTTGTCCACTTGATGTTGAAAACCTTACTTGTGCTGTTGACAAACTTTTCAAATTCTACTGGCTGTGTAATCTTCAATACCCATGCCAACTGTCTTCAGTTTTCTCATTTTTTGAGTACGTATATGACCTTCCTTTGTCCCAGTCCATTTGCAAACGATCAAAGGTTATGGTAAAGGTTATGACTATGCTGCTACTTTTGCTGCCCACATGTATGCTTCTGCTAATGTAACTTATACTGATGTCCAAAAAAGTATAACCTGCACAAAGGAAATCCTAGATCGTTCCTTAGGTCATTTACAAGAAAATACTTTATATATATATACATTTTATATTTTAGAACAAGCTGAGAAAGTTTGGTCTTATTTTGGAAATGGTTTCAGACTTTGCTCTATTTGACATTGTATTTTACAGTATCTAACATATGAGTTCTATAATATTTGATCTGTTGTTATTTAAAGTGTTTTATGAATGTTTTATATGATTAATGTTTTGAAATGCTTATTTTTTTTATCAACAGTATTTTTTACAGTATGAATTCCATGTTAAAACCAGAAAAAAATGCAAAATAAACTGTATGTGAACCGTATTCAATGCTTCAGTGTGATTTCATAACTGTACATATTGTATTCTGATCTAGCTTTTTCAATAATGTTTTATAATAAAATAAATCTATAACACACAGTTGTGTTAGATGTATACAAAAAAGACACATTAATGTGTTTCACAACACATATTCTGTGTTGTATTTTAACACAATATGTGTTGTCCCTGAGCACACTCAGAGCATGTGTTGAAAACGTACTCGGTTACTAACGTAACCTCGGTTCCCTTTCGTAGTCACTCCGAGTTACGTCGGATGACGGAGAATGGGGGTTTCGCCTAGAAAGCCAGTCCTCTTCGAGTATTAAAAAACGAGCCAATGGCAAAGAAATGCCATGGGTCTGCGGAATTTGCATAGTGTATCCCCGCCCATCACGTGGGTATAAAAGGAGGATGCGGACGCAAACGCAGTATGTTTTCGCTTCGGAGCCAAGAGAATCTCTTCACTCCACAGCCACAAGACCTGAGTTTACAAGTGACTCACCTCTTCAAGACGAGCGAACTCTCCAGTGTTGGTGTGACGGCGGTAACCAGCGAGTCTTCACATTGCCTGCGATCTGTGCAGTGGTCTGCCAGACTTTGTGTTTTCTCCCTGGTCGCCTCAGCATTGCAGAGTTTTTCCTCTCCTAAAAGAGCTGCACGTGGCACGTCTTTTTAAAGATGTCTCGCCCGTGTTCTTCTGGTTGCGGTCGATATCTGTCATCTTCTGATGGGCACGAGCGCTGCTTTGTGTGTCTGGGCTTTGAGCACACTAAAGCAGCGCTCGTGGATGACTCATGTTCCTTCTGTGGGAACATGGCCATCGCAACACTTAGATTGAGACTCAATGATCTATCAGTGAGAGTCCCCGCGTCCACCACCCGTCCTGCTTCCTCCACGAGAGGTTGTAGTTCGGCTGGGGGACAGGGTGATCTGAGGGTGACGGTGTAGAGCAATCCGACGATGCGTCCTTGGACCACGCCCCCCTCCGCTGTGTTGCAACCCGCGAGTGCCGCGGTGATTCAGGCGGGCACTTCTTCGGAGGTCCCGCGTGTTTCATTCGGCTCTCCAGAGGAGGACGCGATGTCGATCGCGGCATCACAAGGTGGGCTAGAATCTTCGGGAAGTGATAATACGGCTGCGTTGCCTCCCTCGGGAGTCCCAGCGTTGTCCGTGTCGGATCCCGAGATGACGGCCATGCTGTCCCGGACACCCGTGAGCATCGGGCTAGAGTGGAACCCTCCGACCTTCCCCGAGCGCTCGCGGCTGGACGATTGGTTTTTGGGTGCGGCTGCCGCTTCACGGCCTCAGCCAACCCCAATTCCTTTCTTCCCGGAGCTGCATGAGGAGCTGTCGAGATCATGGAAGGCTCCTTTGACCTCCCGTGAACGCTCGTCAGCTGCAGGACAGGCGGCTGCTGCTCTTCACCCTATGAGCACCTTGCAGGTGTACCAGGCCAAGCTGCTCAGAGACATGCACAAGGGCAGGACTGACCCAGGGACGTTCAACGAACTGCGTGCCGCCACTGACCTCGCTCTCCGGGCGACGAAAGTGGCCTCACGCTCCCTGGGTCAGGTGATGGCCACTAACGTGGTCCAGGAGCGTCACCTATGGCTTAACCTGGCACGATATGCGGGACACCGAGCGGACTCGTCTGCTCGATGCCCCCATATCCCAGGCTGGCCTCTTCGGCGGTGCGGTTGAGGACTTCGCCCAGCAGTTCTCAACCGCCCAGAAGCAGTCTGAGGCTATTAAACATATTCTGCCCCGACGGCCAGCTGCTGCCTCCACCCAGCCGTCGGTACAGACGCCTCAGCCTGCTCGCCGCCGAGGGCGCCCTGCTACGGCTCCCACCCCTCCCGCACGGCCCCAGCAGCAGCCTTCACCCGGGCCGCGTCGTGGAGGAAGCCGCAGGAAGGCGCCGCAGCCCCCTCAGGCCCCGCGCCCCGCTAAACACCGGGCCAAGCGGCGTTCCTGAGACGGGCTGCTCAGTGATGGCATCGGATCTTTCTCAGGAGGCGGTACCAGGCCCCCTCCTTCCCCCGGTAGAGGGCCGGGGGAGAATCTTTTGTTCTCAATTAGCACCCTAAATTGGTTAAAGAAAGATTTGACACCATCACTGAGCACACAGAGCAGGATGGCAGTGCACGACGCCCCCGTGTCTCGCCACTCTCGTCCTCCTCTGTCCCTGAGGGCGAGGATGTCAGTGCGTGCCGTCCCCGGACCACACCGCTCTCATCCCCCTCTGTCGCCAGACCCCTGGCAGAGCAGACCCCCGTGGAACGCTGGTCCTTCCCTGGTCTCCTCTGTCAGGGCGCGGAGCATGTCCGTGCACACGCTCAGGGCCGCTATGCCACCCTCGCCTGTGCCGGTCACTCCGCTCCGCTGCCCCTCCGGGGGGACGCCTGTGGCTCGGATGATTTCACTGGATCAGTTTTTGGGGGCTTGGTTAGAGCTCCCCAATCTGTCCCGTTGGGTCACCCAAACTATCAGGCTTGGCTATGCAATTCAGTTCGCACAGTCTCCTCCCCGCTTTAGGGGAGTCTGCTTTACTATGGTCGGTGGCAATGCCCCGATCATGAGAGCGGAGGTTGCTACCCTGCTGGCGAAGGGTGCAATCGAGGCTGTCCCTCCAACCGAGATGAGGTCAGGGTTCTACAGCCCCTACTTCATTGTCCCCAAGAAAACCAGTGGGTTACGGCCAATCCTGGACCTGCGCGTCTTGAACCGCTCCCTTCATAGGCTGCCGTTCAAGATGGTCACGGCCAAACGCATTTTAGAATGGGTGCGGCCACAGGATTGGTTTGCACTGATAGACCTGATGGACGCCTACTTTCATGTCTCCATTTTACCTCGACACAGTCCGTTTCTTCGGTTTGCTTTCGAGGGGCAGGCATACCAGTACGCGGTTCTCCCATTCGGGTTGGCTCTGTCTCCTCGCGTCTTTACGAAGGTCGATCGCGGCATCACAAGGTGGGCTAGAATCTTCGGGAAGTGATAATACGGCTGCGTTGCCTCCCTCGGGAGTCCCAGCGTTGTCCGTGTCGGATCCCGAGATGACGGCCATGCTGTCCCGGACACCCGTGAGCATCGGGCTAGAGTGGAACCCTCCGACCTTCCCCGAGCGCTCGCGGCTGGACGATTGGTTTTTGGGTGCGGCTGCCGCTTCACGGCCTCAGCCAACCCCAATTCCTTTCTTCCCGGAGCTGCATGAGGAGCTGTCGAGATCATGGAAGGCTCCTTTGACCTCCCGTGAACGCTCGTCAGCTTTCTCCGCCTTTCCTCCCCTCGATGGCGCAGCTGCCCATGGGTACACTGGGATTCCCCCGGTGGAGCGCTCTGTTGCGATGCAACTGTGTTCTCCGAGCGCCTCCTCTCGTGGTAATCCTAAGCACCCGTCCAAGGCCTGCAGATTCTCGTCATCTATGGTGGTGAGGTAAACCCAAAAACCAAAGTCAGTACGCGGTTCTCCCATTCGGGTTGGCTCTGTCTCCTCGCGTCTTTACGAAGGTCGTCAAGGCAGCCCTTGTTCCCCTACGCGAACACGGGGTTCGCATCCTGAATTACCTCGATGACTGGCTAATATTAGCTCACTCTTGAGTCCAGGTTTGCGAACACAGAGACCTAGTGCTCCGGCACCTAGCCCTGTCTGGGCCTTCAGGTCAACTGGGAGAAGAGCAAACTTTGCCCCGTGCAGAGGATTCCGTGCAGAGGGCCTCTTTTCTCGGTATGGAGATAGACTCGGTCGCCATGTCCGCGCAGCTTACGAGCGAGCGCGCACACTCACTGCTGACTTGTCTTCGACAGTTCGAGGGCAAGAGTGCGGTCCCACTGAAACTTTTTCAGAGGCTCCTGGGGCATATGGCATCCGCAACTGCGGCAACGCCACTCGGATTGCTTCATATGAGACCGCTTCAGCTGTGGCTTCACGATCGAGTCCCGAGGTGGGCATGGCATCGCGGTATGCTCAGAGTTCCAGTAACTCCGACCTGCCGTCAGACCTTCACCCCGTGGCGGAACCTCAGCTTTCTACGGCCCGGAGTTCCCCTAGAACGAGTTTCCAGGCATGTTGTTGTCTCCACAGATGCCTCTGCCACGGGCTGGGGCGTCATGTGCAATGGACATGCAGCCGCGGGCTCCTGGACAGGACCCCAGCGCCTCATGCATGTCAATTGCCTCGAGTTGCTGGCAGTACGCCTTGCCCTGGACCGCTTCCATGCGTTGCTCCAGGGTCAACACGTACTAGTCCGTTCAGACAATACCGCGACAGTAGCGTACATCAACCGTCAGGGTGGTCTACGCTCTCGCCGTATGTCGCAACTCGCACGCCACCTCCTCTTATGGAGTCAGAAGCACCTGAGGTCCCTTCGTTCTATTTACATTCCAGGAGAGCAGAACCTTGCAGCCGACGAGCTGTCACGGCTCCGGCCAACCTCTGGCGAATGGCGACTCCATCCCCAGTCGGTCCAGCTGATATAGGACCAGTTCGGGGACGCACAGATAGATCTGTTTGCCTCCTACGAATCATCCCATTGCGCCCTGTATTACTCCCTGTCCGAGGGCACGCTCGGCACGGACGCACTGGCGCACAGCTGGCCGCAGGGCCAACGCAAGTATGCATTTCCCCCAGTGAGCCTTCTCGCACGGACTCTGTGCAAGATCAAGGAGGACGAGGAGCAGGTTATTTTGGTCGCCCCATACTGGCCCACCAAGACCTGGTTCTCCAAACTGATACTCCTCGCGACAGCACCTCCTTGGCCAATTCCTCTGAGGAATGACCTCCTTTCTCAGAGACGGGGCACCCTATGGCACCCTCGTCCTGATCTTTGGAGACTCCACGTGTGGCTCCTGGACGGGACGAGGCAGGTTTGAGTACCCTGCCACCTGCGGTGGCGGCTACCATCACTTCCGCTAGAGCGTTGTCCACGAGACACGTCTACGCGTTGAAGTGGAACCTCTTCGTCAACTGGTGCTCTTCTCGCCGAGAACACCCCAGGAGATGCTCGATCAGTGTCGTGCTTTCCTTCCTGCAAGACGGGTTGGAGCGAAGGCTGTCTCTCTCCACCCTGAAGGTGTATGTGGCCGCTATTGCCGCATATCACGATGCAGTTGAAGGTAAGTCTCTGGGAAAGCACTCAGGTTCCTGAGAGGAGCGAGGAGACTGAATCCTCCTCGCCCTCCTCTCGTACCCTCTTGGGACCTCTCAGTGGTCTTAAATGCCCTGCAGAGGGCTCCCTTTGAGCCTCTGCAATCAGTTGAGATTAAGTTCCTGTCGATGAAGACAGTGCTCCTGGTTGCACTGGCCTCCATCAAGAGGGTGGGGGAACTGCACGCATTCTCCGTTGACGAAGCGTGCCTGGAATTCGGGCCGGCCTACTCTCACGTGATCCTGAGACCCCGGCCTGGATATGTGCCCAAGGTTCCTACCACTCCCTTCCCCTGGAGGAGGCAGACCCAGCCTTGGCACTGCTCTGTCCAGTACGCGCCCTCTGTGCTTACGTAGACAGAACGCAGTGTTTCAGGACCTCAGACCAGATCTTAGTCTGTTATGGTGGGAGCCAGAAGGGAAGGGCTCTCTCGAAGCAGAGGTTGTCTCACTGGATAGTGGACACCATTGCTTTGGCTTACCAACAGCAAGGTCGACCGTGCCCCCTTGGTGTGACAGCGCACTCCACCCGGAGTGTGGCTTCCTCTTGGGCTCTAGCGCATGGCGCCTCGCTGGCAGACATCTGCAGAGCTGCAGGCTGGGCGACACCCAACACATTCGCCAGATTCTATAATCTCCGAGTGGAGCCTGTGTCCTCTCTTGTACTCGCTCACCCGGCCAGTACTGGACCCGTTCAGGTGTCTTCGCTTGCTCGCCATTCCACTCCACGGACTGGATAAGTGAGATTATTCCTCAGCTGAGCCTTCTATTGAAGCCCTGAGTTCCTCCAGCACTGTTGATGCTGGCGCCAGTGTTATTGCCTGGGCGTCGGCTAGGTGCCTCCGTGTGCATGGTTCCTGCTAGTAACCCCCACATGTGTACTTCCACTGTAAGCCTCTCTGAGCATGTGTCTTCCCTCAGCAAGCCACCTTGCCACTCCTGGAGTTGAAATTCTAGCCACCCTACGGGTTGGTACTCCAGTGTTCCTCCATATGTAGCCCCCTTGGGCCATATGTGTATTCGTAAGTCCTCCCTATGGGTAGGCATACTGCGGCATTTCTCCTCTGAGATATGCTCCCCAGTGTACCTTGGTATTCCTGTGCTAAGTAGGACTCCTCGTGCGTGCTAAGTTCACGACAGGGGATCAGACTTTCGCAGGGCACTGGAAGACAGCTTTGAAGGTGGCGTGATTACACGGGGGACCCCCATTCTCCGTCATCCGACGTAACTTGGAGTGACTACGAAAGGGAACGTCTCAGTTACGGATGTAACCCTAGTTCCCTGAGTAGGGAACGGAGACGTTACGTCTCCCTGCCACTTCCGCTGTTCAGTCTCGGCTCCTCAGCGAAGACATACTGCGTTTACGTCCGCATCCTCCTTTCATACCCACGTGGTGGGCGGGGATACGCTGTGCAAATTCCGCAGACCCATGGCATTTCTTTGCCATTGGCTCGTTTTTTAATACTCGAAGAGGACTGGCTTTCTAGGCGAAACCCCCATTCTCCGTCATCCGACGGAACGTCTCCGTTCCCTACTCAGGGAGACGTTCTCTCTATAGAGGGAACGAGTACTGCGTAATATCTTACGCTATGGGGAAAACAACTTTTCCACGAGATATTGAAGCCAAAAATTATCCTTAATTTTGATTTCATGTAAAAAGCTGTGCAGCAGCATGCAGACATAGGCAAGACGGCTCGCGCGCCTATTGGCTGCCCTGCGGCAACAGCAGCAGCCTATCGAGAGAGGCCCTGCGGGACGTGATACCCAATGGGGGCGCTTCGCGCCCATTTTGTCACGTCCCGCCAGAATAGGCGTGGCCTTGGCCTATAAATACACTCGACAGGCTGATACAAACTGGTTTTCATCGCTGAAGCGAACCAGTGCTGTTGTATGCATGGCAAGATATGCAGTACTCGTAACCTAACGTAACCGAGTACGTTCTCTTACGAGAGTATCTCTCGTACTGCGTAATATCTTACGCTATGGGGAACACAATGCAACACGCCGTGCGTACTGGGATCCGACACCAAAGTCCCAAGGGCAGTAGCCCGGGGCTCATATAGTGCATAATCACCGTAGACTCACAGAGAGTCGGAGAAGAGAGGCTACAAGCATCATTCCCCATGAAATAGCATCCCACAGGAGCTAGTTATGTTAACAGTGTTTCACGCAGACAGGGTGAACGTGAACGGGTTATTCAACACCCATGGAACTGTTTTATCGATCAGTGAGCGATGCCCAAGCAAAACTCAGCATTCTGCGCCGGCGCAGCGGGGCAGATAGTACTGAATTCTAGACCGACAGCAGCTTGGCCTGTAAGGCGGGAACCTCTAGGTTATAAAACCTTATAAATGTAGACGGCGAGGCCCAGCCTGCCGCCATACAGATATCTTGCAAGGGAATCCCGCTAGACCACGCCCACGATGAGGCCACACCTCTCGTGGAGTGCGCTCTGACACCCAAAGGACATTGCAGGCCCTTAGATGTGTAAGCCAGCGCTATGGCATCAACTATCCATCTGGATAGGCTCTATTTTGATGCGGCCAGTCCCTTGGAGCGCCCGCCAAACAAAACAAAGAGCTGCTCGGTCTGTCTGAAGACAGATGAGTGGGACACATAAGCTCTCAGCGCCCTGACGGGGCAGAGGAGATTAGCATCCTCCTCCTCATTATTCACCGGGAGGGCGCACAGGGAAATAACCTGGGCCCTGAACGGTGTGTTGAGGGATTTGGGCACGTACCCGTGCCTTGGTTTGAGTATGACTTTAGAGTCATTAGGCCCAAACTCCATACATGACGCGCTTACTGAAAGCGCTTGTAAGTCCCCTACGCGCTTCACTGAAGCAAGAGCCACAAGAAATACCGTTTTGAAAGACAGGTGTTTCATGGCTGACAAATGGATCGGCTCGAATGGGGCACCTTTCATGGCTTCCAGAACCGTAGAAAGGTCCCACACAGGGACTGAGGGGGTCTGGGAGGATTCAGCCTCCGAGCTCCCCTGAGGAATCTTACGACCAGGTCGTTTTTCCCCAGACTGACTGGCCAGACGTTGGTTTTGCAAACGCTGCTATGGCCGCCACGTATACTTTGAGCGTGGATGGGGTTCTACCCTTATCCAGCAGCTCCTGAAGGAAGGAGAGCACTTCCGTAACCCCGCAGTCTACGGGTGAAAAGCCCTGAGCTTGACACCAGGTAGAGAACACTGACCATTTCGAGGCGTAGAGCCGTCTAGTAGACGGGGCTCTAGCCTGCGTGATCGTGTTTTGCACTCCCTCCGGGAGGTTAGCGGGTACCCGTTGATGGCCCATGCGTGTAGGGACCATAAATCCGGGCGAGGATGCCAAATCGAGCCCTTTGCCTGAGAGAGGAGGTCTCTCCTCACCGGTATAGGCCATGGGGCAGTGCTGGTCAGCTGCATCAGGACTGGGAACCAAATCTGGTTCGTCCAGAGCGGAGCCACGAGCAGCACTGGGCATCCGTTTTCCCTGATTCGTTCCAGCACTTGAAGCAGGAGCGAGACGGGGGGGAAAGCATAGAGGGGGCAGCGGGGCCATACGTGGGCCAGCGCATCCCTGCACTTGGAGAAAAAGTCCGGGAACAGTGAGCGTTTTCCTGGGACGCGAACAGGTTCACCTGCGCTCTGCCGAATGTCTCCCACAGCAGTTGGATCGTCTGCGGGTGCAGCGACCATTCCCCTGCTGGGACATTGTCCCTGGACAGTCTGTCTGGCCCCAGATTCAGGTGACCAGACACATGCGCTGCTTTCAGTGAAAGCAGGTTGTGCTGAGCCCAGACCAGGAGGCGTTCCGTCAGCCTGTAAAGGTTTCGGGACCTGACGCCGATTTATGTATGCCACCACTGACATGTTGTCCGACCGGACTAGGACGTGGTGGCCTTTTATCTGGGGACAAAAACGCCGTAGCCCGTTGTCGACTGCCAGCATTTCCAGACAGTTTATGTGTAGAAGCTTTTCCCGTTCCAACCACTGGCCAAAGAACGGTCTGCCCTCGAGCAGCGCTCCCCATCCCGAGGTGGAGGCGTCCGTAGACACCACCGTCACACTCGAGGGAGTCCCCAGACTCACGCCTGACTGATACCAGTCGGCTATTTTCCACGGTTCCACAGCCGAAACGCATTTCATGTCGACCCTGAGGCGGAACAGACCAGGGGTCCACGCCCGGGGTGGAACTCACGCTTTCAGCCATAACTGCAGTGGGCGCATGCGAAGCAGGCCCAGCTGAAGTACCGAAGGTGCTGAGGCCATGAGACCCAGCATTTTCTGAACCTTTTGAGCGGGACTATAGAGCCGCGGCGGAAGGATTTCGCGGCGCGCTGAATGTCCAGTCCGCGCTCCGGCGACAGACGTGCTGTCATAGACAGCGAGTCCAGCACTGTTCCCAGAAAATAAATTTTCTGGCTGGGAAACAGCGAACTCTTCGCCTAATTGACTGTAAGACCCAGTCTCTCGAGATGCTCGAGTAATGTGGCCCTGTGTTCTATGAGCTCTGAGTGTGATCGAGCTAGAATCAGCCAATCGTCCAAGTAGTTCAAAACTCGCATGCCCTGAAGTCTCAGGGGTGCGAGAGCCGCGTCCATGCACTTCGTAAATGTACGGGGTGCTAGGGACAGGCCGAACGGTAGGACTGTGTATTGATATGCCTGGCCCTCGAAGGCGAATCTCAAGAAACGCCTGTGACGTTACGCAATCTGTATTTGGAAATAGGCGTCTTTCAGATCTATTGACATGAACCAGTCTCCCTGGCGAACTTGCACGAGGATTTTCCTGGTTGTCAGCATTTTGAACTGGCGCTTCAAAAGCGCTTTGTTCAATTGCCGCAGATCTAGAATGGGTCTGAGACCCCCGTCTTTTTTGGGTACCAGAAAATATCTGCTGTATAGCCCCCCTTCGCTCTGAGCCTGAGATAATGGTTATATGGCCCCTTTGCTCAGCAGTTTCGCTACTTCGGCTCGAAGTAGATGAGATACTTCTTTGTTTACCGTGGTTTCGACACGCGCAATGTAACGGCGGGGACGTTGAGCGAACTGTAGCGAATAGCCTCTCTTTATAGTGTTCAACACCCATTCTGATACCCCGGGAAGCTTTGCCCACGCATTTGCGTGAATAGCTAGAGGTAGAATGCGATCCGGGCTCTGGCCGCGGCACAGCGGCGGCTGCAGAGCTTCGGTGTGCTGAGACATAAACACTGTGTTTAAAGTGTGCGAGCCTGGTCGCGCTCGGTTTCTCTATGACAGATTGTGGAGAGAGAGCGAGCGGGACAAACCCTGTGGGTTTTAGCGTGTCTGTGAGAGAATGGGGGCGTGGGACAGCGGCACATTTACTGCACTGAAAACACCGTCGGCTTTCGCTGACTGAATGTGTGTTGGTTTCGTTTTTACAGAAACCGTGGGACACGCATTGTGTAGTGTTTGTGGGCACTGTGCCGTGGGCACATTCACTACGTTTGCACAATCGACATGAGTTGATTTTATTTGTGCTAGCCCTGAACTGTGGCGGGCTCTGTCTGTGTGTGGGAATGGGCACTGTGACGTGGGCATTTTTACAACACTCATAACACCATCGGCTTTGGCCGGGACACCAGAAAATACACTCTTTATTGGATTTATCTGGGTAGCCGTAAAAACGGCTTTTGTGTGCAGGCAAGCGGGTAAATGAACCGGCTTGTCGACCGCTAAATACGCTGGAACAGTCACATTGCATGGAACTGGACGAGCGAAATGTTTCGGTGAAAATCCGGCCGCAGCGAGATTTGAACACCGTCGCTTTCCTAGGATGGCTAGGAAGGCTTTGAGACCTCGGGCTTGATCTCGATCCTCGGCCGGGGCCCGCGCTGAGGGGGGCGGCGTCCAGCAGAGCGAGAGCGCGGTCTCTGTTCTCGGGCCTGGCGGCGCTGAGAAGCGGCGGTGGGTGGTGCGGGCTGTGGCTGTGAGCTCCGGGCAGACGGCTGTTTCGAGCGACCTGCTGCGGAGCTAGAGCGCTTCGGGAGGAAGTGCTTCATAGCCTGCAATGTCTTTTGAACTTCCTGGAATCTGTCCGCGAAATCTTTGACGGCAGATCCGAAGAGGCCCGCTGACGAAATGGGCGCGTCGAGAAACACAGAGCGCTCCGAGTCCGTCATCTCAGACAGCGTTAACAACAAATGTTTCTCAGCCACGGTGAGAGAGGCCATGTTCCGCCCAACGGCCTGTGCAGCAGATTTAGCGGCGCGTAGAGCCAGGTCTGTAGCGCTCCTTAAATGCGCAACGCTGATCAATCCCTCGCCTTCCTCGTCCATTTTTCGGAGAAGGTCGGCCTGGAAGATCTGCAGGATGGCCATTGTGTGTAGCGCCGACACAGCTTGCCCGACGGCGGTGTAAGCGCGACCGTGCATGGCTGACGTCACTCGGCAGGCTTTAGATGGCAACACTGCCTGTGCTCGCCGTCCAGCAGAGGGCGGGCAGAGATGTATTGCTACCGCTGCTTCCACAAGAGGAAGAGAAAGGTACCCTCTATCTTTCCCACCATCCACAGTGGAGAATGCAGCAGAGACAGAAGTACGCATCCTGGCCGAGAAGGGGGCGTTCCAGGACCTCGCGACTTCTTCGTGAAGCTCAGGAAGAAAAGGCGTGGATCTGGACTGTGATGGGGCGTGGTCCTTCTTGAGGAAAAATCCATCCAGTCGGTTGCGCAGGCACCTCCCAGTCTAGGCCGCGGTTTTCGACGGCTTGAGAGAGCAGACGCATCAACTCTGACTCAATGCCAGCCCTTCTTCCAGAAGGCTCGCGAACAGCGGGTGGGAGGTCCACAGAGCTCACCCAATCCTCACTGTCCGACGCCAGGATAGAACAGGCCTCGGCTATTTCGTCGATTTCAATAGCGGAAGCGGTGGCAGACGGCAGCCGCTGTCCGTCGGTGAGTGACTCGAGCGATGCCGGCGAAGCTGGCGGGCGAACCGGCGAGCAGGAGAAGGCTCGGGAGTGCGCTGAGCACGGCGCTTTTTACGGCGCGGCGTAACAGCAGGCTGAAGTGCAGGCTCTGAGAAGGATGCCAGGCGAGTCCTCAGAGTCACCATAGGCAGCAGCTCACAGTGAGGGCATCCGCCGTCAACGAGAGCGAGAGCTGCATGATCCTCACCCAAGCAGGAAACGCAGATGACATGGCGGTCCCCGTCGCTGAGCGTGGCTCGGCACGAGCCGCAGGATTTTTGCATCTTTAAAAAGACGCTAGCTCTTTTAGAATTAATAAAGAGAGTGTGAGTCGCAGCGGCGAACACACACTAGCAGTGAAAAAGGATATCAACGTCGGAAAGCGTAGCAGGTAGGTATTTTTAAAATGTAAGGAGTAGAAAGTAGGCCTACAGATAATTGCGTGAAAATGTAAGGAGTAGAAGTAAAAAGTCGGCTGAAAAATAATTACTCAAGTAAAGTATAGATACCCAAAATTTCTACCTAAGTAAGGTAACGAAGTATTTGTACTTAGTTTATAACAAATATTACATTAACCCTTTCACGCATACGATCACACCGGTGTGATCAGTCTTGGCTGGTCCCTGGAGCGTACGATCACACCGGTGTGATTAGAACGGTCAGTGCATCACGTGATCAACTGCTAAATTCAAACGAGCTTTCGCGCGTTGGCTGGCGCTGAGCCAGAGACGGACGCACTCAGTGCTGTCATATATCACAACTGTTGAGTGTTTTCAACCACATAATGTTTATTTTAGGTTTCAGACATTTAAATACACATAAGTACTAGCAAAACAATGATTTTGAGTTTGTAAAATACACACTGATGTCTATGGAAGCGGCAATAATAATCCTTTCCATTATAATAAAATAAGACGACACGTTTTATTCATATCAGATACACATTGTGTAAGTAGCTTTACATTTGACCCTAGTCTTCTCCCAGTTCACCGGCCACTTACTTTCATGTATTTCGTGGGAAGTGGAGGAATTGACGTGTTGTAAATCCAACAGATCCGATTCTCTGAACTGTACAACAAACTAAAATGGCGCCACCCATTGTGAATACAGCTCAAGTAACGCGATCGTTATAAAGATGTTTAAACAACAAAACCCATCCACTTGCACATATTTGACAATCGGAATATCAGTGTTTCATGCTATAGCTAATACATTTGGGAATAATTTGAATAAAAAAGGAAAAATTACATAAAAGCAGATCCTCATTCATTCAGCGCTGTGTTATGGTTGCGCTGTGTCACGTGACAAGCAATGACGCGTCACCATGGAAACATTAAAGTGACAAGTTCTAAATAACGGTCGCCTTGAAAAACTCACGCTGGGGGGTCAGTTAGAATATTTTAAACTTACGTGTGAAAGGGTTAAAACTACCAATAATGTGGTAAAAGCATGGCAAGTTTTGTGATTACTGTCCTTTACTACACCCATCACAGTAAAACTAAGGTTACTGAGGTTAAAAGCATGGTGAGTGTTGTTTTTACTAATACCACTTTGGAACTAATGGTGCGTTCACGTGCTATGGAACATATGATATTTTCCACTTGTGAATTGGTATTTACCAGTGTGTTGCGTTCAAGTGCTTTTGTTGTCGTAATGTGGTAAAAAGATGGAGATCCAGACCTGTTATTTAGCTAAAACTATTTTAGATTGCTTAAGTCATTGCTACAGCAAGAAAATGATTTATCAAAACTCAAACGGTTAATAATGCTGTATATTTTCTTGATCATGAATAGTACATATTTTTACCATTCACGACTCTCCCGCTCACGTTGCTCTCTGCCACAAAAGGTCAAAGGTTATTATCTCATCTCGGCAACTCATGCATCAAAATATTCTACGAGTTGCCCAGTGGAAAATACCACATGAGGGGGTGTTCATGTGCATTTTCCACGTCGGCTTTTGGTATTTACCATAATTACCATAGCACGTGAACGCACCATAATTGTACTACTTTGAAACTGTTATGAATATGATTAACTGATTGAAGGTATATAGCACGTCACGTGAAATGCATTGTTTAATCACCGTAGTTTAGTAAGGTGTTGAAAGAAAGTAATAAAACGCAAAGCCTCCGTAGAGATGACAGATATAATGCAGTGACAGAACATGAGGGAACTAATCTGATTAATATCAACAAACAGAAAATACATTTTAACAAACATAAGGACAGCGTATTTACGACTACTTTCTAACATCTGGCACACGTGAACTGATGCCAAATATCACAATGTGTTCGGAATGAGACTTCTTCAGCGCAATTTCCAACTGATGAAATTTGCGCCTGTTGTTGACGCCACAGGTTTCCCATTGAAAGCAATGGAGTTCCCAATTCGTCCATAGAGTGACGCAGAGGGGCGCCGTTGGCGTCTTCATTGTGACGACCGGGGGCCCTTGACCATGCTTCAGTTTTTGACGCCTTGGAGTGAGAATGGATAGTTTTAGTATTACATTAACCCTTAAATGCATGAATGTTTCTCCAATCCTTATCACATATTCAAGTCTTTAGCGATCCGGATCTATATATAACATGGATGGATCTCTACCTGTCACGATAATATAAAACTAAACTGTAGATCATTAAACCGTTATGCTGCCTCAGAAGTATGTCCGAAATCAGTTTCCTGAGGTACCTTCATGCGCAGACTCTGCCTGCAAAGTCATTGCCTGATAGGTCAGCTGCCTAAGTTTTCGGACACAGCCTATGAGTGAAACGTGACTTCATCATTGTGTATCAGACATTGCCACCTTGTGGAATAAAGGTGACTTACACTTATTCAGTCATCAAAGATTTTAAATGAATCATCAAATTATTGTTACACTGTTACACACCTCGGGTAATTAGCAACCCTATCATTTTTTTTTTACAAAAAATGAATGGGAAAACAGGCATTCTTTTAACATTTTTTGTCTTGTTATATTGTTTATAATTAATTGATTGAGGAATACTAAGAAGGTTGATGCCTAACTTTAAAAAATGAATGGGGATTAGGGTAATGTGGTAAATGTGGATAATGTGGACCCGAGGTATGTGTTTAAGGGTTAATGACACTTTTAAAATATGTAAATATTAATAAGAATTATATCAATATCCTTTATACATTCTGTAAAAGCTTATCCGGGGAAACATAGCAAATGCAATCCTGCACATATATCTAAATTTGTTTAGGAAATTATTTAGGAGAAATGAAAACAGAACAAAATTAAACAGTTGCTGTCATAAGTGTCACGGGTGGCTTGCAGCAAGCACAAATAAGACACTGGAGTCTTTATTTAACCCGTAAGACATGTAGAGCTATAAATATAGGGTTTGAAAAAAGGAAACCAAACTAGACATAGGACCAAACTAATACGTAGCTATAGAAACAAACCAAGGAAACTGAGCAGGGAAACAGGAACTAAAGGAAACAAAACAGAATATCAGTCCAGAATGGATCATAAACCTGACATAAATGTATGCAAATTACAAATTATAAAATAGTAATCCATGAGAAATCTTTGAGTTCATTTGAAATATCATATTTTATATTGCAGACTTTGGTAGCTTGGCAAATTTGATCACCGTGTGAGTCACTGTTTAGAAACTTTATAGATCCAACATGATTAGATTTTTTTATTTACTCTTAGGAGAAGAACGTGAAGTGCAGGAGAGCCAAAAGTCTCTATTTTCTTGTCATTCTAATTGTTGTCTATGAGAAGCAACATACCTATAAAAGAGATGGTTTTCAGGTGGGGCCAAACATCGGAATGACTTGGAATGCCAAGAGATTTCAAATGAGAATGTGTGCATTTCCGTCTTTTGAAAGGGATTTGATGAGATTAAGGCCTGGAGGGAATTAAATGGAAGGAGGTGTGGAAAAGCCTCATTCTTTTCAGGTCTCATCCAGGCAAGACCTTTAACTTGGATTTGCATTTGGGCTAAACTAAATGAACTCCTCCCAGCTGTGTTCTAGAGCAAGTATGCATACTCATATACGCACAACTCCTGCCAAAGCTCTGTAATCCTTTTTTACCACTGCAGTGCAGATAGAATTCCAGCAGTCTATTCAGCCTCAATTCAGTTTTCAATTCCAAGGTGATTTTATTGGAAACGGCGGCAGCACAAGTTGCCAAAACAATTAACAAAAAAGGCTTGCTTTACGGAGAAATGACGTAGTCTGTGGAAAACATATATATTCTGATCAATAATTCTCATTTCCTCTTCATCCCCCCATAGAAACCTAGAAAACAATCTCGAGCATGTGTGTCAAAGGGATTCTGTTTGGCAGATCAGATTAAAGTATAGATTTGTTTCTTTATTAGTGTTATCCAGTGTTGAATCACTGCCGTTGACCCTCAATGGCAAAGGCTTATTGAAACACATAAGCCTCTGTGAGTTTGATACATATCAGGTGACAAAAGCCACCATACCTCAATTCCCCCATGATGCAAAGTCTCAGAGGAATTATAGCCTTTTTTAGTTAAACTCTTTAGGAGATAAAGTGTTGCTAAACAAGAATAAACACAGGTGTTAACAAAGATTTGATAATAAAGATGGGATTTAGCTGTTGACTTATATGCAGGGTCCAAAATTAACATTCACACCAGATGAAAGTTTACTTTGGAAGTAAATAAATTAATTATAATAACTATAATATAATAAATTGTATAATGTCATATAATATAATACATATAAACTTTTTAATAAACTTGAAGGCAAAATTATGTGGTTTAAATTTGTGTCTTAGATTTTGAACTGGTGCTGAAGTGTTTAATGTTTTGCCGTGGCTCATCTGTAAGGGCAGGTGGCCCCACCAAAATATTCATCCAAACATGGACCTCTATATACACTGAATTAATAATAAATTGTAAATGTATTCAGCATGCTGCAACAATTTTTTTAGACTATTTTAAGTCATAAAGTGAGCAGGATATATTAAAATTTAACACATGGATTTAGCAGGCATGTATCATGATACTAAGTGGGGCAGCCAGTTTCGAAGCTTTCCCCAGCTCTACAGCGTCCCTCAATTTTACAATCTAAATCTGTGGTGAAAAACAGAACTGCAGCATGCCCTAATTGAAAAATCCCGCCCTCGAACGGTCCTCGTCCAATCATAGCTCAGCAACTATAACTAAGGAGAAGGACCCCCGTCAAACATTGCAATTTCAGCAAGATGGTGAAACGATGCGCCTATGGCACCTGCAAGTCTGACACCAGGTATCCCAGAAGTTTAGAGGGAGGGGTTGTTTTTTTTTGCCTTTCCAAAGCCCAAGACCCAAGCGGAAAGATGCCGACAATGGATTAAGCAGTGTGGGAGACCTCACCCACAGCTAAATGCCTAGAAGATTAATAAGCATACATATGTCTGCTCTAAGGTAAGTAAAGCTAGCGAGCTAACTTAGCATATCAATTAGCAGTTTAAATAGCTATGTACATACAATTTGTAAAACTTGACTTAAGTTAACAGTTCAGTTCAGTTCAGTAATACTTTATTTATCCCCAAGGGGAAATTCTTTGTCACAGTTGCCCACATATATAATAAACAACAATAAAGATTATAAAAGCATTTCCGTTATTTGCATATGTTATAATAAACATATTCATTAAATCTAATGTTCCAGTGAACAAGGAAATAAATAACAACAAGAATATAACACATTAATTTTAAAACAGATCACATTAAACAGATAATGTTGCGAAGCAACCAAAATATTAACAATTTAAAACTAACGGTAACACTTTATTTTAAGGTGCTTGTAATAAGCAGTAATTAACAGTTAATAAGACACTTATAAGACCTTATAAGATGCATATAAGATGCATATAAGCATTAACTAATAATAATAAATAAATTCAATTAAATAATACATTTCTCAAGTATCAATACATTGCACTTTTAGAACAGCCGAACAAACATAAATGGTAACACAAACTCCCAGTCACTTAAAAATTGACCTTCCCAAGAGAGAGTAGTTTCCCTGATCTCTTCAGGGCCTGGACCTTTAATTAACCCTTATATGAAGTAGTTAATGCTTATATGCATCTTATATGCATCTTATAAGGTCTTATACGTGTCTTATTATCTGTTAATTACTGCTTATTACAAGCACCTTAAAATAAAGTGCTACCAAACTAACTAATGGTTCCTGTGTCAGACACTTAGAGGTAAGAATTATAAAGATTGATGGCCACTGGCAGAAATGACTTCCTGTGGTGCTCAGTGGTGCATTTTGGTAGAATAAGTCTTGCACTGAAAGTGCTCCTGTGTTTGAGTAGCAAATCATAGAGTGGATGGGAGACATTATCCAAGATGACATTCAGTTTGGACAGCATCCTCCTCTCTGACACCACTGATTAGGAGTCCAGCTCAACCCCCACCACATTACCGGCTTTACAGATCAATTTATTCAGTTTATTCGCATCTGCCTCCCTCAGTCTGCTACCCCAGCATGCGACCGCATATAGGATAGCACTAGCTACCACCGATTCGTAAAACATCCTCAGCATCGTCCTGTCAATGTTAAAGGACTTTAGCCTCCTCAAAAAATAGAGACGGCTTTGGCCCTTCTTGTAAAGTGCTTGAGTGTTCTTGGCCAAGTTCAGTTTATTGTCTATATGCACTCCCAGGTATTTATAATCCTCCACAATGTCCACAGGGACCCCCCGGATTGAAACAGGGGTCACTGGTATCTTTGTTCTCCTTAGATCCACAACAAGTTCTTTGGTCTTTGTCACGTTGAGCTGCAGATGGTTCTGATCACACCATGTAACAAAGTCCCTCACCACAGCTCTATACTCAGTCTCGTCACCCTTACTGATACATCCAACCACAACAGAATCGTCAGAAAACTTCTGAAGATGGCAAGATTGTGTGATAGTTGAAGTCGGTGGTGTAAATAGTGAAGAGGAAGGGAGAGAGTACAGTCCCCTGTGGGGCCCCGGTATTGCTGATCATGATGTCTGATACACAGTGTTGAAGGCGTACATACTGTGGTCTTCCAGTCAGGTAGTCAACAATCCAGGACACGTGGGGGGCATCCACCTTCATTGCTGTCAGCTTCTCACCCAGCAAGGCCAGCCGGATGGTGTTGAAAGCACTGGAGAAGTCAAAAAACATGATCCTCGCAGTGCTAACCGGCTTGTCCAGGTGGGCGTAGATGCGATTGAGCAGGAAGATGATGGCATCCTCTACTCCCAGTCGAGGCTAGTAGGCGAACTGGAGTGGGTCCAGTATAGATTTAACTATGGGCAGCAGCTGGTCCAGGACCAGTCTCTCCAGGGTCTTCATCATGTGGGAGGTCAGTGCCATGGGTCTGTATTCTTTGAAGTAACTTGGACGAGGCGTCTTTGGCACAGGAATGAGGCAAGATGTTTTCCACAGCACAGGGACTCTTTGGAGACTCAGGTTGAAGACACGATTAAGCACTCCACATAGCTGGGAGGCACAGGCTTTGAGCACTCCAGGATGCACACCATCAGGGCCAGCAGCCTTATTAGAGTGTAGTCTCCTCAATTGTCTTCTTACCTGGTCCAAAGTCAGACACACAGAATTCAGCGGTGGAGAAGGGGGAGAGTTGGAGTCATCATGCTGAAGAGAGCTATTAATAATCTGAGGGCCGGAGGAATGGGGGTGTAAGAATCTCCCAGGGGGAGGGGGGAGGACAATGAGGTAGAGGAGGAGGGGAGAGTAGTTGGATTGAAGGTGTGACTGCTGCTGAGTTAATAGGTGGATTAAAAGGAGACACATTATCAAATCTGTTGAAAAACAGATTAAGTTCATTGGCCCTGTCCAAACTGCCCTCAACCCCTCTGCTGCCAGTCTGTCTGAAGCCAGTGATGTTCCTCATACCATTCCAGACCTCCCTCATGTTGTTCTGCTGGAGTTTATACTCCAGCCTCCTCCTATACTTCTCCTTAGCCTCCCTGATCTTCACCTTCAGATCCCCCTGAATGGCCTTCATCTCCTCCTTTTTTCCCGTCTTTATACGCCCTCCTCTTGGCATTCAAGATTTCCTTGTTGTGGTTGTGGTTGTGGTTCTATATAGCATTATTATCGAAAGTAGTAAAGTTAGAACATTAGATACTTTATTATTCCGTAGGAAATTCAGGCAGCCTGTAAGGTTGCTGTTTGCCTGTCAAGCACATATTGCTATCGACACAGATAATTTAGTAAGAGGTTGATGGTCACTGGAGGCTATAAAATCTGTAAAACTGAACTTAACAGTTGTGATTCCATCTAACATTGTTACAACAAGGCTGTGCTGGTTACATTGCAAGAAAAGGTCATGAGGTTTCTCATTCTTGGACTGAGACCGGTAAACCTTTGCCTCGATTGTTGTAATATTCCCGTCTTTGCTTATTTTAACATTTTGGACATATCCCTCCACTGCATATTGCAGCCCTTTTTGTCGTGCCCTGGAGGATATGTCTGCTGCATTACTCCAAAACCAATCACTTATACCAATAGGTATGGAGCTCAACCCATGTCACGATTCTGCCCTCTTGTCATTCTCTTTCTCTACTCATGGGGCAGGATCATGACAGACCCATGTTATGTGTGCAGGCATATGGCCTTGTGTTTGGGCTGTGTGCTTGCGGTGTCTCGTTCTCTTGCCCTGCTCACTTGTTATCCTCGTTTTTTCATTATTGCTTCATCTGTGTCACCTGCTGTTAATGTCTGTGTCTCCCTATTTAACCCCCTTGTGTTTGCTGTCCTGTGCTGGTTCATTGTCATTCATTGTGAGATACTACCTGAGAGTATGCTGTCTAAGTAAATAGTCTTGTATAGTTTTTGATTTTGTATTAGTTGTCTGTTTAAAGTCTAGTCTTTGTCAAGTGTAGTCTATTTTAGTCATCCCTCGTTTGTCTTGCCTTTGTTTTGCCCCCTCGTGGGTTTTGCTTTCCCCTGTTTTTTGTTATCAATAAACGTTGTGTGATTGCATACCGTCTGCACTTGGGTTCATCTGCTATCCTCATAACAGAATGAACCAGCCAGGAAAGAACCCAGCAGACAGTGTGTCCTCCCAGCTCCAGCGACAGTCGGAGTTCCGTGAACAATGCTGATTGTTGGCTCCCACCGACAGAAAGAGGGTCAACCTTCCATCCCTGTCCCAGGGTGAGCGGATCCTGAGAGAATATGCCCAACTTTGGGATTGTTTCTCCCGGGAGGAGCCGCAGGATTCTTCCTCTAGGTCTCCACCTTCGTCCTGTCTACCAGTGATTCCGGAGGGTCGTTTGCTAGCCGTCGCAACGCTTGGGGACCAGGCTCGTTCCACCACATCTCCCGAGGTGCCAACCGTTCCTAGCAGTCTCCGTGGTAAACGGGGTAGACGTTTATCCTGGGAGTCTGCTTCTGAGTCCTCAGCGACGGAGTCAACCCTGCCTGAGACTGTCATTCCACCACCAGTCACAGTCCCTGCTGTGCTTCCCCAACCGGTCACTAGCCCGGCTTTGGTCTCTGCTCCGCGACCCAGAAGAAAGAGAAGGAGGAAGGGAGTTCCCTGTCCTCCGTTGCAGTCTTCCCCTGGGCCCGTGTTGTCTCCCCAACCCGCCACTGCAGTGAGTGCTGTTCCCGAGTCTGCAGCAGAGAGCGCTGTTCCTGTGTCTGCAGCAGAGAGCGCTGTTCCCGAGTCTGCAGCAGAGAGCGCTGTTCCCGAGTCTGCAGCAGAGAGCGCTGTTCCTGAGTCTGCAGCAGAGAGCGCTGTTCCCGAGTCTGCAGCAGAGAGCGCTATTCCAACGCCAGCTGCAGAGTGCGATGTTCCTGAGGCAGCTGCACAGAATGCTATCCCGGAGTCGGTTGCTGTGGTCTCTATTCCCGAGTCAGATTGTCGAAGCGCTACTTCCGAGTCGGATGTGAGGAGCGCTGGTTCTGGTTCGACTGCGGAACTCTTTGTCCACGTTCCAGCTTCGCAACCTGCTGCAGCATCGCCTCTCTCCTCCCCACGGCCACCTCCTAAACCGCCTGTCATGTTTTCTGCTGTCACCCCCGTCGCTTCTCAGTCTCGGACTGTTTCCACCAAGACCTCTCCTCGTGTGTCCCCGCCCAAGCCTGCCCGGATTCCTCGTCCCCAGCCCTCATCCCGTAAACCCAAGACCCCTAGTCCACCTTTTCACCCTCGACTACCTCCCACGAACTCTCTTGTTCCTCTGCCCCCCCTCCAGTGTTTGTTGTTCTTATTGATGCACCCTAACCCTGTTGTCATGTATTCGTGTATGCCGTTGCTCTTATTTGTCATGTTTTGTTGGATTGTGTCTGTTACCCAGTCTGTCATGTCTCACGTTTGATGTTCTCTTGAGGAGCGTCTTGAAGCCGCTCCTTAAGAGGGGGATTCTGTCACGATTCTGCCCTCTTGTCATTCTCTTTCTCTACTCATGGGGCAGGATCATGACAGACCCATGTTATGTGTGCAGGCAAATGGCCTTGTGTTAAGGCTGTGTGCTTGCGGTGTCTCGTTCTCTTGCCCCGCCCCCTTGTTATCCTCGTTTTGTCTTCATTGCTTCATCTGTGTCACCTGCTGCCAATGTATGTGTCTCCCTATTTAATCCCCTTGTGTTTGCTGTCCTGTGCTGGTTCATTGTGAGATACTACCTGTGAGTATGCTGTCTTAGTAAATAGTCTTGTATAGTTTTTGATCTTGTATTAGTTGTCTGTTTAAAGTCTAGTCTTTGTCAAGTGTAGTCTAGTTTAGTCATCCCTCTTGCCTTTGTTTTGCCCCCTCGTGGGTTTTGCTTTCCCCTGTTTTCTGTTCTCAATAAACGTTGTGTGATTGCATACCGTCTGCACTTGGGTTCATCTGCTATCCTCATAACAACCCAGCCATGGCTATGTGTCTGGTTCTCAATTGTTTGACGGGCATAGTAACAATAACTAGGGGGCGTGGCTTTTGCGAACGGTCAATTGAGAGCTATTGGGGCAGATTTTAGACTGCCCCGCTTATTTTCACATTACCTCAGGTAAACCTAGCTCCAGACCAAGACGATATCAGTCCGCTTCAGCTACTATGTGTCTGGATCAGGTCAGTAACTAGTTGGCATCTGTTCTTCATTTGTGGAGTAGCATATCAAATTAATTAATAAATCCTTTAGTTTAAACTTGTTCATGTGAAGCCTTTTTATACAGCAGTTCTGTTGTGTTTGTTCTGAGAATGGCCATCCATTTTTTGACCGGGAACATCATAAGTGTGACTCTGTGCCATTATGTACAAACTAAATGTTTTTCAAAACAAACTTCCTGGTGAAACATTAAAGTAGACTAGTGTGATCAAAAGTGGCATTTTTTTCATATTTTATATAATATTTCCAAAATTATTAAAAAATTATGCTTTTTTTTGCTCTAAAAATGAGATGCCTACTCTCAGATAAATGCGGCCTATGATTAATCAGATGCAAATAGAAATATAAAACTAGTCCTAATTGAAAGAAAACAAGTTGACAAAAAGATTGAATCCAATATTGAGTGATGATATCTTAACAAGTGATTTATAAGCTACTTTTAATAGGCCAGTCATTTTTGAATAGGAACGTCACAAGTGTTATAGGGTTTTTAACACAACACAACATGGGCGTAGGTTTGGTCTCAGCTTTGGTGGGGACATCCCCATACCCCCCATATACCCCCCCCCCCCCCCCCCCCCCCCCTGTTACTTAAGATAAGTAACAGTGCTTTAATGGCGATTTCCTTTGTCATTTCAGAATATCACAATACAGAAGTGAATCTGCTTCATCTCATTATATTGTATCCTGACCCCGATACACCATCCTGTATACTGTCAATAAAGAGCTAGTATAACTGTATAATCTAAAAAATGCAAACCTGAGGCTGTGTAATGCTGAACAACCAAACATTTTATTTAACATAAATTCTTATGTACATTAGTATTTACACTAACAAAAAATACTGTCACAAGGAAGTACTTTCAGAACTTGTGGAGCAAAACAAATCTAAATAAATAAATATAATAACCTTTTTCTATTATAAACACTTTTTACCCTCCAGTACTCCAGTATTCTATTAATACTAAAATTGTATCTTCTATTCTATATCAATTTCTATTGATATATTCTATTCTTAAAAAAAAAAGGAAAAAAAAGGTGCATTAGATTAAACTGGGAAGGGTCATAGAACTTGCATATTGTTATCCTAGGTTTACTGCTTCTATTGTTCTCAATTGTAAGTTGCTTTGGATAAAAAGTGTCTGCTAAATGAATAAATGTAAATCTGTTGTGGTTTGATGCTGTCTTTCCTGCATACAAAATGGTTAATTCATTTTGTAGTCTATCCTATGGCTATAAGTTTAACCCTCCTACCAGATATTGTTATTTGGATATTATCAATCAAATAATGATTCATTATATTTGAATAACCAACAGTGTTAACTTTTGCCTTTTTAACATTGCCAACATGTTTTTCCAGCACATGTGTCTAGCAAGTAGGCTACACTCACAAATACATTACATACACAGAATGTAGAAACGAAAAATGTCTCAGATGATCCACTGTTTATGACTGCAAGATTCTAATAAAGGTAGGCTAATTAACATTCAGTGACTTGCTAACGTAGCATTCTATCATGATAGCGCGACTTCTATGAGTCTATCCGTGCAGCACACCCCTAATTAATGCTCCTAACCTTGAAAGATTGCAGAAGCTAGGTTTAACTGTAACAATATCCTGGGTAACCAGGATCACCAGTTAATACTATTTTCCACAGTAGAATCTGCATTTGAAAGCCTGGTCAGTCACTACTACTGCTAGTTATTTGTGTGGCTAGTTATTTTGCCTACTTACACTCTGCTTTATGAAAAAGCTTCGTATGTGTCCCCTTTCTTCTTCTTGGGTGACATAGCTGATCTACAAAGTACAAAAAGGGGCAAAGAAACGGAATATTAAAATGTTTTACTCTGGCCTTTGTATATGGCAGGCAGAGAGACAGCCCTGGTAACTTACCGTCGGCGTCGTCACGCGCGCACACACACACTCCACCCGCTCGCTACCAGTGAGTGCAAGCACAAAAAGTAGTCCCGGCCCGCGCGTGTAGCCTGCCTGTCAGATACCCCGCCGCCAATCAAATTACAGC
Source organism: Tiaroga cobitis (assembly GCA_030578255.1). NCBI lineage: Eukaryota > Metazoa > Chordata > Actinopteri > Cypriniformes > Leuciscidae > Tiaroga > Tiaroga cobitis. The sequence goes on from CM060608.1 coordinate 7,537,482, forward strand.
GTATCTTGTACTGTCGTCGTCCTGGCCGTTGGAATCGATCCAAATAGCAGCGCAAAGATCCAAATGCAGCGCAAATATCAAAATAGCAGTTCAAAGGAGTTTGCTAAATATTGGTGGGGACAAATTTGTCATCTCAAAATATTGGTGGGGACTAGTACCTAGCGTCCCCCCCTAAACCTACGCCCTTGCAACACAATGGTTAAGGTATTCGAGGTGTGTCATAAATTCAGCGAAGACAAACTTTGTTTCAGGTGCCGCTTTTTCAGTTTCAGTTGAAAAATAATCCAGTTTTAAAATAATGAGCTTCTCACTGCAATCAGATTCAAAGTTCCCTCTCCTCTCCACTTTGATTAGTTTTCTTCTATTTTACACATATATTCCTGCCATGAGTGCCGCAAACACAACCCAACACTCGTTTAACACCATTGTGCTTTTGCTTCAAAATTGCACCACAATGCATTGGGTCTAACAGTACGAAACCGTAATACATAAGTACAGTAGATTACTGTTGAAAATTGTCTGAAAATTAACAGCAGTTTGTTACTGTGCAAATTGTTGCCCAGAATGCATTGTTTTCTACAGTACATTACTGTTTTAATGGAAAAGAGTATGTTACTTTCAGAAATTGGCTGTTTTTTACAGCATTTTTTTTTACAGTGTATTGTTTTCATTTGAAAACGCATCTATTTCTCTTCTATTTGGACTTCCTTCCACACTGAGATGGCGTTTTTGTCCTGAGAAAACACCTTTTTGAAAACGATTTTTGAGGTGGATTAATTTGATAACACAATTTTCGCATTGGAGTGTGGACTGAAAGTATTTGAAGTATTTGAGGTATTTGAAAACGATGATGCATGTTTAGTCATGTGACACATAATTATACCGACAGATATGTATGTTTATACCGTTATGTACTATTCACTTTCACACTCTTACTAAAGATACAGTATGTTACTTTGTACACTCTTCATATCACAGTCCTGCAAAGATAACAGAAAATTCGCAGTTGCTGTCCTGCGTCAAAACATGAGAGCAGTTGCACTTTAAGGCAAAACATATGATGGTGACTGCGACCTGGCTGCATTAGTGAATGGTGAGATATTTTGCTAAATACAATGATCCTGCAAGTGCCAGAAGAATAGCATGAGAACTTTATTATGTCTGTTCTGTCTGTTTCATCTCAGTGAGATTGGACACATTTTAGGCTTTACGCATGCGGAGTAGCAAATTTAGCATTTTCCATTTCAGTGTGGATGAGAAACTTCTCGAAAACGCTTGAAAACTCCAGTGTGGACGGAGAGCGTTTTAAAAAGAAAAGAGAAAGTTAAAGGATAGTGAGTAAAATATGTAAATAGTCAAGTTGGGTTTCTTTGTTGTTCTGTCTCTACAAAAATTGAAAGTTGTGATCTTCACAAAGCTGGATTTATGGCACTGCTGCCATGTGGAAACAGCTTGTACCCAAGGTTGAAACACAGAAAGCTTGTACCCAAGGTTGAAACAAAGAGGTGTACAGCATGAGAGAAGTAATATCTTCTCCTTCAGCCTGTCTCCTTCCTCCAGACAGGTTTATGTTTTAGAGAAAGCTAAAGGATGTATTGAACCTGCATCTTCATACATATTAGTTTTTTTTATTAGTGTTACTCGAGTTAATAAAGAAACCTTAAGTGACTCAATGAATTACTCAAGTTTTAAAGTATTGCACGCTAATACCTTGCTCATACCCAGGGGCGGTTTCTTCATTAGGGCGATTGGGCGACGCACCACCAAAGTGTGAAAGTGATTTTTTTCAATCACATTCACAATCTCATTCAACAACAGAGTTACGCTAGCCGTCACTATAGTCCAATCAGCGTCATGTCACGTTCTGTGGAGTACCGCCTCTTTTTGGGCGATTTCACTCTGGCTGAGAATCGCCCCGAGTGTTCCCATAGACTTCCATTCAAAGATGTTTTTTTTCGAACTGGAGGCACTGCAATGCATTCTCTATGGGTTCCGGGAGGGCTCGCACTAACGTGCTTACGTCATCATACGTATCCTTAACTTGTGCAGCGATTGGTGGGAACAAACATACACTATTAAATATCTTTAAGATTAAGTGACAAATAATATTTAAAAACAATTTGAATTTGAATAACAAGAAAAAATGAAACACTACAATAATATCTTTATCAAATGTGATTAAAAAAAATAAAAATAAAAAAGAATGAGAGCGAGAGCTTGAGAAACTGTTGGGATAGGGATCTCGCGACTCGCGCGTTGAGGCCAGCTGAACTTGAACAACGTCATGGCAAACGCAGTCATAACGCAGTCATTTATCGTGTCATTAAAATAAATACCAGTCAGCCCGTCGTAGTAGTCAGCATACAATGAGCAGGAGCAAGTAGCAACAGGAACAACAAAATCTAGGCGGGCCTTGGGAGAAGAAGACAAGCGGAGGCTGTCTAAAGAGGTATTGCTGAACATTTTAATACTCGAGTGTTGAAAAATCTCACTTTGTTTTTACAATCAGTTGAGGAAAGGATGGTAGCAGTCTTTTTTACTCCTAGCATTTTACTTTGAAATTTGTACATTTCCATTCGAACACCAACACAATCTTGTATGTCCAAAACTGTTACTTTTCAGGAAACGAAAGAAAACCTTTTTTTTCCCCAAAATAATTTCCAAGCTCTTTTAATGCTTTCCATTGGTAAAATATTTGTAAAACACATTGACAGATGTAAAGGGTGACCAATAGCATTAATTTTTGAAAAAATAGGGAGATAATACAATATGGATTCTGCCTGATACATTGTTGCTGTCGGGATGGAAACTTTGTATCTCTATATTTATATTATAATAAATAAATTATTTTATAACTAAAATAAATGTATTTATTTTGTCAGGTCTGCGACACAATCTTAAAGTAGTGAAGTTGCCTTTACATGCAAGCTGTTAATTTATCCATTGCATGGGTGGACCTTATCCTTATCAATCATCCAAACATTTGCCCCCCCTGAGAGATTTTGCAGGAGCCGCCACTGCTCATACCTTTTTACTTTCCCCCACTTATAATGGAAGTGTTGTTTTAAGCCAACAAATATTAATAGTAATAGTTTTAGCATTTACACCCTCTCTCTGACCCCTACATTTTTAAACAGGCATTTAAAGAAATATATATATATATATTTTATTTGATTTAATTTTTTATTATATTGAAAACAGATTTTTATCTGAATACAAAATTAGTTAGACAAGCACCAATACATGGTAGGCCACATTTACATTACATGGTTCAAGAGACCCAATTCCAAGTTTTTCCTCCCATGTGGCACAGTTCGGATACGACCCACAAATTTTTAAGCAGGAAAAAAGCACATGTATTCTGATATTCTTAGATCGGTTTCAGGCCTCATTCATACGTGGAAATAAATCTGATATGAATCGTATATGTGCATTTGCGTGTGCCACATAAGCGGACAGTCAATGTGAGTCATGCGTCATTGAAAAAGCAACAGTGGCGAATGAGATAAACTCAGGTTGACAGCAACCGTGATCACAGATCACAGACGCTAACATGGCTTAATGCATTAGACTCATATTAAAAGACATAAATGATATTATCAAACTTAGTAAACACCATACTAATAATGTATACTACAGAAAAGCAGATGCATTAAGCCATGTTAGCGTTTCAGAACATCCACGAGAAGCCGGTTTCGTGACATCATCGCGTACAATAGAAGTCCCATTTCATTGGCTAGGTGCCAACCAATAACACAGCTCCTTTGAACACCCCCACTCCCGCCCCCCTCTCTCTCTCGCCACTGCTGAGTTACAAGTGCCCAAATCAGTTTTGTACCTCATGTATCGCGAAAAGAGTAGCAAAAGTCAAGGCGCAGTGACAGATTTGAAAAGTTGCAAGTGCCAATTTGAGGTTGTACTGCGAATTTGAATGTTAGAAGAAGTGCAAATATATTTTACATGTTTGTGACTGTCATTGTATTTCTGTGAATGGCATTTTACACATTTGTGACTACTTGTCTGCAGCTTCAGATTCAGAATACAGGTTTGTGACTATTGTCTGCGAGTGCAAATTTCAACATTCAACTTTTGATTTTTATTTTACAGGTTTTCACATCGGAGCTGTGAGTGTAAATGTTCACATACAAGTACGAATATTTATTGTACAAGTTCTTAAATTCACATCTACGTGCTCTCGAGTTTTGCTACTAATTTACCTTCATACTTTTAGGCCTAAGTTTTTCCGGGTCAGTACTACTACCTTGGGTTGTTTCGTGTATAGTGTAAATGCAGAGATTGGCTATTGGTCCCTTTTAAAATAAGAAGTAAGCTGGTCATTAAACAAATATAGTCAACATATCTGAATTGGGCATCAAGACTTGCAGTGTAAATGCAACCTTACATAATAAGCAAGCAAAGTAACTGTCTGTTGTCTTTTATGAAAAAGTTGAAATGAACCCTTAAAAAGGTCCTATTATGCCCTTTTACGAAGTCTTGATTTTGTATTTGGGGTGTACTGGAATAGGTTTTCACGCTTGATTGTTCAAAAAACGCATTATTTTATCACATATTTTACATTATTGCAGCACGTCCCTTCCTAGTCTGGCTCAAATGATCTGTTTAGTTCCTGTTTCGATTAAGCCCCTCCTTCCAAAATATGAAATGTGCACTGATTTGTTAGCTTGCCCAATGTGTTGTGATTGGCGAACCGCTTAGAGTGTCATGCCTCTTACTATAACCTTGAGTTTCTTCTGCTGAAGTGTAAATATTAACTATGGCAATTCAACCAATTCAAGCCAGATTCAGACCCTGAGAATGTTTATGAACAAAAGGATTGTGCAGAACCTTTGCAAGCACAGATTTTACAGGATGTTTCAGAGAGGTAAGTTCCTAAGGGTCAATGAACATTCTTACAAAAGCGAGAGCCCCGTAACTAAATACTTCATCAACACTGTAATGTTAGCAAGCAGGCAAGTAGAGCCAAACAGCTTTGCCCTTTGTTTACATCGTAGCAAGATAAAACTTATAAATGGAACTGTTAATAGAAAGCACAACAACAAATAATAAAACATACTTACAGGTTGTGATTCATAAACTGATTGTCCCAACAAAATAAGAAATGCTCCGTCTTTCAGGAGAAGCTTTTGTGCGTAGCCGGCATTGTACGCTCTTATGTTCTGGAAGCTGTCCTCCGTAAAATGTGCAGCACACAGATAAACGTTGGGGTTATAATGTTCAGGAACAGTGTTAAAAATACATTATAACCACTGTTTTCTAAGTTCGTCTGCCTTAGGAAGGCCAAACAAAGGGATTTTGGAATCGTGGTGGAAAAACAGCATTTCTTCGACATGGCAACAACATGCTACTAAAGGAGGTTGTCTTCTTCGTCTTCTCTAGTGCAGCTCAACCTGGCCTCTTTTTTGCGTATTTCGTCGGCAGGCATTACATAAATGAGTGACTTTGTGACTTCAGAAAATCCCGAAGAAGCGTGTTGTAGACCCAACGGAGCCGTTTATTGTAGTTCTACCAGAAAGACTCGGGAGAATAAATACTGTAACAATAAATACATTTATTGATAGCCCAGCAAGCAATAAAGTTCTTTGGCGTAGGCCCCGTCCATAGCTCGCAATCCGAGGGTCCGGACTCTGCATTTCCTGCCTGAAGACGAAGGCAGGGGCGCAGCCGACCCCCCGTGAGGTATAGGAAGGGGCCATCCTGGTGGTGGTGGGGAGGATGGAGGATGGAGGGGAAGGGACCATCCTGGTGGTGGTGGGGAGGATGGAGGTGCATGAAAGCGTCAGCATCTGCGAACTCAGACATGTGTAAGTACTGGTCTTTTATACCACAAGTCTTAGACACGATTGGATAGATGAGAAGGTAATAAGTGACGTAGCAATTGAGTCTTCCTGGCAGAACTTAACGCTAGAGCTTCCATTTCTACCAGAAAGACTCGGGAGAATAAATACTGTAACAATAAATACATTTATTGATAGCCCAGCAAGCAATAAAGTTCTTTGGCGTAGGCCCCGTCCATAGCTCGCAATCCGAGGGTCCGGACTCTGCATTTCCTGCCTGAAGACGAAGGCAGGGGCGCAGCCGACCCCCAAAATAGGTGGAATAATAATCCGCCGGGACGGAGCCCACCCCCAAAGAACGGTAGAGGAAGTAAACCCACCGGTCGTGAATCCTGGAGATCCTAAAATAGAAAAGAAATTAGAATTAGTGTGTTTTTTTTTTTTTTTATATTTTTTTTTTATATAGCCATCTTTGAAGAGTCACGTGGCCACGGGCTATCTTTTGATAGGACACATGGGCCACAGGTCATCTTTTGATAGAACACGTGGGCCACAGGCCATCTTTTGATAGAACACATGGGCCACAGGCCATCTTTTGATAGAACACGTGGGCCACAGGCCATCTTTTGATAGAACACATGGGCCACAGGCCATCTTTTGATAGAACACGTGGGCCACAGGCCATCTTTTGATAGAACACATGGGCCACAGGCCATCTTTTGATAGAACACGTGGGCCACAGGCCATCTTTTGATAGGACACATGGGCCACAGGCCATCTTTTGATAGAACACATGGGCCACAGGTCATCTTTTGATAGAACACATGGGCCACAGGCCATCTTTTGATAGAACACATGGGCCACAGGCCATCTTTTGATAGGACACATGGGCCACAGGCCATCTTTTGATAGGACACATGGGCCACAGGCCATCTTTTGATAGGACACATGGGCCACAGGCCATCTTTTGATAGGACACATGGCCACAGGCCATCTTTTGATAGGACACATGGGCCACAGGCCATCTTTTGATAGGACACATGGCCACAGCCATCTTTGATAGGACACGTGGGCCACGGCCATCTAGATGGGACACATGGCCGCGGGCCGTCTAGAACTATAGTGTGAAACGCCGTTAAAGCAGACACTTAGCCCGCAGGCCATCTTGGTTTAGTAGCTAAACCATGCTATCGTAAAAGTGCCAGCCGCTTTGGCAAAAACACCACCACCAGTAGATAAATAGGAATTTACCTAGATCATGACTGGAGAGCTTGCTGAGCTTCGAGAATGGATTTTGAATCTGGTCTTATGTAGGATTCAAATGCCGAGGAGGACCACCTGCCCAGGATTTTAATAGCAGCTGGAGAGATGCCACGCTCGGCTGCTGTAGTAGCGGCTCCAATCCTGAAGGAATGTCTAGTGAACTGGGAGGGAGATAGACTGCAGCTTTTGAGGACAAAACTGATGAGTCCTGAACTAGCTTAGAAAGAAGTGCTCCGTTAGTTAGGATAACTGGAGGGGAATTAAAAAAATTAAACCAGATGAGAAGGGACAGAATTTATTACTAATTAATAAATTGATATGTGAAACAGAGCCTTGAGAGTCATTCTTAGAGTTCTTAAGAAAGAGAGTAAAGAAATTAGGTGAGAAATGCAAATCGGAAAAAGACCATGGGGAAATCGGAGTATTTAGCTCCTGGAGTGAATCCCCTGGATGCATGAGCCATGACGCTGTAACAGACAGCTCCAATCTGAATACCAATAGAAAAGAGACCATGCGGACAGGAAGTAACAAAAAGGGTTGGATGGATTTTGCTTTTCTAACTTACTTAGTGTGAAATGTTGCCGTATAAGCATAACCAACATCTTCAAGGTTACAACAGTCAAAGTTCAAGCAATGGGAGAAATTAATTTAAGAATTGCTTTTTAAAGACTACAACAGCGCTGAGAGGAGCTAACGAAATTCCTCCTGGGTTAGTGCATCACAACCTAAATTTACATGAATCCTGCCCACAGAACATGATAACGAACATAATGTTATTACCTTGACAAACTATACATCATTAAAAAGATATAAGACTCAAGTTTCAGTATTTGACCACTATTGTATTCTGATAAACTTATAGTGACAGTTATGTCTTAATTTGTGTCAGGAGTTATGTAATTAAAAAATGAGTCGTTACCTTTAATATGAATTATGAGCGTCAGCCGCTTCCATTCAGAAAAAAACTCCTGTGCGATCGTCATGACAGAGCTTGACAAAACAACGTCTCTCAGGGCTTTTAGCTCAAACATGTGCAGATTTGGAGAAATATTGATATATTCTCATAGGTTTACATCAGATATCTATAGACAGGAATAATATTTATTGAATTTATACCCAAATGCGTCGATGTAATCATGAGCGCTGGATACTCTGATGTACTGTGTTTTCAATTCATACTGGCCGCCTGAGAGCGCTCTATGCACAGTAATAGTCCATATATGGAACACACGAAGAAGTGGCATAACCATGAGACATTCCAGGAAGTCCCTGACAAACAAAGCTTCCAGAGATCGCTGTAACATGCAGATAAAGATGTTTTGAAGAGAATAAACATGATTGCAATGATATTCGATTTACCTGTGTTCTTCGAGCCATATCAGGTATTTTCATAATAATAGATTATATTTATAATGTAATGCTAATCGATATAGAGTTTATCATTGCAGAATACTATAAATTAATATATTTTCTGTCTTATTTTTTCATCTGAAGCCAAATCAGATCACAGAAGGTTATTTAAAACACTCGACTTGCGTTATAAAGTAAGTTTGGAGCACAAACATGGTTTTAATCACATAAATTGTCGTGTATTGATGGTGTGCTAAGCTAACATGCTAGCTAACTCTGTGCACCTGCCAGCACATTAGCTGTTATTTTTATGAATTTTTCTAAATAGGAATGCTTACTGAAATTTTTCGTTTTTCAAAAAGGGCATTTGATACAGTTTCAAATGTGAAGTGAGAACTTTGATAAAAGAAAAAGGGATTGAAACAGTGTGAATAGCCAGTCGTTAGTGATTATAATGCAGACAAAAGAAAAGCATATTTAGACCCATAACCAGGCTGGAGAGGTGTGAATGTGTACAGGGGAGACTGACACTGAATGGGGCTCGTTTGCACCACAAAACAATAGAGAAAATAGTCTAAATAGATGCTAGAAGATGACAATAAACACCAGTTTGCATTTTAGAGTCTAATCAAAATAAATTCATATGACATGATCTTGAAAAACATTTAACTAAATGCAGAGTTTTAAACTTATCTTCTTCAAATTTTAAATATAACATGGTCAGACATGTGGCTTTAGCTGCAGTGCATTTCTAGATTGATACAATGCCAACTTCAATTTTATTTTCATGAAGATGTTTCATAAAAATACATTTCTAATAACTTTACAAAACTTTGAAGACATTTTTCATAATTTTTTTTTCAGTATCACTAATTAATTCCACATTTACAATAAACTGCCAGGTGTCAGCTTTCAAATGAGATCTTACTTGTGCTTTTAGTACAAAGGGTTCATGAACTGTATCTGTTTCAGTTTGGGTATGCCATTTCTGGGGATTTTTCAAAAGTGGGGTTGAAGCTTAACAGGTTAAAGAATATCGAGACAGAGTAAACTAATTAGTGACTAGAGATAGCTACGATGAGCTACATAATTTATCAACGACCATTCGGAATGTTGTCTATATGTTGACACTTCTTGAGTCGCTCCATCTTGAATGATTCTGGTGGAACAAAGTGAAAAGTTTAAATTGTTGGTGAGAGGTAATTGAAGCTGCAAACGAGCTGTTGAAACTCCGACCCCTGTGCCGGGAGTAGCAGCCCTGCCACATCCAAAGGGATAGACAAAATGATATGCTTAATCACCTCAAAATGACCATTCCAACATGCTCTTCAAAATTATCTGTGGGGCATTCCGAGCCAAACCCCGCATACACACCGGAGACCCACCACATATCCTGCGAAAAGGGCACAATAATACACATTTTTTTTATTTATTTTTTTATCTTTGTGATACAATATGATTGGCAGGCGTTTATCTGAGGTTTACTACAGGTCTTGGCTATGCCTTAAGTAGCAAACAAAGAGAAGGAACGGTGAACAGACTTGGATAATTAGTATTAAAATACTTGCGTGAATTTGAATGCCTGCGAGCAAACTATGGATGGAAGAAATATTAAATTACGATTCGTAATTGTAGACGTGGAAGGAACAATCGGCCGTGATCAGGATGTGAAAACAGGAATCTTAAAGAAAAGCAAACATTACTAATTTAACGAACTCTGCTAGAGGAGGGCAGGGTGATGGATCCGGGTTGCTGAAGGCCAAAAGCCGTCTGAAAGCCTGTAACGAAGAGTGAAAGCGCGTAGCTATGGCTTTGCATTGGAAGGAATAAGCGCAACCTTAATTATGAAATTGAAGACGATTGATAGCCAAATTAACGTCTCAGGAATGGCATGATCGCCTAACAATAAGATCTGCCTTGATGACAACCATGCTTTGTAGCACAACTAGGGCTGCAACGATTAGTCGACGTTGTCGACAACGTCAACAATAAAAATTTGTCGACAAATATCTTTGTTGTCGAGTAGTCGTTTGATCTCACGTGACCTAATGTAAGGGCCTGCAATCCCGCGATTTGACCGCTACGGCGCTGTAGCGCTAGAGTGTAGTGCAGCCCTTACAAATGCTATTGCGGTAGAAGAAAATACAGCGCGAATTATGACAGTGCAAACGAATCCGAACTAGCAAGGTTTAGGTTTGGGAAAGTTTCACAAAACTTCAAATCAAGAATGCTGTCGTGTGCAATTTTCACGGGAGCACAACGTGCATGTTGGAGTGCAAGAGGAAACATCCCGGCAAAAGAGGAGCCGGTGAGAAGTGAGTGTTCTCCAGCTTACTAACCAGCGGTAAATCTCTCTTTATTAGAGAATGCAATACTACTAATAATAGTAATAACATTATCAATAGTAATATAATTACAGTAATGTGATGACTTTTGTGAAGAGCAGACGAACCTTGAGTGAGCTTAGAAGATTCATCTAACCTTTACTGACCTAGATATCCGAATCTGAGATTGGACATGCACCCTTTGTCTAGTGTGGGTTTTTATTTATTTTTATTTTTATTTTTTTTAAACCGGTTAAATCTGACTTCTTAATACGGTACTTACCTGAAGTAAGGTGACGCCGTCCTGTCAAGAAGCTACTATCATTACCTAAATGATACTTGATCTGTTGTTTTTTTTTGTTTGTTTTTTTTTTGAGCGTAGAATCCTTTTCTCGGATGCGCAGCACAGGGTTCGAATTACAAAGTGGCTTTCAGGGGAGCCCTATTTTCCGATCCTCCCTGAACCTGACTGACTTTAACGCTTTTGGTGCATGTTCGGGCATTTAAAACAATAGTGTGATGCAAAACAGGTTCGTTGTGTGTAGGTGATGGAAGGAGACACAGGGTCGGGGAATGCTGGAACTCGTGCACTTTTATTTACAAGGCTCTTTTACAGCGCGTGGTCGCGCTTAAATAACGTTAACTCAAAATATCAAAAAGGTAACAGAAACAGATGATAATTAATAGGCTACACTTTCCGCTGGACACAGCTTTCTGGATACAGATGTAGTAGGCCTAATCCTCTTCCCGCTGAACACAGCTTCACTGGATACAGTTTGTAGACCCACTCTTTCCGCTGGATAGCCTACAGCTTTCAGAAGTCATTTTCTCTCAGGATACGTGCACGAGCACCCAGTCTCTCTCTCACACTAATATCAGCACGGCCCGCTTCTTATATGCGGTCTCCTCACGCCAATTACTGAAATCACAGACAGGTGTTTGTCATTTGAACTTGACCCACTTATTCATCACTCGGCTCCGTCCCCGCTCTCCCGCTACAGACTTCGCTGAACCACGCCCATTGCATTTATTAGTGGAGACAGATGTTCGGAAATAGTAATGTAAGGAGCGAATAAACACTGACACATTTTTAATATCATCATTTATTTCAGGAACCTTAATGTACAGAAAATCTAAATCTATGCGACACAAAACATGGACAGTGTTTTAGAGCTCCCCCTAAATGTCTCAAAGTAGGCTTTCAGGGGAGCCCAGGTCCTTTTCAGGGGAGCCGAGCTCCCCTTAGCTCCCCCCCCAGATAGCACAAGTCTATTTGATGTTATATTTACATCTGGAAGACGTATTTTTAAGAGTGTTTGCTCATCTGCAAGACGTCTATAAGACGTTTCCTGTCAGATGTCAAATAGACGTATAGAAGTAAAAAAAAAAAGTGAAAAAGCATAATAGGACCCCTTTAAAATTGTGCAATGTGTGTGTGTTTGAGTGTGTACTGCCCTACAAAGCAAAAAGGCAGTAACTACGCAGAGTGCAGAACAGAGAAAAATGACTTTAAAGTTATCCTGTCATCCAGCCTAAGTAGTTAAAGGTAGATTATTGGACATGTGGCTGTTTTGTGACTTTATATTAGCTTATTCTTTGTACATATCAATCCTCATATTTAATTTGATATTTTACCCCTATTTTGCAGTTACTGTATTTTTGCTTTGTATTACTTACTAAACACGTGGCACCAAACCAAGGAAAAAGGCAGTAACTACAGATTCTCCAAAGACTATTTTGCCACAACTGGGGCTCTGGGTGTGTTGGATACACTGTATTTGAAATAATTGGAACCATTTGGACAACATTTTTTTTCAACATTTTTGTGTTGTGAAACTAGTGTTGCGGAGCGGGTGTGTTACGGATACGTGGTGTAAATTTTTAGTAATCAAAAATCATGTCTAATTAATTGAAATCATGAAACTTTTATGATAAACTATTATTAAACTAATACAATATTTAAAAAATATTCTATGAATATTACACATAAAATATATTAAAATTCTAACATTATTAATTAGCCTACATTTATTTTAATCATGAAATTAAACAAACATTTTTTGTCAAACAACATGCTGCACAATGAGCTTTACTGTTAAAATTAAAACATTGAATAAAAATTTAGTTTTAATCTTAATTTATTTGTATTAGTGTTAGTATTATTATTACATTGAGACGTTTCTAAATTCTACTGTACAACAGTAATAGGCCTATATTTCTGTCAAGTTAAACAGAACTTTTATTTTGACGGGTTGCCGTGAAGACCTTTGTTTCTGTGTTTATGACATGACGATAGTTTTTCTCAAATGAAGCGGTTAAATGCTCACAAAGTGACTTTAAGAGCGGATCTAGAGTCTGGAGAGTAAGTTCATGCAGTCGTGTCCTCATATGCAAAAAACAGCTCGAGCGTCACACGTGCTTCAGCGCGCGCGTGTGTGTGTGTTAAATGAAACCGCGCGTCGACTGCCCCAGGATTTGTATTTAAATTGTACTATTATTGCAGTTTAATATTCACACAGTAGTCTATCACGATTTAATTTCAAGTGTACTGAACTGCTATATCGCGAAAATCATAGTAACCGCTACATGGAGCTCTTGCACCTTTTTTTTTCTTTCTGGAATATTTTTTTCATTCTTTCAGGGGAGGGGGGTAGTTTGGTAGGGGAACAATTTGGGGAAGTTAGAAGGGTGAAATCGCAAATGTTAAAATCGTCCCGGGAGGATGCCCGAAAATCAGCTGTGTGTTCACCATGGCAACAGTAACTACACTGCGCAGAAACACGGTTATTTTTTGTTAGGTAAAACATAACAAGAACACAGTAATGGATGTTACTGTACTCTTGCTTTGTTTCACTAGGGCTTTTTGCAGTTACTGTACAAACGACCACCATTTTTCTCCAAAACGACACACATTTGAGATAAGATGTTTTGTCACATAACAAGGGATGCCTTGAATGTCATGAAAATGATAATAAATCATTTTTGACAAAAAATGCAGTTACTGCCTTTTTGCTTTGTAGGGCAGTGTAGTAGTCAGATGTTTATAAAGCTATTCAAAATAGCAAAACTGAAAGAAATCCAATGGCTTGCATGCTGGAGAGAGCCATCAAACCATGCAAATTCATGCACACTCGCTGACAGACAACCCAGAATTAATCAGCAGTCTGTCAACCGAACTGCATCGTAATTTTCAAAAAAGCAGTGGCAATTGTTCTGTTTGTTTGATAACCCCCTCTTTCTATTCATGCAAATGGAAAGTCATTACTCTCAATCCAACAATAATTGCAAATGAAGCAATTAAATGCTCAATTTCAGTACGTCATTTACATGGATACCATGTGGCGTTGATTCATTAGGATCAATCGTGGCACAGAGATTAATGTCAGAGACAAGACAGTGGAATGGCAGATAATCACGCAGCTTTACTTGCATTGCCTGCAAGCTACTTTGAGCCGTTTCTTTCTATTTGAAGAGAATCTAAAAGCCCGTCAGCGCTTGCAGGTCCACGTCTGTGGTGGAGGTGCTCTGTCAAATGAAATCCAAGAAACATGTTGGCAGCATGTGGGTATTTTGGCCGCTGTATTTTGACTTTTTCAGTAATCGCTTTAATACAGGTTGTTTTTAACTGTTAAATATGTTGAATTAAAGGTTCACCTCTGGGTCTGCCACCATCATCATATGACTAATGCTCCAAAAGCTATTAAGAATAATATAACTTGAACAACAGTTAGTAGTAAATACAATATTATTTTGATTATACATGTTTAGACAGTTTTACAGTGCAAATATTTTTTTTTTTTATAAAAAAAATACTTTGAGTTCAAACAAATGTATTACTATTCATTTATATATAAAAAAATATCAAACTTTCAATTAGTTTACTTTTTTTTTTAGATGCATTTTGTATGTAAGGTAAAGTTCCCTATTAACCTAGAATAACTGTAAGCATCAAATTAAAAATTGCACATAGATTTAAATCAGATAAAAAAAAACACAGAGTATTTGTGTTATATCGATTGTAGCTCGATTCCCAACCCTGCAAATATAACACACACAATCTACCACACAGAGCTTTTTCATTTGTAAAATGCTTGAGAGTGGCTCACAAATTGAACAGGAAATCACCTAGTCCTGTCCATCAGTACGTTTGGGATGAATAGAAGAGACATCGGATCACAGAGATTATTTAAAAAAAATTTGAAAGTGCTGAGAGCATTTTTCTGAGGGATGCTCGTCCACTATTAAAACTGTAATCATGTCAGATGCTTTATTTATACTGCCCATCATGTCAGATTACTGAACGCTGACAACTGTGGCTCCAACATTAAATCGCTTTTGCAGTCTGCGGCATAGAGCCCGTGTCCCCGGCGTTAAAGCGCTCAGTGGGATTAAATGTTCAAATGTTTAAATATTTAGGACACCACAGTGGCCTCCCACAAACCTGTTTTTTTTTATCTCTTCCTGGTAGCTGAATCAGAGCAGCTCAGAACATCTGAATTCACCCTTTAATGAAATTGAAGAAAACCTCATAAGAGATGTAGGTAAAGTGAGGGACCAGATGATTGAAGATAGATGGATGGGAGAGAGACCAGTCTTGGTATCACATTTAATGCTTATATGAATATATGTTATAGTTTATTGTCCGTTATTATCATAGTATCGTCTAACTGAACAAAATAAGGATGAGCTTGAAAATTCCTAAAAGTATGCATTTTTTAGCATGTGTCTGCATGTAGTCCAGGTTTCTTCTTCATACATGGACAAGCCCTTTGGATTTACAAGCATTTCTGCATTAACTGATCTTCAGCTAAATCGCAACAATCGTGATGTGTTTTCATGTCTTTATTGCACAAAAAGTCACATTCTTTTTCTTACACATGTAGATTGCACAAAAAAAGTCAAGGGGAGTAGCCAAGGGTGTTAAAGTCGACATGAAATCTTGTAAGTCGAATTTGTTGATGTGCATTTTATTTTAAATTTGATTTATTTTTTCATCCAAATGTCCTTGCTTTTCCATTCAAGATTTCTGTTAGGTAAGAGCTAATGGTTTTGTTTGTTTGCCCATTAGAATAATAGATCTGTTGGTTAAAACAGTTTCTAGTTGTGGTCTGAATTATGCCTGTGAGCAATATGTCAATATCCTCAGGCAGTGACTGGGTCCATATTTCACTCAGCCCATGAAATTAAATGAATGTATTATTCAGCCGCTTCTTGTTCTGCTTTTCTGGGACTATAAGGATCACAAATGAGAGCGAACACACATTTATAGCTGTACAAGAAGAATCCTGAAAGGTTGTGCATTTTAAAACTGAAATGTCAATATGCCTGTAGGGAGAATATTTTTTGTTACTTGGCCATTTATGCATCTTGTCATTAATTCTTTAAACCCCATTAAAGGGCTGCCACAAGACATGAGTAATTACATTTGTCTATGGGTCCCTCAATTACTGTGGTTCAAAATCACATGAATACTGTATGGTCATATTGTGTTTTAAGAAGTCAAAACGGGAAAAAGCTAATTTACTTAATTACATTTGTTTATACCTACAGTGCACACATGGGAAATCACGAGGAGAGGATGCACTTCATTCTGAGAGCATCAAAAAACATTCTTTGGTGGGTGAAAGCGAAACACTTCTTCCTACATACTGAATGCAATGCTGGGATACACTGAATTTATCTCAGTCACTGATATGCAATGTGTATTTGTTAAGTCAGAATCTCACAGCCATGCTTTATGGTGTACTTTGAGAATGTTGTATGGTGGGAAGTGTATTACTTTGCAATTGCAATGAGCAATGCAGATTTGTTTGTGAAGAATTATAGAAAAGTTTTATGCTTCCTTATACTGGGATATACTGAAGACAATGTCGTGGAGACATATGTTCAATTCACGGCATGGTACAAATGCTCAATGCACTAATGGCACTTATGTTTGTCAACATTTGTGAACATCTGTTGCTGAGCAGAGGTGTGACAAAACTGTTTAGCATTATTTAAACTTTAGAAAAATAATTTGCAGAGAATGTTTTACCATGTATGTATACAAAGTGAGACAACCGTCTAGCTAATTTTCTAAAATAGAAGCAATTGATGGAGAGGCTTTAATTGTATCACAACATAGATCACTGTACTGTACTATCACCCTGTCATTTCAGCCATACAGGTGGAAAACATGTGTAGACAGGTTATTACCTTCACTGGTTAAAAAAGCATTTCATTTCACCATGTAGCTGTCATTTCATTCAACCATGACTGCGGTTCCCACAGTACCTATTATAACCTGTCTGCAATTACCGCACAGCCCATTAGGGGTTATCATATTCGGCATCACGTTTGACACAACTGAATTAATAGCAGTCAATCAATTGAATATGTGCGCCATGGCTACTAACTCATTGACAGGTAGATGTCACAGATGCAGAAATTCAGTCCACGGCTTTTAAGCTTTATGTTGTAAATCTCAGAGAATGCTTTAGAATGATTAGAGTCGGATGGGATCCGTTAAAATGGCAGACACGTCATGTTGCGAGAAGGCATAGCATACGCTTGAATAAACTTGGCACTCTGGAAATGTTAGCACTGCCAGGAAATGAGTCTGGAATGAAAAATCAGAGACTTTTGCCAAAACCGATGGTGTAGAAATGTAAGAAAGTGCATAAGCAGTGATTTATTATTGAATTTTTATCTAGTTGAGCCTCTCTGTTCTCTGGCCTGTCGTTTGAGAGGAATTCTGGACTTTTTAGGGCACTTCTGAAGTGGCAGCTCAAAATGTCCTTGAAAAAAAAAAACGGAATCACAAGAGTGGACAGGATAGCTCAGGATGATAGGATTCCACTCCGTTTACACAAACGTCTCGGTTACGTATGTAACCCTCGTTCCCTGAAGGAGGGAACGGAGACATAGTCGACATGTCGACTGATTGGGATCACGCTTAGAGAGCCTGTCGTCTTCGAGTACTGTTAAAACGAGCCAGTGTAATCGGCGTGCGTGAAATGCATTCACCTCCCCCCCCCCCCCCCCCACAGCGCGGGTATAAATTCGGAAGTGGAGGCACGCCCTAGTTGTTTTTCGCTGAGGAGCCGAGCGTAACTCGGAGTGGTGGTCCAGCAATAGTGGCAACCGGACTACGTCTCTCGTACCCTCCTTCAGGGAACGATGGTTACATACGTAACCGAGACGTTCCCTTTCAGTCGCTCACGTTTGACGTTGCTGATTGGGATCCCAATTAAAACGCCATCTAGTGCTGCCACCTTCCAGTGCCAAGACAAAAAGCCTCCAGATCCCCCCGCAATCTAAGGTTGGGAAGGGACAGGGCTTAGGCCAGCGAAGTCAATATGAAGTTACTGTGCTGGCGTTCTATCAAATAATGCTACCTATCAGATTATATGGTGTTCTGCCTTTGTTTTACTCTCCATTAAAATTGAAATTACGATGTAGCCTGTGTACTTTGTACAGCTACCATCCGTCCCTGTAACTTCTGATGTCCTCAGAGCTTTGTCCTGCACTAATGCGGTCAGAAAATTTCTTACCCGCTCCATCGACAAACGTGCGATATCGATTGCGAAGGATATATGCAGAGTTGACAGAAAAATGTTACACATGCCGTAGCAGGCCAATACAGAAAAGAACTAAAGCCCCGCCTCACCAAGTTCGGGTACCGGACCTAGTTGAAACAATCATGGATCTAGCTGGCAGAGTGGCAAAACTTCGCCGGTGCATTCAGCTCCGCCCTGAACACGGTAGAGCCGACACCGGACTAATATCACAGAGTGATAATAATGAAGCAACAAGGGTATCTTGGCGCATACAACATAATGAAGCAAGTGCTGGTGCATACAACATCAGAACAGCTGTTAAAAGCAAGCATACAAAACACCGCTCGTACCGCGGATTTATTCCTGACGCTAAGTGCACGCACAATAATAGGGCAGACAGCTGAAACCAACGCATACTGAAAAGTCGCAGAACACAGAAGGTTATGCTATAAATGCATTAGTCGTCTAAGTAGTCCAGAACGCGTTCCCTACTAAGTCCTAAGGGGTAAAGCACTGCATATAGGCTACTTTTCGGGAACGGAGCGTGACACATTCGAACATGAATCTCGGTAAACGCCTGTTAAAGTATGCGTCTTTCATATCCACCGCTATAAACCAGTCTCCGGGTCGAGTGTGCGCGAGGATCTGTTTTATCGTGATCATTACTTTACATTATAACGCGTGTTTAGCAAGTCTTATGCCACTTGGTACCACTTGAAGATACTCTTTAGTCTTTACCGCTAAGGAGGTATTTTGTCATGTCTAATGTATTAATAGGGCCACCAGAATGCAACCAAAGCACAATAACTAGAAGGCTAGGTAATTGTAAATCATACAAAATAAATGCCATGATCACTAGATTTTATTCAGGTGTTACTATAATGATTTTGTTAATGGTGATCAGCAACCAAATATTGATAATTTGGAAGTTACTGCCTTTTGCCTTGGCATGACTTCTCACTTTTTGCTGACAATACAAAGGCAGAGTACAGTAACTTTAAAATAGTGGTCAAAAGTCAAGTTTGAGCTCAAAATTTTGTTATGTAGATAATTTTCATTACTTAAACATCTAATTGCCAGATTTTCAGTGTCCTACTTATAATTAATGTGGCGGGACAACTAAAAATCTTTAAAGTCATTTTTCTCAGTTCCACACTCTAGCGAGTTAAGGTCTTTTGCCTTTGTAGGGCAGAATACACATATGGAATCGCCGTAGGGATCACAGCACATGGACCCAGCCTAACACAGGTTCCACCAGTGCATTCGAGTGATAGGCCTGGCTTCGGACGTTCCGCCACGTCCGTTGCCGAAGGGTATGGAGGAACTCGACACGGTTCGGCTAATAAGGGGAACTCAACTGGAGCAAAAAATTGCGCACGTATCCAGTCCATAGGAGGGGAATGGCGCAGCAAGCCGACACAACGAACCGGGCTTACACTGAAACTGGCTTCATGTGAAGGGAGCCCACGGGAAGCAGCGGTTCGACTAAGGTGTCGCCCAGTCCACAACTCTAGAATATCTGTCAGCGAAGCACTCTGTGTCAATGCCTAGGCGAGAGCACACACTCATTTAAGAGGAGCTCATCACCTAAGTGGACATGTGCATCTCGGGAATTTCACCCAAGATGAAGGCAGCCACATTTCAGTGGGCCAACCTCGCTTGGAAACAGCCTTTCCTCTCTGCTGATTAACAGAGCTGGTCTGAGGTCCTAAGGCTTGTGTTCTGTGTACGTATAACCACAATGAAGCGGACGTACAGAGAAAGCCAGGGCTGGGTCTGCCTCCTCCAGGCAGCGCTTGCAGGCTCACCACCTGGTCCCAGTTTAAGGGAGAGGTAGGAACCTTGGGCACATATCCAGGCCGGGGTCTCAGTTTGTGAGAGTTAGCCGGCCCGAATTCCAGGCACAAGTCATTTACCGAAAGCGAGTAAGTCCCTACCCTCTAGTAGAGACAATGCGAGCAGGAGAACTGTTAAAAAAACTGAATTTTTAACTCACTGCCTGCAGTGGCTCAGGGGCGGTCTCTGCAATGCAGTAGCACCAGAGAAAGGCCCAAGAGGATAAGAGGGGCGCAGGGATGACCTTTGCTCCCTCAGGAACCTGACGATCAGGACGTGCTTCCCATGCTTCTGCACATGATGTTCGTCATCATATTGAGGGTGAAGAAGCAGCCTACTTCAACCAACTTGTAGGAAAGAGAGCACTGAAATCACCAAACACTCTCAGGATCTCCTCACGGAGAGAAGACTTATTCAACAAATAGGTTCCACTTCTACTTTAGCGAAGCACAACTGCCTTATCTTAAATGAGGGGCTTGCAGAAGTGATGGTCACTACCACATATCTTTGTGGTAGCCACCTGAACCTCCCCGTCCAGTTTTTTGAACGCGGGTGCCATCATGCCCTAGCCTGGTAATACCAAACTCTGCTAACGTTACTTCGCTTTGGTTCGTAGACAGAGTCTGGAATGGCATAATTGAAAAGTGTTTTCTTTCTCGCGTGGTGGGTGGTGGGGGGGGGGGGGGGGGGGGGGGGGGGGGCTGGGGGGGCGCTTGTCTGAAGTATAAAATCATTGGTTACCTGTAAACCAATCACATAACATTTGGTTATGACGTGTGTTATTCGCCAGCGCAGCCGCATCGAACTTCCACTGTAAACACATGTATGATGCGAAAACAAAACCATCGAGCGAACTACCGGAGTGAACATGGCTGACCAAGTTTTTCTGCCTCCTTAACCTGATCCTCCATGAGTGCAACCAAGGGGGACACATTCACAACTATCGCCTTGCCGGCCTTTGGCCTGCCCAGTTTCTCGCTGACGATTTGTAATAGTTGATAAATTAAACTTTTCCCAAAACCTGTCGGGAGTAGGGCCTCAACATCACCTCCATTCAAAATGTTTAGCAAACACTCTTCTTGTTCAGGCTTCAGTTTGCAAATGCCGGGAATATTCTCCACAACAGAGGGAATTGCATCCCTTGTCTCCATATCCGCATCGTTTTCGATTTCCCTAACCTAAAATACATTCTTAAACTTGGTGCTTAGCGTCTACGTCACAGCTCTCAGCCCGCCCTCTGTTCGTTGACTGGCCGGCTGTTTTCAGGCAGGAGGAAAACTGAGAGACATGTCGATGTCTCAGACTGAGTACAGAAGCAAACTGAAATAGAGCGGAAGTACGAAGTCTGACGCAGTCAGGCTAATCATGCCCCGTCCCTGAAATGTATTCAGGGGAAGTCAGGAAGGCTGTCGAGGGAACTAGGTCTGGTTGGGCCAATAAGGGGCAACTATCAAGACCTGTTCCACTCCTGACTTAGCACAGTAGGTGCAAGCGACATGCGCACACAAGACAGGAGCACTGCTCAACACTAGATGTGAAGATCACTGAGCTTCAGGAGCATCTCTGCTCAACACTTGAGTGTGATAAGTTCACTGAGCTCAGGAGCAACTCTGCTCAACACCTAAGTGTGACAGTTCACTGAGCTTCAGGAGCATTTCTGCTCAACACCTGAGTGTGATAAAATTTACTGAGCTTCAGGAGCATTTCTGCTCAACACCTGAGTGTGATGAAAATCACTGAACTTGAGCAGCGCCAAGCGATAATGAATCACATAGCCGCTTTCTTAGAAGGCTCACTGGGGAACACATTTCTGCGGGGCCCCGGGGTCAGCTGAGAGCCAGTGTCTGTCCAAGGGATGTCCGCTCAGACAGAAACACAACTGGCAGAGGGACGAGTCCGGAGAAGCAACAGATGCAACTTTGCGGCCCCGAAGTGGACCAAAGGGCCACTAGCTGGACCGCCAGGGGATGGAGTCTCCACTCTCCCTGGCCATAGCTGTCGTGAGGCTCGTTGGCGACACGATTGAGCAGGCCGGAAGAATTTCATAGTGGAATGAAGTGACCTCAGAAGCTTCTGACTCCAAGGAGGAGGTGACGGGCGAGTTGTGACATGCGAGGGAAGCTTAGCGCAACGGTCGCGATGTTGTTTTTTCAGACCAGTACCAGCTCGCTGAGCAGCGGTGGCTCAAAGCGAGGTGAACTGCCAACTCGAGGTAACGAATACCAATGCAGTCGGAGGTCGCCCAGGCCTCCGTTAAAGCATGCCCTTTGTACATGGCCCCTCAGTCGGTGTTAGTGGACTTGAAGGTCTTAACACGGGCTGACAGTTTGGCGGCAGGCCGGGTGATCTTTTATCACACAGGGCGTGTCGCTCTGCCACGGTCACCTCGGGACTCGATCATAAAACTAGTGCTGAAGCGGTCTTCATATGGAGGAAGCCAAGCAGTTGCATCTGCCATATACCCCAGGAGCCTCTGAAATTTTCAGTGGGACCCTTTCTCACTTCTAGCACTAGCCTAACACACTCTTCTTGAAGAGACGTGTTGGACCGAGTCCTTCTCCTGAGCTGAAAATGAGATACTCAGCCCGTGGGCGAGATTACTCTCTCCCAGTTGACCTGAAGACCCAACTGGCTATGGAGCACTCGAAGGGTAGGACTTATATTGATACTTCATACCCTCAACGCCAGAACACAGAATGGTCTGTGGAGCAGAAGGATAGAGATCTGAAGTACTGTCCTTCAGGTCGAACACTGCAGGCCGACCTTGGGGACGGAGCATTTGAAAATGCATTTCTGTGTAGTAATTGAACGGAGGCTTTCGAAAAAGGGCCCGTTTCAATTGACACTGCGACGTGCGCACACAAGACAGGAGCAGTGCTCAACACCTAGGTATGATGAATATCACTGAGCCAGGGCGAAGCCAAGCGAAATGAATCACAAGCCGAGTCTGCTGGTAGTTTCGGGGCCAGGTGAAGCAGTAGGAAGCATCTTCAGGCTTACACACCGTGCCAAGGGCCAGGGAACCACAGACGTACCCAAGGTGTGGCAGCGAGATGGAGAATGCAAGAACTCCAGCAAAACTGGACATAGGGTCCATTCCTTCCCCAAGGACAAAGGGATCTTCCGAAGCTGGGTGCAGTTTGTCAAGATTAGGCGATCAGATTTTTCAGCTAAATTAGCTCTTGTCGCCGCCTACTCGAGAATATGCAGCGCGCATTTCAAAGAGGAGGATTACCACTCAGGGGATGCCAAGATGGTCTCACTTGGATAAAAGAGTGAGAGGAGTGCTAAATTACTTCCTATCGCCGTGCTGTCTGTGAACGCAAACCTCTCTGCTTGCCCTGTCCCGAGGTCGAGAGACACCGTCTGCCGCAAGCGAGAAATTGCCACGGTAAGCATCATGCTAACGTTAATGTTTACAAGCTGCGTGTTAGCTAGCTGTGTGTATTTTTTATAGCTACTGTGTTCCCTTTGACACAGCCTCCACTACAAGCACGATCCCTCTGACATTAGAAGAGCATTTTTCGTGATTCACGAATTTGAGCCAAAACAAAATTGCCCTAAAGTAAATGTCCATATCGTCATGTAAGCTTCGTGGCTAGTGTTTGGATCAGTGGTGATGATCATCAAGCGGCTTTCGCAATCGTGTGTTTGCGTTTTGTGTTAGACTGCTACGGTTCTCTTTCACATTTGACCGTGCCGTCAGGGCTGTAGTGGAGGCTAAACGCAGTTTACCCACCGCTGAAATTATGTCAGAAACAGTTTATCCACTTCTTACTTCAGAGTTTAGCTAAGTTATCTCTGAGTAATTCACTACCTCATAGAGTTTATGTAACTTTACCACATGTATTACCACTAGTATTGGTGTAAACCATAATGTTCTTCTGTCTAAATTGTCAAATTTAAATTTTTCTGATGCTGCTATGAAATGGATGGAGTCCTATCTTACCATGAGAAGACAAAGTACCAGGGTTGGGAATAAAATGTCATCTTTTAGTAACTGTACTGTTGGCATCCCACAAGGCTCAGTTTTAGGCCCTTTGTTATTTAGTCTATATTTTAACGACTTGCCATTAATATGTCCTCAAGTTGATACTCAAATGTATGCAGATGACAAGGTCATTCTGGCACATGGAAGAGACAGATACGAAGTGGCAACCAAATTAACAGTAGCAATGGCTAAAATTGCCACATGGCTTTCTGAGTCTTGCATGACGCTAAACGTCAGTAAAACCGTGTGTATGTATTTTTATATAAGGAAAAATGAAAATCAGCCAGTTGTCGTTGTAAATGGGGAAAAAATCCGGGTTGTGTCACACTTTAAATATCTGGGAGTTACTCTTGATTCACAGTTGTCTTTCAAGAAACATATAAAGCAGGTCTGTAATACTGTTAAATTTAATTTAAGAAATTTTAGACACATTCGTAATCAGTTACCTCTAGATGCTGCCAAATTGTATATGTATTCAATGATTGTCTCACATTTTACATATTGCATTACAAGTTGGTCACAAACCGGAAAAACAATACTTGCTCCATTACAAACGCTATATAAACAAACTCTTAAAGTATTGGATAAAAAGCCATCAGGTTATCACTACTGCAATATCATTCAAAAACATAAACTCTTGACTTTTGAAAATTGTATGTGTTTTGCTAATGTTTGTTTAGTGTACAGAGTAATTATTAATTTGGCTGCACCCCCATTAGAGGAGTTTATAATATTGCTCTCAGATAGCCGGAGAACAACTAGGGCATCCAGTAGAGGTCACTGTGCCGTACAGCGCAGACGTACGGAGTTTGGCAGATCAGCCTTCTCTATTGGAGCCTCTAAGCACTGGAATTTAGTCCCAAAAGAGATTAGAGACATTAGTACATTCACTTGTTTTAAATATAAAGTAAAATTATGGTTAAAATCTATACAGTCATGTATCCATTAATCATGTGAAACTTGTTGTCTGAGAGGTGATTTGTGTGATGATGTTTTATGGTATATTTATATGTGTTTGTTGGATTGTTAATTGTATGTTTTTCTTTCCTGCCCAGGGACTACAGATGAAATTTAGCTTGTAGCTAATTCTGGTATGGCTGAATGCCATACACTGTCCCTGTTAAATAAATAAATAAATAAACAATTAATAGTAACATTCAAATCATCAAATATGTTCTGAATTTTTTTTATGTATTTTTTAAAACATTTAGTAGCGCATATCAGGGTCCACTGTACTGTAATCTCCCTGGCAATCTCATAACATTCTGTTTACTGTTTATGTTTGCTATAATTCGATATGCAGGACAATTTCATGTTTTTCCATTAGTGGCAATGATCTTTATACAGTATTATTATTATGTCTGCAGGTCATGCAACATCATTAATGAAGGCCCTTCGGGAAAGCTACACCAATTCACCTGCAGCTCTTCGAGAGGTTAGGGCCAGTTTGTCCTGATGCATGCGCCCCCATCGCCAAATCCTTCAAACAGGTTCCTGAGGAGGCCGTCAGCCTCTACCTAGCCCAGCAGTCACGCTTCAAAAACCTAATTTCACATTATTTTCTTTCCACAGACAAGTCCAATGATTTAGTTGTATTTGTTTATTTTAGTTGTTAGTTATCTTATTTCCTTCTGTCCCTGTCATCTCATTTAGTGGTGGTTTCCTGCATTCTGCATGTTTTGTTTTGTTTTCTTTGTGCGCTGTTGCTTTGGTTTTACTTTGCACAAAATCATTACTTTTTTTCTTAGGCTATTGATTCCCGTGATCTTGTTTACCTTCGTGGATCACCTTCGTGATCACGCAAAGCGGTCTGGAGAGGCGGTCTGTTCAGAATTACAACCAACATAAAATATAAGTGTGCATGTACAAATTTGCAGTAATGTTCAGGAAAATATAAACTTTATTAACATAAAATGAAACCGGAGAGATAGTTAATGAGTGAATTAACTATGTTCTTAAACATGATCCATAACTGTTAACGGGATTAATTTCAGTATGGCTAATGTTCCGCTTCATCCTACCCTAATCATGGACTAAACCATATCAGAAAACACACACAAATACGTGTATTTGATGTACAGTACACATGTATATTTGAATCACACATAACTAACCATAACCCATACACATAATATATTAATTGTGTGTGTGTGTGTGTGTGTGTATATATACACAATTCATTTATTTAAATGGGCTAGGGTTATGTGTGTATATATGCATAGGCCTACATACATAAATGCATATATATATTACAAACAATATATACTTCAGGTTACCATTGTTACGGGTGTGGTGCTGGTTGAAGGAGAGGCAGCAGTCAGCAGATCAAATTCAATAATCTTTACTAAGGAAACCAAACTTAAACAGATACAAGTCTTTGGGACCACAAACACACGTTACACATCAAGGAGAACCGACCAGGAGTGAGGGAGAACACAGGGTTTACATACACAGAGAACGGATCATGGGAACAAGACACAGCTGGGGCAAATTAACTAGAAACAGGTGAAGGAACTGAACACAAACGAGGAGCGGGAAAACTGAGATAAAGGACTGAACCAAAACACAATGCAGGGGGAAACACAGGACACACATGTAACAACCATAAGTTAGCTAACTTTAATGAAGAGTTGGTCATGTAAGCTATAGCTAGCTGCAATTAACCCAATTTCTTCCAATAAACATTAACTAAAACTGGCTACATAAAATGTACTGACTAGATTCACGAGAGGTCGGCTAATGTGTGTAAAAGTTAAAAAAAAATACAGTAATTTCATTAATTTACCAGCTCCACAGCACACGTTACTTCCTCTTTCCAGAGTTCCTATGGCGGTCTATGGGAGTGTCGTAACTCTCTCTCTCTATGGTTCTGGACCACACTATTGCAGGCAAAAGAAACAATGTGCAAACGTTTCAGGTCTAGCCCTTTATCAGTGGGCTTTTTTTATATAGATTTGTTTACTTGAAACCTGTGTCTTTGTTCAGTAATCTTTGTCCTTGTTCAGTAAATGTTTAATAACCATTACAAGCAATGCCAATAAACTGTTTTTTTCTTATAAAAATTCATGTGTTCTGTGTACTTTATAACATTTTGAGGGCAATTGGGTGATCACAACAGAATAAGCAATTTTTTTTTTTTTTTTTTTTCATCCAAACGAGGCAATTGAAAGCCCTGATAGGTCTGCTCACGACTTTGGAATTGTTGTCTGATGGTTGAAACCACACGAGAGGCTTCTTATACTCCTGCCTAAAACTCCATAAGCCCAGTGTATAGCCTGCCTGTACGCAGTGTACCGCTATTGCCTAGCGATAAGTAGGAAAGATTCTTAAGTTTTAAACAGTTTGGAAACGTCTCTGATGCATGTTTATTGTGTATGCAACACATCACCTGTCACCTATAGCTGTTGTTTAAAGGACTCCATGTAAAAAAATAAAAAGGTGAAGTAAACATAAACCATGAACATACTCGTGCGTGCTGGCTTGAAGGGGACCATTATCCTGCATGAAGTGTGAGTATGCTATGTGTAGCACATGGATTCAGGCATTATGCCTCATATCCAGGATGCTGCGTTAGGCACGTTACATCTGTATTTAAAGTATAGCCTATGCCTCCTCTGTATGGATAGAAAATGGTTATATTACAAGACACAAATTCAGATACGGCTTCTCAGAGCCTGTTTTATTACAGGTTTGAATGAATGAAATGTCTTTTCTGTATTAGAAAAATAAATATATAATTATTACAGGTTTGAATGAATGAAATGTTTCTTCTGTATTAGAAAAATAAATATATAATTTAGAAATAACTAAAAGAAATACCTCCAAATTGAACAAAAATAACTCTCACAAACTTACAAAAACGAACTAACAAAATGTATCTTTAGTTTTCTTCCTCTTTATCCTGTTTTTCTTCCTCATCCTCCTTGTTTGCCCATCTATGTTTTGCTTTAGAGCTGATCTTTCCCAGAAGTTTTTTGAAAACCAGGACATTTTCATAATTAAAAAAAAAACAGCCAGGACAGGACGTGAACACAGAACAAGTCCTGGGAAAACAGGACTGTTGGTCACCCTAGTCAAAAGTCTGGCGCGTTGCGAGCATAGGTTGCGCGTACATTCAGATGCTATTTTAAGCGCGCATGCTTGCAGATACAGATTGAACAACGCGCATACACTGTAGATGATTCTCTCATCTACACAGATGCATTTTACTTTTTGCAAATGATATATTATTATAAGGAAAACTATTTAAACACGAGTGAAATCATTGTTGTGTTCATGACGATAGGAAAAATAGGCATAAAGCTGACACATTTACCCAAATTAGCATGTTTAACCAAAGCTAATATGGGTGGGTTTGTCACATCCCCAATGTCACTTCTCTTTCTTTTACGGCCCTGACGAGAACATCGATCTCTTCGACTGTGAACCATCAGACTTTACTGTGAACCAATTCTGAAGCGCGCCGCTGCCTGCTGCCTGCAGCCTGCGGCCTGCGTCTACCTCATGTGACGTCATCGCCGAGTCGCGTAAAAAATAACCGTCACTAAACAAAAACTACAAAACTGGACTTTAACACCATTTTGGAGATATTTCTAACTTTATATACATATCTTAACTGCTTTATGTACCCATTAATCGACAGTTTTGTTTAACCTGCACCATTCCCTTTAAATTTTTTTTTTTACTTTTACTTTACTCTTTTACTAACTCTTTGAAACTTAAAACAAACTGTCTCAAAACATATCAAATAAATTATTTGCTAAAATAATGACAACTGAGAAATCAAAAACATAAGAGCAAGGGTTCAACAATGACAATTATTGTTGAAAACTGAAAAAATATTATTATTTCTCAACTGTCTCAATACAGTGTAACTGTCCACAAAGTCTTTTTTTTATTAGTATTATTATAGCAGACTTTGTTAGATTGTACATGACAGAATCCAACAAAGTCTGTTACTATAATACCGGTAATGTACTGGCGCTTGTTGTATATGTGTGTGTATTAGGGGTGTCACGATTCTCCAAATCCTCGATTCGATTAAGTTTTCGATTCTAAGGTCACGATTCGATTCGATTCTCGATTTAAAAAAAATATTTTAAAGCGCAGATTGCTATGCAATTTTTAGACTACACGTTTATGCATTATGCAATATAAATTTGTTCACAATGTACACTACACCATTGCCAAATTTAAAATATAACAAAAACAAGAAACATCATAAATGTAACTGTCACAGGTCGGGGGGGCCAAGCCAGACTGCGCCCACCCCTCAAACCCAGGACCACCTCGAGGAGCGTACCAGAGACCAGGCAGACAAGAAGAATTTCTAAAAGTAACAATCTTTATTGAATAAAAGCAAGAATTAAAAGTCTTAATGCGGGCTTCGTCTCTCTTTCCAGGGAGGAGGAGGCCGAGGGGTTCACTGCGAGGGCCCGGGTTACTGGCAGCCACAGAGGAAGAAGGAGTCGAACGCCCGTCCGGCGTGCAGGTAGATAACGTGGTAAGTAGACTCTTTTCGGCGTAATACAGGCGGGCAGCGACCCGGGCAGACCTGGGCCGGGGCCACGGGCCAGGAGGGGACTCTCTCCACAGGACAGGTGGGTAGCAGGTAAGTTTTTCCCAAGCGTCAGCTATTCAGCAGATGACCGGCACAGGAGGCGATGGAGTCCAGGAGGGGGACTCGCTACCGGCCAGGTAGGTAGTCGGGTAGGCAGATCTCCTCCGTGTAGGGTGCTCTCCTCCGTGGCGTCACTGAGCAGCAGGTGTGAGGTCCTCTTGCCTTTCCGCCCTTGACGGCTCCAGCCAGAGACAAGGGTCCCCTCTAATCCAAGATAGAGACAAGTTTGCAGGTTCAATTCTATTTCGGTGAAGTAAGGACTTACGGCTGGAGCGGGTGGTTCTGAACAAGCAGCGTTGCTGCTGGGATGTGTCTCTCCTCTGAACAGGCAGCACACAAGAAGGCCGAGGCAGACGAATCTTCTATTTAAATAGACAAAGCCTTTGATACAAGAACGAACATGATCCTTTCGTATAATGGAGACTCAGGCTTACGGGTGGGCTGGGTGGTTCCCACGGCAACACTAAGGCGGGGGTGTGTCTCTCCTCCGAACAGGCAGCACACACGAAGGCGGTGGCAGAGGAACGTTCTATTTAGATAGACAAGACAAGTTAAACAGGACAATCAGACTCCTCTCTCATAGCACAGGACCTGGTGGCCGAAATGGAACATACACATTCAACCTGAGGGCTTTGCTCCGCAAACACTGGGCAAGGACGTGAACTGGAGAGTACTGGCGGTTAAATAAACGTGTACATCCACACACTGCAACTTCACGTCAAGTCCAATACTGTGTGACACTTCAATTCAGGCACCGCAATCCACTCAAATCTTTGTGCAATAAGGCCAGCACTCACCCACTGTTCAATCCCTCCACTGTTGCGCTGGATCAACACTCAGAAGCTGAAGAGATGCAGAGGACTTCACACCGCATGGAACACAGCGTCTTCAACACTCTTTCACACTCAGAAGAAGATATCAGGGTTTCACGGATGAATCAGTTCACACTCTTGGTGGTAATTATATTTGTGGTCAATACACTTCACAATTCCTCATTCAGTTCAATACACGGCATGCATTCACACGGATCCGGTGTTTCATTACTTATCTTTCTCTCTCGAGTGATGACATTCTCCAATCTTGACTCAATCTCCAAAATACCCTCACTTCACATCCAATTCACGTTCCAGCTTGTACTCCCACAATCACCGTTGCACCCCTTTCCAGTCAGATCCTCACAGCCGCTCCAAAGATCCCAGCAAATCCAAGCCACTGCCAAAAGAATCAATTTCTCCCGGGGGAGTACCACACCCGAATCCCTTTTCCTTTTCCTTTTAACCGCTTCTCTAGGCCGTGTTTCCCAATCACAAATCCCCACACCAAACGCCCGCACCTGGTACCGCTTAGCTAATCAGCTGCCACTGTCATGGTGACTGACAACAAGCAAACCAGCACGGTGTGTCAGTGAAATCGTCCTGGGGGGGCACTCACCTTGTGACATACCCCCCCCACCAAACCGTTCTAGCCACCCAGTCTCCGTACCGTGTTGGGGGCTGGCCTCGATTACCCCGCTGTGATCGCCTCGGCGGTGAGGCAGGATCTACTTGGCGCGGCTCTGCGCCCAGTCCCCTTGGGACCACTGCCCAACCCAACAGCAAGGGCATCGATGGTGTTTCAACCGGGGGGTTTCTCTCTACTGGTTTCGGGTAATTGGGACGCGGGCGGATCAAATTCCGATGTAACACTCGCTCTGGGCCAGCTCTCCCTTCGGGACGAATGGCATATACAGGCTGGTCTGGGCGAGGTTGCCGCTGTACCACGTATGGTTGGGACTCCCAGTGGTCGCTCAGTTTACCCTTCCCTTGGCGGCGATTGTCCCTTACCAGTACTCTTTCTCCCGGAAGTAACGGTGCCTCCCGGGCTGTTCGATCATACAGCCTCTTATTCTTGACTGCTGCTTGAATTATCCGGCCTGAGACCTGTTCGTAGGCGGTGTGAAGGCGCTGGTAGTGTCCTGCCACCCACTCTGTCAAGTTACCCCCCTCCTCCGCTGGAGTGGCTCCCAACAGCAAGTCGATAGGCAGTCTCGTGTGTCTCCCAAACATCAGGTAGGTTGGAGCGTACCCCGCTGTCCCAGTGTCACCCAGTGTCCCTGCTGCTCTCCTTCCAGGGTCCCCAAGAGACTCAGCAATGTCTGGTTCAGCCGTTCGCAACTTCCGTTCCCTTGAGGGTGGTAAGGAGTGGTGTGGGTCTTCTTACACCCATACAGCTGGCACAGTTTGTGAATCACTCGGGACTCGAAGTTGGGCCCGTGATCAGCATCAGGGACACCCGAATGGCTGAATGACATACTTCCATAAGGCACTTGCGGTGGTGGTGGCAGTCTGGTCCAAAGTTGGAATGGCCCAGGCATACTTAGTGAACAGGTCTGTGACGACAAGGATGTTCTGTATCCGATCCATCGGTCGTCCCAGTGTCAGATAGTCCATAGCTACGATGTGCAGTGGGGCCTTAGCCCGAATTGGCACCAGTGGGGCCCACACCTCCTTTCTCGCCTTGAAAAGCATGCAGCGTGGACACCCTTGCAGGTAAGTCCTCGTAGTTCCCTCCATCCCAGGCCAATAAAAGTGCCGCCGTAACAGGGACAACGTCCTCTCCTGCCCTTGATGTCCCAATTTGGAATGGTAAGCCTGTAGCAGGGAATGACATTGCCCTTCGGGGACCACCACTTGGCAAACCTCTTCGCCCAGAGTTGAGTCCTGGAGGGACCTGCACATCACCCCTTCTTTCAGGAAGAGCCTCTCTTTCTGTTCCAGCAGTCCCCGCACCACCCGTGTCTGGGCCCGGCGTTCCTCGCCTTCGGGCCAAGCCCCTTCACTCAGCCAAGTCCGTACCAGCCTCAAATCCTCATCCTCCTCCTGCCACATCCTCCAACGCTTGGGGTCCCATCCCCAATTTGCAGGGGGTTCGACGGATGGTTGGCCCGGTGCCTCCACGATGCCCACCATCAATCCCTCCTCACGTCCCTCGTTCAGCGCTGATGTTTGACCCACAGATCGCGCCCCAGGAAGTCTGGACAATACATCAGCGTTGGTGTGCTCTTGTTCTGGACGATACTGCAGCTGATAGTCATAGTTGGCCAACTGTGCCACCCACCTCTGCTCAACCACCCCCAGCTTGGCGGTCTGTAGATGTAGCAGGGGGTTATTGTCAGTCACGACGAGCACCTTCGCTCCCCACAGATAGTCTTTGAACTTCTCGCTCAGCGCCCATTTCATCGCCAGCAACTCAAGCTTAAAGGAACTGTAATTGGCGTCGTTTTTCTCAGCCGGATGTAAATTTCGGCTGGCGTATGCGATGACTCTTTCCTTGCCCTGTTGTTTCTGAGCCAGTACAGCTCCCAGACCCAGATTGCTGGCATCGGTGTATAAGATGAAGGGTTGAGTGAAGTCAGCGTAGGCCAGAATTGGTGCTTGCAGTAACTACTGCTTGAGTCGCTGAAACGCAGTCTCACAGGCTGACTCCCACTGGACTGAGAGAGATCCCCGGCCCCGGGACCGTCCAGTGCCCCCTAACAACTGGTTGATAGGCTTGGCGATGTGGGAGAAGCCTTTGATGAACCGCCTGTAGTACACGACGAAGCCCAGGAATGATCTGACCTGGCGTACGGTCTTAGGCGCGGCCCACTCCTGGACAGCCGATACCTTCTCTGGGTCCACCGAAATCCCTGCAGCGCTCACTATATGGCCCAAGAATTTCACCTCCTTCCGGAAGAGGTGGCACTTATCTGGCTGGAGCTTCAGCCCGTATTTCTCCAGAGAGCGAAAGACTTGTTCCAGGTGCCGAAGGTGGGACTCGAAATCTGGGGAGTAGACAATCACGTCGTCCAGGTATACTTAAGTGGACTCCATCAGCTGGCCGCCCAAGCAACGCTGCATCAAGCGTTGGAAAGTGGCTGGGGCGTTGCACAGGCCGAACGGCATCCGGTCCCACTCATAGAGCCCAAAGGGGGTAGTGAACGCGGTCTTCTCCCTGTCCCGCTCATCCACCTCCACCTGCCAATACCCACTGGCCAGATCAAGAGTGGAATACCAGGCCGCTTGTGTCAAGCTCGTGAGGGAGTCCTCTACTCGGGGTAACGGGAAAGCATCTCTTTTCGTCACCAGATTTAATTTCCGGTAGTCCACACAAAACCTCCATGAGCCGGTCTTTTTCCGTACTAGGACAATGGGTGCAGCCCAGGGACTACTGCTCTCACGGATGATTCCCTTGTCCAGCATTCCCCGAAGGAGGGTGCGGACCTCAGAGTACAGGGTCGGGGGTACAGGCCGGTAGCGCTCTCTACTGGGTGCAGCATCTCCAGTTGGGATCTGATGTTTGACTGCGTTGGTACGACCGTAATCCTCAATTTTATTTTAATGAAGATATTTAATAAAAATACAATTCTCTATATTTCAAAATGTTTCATTATGACAACAATTAATTCTAAATTTACAATGAACTGCCAAGTGCCAGCTTTCAAATGAGATCATACTTGTGCTTTTAGTGAAAAGGGTTCATGAACTGTATCTGTTTTAGTTTGGTTATGCCATTTATGGGGATTTTTCAAAAGTGGGGTTGCTGGCTAACAGGATTATTTTGTGTTCAACAGAAGAAATAAATTCATACAGGTTTGGAAAAACATGAGGATGAGTAAATGATGACATAATTTTCAGTTTTGGGTGAACTATCCCTTTAAGAAAAGGGCTGAGCTGAATTTCTGTGCCATCTAGTGGTTTAAAAGAGAATAATTTCAAATGTGCCTTTTACCCCGGTGCACCTTTAGTCCTGTTGTACCCTTCCAATAATTGTGGCTTGCTGATAGTCGCTCATTTAGTAATCACGCCACCGGCCTCGCGCCGTTCTCTCACGGCCCTCGACCTCGTCCTGCTCGCCACAGTTTTGAATTTCAACTTCAACAACATTGTGACTTGCTGTTCTCCACTTTCTCCACTAGATGATGATTTCATCAGATTTGAGATGTGACTGCCTTGACAAATGGGTGTTCCGTTCAAAAATATGAGAAAACATGTTCTTCGGTATGCTGAGCCTTTTGAGCAGGTACTTGTCACAACAAACAGTATAATTAATTCAAACATGCCTTAAACATGTCTCAGAAACTGATGATTAATCATAACTCTGCATTAGTAGTAAATGTATGTCTAAATACATTTCTTATATTACATCTAAGGCCTCCAAAATGGAAAAAAGTAAGCTGTGTAGGAGGCTGCAGAGCTTCATCACTTCCATATCACATCTTGACGGCATTAATATGTTCACTAAGATTAATGACAGCAAAAATTTAAATTTACTACTGAGTTCACCCTCTCTGATAGCTTGATGGCTAGAACTCTCTGCAGATACACAACATGTCCCGAATAAGCCATTTAGTGCATAATGACTTGTGTTCGTAGCATTTTCAGACGTCATGTTAATATATTTTTAACATCACCATCATCAGTTTCTGAAAGAAGTAAAAAATGCTAATGTTCACAGAACTTGAGCAGTAAACACATCTAACAGAAAGTTAGAAACTCTTTTATTGTGGAATTTAAATGACGATGTCAACATTATTCTAATCGTGCATTACTTACTTTTAGTGAGACTTTTGACTTTCCACAAGCATGCTGTGACCGAGAACAGAATCTACTGTAAGACACTAAAGATACACATTTAAAAAGTTTGGGGTTACTATTTTTTATTAAGAAATGAATAATTTTATTCAGCACAGACACATTCAATTAATCAAAAGCCACAATAAAGCCATTTATAATGTTACAAAAGATGTCTATGTAAAATAACACTGTTGTTCGTTGATAACAATTTCAACATTGACAATAATAAGAAATGTTTCTTAAGCAGTAAATCAGCATAATGATTCCTTAAGGATCATGTGACACTGAAGACTGGAGTAAAGATGCTGAAAACTCAGCTTTGCATCACATTTAGGGACACGTAAATCAGATATAACCCCAAAAGCAAAGCAGAAAATGCAAGCATGTCCAAGGTTATCTCATTTACTTGCTCCTGAGTATCTCAGACAAAACTCTTGAATATGTTTCAGCGATTGAAAGCCAAGAACCCTGCTCACTTTGCCAAACCCAGCTAGTTCTTCTTTGGAACCACTCGTTGTAGCAGCCTGGAAACACGAATGATGGCATTGCGAAGCAGCCAGACATGTTGAGAAAGTTTGGGCCATTTGATTTCATAATATGCATCAGACTGTCCTCAGTTCATCCTATAAAACTTTCACATTATGAAGCCATGCGTTAGTCTCAGGGAGGGTTACTAATAATGATATGCTGGCGAGCCAAGGCAGCACATGGGCCAGCTGGAACAAACTCATAAATCAGACTAGGTCAACACGGCTGTGGTGTTTGCCAAAGATCTCCTCACACTAAATATATGCAGACATCTTATGAGGCCGTAACTTACTGGAGTCACTCGAACCCTCCAGATTGCCAGTGTGCTGCAGACTGAGGTCTGGAGATGAATACGTATGTCATTCATTCTAAACCTAAATCATTTACTCATTTTTGTTTTAGCCAAAAATTAAAAGTCCATCAAACACTCTCTTGTTGTTGCAAACCTTTCTTTGTCCTTTAGAATGGCAGTAGCAGGCTTTTGTTTAATTTAATTTACATTACAATATTTTTGCTACTACATTATTTGATGTTTTGCTTGTTTGTCCGATATAAGGCAACATTCAGTCAAACATATTTTCAGATAGAAGAAACGATATACAATGAATTCAAATTGAATTCAAACGATTTCAAACCCACATTTAGTTTGCTCAACTCTGACAGGAAGAAAAATAATAGAAAATCCGAATGTTATGTAACCTCAGTAAGTGTGAGATATTCAGACAGCAATTAGGTCTGACAGGCGGCTGCCAGTGAGATTGTTTCCACTATGCGGTGATTTCATGTTCTGATTCAGAGTAGATTCAATAATAAATACAGAAATGCCAATGGGCTGCAGTTTGCTAAGCTTCTTAGTTGTTTAACATATCACTCATGTCAATGGCAGATTTTCTGTCGGGCAGACAAGGTTACACAGTTCACGGCACTGAACATATAAGCTTTGCTGGTCTGGCAAACTAATGAACAATGATGACGGCATGTCCAATTTATGGAATAAAATAAGAGGAAATGCACAGAAAGTGACCCAATTAAATTTTTGCAAGAATTTTTACATTTCTATGTATATTGTAATGTTGCACTTGTAATTTTAGTAATGTTTAGATTTAAAAAAATATATAGTATTGATAATGTCTGTAATACCTTCTCCTTATTATCTTACTGTGACTGGATGGCAGGCCTTCTCCTTATTATCTTACTGTGACTGGATGGCAGGGTATAGTTTATAACTTTTTTTCAATTTGTATTTTTCAATTTAGTTAAGTTTTCTATTGATTTCGGTATATATGGTAACAGTTTAGGGTTCAATTCTCACTATTAACTTGCTTATTAGCATGCATATTACTAGGATATTAAGCTTCACCAGAGCGCGGGCGCACTGAAGCGTTTTTTTTTTTAAATAGTTCAAAGTTACTATCAGATTTAATGTTATTACCTTGACAAACTATACATCATTAAAAAGATATAAGACTCAAGTTTCAGTATTTGACCACTATTGTATTCTGAGAAACTTATAGTGACAGTTATGTCTTAATTTGTGTCAGGAGTTATGTAATTAAAAAATGAGTCGTTACCTTTAATATGAATTATGAGCGTCAGCCGCTTCCATTCAGAAAAAAACTCCTGTGCGATCGTCATGACAGAGCTTGACAAAACAACGTCCCTCAGGGCTTTTAGCTCAAACATGTGCAGATTTGGAGAAATATTGATATATTCTCATAGGTTTACATCTGATATCTATATTCAGGAATAATATTTATTGAATTTATACCCAAATGCGTCGATGTAATCATGAGCGCTGGATACTCTGATGTACTGTGTTTTCAATCCATACTGGCAGCCTGAGAGCGCCGGCGCTCTATGCACAGTAATAGTCCATATATGGAACACACGAAGAAGTGGCATAATCATGTGACATTCCAGGAAGTCCCTGACACAAACAAAGCTTCCAGAGATCGCTGTAACATGCAGATAAAGATGTTTTGAAGACAATAAACATGATTGCAATGATATTCGATTTACCTGTGTTCTTCGAGCCATGTCAGGTATTTTCATAATAATAGATTATATTTATAATGTAATGCTAATCGATATAGAGTTTATCATTGCAGAATACTATAAATTAATATATTTTCTGTCTTATTTTTTCATCTGAAGCCAAATCAGATCACAGAAGGTTATTTAAAATACTCGACTTGCGTTATAAAGTAAGTTTGGAGCACAAACATGGTTTTAATCACATAAATTGTCGTGTATTGATGGTGTGCTAAGCTAACATGCTAGCTAACTCTGTGCACCTGCCAGCACATTAGCTGTTATTTTTATGAATTTTTCTAAATAGGAATGCTTACTCAAATTTTTCTTTTTTCAAAAAGGGCATTTGATACAGTTTCAAATGTGAAGTGAGAACTTTGATAAAATAAAAAAGGGATTGAAACAGTGTGAATAGCCAGTCGTTAGTGATTATAATGCAGACAAAAGAAAAGCATATTTAGACCCATAACCAGGCTGGAGAGGTGTGAATGTGTGCAGGGGAGACTGACACTGAATGGGGCTCGTTTGCACCACAAAACAATAGAGAAAATAGTCCAAATAGATGCTAGAAGATGAAAATAAACACCAGTTTGCATTTTAGAGTCTAATCAAAATAAATTCATATGACATGATCTTGAAAAACATTTAACTAAATGCAGAGTTTTAGACTTATCTTCTTCAAATTTTAAATATAACATGGTCAGACATGTGGCTTTAGGTGCAGTGCATTTCTAGATTGATACAATGCCAACTTCAATTTTATTTTCATGAAGATGTTTCATAAAAATACATTTCTAATAACTTTACAAAACTTTTAAGACATTTTTCATAATTTTTTTTTCATTATCACTAATTAATTCCACATTTACAATAAACTGCCAGGTGTCAGCTTTCAAATGAGATCTTACTTGTGCTTTTAGTACAAAGGGTTTATGAACTGTATCTGTTTCAGTTTGGGTATGCCATTTCTGGGGATTTTTCAAAAGTGGGGATGAAGCTTAACAGGTTAAAGGTGCTATATGTAACATTTCTTCTAAAATGAATCCTATTTTTATTGCCTGTGTGTGAAGGGGTTGTAATCACACATTACAATGATCAACTTGTCGGGTTTTGCTGTTACCTCTGAAGGCCAGTATTCCTATTTCTATGTGAAGTCTCCGGGTCGGATTTTCTGCGAAATCCATCGGATGTGACGTGCATGCGCGCTCCCGAGCCTCTCTCCTTTTTATGTCTATGCGACGGCACTGCAACATGGAGTCTGATAACACCAAAAAACTACCTGCCTCCAGCACAACACAGACTCCAACACAAACTCCACATAAATATAAAAAGCTAAACAAATCAAAAATGTATCTGCTGAAGCTCGTCAGGCCAAACGTGAATCGGATCGACGAAAACACGGATATACATCGGCAGAGCCTTTGAATTATGGAGAGACCTCTGCTATTTTTATTGTGATAAATTACAAGTTTTCAGATATGCTGAAATAATGGTAAACTGTAATGAAATAGCAAGGTAAACTACAACATACCGTAATTCCTCAAATAAAAACCGGTATTCAAATAAACGTTGGGCCTCTGATAGTGGCCGGGTGCGTGATCAACGCGGACAAATAAAGGCCGGTCTCAAATTAAGGCCGGGGGAAAATTAGTGTGGATAATCTCCTAAATGCCTTTCATTGAAGAGATGTTACATCTGTCCACTTCATGTGTGTTCTGTGATCTGATCGTGAAAAACCATGTAAAAATGCCATCCGAAGCGCATTCGAGACAATTTAAATCCGATCGCTCAATCCACTTCTTCAGGAGGAGATCTGAGACGAGATTCCAGACGAAATTTTTTTTTTTTTTTTTTTTTTTTATTTAAACAGGAAAAGATTAAGAGCAATCGGGCCTGACTCAGCATAAAACTGATTTTCAGCAGGTTCCTGTTCTGCAGAACATGAATACCTCAAACACAACAGAACTCCAAGACCATACAATAACAAACACACAACAAGCACACAAACCACGACAGTAAACAAGCATCAGCAGGAGGCCATAAAGCCATCTCAGTGGTCACAGATATACCTGTCCATCAGATGGCGAGCACAAGTTTGTTTAAATAGTCTTATTGATGTTATAGATCTGATGTGCTGTGGAGTCTCATTCCAGGCTCTAGTGAGCAAATTAAAGAAAGATCTCTGTCCATAGCAGTTCCTAAAAGCCGGTATAGGGAGAAGTCGATTTGCAACAGATCTCGTAGTGCATACGAGCCTTGAACTGAGTTTAGGAGCCAGCGCAGTCAATCCCGCAGTAGTATGACCATTTAAGATCTGATAAAAAAGGTTCAAACCATGGCTTATTCTATAGTTCTGAAATGTCAAGGCATTACTCAAAGATAGTGCAACACAGTGGTGAGTCCAGCCTGGAAGCCTGTTGTGGATCTTATAGGCTCTATTGTAGAGTCTCGCTACAGGTTCAAGGATCTCATTTGTTGTGAGTGACCAAACAGGTAAACAATACGACAGAGTGGACAATATAATGGCATGAAGATATGTTTTAGAAACAGAATGCAGTAGATATGGTCTAATTTTACTATAAACAAATAACTTTTGGTTTAACTTTCTGATTAAAATTTGGACATGGTCACGATAAGTAAGATGTGAGTCAAGAGAGACTCCCAAATACTTATACGTGGATACAATTGAAAGTTTTTGATTAGAAAAAGTGATGAAATTTGATATAGACAGTTGTTTCCTAGATGAATAGAAATACGTACATTCTGTTTTCTTAGTATTCAGTGTTAAATGGTTATCCTGGAGCCAATCATGTAGATGCTGTAGGTCTAAGTTAAGTTTGTAATTAATTGTATCAATATCTGAGCCAGACAAAAAAATGACAGTGTCATCAGCATATAATAAAGTATTAGAAACATCAAACACATTAGGAAGATCATTGATGTACATAAGGAAAAGTAAAGGACCTAAGATGCTGCCCTGTGGAACTCCCATAGAACACACTCGTGACTGTGATGTTACTGAGCCGATTCTTACAGTCTGAGATCTGTCACTTAAATATGATTTAAACATATCTATTGCAGAGGAGGACAAATGAAAAGAAAAAAGTTTATTTAACAAAATTTGATGATTGACTGTATCGAAGGCTTTTCAAAAGTCTATGTATATGACTCCAGTAACCTGACCTTTATTTAAAGACGCCCGTATCTGCTCAGTAAAAAGTAGCAAAGCCGACATAGTCGACCGCAGTGGTCGAAAACCATGCTGACAATCACTGAGCAGGTTATTGTATTCAAGGTGATTAATTAATTGATTATATAATGTTTTTTCAAGTAACTTAGAAACAGTTGGAAGAATTGCAATTGGGCGGTAATTCGAGATATTAGTTGGATCCTCAGACTTAAGAATCGGGGTGATCTGGGCTGTTTTCCACATGGCAGGAAAAACTGATTGCCTAATACACAGATTAACTAAATGATGGAAGAGCGGAATAAGTGTACTAGCGTGAGTTTTAAGAAAAATCATATTTAAATTATTTGCATCACAAGCATGAGAAGCATTCAAAGAACCCAAAATATTAGTTGTATCGCTTTGTGCAATTTCAGAAAAGGAGAATTGCTGAGATGCTGCCGGTACTGATGGGAGAAACTGAGGAACAATAAATCCAGAAGATAACCTCTGAACAGATACAACAAAATACTCGTTGAAAGAATTAGCAATTTTATCATGATCAGTGAGAAGAGTACCATTTATGGATAGTTGTAAACTGTTATTATTTTTTTATTTATTTTCACCAGTTATAGATTTAATTGTTTTCCATAATGTTCTTGGGTTGGAAACCGTTCGATTAATTTGATTTTCAAAATATAGCTGTTTTGCTTTGAATAATTCAAAATTGCACTTATTTCTGAACTGTGTGAAAATATGCTTAGCCTCAGGTGTTTTTAATGATCTGTATGCTTTCAAATAGGTTGCCTTCTTTTTTAAAAGATGCAAAATGTCCGGAGTTACCCAAGGTATTGTATTTTGCCTGATATATATTTTACAAGTAGTAGTAAATTTTTGATGTAGTGTCTCCACTCTTTTATGAAAATTTGATAGAACATGATCAGGATCTTGCAAAGACATCTCATTACTCCAATCAGTATCAGCAAATTCAGCATTAAACTGAGACAATTTTGAGTTTGGTACTTTTTTAATGTAACTATTTTTATGAGATTTTGGCTGTTTAAGACATTTCCTAATGGCATATATTAGTGAATGATCAGAAACTGCTGTATTTATTACTCCAGATATACTATACTTAGAAGGTTGATTAGTGAAGATGAGGTCCAAAATAGAATTTCGTGTTTTGCCAAATCTGGTGGGATCTTTGATTAGTTGATGAAGACCATGTTTTATGGCAGTTGCTTTCAAAAGTTTAGATGAATTATCGATCCAATTCAAATTAATGTCACCTAGAATAACAAGCTCCTTAGTTTTTACAGATTTTATTAAGTCAGAAAGCTGCAGTAAATATGCAGTTGGACAAACATTTGGAGGCTTGTATGTGACAATAATAGTAACTGAGAGTTGATTTGTAAAGTGAACAACTAATTGAAGTGACTCAGAAATTGTTGATAGTTTTACTACAGAATGCGCATATCTATTATTTACATAAAGAGCAACACCGCCACCAATTCTATCAGTCCTGTCTCTGCGATACAATGAATAATCTTCAATCGAGAGAAAGGAATCAGATATAGTAGGGGACAGCCATGATTCAGATATTGCCATAACATGAGCCTTAGTTTGAGCAAGCATGATTTTAAATTCATCCAATTTTGGAACAAGGCTTCTCATGTTTAGATGACACATTTTAAAACCTCTAATTCTACCAAGCTGGCATAAAGTAACTGGATTTTTCCTTAGATACAAGGGTCTTTTTTGTGCTTTAACAGGTTTAGAATTAAATACTGGAATAACAGGAGAAGATTTAAATAGCAACTGAGGTATTATCGTTGTGTCAATAGGTTGTTGTCGAATACACAGCAATTGAGATAGGTCTATGTAAGGGGCACCTGCATATAAACCCAGGCCCAGAGTGTTATTTAAAACATGAGTATAAAATCCCAGGAAATATATAAAAGTGGACATAAAGGTAATTTTTTCAGGACCAGGGTTAAGTTCGATATTTCCAATCATTAAAAGAGCAGAGAGCAAGAGTCTTGATAAAAATTGTCGGCGCTTATTTACCGTAGCGTCTCTCGTGCCTATAGGTTTAAAATGAAAGTCATTTACCCACCGGTGGAAGATGATAACGCGGGTAGAAATGATTGTCCGTTCAAACTGAGAGATGATGTTAACACGAGGGGGAAAACTTGTATGATCCTCCGATCCAGTATACGTGGAAGAGTTCCGCAGAGCTGAA
The DNA here is from genome assembly GCA_030578255.1 of Tiaroga cobitis. Taxonomy (NCBI): domain Eukaryota; kingdom Metazoa; phylum Chordata; class Actinopteri; order Cypriniformes; family Leuciscidae; genus Tiaroga; species Tiaroga cobitis. The sequence goes on from CM060608.1 coordinate 7,580,760, forward strand.
GCAGTGCAGGGCTGACCAAACGGTTCTCCAGACACGACTCCTAGATGTTGATAACTGGGCATAGACCCAGACTCGCCTGGACCGATCCCAAATCCCCCGCCATCCATAGAAGCAGCAGGACGGAGCACATCTGACACGGCCCTGGACACGCCATACCATGACTGCAAGACCTTGTGCGCCGGGCCAGCAAACTCCCAGGTCTGGTACGTCTCACCGCCGCGGCCAGATTTCCAGGCCAGGCACCCCCACTCAGGCTCAGCCGCTCTACCGAAGCACACACGATGGCCAGGGACTTGGACAACACCAGGGACAGTTGTTAAGACACACAGGCACACCACAGCAACAACACAGCGAAGCACCCAATTCAGCGGGTGTAGGTGTAATAAAGGCTCTTCGCCGGATTCACGTTGAGCTTAAACGTTAGCGCTAGTTGTTAAAGAGTGCCAGTGTTGGCGTTTGTGAGTTGTCCAAACAAAGTAGTTTACCCGAACTTTACGGCACTGGAGCATGTGAAACAACAATAATACTATAACTGCAGTAAACCTGGCAAAGAACAGACCTGCAGACATCTGTAATACCAGATATTTGGTGTTAATCTGCAGCAGTGTTTCACAGTTCACAGGGGCTGCCGCCATCTTGCTCGCCATTGTCGCATTTGTTATGCTTCCGTCTCTTCAACAAAATTCAAAAGTGCATCTGATTTTTGAAACCACGTATCTAAATTTTACTCCTCCCAAAAACGCTAAAAAATAAAAGTGTGAGAGCGTGTTATAGGCTGTGTAATGTTATAGCAAGATGTGACAACACTACTGCAACACGCATCACGGCAGCTGAGCATCTATTCATAAAGCCAACGTGCAAACTATTGCAAATTAAAGTGAAAGTAAGTCGCAGACAATTCTCATCATTAAAAGTAAAGAAACAAAATGTTCTTGGGTTGTTACCGCTCTCTCTCATTGCGGTCTTTTGATTAAAAAATGAGCTGATCTATCAAATGCAGCTCATATCTGTTGCTTTCGGTGACGTGCACTCCATTAAATCTGCATTTAGCGTGGGAATTGAAGATTTATATCCGTTTTGCGAAAACGCATTTGTGAGCAGATTTAAGTAGAATTGTTTTGATAAATCAGATAGCTTTCCGATCCGAGAAAACACATGAAGTGGCCAGGTGTAAACATCCCCTAATATGCATTCAACTTCATAACGTACAGCCAATAGATGGTAGTAGACAATAGATGTAACACAGATATAATTTAGTGCTGCTAGTGTAACGGTCTTTTCAACAACTTTGTTGAAAACGAAGTTGTCTTGAGGAGCATGGAACCCAGACGGAAATTTGATTTTGATTTTTTTTAAATAAAGGCCTGCCTCTAATAAAAGCCTGCTTCTAATAAAAGCCTGTTACCTTCTGCAGTTTAGGTAAATAAAGGCCCCGGCTTTTATTTGAGGAATTACGGTATATGAGACATGAAATGAATACAAAAGACTGTTCCAGGATAACAAAAAGTAGGTGCTTTTGGATGTAACTTTTATTTTATGTACTAGATCTACTGTCTAACGTCACTCATCCCACTATTATCATATTGTTTATAATACACATTTCCAGACACGTTCAGTACAGTAATGTTACTTCCTACGATCTTACTGTTACACTGAAATTGTTCAGTCTAGTTCACTAACCATTTTCGTTATCATATTATACATTCACCTATGTTGACATTGCTGATTGTGAAAGATACATGGAAATAACCTATATGAGGATATATGCGCATATATGAAACCTATATGCAGTTTATATGCACATAATATGCTTCATATATACAGCATATATGCACATATATGATAATATATATGCTGCATATATGCGTATATATTGCACATATAGGCAAAACTGAGGTGCATATATGTGCATATACAGGCATATAGGTCTCCTGTATTGCTTCTTTTTATCAACATATAAGCCCTACACTGTAAAAAATTGCTGTAAAAAAACAGCCAAATTTTACAGTAACATGCTGTTTTCCATTAAAACAGTAATATACTGTAGAAAAAATGCATTCGGGGTGATATTTGTCGTTTTCGAGAAAGTAGCCTACAGTAATATACTGTGAATTAACAGTGCTCAAAGTCGACACTCAGAGGCTGTGTTCCAAATCAAACCCTCATTCACTATTCCCTACATTAGTTCACTAATATAGTCCACTTGACTGAGTGAATAATTCAGTAATTTTTTTAAGTTAATTGAGACCCTGATGAACACCTGGTGTTAACAATCAGAATCACTAAAGAAGAGAGGAACAAGAAGAACAGAAAAAAAGATGAAATCAAGATAAAAGACATTAAATCTTAGCAAAAGATCTCAGCAGAAGAGGATTAAACAACTCCACAAACAGCATTACCAGCTTCACTTATTACTAACCAGACTGACTTTATTTCTGTCAGACGTCTACAGAAGTTCTTATTAAAAGGTGACAGAGGTTTAGATGTCATTTTATTTTCATTTGATGTCACCATAATGGTGATCAGTGATTGATTTAGTTGAGGTCTTGACCCTTGACTTTTCACCATTAGTTTATCTTCGGCCGCTGTAGCTGAGATTTTTAAAATATATTAGCTATGGCACAAAGCTGAAGAAAACAGGATGACAATCTCTGTTTGTTAATAGTCACAATCGTCATATAGTGTCCTGGTTTACTGATATAATTTATTGCATAACATTGTTAAATGGTTGATGTTTTGTATTTTTGATTTTGATATCATTGTGATTTTACAGATTGAAATTTATCAGGGATCTGACGTCCCAAAAATATTAATGATTTTAAAAAGTTTATACTCACAACATGTTCAACTTCAGGATCAGCCAGACACACACAGGCATCAAGAATCGGCGTATGATTCTCAACAATGGTGACAATCATAAGTTGTATGCTGCAATGCATGTTGGGTACCAAAAAAAAAGCCATGACTCCCAGCATGCATTGCAGCATGAATAAATTATGCAGCTGAATTGTCTGGTTATTTGCTTTAATTTTTACTTTTATTTTTGCTGTTGGTTTTGTGTTGACTTTTAGTTGCGTATTTTGTGATGTTCAGATTTTATGTTATCTTTTTTGTTGATTGTCACCATTGTTGAGATTCATTGGCTGATTCTTTATGTTTGTGTGTGTCGTAGAATAGCCATAGTATATATATATATATATATATTTTTTTTTTTATGAATGTTGAGTTTAAAAATTATTCATAGCTGATTATGCAGCACTGCTTGTTCTTTTGCTGTAGTTTCACCATCTAGTAATATAATCTACACATTCTTGATAAGGAATAGACACAGGCTGAGATCCAAACATAATATAATGACAGCATAATCATCAACACCTGATCTAATTGTTGTTGGCTTTGGTTTTGCCACAACAAATGTGCACACAGTTAGAGCAGGCATAGAAAAGTTCATGTTATAGTCAAGGGTCAAGAGCCCAACTAAAGCAAACACTGACCTTCATAATGGTAACGTCAAATGAAACAAAACATCTAAACCTCTGTTAATTCTCAATAGGAATTTATGTAGACGTATCAAAAAAAGAATGTCAGTCTGGTTAGTAATAAGTGAAGCTGGTAATGCTGTTTGTGGAGTTGTTTAATCCTCTGCTGAGATCTTCAGATTTAATGTATTCTGTGGCTGAAGCCAGTTGTAGTTCTTGTGTTTCGCTTTTTTATCTTCTTGTTGTTTATCTTTCCTTCAGTGATTCTGCTTGTTAACATCAGGTGTGCATCACTAATGCTCAATCATCAGTTGATTAATCACTGAATTATATCATTAACTTCAACACTGCTTCAGTATTACTCCAACACTCTGTAGTGTGGACACACAAGTGTTCATTTAAAACTGAAGATTTTGCAGTGGAGTTGAAAGGGTTAAATGTGTCAAATAAAAAACAAACAGAGTGAAACGTATTTTAACAGTAATCAACTGTAAATTAAATTTACGGCATAAAACTGTAGAAAAACAGCAATATACTGGCAACCCAGCTGCCAGTAGATTACTGTAAAATCAAGGAAAAACAGTAAATTACTGTTAAATGTAACAGTCAGATGTATAAAACAAAATAAGTTAATTTCACTGAAATATTAGTGAAAGTTCATAGAAAAAAGTAATGTGAAGTCAATAACTGACTAGGAGAGTAAATATTAAACTGAAGTGTTTTATGTGTTTTGCACAGGATGATACAGGAGAGATCTGTTAGTTGAATTAATGGGTTTTGTGGGTCACCATTGTGCTGGAGAGTAGAGCCTGTGCTTCAGTCAAAGATGAGCAGAGAAACACTGATGTTATGCTGCCTGTTGCTTTATTTAAAAGCAAGAACTGTGTAGTTGCTGATGCAGTGACAATCTCCTTGCTAAGTACTTTAACACATACATGTGTGCTATTGTTCGCTATACAAACTGCAAAGACTTTAGTTAAAATCATGTTTTTAATTAATTCACTATTACACATGAGGTGTTTGCAGTTTTATATAAAGAGATATTCATTTTCAGTGAACTCTAATAAAGGAATTTTATGGTACTATCAGTATAAATAGTAGTTTTTGAACTCGAGCTGTTTAAAGCAATCGGTTTCCCAAATGATGGGAGTTACCTTCCATTGTATTTTTACGGTAACATACTGTAAAAAAGGAGAGCTGTAAATTAACGGTAAAGGGCTGTAAATTAACAGTACATTGCTGGCAACCACAGCTGCCAGTAAATTACTGTAATTTTACAGGACAATTTTTTTACAGTGTATATGTGCATACATGACTCCTATATAGCTCATGGCAGGATCTGGTCATTATACCTCACTTTGGCAACTGTCATACATGATGCCTAGCTCATATTTTCTATTATCGAGGCAATAACTAGAACTAACTAAAAAAAGAAATTATGCAAGAACTGTATATGTGCGAACATGTGAAATTGGTATCACATGTAATTGGCATGTTATGGAATGGCAATTAAGTGAGAGGAGATGGAAAGCTATTACAAGGTCAATTCTTTATTGTATTGAAGATAGTGGAAAAGAAGGAAATAACAAAATGGTTTGTCGTTTTTTCCAATTTCAAGTCACTTCCAGATTTACATTACAGCTCGAACACATCCACACATTCACCGTTCCACCAAATGCAATGCAAAATGCAATGTATTGTCTTAATGCAGTTTCTATATGAATATGGCTGAAAGGTCATTACAGTCTAAATGTAGCAAAAAAAAAAAAAAAAAAAAGAACAGAACAGAACAGAACATACATTGAAGTAATCATCTTCATCATCATCATCATCCCATCTATCTGAGCATTTCACTATGGTTAATGAATTTGAAGACAAGCATTTTGAGTCTGTAAAGTTTTTAAAAAATCGAAAAGCCCAAAGATCTGTATCTCTGCTAAATGAATTTAATATATGTTTGAGATGGCCTTTATCTTTTTTTCTTTTTCTTTTCTTTTCTTTTTTTCCAAATTATTGTTGTTTCAACTTATACTTATCAAGTTCTTGACACATTTCTTTTACAGATTTTCACATTTGATAAGTATAAATAAGAATCTTTTTATGTTGAGATAGTTAGTGGTAATATGTAATTTACTTGCCCCATATGCATACAATTGTTGAAGTTTTACAATTGAGTTTAACAATGTTTTTCTTCTCTAACAGCTGAGACCACAGCGAAAACACAGGTGAATAACATTATGTAGTAAGGATGGGTATAAACTGTGTGCTTTGTAGGAGCCAATTAGTGTTATAAGAGACAATAATTCCTTTCCTCCTGCCCCCCTTCGCTCCTCTCCACCCACTGTCTTTTCTCCTTCCCTACTCTCCATCCAACCTCCTTCTTCTCTCCTTTAATAACGTTTAGGGCAATGTTTAATTTGTTTCATATCTTTATCATTAATCTGCATTTATACATCATAACCTATTAACTTTTGGGAAGCTAAGCATAAGAATCAATATGAAACATGATAAAGTTTCTAAAAGTTGCCAATAAATTAATAATGTGATGTGAAATTATTTTTCAGATTAAAGCTATAAAGGGCTCTGGGGTGTTTTGCCAGGCAGAAGCGTGGAAAGCAGCCCGCCTTGCCACCTCTGCCACTGCCATGGTGCGAGATCTGCTGCTGGGCACCTTTGATTTGGATACTTTGCTGAAAAGCAACCTGAATGGTACTAAACAACATGTTCCTAATCTCTTCTGTCCTTGAAAAAAACAAGTCAGTCATATTCTGTGGAATAAATTATGTTTGTGTGTGGGCATACCATCGCTTTTTTACTTGCCATTTTTGTATTTCCTTGCACCTCAAGAAAATGTGATGTGTATATAAAAAATCTTTTGTTTTCACCACCTTCATTTTACCCCCCTTTCATAATAATTTTGAAATATTACTTTAAGGTGGGAAGCCAACCAGAGGGGTTGGGGAGCAGCTGGTCGCCCTTGACCAAATTAAAAAGGCAGCCATTATTGGTGAGTAAATGCATAATGCGTTGAGAAGGGAAAAGAAAACTTTTAAGACTTTATAAGTTCACCACTTTAACCATAGCCTACTTGTATCAATGTTTATTAGTTTATTACTTTATTACTTTATTAGTTTATTAGTCAATTTTTCTATCCATGAATTTTCTCTGCTTTGGATGCACATGATTGACCGTGTGACTGTTAACAATGCAGTCCCGATGACGGACATGTGCATATGAAAGAACGATGCCGCTAAAAAAAAAGGGACGATGTTTCCAATCAGAATTTCTTTCAGATTTAGCAGAATCCAATCAGAATCTTCCAATTGACGTGTTTACATGACGCATTTTTTATTATGATCAGCCCTTTATCCAAAATGTGTGTCCAATCGCAGCTGTACTGTAAGCACTTTGGGTTCCTGATGAAGCAATATATTGTTATTATTATTATTATTATTATACTGTCTTATTATTTTTGTCTTCTCTAGATGCTACATTGAAGAAGTGGCCGGCAGCCAGCCGAGGGCAGATAGGCACACCTATCAATTCGAAGCTCAACAAGATAAATTGTTTTTTTTTTTTTCTGTACAGTTTTTTGTCTTATTTTTGTTCTTGTACTATTTGATTGTTCTTGAGTAAATAAATAATTTAAATTTCTACATTTTGGGCTATTATTTATGTTGCCTAGTAGCTATGGTGTGTTGGAACAAGTTTGTTGTAAAATATTTCATATTTTGTTTAATTTGATAACAGATTTATTTGTTATATGCCTGTAATTATTTAGTGTTATTCATGGCTTTAAATCTCCTGTTCACTTTATTTATGGTTTAGAGCTCCACCTAGTGGCAAATTTGACATTTCTTTAATTCTGCGAATTCTGGTATTCACGTGAACCAGGAAGTAGTGAGTGCTCCATGCGGGCAGCAGTAACGATGGCTCTCGTTAATCGTCACATTTTTCTGTAATCTCAAACCTTGCAACAGCATCGCTTGTAAGTATTTATTGATTTGCATGGATGTTTATAATACTTGCATATAAATGTGAACTGTTACAGTTAAAGAGAGTTATTAATAATTTTCAATTAGGCTATTGCATTAGCCATATTGTGCTTGTATTCATTATATTTACATTACAAAAATGTCATGTTTAATTGTAAGCATATTATTGAAATATGTTTATTTGTTGTGTTTGTAGTTTCACTCTATACCCAAGACCATTAAACCTGTGGACAAACAAAGCATACTGTCTTCAGAGTCGTGTGAGGGAAGAGTTTATCTGACTGTCAATATACTAAAATGATGTTGAGGACAGTACATATGGATTTTAATAATTATACTAATATATAGGTAAACATATAGCTGGATATATACGTGCATATATGTACCTATATAGGTACATATGTGCACATATATGCACCTATATATTGGCATATATGCACACATATATGCACCTATATAAGTACATATATGGACGTGTATATGTACACATATATGCACACATATATGTACACATATTATGTAAATGTATGTGCATATATGTACATATATAGGAAAACGGCCAATTTTATATATGTCACATATATTGAAATCCTATATCAAAACCTATATTAAAACATATATGTTTATATAGGTTCTTTCCATGTGGGATACACGAATAATTAGTGAAATGTCTTATGCTTGATAACACCACAAATGTAATGTTATCATGGTACGAGCATGGAGCATTAGTTCAACGCCAAGCTGATAAAAGTAGCCTATTATTGTAACGTAAGACCTCCGTTCATCATCGGAACACAGTTTAAGATATTTTAGATTTAGTCCGAGAGCTTTCTGTCCCTCCATTGAAAATGTATGCACGGTATAGAGGGTATGCGCGTGACGTCACTGCCAGCTGGAGTGATTGCGGTCACGCCCACTGAGTGGCAAAAAGACTGAGCGGCAGCATTGGTTTTCAGCGTGAATGCCGTGAAAAACACAAAAAATGCATCTAAAATGGGAAAGAGCTTTGCGATTGATTGTACAACTACATTTCACAAGAAATCTGAGGTATATTTTTACAGACTGCCGAAAGCTACAGAACAGAGAAGCAAATGGATCGATGCAATTCATAGAAACAACTTGACTCCAGGGAGAGAAAAGTGGATTTGCAGTTATCATTGAGCACGTTTACATGCACACCAGTAACCATAACAACGCAAGTAAACCGTGGCATGTTTACATGACTTTATTAATAAATCAGGCCATGACCTGTAACGACAAAACAATCATTTGCGTATCTGAATTTGAGTATTTCATTTGTTGTATCGGTTGATGTTAAATAAAGCTTGCAACATGTCAACGGGAAACTTACAGTTTGTATATTTTCCTCTCATGCAGTTACAGATGCACCGTTTTGACTGAACCATTTCTACTTCTGCTGCACGAGATGAGAGGACATTTTTATAATGTTCTGTGTCATGAAAGAGTCTGCGTTTGTGATATATTTTATTCTTCCTTTCCAGCAAAACGCTCTGTCTGGATGCGTTTAAATCTGCACAAAGGATGCGTTTCTGTCACATTTCACACATGCGCACTTCAATAAGCTGACAGAAAGCAGGTTAATGCGTTTACATAATGCGAAATCCGAGTAAGAGGCAAAAAACGACCTGTGTCGACCGGTTTATGCTTAAGCCAGTTATGACCCTACTCCGATAAAATAAACTTTTTAAATAAACTGACAAAAAACTATAGGCTACAAGTTTTAGGGCTGGACAATATGATTATAGCCTATATATAACATTGATGTGATCACCTGGATTTAGACTTACCTATATTGTATTTATATAAAGCGTTCACAGGCAAATTTGCTTCACGTATTTCCCCGGCGTCGAAATCAGGCACATATGAGTGTCAGGAAACACGATGGCTCCGTGTCTATATCCATGGATCACTGGATCTTTGGCCTAAGTTGTAAGGAACACTATATCGAGTCCAACTTTTAGTTTAAACTGATTATAGGTTGTTTTACTCGCGTTTTCGCAGTTTCCACTATTAACTCCAGCCACGCAGCAGCTCTTTTGCCACTCAGTCCGGCTGAGGGGGGCGTGTTCCGGCGGGAAAGTGACGTTAATGCATTCCCTCTATACTGTCCTTGTCCAGAAAGGAAATAGAGACATCATCAAAGTAGTCCATGTGACATCAGTGGGTTAGTTAGAATGTTTTAAAGCATCGAAAATACATTTTGGTCCAAAAATAACAAAAACTACAACTTTATTCAGCATTGTATTGTCTTCCGGTTCTGTTGTCAATCCGCTTCAGTGACGCTGATGACGTAAGACGCTGCTGACGTGTATCTGGTGCGTCCGTGTATTCGGGTTCAAATAAATATGGCTGGGCAAAAAAAAATGCATGTCTTCCTCTGTGTCGAAATCCTTAGACATGTTTGCGAAGATTGTTTTGTTTACAGCGTGCGTCTCCCTCAGACTGAAAACGAAACTCGGGCGCACCAGATTACACGTCAGCAGCGTCTTACGTCATCAGCATCACTGAAGCGGATTGACAACAGAACCGGAAGAGAATACAATGCTGAATAAAGTCGAAGTTTTTGTTATTTTTGGACCAAAATGTATTTTCGATGCTTCAAAACAATTGAACTAACCCACTGATGTCACATGGACTACTTTGATGATGTCTCTATTTCCTTTCTGGACAAGGACAGTATACCGTACATACATTTACAATGGAGGGACAGAAAGCTCTCGGACTAAATCTAAAATATCTTAAACTGTGTTCCGAACGGAGGTCATACGGGCTTGGGACGACATCAGGGTGAGTCATTAATGACATAATTTTCATTTTTGGGTGAACTAACCCTTTAATGCTTTATTCATAATTATCTTGTTTATGTTGTTCCTCAGCACAGGTAATATTATTGTCTCATTTTTACTAGCTCTTGTAATGCAGGGCTGTAAAGGTTTTAAGTTTTGTAATAAATATAATGTTTTATAAAAAGTGATTTAATTTCAGTTTTAAATACTTTTTTTTTTTTTTTTGAGTTGAACATATTTGAATTTCATTCAAATTTTCCCTCCAATTATCATTTAATTATTCAAGTCAAGTCACCTTTATTTATATAGCGCTATTTATAATACAGATTGTCTCAAAGCAGGTTTACATTAATAACAGGGAAAAAATGCAACAAGTTGTTTTGGCTGTACAGCAGCTCTAGAAGAAAATAGTGTCATTGTCTAGTTTAAGTGTTAATTCAGTTTCATTGTAGAAATCATTAGTATCAATGTAGTTCATTATACAGCAGCTTTGGAGAAAACAGTGATGTTATCGTCTAACTCAGTTCTCACACAATGGTGTCAATGCAGGCAGATTCATAATATTGTTGAATATTAAGTGTCCCCCGACTAAACAAGCCAGAGTCGACAATGGCAAGGAACCCAAGCTTCATTTGGTGACAGAATGGAGAAAAAAAAAAAAACTGGGAAAAACCAGGCTCAGTCAGGAGGCAAGTTCACCTCTGGCCAACACACGTACAAGTGCTTGCGTCTGTGTCTCAGAATTATAAAGGTCTAAAGATGAAGATGAGTCAAACGGTTCCAATAGAAATGTATTTAATAAAGAAATGAACGCAGTTAATCCACAACGTTACATGTCTACAAACAAACAATAACCTAAAATGAATTGAGGAATCCAAGGAACTTAAGTATACAATGACAACGAACTGAAAAACAGCTGTGATTATTAAATTAATATACATAGTAACAAACAAGTGCTTGGAAACGTGAACAACGATAACAGGAAATAATGACAAGAAAAACTGAAAGTCCATGAAAATGAAAACTTAACTTACAGTTTGTGACAGTGTGTGTGTGTGTGTGTGTGTGTGTGTGTGTGTGTGCGTGTGTGTGTGTGTGTGTATGTTAACTATAATACTGCAGGGTGGAACATGTTTCTGATCACACAGGCGTCAGACACGTGTTGGTGCATCCATCCTTTTAGAAGTTTAGAACAAGTCCTTTTTGTTTCCTTTAGTTTCAATAAACACTTTTCAGTAGGGAAGAAGTTCTGAAACTTGGAATAAGAGTCACAGTGTGTTTTCAAAATGCAAATATCAAGGATAATTTGATTCCTCCAGATATTAGCCTTGTAAATCTAACACCAACCTTCAGTTGTTAGCACATTACAGTGAGGTGATGTTGTTAATTTTCCAAGGAAAGCTGAGATCAGGAGGATTACAGTGGCAGTAGGAGGTGACAGCTCACCGGTGGGTCCAGAATCTCTTTGAGTTCTCTGTGAGGAATTTCAGATATTCCAAAAACCCTGCCGAAGTCTTTAGATCCTCGGGAACAGCAGGATCTTCAGGCTCCCCATGGGGATTGCAGGAGGAGACGCTGGCGTCTCAGGAGAAAAACTGTAAAGAGACTCGACTCCTCTGGCACAATGAACCCGATTTGTGCTTCAGGTACATTTGCATGTTAGTAGGTGCTGAACTAACAATGTTATACTCAAACACCAAAGATACACATACATATGAGCTGAGGTTAGGCAACCATTTTATTTTAATATACATTTTTCATATTAAATAACAACGTATTTTAATACCATTCAAACTTTCCGGTCAGTAAGATTGATTGATTGATTGATTGATTGATTGATTGATTGATTTCAGAAACTAATACCTTTATGCAGCAATGGTGCATTAAACTTATCAAAAGTGACGGTACAAATTATTATAATGTAAAAAAAAAATCGATATTTCAAATATATTTTGTTTTCTTTTTAACTTTTTATTCGTCAAATAATCCAGCACAACTGTTTTTAACATTGAATGTTCCAGTTACAGTCACGAAAACAGTTATTTTAAATTGTAATAATATTTCACAATATTACTGATATTACTGTATTTTTTTAATCAAATAAATGTAAAATTGGTGAGCATAAGAGACTTTCAAAAACATACAGTCGTGAATTTGTATTCTACTGTGCTCTCAGTGTTTGACATATTGGATGAAGTTCTGAGAGTGTCTTTGCTAGCCGATGTGTAAATCTTCTTGCTGACTTAACTAAGGCACATCTCCTTGTGTCTGGTTTGAAGGTGGATGTCGGTCACCATTAGTGAGACTGACATTGAAGGGGGGAACGGGTCACCTTCTTTAAATCCCTGGACTGTAAATTAGGATCAGCGAGTGGCTGGGTCCAAAGCTGACACAATAATACATCTCATGGTTAATTTGGCACAAGCAAAGGATTTGTACTCTTAAATGCACACAAAGAGTTGTGGTCTGTCTCTGCTGACCCTCCAGCACCTTTTTCTAATGAGTCTCTGTACATTTCACCATCTCCATTATCACCTTTCTGCTGCCACGTTCTCTCAGTCTCGTCTCAACAGCCTCGATGTGCGTTTGAGCAGGAGCAGGACCTCACGGCCAGGTTAAGATGGACGCTGGATGCTGAGTGTCTCTCATACTGTTTTAAAGGTTTTACAACATTTTGGAAAACCATGTATGAGCTATTGCAATGCACTATTGTTTTTTTTTTTATTTATACACTGAAAAGTGGTGGAGAAACAATATTCACTCAGAAATTGCTAGTAAGTTTCACAAACAATTACATAGAAATGTCAATTAACACATTGAATTAAATGTGAAATTTACAAGTATAAAAACTGAAATAATATTCTCTTGTAAAACGTACTACAGTATTTTTTTTATTTGCAATTTTATTTACACAATATACTTTTAATCCAGATGGGATACTACTAGGAATGTCAATACTTTGCATTTTCTGTATTTATGGGCTTTTTTTTAGAAGAAGAAAAAAACTCATAGTGAGGCCAACAGAATGTAGTAAGTTTGGATAGTTTCAGACATAAAAAGTAGGCAGTATACAATACATGGTGTGTAGTTTGCAGAAGGCATACATTAATATTTGATACTGGAACAGCATACTACCTTACTAGTATGACTAGGAATGCAGTATGTACTGTATACACTCTACTGTGCATGCATCGTATTGTAACGACACCACTACAGAAATAGAGATGAACCCAGGAGCGGGAGTTTATTGAAAAACTGGATGACATTTCAGGCGAGTATAGCAGGGTGACACATATGAATGTAGAGAGACTCCGAAGAACAGCAGAGAATTCAGGTAAGTACTTCAAAAGTCCACAAAACACAGGATTACTATATATCTTTGTCTTCTAGGAATGAACAGCACAATAATAACTGAGATAGGAACAAGACTTCAGGTAAGAGTTTAATCCTTTTAACAAAATACTTGAGAGATACAGTCACTTATCTTTGATAGTCCAGGAGATATAAAAATACAAGAGAAAAGTAAACACAGGTAAATCCTTCTGGGACAAAACATAAACGAGAAGGTGAGTCCGTAGTCCTTCAACACTAACACAAACGAGGCCGGACAATGGCTGCGTCCAAAAGCTTAAAAATGCTGTCTTCAGAGGCTGCATTCCAAGGCAGGGGGGCATCGAGGCACATCCAAATCCAATGTTAGCTTCATATTCTCCTGAGATACCTAGATGTAGTCTGGTACAACTGTCACAATGAGCGCTTACCAGGATCAACTAAACGCTGGATTTTGAAAAGTATGTGAAGTTCGCGGGTCCATTGTTGCAGTAAACTTGAACAACTTTGAATAAATAATTTATTATATGCACGCCGGTCTGTTATTGTAGGGACATTATATTGTCACGCCCCTAAACATGACGCGGAACAAAACAAATTGTGATTTTGTGAAATTGTGAACCAATGGTTGCGTTACATGTCAGTCAAACGTCCTCTTGGGCGGTCCTTGGCCAAGAAAAGCTGCGATAGAGTCCAGATCTTCTGCCGTCAGTCTGAAGATCTGGCTACGCGAGACTAACCTAGATGTATCCTTCGCTGCCTTTGATATCCCACAATCCTATGCATTCCATTCTGTGACAGTTGAGCTAAAAAATAAAGATGGCGTCTGAAGTAGCGGTTGGTTTTCAGCTTTGTGTGTAAATGTGCATTTTTGACCCACGTTTTCCACGTTTGATGTAATTTCTAGCGAGAAATTACTATTGTACTAAATTTTTATATTCGCTTATCACCAAAGCACTCTCTATTTTGCTGTAGATTGTTATGCTGCCTCAGAAATATGTCCAAAATTTGTTCCGTAAGATACCTTAATGCGCAAACTCAGTTGCTACGCCCCAATTTGCATACTATCCATCCTAAATAGTTTTTGAAATTAGAATTAGAGTGTCCCAAATCGTAGTATGTTGAAATGAGTATTCCAAAGATACCTGGATGGTCTACTTTTTCCAGTTATATCCCGCAGTGCAGATCTGTGCACACAATTTGAACGGTTTTCCACATGAAAGACCCAAAAACTGGCATATCAACATGCTACTATATTTCTCTCCGAAATGGTAGGACATTAAATTAAATTGAATGTGGAGGATTTTAGCTGTGACAAGTTGATTGGCAGAGCAGTTTAAATGGTGACAGGATGCACATAACTAAGCGACAGAGCGGTCCGTTAAAGACAGTTATGAAGTAGTATGTCCTAAAGCTTGCCTATTCTATTCTGCTACACTCTCAAAAGTATGTACTTTTTCTTCACAAAAAACAGTACGTAAATACAAATTAAGTGTACAAATTAATTTGATTGGGTTTCTATTTTACTATATTTTAAAATGTATTGTATTCCTGTGTGGATTGTTTGTTCATGTTAGTTAACAGTGCACTAACTAATGTTAACAACAGCCTTTGATTTTAATAATAGTAAATGTTGAAATTAATATTAACTAAGATTAATTAATGAAGAAGTATTGTTCATTCTTAGTTCATGTTAACTAAGGTAGTTAACTAATGTTTAAGTGCCCCTATTATGGATTTTTATGGATATTAATTACTTTTCATGTAGTGTGTAACATAGCTCTAAGTGAATGAAAACATCTTCCAAAGTTTTAAAACTGAAACCACTTCAGCTCTGCAGCATATTTTGAATTTTTTAGAGAATTAGGCATATGTGAATTTAAAAGAGCGTCCTGCCCACATACATTGGAGTAAATGGATAAAAATGGTCTCATTTTACAGAAAACACTCTAAATTTTAACACAGTGGTGGAATATTGTATATATTTTATTGTATTTATTCACAATGTTTTGATAAACACATATAAAATCTCATATTTTTATATATTTTTTAATTAATTTTTTATTTGAAAATCTGTAATTTTGGACCTGTTTTGTCTATGTCTCTTTTGAAAGTTTCTTTTGATTCCACTAGGTGGCAGTAAACAGGGGCAAAAAGAATTTTTTTGATAACTCCTTCTAAAATAAAGTTATTGATATTTATCTGAAAGGAGTCACAAGTGTACTTTTACAGTCTCCATTTTTGATTGCTAAAAGAATTGTGCATACCTGACATTAAAATGGTGTCCTACCCACATACATTGGAGTAAATTGATAAAAATGGTCTCATTTTACAGAAAACACTCTAGATTTTGACACAGTGGTGGAATATTGCATATATCTTATTGAATTTATTCACAAGTTTATGATAAATAAGGATAAAAAGTCAGATTTAAATTTATTTTTAAATCAAGTTTTATTTTTAATTAAATAAAGAGTCTGTAATTTAGGATCTGTTTGGTATATTTCCCTTCAGAAAGTTTCTTTTGATTCCACTAGGTGGCTGTAAACAGGGGCAAAAAGAATTTTTTTGATAACTCATTCTAAAAAAAAGTTATTGAGATTTATCTGAAAGGAGTCACTGGTGTCTCCAAGTGTACTCTTGAAGTCTCCATTTTTGATTGCTAAAAGAATTGTGCATACCTGACATTAAAATTGTGTCCTACCCACATACATTGGAGTAAATGGATGAAAATGGTCTCATTTTATAAAAAACACTCTAAATTTTAACACAGTGGTGGAATATTGCATATATGTTATTGTATTAATTCACAATTTTATGATAAATAAGGATAAAAAGTCAGATTTTGATTGATTTTTAATTTAAGTTTTTAGTTGAGAGTCTGTAATTTAGGATCTGTTTGGTGTATTTCCCTTCAGAAAGTTTCTTTTGATTCCACTAGGTGGCTGTAAACAGAGGCAAAAAGAATTTTTTTGATAACTCATTCTAAAAAAAAGTTATTGAGATTTATCTGAAAGGAGTCACTGGTGTCTCCAAGTGTACTCTTGAAGTCTCCATTTTTGATTGCTAAAAGAATTGTGCATACCTGACATTAAAATGGTGTCCTACCCACATACATTGGAGTAAATGGATGAAAATGGTCTCATTTTATAAAAAACACTCTAAATGTTAACACAGTGGTGGAATATTGCATATATGTTATTGTATTAATTCACAATTTTATGATAAATAAGGATAAAAAGTCAGATTTTGATTGATTTTTAATTTAAGTTTTTAGTTGAGAGTCTGTAATTTAGGATCTGTTTGGTGAATTTCCCTTCAGAAAGTTTCTTTTGATTCCACTAGGTGGCTGTAAACGGGGGCAAAAATATTTTTTTTGATAACTCATTCTAAAAAAAAGTTATCGAGATTTATCTGAAAGGAGTCACTGGTGTCTCCAAGTGTACTCTTGAAGTCTCCATTTTTGATTGCTAAAAGAATTGTGCATACCTGACTTTAAAATGGTGTCCTACCCACATACATTGGAGTAAATGGATGAAAATGGTCTCATTTTATAAAAAACACTCTAAATTTTAACACAGTGGTGGAATATTGCATATATGTTATTGTATTTATTCACAATTATATGATAAATAAAGATAACAAGTCAGATTTTCATTGATTTTTAGTTGAAGTTTTTAGTTGAGAGTCTGTAATTTAGGATCTGTTTGGTCTATTTCCCTGTGGAAGGTTTCTTTTGAATCCTCTATGTGGCAGCGAATATATAAAAAAATAATTGTCTTTCTATCACCTTCTTAACAAAAGTTATTGAGCTTTAATTGAAGGGAGGCAATGTCTTCTCTGAAGTCTCCACGTTTACTCCATAAACCCAAATTATTGCACTTATTACAAAAGCAGACTTATTATCTGTAAAATACTATTTTTACCATGTCACACTTAACAAGAGAATAAACACTTTATCACCCAACTTAACCCATGTCATGTAATATATTAGAAAAATGAGTGAGGTATAAGAAAGTAGCAATTCTTGTATTTTATTATAAACAAATATTTTATACTAAAATGTGCAAAAACACAATATACAATAGAAGAAAGATAGAGAAACAAGCCCAACTTGTAGTTTTTTTTTTTTATTGCAACCGTTGAAGTGTTGCAACTGTTGACGAAACCGCACACCAAGACATTATATTTTAGAGTGTCCATCAGTGTGCCATTTTCTAAAACAGTTTCTTGATGGCACCAAGCACAATGGTACATTGCACTTCGTACAGTACATAGGAGTCTTTACTTTGAGCCCTGAAAGTTTGCACAAAGCACAAACTCTCCTCCCACTTGCGGCATCTGACCCAAAGTACTCCGGCCAACATTGCTCACCTGCTGATGTAGCAGATGTAGATGGCTCTGGGGCATGCGATGTGGATGCGGGCGGCTCTGGGGCATGCGATGTGGATGCGGGCAGCTCTGGGGTATGCGATGAGGAAGCGGGCGGCTCTGGGGCATGCGGTGTGGATGTGGATGGTTCTGGGGCATCTGAGGTGCTGGACTGTGTGGCCAGCTCAGACACAAGTCTCTCTCTAAACTCCTTCTGGCTGAGAGGACTTTTGTTCTGAGATTTGCAAAGGTGCTGGTAAAGAATGAAACTGTTTACCACCGCAATGTCAACAAAATGAAAAAAAAAAGTCTTGTACCATTTCGTCGTTTTGTGCAAGACATTTTAGTACCCAATGAGGGCATCTGACAGGTCCACACCTCCCATATGTTTGTTGTAGTCCTTCACTGCCGCTGGAATCGGGACTCTGTGCCTTTCCCATACACCTTCGGGATTCTTGACACGCCTGAGGACCTCATCACCGTCATATGCCTTGTGCATTGTGGAACACATTGTCACCTCTCGCGTGTCCATCCACTTTACAAACAGAAGCTTCCTGTCTCGGAGCCATCGAATGGTTCCCCTTTGGTCTCTGCGGCTGATGTCATTTACCTTGGTTTTGGGGAAGCCCCGCCGGTTGGTGCGTATAGTGCCACACGCTAGAGTCTTCTTTGAGAGCAAGTCCATCAAAAGGCATGGGCTCGTGTAGAAATTGTCCATAAAAAGCTGGTAGCCTTTGCCGAGAAGTGACAGATCCAGGAGCTGCATGACAGAATCATAACTGAGCCCTTTTCCAGTGGCCGGGGAAGACTTGCCTTCATAGACGAAGAAGTTCCACGTGTAACCACAGGCAGAATCAGCCAGCACGTATAGTTTGTAGCCCCACTTGGTCGGTTTGTCTTTCATGTACTGCTTGATGCCGATTCGCGCCCTTGAAGCCACCATCCTCTCGTCCACTGCTAGCTGTCTGTCTGGATGGAAATACGTTTTGCATGCCGAGACGATGTCGTTGTACAGGGGCTTGATCTTGAAAAGTCGGTCGTAGGTTTCAGTCCCCTTTTTTCTAGAGTTGTCTCGATCATCCTCAGGATCGCAAAGATGCAGGTTCCAAGAAATGGCCTGAAATCTGGACCTGGACATGACCGATTTTGGGAAGGGTAAGCGGTAAATTTCTTTACCAGACCAGTAATCAATGATGTTCTTTGCACCGAGGAGCCCCATGTAGATGACAAGTGCCACGTACGAATACAGTTCGTGTGCATCCAAAGGCAACCAAAGAAAACGTTTTCCAGCCTCCGACCTCATTTGTGCAAAGCTGTTGGTATTCATCACAATGGTTTCCACCACAGAGCCTGTGAAGAAGAGCTGGAAGAGCTGCAACGGGGAATAGATCCGGTCCATTACAAGCTGTGCTCCTGGGTTTCTTTTTGGAAGGAAATTTGGTAGCGCTGGAACCTCATCCTCCAGACTGCTGTCATTCCACCTTTCTGTGCCACCATCCTCTGACATTGCACTTGCTGACCTTTTCGTCCCCCGTACAGAATGAGCCCTCCCTCTGGTCTGCTTGCTGGGAGTTCCAGCTCTCTGTGGCCGCCTCACAGAATCACCAACAGAGGGTGTGGGGGTCTTGGAGGTGTGAGGTGGGCAAACAACCTCCTTGCTGCTGGTGCATGGCAGATCTGGCTGCCACTCATCACCACTGTCCAGACTGCAAAACAGAACAAATTTATAAATCCACATTGTATTCAGAAATGCATGCTAATATTACACACAAAAATAATTCACATATGCACAACAGATACAAGATTATAATTTGCATATTCACATAAGATACACAAATACATGTGTGCAAAAATAAAAGGAGCACAACTCATGCATGCACCAATTAAAATATGAATGTGACGGAAACATGTAGAATGCATTTCATGTATAGATAATAAAATATGTAAAAAGATATATAGATATATGCCATAGTTCAAATAAGCTTGTGAGCATTTGCTTTTTGACACATACACACGCATGCATCAATGCAATCGATGAAAAAATATGTGCATGCATGTAAGTGATGCATGTGCTTTTTGGTGCCCACATGTGCTAAACATGTTACATGCAGATTTGTATTTTTCCAGGCATTTATTCATCAGTTGTATTGATACATGACACACCTGCAAGCATCAATACAACTGATGAGCAACACCTGGTAACATTCCATGCAACCATTGGAATTGATTAACACCACGTGCAAAACTACAAATATATAAAAATAAAAAAAACTGCACATGTGTGCACCAAACGGCACAAAACACTTAGCAAAAGGTCCCAAGCATATTTGAACTAAGGCATGAATATATGCATGGTTGTGCTCATTTATTATTGCATGCATATGTTTTTGGGTGCAAAATAAATCTCAAATATACATGCACAAACATTTACGCGACAAAAAAAAAAAAAACGCACATGCGTTAGCAAAACCACCCATGCTACCTTGAATTAGAGCGTGCATGGGTCGTGATATTTATCGATGTCTGTTGCATGGATATTTTGTACAATTGCTGCATGCATTCGTTCATGAAATACAAAAATACAACGTTTATAAGTTCGAAATGTGTACTTACTCAAATTCAGGATCCTCACCGGCATTGTACGCAGCTTGTCTAACAGAGTCAAAACTTGCATTGCTACAAGTTTCTGTGTCGCTCTCTCGATCAAGCTCCGCCAAAACAGCCTCCACGCGAACAAATACCTTTCTTGAAGCCATTGTCCAAAGACAAAACACTCCAACCAGTTGTAAAAAGCACGCAATAACTCGAAAAAACACTGTCCAAACTACCAACCTATCCCAAACTCAACTCCTAACGTCTGCGATGCGCGCTGGCACCCGCTGAGATATCAAGATGAGGTCCCGCCTCCTCGACTTTGTCATAGGATATCTCCGTCTCTGAGTGGTCTAGAAAATTGATCGACGTGTCTATGGATTGCTGAGAGACTCAGCTTTTTTGACGTATGATGCAATATTTGATGACGTCATCAAAAATCGCGGCTAACGAAGACAATCAAACCTAAGATTAATAAGAGTATTTGCTCTTATCCTGCATCGCATGTTTTGATCTGGACATCGGTGACATATTACAGTGTCATTTGGTCATGCATGCTCGAAGACATGTGAAAATGGTCTCATTTTGAAGAAAACAACCTAAGGAACGAACTGATATAGCGTTTGAGGCTAGTAGCTCCACACGATGGAAGTGATCCGAACAGGAATATGACTCTTGTGTTTGCTTGTTCAAAAAACTCGATTCTGTTTTCGTGATTCTTTGGATAATAATGTTACTGTAAAGTGTTGGATCGGTAAAATAAACTGCACAGTGGTATTCTTGAGAGTGAGAACTTTCATTTGATGTATGGCTTGTCCATTTTTGGTGAGTTTGTGTGACATAAATATGAAATTTAATATTATAAATATGATTTTCTCGAGGGGGGGTCGTTGCGGGGGGGTCGAATTTAGACCATATTATTTTTTTCTATGTAACATAAATACAAAAGTGATGGGATTGTCATGAAAGCTGAGGTTCTAAGCTTTCAAACAATACTATATATGTCTAGTTCTGTGCTGTACAACTTAGAGATTTTTTTAAATGTTTATGATTATGCAATTTTGGACCCACCGGTGGGTCCGGGGGGAGGGCCAGAGTTATGCCGTGCTGAAGTAAGAGTCGACTCTGAGTCAATGAAATGAATCATTTTTCAAACGAGTCATAAGCCGTTTCGTTGTGACGTCAAGATGAAACATTAGCATATTGCCCGACCTTATTGCACGCGCAGACAAGAAATCTTGAAAAAACTCAAACACTGCAGCTGATTCCTGTGGATACTGAATAGCATCATGTTGAGAAGAAACTGTTGTCTACAATGTGAAGGTAAAGCCAGTTTTTTTTTTTTCACTGCCCAAGGACGAGCGTGTGAAGAATCAGTAGTTAAAATTCATCTTTACCATGATACCACAGCAGTATAATCCTAAACTTTAGCTGTGTTCCCTTTATTTTACTGACGACTGCTTCTCAAATCTCGGAGTTCAATGCAGGATTTGCAAACCGGTTGCTCTTGAAAGATGGTGTTCACTTAAATACTTAGTTTTGAGTTTTATATTGTGTAGGTCTCCTGCTAACTGGTTAACTCACATTATTACTGTCTTACTGAAATACTTCTGCTAATCAGTTGTGGGCCACTATTACCTAAAACTGTGTCTATTAATGCAGATTATCTGTCGTTCTCACTACTTTGAGGAAAGATTAAGCATGGAGCAAGATTTGTTTTACCAACGTTTATGTAACATCAGTCATTCCCGCTAGAGCTCGGCTAATGTATGCACTGTTATTGATAAAGTTTCCACATGTTCACAGCAATAAATTAGAAAAAAAATACTCTGTAAATAAATAAGTACAAGTAAAATCATAAGTTTGTTGATGGACATGCACTTGTTAATGCTGATGGTGAGGAATTACAGTTGCAACATTTCATAATGTAATAATAATAATCTCAAACTGTGCAGGAGAACTTAAAAAAGACGTACAAGGTTTGGATTATTGTATTTAACTCTGTATTTAACCACTCTAAGTCCTAGATAATGAAAAGATTAGTAAATGTGAGTACTTCATTTTGTGTTTAACAAACACTAGTTGTAGGCTACCAATATTATATTGCAATGTGTGCAGGAGCTCAGGAGTCCACCAACAGGGAGTGGCACTGAATCAGGGGAGGCCACTGCTGGAACATGGAAGTGGTTCTCTCTCATGGATGAGGCAATAGGTGGTAGGCCATCTATAGAGCCTCCATGCCTCATTGCCTCAGCCTGGGGAGAGAACCCTCCCATGTCCATTTCCACATCAGCATCCCCTGATTCACTGCTATCTGAGCCAGAGAACTCAGGCAGAGCCAGGGAGTGTGTGAGGGGTAGAGGAGCCAGGGCCGCCGCGTAAAAGGCAACGGCGTGATCCTGTTCTGGAGCTGCTTGAGAGGGCAGAGGCGAGGGAAGAAGAGAGGCCCAGACGAGACGAGGCCAGAGAGGAGAGGCTGCTAACTCTTCTGGAAAAAAATAGCGGAGAAGATGTAAAAAATAAACAATGTATAAATAGACAATATAAGAAGATGTATAAATAAACAAAAGAAATACATGTTGTGTTTAATTTTTTTTTAATGAGCACTGACATGAGAATTAAGATCTACAAAACAAAATAAATTTGACGTAACTTTTCAATGGGTGAACAATAATTTATAATTACAAGCTATGTGTTTAATAATTGATTAGTACCAGACTATATATTATATTAATGGTATATTAATCAATTCTTAATAAATAGTTGGGTACTAACCACTTGTTAGTACCTAACTATTTATTAAGAATTGATCAATACCAGACTATATATTAATAAGTGGTTAGTACCCAACTATATATTGATTGATTAGTTACACACTATATAACTGATTAATAACAGGCTATACATTTAATCATTGAACACTATTGGCAACTATTTACATGGAATAAACCTTTAACCAAATCCTATCCTAAATTGTCGTCATGGT
This sequence comes from Tiaroga cobitis, assembly GCA_030578255.1. Taxonomy (NCBI): domain Eukaryota; kingdom Metazoa; phylum Chordata; class Actinopteri; order Cypriniformes; family Leuciscidae; genus Tiaroga; species Tiaroga cobitis. The sequence continues at coordinate 7,604,320 of CM060608.1, forward strand.
CCTGAAGAGCTGGAGGAATAGTTGTTGGAGCTGAAAGAGCAGAAGCAATGCGCCCACGCAGCTGCTCCCCACACTGCTGGTCTTGCTGAAGCTGACCATCTCCGTCTTCTGGCCCCAGTGCTTCTTCCACAGGCTCGAGCATGTCTCCATCTCTGAGGTAGAAGTTGTGCAGAATGGCACAACAGGCAATAACCTTCACTGCAAAAGCAGGGTGCACCTCTAGAGTCTTGAAAAATATGGACCGCCACCTGGTCTTCATTATACCAAAGGCCCGTTCAAACACAGAACGGGCCTTTGCATGGTGCCTGTTAAATCTTGCAGCAACTGCACTCCTCACTGGCTCCCTGTATGGTGTGATGAGTGTGATGGGCTGTGACATAAACGGGTATTCACCATCCCCCAGAATACAATAGCCTTCAGGTGGGTACAGTGAACGCACATACAAAGGGCTGTTTTTCAAAACTCTTGAATCGTGGACTGAGCCTGGGTAGCCAACAAATATGTCCAGGAACTGGTGACCACTGGTGGTCACACACTGCTTGCATCTGGACAGAATGAAACAATTTGCGGTTGTAGTAGTACTGAGCATCTGTGCTTGGGGGCTTCTTGACTCGGATGTGACAGCCGTCGATGCTGCCCACAACCTTGGCGAATGCTGCAGATCCAGCCAGATGTGCAAAGCCAGCACCAATTATATCAAGCTCGTGAGGCGGTGGAAAGCAGATGAGCCTGTTTTTGGGCTTGATGATTTTGGTTGCAACCCTGTGGACGATGTCATTGACTGTGGAACGTGGGATGCCAAACGCTCTTGAGACGACCCGGTAAGATGTTGCGCTTGCTAACCAAAACAGGAACACAAGAACCTCTAGGTCATGACCCCAGCCATGGTCAAATGGAGGGGGGAGGATGTCAACCAGATGGGCTACTGTGGTTCTGGAGAGGCGGAAGTCTGGTCGCAGGTCACTTTGGTCATTGAAGTACAAGGCCAAGACAGGAACTTCACGGTTCAGTGAACAGTAATGAGATGGTTGTTGACACTGTAAATAAAAATATTACAAACTGATAACACGGTGAAATTAAATATGTGTCTAAAAGCTAACTGACAGTAGAGTGTGAAATGTGTAAGTTTGTGCAGTCTGACTGAGGGTTTACTGTTCACAGAATACATCAATTGTGTGTCTGTTGTAAATATATAAATATAAAGACCAGAGCCGGACAGTAACAGAGTACATTTACTTGAGTACAGTACTTAAGTACAATTTTGAGGCATCTGTACTTTACTCGAGTATCATTTTTGGGGAGTACTCATGACTTTACTCAAGTACATTTGAGAGGGAAATATTGTACTCTTCACTCCACTACATTTCTATACATGATAAAAAGATGAAAATTCATAAGATTGAAATACTGGCGGGGTTGGGCCACGGGTTGGCACATTCCCAGGATGGACCTGCTGCGTCTTCATCCATAACATAACATTCTTCACCCATAACATAACATTTAACCCATAAATTAACGTTTCTGTACATAAATGTAAGCACTGTGGCAGTAGTAATGCAATATTAAGAAAATATACTCTTACTCTTGATACTCAAGTACTTTTAAAAACAAGTACAGTACTTTTACTTAAGTAGACATCTGACTGTAGTACTTTTTACTTGTACTTGAGTAAAATTTAGCCAGGGGTATCTGTACTTTTACTCAAGTAATAAAGCTGTGTACTCTGTCCGTCTCTGATAAAGACCTAGCATCATCTTCATCTTTAACTTACAATTTGACGACGTCTCGCTAGCGTAGCAAGAACAACACGTCGTTTTCTATGTCTAGAAATCCTGTTTCTTTTGCTAATCCGCAAAATCTTCTGAATCACGAGAACAAACAAACAAAAAAGATAAATATTGAGTGGCATCTCCACAGTCTAAAAGCTGTTTTATTAAGAGTATTATGAGTAAGATATTTGATAACGTAGATCTGTTTCTTTTTTCCGTAATGTCGACAGGCAAGAGAAAACGGTGTGGCGCGAAAATGAAAATATATGAAATATGTGTATAAATTTTATTTATGTTTATAAGTTATAATCATGTGTGGAGTAACACATTATAACAGAAACGGCCAGAAACGACTTTTAATTTTACAATTTTGGAGAAATAAGCTCAATATAATGTAATGTATTTATAAAAAAAAAAAAAATCTATTTAGCCCAGAGCTGGCTCGGCACCAGCTGACAGATGATGGCGCGTTTAAATAGTGCGACAGTAATGACGTTGTGATGCAGAGGCTGAGGCAGAGTGATCCATATGCAAGACTTTTATTGAACACAAGTAAGTAACGAGGTAAGGCAGATGTCCAAAGGGTAATCCAAAACACAAGGTCTAACACAGGCAGAGGTCAGGGCAGGCAGCAAAGGTTCACCGAGTCCGAGGTTCAGGCAGAGGTCGAGATAACAGGATAACACCGACAGACAAAGAGAATGCTTGGTAATGTTCATGGGTGAAAACAAGACTTCGCACTAAGCAATGGAAGAACCAGTTCATATAAAGGGGATAATGATGATCCACAGGTGACGGTGATAAGGGTGATAATGATGAAGGGGATGCTGGGAAGTGTAGTGCTAGTATTCAGGGGAGAGAGATCGAGTGAAACCAGAGGGTGGCGTGAGTGGGCGTTCCGTGACAGAGCCCCCCTCCTGCGAGCGGCTCCGGAAGCGAGGGTTTGATCCGCGACGGGGTCTACCTCGGGGTCTGGGTGCAGGTCGGCCAGGATGGTCACGATGGAATGTTGTGAGTAACGTAGGGTCTAGAATATCTTGAGTTCTGACCCAAGAACGCTCCTCTGGGCCGTATCCCTCCCAGTCGATGAGATATTGTAATACCCTGCCGCGGCGTCTGGAGTCCAGAACCTCTCGTACTCGGTAGACCTCGGCTCCACCGACTTCAATTGGGGGTGCCTGTACGGGAGCGATCTCCTCCTGGGACTCCTCTCTCCTGGGGGCCGTGGCGGGTCTAAAAAGAGAGACATGAAAAGTAGGTGAGATGCGGTAATGAATGGGAAGGTCCAAACGGAACGAGACAGGAGTAATCTGACGAAGGATCTTGAAGGGACCAACGAAGCGGGGGGAGAGTTTCTTGCTGGGGAGCTTTAAGCGGAGGTCTCGGGCGGAGAGCCACACCCATTGGCCAGGTCTGTATCGAGGCCCAGCACGTCTCCTTAGATCTGCGTGCCGCTGGTAGTGACGAACGGCCCGTTGTAAGTGAACATGAGCAGAGTCCCAGGTAGCTTCACTTCGACGTAACCACGCATCCACTGTGGGAAGATTGGAGGGTTCTTCAGTCCATGGGAATAACGGAGGTTGAAATCCTAGAACACACTGGAACGGGGTTACACCAGTAGCAGGTTTTACCAAGGAATTCTGTGCATACTCTGCCCAGATCAAGAAGCGGCTCCAGTCATGCTGATTCTGGTGACAATAGGTACGAAGAAAACGAAGGAGATCCTGATTAAGTCTCTCTACCTGTCCATTGGACTGAGGGTGATAGCCTGAAGTGAGACTCACATTAATGTGCAACTTAGAGAAAAGTTCCTTCCAGACGTGAGAGGTAAACTGAGGTCCGCGGTCCGAGACAATATCTTCAGGGAGACCAAAGAGGCGGAACACATGATTCAGGAGAGCTTCAGCAGTTTGTAGAGCAGTGGGCAGCCCCGCCAGGGGGATGAAACGGCAGGATTTCGAAAACCGGTCCACTACAGACAGTATGGTGGTGAAGCCCTGAGAAGGTGGTAGATCAGTCACAAAGTCCACTGCAACGTGTGACCAGGGCCGTTGAGGAACGGGTAAAGGTTGTAGAAGACCGGCTGGTTTAAGATGAGAGGACTTAACAGTGTTGCATGTGGTACATTGGTGGATGAAAGTTACGATGTCAGATTGTAGAGACGGCCACCAGAATTTGTTGGAAACTAGCTGATGAGTCGCAGTGATTCCCGGATGTCCTGCGCTGGGGGTGCAGTGAACCCATTGTAAGACGCGGTGACGGAGGGCAGGAGGAACAAAGTGTCGATCTGCGGGGCATTCAGGCGGAGCAGCGTATTCCTGTTGGGCAGCAGTGATTTCGGTGATTATATCCCACTGTACAGGAGCAACAATGATCGAGGATGGTAGGATAGATTCTGGTCTGGAGGGTTCATTAGGACTGTCGTACTGACGAGACAAGGCATCTGCCTTCCCGTTCTGGGATCCCGGTCTGTAAGTGATTTTAAAATTGAATCTGGAGAAGAACAGAGACCAACGTGCCTGACGGGCATTAAGACGCTTGGCGGAACGGATGTACTCCAGATTTTTATGATCAGTCAGTACGCAGAACGGTTGGCTCGCGCCCTCAAGCCAGTGTCTCCACTCCTCAAACGCTGCCTTCATAGCCAGAAGTTCGCGGTCACCCACATCATAGTTTCGCTCTGCCGAATTGAGTTTGCGGGAAAAGAACGCGCAAGGAAACATCTTGGCCGGGCTTCCGTGACGTTGAGATAAAATGGCACCCACTCCTGTGTTTGAAGCATCCACTTCAACGATAAACTCTCTTTCCGGATCAGGGTGATGCAAAATGGGCGCTGTGGTGAAACTCGCTTTAAGCCGCTCAAAGGCCGTAGTGCACTCAGCGGACCACCGGAATTGCCTTCCCCCCCCCTGAAGAAGGGATGTGAGATGAGCCACAATGACACTGAAACCACGGATAAATCTGCGGTAGAAATTCGCAAATCCCAGAAAGCGCTGTAACTCCTTAATAGATGTGGGTTGAGGCCAGTTTACCACGGCTTGGACCTTGCTGTCATCCATGAAAACCCCGTCTGCGCTAATGATGTAGCCCAGGAAAGCGATTCTGGTCTGGTGAAATTCGCACTTCTGAATTTTGGCATAGAGTTGGTTGTCAATTAAGCGCTGAAGGACAGCTCGAACATCCCCGATGTGTGCCTCGAGAGTCTCAGAATAAATCAGGATATCATCAATGTAGACTATAACTGTGTGGTTAAGCATGTCTCTGAAGATCTCATTAACGAATGCCTGGAACACGGAGGGACTATTGGACAGTCCGAACGGCATAACCCGGTACTCATAGTGACCTGAAGTGGTGGAGAAAGCTGTCTTCCACTCGTCACCCTCTCGAATACGGACGAGGTTGTATGCATTCCGTAAATCTAACTTCGTGAAGTATCGAGCTGTGCGAAGCATCTCCAAGGCAGCGGGCACTAATGGCAGAGGATATCGATACTTGATGGTCACTTCATTTAGACCTCGGAAATCGATGCACGGCCGAAGCCCACCGTCCTTCTTCTTAACAAAAAAGAATCCCGCTGAAGCTGGGGAGGTGGAACGAGTGATGAAACCCTTAGCGAGTTGTTCCTCAATGTAACTCCTCATAGCCTCAGTCTCCGGCTGAGATAACGGATATACTCTCCCACGCGGTGGAACAACCCCAGGTAAAAGTTCGATGGCACAGTCTCCTGTTCGATGTGGAGGTAAGTGAGAGGCTTCACTTTCACTGAACGCCAGAGCTAAATCATGGTATACCTCTGGTAATCCTTGAAGATCCGATTCTATTGCAGGTTCATGACTCGTTTCAGGACCCTGGACAGCAGGCAAGCAGTTCTCCCGACAGGACTGAGACCATTGAGAAATCCTCCTCTCAGACCAGGAAATGAGTGGATTGTGACGTTCCAGCCAAGGAAATCCCAAAATCACTGGGTACTGAGGTGAATCGATCGTGAATAGTTGTATCTCCTCTGTGTGATGTGGTCCGATATTGAGAGTGAGGGGTGGTGTGATGTACTGCTCCTCTCCTGCTCCCAGTGGGCGCCCGTCTAGCGCGGCCATGGCCACACGAGACTCACAAGGAATAAGAGACAAATAATGAGCTTGTGCGAACGTAAGATCTATTAAATTCCCAGAAGCACCAGAGTCAATTAAAGCCCTTGTCTCAACAGTCTCTCCATTCAGGATTAACGAAATTTTCAAGATGAGAGAGTTAAAGGAAGGAATTTTGGGACTCACCGCAATAGGCTCAGGAGATGTATGCATCGGGGATGATCTCATTGGAGGTCTCACAGGACACGCGGCTCTCAGATGACCAGGTTGACCACAATACATGCATAAATTAAGACGTCTCCTCCTGTCCCGTTCAGCCACGGAGATGTGTGTGACACCAATCTGCATAGGTTCATACTCGGTGCTGACAGAGGGAAAAGTGAACTGATTAACTCTGTGAGATGAGCGACGAGCCCGAAGGAGATGGTCTAGTCGAATGGCGAGCTCCATGATTTGATTGAGTCTTTTTCCATCATCACGGCATGCCAATTCTCCCTGGAGATCCGAATTGAGTCCTCGACGGTATAGGAGTTTCAGCGGTTTCTCATCCCAACCCGTCTGTGCAGCGAGTGTTCTGAAAGTGAGTGTGTAATCCGCCGCAGATGAGTGAACCTGGCGTAATGACAGGAGCAGTTCCCCAGGATCCTCTCCTCCCGCGGGATGTTCAAACACCTCCCTGAAGTGAGTTTTAAAAACTTCATAGGTGAAAGAGGAAATCTGACCTCCAGTCCACATCGCCGTTGCCCATTCCAGGGCCTTTCCAGTCAAAAGTGAGCATACGAAATAGATACGACTCTGGTCAGTATGGTGCTCTCAGGACTGATTGAAATAGATTTCACATTGTAATAAAAATCCTTTACAGGTGGCTGGTGATCCGTCAAACTTCTCAGGTAGTGACATTCTGGGATGACCGGAAGAGGTGCTCACGGCCAGCAGAGGAGGATCGGGTGCTGCGGCGGCTGGCGCCGGATTAACGGGTGCAAGCTGTGGGGTTAATGCGTGCACAGATCTCACGAGCTCTTCGGTGAGTGAAGTCAGTTTAACCAGTTGCTGACGATGAGTGACCAGCTCAGAAGCTTGCGCTGAAACTTCATTGGCCAAGTGCATAAAGTCTGCTGGATCTGGTTGCGGCGAAGTCTTCTGTGATGCAGAGGCTGAGGCAGAGTGATCCATATGCAAGACTTTTATTGAACACAAGTAAGTAACGAGGTAAGGCAGATGTCCAAAGGGTAATCCAAAACACAAGGTCTAACACAGGCAGAGGTCAGGGCAGGCAGCAAAGGTTCACCGAGTCCGAGGTTCAGGCAGAGGTCGAGATAACAGGATAACACCGACAGACAAAGAGAATGCTTGGTAATGTTCATGGGTGAAAACAAGACTTCGCACTGAGCAATGGAAGAACCAGTTCATATAAAGGGGATAATGATGATCCACAGGTGACGGTGATAAGGGTGATAATGATGGAGGGGATGCTGGGAAGTGTAGTGCTAGTATTCAGGGGAGAGAGATCGAGTGAAACCAGAGGGTGGCGTGAGTGGGCGTTCCGTGACAGACGTAATCAACGGCGCCGAAAGACGATCGAGTAGTGTCCGAAAGTGGTGTTTCTATAATGCTGGTGAGCTCACTATATAGTGCTCTACTCCCTACCCTCTACATAGGGGTTAGTGAGTAGTGGTTTGAGTGGAGATTTCGGGCACAGCCATATTGATTTATTTGAGGAGTTGTTTGAGAATCATTGAAAATGTGGTGATGTGCAAATGTATATTATGAATGAGGCATTTCTATATTATGAGAAAATGAAACAGTTTTATGACCTTTGATGCATGTAAACCTATTGTAGGAGACTCCAAAACAAAATTAGAGAACTTCAAAATAGCATAATGGGGGCACTTTAACTAATGAACTTTATTTTAAAGTCTTTCGAAAGTTTAAATAGAAATGTTAACATTCTAAATGTCTTAACTGTCACCTTTAATCAGTTTAATGTGTCCTTGCTGAAATTTTTTTCTAATTTATTTAAAAAGAACATTGAACATTATGTAATGCACAATAATTGTGATAAAGTGAGGATTAACACTTTATATTACAACCCCCAAACAACTGCGTAAGTAAACCGAAATTACGGTGTACGTTTCTGTAATTATAGTGTATACTTCCGTGTAGGTATAAGGGAACAATATGTTAAGCTTTGGGTAATAAAGGGGTAACAAGCAGATATACAACCTGCAAAGAACTTCGCAAGTAAACCGAAATTACGGTGTACGTTTCTGTAATTATAGTGTACCTCTGTGTAGGTATAAGGGAACAATATGTTAAGTTTTGGGTAATAAAGGGGTACAACCTCTTAGCCTCGCATTCATGTGTGATAAGCAAATGCGCATTGTCGTCCCGTATTACTAATGCACTCATTAAATAACAAAAACAATATTGGGCCATTGACTTTAGACTTTAGAGCAGGTTTTAGTTGGTCAATGGCGTAGTCTATTTTAGTTGCCTCAAAATAGCAACGTGCCAACAATGTGCCTGAACACGCCTCATTTTCAGCCCAGAGTGCCCATGGGCGCAAAATTGGGCACAAATGCATTTGCTGTTTAATATACAAATCTAGAAGTGCAAATGTAAAACACAGCAATACAAAAACAATGTTAGACCTAAAATAACCACTTTATCTAAGTAACTTGTAATTTAATTTAATTATAAAGTACTGTTTTGAATATTTACTAAATAATAATTATATAAAATCTAAAATAATTCTAAAATGGTTATTATTTTTTGAAAACTGTGTACTTTCTGTTGCTAAATCTATAGTATAATTGGCCAGTTTTTGTTGCTAAATCTGACAAATTGGGTGGTTTTTGCTTAGTTCAGAAACCCTCATCAGCATATTATAAACACACACACTCGACGTTATGGGGAACGAAATACCCACGCCGCCATACTGAGGGGAGTGCATGCCCAATGGCAGTGACAACTGTCAGAACCAGTAATACAAAGGACACTAAAACCACTCACCCTAGGTCACGTTGGGCTGTCAGTGACAGCACTCCCTACCGATTATAGCCCAAGCTAATGAACCGAGAAAAACTGCCAGAACATAGTTCATGGGAGGTATATCTGGGCCAGCTCAAAGGCTTAGGACCACAACTTCCCAATAGAAGGGGTCCCTTCTAGGGAGTGTGGCTAGGGGACCCAAGGGACTCCCAGCCAGTCACTATTCAGGAGAGCATGCCACCAGGCTGGCCTGGTGATATATACTAAGACGCACAGTCTGGCCATTGCCTGTCTGTCCGAGACAGACCCTCTGGAAACTGCCTTGGAAAAGGCATCCAAAACTGAAGGCCTGCAAAGCTGGCAGAAACCATTCAGTTCCGGATCACAGAGACGGGACCACCTGGAGAGTCTAACTCAACCTCAAGAAATGACGGAAGTCGTCCACTCAATCCATTGGTCTACCCAGTGCTCGTCCTGAACACTGAGGAAGTAAGAGAGGGATCAAAACCAGGAAGGTCTGCTGAGGCCAAAGACCTGATTACCCCCTATGTGGGGAGCTCCAGTACCTGAGAGCTCACATCCGGAAGGCCGATGAGGCCTGTGACCTGACGACCACAGTATGTGGGAGCTCATAACCAGGAAGGCCGGGTGAGGCCTGTAACCTGGCGACCACAGCATGTGGGAGCTCATAACCAGGAAGGCCGGGTGAGGCCTGTAACCTGGTGACCACAGTATGTGGAAGCTCATATCAGGAAGACCGGTGAGGCCTGTAACCATATACCCAGTATATGGGAGCTCATATCAGGAAGGCCGGTAAGGCCTGACAACCACAGTATGTGGGAGCTCACATCAGGAAGGCCGGTGAGGCCTGTAACCTGACGACCACAGTATGCGGGAGCTCATATCAGGAAGGCCGGATAAGCCTGTAACCTGACAACCACACCAAGTGGGTGCTACATTAGAAAGTACATGAAACCAAAGTGCATATACTTAGCCATTCCGAGTCCAGAAAAGGCCTGGATCAGAATGTGGAAGTTAGCCAGAAAGGCGTCTGTCGTAGCATACCTTGACGACAGGACGCATCTAAAGTGGGACCCGAGGTGAAAGACTTGGGTCTGGGCCACATAGAAAGGGACCAAAGCATACAGCGCATGACCCTTACCATAAAAATAGATTTTAAAAAGTACACAAGATGTTCCATCATGTGACTTACCATAAGTATGGTCTTAACATGATCAGGAAGGCCAGATGAGGCCTGTAACCTGATAGTCAAAATGTGTGGGAGCTTACATTCAGGAAGGCCTAATGAGGCCTGCAACCTGACATGTGAAAGCTCACAACCACACCCTAGCGACCACAGTGAGTGGGAGTTCACATTCAGGAAGGCCTGGTGAGGCCTGAATCCTGACATGTGACAACTCATAACCAGGAAGGCCGAGGGGCCTGTAGCCTGGTGACCACTGAATGTGGGAGCTAAGAACCAGGAAGGCCGGCGAGGCCTGTAACCTGACAACCACAGTAGGAAGGAGCTCATACCAGGAAGGCCTGACAAGGCCTGTAACCTGACAACCACACCATGTGGGGGCTACTTTCAGAAAGGCCACAAATATGGATTTTAGAAAGTAAATGAAACAAAAGTGCGTATACTTAGTATTTCCGAATCCAGGAAGGCCTGGATCAGAAAAGGCGTCTGTCATAGCAAACTTTTGACGACAGGACGCATCTAGAGTGGGACCCGTGGTGAAAGACCTGGGTCTGGGCCACATAGGAAGGGACCGAAGCATACAGCGCATGACCCTTCCCATGAAAATGGATTTTAGAAAGTACAAAAGACGTTCCATCGTGTGACTTACCATAAGTATGGTTTTAACCTAATCAGGAAGGCCAGATGAGGCCTGTAACCTGATAGTCAAAATGTGTGGGAGCTCACATTCAGGAAGGCCTAATGAGGCCTACAACCTGACATGTGAAAACTCACAACCACAGCCTAGCGACCACAGTGAGTGGGAGTTCACATTCAGGAAGGCCTGGTGAGGCCTGAAACCTGACGTGACAACTCGTAACCAGGAAGGCCGAGGAGGCCTAAAGCCTGGTGACCACTGAATGTGGGAGCTCATAACCAGGAAGGCCGGTGAGGCCTTTAACCTGACGACCACAGTAGGTGGGAGCTCATATCAGGAAGGCTGGTAAGGCCTGTAACCTGATACCCAGTATATGGGAGCTCATATCAGGAAGGCCGATGAGGCCTGTAACCTGGCAACCACAGCATGTGGGAGCTCATAACCATGAAGGCCTGGCGAGGCCTGTAACTTGGTGACCACCGTGTGTGGGAGCTCATATTCAGGAAGGCCTAGTAAAGCCTGTAACCTGATACCCAGTATTTGGGAGCTCATAACCAGGAAGGGCGGTGAGGCCTGTTACCTGGCTACCACAGTATGTGGGAGCTCATATCAGGAAGGCCGATTAGGCCTGTAACCTGACGACCACAGTATGTGGGAGCTCATATCAGGAAGGCTGGTAAGGCCTGTAACCTGATACCCAGTATATGCGAGCTCATATCAGGAAGGCCGGTGAGGCCTGTAACCTGGCGACCACAGCATGTGGGAGCTCATAACCAGTAAGGCCTGGCGAGGCCTGTAACCTGGCGACCATAGCATGTGGGAGCTCATAACCAGGAAGGCCGGGTGAGGGCTGTAACCTGGCGATCACAGCATGTGGGAGCTCATAACCAGGAAGGCCGGGTGAGGCCTGTAACCTGGTGAGCACAGAAGGTGAGAGCTCACATCAGGAACCCCGGTAAGGCCTGTACCCTGGCGAGCACAGTAGGTGGGAGCTCATTTTAGGAAGGCCGGTGAGGCCTGAAACCTGGCGACCACAGCATGTGGAAGCTCACACTCAGGAAGGCCGGTGAGGCCTGTAACCCGGCGACCACAGTATGTGGGAGCTCATATCAGGAAGGCCGGTGAGGCCTGTAACCTGGCGACCACAGCATGTGGGAGCTCATAACCAGGAAGGCCTGGCGAAGCCTTTAACCTGGCGACCACAGCATGTGGGAGCTCATAACCAGGAAGGCCTGGCAAGGCCTGTAACCTGGCGACCACCGTGTGTGGGAGCTCATATTCAGGAAGGCCTAGTAAGGCCTGTAACCTGAAACCCAGTATGTGGGAGCTCATAACCAGGAAGGCCGGTGAGGCCTGTGACCTGGTGACCACAGTATGTGGGAGCTCATATCAGGAAGGCTGGGTGGGGCCTGTAACCTGATAAACACAGTATGTGGGAGCTCATATCAGGAAGGCGGGATAAGGCCTGTGACCTGACATATGGAAGCTCATAGCCTGGAAGGCCTGGTGAGGCCTGTAACCTGGCGACCACAACATGTGGGAGCTCAGCTCGTCTTACAATACATTACCTTTTGCTTGCCAAACATGTCCCCGGCTCTGTACAGGAGACGAGTTCTGAAAAAGAAGAGAAAAATTTTATTTGCGCAGAAAAAACATTTTCACTCAACATAAAACCTGCAGCGTGCGGAAATGAAGCACACCAAGACTCAAGAACTCAGACACCTGCGTTCTACTGTTTCACAAGCCAAGGGAAGGCGGTCCTATCAACCAAGCTGAAGCGGGCCATCAGAGAATTCTTGAACTCATCATGGGCCCTGCCCCAGGCCTGATGTAGGAGGAGCCTGGGTAGCGATGGTGGTTAGGAGACAAGATTCAGGGAGGTGATGTCTAACGTTCAGTCCGAGAACGTTTACTCTCGATCACCTCCCTGAGATCCTGCCTCCCGCGGAAGTTACGCCTCCTGCGTGCCCTGCTCCCCCTGCTAGGAGGAGGGGTTGCATGGGAAGCGACACTGGCCTTCTGGGTCTGGCTATGCTCCTCAGACCACGACGGACCAGGCCCTCCAGGCGTGGGCTGGGCCGAGGACCTCCGCGGCATGCAGCTCTTAAACGCCGCCGAGCGCGCCCTCGCCTCCCTGAACTTATCGACCACCGTCTCAACGGAAGGTCCAAAAAGCTCAGAAGGCGAAACCGGCGAATCGAGGAGAAAGGTTTTTTCTTTCTCTCCGATGTCAGCCTGGTTGAGCCACAGATGCCTCTCCGTGGCCACCATAGCCGCCATCGCACGACCGATGGAAACGGCAGACTGTTTGGTTGCCCGGAGAGCCAAATCCGTGGTGCGGCGCAACTCTGCAACCGCGTCAGGGGACAGGCCGGCCCCCTGATCGAGGTCCCGCAGCAGGTCGGCCTGGTAGGCCTGAAGGACCACGAGGGTGTGCAGAGCCGTACCTGCCTGACCTGCTGCTGTGTACGCTCTGCCATTTAGCCGTGATGTAATCTTAAGCGGCTTGGATGGCAGGGTCGGAGCTCCCAGTGACGAAGACCGACCAGAGGCGAGATAGTTAGCCAACGTCTCGTCCACCGGCGGCATCGACACATACCTGTGGTCCGCGGCCCCATCCACAGCAGCGAAACTAGCCCGCTGATGTAGATGAAGACGCGCGGAGAACGGGTTCTTCCATGCCTTCTCGACCTCAGAGTGGAGATCGGGAAGAAATGGAAGGCTCGTCCGAGCTGGTGGCTTACGGGTAGGGAGGAACCGATCGTCCAAAATACCACGAACAGGTTCCTCCCGGATGCGCCTCCACTGCAGCTGCAATCTGTTGGTGGCGCGCCCCATAACATCCACCAACTCAGCGTACACTGGGCAGGAGGGCTGAGATGGTTCAGTCCTAACCAGACTGATATCATCGGCAGCCGACTCCTGCCCGGCCTGAAGAGAACCAGTTACAGATCCATCAGAAAGAGGAAGAACCTCCTCTACATCGACCTGTAACTCACCCTCGTCAGCTGTCAGATCATCCGCAAGGTTAACGCCCCTTTCCAGCTGATCTGCCAGCTCCATCTGGGAGCCCCACGAGCTCAAGCGCCGCTGAGCCTCAGCTCGAGCGGGACCGGCACCGCGGGGTTCAGACGCCGTGCCCACTTCCCTCGAGAAGTGGGACAGACGAGAGTGGAGAGTTCTAATAGGAAAACTCTCACAGTTTGCGCAGGAAGACCCCTCGAGAGCTTCCAGTGCGTGCTCTTCACCCAGGTAGAAAACGCACAGATCATGTGAATCCTCCGGTGTCAGATATCTGGGACACGGGTCGGCACACTTGCGGAAGGTATTTCTCCTCTTCTCTGTACGCTTCATTTTCGCTGATTACTTTCAAACAGACAAATCAGTCCCTGAAGACGAAAAGATGTTGTCACGGTTTCAAGGCACCCTTTTTATACATCCAGGTTGCGCGCTCATCATTCGAGCTGATGATGCACGGGCTGTCGCCGGTCAACATGATTGCTGTGACTTGATTTCAGACACCTGTCACGCCTGAGGCGTTCCCCATAACGTCGATGACGTATTGTTGAGTTCCCTTCGAAAGGGAACTGCTGTTCTCTTCTCAGTTATACTCCCAGTATGACTGAGAAGATAACAACAGTCTTCAAGCTGTGTAAAAGTGAACTGAATGTCGTTTGATTAAAGCCTCCATTTAAGCGCACCCTTGTCTTCTAATTGTGTCAAACCAAGGCTGGGACTTTAGGGAATAATTCAGTCTTTTTAATTTTAGAGACACTTTTTTTTAGTCCCTAGACATCTCAAGTTATCTGGTATATCTTGTGTGTAAAGAGCTACAAATTATGTTCCTTAAACTTTTAGGTGCTCAGCTATCAGAGCACAAGTTCAGGCAATGTGTGTGTGAGAGATAAAAGAAAAACAGACAGCCTGACTTGTGTATGTGCAGGTACAAAACTGGAGCTCTTTTTGGAGGAAAGTGGAGTGTCAATCCTGCAATCGGCCACATCCTCAAAAAAACTAGGTTAAGACCCAGTGCGCCGTACCGTTGAGTCTCGAAAGGGGCTTCTGGCCCCATGAAATACTAATAAAACATCAGTTCAGCATTGTAAAAATAATTTCTTCTCTACTTAGGACTTGTAAAGGTCATTAGGGCTTGTCACCCACCACCGACAAGAAGAGCAGCAAAATCAACACCTCCAAGGACATGAAACTTGGAATAACTAGATATATGTTCAACAAAGTGGTTTAAGCCTGATATACAGTGTAAGATTATTGTGACGATGTCAAAAAAAAAGGTCATGTAGTGTGATTGTTCAATGCAGTCAGGTTTTGGCCGGTTAGCATGACCTGGTTAGCCCCATCTGGTAGATGTCCTAACTTTATCATCAGGTTCCTAAAAGCATCATTCTTCGTTAACTATTTAATTTTAGCATGAAATTAATATATTCCAAGTCTCTGGGAAAAGGGTTTGGCACTGTGTGCATTTTATCTTGGATTTATAGGATAGAATTTTAGATTTTGCGTTTTAAATGATGTCTGATCAAACGTGGACTGATGTCTTAAAGCAGGAACCCAAGATTTTACTAGGCTCATATCACATAATATGACAAGCAACCGTCATCTAGGACAGAAAGCCGCAGTGTACATCAGGCTTTAATTGAGTACACTGGGAATGAACAACCTTCACATGTGCTGCAGAAATGAGAGCTTAATACATTGAAATATATTATTTTAAACATGTTAAAATTGATAAGAGCATATCTTGGGGCAAGATTCTTGTGGAAGTTGGCCGAGGCGTCTGCTATTTAAAATTAAACTGTGTATAAATATTTAGCACACGTTAGATAAGCAACTAGATGTGAAATGTGTTTTGCACTCTCTGTTATGGTTATTTTTTGTGATTGTGAAAAAAATCACATTAAATTTGTTTTCTAAATAAGTCGAAATTTTAGCAGTATACGGAATAGTATGCGATTGCTATGAAAATAATCACACTTTTAAGAGCCCCCAAAAATATTCTGAGACTGATAAACCATTTATGAAAATATTTAAACTGGAATATTTGTGATATGCCACAACAAAAAGCACTTGAAACTAGTTGAAGTGAGCATTAATTCAAAGAATTAATTCAAACCAATAATAACAACAACAATAATAATAATAATAATAATATTTTATTCAAATTAATTAGTAATATTTAACTAACTAACTAACTCACAAAATAAATAACTAATTATACATTTTTAAATAGACTGCAGCAATGAACATTTTGTCAGAACCTCTAGTAAATCACAGGGTATTTTGTTAAGTTCTATTAAGTATACTATTAAGTTCAGAATTGTTGAAGATGAATCATTTCTGTTGTTTTTTTATTTTTTTATTCTCAATTTCTCCAGAATCATGCAGCTCTAATATTTTACATGGCTCTTGTCCCTATAATAGTGTGGTTATCTACCAGCAGGAAATAACAAGGTCATGTTAGTCTAACCTTGGCTTTTTGGTCCACACTAAAAGGAAAAATTCTGGGTCACGCTTCGCAATCAATAAATATACTATAAGTTCTCTCAATAGTGTTACCTGCTCCTACATAAGGCATAGTGGAGATTTTCAGAAAGTTATTATTAAAGTTTTCTTATTGCTTTCTATTTAAAATAGGAGTGCTGAACACGCAATTTCAAGAACAAATCATGTGACGTGCTTCACCTTTCTGTAGCACACAATGCGATTCTCATGTGAATATCACACCACAATGGTGAACCGTGAAGACGCTTTTATTAATCCTGAAAGTGGGTCGCAGTGCTATTTTCCTTTAACACATTCCTCAGAAAGTCTCAAGTTATGAAAATGAATTTAAGCATTGCTGTGTGGCTTTGTTGTGCCCTGACTAATACCTTTTCAGCTCATAAAGACATCCTCTTAAGCTGCTCTTACATTATGGTCCGGCTTGAGCTTCTTTTTAGCTGGATATAGGACTAACCAGGGGCGTCATGCAAGCCAAAATTCTGGGGGGGCACAATCTGAGACGTTGCACTTGTTTTCTGACGGGTGATATGGATCATGTTAGGAGGTGTCAGGGGATTTCTCCCCCTGAAATTTTTTAAATTCTGGCTGCTAAACATACCATTTCAACGCAGTTTGGGAGGGACAGAAATACCTTAACGGAGCTAGCAGCAACCCTCCTCTATCTGAGGACTAAGTTAAAGTATCTATTTTGTAAGTTAATGTAAAAGACAGGTTGATGAAAGAACTGTAAGCTCAAATTCAAAAGCTTTTGAAGTCTACTTCATTAAAGCATGTACACACACACACACACACTTACTGTACACTAAGGCCTACTACACGTGATTTTAAAAACAGTACCATTGCAGTTTTTATGTTATGAACTGGTATGTGACCTAAGAACGATCTTACATTAAAGGTTCATAAGGTGCTGAGGTCTGACTTTGTGGTGCTCTGAAATTAAGTTATTTTAATATCAATATGTGATGAAGGACTTTGAAAGAAGTTTGACAGATTTCAGTGCTGAATAAGGTTAACACTACCCCGTTTATTTGAAAATGGTTAATATTTGACAGAAATTTAAAAAAGTAATCAAATCAAATGTAATGCGTAACATTACTTTAGTAAAATCATTGAAATACTGCTCATTATTATATTTTAATATATTCAGATATTATATTCAGATAATGTTACTATGGCTTATTGGCTTTGTATGGCAGTCAGTAACGTTAGCCAACGTTAGTTTACGGTTAGGCCGTGTGTCCACCAAAGCGTTTTTAGCCAGCTGAAAACGCTAGACGCTCTGCTGAAAACGCCTTGCTGTGGGCGCTTGAGAGCGTTTTGGCAGCGCTGGGTTTATTCAGTTGAGACGATTCGTTGCTATGATACAGAATATCCGCAGCACAGTTTACTTGTAACTGATTTCGCAGATAATTTTTTTCATACTAAAAATGTATTTTGCATCCATTTTGTTCGGTTAGCTCTGCTGGTTGATGTCTTTGTACAGAAAGAATGTTGTGACAGTTGATCGGTGTGGTGTTAGCCCCGCCCCTCCTCCACTGTGATTGGACGGCTGGGTAAAAAGTGACAGTGATGAGCGCTGCGTTTTATCCAAAGTTGAACATTCTTCAACTCTCGGCGACCTGTAAAAACGCCGAGCTCTCAGCGCTTCAGCGTGAAATAACCGCTCAGCGCCTCGTTACGCTCATGGCGTTCTAAAAACGCGGCGCTCTCATTGAAAACAATTGAAAACATACGCCAGGCGCGTGGAAAAACGCTTTGGTGGACACACGGCCTTAGACTAGGCTAGCTATCGATAAAGTTACACTGACACAACTTAAGTTAATGCTCTGAATTCGCAGCTAATATCAAATCCATAACTTTTTGATCAAGTTAAAATTTCCAGGTCAACCACAAATAATCCCACTAGCTACCTTTTAATATAATCCGATAACTAATTCAATGCCGATTTGTTGCTTTGCTCACTTATTGCAGCTCAATGCTGACCGATTTATTACACATCCAGAAGAATACATTTGAGTCGTTATAGGCTCTGGTAATTATGGAGCATAATAGAAATAAAGTTGTGACAAAACAATTATCAGTGAGGAAAAATCTGAGGGGGCACTGTGCCCCCTCACTTTGAATGGGCATGACGCCACTGGGACTAACTGTCAAAACATCTTTTCAAAGAATAATAAGCGTTATATATTTGCCAATCTGAAGTCTGACTTCTGATCTTTTTGCACTTTTACATCACAGAAAGAAAGCTGGAAAAGTTGGCTAAAATTTATAAAAAGTCTGTGAAACCCCATTTAAAAGTCAATAGAAATGAAATTGTTAGATCTAACAGTGTTTTTCACACACTCTTACTGGACTGTATAGCTGCTCTGGGTCTGAGCAGTATTGATTGAACAACCTTATGCAATGTGCTTTAGAAACGAGAGAGCTTTGACTGCACTGCGTTCAGTTTCAGTAGAGTTTTCTGGTGTACGTGAATCAATGAAACATCACACACTTTCTCATCCTTCATATCTGATGCAACACTTACTATGGCATAATCCTTTTAAGGCAAGTTCACTCAGTGGCCATCTTGCCAACACCCCCGGACAGCTATTTTCCATCTAACATGTAAGTGCAGCTCCTGACTTTTTTAATCTGGAAAGACTTAAATCTTCACTTTTGCAAAACGATAGCAAAAAGTTACGTGCAACTTCTGCAAGTGAACAGCAGGGATTTACTGTAATTACATAAAAAAGTAAGTGTCATTTTAACGTCAGTGTAAACCAGGGGGGTTTAGGTTTCAGGTACTAAATGCACATTAAATACTACTTTATGTTCATTAAACAACATAAATCGAATAATTAATCAAATAAAAAAAAAAAACACTTCTTATTCTTCATTGTATGAATTATGTACAATGGGGCTAAAGCCACACCCTAAGAAAAATCAGCTTTTCACTACTCTCATAGTTGCAGAAAACATAAACAGTATATGTTTGTATTGAACAGACTTTGTGTGAAAATAAATTATAAAAGTAGTTTATTTTGTTTAAAAATCATAAATGTATGAGGTGGCAGGGTGGGCCTTTTACCCCTACACACGTGGTAAAAAGCTCACCAGTTTGGGGCAAAAGGCCTTTTTAGCTAAAAATAATATGTTTTTAATAATGTCTAAGCTAATACTTGTTCAAAACAATAAAACAATCACTTTAGCAAAGTTTGTACTATTTTCTGTTTATTAAAGAAAGAAAGAAAGAAAAAAATATATATATTAAAAATACAAAAGCAAAATGATTTTAACAAGTTAAGATTCAACAAGATTGAACAAATTAAGATTAAGAAAGCATTGAAGGAGATCCCAAAATAATTTGATATAGATTTACAGCAGGACCAATAAATAAAATTATCATATGATTAACATCATAGTTTTTTAAATATGATGGTTTCATTATAAATATTGTGATTATCTCTAAGATGGACAACCAACTTAACATATGATATTTACCATCTAAATCTATCCATGTCATGTTAGCTATTTATCATCATGTTAATTATTTTGCCTTTAGCCCCAACATCAGGGGCACCTGCAGGGGGGACTTTTCCCATCAGTCGAACTTCCTGACATAGACTCAGTTGTCCGGGGAGGGCCCGTGAGGGAGCTTCATTGACTGTGTGGAGTGGGTGCTGGTATCCTGTGGATCATCAATGACCGTCAGACCAGCTGACGACGATGCCAACCCCACTCCCAATCCAGTGCCCAGCAAGATACCATCCCACTATGAGGAGCTGAAGCACGAGCCAACCGCAGACAACGAGTCTGCAAAGTGTGAGTCAGCCCCAACGGGAGCGACCGAGCAGAACTGTTCTGAACTGTCGTGATAGGCACAACAACCAACATAATAAAATATTCTCATTCATCCTTTTCAGATAAAACTGAACACAATTTTAGCGCCACTTACTTTGAAAGTTTTGCGAAACATGCATATACCAGCTGAAGCTTTTCTAGCTTTTCCTTGAGAGTTGACATGTAAACAAAAACTAGTCAAAAAATAGTAATGATCCGCTAGTAAAAAAGAAAAAGGCCCTGCTATATTGTTGTTGTTGCTTGCTGTCTGCTTATCTTAATGTGTTATGCCATTGTCCATGTGCTTCAGTGGGAAAAAAATGCAAGTACATTGACTGTATTAATGCACCATCCCAGCCTTAACAGCCAATAGGGAAGGGACTGCACTGATCTGCTGATCTCAGATCAGATTTTCCCATCATGCATCAGTGTTTATGTCTGCAGCAGCTTTGTAGTGATGACCTAGGACCTGTGGGAGGGGGAAACTTTGTCTGGCTATCTCCTAATAACACACTTAACCAACTAACATGCTGTTTAGTGTCCTGCCATGTATACACTTGTGCAGGTTTTATTGCCAATGTGCATTTGAAAGAGTTGTGGGATTTTTTTTATTGAGGCCATATTTCATTTTGGCCTACTTTTCCTAAATTGCCTGTGGGACTCGGTGAGGGGAGTGAAGCGTAGCTGCTTCTAAATGAGATGGGAGGAAGAAAGACAAAAGACAGGGGGGAGGGGAGAGGAGAGAGAGGGCCCGACCCTTTCTCATGGTTGTGACTCATCGAAAAAGACAATGAGAGAGAGAGAGAGCTGAAGAATAAGAGAAGTGAAGGATGCTTGGAGGAACAGGGTCAAGTCCCAACTAAATGAGGAAATTGTGCTCTCTTGGTCATTGCTGATCAGTAATGGTTGTTATTTGGTAAGAGTTCAGCCGTGGTGATTGGAGGTAATAGTGGAGTTGTGTTAAAGGCTGCAGAACCCAACAACATGTTCAACAGTAGTACATTGGAGAAAATTGTATAACTCATTGCCGGCACTTTAATACATGTCTTATTTGAATCTTATTTCCCACATATTCAAGATCTCATAGGTGCATCTTAAGCATAGTTAGATTACTAAAGTGTCACCAGAGCTGTTCTCCACTCACATGCATAATCATCTCTGCACTTAAAAATAAATGAGGAAATTGCGACAAACAGGTAAATAAGGGAGAGAGAAACTGTGAACCTCAACAAAGTTGTGAAGGCTACTAGAAAAAAAAACATTGGCTTGATGTTCCCTTTCGTAGTCACTTCGAGTTACGTTGTGACGACGAATGGGGTTTCCCTTAGAAAGCCTATTAACTTCGAGTATTACAAAACGAGCCAATGGCAAAGAAATGCCGTGGGTCTGTGGATTTTGCATAGCGTGACTCCGCCCCACCTCGTGGGTATATATGGAAGTACGCTGGCAATAAGCAGATATGTTTTTGCTTCGGAGCCAAGAAGTCCTCTTCACTCCTGCAGCCTATTCTCTGACTATCTGCGAGAATCTTCTAGACGAGCAGCTTCCAGTCGGTATTGGTGTGATGGCGTGTTCCAGCCAGTTTCACATTCCTGCCTGCTGAACTGAACAGCGTGTGTTTCTCCCCGGGCGATTTAGCACTGCTGTGAGCTTTTCTCTCACAAAAAGAGCGTGCACCGCCGCAAGTATCGGGCATGTGTGGATCCCTCCGCCATGTACCGAGCACTCAAGGCTGATGATTGTTTTTTGGGGAGGCGAACCCAAATCCTTTCTACCCGGACGTGCATAAAGAGGTCATGAGATCGTGGGAGTCTCCTTTGACTTTTCGCGACTGCTCAGCGGCCTCTTCCGCCTTCTCTGTCCTCGCAGAGGTCGTGGCCAAGGGTACTCTGGGGTTCCCCCCGTGGAGTGTTCTGTGGCAACACATCTGTGCCCCCACAGCGCCTCCACCTGGCGTCGTAACCCTAAGCACCCCTCCAATGCCTGTAGGTTTTTTGTCAACTCCGGTGGCAAAGACCTATAGAGCTGCCAGGAAGGCTGCTGCCTCTATAATATTGATTACTTCGAACACTTTGGAATTTGGTGTGTTACAGTGAAGTTATTTAATATTTTTCATAATATAAAATGTGCAAAAGGGATTTGGGTTTTGTACTTTGCAGATGGTCCCTTTTTCTGACTTGTCTCTCAGCCACCTGCTTAGAGACCAATTTATAATATAAAGCCCTTTTTGAGGAAAATTGGGTTGTAGCTCGTTGTCTACATTATATTACGTTTTAACAACGTTTAGCTCACAAATACATTGATCCTGGAAGTTTGAATCTGTGAATATATTGACAACTTTACTTAACTCTTTTACTTAACTCCCTTCTTTATATTTGAGTCCAAGTTCAAACACTATGAAACGCTCCATTGTCAACGTAAGGAGCTGTGTGAAACACTGCCAGCAGGATATTAAACAGGATGTGTCTGTCTGAGCTCCCAATAGTTTTTTTGCGAGGGAACGCAAACATCTTTGCAATGGAACACAAATATCTTCGCCAGGGAACAAAAAAGTTTTGCGAGGAATCTCAAATATTTTTGTGAGAGAACGCAAGGTTGCTCGGGGAACACCACAATTTAAAAAAAAATATTTTTTTTTCTCCCATCCCTAATTTTTCCCACCACCACGTCCCTTTAGGGGCTCCATACACAAGCGTTATCAATGGTGTCCCAAACATTAGCGGTTGAGGATGGCAAATCCTGAAATCTCCTGAATTTTACACGGGGACCCTTCCACCAAGGAGCTCAGCTCTGAAAACCAGAACTGGGATGGCCAGAACGAGGCTACCAACAGGAGGCAACAATTTCGCACTCCCTCACTCTGCAAAGGACTGCAGGGATTAACTTGACTGGAGGGAATGCATATAGCCTCAAATCCGGCCATGGATGAGCAAAGGCATCTTTCCCCAGAGGCGCCGGATGAGACAGGGAGAACCACACAGGGCACAGAGTCGAGTCTTGCAACGCAAAGAGGTCCACCTACCACCTTGCCAAAAAGGCTCCTAATCTGAGCCACCAACCTGAGTTTCTGTCTCAACAGGATGTCCGCTGGAAGGTTCAAGGCTCCTGGAACGTGAACTGCTATCGGTGAAAGAAACCTGTCTTTAGCCCATAGAGGGTGGAGGCAGTGCACATGGATGTTCAGGGTGCACGACTGCGAACCTCCCTGGTGATTTATTTGAGACACCACTGCCATGTTGACCATCCTGACAATAACATGACAGCCCGTCAGGGCCAGAAGGAAGTGATCCAGAGCCAGAGAGACAGCTCACAACTCTAGGCAGTTTATGTGCCACAAGAGAAGCCTGCCCATCCAAACACTGTTCCAAACACAGAGCCAGAATGAGCCCTTTGTCTAGGTAACTTAGTACATGGATGCCCTGGAGTCTCAAAGGGGCCAGGGATGCATCCATGTGCTTGGAGAACGTCCATGGGGCCAAAGCCAGACCAAATGAAAGGACCCTGTTTTTGTAGTTTTTTTTTAACATTAGCATCTTGAATTTTCCATGTAGAGGGAAAAATTCGGACGACGTATGTCCCATATGGGGCGCAGACCCCCGAACGAGAAGAGGTATGGAGGAGAGATAGCCTGAAGCAATTCTGTTTTTTCAATACAGGAAGATGGTGTTGGTAACCTAACTCTGTATCCCGAAGCGCACATGGCGGCGCGTATAACAGTTTTTGATTTGGAGTGCATCTCAACGGGGTACAGATATGGAACAAAAATATCAGGAATGTGCTCGTCCATTCCCTTAAGGACCTCTGGTTTGGTAGGCCTGAAGAATGACCAAGGCATGAATATCTGCCTGGCCAGGCGCCATGTAGGTTTTGGAAGTGGACCTACAGGTCCTAAAACCTCACTGTTTTGTTTTTGAAATGATGCTTGAATGAATGCGAATGTGTTTCCTAATTGTAGCGGTGGAAACATAAAAAAAAGAACAATGACAATCTGCCTGTGTCATAATGGCAGGGGCGGATGTGGAGATGGCTAACAATTGTCGTAATCGTGGAACGTAAACAACTCCTCCACTGATGATAGACTAATGACAGGGTTCCCTCAGCACATCATCATGTGGTTTGACGTAAACGTCCCGCATCCCCCCGTGATCTCGCTGCTGCAGATGGATTAAATCTGATATTTCCAAATTTACCTCAATTTCATTTTAGTGCCATCCCATCTCATATTCCATAATAGCGCTGAAAAAAGTAAAGATATTACATCCACACAGAGAAATGAAATTACTTACCGGAGCTCTGGCATTTTTAATGCATTCTTTTTTATTTTCTTATTTATTACAGTGAAGCTTTCCAATATTTGCCACAGGCCTTCCTCACAGCGCACAAAGCTTCCGTCAGGGCTGCAAATCATTTGCAAATAATGAAGCTGCTCAGACTCATAGCTGTTGATTGGTTTGTACTGTGTGTGTGTATGTGTGTGTGTTTGTGTGTATTTGATTAAACCTGAACTGATTTATTCATTCTGTGTGTCAGCTATGTAGTTATTCTGAGTCATTTGAGGTCATGCAAGCTAAAATCAACTGATCTGTGTGCAATTAGACATGCACCAAGTAATTGTGTGGTTATGTGGTGCTGGCCGATACCACGGTCGTCATTGACTTCATACACCTACAGTACCACTCAAAAGTTTTGGGTTGGTAAGATTTGTATTATTATTTTTATTGTTGTTATTGTAAGAAAACCAGCAAATTATTTTAGCAAGGACACATGTATCAAAAGTGACATTAAATGCATTTAAAATGTTAAAAAAATATTTCTACACTGAACAAAATTATAAACGCAACACTTTTGTTTTTGCCCCCATTTTTCATGAGCTGAACTCAAAGATCTAAGACTTTTTTCTATGTACACAAAAGATCTATTTCCCTCAAATAGTGTTCACAAATCTGTCTAAATCTGTCTGTGTTAGTGAGCACTTCTCCTTTGCCGAGATAATCCATCCAGCTCACAGGCGTGGGATATCAAGATGCTGATTAGACAGCATGATTATTGCACAGGTGTGCCTTAGGCTGGCCACAATAAAACGCCACTCTAAAATGTGCAGTTTTACTGTGTTGGGGGGGGGGGGGGGGGTGGGGGTCAGTATCTAGTCAGTATCTGGTGTGACCACCATTTGCCTCACACAGTGCAAAAGAGTTGATCAGGTTGTTGATTGTGGCCTGTTGAATGTTGGTCCACTCCTCTTCAATGGCTGTGCGAAGTTGCTGGATATTGGCAGGACCTGGAACATGCTGTCGTATATGCCGATCCAGAGCATCCAAAACATGCTCAATGGGTGACATGTCCGGTGAGTATGCTGGCCATGCAAGAACTCGGATGTTTTCAGCTTCCAGGAATTGTGTACAGATCCTTGCAACATGGGGCCATGCTTTATCATGCTGCAGCATAAGGTGATGGTCATGGATGAATGGCACAACAATGGGCCTCAGGATCTCGTCACGGTATCTCTGTGCATTCAAAATGCCATCAATAAAATGCACCTGTGTTCGTTGTCCATAACATACGCCTGCCCATACCATAACCACACCGCCACCATGGGCCCCTCGATTTACAACGTTGACATCAGCAAACCGCTCACCCACATGACGCCATACACGCTGTCTGCCCTGTACAGTGAAAACCGGGATTCATCCGTGAAGAGAACACCTCTCCAAAGTGCCAGACACCATCGAATGTGAGCATTTGCCAACTCAAGTCGGTTATGACGACGAACTGCAGTCAGGTCGAGACCCTGATGAGGACGACGAGCAAGCTTCCCTGAGACGGTTTCTGACAGTTTGTGCAGAAATTATTTGGTTATGCAAACCGATTGTTGCAGCAGCTGTCTGGGTTGCTGGTCGCAGACAATCTTAGAGGTGAAGGTGCTGGATGTGGAGGACCTGGGCTTACACGTGGTCTGCAGTTGTGAGGCCGTTTGGATGTACTGACAAATTCTCTGAAACGCCTTTGGAGGCGGCTCATGGTAGAGAAATGAACATTCAATTCACGGCCAACAGCTCTGGTGGACATTCCTGCAGTCAGCATGGCAATTGCACGCTCCCACAAAACTTGAGACATCTGTGGCATTGTGATGTGTGATAAAACTGCACATTTTTGAGTGGCCTTTTATTGTGGCCAGCCTAAGGCACACCTGTGCAATAATCATGCTGTGTAATCAGCATCTTGATATGCCACACCTGTGAGTTGGATGGACTATCTCGGCAAAGGATAAGTGCTCACTAACACAGATTTAGACAGATTTGTGAACAATATTTGAGGAAAAATAGGCCTTTTGTGTACATAGAAAAAGTCTTAGATCTTTGAGTTCAGCTCATGAAAAATGAGGGCAAAAACAAAAGTGGTGCGTTTATAATTTTGTTCAGTAATTTCAAACAAACGGTGTTCTTTTGAACGTTCTATTCATAAAAGAATCCTGAAGAAATTGTATCACAGTTTCCACAATAAAGCACAACTGTTTTCAACATTGATAACAATAAAAATGTTTTTTTTTTCTTAAACAGCAAATCATCATATTAGAATGATTTCTGAAGGATCAAACGATCATGTGACAGTGAAGACTGGAGTAGTCAAACTTTGGTAGTGCATAGATCTATTATATAATAGTTTTGTTGTTGTTGTTGTTGTTGAAAAACTAAACATTTTCTCATTATTGACTTTCAATTTACATGTATATTTTGTTTAATGTGTTGCATAAACACTTTGTTTGCATAAACAATTTTACATTGTGACCTAATGCTGAGGACAGGTTAAATACCAACCTACCAAATGACCAAGTATAAGGCATGTATTTAAAATTATACTAACGCAATTATTTAAAAATAAAAGCAATGAATTTCCTGAGTATCCAGATTTCCTTTACATGTAACTTTTAAATTATGTTTTTATTTTAATGAATTTTGATATATTTCTTAATATTTTTATGAATTTGTGTGTATGACATTTGTCATACATATGATGTTTTGTCCCTTATCTCAAGAATCAGTGAGAGAGAGAGTGTGTGTGTGTGTGTGTGTGTGTGTGTGTGTGTGTGTGTCACGGAATAGGTGGCTGTGAAGATGTGCACGACACAAAATATACTTATACAGACTTTAATCTAATAAACACAACAAACAGGAGAATAACTAAATAACAACCACGTACACATCGACGATAAACGATACAAGACAAGTAACACACTTGAAACAGAGGGCTTAAATACATAGAGCAAACAAATGGAGAAACTGACTATATATATATAGATATATATATATATATATATATATATACATCATTGCAGGGTCCACCACAGTCCACAGAGGCTCATCTCTTATGTTTGCGTTTCTTTTTTATTGCCTGAGTCAGCTTTTCTATTCGAAACACTGCGCACCCAAAACAGATACCAACCCTCAACAAATCACAGCATGTCCTAAAGTCAGCTTTAATGGGTCTTCACAGGAAAAACAGACGGAGGACAGCGGGAAAAAATGACAGCAGACTGGAGAGAGTGAGAAGAGGCGTTGTCAATGGATGAGAGAGATTCAAAGTGTTTGTTCACCACAAAAAAAGAAAAATACATTTTGTCATCATTTACTCTCCCTCATGTCGCACTAAAGCACTTAAAGGGCAAATAATCGGAGCTAAATTTTATACCTCTGTACACGTATTGTATGTTCGTATTGTCTCCTTTGTGTTGACTTTTATTTCATACACTCTGAAAAATAAAGGTTCAAAATGCCATTGAATAACCATGTTCAGTTCCCCTAAAAACGTTCAATGAAAAGTTCCTAAAGGACCACTTTTTTCTTAGTGTGAAGAACATTTTAATAATCCAAGTAACCATTTTTCCACTACAAAGACCCTTTTGAGCAATTGAAAGTTTATATGGAAAGTTTATGTGGAACCATTGCCATTAAATATACTTTATTTTTAAAAGTGTATAAAGAATTTTAGTAAAAAAAAAATCAATAAAAAATAAAAATTTGTTGGTGCTCATTTTTATTTTGCAAAATGTACAAATTTGGACCATATCAGTTATATAATTGAGCAACACACTAAATAGTCTTGCATGATTGCATCAGGGGAATTTGCCCAAACCATCATATTAATCCACAACAAATCAAGACTGCGTGTAGATCTGGGCAAAAATAATAAACAGCAAAACATCCCTGTACTTTATTTTCCCAAGTGCTGAAAATTATTTTTACAGTCAGAAGTTTTAGATTATAGGCTAGGGATGGTCACGGTGGTTGACAAGTTGTTTGTTGGTGCTTTGAAGGAGATTAATTTAGAGACACATGTGTGCAGCAAGATTGCAGCAAAAAAAAAAAAAAAAAATCTACACCAGCAAGAGGGCCAATGTAGTACGCCCGCCGTCCGACTGGCGTTGCTGCAGTAAATGAATTCTGTTTGGTAAAACAATGAGACAGACAAAGTTGTGCTGTTATCAGTAACAAGTCGCTCATGTAATCCTTTATTACAATAATTCAAAGATTATGTATATGTATATTTAAATCACAATATCTTGTGTCACCTTACATGACTCACTTAAACAAAACACCAATAAACATGTTTTGCATCACTCTTGTAAGTGTCTTTCTTTTTATACTCAGGTAGTATTTTTCTCTGATAACTCAATACTCTTTCCCTTAAAACATACATCACCATGTATTACAATCTCTGTTGTCTGTGCAAATGTATCCTACTTAATACTGTACAGCTAAATAGTTGAGCGAACCATTTAAACTGAATTACAGTACAGCGGATATACTTAATCAAAAGATCATTGAAACATCCAAATATCAGCAGTAACCTATATAATATAGTATGCAAAGATATACAATATTCAACAATTAACGTTACATACATATGTATCTACATATACATATACTTTTTTAAGCGATTGCTTAATACATCGCTTTTTATGCTATAAACACAATTATAAAGCTATAAACACTATAAACATCACATTACTTTGGGTATTCAGTGTGCTGGAGCCTCTAACCATTTAGATTGTATAATCCTAATACCAGGCCTAACGCGGCACGTCCGCGAATGAAACGTAATTTTCATAAGCACAACACCGTCTCTATTAAACATCTTAACATATTGTTTCATGTTTTTATGTCCATGGTGATTGATTTCACCCACCTGTTTGGTAAAACAATGAGACAGACAAAGTTGTGTTGTTATCAGTAACGAGTCGCTCGTGTAATGGCGGCTTCTTCTCCGCGACTCAAAGTTACTCACATAGTCTCCGATCAGCACATTGTCTCCCCCTACTGTTCACTGAGGGTATTACTCATCACGAGTCCAGCAAAATAACAGTAATTGAAACAATATCATAAACACAATAAAATAAATCAAATACATAAAGAAAAATATAATTATTCCTGTGACTATACATACAGGGTGTCACACTCTCCCCGACAAAAGAAATGGCTCCAAACAACACTGACCCTTTAACTCTTATAAACAGTTTACTCAATAACAAAACCTTCTCCTCACATTGTAACCAATTTCAAGATTTCTGTGTCATGTGTAATATATGTGTGTTCATCGTTCACATTCATGTGTGTGTGAATCTTAACCCTGTGTTCTTGTAGGCACTAATTCTCTAGTATCCACTAAAGGCAGCATAAGGTGATAAGGTAGGATAAAACCCTATCTGATAAGAAAATGTAGGTAGGATGTGAGCACAAGTCACACATACTGGCCCCTGTACCCCAGAGTAATATGGCAACTGCTGTGTCTGCATAAATTGAGCAGCCCCTATCTCCGTAGGCAGTTCATAATTGGGCTGACCCAATGAGGGGTAAGTGAAGACCCGTGTGGGTTTTCTTTCTCTGCTTGATCTTCTTACATATCCATCTCCTGCGGCTTTTCCCATTGGACTAACCATCTGTCTTTCTTCCTCCACAGGTACCATCTCTCCCAGCTCATCATTCATCCTCTCATATTCTGGTGCAGCAGGTAAATCAGTCAATGAGTGAGTTTCCACTGGCTCAGGTAAGTATTCTTCCTCTACTCCTAGAGTAATCTCTCCATGCCTAACAGGTCCATCCTCACTATTTCTCCGTCTCCAATCTCCTCTTTCGTAAGTGTCAGGTATAGTCCTTCTCTGCTTAGATCTCTGCTGTTCCAAGGAGCGCAACCAGTAGTAAGCTCTCGGAGCGTCACTGTCATCCGAACATGAATCACTCGAATTTGCTTCCTCAGGCTCTCTTGCTGATTTTAACAATCTTGGTTTCCTTCCCTTAGGTCTACATGATGACTCATCAACTCCCGGAGGTGGCGGGTCTACAGGAAGGTCATTAACCAGGTGAAGCAGGTTTTTATGCAAGGTACGTATCATTGCTGGATTTTGGCCTCCACTGGACTCAGGGTACACTTGATAGACCGGTCCATCTCCTATTCTTTCTTTGACCACGTGCACTGTTCTCTCCCAGTATGATCTTAGCTTTCCAGGCCCGCCCCGTTCACTTAGGTTACGAACCAGAACTCGATCTCCTGGTTGCAGCACAACACCCCGAAGGTGCTGGTCATAGTATGTCTTGTTCCGTGTGCTTGCTTGTTTACTGTTGTTCGAGGCTATTTTATTTGCATTAGCCATCCGGTGTGCCCATTTCTCTGCATAATTTCCAGGTGAGTAATGGTCATCCTCTGATATCAGTCCAAACAACAAGTCGACGGGCAAGCGAGGGTGACGTCCATACAGGAGGAAGAATGGAGAGAACCCCGTCGCTTCATGCTTAGTGCAATTATAAGCATGCACTACCTTCGGGAGGTGGTCTTTCCATCTATCCTTTTCCTTCTCTTCCAGCGTCCTCAACATTTGTAGCAGAGTGCGATTGAAATGTTCCGCTGGGTTTGATTGGGGGTGATAAGGTGTTGTTCTTGAGTTACTGGCACCTGTTAACCGCTGCAAAGTCGCAAAGAAATGGTTCTCGAATTCACGGCCTTGGTCGTGATGAAGCCGGCCAGGATAGCCAAATGTTGGGATATAGTCGTTAAATATCCTCTCAGCCGCCGTCCTTCCAGACTTGTCTCTTGTCGGGTACGCCTGGGCAAATCTGGTAAAATGGTCCACCAACACCAGAATATATTCATATCCGCCCCGACTCCGCTCCAGGTGCAGATAATCGATGGACACCAAGTCCAGTGGACAACTTGAGGTAAGACTTCCCATTGGAGCTCTGATCTTAACCTCGGGTTTCTTCTGCTTCACACATCGGCACTGCTGGGTGACATAGTGCTCGATCTCCTTTCTCATAAAAGGCCAGTAGAATCTGCTCCTTGCTAAGTCTAGAACTCGTTCCGTCCCTACATGACCCATGTCGTTGTGCAACCGTTTCAAGGCCAACTGCTTAAACTTAGCTGGAAGAACAAGTTGAGATCTGTGATTGGTCTTACGATAGAGCAGGTCCTCTTCAAGATCCAGTTTTCTCCACTCATACAACAGTCTCTTTAGGTCTCCTTTAGCAGTTTTCGTCAATTCAGATGTTAGTTCTTCACCACTCTCCTTTAATTCTATCACCTTACCAACAACAGGATCTTCCCTCTGGGCAGCTCTCAACTCAGAGCGGTCAAGTGTCGTGAGCATCTCTCCAAACTGGCACTCTGCATTCTCTTGACGTGCATTAAGAGCCGCAACCCAGGCAACTTCATTCTCTTGGTCAGCCCGACTTCCTTCCCATGTAGCCCGGACCACCTCCTCTGTGAGAACTTCGGTACAGGCGGTCATAAACTCATTGAAATCGAGGGGACAACGAGAGAGCATGTCCGCATCCGCATTCATTTTGCCTGGTCTGTAGCGAATGTCAAATCTGAAGTCTGCCATTTCTCACACCCACCTATGTCCAACAGCGTTGAGTTTGGCCGTTCTGAGGACATACGTCAACGGGTTGTTGTCTGTGAAGACTGTAAAGTGTGGTGCATAGAACAAATAATCGCGGAACTTCTAACAGACAGCCCATTTAAGTGCCAGGAACTCAAGCTTTCCGGAGTGGAGTCTATAACTTCTCTCGGCGGGAGTCAACATTCTGGAGCCATAGCCAATAACTCTGAGTCTGCCCTCTTGCTGTTGGTACAGCACAGCCCCGAGCCCCTGTTCGGACGTGTCTGTACGGAGCACAAATGGGAGTTCAAAGAGCGGGTAAGCAAGTACCGGGGGGGGGGGGGGGGGGGGGGGGCGGGGGGGGTTGTTAGAGCCTCAATGAGTCTCTCCAACACACCTTGATGCACACTCATCCACTTTACTTTTGCACAGGATGGTAACCGATTCCCTCTTTTCTCAGTTTTACCAGACTTATTCTGCCCCCCAGAGGCTACTGACCCCCGAGACTGGAGGAGTTCATACAGTGGCTTAGCGATCCGTGAAAAGTCCTGGATGAAGTTACGGTAGTAACTGAGGAGCCCCAACAATCGCCGCAACTCCCAGACAGTAGTGGGCTTTTGGTCTCTCAGGGAGAGGACAGCTTCTAGGTATTTTGGGTCGATGCGGACACCATCCTCCGAAACTAGTCTCCCCACATATCTGACCTCTCTCTTGAAGAGTTCGCATTTTGCTGGCCTCAACTTTATTCCATGATGCCACAGTACTCTGAGGACTCTCCTTAGCCCCTGAACATGGTCGCTGAACGTTTTACCATAGCAAAGGATGTCGTCGAGATACGGGATACATAATTCGTCTCTCAGTGAGTCCAGCATCCCCTCCATACTCCTCTGGAACGCCGATGGTGCATTAGCCAATCCGAAGGGTATGCGGACCCACTTATATAGACCCCAAGTGGTTGTGAATGCCGTTAGGTGCCGATATCCCTCCGCCATGAATCCCTGATGGTAGGCCTTTCCCTGATCCAGAATTGAAAACCATCTGTAGCCTTCCAGAGTGTCAATGAGGTCCTGGATCCGGGGGAGTGGATGTCGGTCTGGGACTGTCTTCTGGTTTAACCCTCTGGGGACCAAAGGTTTTTTGGGGCCCTTGGGATGTTTTGACATGCACTGACATTTGTGCTTTTTTCAGTTATTTATAAACATGTTAATGGCAAAGGTGTAAATTCACTCTATATAGCACACACGGGGCTACCATAATATGTTAGCAACATGCATGTACATGTTTGTATTTTTGAGAGAATATTATTTATGCGTGGTTATTGAAAAAAATAAAAATAAAAGTTTCTGAAATAAGGCCACAAAACACATATTGATTATTTCTTCACAAGACTTTTGAAAATTGTATCACATAGTCTAGAATATTTGCTCCAAAACTATGTGAGAAACATCCTGACTACTCATTCAGATAAGTCAATAAAGTCTTTTAGAATGTGTATGACGTGTTTTGTTTGAGAAAGCTTTATGCGAGGAGGCTTGATCTCTCATTAGTATGTATCCATTTCACACCTGAGAAAGGCAAAGACCCTCCCATAATGGCCCTATTAGGTGCTATCAGGCCATATCATTATGAAGAGCCTTGCAGAAAGAATGAGGAGATTTAAAAAAGAATGGCTTTTAGATTGTTTGGATTTATTTACAACACACACACACACACACACTGCTTAGAATAAGTGAACACACCCATGCTAAAGTTGACTAAAAAGAGGAATAAAAAATCGTAATGCCTTAATTAAAAAAATGAGGAAAACTCCAACCTTTAGGGACATGAATAATGTCCTTGAATTCTTTGTGAATGAAAAATGTATCACCAATAATTAAATGTTCTTCTTTAAAATACAGGGTGCATATGTCTGGACACTTCTATCACACACCCTTCACCATATAGACAAGGTTTTATTTCAGTTCAAAGTTAGAGTTGGAAAAATCTTGAAAAGAAAATTGTCTTTTCCATAAATGTCTTAGTTTGATCATACATATTTCAAAGTTGAGGATTCATTATTTTGATTTAGCTTGGATTGGAACAAACACTAGACTATAACATCTTAGTTGATTAGTTTATTGACAAAACATACTATATATTTAACATATGAGCAGAAACTCCTAACAAAGCTTATTTGATGTCTATTTTAGAGTAAAAACTTTATACTCTATCCAAAACTAGTCAACAAAATGTCTTCTATTTCGTCTATAACAGTGCGTATCTGTGCGTTCATTCATTCATTCATTCACACACACACACACACACACACAGAAACATGATTCACATTTAAACAGTATGCTATTTTTCCATTTACAGACACTAACGTTATTCTATATCGCGATTAGAACAAAGCACAAGCATAAAACACTTACACACTTGAAAATAAAATAAACCAAATAAACCAATGAAAATAAACCAGCACTTGTTCTGAGGTAGGTAAATGTCCCAGGATTGTTCCTCATAGCCGCTCAAGATGACAGTAGATTAATCTGACTAAAAAATATAGTGTGTTTTCAGAGTTTATGGGCGTTAACGCGTCTCAATGTGGTGCTTCACGTATTTGCGTTTGAATAGCGCGTGCTCTCCGTGGGCGTGTCACATTACCGGAGATAATTAGCTGAGAGAAAGATAATTAGAATAGATGACACGTCTCTCTTTTTATATAGATTACATAAACGGAGAATATTTATTTTAGTTTTGAATTGGATCATTTAAAAGTACAAACTCAAATGATTTAAAAGATATATTGCTCATGTCTGGGTGAATAGTATTTGCTGAGTTTTGTTGAAGATTAGAGACGTGCTCCAGGAAAAAAGTTCACGGTGACTGAGAGGCAGAACGCACACCCTGTTTATATTCTTTATTTTACAAAAGCACAATATTTTATTTCGATTGTATGTGGGCACATAAAAAAGTAGACATTTAACAGATTATTTTCTCATATTTCTTAACTCTATATGAACAGAAATGATGGTAGTACTTTAAGTCTATTTTTCTGCTATGTGAAAAAAACGAGCAAAACGCGCCGGCGCGTTTCTGGTCCCCAGAGGGTTAACAACCTGTAATCTATGCACAGTCTCAGCGTGCCATCTTTCTTCCGAACGCACACCACCAAGGCTGCATATGGAGACTTCGACTTGACCACCCAACCTCGAGCTAGTAAGTCCTGAACGTATTCCTTCACCTCCTTATATAGGGGTTTTGGGATGGAGGCATAAGCTCGCTGAACAGGGATGTCGTCCTTCAGGTTAATCGTCATCTGTAAGCTTGGGATGCACCCAATATCATCATCTCCACGAGCAAACACGTTGGATTCTTCATAAAGCATCTCTTTGACTAATTTCTGCTGTTCTTCTTCCAGATGGCTTACATCGACCGGCGGATGCCACAAGCTGTCTGCCCTGCGGACGTCCTCATGTTCTTGGGAACCTGGTTCTTCTCCATGGCTCACTGGTGAGACACCTCTGTTTACCAAGTCACCTCTGTTTGCTGCTCTGTTTTGATAATGCTTTATATTGGCTGAATACTTCCTAGAGGTGTGCGTCGTCTGATAGTGACTTCACAAGCAGTAGGGTTTCCCAGGGGAATCCTAACATAGGGCCGCCGGTCTGTCCCCTCTAATTCCATCAGACCTTCTCCAACGTCTAGTTGAGTTAACAATGTACTCTCCTCACTGGACTCGAACAGTACTACTGGCTCAGAGCATTCCAAGCTGACTGAAACTTCACACTTAATATGAGTCACCTGACCGGGTGGTACGACCACATCTCTAGGGCCGACTGTGACAAAAGCCCCAGGGTTCACATGGGGTTGTTCCTGAATGAAGCTCACTATCGCGTTGGCTTGTTCGCCTTTGATGTCCAGGGCCATCTTTAGGAGTTCTGCAAAAGCACATAGACCCTGCTCTGTGTTCTTCTTTCTTCTTATTATCTCCTCGACCACATTAAAACCCAGCAACGGCCGCTCTAATGGCATCTTCCCCACGAGGAAAGGCACTTGTATAGCCAAACTTAGATCATCATTCCCGGGCAGGTTCACTGTCAATTCTACCCATCCCTCGAATGGCAATGGTTCTCCATTAACAGCTGAGACATTGAAGTCACTCCATCGACTATTTCTGACAGTGGTTGTAGAGCTTGATCTGGTAAGTATTTACTCTTCCAGTTGCAGTCGATTATACTAACTTGTGCTCCTGTGTCCAGTAGAGCAGTTACTGCAAACCCATGAATGTGGCACTTAAAGGTGGCTTTCTTTCCAATGAGCTGGGCTACTCGGTCACAGGAACTTTGTCTTTGACTTGGCGAATCATGTGTCCTACCCATCCAAGCTTCTTTTTCCTTAGGCTGGAGTTGTGGTTGCTCGGTCACTGTTCGCCCCTCATCAGTGGCCGCTGGTCGTTTCCCGACCCCTTTTCCCTTCTTAGACATCCCACCGCACGATGTCCTTCCTCACCACACACAAAGCTATGACTGCAAGAGGTAGCATCCTTGCTACTACATTTGGGACACATTCGTCGATGTTGCCTTCGCTGCAGCTGGGAGTCGATGACTTTGCACTGACCTTCTGTCGTTCTCGCCTTATCAAGTGATTCAACGGTCTTGGTAAGGGCTTCAATTTGTGCACTTAATCGACGAATCGTCTCGGTTTGGTCGTTTTGTCTACTGCAATCTGAGTCTTTACCTCGGCTGGACTCCCACTGGGCGCTGAGGGCATTCGACGCTCTCTGCCGTGCAGCTTGTCCCAACCGACGTTGTCTTTCACTTTCGTCACTGGCTATCTGGGTTACTTGCCGCAGGAGTGCCTCATCTGTCACCAGGCGATTCGTAAGCAGAGGTTTCAATTCAGTGCGTAACTGGTTGTACTTTGCACCCATGCCCTGATAAATAGTCCTCAGAAACACATTTTGAATTGTTTGTTCATCATACTCCAGGTCTGTGACAGTTTGTTTGGATAGAAAAATTAGTTTCTGTTTCAGTCCAATCAGTCTATACAGGAATTGTTGAGGATTTTCAGTGTCATTCTGTTTATCGCACATTAACTCCTGGAAGAGCTCAGAGCTACTTCTCTCATTCAGATGCGACTAAAGGAAACTCTTTAATTCTAGGATTGTCAGTCCCTCCTTGTTTACTAACATGTCCTTAAAGTTTCCTGGCTTAATGACTCTTAAGACCCCTCTGATGATGTCATTTCCACTGTGGTTAGCTGCCAGTCCCTCATCTATTTGCTTAGTTACACTTGTGTAACTTATATCAGAAGTACTGTCACCAATCTGCCCCCCTTGAACTTTGAACTCTCTGTGCTGAAATTGCAGTAGCTGGAGGTCACGGAGAGAGATCATACTTTCCCTTTTTCCACTGCTGGGCTCACCAGCTACATTCACAGGTAAGCTACCGCTACTTTTGGGAGATTCTGCTTTACTTGGGTTAACCTCAATCTTGTATTGTGCTAATTTTCGCCCTAACTCTTCATAGCAGTCTACCAATCGGTTATACTCCATCGGCTGTGTCTGTATGTCAGTGGTGTGTGTAAGTTGTTGTGGTGGTGTACGTGACACAGTGTCATGCAAAACCGTTTTTACATTCTGTTTCTGGATTATCACATCAACATTGTCTTTTAACAGTAACAATTGAGACAACCCTCCATCTTCTAACTCCAGCAGAAAATCACTGTTGTAAGGACTGGGCTAAAAGGGTGAATCTGAATAACTAAATACATCCTGCTAAAGACCCAAAAAGCCTGGAATGTTAATTTACACACACACACACACACACACACCCACACACACCCACACACACACACGCATCCCCCACAAGTGAAGCCCGCTCAGGACAGAGCGTGGTGTCCAGTTACGAGACATTTTTATGACTGACTTGGAATTTGATACTCAAGAGAAAGAATCTTCTCTTTTTAAAAGACATTTAACCAGATATATTCGATGTGTTTTTATGTGTGTCCATTTGCCCATGTCACATTGGAATGACTATGACTTTATCGTAGCT
Organism: Tiaroga cobitis; assembly: GCA_030578255.1. NCBI lineage: Eukaryota > Metazoa > Chordata > Actinopteri > Cypriniformes > Leuciscidae > Tiaroga > Tiaroga cobitis. Next base: position 7,642,255 of record CM060608.1, read on the forward strand.
TAAAGTGAATTATAAATACCTTCATTATGCATTTTAAATATAACTGTCCATTCCCATAACTGGTACACACAGTTCTGGACACCTCCAGAATGCTTTCGGTGTGATCAATCAGAATACGTACCGTAATATCCAGTAAAATATAGTTTACTATGTTTTCCATCTTTGGAGTGAAAAGAGACCAAAACTAACATCACTGGTGTTCTTAGATAACAGCGTTTACGACCCAAAGGAATGTTCACAGAACTGTGGCTCTCTCTGAATTCTAACCAAGGAGGAGAAATGAATCCTGTATTCATATATATATATATATATATATATATATATATATATATACCGTAAAACTTCAAATAATAGCCGAGTCCCAAATAGACGCCTGTCTCTTTTACACGCCTGGTGTGGCTGCAGGTTTGGGTAAATAAAGGCCGGTCTCAAATAGAGGCCGGGTCTGTTTTTTAGTTTCGGGTTGTATTTAATCCTCTAAAACCGTCAGATCGTCCGCTTTTTCGCGGCCGCCAAAGCAATTTTTTGTCCCTCCAAAGCTTTTTTTGATCGATGAGTGATGTAGAATAGAATGACTGCTGCGCTTGACAGGGCGCGTTACGAGCAGAGAGAGAGAGAGAGAGAGAGAGAGAGAGAGCGCCCCGGCCGCGCGCGCGCACTCTCACATCTTCAAACAACACGAGCGCTGTCTTGCTCTCTCTCCCTCGCGCATATTAATCAAAATCAATTGACGACGCGACAGTAAAAGGTTGGAAGACCGCAGTTTAACGTGGAGCATTTGGAGATTTTTATAGATTAGAGACATACACTCAATGACCAACATCTCAACACTAAATTATAAAGGCCTGACTCATATAGACGCCTGTCTCAAATACAAGCCGGTGCAATTCGACGGTTTGGGAAAATAAAAGCCCGGGCTACTATTTGAAGTTTTACGGTATATTATTATTATATAGCCACTTGAGAATTGTAAGAACAATGTATCTAAGTTACCTATTTCATGAATTGCCTTTCTGTGGTTTGGTCTATGTTTCTCGACAACTCTAATGGGATAATGTTTTTAAACTTTGCCAACTAAGGTTTAACCAAATCCATTTGTGGCAAGTTTGGTCTCGATAAACTCCCATCTTCGTTCCCCATTTGTTAATTGACATTACATTTTGCTAAACTTTGTGACACATTAGTATTATAAGAATTGTGAAGATTCTTCTCTTAAACACCCAATGAAACTAGAGATTTAAATGCCTGGTTATAACACAAAGGGTCATAAAATCTCCCTCCAAAGGGACAGCTCCTGATTGGACCCTCTTCCAAAAGAAGGCGGAAACGTCAGGTCTTCAAAAGGACAAACCGCAGGCTTAAGTCCCTCTCTTACTCTTGTCCTCGTGTCATAATGTAACGTCTCGCCTCCGGGCGAGCTCTTCGCCTTTCTTTTTATTTGTTTCTAGTTTCGTTTGTGTTTTTCAGTTTTAGATAAGTCTCCGTGTTTAAATCCATCTACAAGGGACCTTTAAACGAGCGCGCGCTCGCTTTGAAGGAGAAACACGCGCACGTGATCGCGTGACGCGCCGGACCGAGCGACACACGCGCTTCTTCACCAGCCATGCAAAGATGTAACGTTAACTCCGCGTGATTTCCCCGTAGAGATCTTTATTTCTTTTTGTTAGTCAAAGTTTTGTTTTCCGTAGTTGACTCAGTTCACTTCCACGAAGTGAAAAGAACTTAGCCGAACTATTTCCCTTCGGTAATGTTACCCCAAAGACTTTGAACCTCCGTTCAACACGCGCGCCAAGCAGCCCACGTGACGCTTCCTCACACACAAAGGACTCAGCTCACGCAGCCAGACAGGGCCGTACAGGAATGCCTCGGCACAGAGAGACCATAACGTAACTTGTGCAAGTATAATCTCTTTATAGAGCTTCTAAGAAGCTTTAAGATGATGTTTCGTGTTGTAATCGGATAGGTGAATGTCTTAGGAGGAATTCTGCCAATGTTCTCTCTCTCTCCCTCTCTCCCTCTCTCTCTCTCTCTTACTCGCTCACGCGTGTAAGTTATCCATTGTCCAAACTTTACGCATTTCTCGTTCATTGATGTCTTATTGTATTGTTCATTGATGTCTATGTGTTTGTAAATACATATATATCCTGTGTAACCGTAGTAAATACATAAGTAGTCATGCCTCTATTAAATTAATTATATATTCATTTGATTGATGTACTGTCTCTTTGCTCAGTTTCAAGTCCCTTAAGTGCCAAAGATCTTATGCTACAAGCTTACTAAAATTAAATATACCTTAAAGAGTATGTGTTTATAGGGCGGGAAACCCAATTATTCTGGCCAGAGAATTGCGTTTCCCGAAATCCTATAAAGTAAGATGATATTGTGGACCCCACAAATATTATCCTGACAATTGAGCTAATTCATTTTACCTGTTTTGTGAAACGTGGTCCGTGTAATTAATTGCAATCAACTTGTGGTTAATTTCAAGGATTCACATGCATGCATGCAGGTAAAATGACAGATCCTCCCTTATCGGGAGATTTATTAACATGTAAGACTGATCTAATCCAAACATGTATGAATAATTATTAATTACCAATTATTAATTATGATATGCAAATTCCCCACGGATTAGATCCGCCCTTGAGTCTTTACACTGTTCATGTACTCAACAATGTACTCAAAGCAACACTCCTCATCATTTATATCCAACCTGTGCTTTCCTGGTGCTGCAGTTGGCTCCAGTCAATCCACCAGGCTGATCAGTTCATCAAGGGTGAGTTGTTGAAGTCTTTTCTTGATTTCCCAAACTGTTGCTTTTCTCTCGCTCGAAGTCATCTTATCGACAATCCAGCTGCTGATGGGTTCACACTTGGTTGGTACCACACTGGACTACTCCTCCTCAGCCAGGAAAGCCTTCCACTACTGTGCTTTGGTTCTCCTGCCGCCGTTGAGCTGCCCTTTGTGGTCCTCACGTTGATCACCCGTCACTCAGCCTTTCTGTGGTTCATTTGAATTGGATCCGCATAGGTGGCCCCCAAAATCTGTAGCACGCCCGCCGTCCGACTGGCGTTGCTGCAGTAAATGAATTCTGTTTGGTAAAACAATGAGACAGACAAAGTTGTGCTGTTATCAGTAACGAGTCGCTCGTGCAATCCTTTATTACAATAATTCAAAGATTATGTATATGTATACTGCCATGCAAAGGCAAAAGACCGTAACTTTGTTTTTGGTCGAAAATGAGTTATTGATATTTTTGGCACATTCAAGACCTCCTTTATCATGTGGATAAGTATCTTGAGTCAATTCCGTTGTTTTTTTTCGAGAAAATAATGGTTTGTCTTAACCATAACTTCCAAAAGCCCATAAGAAACCAAGCCACTTTGGCTTAGTTTTGGAACGCTCATATTGAGTTACAGTACTCTGCCTTTGTTTAGCCGTGCGTCAATATGAAGCTACTGTGCTGGCGTTCTATCAAATAATGCTACCTATCAGATTATACGGTGTTCTGCCTTTGTTTTAATCTCCATTAAAATTGAAATTACGATGTAGCCTGTGTACTTTGTACAGCTGCCATCCGTCCCTGTAACTTATGTCCTCAGAGCTTTGTCCTGCACTAATGCGGTCAGAACATTTAGTACACAAACCCGCTCCATCAACAAACATGCAAAATCGATCGCGAAGGATATATGCAGAGTTGACAGAAAAATGTTACACGTGCCGAAGCAGGTCAATACAACAAAGAACTAAAGCCCCGCCTCACCCAGTTCGGGTACCGGACCTAGTTGAAACAAAAGTGCATGAGGATCTGTTTTATCGTGATCATTACATTACATTATAACGCGTGTTTAGCAAGTCTTATGCCACTCGATACAACTTGAAGATACTCTTTAGTCTTTACCGCTATGGAGGTATTTTGTCATGTCTAATGTATTGATAGGGCCACCAGAATGCAACCGAAGCACAATAACTAGAAGGCTAGTGTAACGGCAAAGAGGCAAAGGATTCAAGTGCAAGTAAAAGTGGTTTATTTGAGGAACACAGAAGGAATGATGGAAGTCTCTAGTAGAAGGCACAAGGTAGCACAGGGACGCTGTGGGTGAGTCCGCCACAAACGGTAGATGAGTTGAACTGAAGAGCGTGCAGTAAATCCAAGTGACAGGAAGAATGGAGGAATCGCTGAGACAACCAGGGTGCCAAGACAAGCGAAAAACCAACAGGACTGGAACAACCGGAAACACGGAGAACAAGGGACAGGCGGGACCACTGGTACATCCAACAACGAACTGACAAAGACAAGGTAAAAACAGAGGAATTAAATAGGGCGCGCTGATCGACTACAGCTGGCGTGCTGATGAGCCGCAGCTGGTGAAGATCAGAGGTAGTGATCAGCGCTGCCGCCCCCACACGCATAAACACACACCTACAACATATACACGAGACAAGAAGGAAATAGCGATTTCATCAACCGTGACAGTACCCCTCCCTCTAGGAGCGCCTCCTGGCGCTCCCAGAACTCCTTACCTGCTGACTGTAATCATCAATCAGGGAGTGATCCAGTATGTCCCTAGCAGGAACCCAACTTCTCTCCTCCGGACCGTAACCCTCCCAGTCCACCAAATACTGAAATCCGCGTCCCCTCCGTCTCGAGTCCAGAATACGATTGACCGAATTCGTGGGTTCCCCATCTACAAGTCGCGGCGGTGGAGGAACCGGGGCCGGCGGATTAAGGTGAGAATGAAATACAGGTTTCAATTAGGAAACATGAAAGGCGGGATGAATTCTCCTGTACGCCGGAGGAAGTTTGAGTCGGACTGCCACCGGACTAAGGATTTTGGTGACAGGAAACGGGCCAGTGAATTTGGGAGCGAGTTTATTAGACACGGAGCGGAGCGGAATGTTTCTGGTTGAAAGCCACACCTTTTGACCCACGACGTATACGGGAGGCTTTGACCGGTGGCGATCGGCCTTAGCCTTGGTGCGCGCCCCCACCTGGAGCAGAGTCTCACAGGCTCTGGTCCATGTACGGTGGCACCTCTGGACGAAGGCGTGAGCGGAGGGGACCGCGACTTCGGATTCCAGACTGGGAAAAATTGGTGGCTGGTACCCTAGACTACACTCAAACGGAGAGAGGCCCGTGGAAGACACTGGTAACGAGTTGTGAGCGTACTCAACCATAGACAGTTGTTGGCTCCAGGAAGAAGGATTCTTGGACACCAAACATCGCAACACTCTTTCCAAATCTTGGTTGGCTCGCTCGGTTTGACCATTGCTCTGGGGATGATAACCCGAAGACAGACTGACAGTAGCTCCCAGTAATCTACAAAACTCCTGCCAGAATTTGGACACAAATTGGGGGCCCCTGTCGGAAACCACGTCCATCGGGAGGCCATGTAAACGAAAGACGTGATCTACGACAGTCACCGGTGTCTCCTTGGCAGAGGGTAATTTAGGCAAGGGAATGAAATGTGTCGCCTTCTATAACCGGTCCACTACATTTAAAACAACTGTCATGCCATTAGAAGGCGGGAGGGCGGTGACAAAATCTAGCGCTATGTGGGACCAGGGTCTCGAAGGGACAGACAGCGGTTGGAGCAGCCCATCAGGAGGACGGTTAGACGTCTTACCAACGGCACAAACCGAACACGCCAGCACAAAACTGTCGGAGATGTCGCGGAGATGTCGCGAGCCAGTAATGGCCACCAGAATCGTTGCTTTACTAAACAGCTGGTGCGGTTTACTCCTGGATGACAAGCCACGTTGGAGCAATGACCCCATCGAATAACGTCGGACCGTAACCCCTCCGGCACAAATAAACGACTCGGTGGGCACCCGGGCGGAGGCGTTACCCCTTCTAAGGCCGTCTTGACCTTCGTTTCGATCTCCCATGTGAGTGTGGAGATAACTATCTTCTCGGGTAAAATACACTCGGGAGTAGCTGGGCGTTCGGATGGATCAAAAATACGAGATAAGGAATCGGGCTTGATGTTTTTGGAGCCCGGGCGGTACGAGAGAGAAAAGTCAAAACGTTTGAAAAAAAGTGCCCATCGAGCCTGCCTGGAGTTGAGTCTTTTAGCAGATCTAATATATTCAAGGTTCTTGTGATCGGTCCAAACGATAAAAGGTACCCCCGACCCTTCTAACCAATGACGCCATTCCTCCAACGCCAACTTGACTGCCAACAACTCTCGGTTACCAATGTCATAGTTACGTTCGGCAGGCGATAGACGATGGGACAAAAACGCGCAAGGATGCATCTTGTCGTCTGTGGAAGAGCTTTGAGAAAGCACTGCACCTACCCCCACCTCTGACGCGTCGACCTCTACCACGAATTGACGTGAGGAATCAGGGGCGACTAAGATAGGAGCCGAAACGAAGCGGCTTTTGAGTTTAGTGAACACAGACTCGGCTGTGTCAGACCACCTGAACGTCACCCTGGGAGAGGTCAAGGTGGTCAGTGGTGCGGCTAGTTGGCTGAAATTGCGAATGAAACGCCGATAGAAGTTGGCGAATCCCAGAAACCTCTGTAGGGCCTTACGGGAATCTGGACTTGGCCAATCCATCACAGCCTTAACCCTGTCAGGATCCATACACACTCCCTCAGACGAGACGATGTACCCTAGGAAGGAAACAGACTGTGCATGAAACGCGCATTTCTCCGCCTTGACAAAAAGCCCATTCTCTAGCAACCTCTGAAGCACTCGTCTGACGTGTTGAACATGTTCCTGGAGAGACGATGAAAAAATCAATATGTCATCCAGGTAAACATATATGAACTGGTCTACCATGTCTCTCAACACGTCATTGACGAGTGCCTGGAAAACCGCTGGGGAGTTGGACAGCCTGAACGGCATGACCAGATATTCAAAGTGACCCCTGGGGGTGTTGAACGTGGTTTTCCATTCATTCCCCTCCCTGATGCAAACCAAATGATATGCGTTACGTAAATCCAGTTTTGTGAATATAGATGCTCCCTGCAACTGCTCGAAAGCTGAAGACATCAGCGGCAAAGGATAGGTATTCTTTACCGTGATGTTGTTCAACCCTCGGTAATCAATACACGGTCGCAGAGAGCCATCCTTCTTACCCACAAAAAAGAATCCCACCCCCGCTGGAGAAGAGGAAGGACGGATGATTTTGGAAGCTAGAGAATCAGAAATATATTTCTCCATGGCCTCCCTTTCTGGGACAGAAAGTGAGTAGAGTTTGCCTTTAGGCGGAGACTTACCTGGGAGTAAATCTATGGCACAGTCTTAGGGACGATGCGGAGGAAGAGAAGCAGCACGGGACTTACTAAACACCTCCTGCAGGTCGTGGTACTCCGCGGGTACATTTGACAAATTCGCCGCCTCCTTCTGTAAGACAGAACTGGACACAGACGAACAGGCAGACACAAGACAAGATTTATGACACAAAGTGCTCCAGGCTGAAACGGAGTTGTGTCCCCAGTCAACCCTCGGGCTATGCTGTATGAGCCAGGGGTGACCGAGGACAATGGGTGCCATGGGTGAGTCCAGAAGAAGAAATGAAATCTGTTCGGTGTGATTGCCGGAAGTGACCAGTGTCAGGGTGTGAGTGCAGTGAGTTATAGCAGGGAGTTCTTGTCCATTGAGTGCACTGACTGCGATGGTGTTCTTAAGAGTGGTGACGGGTAATCCAAGTGTGTGAGCCAAGGTGAAGTCTAAAAAGTTACCCTCCGCTCCAGAGTCCAGAAAGGCTTGAGTGGGATGGGACCAGACTCCCCACAGCAGTCTTACCGGGAGGAGAGTAGAGGACGAGGTCTTGCTTACGGTGATTACGCCCGACAGTAGCCTCTCTTTCACTGCTGGGCTCGGTCTTTTACCGGGCAGGTGTTCAGGTAATGCCCGGCTTCACCGCAATAGAGGCAAAGACCACGGGATCTTCTACGCTCTCTCTCCTCCCGGGAAAGCCGAGCTCTACCCACCTGCATGGGCTCGGGATCGCAGACTGGGCTGACCGCATCACTGCCGCTGGACGGAAATTCCCTGACTCTCGCGGGACGCTGAGTCGTTCTGTTACGTTGCTCCAGTTGGTGTAAGCGGGCGTCCACCCTTAACGCTAGCTCAACGAGTCCGTCAAAACTCCCAGGCAGGTCCAGCGTGAAGATCTGTTCTTGGATGCGGTCAGCCAACCCATGCAGGAACATGTCCCACCGCGCTTCCTCGTTCCAGTTACACTCGGCAGCCAGGGTTCGGAAATCGATGGCGTAATCAGATACGGAGCGGTTCCCCTGGCGAAGATCGGTGAGCTGACGAGCCGTCCGGTAGTGGCTCGATCAAAGACCCGCTTCATTTCCTCCGATAGTGTCTGGAACGGGGAACAGCACTGATGTTGATTTTCCCACACCGCCGTCCCCCACAGCGCTGCACGACCTGTGAGTAGTGTCAAGACGAAAGCCACCCTCGCTCTCTCAGTACTGAAGGTTTGGGGCTGTAAGGAAAAAAAACATAGAGCACTTAGTTAAAAATGCTCTACAAAAGTTCGCTTCCCCAGCATACATCTCGGGTGCGGGTAGTCGTGGTTCAGGTTGACGAATGGGTGCTGATGGGGGTGGGGGAATCGGCGGTGGGCTGGGCGCGGTGGGACCAGCCAGGTGTTGGAGCTGTTGGGTGAGCTCGGACACCTGTGGTACCAAGGCTTGAACGGCACGTCCGGTGACTGCCAGATTCTCCTCCTGTTGATCCATTCTGGCCATATTACGAGATAGAAACTCGTTTAAGTCCGACGTGCTACTCGCTGAATCCATCCTTGGTCAGTTCGTTCTGTAACGGCAAAGAGGCAAAGGATTCAAGTGCAAGTAAAAGTGGTTTATTTGAGGAACACAGAAGGAATGATGGAAGTCTCTAGTAGAAGGCACAAGGTAGCACAGGGACGCTGTGGGTGAGTCCGCCACAAACGGTAGACGAGTTGAACTGAAGAGCGTCCAGTAAATCCAAGTGACAGGAAGAATGGAGGAATCGCTGAGACAACCAGGGTGCCAAGACGAGCGAAAAACCAACAGGACTGGAACAACCGGAAACACGGAGAACAAGGGACAGGCGGGACCACTGGTACATCCAACAACGAACTGACAAAGACAAGGTAAAAACAGAGGAATTAAATAAGACGCGCTGATCGACTACAGCTGGCGTGCTGATGAGCCGCAGCTGGTGAAGATCAGAGGTAGTGATCAGCGCTGCCGCCCACACGCATAAACACACGCCCACAACATATACACGAGACAAGAAGGAAATAGCGATTTCATCAACCGTGACAGCTAGGTAATTGTAAATCATACAAAATAAATCCCATGATCACTAGATTATATACAGGTGTTACTAAAATGATTTTGTTTATGGCGATCAGCAACCAAATATTGATAATGTGGAAGTTACTGCCTTTTGCCTTGGCATGACTTCTCACTTTTTGCTGACAATACGAAGGCAGAGTACAGTAACTTTAAAATAGTGGTCAAAAGTCAAGTTTGAGCTCAAAATTTTGTTATGTAGATCATTTTCATTACTTAAACATCTAACTGCCATATTTTCAGTGTCCTACCTATAATTAATTTGGCGGGACAACTAAAAATCTTTAAAGTCATTTTACTCAGTTCCACACTCTAGCGAGTTAAGGTCTTTTGCCTTTGTAGGGCAGTATATTTAAATCACAATATCTTGTGTCACCTTACATGACTCACTTAAACAAAACACCAATAAACATGTGTTGCATCACTCTTGTAAGTGTCTTTCTTTTTATACTCAGGTAGTATTTTTCTCTGATAACTCAATACTCTTTCCCTTAAAACATACATCACCATGTATTACAATCTCTGTTGTCTGTGCAAATGCATACTACTAAACACTGTATAACTAAATAGTTGAGCGAACCATTTAAACTGAATTACAGTACAGCGGATATACTTAATCAAAAGATCATTGAAACATCCAAATATCAGCAGTAACCTATATAATATAGTATGCAAAGATATACAATATTCAACAATTAAAGGGGTCATGACATGGTTTTTTGTTATGTTTTATTATGTTCCCTTATGTGCAATTATAGTATTACTATAGTTTTTTGTACAAAAAAAAATCAAAAATGTAGTGATTTATGACCTTTTCCCACCCTGTTTCTCACCCTCTGATTCAAACAGTCTGTTTTGGAGATGTTTCCCCTTTAAGAGTTCAGTGTTAACGCCCATTGTTATGATTGGCTAACGTCAGTGCTGCTTATGCATAAATTATTAACGTTAATCATTTTGTATCACATGTAGGCTACTCAATGCTCCGCCACGTGAAACTTTGGTCTTCCGTTCTTTTACCATCGTGTCAATCTCAATTGATTTTGATTCATATGCGCGAGGGAGAGAGAGAGGGAAAGCAAGACAGTTTGAAGGCGCGCGCGTGGCCGGGGCTCTCTCTCTCTCTCTCTTGTCGTTCTTTCAGAAACATGCGCCCTGTCACACTCATCTACATCACTCACCGAACAAATAAGGTTTTGGCGGGCTGCATATGCTGCAAATAAACTGCATCCAACTGCTTTCCCTGATGTCTGGATCGTGCGGCAGCGTATTCAAACATGTTGTTTGTCCACAGCAGGAACAGCACATCTGCGTGGCATCGCAGTCATCATGTAAACAGACACCCTCGCTGCACTTCAACGCATGCGATGATGTCAAATGAGGCGTAGTTGTCTTGCGCTGGAGGCCGTCATATGCAAACGACAGGTACGTCACTTCGTACCGTGACGTCACTAAGTTCAAAGGATCTAGAACGAGCTGTATTTAGAGCTTGATTAAATAAATGCTTCGTTTATAATGGGGAGGACGTCTTAAGCTATGAAACTTGCAGGAGGTTTTAATGGTACAAAGACCTCTTAAATACCAAAAGATCAAGGCAAATTTGGTTTCTCATGTCATGACCCCTTTAACGTTACATATTGTAGCAACAATGACTTTTGCCTTAATTAGCTCAAATTATTCATAGGGAATTTTCATAATTAACCATGGATGTGATCATTATCTTGCATGTTGCAGTTAAATTATCGAAATTGAAAATAGAGTGATCGAATATATGAATGATAGATCATAACGAATTATAATTCCTCATTCATACATCAATGGTCTCATTACAGATCGATTATATGAGATAACTTTAAGGGAATTCATTTAGTTATCAAACACTCGGTTTGTCCAGCAAACAGCCGTAAGATTAACTTACCAACTTCTCAACAAAGTTATCCCTTTTTATAAACTCCAAGAAATCTCAATGTTCTGGCCGTGAACATTAATTTTCTTGTGCTTATAAAATTTACGTTACTGAAATCGTAACAACTTGTAAAGCTTTGTAGCTATAAGATCATAATTTCATTGACTTGTAATATAAGCTCTTAGACAGAAAGCAATCAAGAATATGGTTTTAATAATTGAAACTACGGATACAGAATTCTACATTAAAAACCCCGGGATACATATATGTACATTAACAGTAAACTAACGAAACAAACAAATAACAAGGAGAGAGAGAGAGAGAGAGAGAGAGAGAGAGAGAGAGAGAGAGAGAGATTGAGAGAGAGAGAGAGAGAGAGAGAGAGTGGTCTGATCGAAAGATCATGTGAGCTAGACAGAGAGGGAGAAATAAAGCAGACCTGGAAAGATCATGAGTTTTGCAAAATTCATCACAGACACAGAACCTTTGAGACAACAAAAATCAACAGATCTTAAATGTTGTGTCCTGATCTTTATTATTACCTATCGTAACATTGTAAATCCATTTATTTTTAGATTTTGTATTGATTATTGAACTTATTTAGAAACAGGGCTGTACTAAACGGCATGAAGCTTTGACGTTTCCTAACTTTTTGCATGTCTATTCACGTGGTAAGTGCGGTGAAAAATATTTTTTTGGACGCAAAACTTTCCTCACATAGAGGCAGCACATGTCGGGCCAATGTTTGTTTTAAGCGGTTTTAATGGTGATGACGTCATAACATGACGACAGGAATTAAATGTTTCATCGGAAAACTTAAAAAGAAGGTTCAAATGTAGTTGTGGCATGACGAAAATGACGTTCAGTACGGCAATATGAACGTCAAAGTATGAGCGGTCAGAATGACCGCTATGGTCGTTCTAGTAGTTATAGAATTCCGGTAGTTCTAGTGTTAATACATTGCTTTTTATGCTATAAACACAATTATAAAGCTATAAACACTATAAACATCACATTACTTTGGGTATCCAGTGTGCTGGAGCCTCTAACCATTTAGATTGTATAATCCTAATCCCAGGCCTAACGCGGCACGTCCGCGAATGTCACCGTCTCTATTAAACATCTTAACTTTACTCAGGAAATGTCTAACGCTCTTAAAACAGTGTACACACGGTATCAACATTATTGTTTCATGTTTTTATGTCCATGGTGATTGATTTCATCTTCCTGTTTGGTAAAACAATGAGACAGACAAAGTTGTGCTGTTATCAGTAACGAGTCGCTTGTGTAATGGCGGCTTCTTCTCCGCGACTCAAAGTTACTCACATAGTCTCCGATCAGCACATTGTCTCCCCCTACTGTTCACTGAGGGTATTACTCATCACGAGTCCAGCAAAATAACAGTAATTGAAACAATATCATAAGCACAATAAAATAAATCAAATACATAAAGAAAAATATAATTATTCCTGTGACTATACATACAGGGTGTCACACTAAAAATGGAATGCATTTGATGTTAATAGCGGCATGCACCTCACACTTAATGCATTAACTATAGCCTTGAATTAATGTCATTGATTTATTCTTTTTTATACTATTTATATGCAAATGTGATCGAGGGGGGGGGGGCAATTTGCTTAGACATGAAACGGCATCCTTTTATTACACACGAAACGTCATACTTTAATGATACATAAAGGTACAGTTAAATAAGCATTTTAAAACATTGATTTTGTGTAATATAATTGTATATAGTTATCCGTTTCGGGATTCATACATTTTGGGGCATCTCGCCCAGGGGGCGGGGTTACGTTCTGCGTCACATCTCTCAAGCGGGTTCTCGTCGACCAGGGTCAGCGCGCACCATAGCGCACACAGGCAGGACTAGCTAGCGAACCTAGGTCTTAAATCTAATAAGTTATGTTTTTTTACAACACGTTTTTTGATGCAAAAAAAATGTTTAATTTCCATAGTCTTTGTTTAGTGAACGAAAGCGAAATCAGGAATTGCGGTCTTCCAGTTTGTTTATCGTTACCTAGCTACCATGGGTTTAAGTTGTACAAGATGTGCTGTAGCCTTAATTACAATGGCCAAGTCGCGTTTCATATTAACAGATGAATAGGCTTCGCTCAGTTTATTAAATACATCCAACCTGAAATGTCTCTTACAAACCATGAAGGGACAATGAATCAATCAATAGACTGACATGGCAATGCTAGACAGATAGCCTACTTTGTTTGCACAGCCCTACAGTAATTTTGTCACTCTTCTCTCCACTCCTAGACCTACGTCTGGTGACAGCGGGGAAACTTTTACCTCGATAAAGTTAGGCCTACTTATTGAATTGCAGAAAAGTAAACTCCAGTTAACCAGTTTATGTTACTTCTTTAGGTGATTCAAGCATTAATGACTAATTAGACTCAATACTGCTATTACAGGTGGAATTATGAAATATAAACAGGCCTTAATGCAAGATTTTAATCATGTCAATACACAATACAATTTTTTTTTTTGTAATGCAATGTTTTCAACAGGGAAATATATACATCATTTGTCAAATTTTCCCTTAACCCCACCACCCCCACCCCCTTACCAACAACACATGGATCAGCATTAGTCAGCAGAGTACAAATACATGGGTGAAGTAATCATACAAAATAAACACACACAAAAAAAGAAAGAAACAAAAAAGAAAAAGAAACACCTATTTACAAAGCAACTCTTGTGTGTATTGCCAGAGATGGGTGAAGCCCAAGCATGTGGATCTCCACAGGACGGAGAGGTATGGTAGTGGTGGGGTTTGTGAGAGACACCCCTGTGCACCCAGCGCATGGACAGGCCTCCTGAAGTCACAAGACATAATATAGTCACAAGACATAGTGAAGCAGTGTGGCTGTGCTGATCCTTCAGTACAGGTCCTATTCACCAGGCTTCTTGACCCAGGTGTTGCTTGTGTTGCCCATGAGGGAAGCATGAGGGACTTGTTTGTCTGTCAGGAGACCTGGTGCGCCTTCTGTGTTGCTCAAAGCCAGGGGAAGATGAAGTCCTACAACATGTGAAGAAAAGGTTAGGGTTACAGTGTGCGAATACAACTTTGTCTTGTGCACACACGCGCATACCAAGGTTATAATCATTATAAAATAAATAATTTTTTACTTTTAAACTGAATGTTTGCTGCTTCAATCCAGATGAGTATGCAATTGACTGCATAGAGTAAATAGGGTGTGAATTCTGTATAGATTTTTGGTACGGCGGTTGGACTTTGTAAGAGGTAAAGGAATTTCAAGGGGGTGTGATTTAAAAAAAAAATTTGTATGATGTTTTTGTTGAGTTATTATTACACAATACTTATTCTGACCTTTTTGAATCTTGCCCCTAACAAATAACCCAAATAACAAAAACTAAAAAAAAACTAAAACTAACACTAAAACTAATAAAAACTAAACTGAAACTAAGCATTTTCCAAAAATATAAACTAAACTAGCAAACCCACTTTAAAAAATAATTAAAACTAAACTGAATTTGAAAACAAAAAGTCAAAACGAAATAAAAATAAAACTAATGAAAAATGCAAAACTATAATAACCCTGGCGCATACACACACGCACACACAAACATGTCTTCTTGCATTCTATAAGCTTGTTTTTTAGTTATTTTACCTTGACTGTTGCTTGTGTTGCCCATGAGGGAAGCATGAGAGACTTGAGACCTGGTGCGCCTTCTGTGTTGCTCGAAGCCGGAAGAGGATCGAGTCCTACAAAGAAGAAGAGGTTAGGGTTATGACTTAAAGTGTGCAAATATAATTAAGTCATACCTGTTACAGATAGCAATGGGAGCAATGGACAACTGGACCAATGGTTTAATGTTAACATTTTAACAAAATATAACCAGCAGAAAAATAACATACCCTGGTTCCATTTCCTTTTCTTCGTTTTTGCTAGCCTTTGTTTATTAGCTGGAAGAGCCCGAAGAACTTCAGAGTCCTTTCTAACCATAACTATTTCCTTTTGGTTATTTAACATGAGGCAATTTTCTCTTCTGCACTGGGTTACAAATGATTTTCTTAGATTGATCAGTACTTCTGTTGACCTTGTGAGAGTTTCCAGGTCGTTGCATAAATATGTGTCATCACTAAACATCTTTAGTTCTTCTCTCAATTTAAGTTGTGCAGATTTGATCTGCTGTGGCATAATGTCTTTTAGGCTCACTGCTCCTTCATCGTGCACCCGGCAACCTACTCCATCTTCCAGGCTCTCTGCCCCTTCGTCGTGCACCAGGCTCTCTGTTCCATCTTCTGTGCTCTCTGCCCCTCGGCTCTGTGCTTCTCCATCCTCCAGGCTCTGTGCTCCTCTGGATCCATCTACCACTCTTACATCGTCAAATGTATCAAGTGTCAGATATGGAGACAGTGTGTAAATAAGGGGCAGGGAATCCCATGAGTGCTTTGTGTTACTAAAAATGGCAAAAATGTGCTTGCAGGGAAGATAAGAAAGTTGAAAAGCTTCACATTCACAAGACGGCTTTGTGAGGTCCACAGAATGAAATGTGTCTGACTGCTCACTCCTGACAAGACATGTACCATCATTTCTCTCCACTATATCCTGGGCACTGAAATGGGAAGCTGCAGTGATGTTCTTCAGACAGCGTAGGACAATTTATCTCGGAAGGTTTTGGAGAAAGGCTGGTACATCCTTGCTGTATGATTTGTGGCATGTTCTATACCGGTAATTTAGGCTCTCGTAGCCTTTGATTTTTTCTGGGATGAATTGTGTTACAATAGTTTCGACAAGAGAAGACACTGTCCCAGTGCCAGAGATCTTTAAAAAAAATGCTTTGAGATTTTTGTTAATTGTTTCCTCGCCATTGTTTGTAGTCACTGAAACATTGAAGCCGTCTGGAGCAAAAGCTCTGCACCATTTCTGAAAGGAACCAGAAGAACACTTAATAATTCAATCTAAAAATGTATGTCCCTAATAACACTCCCCTCCCTTTGGGTTCAGTACTCAGAATTACTTTGTTGAAGTCTTGAATTTCCCCTTGGGGATCAATAAAGTATCTGAATTTCCCCTTGGGGATCAATAAAGTATCTATCTATCTATCTATCTATCTATCTATCTATCTATCTATCTAACCACCAACTCGCCCTTTCTTCTTTAGAAATGTTCATCTATTAGCTTAGTTAATCCTAGCACTTGACAATATTACCTCTTTGATGGAAATCCACCACTGTTCAACGTACGTCCTCACTTTTTCACTGTCTTGGTATATTCTACTCTTCCTTAAATTCTTTATCGCTGCCAAGCAGCTCTCTTCTGTTCTGGCCCAAGCAATGCTGCGAAGAAGATGTAACAGTTCTCCCTGTTCCCTGTCGGCAAGACTATTCTTCCCTAAAGTCACAATTATTTGGTCATTAAATCAGTAACTCGCACTGTATTTCCACTACTTAGCCTATCTACTATCTACTTATTCCACTACTTAGCCGAACTCATTGTGAAGTTTAAATGAACTGTCACGTTGTATCCAAGCTGCAAAATGCAGACGTTCAGAACATAGCAACATTGTAGAATATGACAGAGGTGGCTTTTAGCTAGATGGATGGCAGCAGGCTAAATAAAATAGCGAAGCTAAAGTTCATTAGAATCTTGGGATACGCCCGCTTGACAACGGGAGAGATAGAACTAACGACTGGCCTTTGGCCGTAGCAACCATCCATTTAGAACTAGTAACGGCAGTTTGTCCTGCAAGTTGAGAAATTAGTGGATATGTGTCGGAAGAAAGTAGTTCTACAAACAAAACTGTTTTAGCGATTAAAACATTCAAATTGTAACATGAAATGAACACAGCGCAAGTGGCAACAGTGGAATAAGCGGGATAATGGACTCCACGGTGGTCTGTTAACATAAACTAATGCTCTTACGAGGTTTAAACGGCCCTCTGCTTTGCGTCGGGGCCTTCTTACAACCTCTACCGTGCATTAATTTATGTTAACAGACCACCGTGTCATCCATTATCCCTTACATAGAACAGGTTTTACTCAGGATTTTAAGATATTTTTAACTACATAGTGTGTGTGTGTCTGCCTATTTAGACTTGGAGCCAGGACTCACCATCTTTTGTCCTCCTGAGCCAGGCCTGTTCCCGGTGGAAGGTGCACAGGTGTGTCTCCGCTGTAGGGAATACCTGGGCAATGACCTGCATTTCCTGTTCTCTGTAATAACAACAATAATAATAATGCATTGTATTGTGTAGCTCTTTACATCTGAAACAGATCTCAAAGTGCTGCAGTAAGTATTAGCTAAGAAATGACAAACAACAAAAACATGCTGAAAAACAAAGTAGAACAAAACAGATATCATAATCTAGCAGAAGGCTCTAGGGAAAGGGGGGTTTTGGCCCACGTTTAAGCATTAGTCTGTGGTACCCTAACCTGTAATCAGTCATGAAATATCTTGGTCTCCACTCAGGGTTCCATCTCTTCAGGAGTTCAAGAGCTTCTGTGATTGATCTGGTTGTTTCCGTCTCACATATGAATTCCACAACAGGTTTATAACCCACATTTGTTCTCACAACCAAAAAAAAAAAGAGGTAAAGAGTATTTTGAAGTTTTATAGGTTGCATCAAGTAAAACCATGTCCCCGTATCGCTGAAGGAGCCTGGCTTGCTTTTGGTTTTGGTGGACAAAGAGGAACTGATTTGATTGTCCATCTTCTCCAGCGGTGCACTTTCTGAAGAAAAAGTGATTACCCTGCCCTTCCTTCACCCATTGAGCAATCTTTCTTTCTAGGTTTTCCTGGTCAAGTGCGGAGTACCGGCCTGCCACTAAGGCTATGTGTATGTGGCTCTGTATGGTAGTGTTTGAAGGAAAGTAGGCCTGGTCATCCTCAAAAGGTCTCTGCTGGTCATTGGGACACAGGTCCTTCAATACACACTGTTTTAGGGCTCTTTTAACAAATGCGACAGATGTAATACCCAATCCCACCATCTCATGTATTTTATCCCGCACTTTGGGATGAATTTGCCTCCCAAAGCAACACCCTTTGTCGATAATGTGATTCAAATGAGCTTCTACCAGTGGAATTCGGACATGTATGAAGGAAGATGTTGGTGGACTCCCCTGAGCCAAATCCTCTTTTAGCCTTTTCAGAGCCTCTTCTTTTGTAGTTCTGGAGGCATCGCCTTTTACACTGTATGTGTCGTATCTAAAATATAAAAAACTATATTAATGACTCTCATCCCTTTAACCATTGTTTTGAAAACACACTTCAAATCATACTCTGACTCACTACCCTCACAGCTAGTCTAGCTTTGAACTGACAGAGTGTGTCTGCTTCCCAGACAATGGTAGGAAGACTGTTCCAAAGTTTTGGAGCTAAATAGGAAAAGGATCTATCGCCTGCAGTCGATTTTGATATTCTAGGTATTGTCAACTGGCCGGAATTTTGAGATCGCAATAGACGTGAAGGATTATAATGCGTTAAGAGCTCGCTCAAGTACTGTGGAGCTAAACCATTTTGTGCTTTGTAAGTAATCAACAATATTTTAATAGGGAGCCAATGCAGTGTTGACAGAACCGGGCTAATATGGTCATATTTCGTGGTTCTGGTAAGAACTCGAGGTACAGCGTTTTGAACTAGCTGTAGTTTATTTATTAATCGTGCAGGGCAACCACCCAGTAGAGCATTACAATAATCTAGCCTTGAGGTCATGAACTAATTGTTCCGCATTTCCCAATGAGAGCATATGGCGTATTTTAGATATATTTTTAAGATGGAAAAATGCAGTTTTACAGATACTAGACACGTGGCTTTCAAAAAAAAGGTTGGTATCAAAGAGCACACCCAGGTTCCTAACCGACGACGAAGACTTGACAGAGCAGCCATCAAGTGTTAGACAGTATTCTAGGTTATTACGTGTGGAAGTTTTTTGTCTAATAATTAGAATCTCTCTTTTCAGAATTTAGTAGTTGGAAATTACTAGTCATCCAATTTTTTATATCAGCTATGCATTCCGTCAATTTTGTGAATTGATAAGTTTCGTTGGGTTTTGAAGAAATATACAGCTGAGTATCATCGGCATAACAGTGAAAGCTAACTCCATGTTTCCTAATGATATCTCCTAATGGTAGCATGTACAGAGTGAACAGCAACGGTCCTAGTACTGAGCCTTGTGGTACGCCATACTGAACTTGTGATCGATAAGACATCTCTACATTTACTGCTACAAACTGATAACGGTCAGTTAAGTATGATTTAAACCATGCTAATGCAATTCCACTAATGCCAACATAGTTTTCTAGTCTATTTAAAAGAATGTTGTGGTCAATGGTGTCAAATGCAGCACTAAGATCGAGAGATAGAGAGATACAGAGATGATAAGAGCAAATCATTTGTGACTCTAATGAGAGCGGTCTCAGTACTATGGTACGGTCTAAATCCGGACTGAAAATCCTCGCAGATATCATTTCTTTCTAGAAAGGAACATAGTTGTGAAGATACTGCTTTTTCTGATATCTTTGACAAAAAAGGCAGATTCGAGATCGGCCTGTAATTGACTAATTCTGTAGGATCAAGTTGTGGTTTTTTAACAAGCGGTTTTATCATAGCCAGTTTAAAGGTTTTTGGTACGTATCCTAGAGACAAAGATGAATTAATGATATTAAGAAGAGGAAATATGACCTCTGGAAACATCTCTTTCAGTAGCTTAGTCGGTATAGGATCTAACATACAAATTGTCGATTTAGATGAATTAACGAGTTTGCAGAATTCTTCCTCTCCTATAGCAACAAATGAATCAAATGTTTGATTCGGTTGAAACGGTTGCATAGTTATAATTTTGTCCCTGATATTATCAATCTTATAAGTGAATAAGTTCATAAAGTCATCACTGCTGTGTTGCTTGGACACTTCTGAGCTTGAAGCTTTCTTTTTCATTAGTTTAGCCACTGTTTCAAATAAATACCTTGGATTATGTTTATTTTCTTCTAATGGGTTTGAAAAATAAGCAGATCTAGCAGCTTTTAAAGCCTCTCTGTAAGCAATCAAGCTCTCTTTCCACGAAATCCGAAATACCTCTAGTTTAGTTTTCTTCCAGTTGCGCTCCATTTTTCTGGCTGCTCTCTCGTAGACAGCGAGGTGTGCTCGCTGTCTACGAGCACGTAGCACCAGTCTACAAATGAGCTGGAATACACACACACATGCCACACTTAACTGGTATACACATGGCTACAGTAGAGCAGCCAGGTGTTTGCAGTACACACACACCGACATGCCACACCACACACACAATCCTCTCTACCTGGCACACCTTAAAACTCACCTCTTCACATATCTTAAGAAGAGCTCGGCCGGACAATCCACCTTCTTCCCTTTTTGTACATGAAACTTTTTTTTTGTGTACACATGTTCAACGGAATGCTCCTGCAACGATTGGCAAAGCCGCATAATCAGCTAATTTATTTAAATGGTAGATGGACTGTTAAATTATTTGACTGTTAAACAAATGGACTTTTGGCCTACATTAATCACTGATTAGTCAATTTACCTCTGCTGTAGGTGTGTTCCGGAATGCTTTCCCATGCTCGCAATCCCGGATCACTCGCTTGGTTACACACAGTGGGGTGTCTTCACAGTAGTCCTCCACTTGCCACACTAGCCTCACCTTCTCATCGTCCTTTACCTTGACAGACCTTAAGAAAGAGATATTTTGCAAAATCAAAGAATGTGGAAGGGGGAGGGGAACTAGATAACGCAATGTCAGTTATGTTATGTTGAATGACTGATTGATTTTTGGATTACAAAAACACATACATATGTCCAAGGATAAAGGGCAAGCACTTATTTCCATCATGGATAGTTAGTTAACTGTGTAGTAACTTAATACCATTTGTTGAAAGACGTGAGCGTTGCTCTTTTATGGTTTTCCAACAGAGTTTTCAGATCCTCCTCCGACTTTACAATTACGGAAATGTATCCCCCATCTCTCTTGACAACTTCGGAATGTGGAGGCATCCAAGGCAGATCTATAAATGATTTATGTTTCGTTAACACAGACAAGGGGTGCAAACCAAATGAGGTTTCTGTAAAAAAAAGTTTATATATATACTGTGTATATATATATATATATATATATATATATATATATATATATATATATATTAGTGCTGTCAAGCGATTAAAATATTTCATCGCGATTAATCGCATTAATGTCATAGTTAACTCGCGATTAATCACACATTTTTATATATTCTAAATATCTCTTGATTTCTTTTTGTCCCATTATTTTTTCTAATTTTAATGCTCTTATCAACATGGCAAAGTGGATCGGCTTGCTTTGTGCAAATGTTTTTTTATTGAAAACAACATTGGCATATACAGTGTTCAATTTCACACTAAAACATTTTCACTTGGAGCAAATAAAATCTCTCACACAATGTAACACTGTCCATCAATAAAAGGGTGAAAGAAATACTGACGAGGTCCTGATATTGACGAGGGGGCGGAGGATTCGCATCAGCTGTGTGTGTGTGTGTGTGTGTGTGTGTGTGTGTGTGTGCGCTTGGCCATCAAGTGGGACTTCAGACTGGACGCGCTGCGATGATAGCTCAGTTCACAACGACAAAACACACAGATCACTTTGCTCTTGTCAATGGAACCATTTGGCAACTTTTTAAAAGTAAACTTTCAATTCAGAATCTTATTGGCATCCATTTCGGCGTCTCGCGCTCGTCATCCACTCACGTAACGTTAACCTACTATTTGGCCAGCTCGCAACAAGTGTGTTTCCGGTCTAGTTAGATCCAGTGCTTTCAGACAGGACACGGAATGTGCGGCCCTACGCCAGTTTGCAAAACTTTTTGGATGCCAAATCGTTTCTATTGGCCACGCTGGTAATCGTCACAACGGCAAAGGTTGAACTATTTAGAATTTTGACCGCGGTGTGCGCGCCGCTTTGGTCGACGAAGCAACAAAACGTCCTCACGCGGCGCAACCCATTGAAATGAATATGTGTTGCCGCGCATTGTCTCAATGTCAATAATTCCGCCCCTCCCTCACTTCCGGTTCTGGTGGTGGGGTTCTGGCGCTGGGGTTTTGAAACTGGTGGTGCTGCGGGTCTGAAGCTGGATATATCTCCCCTAGCCGCTTCAGCGCAGGCTGCTGAGCGTCCTCTCACAAAAGAGCTTGCACGGGCACGTCTTTTTCAAGATGTCTCGCCCGTGTGTTGGGTGCGGTCGTTCCATTTCTCCCTCTGATGGGCATGATCGCTGCCTTGCGTGTTTGGGCTTAGAACACGCTAAGGCAGCGTTCATGGATGAGTCATGTTCTCACTGCGGGAACATGACCATCGCTGCGTTGAGATCGAGACTCCATGACCTTACTAAAGGTAGAGTCCCCTCTGCCACACCCCGATCTACCCCCTCCTCGAGAGCTGTTACTTCGGCTCGTGGCCAGGGTGATCTGAGGGTGACGGTGTGGAATACTGCCCCGACGATGCTTCCTCGGGCCACACCCCCCTCACCAGCGCAGCAACCCGCGAGTTCCTTGGGTGCAGCCGCAGGGCTGTCTTCGGATGTGCCTCGCGTCTCATCCAGGGCTCTAGAGGAGGATTTGATGTCGATCGCTGCATCACAAGGTGAGCTGGAATCTTCTGGGGATGACGATTCGGCTGTGCTGCTACCCTCCGGGGTCCCAGCATTGTCCGTGTCTGATCCGGAACGGACAGCTATGCTCTCCCGGGCCGCCGAGAGCATCGGGTTAACGTGGAACCCTTCACCCTATCCTGAGCGCTCGCTGTTGGATGATTGGTTATTGGGGGCTGCACGCGCTGACTCTCATCAGCGCACCCCCCCCCCCCCCAGTTCCATTCTTCCCGGAGGTGCATGAGGAGGGCCCGAGATCCTGGAAGGCCCCGTTGTCTTCCCGCGATCGTTTGGCGGCCTCCTCCGCCTTCTCTTCCCTTGATGAGGCCGTGGTGAAAGGGTACACTGGGGATCCCCCTGTTGACCACTCTGTTGCGATGCAGTTGTGTCCTCAGAGCGCCTCGACATGGCGTTGTGACCCAAATCACCCCTCCAAAGCCTGTACGTTCTCATCTACCTTGGTGGCGAAGTCCTACAGAGCTGCGGGGAACGCAGCCAGGATGCTCAAGAACATGCACGAGGGTAGAGCTGACCAAGGGCTCTTTGATGAGCTGCGTGCCGCCACCTACCTCGCTCTCCGAGCGACGAACTACCGCTACACTATGGTCGGTGGCAATGCCCCTGTCATGCGTGCAAAGTCGCAACCTTGTTGGCGAAAGGTGCGGTCGAGATTGTCCCTCCAGCCAAAATGAAGTCCGGGTTCTACAGCCCCTACTTAACCCTCTGGGGTCTGAGGTGTTTTTGGGGCCATTGGGATGTTCTGATATGCCCTTACATTTGTGCTTTTTTCAGTTATTTATAAACATGTTAATGGCAAAGGTGTAAATTCACTCTATATAGCACAAACTGGGCTACCATAATATCTAAGCAACATGTATGTACATGTTTGTATTTTTAAGAGAATAATGTTTATGCGTGGTTATTGAAAAAAATAAAAATGAAATTTGTTGAAATAAGACCACAAAACAAATGCTAAATATGTGTCCACAAGACTTTTGACAAATGGATGTTGTCGCTTCGAGTTCTGGCTTCAAAAATGATGTGAAAATCATCCCTCCTAATCGTTCACATAAAACAAAAACTTTACATTATACTTTGCATGACAGTTTTTTTTTCAGAAGAGGTTTATGCGTGGGAGTGGTAATGGCCTATGAATATTAATGATATTCAGACCAGGGGTGTGACAGACACTTCCCCAAGGGCCCATTAGGGTGAGGAAGCCTGAACAAAGAATGAGAGGAGATTCAAAGGTTTTGTTTTTCTATCTGTTTTATTGTAATTCCTCTGTGTGGAGAAACTAAATGTTCTAAATTTGCTCTAAGCAAATCAAATGTGTGTACAAAAGTAAAGGCAGGTATCTCACAGTAAATGCTTATGCCCCGTTGATGCGGGCTCTAAGCAAATCAAATGTGAGTAAAATAAATAATCAGCTAGTATCATAATACTAGCTGATTATTTATACTTTATGATCACAAATAATCATAAAGTTAGCAGCAGAGCACACAGTCACACATCGTTATGCCACTCTTGAAAACAGTTCCTGTTCAACTGAAGACATAAGTGAACATTGCATGCCTGGCATTTCCATGGTGTTAAATTCCTTTTACCACGTACTACTTTATTTTAGCAAGATAAGCAGTGTCATAGGCTAACCAAAACAGAACATTTATATATAAACATATAATGTCTAGTATTTAGACAGTAGGGTATCACATATTTTACCGGAGGAGGCTGAAATATATTTGCACTAAATCACATTATATTTACACCTAAGCAGATATTCGCAAATAAGCTACATTACGCATAAGCTAATCAAAACTAAGTGAAATATATTTAATATACAAACGTTTAGAGAGTAATGTTATCACATTGAAAGTTTACACTTGAGCATACACGAATGTTAGGGATATTGTAAGGCAATCTTTCACGTAGTATGTCAAAAGCTAGCCAAAACTAAGCAAAATATAGTCTGAAAATTCATATGAGTTCTATATTATCAGAAAAAGAAGTATATAACACTAAACAACTTACTCTGAACTTGTTTCCTCAGCGGGGTCAATTCGCTCTTCAAAATGCAGCCGTTCCTCGTCCGAGTTACAATCTTCCTCTGAGGAAAAGGTGAATTCTTCCTCGCTGTCCAGAATCATCTGAAGGGCTTCTTCACCGGAGTAGCGTGCCATCCTCAAAACGCGATGAACTATCAGTGAATCTCATGAAGAATCTTTGTGTTTTTATGGCATTGATCGGGGGTGTGTGCGATCACCTAAACTATTTACATGTGAATAGCGCCGGGGGCGTGGCGGCCTCAACTCATTAAAAATAATGAGGGGAGAAGGAAAAAACTGGACCTCTCCTTGGTTTCAAACGGATTGCATAAACTGAGAATATTTGTTTTTTATATAAATTACTTCATTTAAAAGAAGAGAATTCAAGCTTCATAAAGAAAAATCTCTCGTGCCTGTGTGACAAGTAAACGCTGAGTTACAGTTAATCTTAGGACGCGTTTCAGAATGGACTTCACAGACAGAGAGAACGCAGAACTCGCATCATGTTTGTTTTTCTTTATTTGGTGAAAAGCACAACACTTTGTTTTTATTGTCAGTATCCACAAAAAAAAGAAACTTAACAGGATCTAATGATGTATAACACTTATATGTAAGATCAAAATCAACCGAGTATTTTGAGTCTCTTTTGCACTGATAAGAAAAAAAGCGAGCAGATCACGCCGGCGTGATTGCCAACCCCAGAGGGTTAATTGTACCGAAGAAATCCGGTGGGTTACGGCCAATCCTGGACCTGCGTGTTTTGAACTGATCCCTTCACAGGCTTCCGTTCAAAATGCTTACGGCCAAACGCATTTTCGAATGTGTTCAGCCACAGGATTGGTCTACAGCGATCGACCTGAAGGACGCCTACTTTCATGTCTCCATTTTTCCTCAACACAGACCGTTTCTTCGGTTTGCTTTCGAGGGGAAGGCATATTACTACGCGGTTCGCCCCTTCAGGGTAGCCCTGTCTCCTCGCGTCTTTACGAAGGTCGTCGAGGCAGCCCTTGTGCCGCTTCAGCTACACGGGGTTCGCGTCCTGAATTATCTCGACGAGTGGCTAATCCTAGCTCACTCTCGATACCAGGTTTGCGAACACAGGGACCTAGTGCTTCGGCACCTAGCTTGTCTGGGCCTTCGGGTATGGAAATCAACTCGGTCGCCATATCCGTGCAGCTTACTAGCGAGCATGCGCAGTCACTGCTGACTTGCCTGCTGTCTCCCTCCACCCTGAAAGTTTATGTTGCCGCTATCGCCGCACATCATGTTGCAGTTGAGGGTAAGTCCATTGGGAAGCACGACCTGGTCATCAGGTTCCTGAGAGGAGCGAGGAGACTGAATCCTCCTCGTCCTCCTCTCGTACCCTCTTGGGACCTCTCAATGGTTTTAACTGCCCTGTGGAGTGCTTCCTTCGAGCCCTTGCAATCAGTGGAGCTTAAGTTCCTCTCAATGAAGACAGCGCTCCTGGTTGCATTGGCCTCCATCAAGAGGGTAGGGGACCTGCAGGCATTTTCCGTTGACGAAGCGTGCCTGGAATTCGGGCCGGCTAACTCTCACGTGATCCTGAGACCCCGGCCTGGATATGTGCCCAAGGTACCTACCACTCCCTTTCGGGACCAGGTGGTGAACCTGCAAGCGCTGTCCTCGGAAGAGGGAGACCCAGCCTTGGCACTGCTCTGTCCAGTACGTGCTCTCCGTGCCTACGTAGACAGGACGCAGTGTTTCAGGACCTCAGACCAGCTCTTTGTCTGTCATGGTGGGAAGCTGAAGGGAAAGGCTCTCTCCAAGCAAAGGTTGTCTCACTGGATAGTGGACGCCATTGCTTTCGCATACCAGCAGCAAGGTCGACCGTGCCCCCTTGGTGTGAAAGCCCACTCCACCCGGAGTGTGGCTTCCTCTTGGGCTCTAGCGCATGGTGCCTCGCTAACAGACATCTGCAGAGCTGCAGGCTTGGCGACATCTAACACATTTGCGAGATTTCCACTGTAAGCCTCCTTAAGCATGTGTCTTTCCCACGGCCAGCCGCCTTGCCACTCCTGGAGTTGAAAGATTCCACCCTACGGGCTGGATACTTCGGTGTTCCTCCGTATGCTACCCCCTCTCGGGCCATACGTGTATTCTTAAGACCTCCCTTCGGGTGGGCATGGTTGCTTATCTCTACTGAGATATGCTTCCCAGTGTACCTCGGTAATCCTGTGTTAAGTGGAAGTCCTTCATCCGTGCCAGAGCTCACACTTATGCAGGGCACTGGAAGACAGCCGAGAGGTGGCGTGATTAGACTGGTACCCCCATTTCATCGTCATTCGACGTAACTCGAAGTGATTATGAAAGGGAACGTCTCGGTTACGTATGTAACCCTCGTTCCCTGGGTAGGGAACGGAGACGTTACGTCTTCCTGTCACCTCCGCTGTTCCGCTGGAGTGCCGAGTTCAGTCTTGGCTCCTCAGCAGGGAAACATGTCTGCATTCTGCCAGCGTTCTTGCTTATATACCCACTAGGTGGGGGCGGAGTTACGCTATGCAAATTCCGCAGACCCATGACATTTCTTTGCCATTGGCTTGTTTTTTAACACTCGAAGGTGATAGGTTTATGAGCGAAACCTCCATTTCGTCGTCATTCGACGTGACGTCTCCGTTCCCTACTCAGGGAATGAGGGTTACATATGTAACCGAGACGTTCTCTATATAGATCAGTGGAGTAGACACCTCTTGCGGTTCAAACAAATAGGACAAATTCTCATTTTGATATACTTATAATTTGTGACCATTGTTTTGTTTTGCTCTATCCTCTGCGCTTCCGCCTTCGTCAATACGTCATGCGTCGGGGTCAAGGTTACCTCTACGCCCGGAACTCCAGTGATTCTAGTTTCTAAAGTTATATGGATATTTTCTAAAACAAAAAAAAGCGCATCACTTCACATCAGAAGGCCTTTATTAACCCCCTGGAGCCGTATGGATTACTTTTATGATAGATGGATGCGCTTTTTTGGGCTTCAAAATCTCAGGTACCATTCGCTCCAATTATAAAGCTTGGAAGAGGATATTTTTTAATATAACTACGATTATGTTTGGCTGAAAGAAGAAAGTCATATACACCCAGGATGGCGTGAGGGTGAGTAAATCATGGGATAGTTTTAATTTTTGGGTGAACTAATCCTTTAAATAAAATCTTGACCTGCAGTGCCTTTGATGTCAGGCTACAACTGCCTCTCAGCCCAGTGACGCTTTTCATTATCCATCTTTGAAAGCGACTACTCATTCAAAAAGCACCGGCTCAGTTTTGAAAATATGTAGTTTTTCATGTCCTTAGTGTAACAGAATATCTTAAAGGGAAAGATTTTCAACATTTGTGATAGATTAATAATTGTCTGGTCCAAAATTAAATTTCCTTCGTTTGTTCGATAAAAGTTTCTCTATCATCTGCTGAGTTATCAGTGATGGGAGCTTGAGGCACGATGGAACACCCTCATATCATATGCTTCATTTCAATTATCTCTCTGTGTGCAAAAGCTCATACGGCAAACAAAACTTAACCTTACAAACTTTTTTTTTATCTTCTCAAGAGGCTGAATCTTACATTTGTTTTTTTTTTTGTTTGTTTTATTTTGTTTTGGTTTTTCCCTCAATGCAGAAACTCATTAACCTTTTGCAGGCTCAATTACAACAAAAAGTAATGCAGATAAAACATCCCAACACTCTTCTCTCAAACAAATGCTTAAGCATCAAATTACACCAGCCCCTGTTCGATGCATCCCAGTCGAGCGTCAGATGATGAAGTTTTTGATTACACAATTAACCTCTCCCGAATGAACCGGCACAGCTTCTACAACAATATATCTTCACCCAAACTGAGACTTTATTCTAATTATCTCTGTTTTGTGGTGAATTGAAAGAAATCCAGCAGAAAAGTGCTGTAAGGAAAACAGCAGGGATCAGGCCAACCATAAAGGAAAGAGTGAAGTGTCCCAGGTCACGCATGCAGTACTGACCTCCAGACACAGCGGGCATACCAATTAAAAAGTTAATGAAGATTATATCAAGCAACATGTCCAGCAGGGTCCTCTATTCTACAGAGAAGAGGTTGTGGCTGTGCTGTAGTACACAGCAGGAGCAAATAAGTGGCACAGATATGATCAAAACACGGCTTAACTAGAACAAATTTACAATTCAATTGGCTGGAAATGAGCATAAAGACTCAGTCTTTTTGGGTGAACAACTATTTTTCAATTGGCTGGAAATTAGCATAAAGCCTCAGTTTTTTTTAGGTGAACAACTATTTTTCAAGAACCTCTTCCGTAAGAGGTATGTATGTACATCATCCATAAATCATGGAAATAAATCAATGTTCAAGGGATGTTTTTGAACACTTGGACATTTAATTGAAATAAACTCTTCTGTAGAGTAAAATGTGTGTATTGGAGGCCAAGCTAGTAAAGGAATGTAAAGGTAAACCTCACTCTCCTGGCCTCAAAAGGTGCACTAGCGACTGCCGCTAGTGGCTACCGTCTTTAGCGTCCTTGCTAGGGTGCCCGCCTACCATGCCAGTGGTGCTGATTCGAAACCCGTTTGGAGAGGTGCGATAGGATCAGTCACATTGGTTCAGTGTTCCGGATGTGATTGAGGAGGGGGGGTGTAATGGAGGCCAGCTAGTAAATTTATCTGCAGATAAACCTCTAAATCTAGTGACTGACGCTAGAGGCTGTGGTCTTTAGCATCGCTGTTAGGATCCACCTCCCATGCCGGTGACGCTGGTTCGAAACCCGCTTGGAGCAGTGTGAGTAGGACCAGTCACACGTGCATTAGAATTATAGTGATTTCCGAGCAAATTGTTCTTTTGGGTTCTTTTAAATGAAATGGTCAAAAAAATTCAGAAAATAGTCCAGAGTCGGCGCCAGAGCAGATCTACTGGAGGGGCATTGGGTCATAAGCGGGGGGGGCACTGCCGTTTGAGAAATATTTTGACGCAAAAAAACGAAACAACTTTTATTATTATTATTATTAATAATTATTATTATTTGCGAATTTCCCCACCACTTTTTGCCAGGGTCGACATTGTCCCCACCACTTTTAAACATCTCGCGGCACGGATGTACCAATACAAATAAATAAAACATCACCAGTTAACTAGCAGAGCATTCATTTATTAAATAATAATAATAATAATAATAATAATTAATTTAATGACCACACAGCCAGGCTGGTGGAATTTGTTTTCAGTACAGCTCTTTGGTACAGGCTCCAGCATTACATTAAACAGTAAACATTAAACATATAAAGTAACATACATATACATACAGACAACACATTAAATACATAATA
This sequence comes from Tiaroga cobitis, assembly GCA_030578255.1. Taxonomy (NCBI): domain Eukaryota; kingdom Metazoa; phylum Chordata; class Actinopteri; order Cypriniformes; family Leuciscidae; genus Tiaroga; species Tiaroga cobitis. The sequence goes on from CM060608.1 coordinate 7,672,466, forward strand.
CATAAGGGGTCATGCCTAATCCACAGTCCTCAGCGTTCAGAGTTCAAAAGGTGTATTGCTTTTGGAATGAAACTATTTTTAAAGCGAGTTGTTCTGGAGGCGATTGTCCTGTAACGCCTCCCAGAGGGCAGTAACTGGAAGGCGTAATGAGCAGGGTGCGAGGTATCAGAAATTATCTTTTGGGCTCTGCGTAGTGTCCGTTTGTAGTAGAGTGATTCAAGGGATGGTAGGGGTGAACCAATGACTTTTATGCTCTGTTGATGGTACGCTGTAATTTCTTCCGGGAGAGTGAGTCAAGACTGCCAAACTAGACTGTGATTGAAGTGGTGAGGATGCTTTCAACGATGGCCATGTAGAAGCGGAGCAGAAGATGAGACCTTACTCTGAACTTCTTGAGCTGTCGGAGATGAAAAAGTCTTTGCTGGGCTTTTTTGTAGATATGATCTGTGTTGATTTTCCATTTAAGGTTATTGCTGATGTGTGTCCCAAGAAGTTTGAATGTATCAGTAATGGAGATGGGTTCACCTTCAATGAGCAAAGGAGTTTTGGGGGATGGCTGACGTCTCAGGTCGACGATGAGTTCTTTTGTTTTTGATGTGTTGAGTAGAAGATCATGGTCTGTACACCAGGTCACTGCTTGGTTGATCTGTGCACGGTATACGGTTTCTTGGTTGTTGGTGATGAGTCCTATAATGGTTGTATCGTCTGCATATTTGTATAGGCTGACAGAACTGTGGTGTGATGTGAGCTGGTTTGTGTAGAGAGAAAATAGCCACGGTGAGAGAACACAGCCTTGGGGTTCGCCTGCACTGAGGAACAGAGGGGAGGATGTATTATTATTAATCTTTACCTTCTGTTGCCTGTTCCAGAGAAAACTGTGAATCCAGTGACAGATGCATGGATCGATATTCATGTCCAGTAATATATTGAACAGTTTGACCGGGTTTATTGTATTGAATGCCGAGCTGAAATCCATGAACAGGATGCGGGCATATGTGTTTGCGGACTCAAGGTGGTTAAGTATCTGATGAATTGCTAAGTTAACGGTGTCCTCAACTGACCTGTTGGCTCTGTATGCAAATTGGAATGGGTCCATGAGGGGGGTGGTGACAGTTTTTAGGTGATTGAGTAAGATGCGTTCGAATGATTTCATGACTGCTGATGTCAAAGCAATAGGTCTGTAATCATTGAGGCAGGAGATGGTCTTGGTTTTGGGAACCGGGATGATAATGGATTCTTTGAAGCACTTGGGTACTGAGTTTTGACAGAGGGAGGTATTGAAAATGTCGGCGAAGACCCCAGCCAGTTCTGAAGCGCAGTGGTGGAGAATGGTGGGGGTGATGTTGTCTGGGCCAGGGGCTTTATTCCTCTTAAGTCCCCTAAAGATGCTCCTCACCTCCTCCTCGTAAATGGTAAAAGGGGGGGAGGGGAGGGGGTCGGGGGGAGATGGTGGTGTAGCCGGTGCCTGCTCAAACCTCCCATAAAAGAAGTTGAGTGTATCAGAAAGCTGATTATCACTGTCAGGTGTAAGAGTGGGTTTCTTTTTGTAATTTGTCATGTTTTGGATTTTTTTCCAGATAAAACGTGTATCATTAGTGGTGATTTGTTCTTCTAGTTTAGTAGCATAGTTGGATTTGGCTTGTCTTATTGCAGATCTCAGTTTGTATTTGGCAGCCATATATTGTTCTTTGTTTCCTGATAGATGAGCTGCATTTTTCTCCTTTCTTAACTGTTTAATGTCCTTGTTAAACCACGGTTTGTTGTTATTGTAGTGTTTGATTTTTTTGAGTGGTATGCACAGGTCCACGCAGTAATTGACGTATGACGTTATTACGTCGGTGACGTCATGGAGATCACCTGCAGCATGGAAAACTTCCCAATCTGTGCACGCAAAGCAACCAAGAAGTTTTTCGATGGCCTCAGGGGACCAGCACCGGACGAGTTTTGTTGGTGACTTGGAGGATTTAACTTTTTGTCTATATTGTGGAATTAGCAGCAACACTGCGTGGTCAGACCTGCCCAGCGGAGCCCTCGGGAAAGCACGGTAAGCCTCTTTGATGGTAATATAGCAGTGGTCCAGCGTGTTGGTTCCTCTGCTAGGGCAGGTCACCTGCTGATGGTAGCGGGGGAGCTCAGACGACAGATTAGTCTGGTTAAAGTCCCCGAGGACAATGACTGCTGCGTCCGGGTGAATATTTTCCACTGAGGAGACGTAGTTGGCCAATTCGGCTATGGTGGTGATAGCGTTAGCCTCAGGTGGAATATACACACATATCATGATTACTGACATGAACTCCCGTGGGAGGAATGATGGTCTGCATTTTACAGTGATGTATTCCAGGTGAGGTGAGCATACATGGGCAAGTTCTGTAGAATTTGTACACCAGCGTTCATTGATCATTATGCAAATACCACCGCTTTTAGACTTGTGCGATAGTTTGGGTGATCTATCGGTGCGGTGTAATGTGAAACCTGGAAGTGTTACCGCTTGGTCGGGTACTGATTGATCCAGCCAGGTCTCTGTCAGGCAGATAGCGGAGCAGTCACTGTAGTCTTTGTAGGTTTGTAACGAGTTGTAGTTCATCCATTTTGTGCCGGAGGGATCTAACGTTTGACAGCAAATGGGCTGGAAGCGGTGGCCGGTGAGGGCGTCTCCTGAACCTAGCAAAGTTTCCTGAGCGGCGGCCTTTTTTAGTCGGCAGCCATGGTGTTGAATGGCCTGATATGTTTAATTCCCGTAATTTCTCCAGCAAGGATGTAGATGGACCCAGATCACTGTGAGAAATGTATCTGAGGTTTAAGAGCTCCGATCGAGTGTACTGGATCAAATATGAAGGTAAATCAGTAGCTAAACTCGAGAGCACGTAGATGTGAATTTGAGAACTTGTACAATAAATATTCGTACTTGTATGTGGACATTTACACTCACAGCTCCAATGTGAAAACCTGTAAAATAAAAATCTGAAGTTGAATGTTGAAATTTGCACTCGCAGACAATAGTCACAAACCTGTATTCTGAATCTGAAGCTGCAGACAAGCAGTCACAAATGTGTAAAATGCCATTCACAGAAATACAATGACAGTCACAAACATGTAAAATATATTTGCACTTCTTCTAACATTCAAATTCGCAGTACAACCTCAAATTGGCACTTGCAACTTCTCAAATCTGTCACTGCAAGTTCAAATTTCGCGCCTTGACTTTTGCTACTCTTTTCGCGATATATGAGGTGCAAAACTGATTTGTGCACTTGTAACTCAGTAGTGGCGAGAGCGGAAGGGGGGCGGGAGCGGGGGTGTTGGAAGGAGCCGTTTTATTGGTTGGCGCCTAGCCAATGAAATGGAACTTCTATTGTATTCTACTATAACTTAGTGATATTAACGCCATACTAATAATGCATACTACAGAAAAGCAGATGAGCACAGAATATGATGAAAGAAAGCAAATTTGTGTTCAGTGCAAATAAACCAGCTGCCTGTGTTTTATTAATAATGTATAACGAATTGTTGTTGTTTTTTTATATATAACTGTTGGTCCATTAAGCCTCATTAAGCGTTTCCTTGGTTTTCTATGAGGAAAATGCTTAACGTACAATTAAACGAGTTGCGTTAATTTTCTGCTCAATTGCTTTTCTGTATGCTTTATTTTATGGCGTTTCCTGAGTTTGGTCTTTTAATACCACTGTCTAAAGTTAACGTGTTGCGTTCATATTCTGTGCTCATCTGCTTTTCTGTAGTATGCATTATTGTGTTTACTAAATTTGATAATATCATTTATGTCTTTTATATCAGTCTAATGCATTAAGCCCATAGACTGCAAAAAAATATTAAGCCATGTTAGCGTTTCAGAACATCCACGAGGAGGCGGGTTTCGTGACATCATCGCGTACAATAGAAGTCCCATTTCATTGGCTAGGCACCAACCAATAAAAAGGCTTCTTTGAACACCCCCGCTCCCGCCCCCCCTCTCTCTCTCGCCACTACTGAGTTACAAGTGCACAAATCAGTTTTGCACCTCATATATCGCGAAAAGAGTAGCAAAAGTCAAGGCGCGAAATTTGAACTTGCAGTGACAGATTTGAGAAGTTGCAAGTGCCAATTTGAGGTTGTACTGCGAATTTGAATGTTAGAAGAAGTGCAAATATATTTTACATGTTTGTGACTGTCATTGTATTTCTGTGAATGGCATTTTACACATTTGTGACTGCTTGTCTACAGCTTCAGATTCAGAATACAGGTTTGTGACTATTGTCTGCGAGTGCAAATTTCAACATTCAACTTCAGATTTTTATTTTACAGGTTTTCACATTGGAGCTGTGAGTGTAAATGTCCACATACAAGTACGAATATTTATTGTACAAGTTCTCAAATTCACATCTACGTGCTCTCGAGTTTAGCTACTGATTTACCTTCATAATCAAACATGACACTTCACAAACAAGTAACGCAGATATTAAAATGACAGACAGGAACACTGCTTGTACTGTGGCATGCCTCACGCTCACGGCCGCCATCTTGCGGATGAGAGGCATATAAGAGGCGATCTAGCACGCTGAAATGTATTGTTTTTGAAATCAAGTGATCAAAGTGCTCGTTGACTGCGATCAGTGGTGCTGATAAAGTGTTCTCTTGTGGCTCGCGCTGCCGCGCACAGTCTTCACACGGATCCGCGTTTTGGTTTTTAATAACGTGGACAGTCCCTTTTTGAAAGAAAAAGAGCAGCTTTAGCCTCTACGGCTAATTTCCAGCTGTAGTCCCCGGCCAGTTGTCAATGGGCATACATCAATAAAATACATTACAATTATATTTACAGCAGGACTTATCAAAAGGGGACAGACATACTAAACATATGACACACAATTCAAACAAATAAGCAAGCAGACACAGATTGCAAAGGCACAATAACAATTCATGCAGTAAAACAATACAACAAGACAAACAATAATCATACAGAGGCCACATTAAGGCACATTAAGGCACATACTGGACATAACATTCAGGCAGGCAGCAGAAACCAAGTGGCAACAACATGATCATGTCACATCAAATACACAACACATCTGTCAAATTAGTGGGTGCAGCTGTAATTGTCAGACAGACAGTTTTTAAGATGTATAGTAAAATTGGAATACATATTTATATCTTTGATTGTAGTGGGCAGTGAATTCCAATTTTGTATCGCTTTAACAGAAAATGATAATTGACCGAATGTACTTTTCCTAAATGGGATAGTAAGATCACCTCGTGTGGTGCTTCTGGTAATCTGACTGTTGTTATGGCGTTGGATTATAAATGAATTGAGAGGAGCTGAAGCATTATTATGGATAATTTTGTGGACCAAACAGATGTTTTTGTATTTAATTACATCTTCCCAGCTTAGCAGTTTATGATTTTTAAGAATTATACAATGATGGGAACTATTAGACTTCTGTCCAAAACTTTGAGAGTTTTTTTTATAAAGAGTTGCCAATGGCTTTAATGATAAACCATTAGTTTGACCCCAACTTGTCAGACAGTATGTTAGATGTGACACAATCATGGTATCCATAAATAATTTGGCAGCATGAAAAGTCAGTGCATTTCTAATATGTCTAAAATTAGCTAAACTAAACTTGACCCTTTTGCACACGTTTTTAATATGTGTTTTAAAAGAAAGATTAGAATCAATAATAATGCCCAAATACTTAACTTGGGGCACAATACTAATGTTTTGACCAGATATCATTATGTTTGAAACAATATTACATTGTCTCTTAGTGAAAAACATTCCCACAGTTTTATCTATGTTTAGTTGAAGGCACGAGCGATTTAGCCAATTGGTGATTTGATCCATAGCTGTCGTAAGTTTAGCAGCAGCCAGATGTTTTGTCTTGGCATGTACATAAATTATAGTGTCGTCCGCGTACATTAGTGTATTAATATCCGGGCAAACTGATGGTAGATCATTGATATATACACTAAATAAAAGCGGACCAAGGATCGATCCTTGTGGTACTCCTGTGTGTAAGTTGAGAACTGGTGAACGATGATTGTTCACAGAAACACACTGACTTCTACCTGATAAATACGATTCAAACCATTTAATTGCAGAAGAGGATAAATTAAAATTAGAAAGTCTCACAATAAGGACCTTATGGTTGACTGTGTCAAAGGCTTTACGGAGATCTAAAAACACAGCACCAACAACACCTCCCTTGTCAACCATTGCTCGAACAGTCTCTAAAAAGAGACAGTTAGCTGTTTCTGCAGAGTGATGGGCCCTGAAGCCAAACTGCATCGAGTGAAGAGGGAATGGACTATTGTTAAAAAAAGAGACAAGCTGCTCTGATACAAATTTTTCAACAACCTTGGAGACCACAGGTAGAATACTGATTGGGCGGTAGTTACATATGTTCAAAGGATCATTTGATTTAAATATAGGAGTTACTATTGCCGTCTTCCAGATAGTTGGCAATATCCCCTTTAATACTGACTGGTTAACAATTCGTGTAATAGGGTATGCTAGGTGTTCATTCAGGAATTTAAGCATTTTAGAATCCATTCCATAGAGATCTTTTGCTGTTGAGATTTTAAGAGAATTAATAAGTGCCTGAGATTTAAATTCAGAAATAGGTTGAATGCTAAAAGAAAGCTTACTTTTATCTATTTTGACAATATCTGCAGTTGTTAAAGAGAAATTACGTGCTATTTCATCCACAGAATTGACAATATATTCATTAAGAGCTACAGCTATTTGTGCTGGATCTTGTATTAATTTACCTTTTAGGTTCAACTCTAACTGGTTTCTAGGCCTATGCCAGATTCCCATCACATTCTTAATCTGTTCCCACATCAACTTTGTATCTTTCTTCAACTTTCTTCTATGTTATTCCCTGTAAATATATTTGTCCATTTAGTCTGCTGTACTGCCCTTTGAAAATTATCCATTTCATTCTTTGGAATCCTGAATTGCTCCACAGGTTTATTAGAGTGATGAAAACGTTTTTTTGTAAGTTTTCTTGACAGCAATATCAGATTATGGTCAGACAGTCCAGTAATAAAGTTAAATGTTTTTACAATTCGTTCCGGCTTGTTACTGAATATTAAATCTATCTGTGTCTGGGATGATGTGGTTATTCTAGTTGGACCTTCCAACAATTGAGTAAAATCCAGACTGTCTGTGATCTGCTTAAGGGGTTTCCTATTAGTCTTATTTAGCCAGTTACAGTTTAAATCACCAAGAAGTATTACCTCGGTTTTAAAATCACAAGCTTGAAGTAGCTTTTTAAAAGTGATATAAAAGTCATTGTTAGAAGAGGGTGGACGATATACAACAATAAGCACAAAAGACATTTCAGATGAGAGAACTATATTCAACCCAATACACTCCAAATCATGGTCAAAAGGCCAGCATATCTGGTGACAGTTAATATGATCTTTTATGTAAATCATGACCCCTCCCCCTCTTCCCTCAGTTCTGTCCCGTCTAAAGATAGTATATCCTGGTACATATAGTGCAGCAGATGGAGAGTTATTATGTAACCACGATTCTGACAGGCCTAAGAAGTCTAAGTTAGAGTTAGCAAGAAGATGATGTACTTGTTCAGATTTTGGGGTGAGGCTACGGATGTTCATATGTCCTCCAAAAAGACCCCTAGGTTTGAGTTGTTGATCCAAGATCAGTCGAGAGTGATTGACAGTTTTAAAAAAGTTCAGTTTGCGGTGTTTTTTCAGAGCAGGATTTATGATGCTTTTGAAAGCACTGTGGGTTGTGCCATGCAGATTTTCGCGCTTACCTTGTGCGTGATGACCAGTTACCGTGTCAACAGGACGATATAGTCCAGTAGGGTCAGAAACGTAGGGCAGGGAAATAGATGTCTGCTCCTCCACGGTGAGAGTCCCGCTGTTGTCGGACCACGCGCCGTAAGATGGCCAGCCCAGCCCAGTTTTAATCTGTTGCGGAGAAATCTCTATTCGTTCCGGTGAAATCACAAAGTAAAATGCACACAAACGTCACGTGTCCCTGCTTGATATACAACCACTGATAAACATAATCGGTTTTAATGAGGAAAAAAAACTATACGCGTGTGGATTAGAACCCAGAATCTCTGACACACTTGTCTAAAGTTCTGCCACTGGACCATTAAAGCACATACAAACAAAGTCGGATTGGATATATCTATTTCTTCACGTGAAATTTTTTGGCACCAACACATAATTAGGTCTCATTAAACGACAAATTAAACACAATGTACTATTTAAATAGATTGCTGGACATCAGTATTGTATAGCCTACATCTGATTTATGATTTAGCATTGTATTAGCAACTGTGGTAGGAGGGGCATCATTGACCGCTAGGGGGGTAAAGGCCCTCGAATGCCCCACCATAGTGCCGGCACTGAAGTAGTCTGAATGCTTTGTGTATCAATCTGAATATTCTGAAATCACAAATGACTGAAAATGTCATGGAAAATTTAAATTTGAGGTAATCCCGCCCCTAAAAAGCATATCAAGCTAAACCAAACATCTCAGGTTACGTATGTAACCCTGGTTCCTTGAGAGGGAACGAGACGCTGCGTTGAGACCCTGCGTGATTGCGTCGTGAAGCACGTGTGTAATCAGTCCAATGGAGAGACGAGACGTCATAGGCGGGTGATGTCATCGACCAGGAAACTATAAAGCACACCTGAAAACAAACCGCGCTAGCTTCTGATAGGCCGAAGCAAGTCGATCACAGGCATGCAGGGAGTATGGCAGGGCGACACAGCATCTCGTTCCCTCTCAGGGAACCAGGGTTACATACGTAACCTGAGACGTTCCCTTTAAAGGGAACTCGAGCTGCGTCGAGACGCAGTGGGAACCCTATACCCACGACGCCATATGACAAATGCCTGTTCTGTGTGAAGTCCTTGCGCACACTAAGAAGCAAGCACCCTAGACCCCGGAGTGGAGCCTAGATCCAAGTCATAGCCTTTAGTATCTTGGTCAGACGCCTCACAGTGCCACGAAGGAAACGTACTACAGGGTGTCTCCACAAGGATACACCACTTAAAGGGACATGGTAAGCAGCTAAGGCTTCAATGTACACCTTTAGTGTGGAGGGGGATAGACCTGCGGAGAAACGCTCCTGCAGGAACTCCAGCACTGCAACCACAGGGCAGATAACTGGGTCCAGCTGGTGCTCTCCGCACCAGGAAGTAAACAATTTTTACTTCAAGGTGTAGAGTTTCCTCGTGGAGGGAGGTCTGGAGTTGAGGATGGTCTCAACAACCTCAGTTGAGAGACCTGAACTTATGAGCTGGGCCCCCTCAGAGGCCAAGCCCAAAGTTTCCACAATTCTGGGCGGGGGGAAGGATTAACCTGCTCGACTGAGAGAAAAAGTCCCCCCGAGCGGAATCTCCAGAGGACAGCCGTTGAGGAGAGACTCTCGGTCCGAGAACCAAACTCGGGCCTGCCAACACGGGGCTAATAACAGAAGAAGGTCCCCGTCCCGGCAAACTCTCTCCAGAACTCCCTGAAGCAGAGAGATCGGGGGAAATGCGTACAGACCTGACCTCGGGGTGGAGTCTCCATTCCCCGGGCCTCGGCCCCTGCCTCGACAGGATGTCTGCTCCTGGATAATGTAAGAGACCACAGACGTGTTGTCCGTGCAGACAAGCACGTGGTGGCAGGAAGTGCTTGAGATAGAGAGATCGAAAAACCGCCATAATTTCTAGCCAATTTATGTGCCAAGAAAGTAGATGGTCCTGCCAAAGACCTTTCGCCGAGCGACCACTCATGATCGCCCCCCAACCTGTGAGGGAAGCATCCGTCGATAGCTACGCGTCGACGAGAAGCCCCCAGCACTGGGCCTAGGGCGAGGAACCAAGGTTGGTTCCACATGACTAAGGCACGTAGGCATCGCCGCGTGACCTTGATCATGCGAAACGGATTTCCCCTCGGAGAAACCCCTTGGTCCTGAGCCACCACTGCAGAGGTCTCATGCAGAGGCCAGCAGCCATATCACCCTGTAGCCCAAGACTGATTGCCCACTGAAGCTAAGCAGGGCTGAGCCTGGTTAGTACCTGGATGGGAGACCGTCTGAGAAAACCAGGTTAATGCTGGAAGAGGTGTTAGTGAGGCCAGCAGGGGGCGCTCACCCTGTGGTCTGTGTGGGTCCTAACGCCCCAGTATAGTGACGGGGACACTATACTGTCAAAGAGCACCGTCCTTCGGATGAGACTTTAAACCGAGGTCCTGACTCTCTGTGGTCATTAAAAATCCCAGGATGTCCTTCGAAAAAGAGTAGGGGTGTAACCCCGGCATCCTGCACAAATTTGCCCCTTGGCCTCTGTCCATCATGGCCTCCTAATCATCCCTATATACTAATTGGCTTCATCACCCTGTCTCCTCTTCACCAATAAGCTGGTGTGTGGTGGGCGTTCTGGCGCACTATGGCTGCAGTCGCATCATCCAGGTGGATGCTGCACATTGGTGGTGGTTGAGGAGATTCCCCTATCATATGTGAAGCGCTTTGAGGTCCCAGAAAAAGCGCTATATAAATGTAACTAATTATTATTATTATTTATTATTTATGTACAGGAGGCCAAAAGTTATTACGTTGGACACAGCTGCCATGAGACCCACCAGTCTCTGAAACTGTTTTGCAGTGAGTGACTGGCCTAGTTTTACCTAGGCCGAAGAGAAGAACCCGATATTGGTACACTTCGCCCCAGAAAGCGAACCTCAGGGACTTCCTGTGTGGAGGACGGATGGCTACATGGAAGGACGCGTCCTTCCATCTATCGTGACAAAACAGTCCTCGGACTGAATCTGTGACACAATCTGTTTGAAAAGTAAGCATCCAACCTTCTTTGGAACAATGAAGTAGCGCCTAAAAACCCCTGACTCCCTACTGGGAGGAGGAACCCTTTCTATAGCCTCCTTTCGCAGAAGAGTCTGTACTTCTTGCTCCATAGCCAGAGCCTGCTCGGGGTCCACCACGTAGGGAGGACCCCTAGAAATCTAGGCGGAAGAACCGAACTGGATTCTGAACCCATTTCTATAGTGAGCAGGACCCAATGCGATATATTTGGCAGTTGCTTACACGCTGCCAGAAAATCTACTAAGGGGACCAGTCTCTCGAGACTGGCCTCTGGTTTTGGTCGAACAGCCACTTCGGTGCCCTGTAACGGCGAACCGGCAGGGAAACCGAACTGACTGTTCTACGACCCTCCTCGGAGGATCGTTCGGGAACGCTGACACCTCGGTAACCTGAACGGCGAACCGGCAGGGAACAACCGAACTGGCAGTGCTGCGACCCTCCTCAGAGAGTCGCTTCCCAGGAATGATAACATAACCAGAGCCGGACTCAACGAGATATATTTGGCAGTAGCTTCCACGCTGTAAAAAAATCTACTCAGGGTACCAGTCTCTCGAGACTGGCCTCTGGATTTAACCGAACAGTCACTTCGGTGCCCTGAAGCGGATAACCGGCAGGGAACGACCGACTTAAATGTTTCACAACCCTCCTCGGAGGATCGTTTGGGAACGCTGACACCTCGGTGCCCTGAAACGGATAACCGGCAGGGAACAACCGAACTGGCAGCGCTGCGACCCTCCTCAGAGAGTCGTTACCTAGGAATGATAACATAACCAGAGCCGGACCCAACGAGATATATCTGGCAGTAGCTTCCACGCTGCCAGAAAATCTACTAAGGGTACCAGTCTCTCGAGACTGGGCTCTGGATTTAACCGAACAGTCACTTCGGTGCCCTGAAGCAGATAACCGGCAGGGAACGACCGACTTGACTGTTCCACGACCCTCCTCGGAGGATCGTTTGGGAACGCTGACACGTCGGTGCCCTGAAACGGATAACCGGCAGGGAACAACCGAACTGGCAGTGCTTCTACCCTCCTCAGAGAGTCGCTTCCCAGGAATGATAACATAAGCCTGCTCGGGGTCCACCACCGTAGGGAGGACCCCTAGAAATATGCGTGGATGAGAACCGAACTGAGTTCTGTAACCCTTTTCTATAGTGAGCAGGACCCAACGAGATATATTTGGCAGTAGCTTCCACGCTGCCAGAAAATCTACTAAGGGGACCAGTCTCTCAAGACTGGCCTCTGGTATTGGACGAACAGCCACTTCGGTGCCCTGTAACGGCGAACCGGCAGGGAAAACCGAACTGATTGTTCTACGACCCTCCTCGGAGGATCGTTTGGGGACGCTGACACCTCGGTTCCCTGAACGGCGAACCGGCAGGGAACAACCAAACTGGAGAACTCCTCAGAGAGTCGCCCCCCAGAGGACGCCAAGGAGACACGGATTCTCGAACCCGTCTTTGCCCGGAGGGGGCCACCCCCAGAAGCCTGATAGCCTCGGCATCAGGACTTCTTCTTAGTCGAAGCCTACTTCCAGAAAACGACTATCCTCAGATATGTCTTATCCAAAAATGACTATGGCTGAGACTACTAAAAGGAACCAGCCTCTCGAGACTGGTCTCTAGTATAGCTTGAGAAGCCAATCCGGCGTCCTGAAACAGATGACCGGCAGGAAATAACCGAACTGGCCCCTCTTAAACCCCCCTTCTGCGACGCAGACACTGAGACTAGAACTTGCTGGAGGGCACCGAAGGGAGATGTGCACCATATAATGAGGTGTTATCCATTTCCTCTTGGGAACAACCATTTATTTCCTCAGAAATAAATGACTCCTCAAAGATCAGATGAATACATATTTAATTTTCTCAAAAATTAAATGCAGCCAAATATCAACCAGACAAGTACAAACGGTCTGGATGAAAAAGCTTAAAGCTGAATAGTATATTAATATAGACATATAACTCCAAGGATAAGATGACTAGCTATATATTAAATTTTCTCAAAAATTAAATGCAGCCAAATAACCAGACAAGTCGAAACGGTCTAGTTTAAAGGCTGAATATAGTGTATTAATATAGACCTCATATTATAATCTCAAATGATAAATAATACAAAATTAGTTTTCAAACAATCATAAGAGAAGGAGAGAAAGGGAAATTTCCCATCTACTCAATTCCCTGTGCATATTAGCTACCATTTATCTACACGTTGCCTCGGCAAACGTGAGAAGAGACACTTTATTATGCAGATATGCAGACCCATAAATTATATGATCTGAGCCATAGATTCTTATTGTAGAGATGCAGACCCATAATCTACGCGCTGCCTCGGCAAACGCGAGATCTGAGCCAATAGATTCTTATTGCAAACCCGTAATCTATGCTCTGCCTCGGCAAACGCGAGATCCGAGCCACGACTCTTATGCAGCCCGTAATCTACACGCGGCCTCGGCACACGCGAGATTCGAGACCGAGTCACAGAATCTTTATTGCAGACCCGTAATCTACGCGCTGGGTTGGCAAACGCGTATATATATATATATATATGCTTGTGGACAAACAACAATAAATAGACAGAGACAAGATCACACAGAGCGCTTGCTGAAGGCACAGAAGCTAGCGCGGTTTGTTTTCAGGTGTGCTTTATAGTTTCCTGGTCGATGACGTCACCCGCCTATGACGTCTCGTCTCTCCATTGGACTGATTATACACGTGCTTCACGACACAATCACGCAGGGACGTTCCCACCGCGTCTCGACGCAGCTCGACGCAGCTCGAGTTCCCTTGAAAGGGAACCAGTGTTGTTATTAAAACTAAACCTATTAAAAGTAATATTTGTTTAAAGGTGCAGTGTGTAGTTTTTAGCAGTGGTGGACAGTAACGAAGTAAATGTAATTCGTTACTGTACTTAAGTTGATTTTTTGCGTATCTGTACTTTACTCAAGTATTTACATTTTGGGAGACTTTTACTTTAACTCCACTACATTTCAAAGTCAAATATCTTACTTTTTACTCTACAACATTTTCAAAATCAGTCGTTCCTTTTTATTTATGAGTGGATAAAAACGTAACTGGTCAAACGAGCCACCAATCACACGACAGCGCGCATGCTTTGTTTTGAACTTGCCTTCGGTATCTACTAAGCGCGAACCAGAGCCGTTAAATATGAGAGTTGCGAACATATATGGTTGTGACAGTCATCTTGCCGCCGCGCGGTCACGTAATTCCTGTAGCTCTCAATAGTTCCAAACAAATCCCGTTGACAATGATTTTAAGCAGGACAGAGAGCAGCAGCTATTATTGCAGCAATTATCGGTAAGTATTGATGCATAATGTACATTGCTTACGTTGCCTCTAAAATTACTTGCATATAATAGCTTTTTTTTTCTGGGGAGTAGCCTAGCAGAAACACTGCATTAATACGGCCTTGTGTTTAATTTTGGAGGGAAATTGGCTGCTCCCATAACATATATGTATGTGTGTGTGTGTGTGTGTGTGTGCGTGCACGTGTGTGAATATATGTGTGTGTGTATATGTGTTTATATATATATATATATATATATATATTTAATGGCGTTGTGCAGGTTTATGTGAATGTATCATAACATTAAGATGTTAATAATTATGACCATAGGCGCTGGAGAAAAATATATACAGTAAATACTGTAAATGTTTTATACCTTATGGGAACAGTCCCCTTCCCTCCAAAATTAAACACACAAAAAATGTATTCAATTCAAATATATATATATATATATATATATATATATATATATATATATATATATATATATACAGTATATATATATATATCAGACTAATTAATGTCATTTCATTAATAGATTGGTGTGCCAAGAGTGACATTAGACATTAGGTGTGCCAAGAGTGACAAATTATAATAGGACATTATAGCGATAAAGAAGTCAAAGTACTTGGATACTTAAGTACATTTGAAGGCAAATACTTTTGTACTTTTACTCAAGTGAATGTTTAAAGGGTACCCCGACTAGTGCGGAATGTTGGCCTTATAAGATTAACGTGGGCGTCAGCTATAAAAAGGTGATACAAAAACAACCCAAATGTTTTTGATTTTATTAAAAAAAGACGAAAATCCGTTCACTCGTAGGCCGCCATAGTTATTTACGTCTCAATGCATTCTGGGTAGTGACGTGTAAAGGTTGTAGCTAGCCAAGTTTTGACAGTAGCGAGATGAACACGTCTGCCGTTCAGCCTTTTCAGTTTGAACCCAAGCGCACCGTAAGCTTAAATCAAGAGAATAACGCGGAAAACGATGGGCCTACTCAAGAGTTGCATGAAAATGAAGATTATCAGAGAGTTGAAGAAGCGAGAGTGGGGCAAAACAGATGGTGTCTGCGGCATTTCGCCAATGCCAAGCGAGAACGAGGGCGTTTGCTGTAAAGAGCTCCACTTTTTGTCAGCAGCTGTCCAGGGTAGGCTGTATAGATCAGACGATCGTACTATCAGTACAAATAATTTAATAAGTCATCTACCGCTGTTGTTTGCTTTATTTTCCCAAAGCAGTCACTATGTTGAACGCATAGAAATGCCCTCTCGGACCTTGTTCAAAATCCTGCCGCGCCACAGAGCACCATTTACATAGTTTTATATTAAATTTATTTATTTGTTTTTTATTTATTTAAATTTATTTGTCTCGAATCGTTGTTAATGTACACTGACTTCACCCTGCGCAGCAATATACATTTAGTTTTACATTTATTTACAGAAATCAGCTGGTTGAATGAAAATTGCTGATGTTACCGGATTTTCAGGTGATATTCTCAATTCATTCAATTTTGAGAACGGACGCTCTGAGGTAAAGTGAATTCAGACTGCAGACTAATAAGCAACGATTGTATTTAATTGTACAGTACAATCATAACATAGTACAGACATGATCTTAATTCCATAATGTCCTTAAACATAACAATATTGCTGGCCATAAACTGACAAAGTGCGCGTCCGATGTGCGATACCTCGAGTTGTCATAGACGTGGCGCGGTGCTGCGCTTCTCGTCCGGACCTGGTGTGCAACCCCCTTTATAAAGTCAACACTATTCTGCTCATCTACCTCATGTAAATTTTCAATCTTACAATTACAATATCAATAATTACCATTGCACTGAATTGCCTTGCACTACATATTTAAAATTTTCATTAAAATATTTAAAACTATAACGTTACTGACTATACTGATCTCTTTACAGCAAACGCGGTCGTTCTCGCTTGGCATTGGCAACCAGCTGCCGCACAGACACCACGTTATTCTCTTGATTTAAGCCTACGGTGCGCTCGGGTTCAAACTGAAAAGGCTGAACGGCAGACGTGTTCATCTCACTACTGTCAAAGCTAGCTAGCCGGTACGTTGGAAAAACAATAAACAAAGCGGCTACAGCGGCTAGGCTCAACCGACTACAACCTTTACACGTCACTACCCAGAATGCATTGAGACGTAAATAACTATGGCGGCCTACGAGTGAACGGATTTTCGGCTTTTTTTAATAAAAACAAAAACATTTGGAGTGTTTTTGTATCACCGTTTTATAGCTGACGCCCACGTTAATCTTATAAGGCCAACATGCCACACTAGTCGGGGTTCACTTTAAAGGCAGCACTTCTACTTTTACTTGAGTAATATTTTACCTTGAGTATCTTTACTTTTACTCAAGAACATGGTATGTGTACTTCGTCCACCACTGGTTTTTTAGCGACATCTAGCGGTTCGGTTGTGAGTTGCACTAAGGGCTCAGCCCACTGCTTACCTCTCCCTTTCAAAGAAGCTACGGTGGCTAAAACGGGACAAACATATCGTCGTCTGAGACAGCAGAGAATAGCCAGCGTAAGCCAGTGTAAGTCCATTTTAAACCACATCATGGATAAAGTTTACAAAGCCTAGTCAGGTGAGGATCAAGGGTCTTAATATATAATATAATAATAGTAATCAGCTGATTGTCTCACAAACGTAACCAGCACATTTCTCCCCACATAGCAAACCCATAATACAGTGAGGGATAAGAACCACATGGAACTATGCAACTATATATGTTTTCTATCAGGGTAGTAAAAGTTTAGCTGGCTAAATATGAGCTGTACTGTGGCAGAGCGGCGTAAAGCCTTGTTTAAACTCGACGCGTCCGCATAAGCCCAAAGGTGCGCGCGGCAAAAATGACATGATTGTAACAGCGTGCGCGCCTTAGCATCCCCTAAACACCATTTACTACACACAAAAGGCTTTTTTTATCTAATATTGAAAACTCTTCGCGATCGACTTAAAATGCTTCCAAGATCGACTTGTCGACCGCGATCGACGGGTTGGTGACTCCTGTAACTGTTGGTGATACTGTTTTACGGTCAATGACAAGAGTACTAATCAGCTGTCTCAAGAACGTAACCAGCACATTTATCCCCACATAGCAAAGCCATAACACAGCGAGGGAGAAGAACTAAGTTACATAAAACAATCCAGCTACATATTTTACACCACTGACAAGGTAAAAGTCACTACTCATGGTGTTTATGGCTAGCTTCTAGCTTTCTGCTGCTTCTCTTTCAAGGTAGTGATGAAACGCGCTCTGCAGCGCCGTTTGTTCGCTGTCGGCTACGGTAGAAACATGACGTCACAATATGTCGACCTTCATAGAAGGGGGTGCCCGCTGTTATGTAGATATAAATGTCTCATTCTAATGTAATAAAAACATTACAGTTTATTAAGTATCACAATTTTTACACATTGCACCTTTAAGTTGAACTAATGAAATTACTAAAACTATAGAAATATAAAAAAACTAATAAAAATGACAAAAGTGCATAAAACAATCAGACAGGCGGAGAGCTCAGAGCGAGGGTATTCTTGGGCTTTGTTAATTCCCACCTCTTCCCTCTTTATTTTTTCTGCATTGTTAATAAAACACATGAAGGTGTGTGACAAGCAGAGCTGATGAGCGTCACCTGTGCACCACACCAGTCTCGAGTCCCACCGAGAGCTCATTATCACTCACGCCAACCAGCCTCACTCTGTTCCCACGGCTCTCTGCTCCACCCTGCTTGCCATAAGGTGCTTTGAGAGATAATAGTGATGGACGGTGGTGTTATTAAGAGTACTGAATCTAACACAGTAAAACCAACAGTGTTAAACCAGCTACAGTTTACCGTTTAAGAATACATTGATCTTGTTTTGTAATAAACATCTCCACTTTTTGACCATTTGTAGATGAGCAACAGCCTACACATTGAAGCAAGTATATGCAATGCATTTTTCTAAATGTCTAAAAAAAAATAAAACAATAAAATACTATTTCAATCATTTTTTTTAATAAAAAAAAAAAAAAAAAAAAAAAAATAGTATTCATGAAACATTATTTAATCACAAAACGAAAGACAATTAAATATAAATGCATAAATAAGTAAAATAAGAATTGTTGGACTATTTTATTCTGGGTTTAAAATAAGCAGAATTCAATGCATAGTGTAATGAGTCTTCAGGAGAATGAGAATCCATTTGCAGTTTTATTATAATCGTGGTCGTACACTCAGGGTCAATCACCAGCAAACACAACAGTAGAGATAAGGCAACTCGTAATCCAGAAACAGGCATAAGATCAGGGCAGGCGGCAAACTCACATAAATCAGTCCAGTAGAGAATGTAGTCCAGGGCAGGCAGCAAAGAATCAAGATGAGAATAAACAGTCCAAAAGTAATCCACGGGAAGGCAAAACACAGGAAGAAACGCTCAGAGATGATCACCAGGGTAAATACAAAACTTCGCAATGAGGGTGAGTCTGAGAGCACCTAAATAGCCCACTGATGAAAGTCAGGTGTAAGGTAATCAGTGCCGGGCATGTGGGAAATGTAGTTCAAATGGTTTAATATTCAGGAGAGAGTTCCCTCTGGTGGTGAGCAGGAGGAACCGAGGGAGTCTCGTTTGTGACAGAGCCCCCCCCCCCCCCCCCCCCCTGCGAGCGGCTCCTGACGCGAAGAGGCGAACGATGCCGGGGTCTTCCTCGAGGTCGAGGGGCCGGTTTTTCCGGGTGCATCCTATGGAACTCAGTCACGAGTGTGGGGTCGAGTATGTCCTCTGCATTAACCCAGGATCGCTCGTACGGTCCGTACCCCTCCCAATCCACCAGATATTGGAGGAGCCTGCCCCGGCGTCTGGAATCAAGTAGATCTCGAACCTGATATGCCTCCTCGCCCTCCACCAAGATGGGTGAGGGGCCCTGGTCACTGGTCTGCTTCTCCTCCTCCTCCGCTCTCGGACCACCAGCAGGTTTAAGAAGTGATGCATGAAAAGTGGGAGAGATACGATAATTAGAAGGTAATGCCAAACGAAAGGAAACTGGTGTAATCTGTCTAACAATTTGGAAGGGACCCACATACCTGGGACTGAGTTTCTTGCAAGGAAATCTGAGGCGTAGGTCTCGAGTGGATAGCCAGACCCATTGACCTGGAGTATATTCGGGGTTGGGGCGACGGTGACGATTGGCCTGCAACCTCTGTCTCCTGACAGCATGTAGCAAGTGAGTGTGAGCCTGATTCCAGATGTCTTCGCTTCTCTGGAGCCAGTCGTTGACTGAGGGTACCTCGGTAGGTTCCCCTGACCATGGAAATAGGGGAGGTTGGAAGCCCATTACACATTGGAATGGAGTTAGTCCGGTGGAGGGTTTCTGGAGTGAGTTCCGTGCATACTCAGCCCACATGAGGAATCGGCTCCAGTCTGCTTGGTTCTGATGACAATAGGATCTGAGGAACCGGGTGATCTCCTGATTGAGACGTTCTGTTTGACCATTCGATTGTGGGTGATATCCTGAAGTGAGGCTAATGTTGATGTTGAGTTGTTGGAAGAATGCTGACCATACTCTGGATGTGAATTGGGGCCCTCGGTCCGACACAATGTCCTCAGGAAGGCCATAAAAGCGAAACACAAAGTTGCACATGAGTTCAGCAGTCTCAAATGCTGTAGGCAGCTTGGGAAGTGGAATTAAACGGCAGGCCTTGGAGAAGCGATCTATGACAGTGAGTATTGTGGTATTCCCATTGGACTTGGGGAGATCGGTAATAAAGTCTATGGCAAGATGGGACCATGGTCGGTGAGGAACTGGCAATGGTTGCAGTAGGCCAGATGGTAACTGTCTGAGATGTTTGCTTGTGTTACAGGTGATGCATTCGTTAATGAATTTTATTGTGTCTGCCCGCAAGGTTGGCCACCAAAAGCTGTTCTGAAGCAGGTGAATAGTGGCAGCAATTCCAGGATGACCGGAGCGGAGTACGGAGTGAACTTGCTGTAGTACTTTCTGACAGAGATCCTGAGGTACAAACGTTTTGTCGGAGGGGCATTCGGGAGGAGGGGTCTTTTGTGAATTGGTTTGAGTAAGCTCTGTCATGATGTCCCACTGAACTGGGGCCACAATTAATGACTCTGGAAGAAGGGTTTCCTTGGATTTAATGGGACTCAAACCGTCGTGTTGGCGTGATAAGGCGTCTGCTTTGGTGTTCTTTGAACCGGGACGATAGGTAACGGTGAAGTCAAATCGTGTAAAGAAGAGAGCCCACCTCGCTTGTCTGGGATTCAGTCTTTTGGCAGATCGTAAGTATTCTAAATTCTTGTGGTCAGTCAGAATCACAAACGGATGTTTAGACCCCTCCAGCCAATGACGCCACTCCTCCATTGCTGCTTTCATGGCCAACAATTCCCGGTTTCCGACGTCATAGTTCTGTTCGGCTGGGTTAAGTTTGCGGGAATAATAGGCGCAAGGATAGAGCTTGGATGGAGATCCGTGCCGTTGTGAAAGAATGGCTCCAATGCCCGTATTTGAAGCGTCCTCCTCAACTATAAACGGGAGTTCTGGATCTGGGTGGTGGAGGATGGGGGCAGATGTGAAACGTGACTTGAGTTCTGCGAAAGCCCCCTGTGCTGTAGTTGACCAGGTGAGGTGTGATGAATTTCTCTTAGTCATAGAGGTTAAGGGAGAGGCTACCGTGCTGAAATGTCTGATGAAGCGTCGGTAGAAATTAGCAAATCCCAAAAAGCGTTGTAATTCCTTTAAAGTTACTGGTAGTGGCCAGTCTAGAACGGCCTTGACCTTCTCGTCCATGGCGACTCCCTCCTGACTGATGATGTAGCCCAAAAATGACGTGGTCGTCTGGTGAAATTCACACTTCTCTGCTTTGGCGTATAACTGGTGATCAATGAGTCATTGTAATACTGTTCTTACGTGTTGCACGTGTTCCTCATAGGTGTTGGAGTAGATAAGAATGTCATCGATGTGAACAATAACCCAGCGATCAAGCATGTCCCGAAAGACGTCATTGATGAATGATTGGAATACTGAAGGACTGTTGGACAGCCCGAAAGGCATAACCAAATATTCATAGTGACCGGTGCTGGTAGAAAAAGCTGTCTTCCATTCATCACCGTCCCGGATGCGAATGAGATTGTAGGCGCTGCGGAGGTCTAGTTTGGAAAAATACTTGGCATTGCGGAGTTGTTCTAGAGCAGCTGGTACTAGAGGTAAGGGGTATCGAAACTTGACAGTGATGTCGTTGAGACCCCGGTAGTCGATACAAGGGCGTAGACCACCATCTTTCTTCTTAACAAAGAAGAAGCCAGAGGCTGCAGGTGACATGGATGCTCTGATGAACCCCTTCGAAAGTTCCTCCTCGATGTAGTTCTTCATGGTTTCTGATTCGGGTTGTGATAGGGGGGAAATTCGACCCTTAGGTGGTGTTGTCCCTGGTAATAGTTCGATGGAACAGTCACTTGAGCGGTGATAAGGAAGTTCCATAGCCTTGTTTTTGCTAAAAGCCTCGACGAGGTCGGAATATTCAATGGGAAGACTGGGGAAAAGAACAGGTTCGTCCTTTAGCGTAACGCTCTGAATGGAGAGTGAAGGGCTGCCCGTTAAACAGTTGGAGTGACATGACGGGTCCCATTTGATGATCCGACCTTCCTTCCATGAAATGAGGGGATTATGTTGACGTAGCCAGGCGAGTCCAAGAATTACCGGGTTATGAGGTGATGTGATGATGTAGAAACGAATTCTCAGTGTGAAGTGTCCCTGTCTGTAGTTGAAGGTCCACGGTGGTGTGCAGAATCCTCCTATCACCGAGAGGCCTTCCATCTAGTGCTTCCACTGCCAATTGAGAGTTGCAAGAGATTAGTGGGAGTTTTAGTTGTTGAGCAAATTCATGAGACATAAAGTTCCCGGCTGCTCCTGAGTCTAATAGAGCTGCTGTGGATATATGATGGCCCTCTAGAGACAATACTATAGGTACTTTGATACAAGAACTGGAGTGATGTGCTTGAACACAAGGACTCACCGAAGAGGAGTTACGAAGAGGTGGTCTTGTGGGACAAGAAGCCCTCAGGTGACCCGGCTGACCGCAATAGAGGCAGAGAAGTTGACGTATGCGGCGTTCTCGTTCTTCCGGAGTCAGATGAGTATATCCGAGCTGCATGAGTTCAGTTTGAGACAGAGTGACTGGGTATTGTGTGCTGGTTGGTACCATTCTGAGTGGACGACGTGAACGGATCAGATTGTCAATCTGAATGGTGAGCTCGATGAATTGATTCAGTGATCTCCCTTCATCTCGGCAGGCCAGTTCAGATTGCAACTCCAAGCTGAGTCCCTTGCGAAAGAGCAGTTTGAGCGTGCTCTCTACCCAGTCAGTTTGTGCTGCTAGAGTACGAAATGTCAAAGCATATTCTGCTGCGGTACTCCTGCCCTTGCTCAACGCGAGTAGTTGATCATCAGCTCTCATACCTCCCTCCGGGTGTTCAAATATTTCCCGGAATCGTTGAAGAAAGATGCCAAACGATGGAAAAGCAGTACCATCCTCTCTCCAAACCGCCGTTACCCACTCTAATGCCTTGCCAGTGAGGAGTGAACATACCAAGGAAATCTTGCTGGCATCGGTGCTATACATAGCTTGTTGTTGATCAATGAATAATGAACATTGCAGTAGAAATCCCTTACTTTTCGTTGGGTTACCATCAAATTTATCAGGAAGAGCCAGGCGTGGGTTAGCTGTGAATGAAGGTGGTGGAGAGACGTCCACACTCACGTTCGGTTGAGAAGGTGCGGAGTTTGGAAGAGACATTTGCAAACGCTGTAGCGTCCTGACGAGCTCTTCCGTTACTGTAGTTAAAGGGGTTAGCTGATGTTGATGAATGGCAAGTTGATTAGCTTGAGTGGAAATCTCCGTGGACATATGAACCAGAACTGCTGGATCGTGTGATGGCGAAGTTTTCTGTAATGAGTCTTCAGGAGAATGAGAATCCATTTGCAGTTTTATTATAATCGTGGTCGTACACACAGGGTCAATCACCAGCAAACACAACAGTAGAGATAAGGCAACTCGTAATCCAGAAACAGGCATAAGATCAGGGCAGGCGGCAAACTCACATAAATCAGTCCAGTAGAGAATGTAGTCCAGGGCAGGCAGCAAAGAATCAAGATGAGAATAAACAGTCCAAAAGTAATCCACGGGAAGGCAAAACACAGGAAGAAACGCTCAGAGATGATCACCAGGGTAAATACAAAACTTCACAATGAGGGTGAGTCTGAGAGCACCTAAATAGTCCACTGATGAAAGTCAGGTGTAAGGTAATCAGTGCCGGGCATGTGGGAAATGTAGTTCAAATGGTTTAATATTCAGGAGAGAGTTCCCTCTGGTGGTGAGCAGGAGGAACCGCGGGAGTCTCGTTTGTGACACATACAATGCAACACACACTACATAAACTTATAGAACCCAAGAAGAAAAGTTCTGTCATCATTTTTACTCACCCTCAAGTTGTTTCAACCCTGTATGAATTTCTTTTTTTTGCTAAACACAAAGGAAGATGTTTTGAAGAATGTCGGAATAACCAAACAGTTGGTGGGCCCAGTGACTTCCATAGTATGCCATCAACTTATTTTGTGTTCAGCAGAAGAAAGAAACTTTTTGAAGAAAGGTTTGGAACAACTTGAGGGTGAGTAAATTATGACAGAATTTACATTTTTGGGCGAACTATCCCTTTAACATGCTGCATATTTTAATGTATCGAGTAAACCTCAGAAATAATATTTGTATAGTGGTTTTCACAATACACAAATACAACAAATAATTCCAAATACTTTGCATGGCACAGACAAGAGATTGCAGCCGATAGCACTAACGGTTTATTCATCACACTGGAATTTGTGGCTCAACGTGGCTGGACCATAGACAGTTGTTGCGCTCTCCCTTACCTCCTCTCCCCTCCTCTCCTTCCAGCACGGGCCTGTTCCCATCTCTGCATTGAAAAATGCAAGACAAATAGGTGTGGAAAACCTATTTGTCTTGCATTTTTCAATGCAGAGATGGGAACAGGCCCGTGCTGGAATGGAGGGTCTCTTGACACTTCCCCCGGTTTCACAGACGAGGCTTAAGCTTATTCTCAGACTAAAATGCATGTTCGGACAGTTTTTAATGAAAGCAACTTGCACTGGCATATCTTAAAATATGTCAGTGCCATGTTTTTAAAAGATAATGTTTTTAAAAGATAACTTAATGTCTTAATTGAATTAAGGCCTAATTCTGTTTTAATCTAAGCACTGTCTGTGAAACCAGGCCTTTGAGTGATGGTCAGTAAAACCCAAAGGTGTGAATTATTCCTGTGCATGTGTTTTTGAACAATAACCACTTGTGAAACCACAACACTTGCCGATACACTCTCATCTGTATATGTTTACAGAGAAAGGCCACCTAAAGAAGGGTCTTCCTGTTTATTTGAATAGTTGCTTAATAAATAATTGAGTTTTGCGTTGTTATGATCTTCTACGAGACCCACTGGAGTAGATTCATATTGCAGTGTGAAATCGCAAATCCATCTCTGTTTGTCAGCCTCAAGGAACTAGGAAAGCAGGATCCATATTGTTTGTGTGTAAATTTACTGTCAGAAGGTATTAAGCACAATGATCTCTGTGTTACTGGATGCATTACTGGAGCTTGAGGCCAAAGTTTATTGCAAGAATTTGAATGCACAATTTTGTTAAGGTGAGTGAAATTAATGCTTCACCCACAAAACATTACAACACAATTTTGTGTCACAGAGCACTTCATGTGCTCACAATCAAATAAACACAAAAACCTTTTTCTACATACGTCATTGCATTCACTGAAGCATTTTCTGGCCTAAACTGACGGGTTAGAGAAATATTAGACTCCAGACTGCAGTTACAGCAATTTCTGCACACAATAAAACTACTGAAACTGACTACAAAACCTACATCTAACTGAAGGTGGAGGGTTTGGAACATTAAGGAGGGAAATATTGTGCATACAATAGCTGTTTTGAGCAAATTAGCTTTCAAAACTTGGGGAGCACTGAGCAGTCTACATTATTGATTTTGAACATTTTTGTCTTTCTAGCTTTTTGTTTCAGAATGCTTTCTTTTAATAATCACAACTGGAGTTAGTTTACAGTTCATTAAGTACTATTTTGACCTTGAAACCTTAGTATGACAGCTTGAGCTGCTTTAAAAAACCTCTGTTGTAAAACGATTGAAGGACTTTGGTGCATTACAGTCCAAAGTAATGCACAGTAATGCTATCCTATTTGCTAATCCTACTTGCACTACTGTGAAAAGGTTTGGGGACTGTAAGAAATTAATACTTTTATTCAGTAAGGATGCATTAAATGAATCAAAAGTGGCTCACATTTATAATGTTGCAAAAGATTTCTGTTTCAAATAAAGGCTGTTATTTTGAACTTTCTATTAATCAAAGATTGATTAAAATGTGACAATAATAACATTTATATTGTTTCAAATAAATTCTCTTTTGAACTTTCTATTCATCCAAGAATCCTGAAAATAAAATGTATCAGTATCCACAAAAAATATGAAAGCACAACTGTTTCAACATTGATAATAAGACATGTATATCAGCACATTCAAATTATTTCTGAAGGATCATGTGACACTGAAGACTTAATGATGCTGAAAATTCATCACAGGAATAAATTATATTTTAAAATATATAAAAATTCAAAACTTTTATATTAAATTGTACTGATATTTCACAATATTACTGTTTTACTGAATGTTTGATTCAATAAATGAAGCTTTGGTGTGCAGAGACTAAAAAAATCTTACTGATCCCAACATTTTTAATGGTTGTTACAATAACCTAGCAACCACCCAATACCCTAGCAACTTCATAGCAACAATGACGGATAAGAAAAAAAAAAAAAAAAAACTTAAATTGATCGAGTTCATTGAGTATTTTAAACATAACCAGCTGCTTTTATTGACAACATGATAACAGAAATGTTGACAGCTCTATTATTAGTTTTAAAACGGTTTTGTAAAATGTTCACATGTCATTTGAACTCAATTTGCAGCGTTATGTAAGTAATTTGTTGCATTTCAAATTAAGCCCACCAGGAAGAGAATAATGCAATTTCACATCAATACATTTCTCAGTAATATTCCCCTATTTACTGCAAGACTGATGAGATAGTTTGAAGTCAATTGACCTAGACGACCTAATTCAGTTTCAGTTGTGCTTTCTAGGTGGAAGTGTGTGTGGCGCATCTTTCATGAAAGTGAATAAAATTAGCAATTAATTCACTGACCTTGTTTCTGAAAAATATCTGAATGTCATTGCATTAAATAAGAACATATCAAGTGTAAATCTTTTAAAGGTAGATAAGCACAACGTTTCATAAAAAAAAGTTTTGTCTTATCTTCTCTCTTCACAAACGGTTATGTTAATTAACTGGTTCATTAGTCTTAATTAACTGGTGTTCACATTAGCCCCTTTCACACCGAGATTCTGGAAAATACACTGATAATGTGTCCCAGAATTTGTCCTGGAATCATTTGATTTTAGTCCATTCACACTGCCAATGATTTTCTGGAGTCTCTGCATGCGTTCACACACATCCTGTAAAGACCCCGTAAAGACACGGGACATCAAGATGTGACGGCTTGTAATGATGTCAGCTTAAGCGTGGAAAATGAGGAGCTCCCTGGTCTCTGCTTCATTACAGTTTGCAGACATTTTTTGTCCTTCCTTTGTTCCTTGACGAACACAAACTTTCTTCTTTGTTAATGTGCAACGTGAATGTTGATCTCCATTTTAAACCTCTTTACGGCATTGGTCCTGCCTTTTGTTCACACAGGGCATGTTATGGGAGTGATCCCAGCAATGTTACTAGGTCCCCATTTCAGGATCAATCCCGGGATGTGTTTGCATTCACACAGGGCAGCAATTATATGGCGACTTTCTGGGATCAACGCTCGGTGTGAAAGTTGCTATTAACTATCAATATATTCCACTAACCACAAATAAATACAAAGTCACACAATAAAAAGTCACACAACCTTGATTGTCTTAATTTTCAATACTAGGGGCCCTATTGTAATGATCTAAGAGCATGGTCTTAAGCGCACGGCACAAGTGCACTTAGTCCGAATCCACTTTTGCTAGTTTAACGACGGGAAAAATGGTTGGCGCAGCCTGCGCATGGTCTAAAAGGGTTTGTTCCTATTCTCTTAATGAGTAATGGGTGCGTTTTGGGCGTAAAGTGCACAAAAACAATCAGAGTGTAATTTCCCATTCCCTTTAAAAGTCAGTTGCGCTCGAGCCATGACGGATTTGCTATTTACATGGCGGAATTTGGAAGCAGAAAGACTGAACGCTTCTCCAGAGAGGAAACGGATCTGCTCGTGCTCGAGGTTAAAGCGTGCAAGCAGACCATATACGGGATAAGCCGGATTCCACCATATATTTGTGTACACAATATTAATCTTTTACATTGTAATCCTTTTATTTTTAGCATTTGGCATGTTTGTGTGCATGCGTCCCTGTATGTGTAATAAGCAGAGTGTACGCGTGTTGTGGACCCGCCTATAGGCGCACATTACTAACGCACTCTTTAAATAACAAAAAATATATATATTTACAACTGAAATAGACTGCACCATTGACCAACTGAAACCTGGTCTATAAAACCTGGTCCTGCCTCAAAATAGCAATGTGCCAACAATGTGCCAGAACACCTCGTTTTCAGACCAGCACGCCCATGGGCGAACAGATGGGCGCAAATGCATTTGCTATTTAAACAACGTGGCGCATGACTTGAAAATGATAACTGCGTCGGGCTGATACTAGCAAAAAACACTTGTGTTGCACCTGGCACTGCATTGCGCCGGGTGTTAGGGCCCAATATCTATTAATATAGCATCTTTCTTTAAAAATAATTTTCTTTCAAATTAACTTTTTATGATACGACATGCAATGGATTCACACATTTTAAGTGTGACTTGAAATTAAGTGTCCAAATATATTTGGGGGACACTATACTATACACAAAATAAATGTTCAAAGTATTGTGCCTAATTTTTATTTTGGGCATATACACCATTGTTGGTATTATTCTGGCTCACACACTGTGACAGTACAGGTGCACAAACATTGAGCATAGGAATTGGGAAATAGGAAAGTGGGAAAGATGTGGGTGGATTCTAAAAATTCATATGTTTGATAATGAGTCAGCAGAACCAGAACCACAGAATTATGCAATGAGAAGGTAACAGATTTAAAGCTGAACTGTGTCATTTTTCAAAGTTAAAATATTCTTCTATCCCAGTTTAATATGCAGAGTTGACAATAAATAAGCCATTCCTAGGCAGACTATCTGATGAATGTAAAAACTGTGGCTTTTTCCAAATACTGCTCAATTAAAGGAGTTCTCATTTGTGTTTATTTTAAGTATTAACTGTCTCAGATGTTTCTCCTAAAATAAAGCTTGACACAAGTTGTGCTCTAATATGCCAATGCCTACAATCAAAAGACAGAGATCAGGGGCCGTATTCACAAAGAATTTTAAGGCTAAAAGTAGCTCCTAACTGGCGAATTTAGGAGCAACTCTTAAAAATAATGGGCGTGTCACTCCTAACTTTAGGACTCTTCATTTTTTTGACTAAGAGTAATTCACGAAGCATTTTAGCCCTAAAAGTAGCACCTAAGCCTGGGACAGCTTAAAAGAAGTCGAGAGGACTCCTAACTCACTAAGACCTATTCACAAACCGCTTTTTGTGGCATTTCGCGTTGCGATGTTTTGAAATGCGAATGCGGCGGCTAGGAGCTTCCAATCGCGAGGGAACAATTTGGCATTGTAGGCATAGGGATGCAACAACGCCACCAACAACAACCAAAACTAGGCTACTCACTGCATGTAAACTAATTGTAACGTTTCATTGTGAATCAAATTAAAATGTTCTTCTCTTTGCAAACGTAGGCAGAGGAATATAGTGACAGATTAATTCAATATTGTTGCAAAGATATTGCATCAATCCATATGTTTCGTTAGGCTGCTAGGCTATTTGTTTTTCCTTACTCTTTATTCATTTAGGCTATTAGTTCAGTTATTCATCATCTTCCGTCCTTCGCACTACTTGTGTAGCGCACGCATTCTCAGACCTGTCACCTGTCACTCATCATCGTAGGGGGAGGTGTTTGGAATCATTCCCGCGTTACAATCATCAGCCAATCAAGGTGGTCACTTCAGTCAAGCTCGTGCATGAGTAATGACGTCATCCATAGCAACGAAGACTCACTCTTAGTTTAGGAGTTGTCATTTTTCTTTACTAAGAGTAGGTCTGAAAGGCGTTGTGAATAACCTTTAAGAGAAAACTCCTAGCTAAAATCTTTTAGTGCGATTTAGGAGTACTCCTAGTGGTAAGATAAAATGCTTTGTGAATACGGCCCCTGAATATGATTTTTTTTTTTTTTAAATATGGCCAAAAGATCTGAGATGTTATCCACATTAATTGTACAGCTCTTAATCTCATTAAATTACATTATTTGTTTCTATTTTCTGTCTCATTTCTGTCTATTTTATAATGCAGTTTTCAACCTTTCATGCCCATTAAAATCAGCAATATTGTGAAATATTATTACGATTAAAAAATAGATTTTCTATTACAATATATTCTAAAATGCAATTTATTCCTATGATTGTATATGGGAAACTTTTCTCATTTACTAGTTATGGAAAACGTTTTTCATTTAATGCAATAATGACTTTAAATTGTCTTTTGGGGGTAATTTCTCTGCCAAATTTGATATGTGATTAATTTGCAATTACTTATATTAATTAATTACCACATCGTTCAATTAATTAGATTGAAAATTGTAATCCCTTGACAGCCAATATATGGACAGTTTAAACGTACTGAACAGAAATGCTTATTTGAAATTACCACTATTAAGCGTAGCGTCAGTTCTGGCAGGTCACGTTAGTCAAGCTCGCATCAGCCGACTCTCAGCTGATCCACATCTACCTAAAGGAATACGACGCCTATCACTGTATACATATGGTATAAGCTCCTTCAGTATTATCAGCAGCTATCACGTTTCTCAGGAGCTAATTACCCTCCGCCATCTCCACCTCCAGCTTTCGTGCAGTCAGTATTTGGCCTTCTGAGTGCCCTTTGAATCAGAATAAATTCTCAAATGATGTTGTACTTTAAAATCTTGAATTAATGATATTTGCAATACATTCATGTTGGTTCTGTTCTGTTTACCCTAAGGGGGGTTATTGCTTCTCTCCCTGCTCTTATCCATGCTAGGCTGCATGGATGCACAGGGAGTTCTTGCCCAGAACAGAACCATACTGTAAATCCTAAATGTATGCTAATTGTCAATCGTATTTGACGATAGTGGTCCTGACAGAGAACCAGTTAATAACATTATTTTATATTTAAAAGATTTTAATTTGGCAGTCAACCTATCATGAATTCAAATATATTCAGGACAGATTTTGAACATCATTAGAACGGTCACATCTGAGGCAGTCAATTTTATCAACTTACATGCTCCAATGGTTATTGTAGCTATGTGGGCGCTCAGTTTTTACAGAGTCTTTTAATATATAATTTGTCAAAAAGCTGGTGTTATAAAAGACGGAAGTGTTACGTACAGGCTCTATTGGCTATGACTAGATGGCAAATACCAGACTAAGACAGACTTCTCCGGTCCTCAAATGCATAAAACATTTTAAATGTATAAAGAAAACACTGTACTAATTCAAATAACCCGTTTTTATTGATCTCAACTGTTATAGACTAATATGACCCCATTGAACAACGTGGGATGTGTGCCAAAATCTCTACCCAGGAATGACCACAATAGTGGTGACACTATTATCACACTACAGGTGAATGGGACTTTTTTCCCCTTTATAGATATCCTCATACATTCTACCAGTTTAATCTTCATATTAAGAGAAATACTTTTTGTATTATATGTTTTCTTAAAAATAAAATAAAATATGCAAATTAGGCAATATCTCATTAAATATGCGTACATATAAACTCTTGAAGCTACATATTTTCTGAGGTGATCACAATGTTTACAATGACCATGTAGTGTAAGTGTAAGAATTCTGGTTTGCTACACTCTAAAAAATGCTGGGTTGTTTCAACCCAAATTTGGGTCAAATATGGACAAACCCAAATGTTGGGTTAAAAATGCAATTAAAAAATTTACAGTTGAAAGTGAAAGTTTAAGTTGGGTTAAAATTTGAAATTACATTTTAAACCCAACATTTGGGTTTGTCCATATTTTACCCAAATTTGGGTTAAAACAACCCAGCATTGTTTAGAGTGTATTATTTACAATCTCAGGGACTAATAAACTGCCCTTTCTTACAAAATCATAAGCATCTGCATGATCGAGGTGGCATCTGTAAATGGTGCTTGGACCCAAAGCTGCTGTTGATAATAGGCTCTTTGTATATGTTTTCTTGCATTAATTGAGGTGCAAGTGGTCCACTCAAAGTCGATCTTAAGGGCATTACTATCGAACGCAGCAATGCGCAGGTCGTCATACGTCTCCATGTCCGTTGATGGTTTGAAACATTTGACCAAGAATGTTTCCGCCATTTGTATTGCACTCTCTGTTAGCTGTGGACAGTTGAAATTGAGAATCAGAGAAGAGTTGTCTGATTTGCGGACAGTGTTTAGAGCTGCAAGTTTGGTTGATATTTTGTTGGTTGTATCGCACCCAGTCAGTGCATGTAGTGCTGGGAGACACTGTGCGAGCTCGTCTCCCAGCGCTATGCAGATATCATGAAGTGGTAATATTGATCTTTTCACTCCTGAGTTGCGAATGAACCAGAGCTCTTGGAGGCCAAGATTTCTCCAATTGACTGTTATGTGGTATAATAGGCACACAAAGACATCTGTGTCACCTGATGACAGTGTCAGTGATGTAGATCCTGTACGGTGACTTAAAATGTACTGCACATGGAACATCATCCTGTCGTCAGCTTCCTCGTGTGTGCAGTCGAGCCGAGGGAATGGAGTAGCACTTGCAGCTGACACAATCCATGCCTGTGGTGTTAGGACCCTGAGATGTTTTATGTTCATATCAACTGTCCTTGAGTATATTCTCTCTCTCTATTTCTCTTTCTTTATCTCTCTGTGTAGACATGTTTGTGTTTCAGATGGGCGTTAACCCTGTTAACCTGTGGAAGACTGTGATTGGTCCGGCTATACACCTGACCCGGATATAAGGACGCCCCAACGAGACTTCAAGAGATTTCCACGACGCATGCGCGAGAATTGCGATCTCCTTCAACTACTTCAGTTAAGTTCTTGCGCGTGCGCGTCGTGGAAATCTCTCGAAGTCTCGTTTCAGGCCTACAAGGAAGAAATGGAATAGTCGAATAAAGTCGTTATTTTTGTTTGTTTTTTCGCACAAAAAGTATTCTCGTCGCTTGATAAACTTATAGTTGGGCCACTGTTGCGACATGGAATATTTAAACATTTTCTTTAATGACTCTCTGGGCCGTCAAGTTTCATTCCCTTAGGGAGCCTATGTAGCAGTCATGAACCTCTCAGATTTAATCATAAATATCTTCATTTGTGTTCCAAAGACGAACGAGCCTTACGGGGTTGGTACAGCATGGGGGTGAGTAATTAATGACTTACTTTTCATTTTTGGGTGAACTAACCATTTAATTGAGGCACAACGTGCCGATCAAACTCTGTGTCACTGTGTTGCAGCAATTGTCGAGCCGACCGTTTTGCCCGAGTATCCAGTGGCCTACTTCTTTGAAGACGGCGTTCTCATGCGTAAGTGGTCTCCAAGTCATGTCAAGGATGACTGGGGCACTGTTGTTCAAGTTGTCATTCCAAAACCCTACAGAGAACAAGTGTTGAATGTGGCACATGACCATGAACTCTCTGGTCATGTAGGCGTTCGAAAAACGTATGATAATCTGTTGAAACATTTCTTTTGGCCTTCAGTAAAATCTGGCGTTTCTAAATTCTGTAAATCTTGTCATGCGTGTCAATTATCCGGTAAACCTAATCAAGTCATTCCCCAAGCTCCATTGAGGCCAATACCCATGCTTGCCGAACCATTTGAGCGTATTTGGATTGATTGCGTAGGGCCACTACCCAAAACTAAATCTGGAAATTCCTACTTGTTGACATTAATGTGTATGTCAATTAGGTATCCTGAAGTGATACCACTACGCTCTCTTAAAGCTCATGCAGTTGTCAAAGCAATCGTTAAATTCTTTACCACTTTTGGAGTACCGAAATACATTCAGCCCGATCAAGGAACCAATTTTATGTCTAGAGTGTTCACCAAAGTAATAAAAAAATTAAACATCAAACATTAGGTATCTAGCACTTATCACCCTCAATCACAAGGTGCCATCGAACGATTTCATCAAACTTTCAAATCCATGCTCCGAACTTTCTGCGTTGAACAACAGAAAGAATAGGATGAGGAAATCCCACTATTATTGTTCGCGATTCGTACCACGACTCAAGCTTCTCTCGGATTCAGTCCTTCTGAGTTGATCTTTGGGCACACGGTGCGTGGGCCCTTAAAGATTTTGCAGGAGCAGATCCTTTCTTCCAATCGTCCATCTCCAACAACAAACGTCCTAGATTACATTAGCTCGTTTCGTGAGCGACTTCATAAAGTGTGAAAGCTGGCAAAACGCTCTCTTGATTCTGCCCAAGACCAAATGAAAAGTCGTTACAATCTAAAAGCTATACAGCGCTCATTCCAAATTGGAGATAAAGTTCTGGTTTTACTTCCTGTGCCTGGTTCAGCGCTTAAGGCTAGATTTACTGGACCCTA
Source organism: Tiaroga cobitis (assembly GCA_030578255.1). Classification (NCBI taxonomy): domain Eukaryota; kingdom Metazoa; phylum Chordata; class Actinopteri; order Cypriniformes; family Leuciscidae; genus Tiaroga; species Tiaroga cobitis. Next base: position 7,706,456 of record CM060608.1, read on the forward strand.
TGATATTAAAGAGAAACTGAGTGTTACGGATTATGTTTTTGACACCCCAAATCGTAAGAAAAAGTCACGCGTCTGTCAAATCAATATGCTGAAGGAATATGTGACGCGCTCTAACTCTGAGACTAAGATTCCTGTTGTCACTGTCGCCCCAGTTAATGTATCACCCTCAGAATATTCACCAGAAATTGATGGTTTGAAGATGAATAGTGCCGTATTCTCTACTGCTCGGTTGCCCAATTCAGAAACTCTGTTAAACTTTACAGAAAAATTGTCGCACTTGTCCATGTCTGCCCAGGCTGACATCGCAAATTTGGTAAAGAGGTATCCGACTTTGTTCAGTGACTCGCCTACAACTACACACGTGCTGAAACACAACATTGATGTTGGTTCACATGCACCCGTTAACACTAGAAGTGCCAGAATTCCATAACTACTAGAACTGCCACAAGCGGTCATTTTGACCGTTAGATTGCAAACTCTATATCTTTAATGATAAATACCCAATTGAGAGATTAATGCATTTATTGTATTAGGATATATTTTACAAACAAAACACCAAACTGTACATTTAAAAAAGTTTAATTATACATTTATAAATAATAATATCAGTAGCCCGTAATTATCGCATATTCACAACAGATAGCTATATTTCCATATACAAATTTCAACATAACTCGGAACAAGATAACAACTAAAAGTATCTTATTTAGATATTCTTTTGATAGTGAGAGAGACAATGTCACGGTTTATGAATTCGCTGTCTCCTTTCTCGTCTTGGTGTGTGTGTGTGTGTGCGTGCGTGTGTACGTGGTCGCTGATCCCTTTTTAGTGTTACTGTTGTCGCCTAGTCTTTGTCAGATCGTTGTGGATTTTTCCTGCGTGTTCGTTCCTGCCTGTATCAGTTTTCCGTGTGTCATCCCGTGTTCAGCACTCCTGGTTCTTCACGCAGCGTCCCTGTGCTGCCAAGGGATTCATACCGGACATTTGCACACCTTAACTCTCCCAGCATCTGACCAGCTCTCAATAAACATATCTGTCACTTTGCAATTAAATCTTCTGATTATTTCCTAATAGAAAAAGGTCAACCGCGAGAAATGTAACAAAAGAATACCGCGAAATTCAGTGCGGTCAATATGACCGTCTATGGCCGAAATAGGTAAATATGTTCATTTGTTTTTTTGCCTTATGTGTAATTTACATTAAAAACATTTTAAATGAAAATACAGACACTTTTAGGAAAAGTCAGGTACCAGGAGGATTTTATTTATTTTTTCAACAAAGTTATTGCAGATATAAAATTCAAAGCGATCAAAATGACCGTCGTGGCCATTCTAGTGTTAAACAAAGTGCTTATCGGGTAAATCCACTTAAGAAAGAATTGATGAGGCAAGAAACTTAAGTATTTACTTGAACACAACTTGGCAGTCCCTAGTTCTAGTCCATGGTGTTCACCATGTCTTCTCGTCCCCAAGCCGGATGGTACTTTAAGGTTCTGTACAGATTACAGAAAAGTTAATGCGTTAACTAAGGCTGACTCCTTTCCACTTCCGCACATGGAAGATTGTGTAGATCGTGTGGGTAATGCCAAATTTTTGACGAAACTCGACCTGCTAAAGGGATATTGGCAGGTTCCGCTCACAGAACAAGCGTCTGAAATCTCTGCCTTCGCCACCCCTGAAGTATTTCTACAATACAGGGTCATGCTTTTTGGCCTTCGAAATGCTGGAGCTACCTTTCAGCGGTTAATGTCTATTGTTTTGTCCAACTTGGCTAATTGTGAAGCTTATTTAGATTATGTTGTGTGTTATGCTAGCACTTGGGAAGAACATCTTAAAACCTTAGAGGAAGTCTTCAAACGTCTCAGGCAAATTATCAGTACTGGTACTACTTGACCTCAGTGCTGCATTTGACACTGTCGATCACGACATACTTCTTGACAGGCTGGAAAACTGGGTGGGGCTTTCTGGGATAGTCCTAAAATGGTTCAGATCATACTTAGAAGGGAGAGGTTATTATGTGAGTATAGGAGACCATAAGTCTGAGTGGACATCCATGACATGCGGAGTCCCTCAAGGCTCAATTCTTGCACCACTCCTATTCAACCTGTATATGCTCCCAATGAGCCAAATAATGAGAAAGAACCGAATCTCTTACCACATGCTATGCAGACGACACACAGCTCTACTTAGCCCTATCGCCTAACGACTATAGCCCCATTGACTCCCTGTGCCAATGCATTGATGAAGTAAACAGTTGGATGTGCCGAAACTTTCTTCAGTTAAACAAAGACAAAACGGAAGTCATTGCGTTTGGAAACAAAGAGGAAGTTCTTAAGGTGAATGCATACCTTGACGCTAGGGGTCTAACAACTAAAAATTAAGTCAGGAATCTTGGTGTGTCTCTAGAGTCAGACCTTAGTTTCAGTAGTCATGTCAAAGCAATAACTAAATCAGTACTATCGCCTGAAAAATATTGCAAGAATTAGATGCTTTGTTTCAAGTCAAGACTTGTGCATGCTTTTATCACCAGCAGGGTGGATTATTGTAATGGACTCCTCACTGGCCTTCCTAAAAAGACCATAAGACAGTTGCAGCTCATACAGAACGCTGCTGCCAGGATTCTGAGCAGAACCAGAAAATATGAACATATCACACCAGTCCTCAGGTCTTTACACTGGCTCCCAGTTACATTTAGGATTGATTTTAAAGTATTATTACTGGTATATAAATCATTCAATGGCCTAGGACCCAAATACATTGCAGATATGCTCACTGAATATAAACCTAACAGATCACTCAGATCATTAGGATCACATCAGCTAGAAATACCAAGGGTTCACTCTAAGCACGGATAGTCTGCTTTTAGCTGTTAAGCCAGCCGCAGCTGGAACCAGCTTCCAGAGGAGATCAGATGTTCTCCTACCGTAGTTACATTCAAATCCAGACTCAAAACACATCTGTTTAGCTATGCATTTACTGAATGAGCACTGTGCCACGGTTCGTCCGACTGTTTTTACTGTACTTTATTTTATTTTTTATTCTAAACTGTTTTAATTATTCTTATTTGTTATTTTAATTTCTTTATTCTAAACTGTTTTAATTATTGTTATTTCTTTTGATTTTTTTATTTCTTCTATGTAAAGCACTTTGAATTACCATTGTGTATGAAATGTGCTATATAAATAAACGTCCCGGGTTACGTATGTAACCCTAGTTCCCCGAAGGGACGGACGCTGCGTGTAATCGCAGTGGGAACGCCCCAGCGTGACGCGTCTGAAGCATGAATGAAATCAGTCAATGGAGAGAATGAGCGTACGGCGAGTGACGTCATAGATCAGGAAGCTATAAATATCCCCTGAGCACACAACACGCCAGCTTAAAAGTTACTGAAGCAGCGACCCAAGGGGATGCCGAGAGTATGGCAGGACACGCAGCGTCTGTCCCTTCGAGGAACTAGGGTTACATACGTAACCCGGGACGTTCCCCTTCAGGGACTACCGCTGCGTGTAATCGCAGTGGGAACGCAATACCCACATCCCCATACGACCAAATCCCCGTCGTGTGTCATCAGGAGACACAAACCGACGAGAGAACCTGAGCCCCTGGAGTGGAGCTAAGGTCAAGGGAATAAAATCTGACGAAAGTGTGCGGTGAGGACCAGCCTGCCACATCACAAACGTCTTGAAGAGAAGCTCCTGAAAGAAGAGCTGTAGAGGCAGCCATACTCCTGGTGGAATGAGCCCTTACAGCCAAAGGTGAAGGCTGATGGGCCGAACCGTAAGCAAGCGAGATGGCCTCGACCACCCACTTGCTCATCCTTTGCTTAGATGCAGGACACCCTCTCTTAGGTGACCCAAAACAGACAAACAGTTGTTCCGATCTCCTCCACAGAGCAGCTCTGTGGACATACGCATCTAAAGCCCTAACAGGGCACAGCAAATTAAGTTTCCTCTGGTCTGACGTCAGAAAAGGCGGAGGACAGAAAGCCTGCAGAACTATAGGTCTAACCAAAGTGGTCGACACCTTAGGAACATAACCTGGTCTCGGACAGAGAAAGGCCTTAACCATACCAGGAGCAAATTCCAGGCACGAGGGAGCCACCGAAAGTGCTTGAATATCACCAATCCTTTTTAGAGATGAGATAGCAAGAAGAAGGATAGTCTTAAGAGTAAGAAACTTTTCCGAAACTTCCTCGATGGGCTCGAAAGGAGCAAGGGAGATACCTTCTAAGACGATGGCCAGATCCCAAGCTGGTACCCTTGTGCGAACTGCAGGCCTCAGCCTCAGGGTGCCACGAAGGAAGCGAGATATAAGTGGGTGTTTCCCGAGGGAACCTCCACTTGAAGGGGTGTGGTAAGCAGCTAAGGCCGCCACATACACCTTACATTTACATTTACATTTAGTCATTTAGCAGACGCTTTTATCCAAAGCGACTTACAATTGAGGACTAAACCAAGCGAGTCATCGTGAAGAGGCAAAAACAACGCAAGAAGTGTTCAAAATACAAAGTTCAGACATTGCTCGGAGTAGCATAAGCCAGGCAAGCGAGGATTTAAAGGAAAGGATTTTTTTTTTTTTTTTTTTTTTTTTTTTTTTTTTATGTTAAGTGCTCCCGGAAGAGTTTTCAGTTGCCTTTTGAATGCTGTCAGGGATTCTGCATTCCGGATGACGGTGGGGAGATCATTCCACCAGCATGGAACCGTGAATGAGAATGTTCTGGAGAGTGATTTGGTGTCCCGCTGTGATGGTACCACGAGCCGTCGCTCATTGACCGATCGTAGGCTTCTGGTAGGGATGTACACTTGTAGTAGTGAGTGGAAGTAGGAGGGGGCTGAACCTGTGGTCAATCTGTAAGCAAGCGTCAAAGCCTTGAACTTGATGCGAGCAGAGAGTGGTAGCCAGTGCAGAGAGATGAACAGAGGAGTGACGTGGGCCCTTTTGGGCTCGTTGAAGACGAGACGAGCTGCAGCATTCTGGATCATTTGTAGAGGTTTAGTTGCACATGATGGAAGTCCAGCCAGAAGAGCATTGCAGTAATCAAGCCTAGAAATGACCAGGGCCTGGACGAGAAGTTGTGTTGCATGCTCAGTTAGGAAAGGTCTGATCTTCCTGATGTTGTGCATAGCAAACCTGCATGATCGAGTTGTCTTTGTAATGTGGTCAGTGAAGGTCAGCTGATCATCAAAGATTACTCCAAGATTTCTGACCGACCTTGATGGGGTGATTGAGGATGAATCTAGCTGGATAGTGAGGTCGTGCTGTAGAGACTGATTGGCAGGGAGGACGAGAAGCTCAGTCTTTGCCAGGTTGAGCTGCAGGTGATGTTCCTTCATCCACGCCGAGATGTCCGCCAGACAGCTTGAGATCCGTACAGCTACTGTGGGATCATCTGGTTGAAATGAGAGGTAGAGTTGGGTGTCATCAGCATAGCAATGGTAAGAGAAACCATGTGCCTGTATGATGGGTCCCAGTGATGTGGTGTAAATGGAGAAGAGGAGTGGTCCAAGAACTGAACCCTGGGGAACCCCTGTGGTCAGCTGATGTGCTTTGGATACCTCACCTCTCCATGCGACCTTGAAGGACCTACCTGTGAGATAGGACTCAAACCAGTTGAGGGAGGTTCCAGTGATGCCCAGTGATGAGAGGGCGGACAAGAGGATCTGATGATTCACTGTGTCGAAAGCAGCAGACAGGTCCAGTAGAATGAGAACTGATGATTTGGAAGCAGCTTTTGCGAACCGCAGGGCTTCCGTGACTGACAGCAATGCAGTCTCAGTTGAATGTCCTTTCTTGAAGCCAGATTGGTTGACATCCAGCTGGTTGTTCAAAGACAGGAAAGATGATACTTGGTTAAAAGCAACACGTTCAAGTGTTTTCGCAATGAATGGTAGGAGAGAGACAGGTCTGTAGTTCTATAGAAGTGATGTGTTTAATGTTGGTTTTTTAAGCAGAGGAGTTACCCGAGCCTGCTTAAATGCTGTAGGGAAAATGCCAGTGTGGAGGGATGAGTTGATGATGTGTGTGAGAGCTGGAAGAAGTGTGGGAGAGATGGCTTGTAGAAGGTGTGAGGGGATGGGGTCTAGAGGGCAGGTGGTAGGATGACTGGAGAGGAGAAGTTTAGATACTTCTTCCTCGGTTAGTGGAGTGAAGGAGGAGAGAAGGTTGTTGGCTGTGGGAGAGGTTAGTTTGGGTTCCTGTGTGTGTGAAGCTGAGAACTGACTGCTGATAGTTGTAGTTTTGTTAGTGAAGAAGTTAGCAAAATCATCAGCAGTTAGCGAGGAGGTGGGTGGTGGTGGAGGTGGACAGAGGAGAGAGTTGAATGTCTTGAACAGTGAATGTGTGTTAGTGGCGCTGTTGATCTACTAACACAGATCTACCTTCAGTGTGGAGTGGGATAACCCTGTGGAGAGACCCCCCCTGGGCTTTTCCCCTGGGACCACAGAAGGATCTGACGTGCCAGCTTGTAAAGCGGGCGAGAACGCAGACCCCCCTGGTGGTTGATATAGGAAACCACCGATGTGTTGTCTGTCCGGACAAGAACATGGTGGCCTCTTAGGTCCGGGAGGAAATGTTTCAGGGCCTGAAACACTGCCAACATCTCTAGACAATTTATGTGCCATAGACGGTGATGGTCCTCCCACAGACCCTGAGCCGGGCGACCACTCATGATCGCCCCCCAACCCGTGAGAGAGGCATCTGTCGTTAGCATCACGCGACGACAAGGAGCTCCCAACACAGGGCCTTGGGACAGAAACCAAGGATCTTTCCATATAACCAGGGCGCGATGACACCGTCGCGAACTCATGATCATGCGAAGCGGATTTCCCCTCGGGGAGAATCCCCTGGTTCTGAGCCACCACTGTAACGGTCTCATGTGCAGGAGGCCAAAAGGTATCACGTTGGACGCAGCCGCCATGAGACCCAACAGTCTCTGGAACTGTTTTACAGTGGATGACCGGCCTAGCTTGACTTGATGTACTGCGGCGAGAATCGAAGCAACACGAGCAGGTGACAATTGTGCCTGCATCGTCGTCGAATCCCACACTACACCGAGAAAAGTGGTTCTCTGTAATGGAGAAAGAACACTCTTCTTGGGGTTGAGTCTCAACCCCAACCTCTTGATGTGAGCAAGAACGACATCTCGATGCCGAACCGCCTGATGTTCCGATTGAGCTAGAATTAACCAATCGTCTATATAGTTCAGAATACGGATGCCCTGCAGCCTGAGCGGAGCTATAGCTGCATCCATACACTTCGTGAACGTGCGGGGTGACAGTGCTAGGCCAAACGGAAGAACCCGACATTGGTACGCTTCGCCCCCGAAAGCGAACCTCAGGAACTTCCTGTGTTGAGGGAGGATAGATACATGAAAGTAAGCGTCCTTTAGATCTATCGTGACAAACCAGTCCTCGGATCTGATTTGTGACACGATCTGCTTGAGAGTGAGCATCTTGAACTTGAGCTTCCCTACAGTGTGATTTAAGACACGCAGATCTAGAATGGGACGCAGCCCTCCATCTTTTTTCGGAACGATGAAGTACCGGCTGTAGTATCCTAACTCCCTGCTGGGTGGAGGAACCCGTTCTATAGCCCCTTTTTGCAGCAGAGTTTTTACCTCCTGTTCTAATACCAGAGCCTGCTCGGGGCCTACCACAGTGGGCAGAACCCCTCTGAACCGAGGTGGACGCGTTCTGAACTGAATAGCGTACCCGTTCTTTATAATATTCAGGACCCACTGAGAAACATTGGGAAGCATTTCCCATTCCGCCAGGAACTCTACTAAGGGAACCAGCCTCTCGAGGCTGGCCTCTGGATGAACATCCCGAGTGACAGACACAGCGCCCTGTAACATACTGGCAGGAAACAGCTGGTCTGAACAGTCCACAACCCTCCTCGGAGGGGGCGAGCGTCCCTCGGGAAATCGCTCGCCGAGTCTCTCTACGCCCTGTGTAGGCAGGGTTAGTAGAACAGACCCCTGAGGGCATCGGGAAAGACAGGGCACCGTGTTCTTGTGCGGTGAACTCAAGTCTCTCCCGATGGGGACCACCCTCAGAGTCCTGACGTTCAGCCCGTCAGGACTTTTTCGACGCGGCCTTCCTGGCGACAATGACTGTCCTCAGATCAGTCCTGCCCCGAGACGGCCGCGCCGGAGAGCGCCCCGCCTCGTCCCTCCAGTTTCCCTGCGGGGGGGGCACGAGACGCGACACTCCGCTTCTGCTGTGCTCTTTTTGAAGAGGAAGAACTCGACGGCTGGGACTGCCCTTTTCGCTCAGCAGCCCCAGAGACACGTATTTTGAGAGGGATAAATTTAGAAAAAGCAGCCGCCTGTTTTTTCTCTTCCTGGAACCTCTCCGTGACCGAGTGAAGAGCGTCACCGAAGAGGCCCGCAGGCGAAACAGGAGCATTTAAAAGGAGAGACTTATCTTTTTCCTTCATCGATGTCTGACTCAACCATAAGTGCCCTTCTGTGGCCACCATGGCTGCCATAGATCGACCAATAGATTTAGCGGACTCTCTGGTGGCACGCAGAGTGAGATCAGCAGTCTGCCTAAGTTCGCTAATCATATCAGCCGAAATTTCACCCCCCTCAGAAACATCTTTGAGCAGGTCGGCCTGATAAGCCTGCATAATAGCCATCGTATGCAAACACGCAGCCGCCTGCCCAGCCGCCGAGTAAGCCTTCCCCACCAGCACAGAGGTATTCTTTAGTGGTCTAGATGGAAGAGCCGGCGCTTTAAGTGAAACCGAAGAAGCAGGAGAGAGATAGCTCGCGAGCGTCTCCTCCGCCTTCGGCATCGTCACATAACCAGCAGATTTAGCACCAAAAATGTTACCATAAGCATTTGACTGATTCGTGTAAATTCTGCTAGAAACCGGTCTAACCCAGGTCTTTGAAACCTCAGCATGAAGGTCTGGGAAGAACGGTAAGCACCGGCGAGAAGGTTGAGGTCGTGCAGACAGAAATCTATCATCTAGTTTGCTTTTAATTTTAGAATCCTGTCTATCAGCTGGCCACTCGATACTGAGCCTTTCAACAGCCCGAGATAACACATCCATCAAACCTTCTTCATTTGCAGTATAATGTGTCACACTAGTTTCCTCTGATGCAAAACTTTCGACATCCAGATCCTCAGAACTGGATAATCTTAATTCAACATCATCATATGCCTCCACCTGGGCAGAAGTAACCGCCGCAGCGCGTACTTCCGAAGCCGGGTGAGAGGCACCGGATCCCGCCGGAGAAAGCTGAGATAGGGCGGGGCCCGTCTCAACATCGCCGGTGAGATCCATCTGCGAACCCCAAGTCAAGCGCCGCCGCTCTGCCTCAACAGAAGCGGGACCCGAGCCTTGGGGAGGTCGCAGCAAACCACTCTCCTCGAAGAGCGATCGCCGCGAGCGCAGAGTTCTAAGAGGAAAGCGTTCGCAATGCTTACAGTCGACTCCCTCAAGAGCCGACTGGGCATGCTGAACACCCAAACAAGCCACACATAACTCGTGTGAATCCCCACCCGTGATGTATCGAGTACAGGGGGGAACACACTTCCTATACTGCTCGCTCATATTGGTTTTTTTATATATATATATATATAGTGATAAACTCCTGACAGAACAGACAAACACAATCGACAGATTCAGACACACGCACAGAGCTGCTGAAGTGACAAAAGCTGGCGTGTTGTGTGCTCAGGGGATATTTATAGCTTCCTGGTCTATGACGTCACTCGCCATACGCTCATTCTCTCCATTGACTGATTTCATTCATGCTTCAGACGCGTCACGCTGGGGCGTTCCCACTGCGATTACACGCAGCGGTAGTCCCTGAAGGGGAACTTGCCTGCCTTGCCTTGCCTTAGAGATGCTAATCTTCCATTGAATCTAGCAAAATGTGAATTCGGTTGTGCTACAGTTACATATTTGGGTAAGGAGGTCGGTAGTGGTCAGATTTGCCCTTTGAATTCAAAGATTCAAGCTGTCCTTGATTTTACGATCCCGAGGAATAGAAGAGATCTCCGTTGATTTCTCGGAATGACAGGCTATTATCGCTGTTTTTGTAAGAATTTCTCTTCTGTAGCCACTAGCCAGTCCTCTTACGGAATTACTGCTCAAAGCAGTCTCTTTTAAGTGGAATTCTGACTGTCAATGAAAACTCTGAAAACTCTGCTCTGTAGTGCTCCTGTACTTGTTGCACCCCATTTTGAAAAACCGTTCCTGATAGAAGTTGATGCTAGGTGTACTGGTGTCAGTGCGGTTTTATTACAGACCGGTGAAGATGGTTTGAATCATCCGATCAGTTTCTTTTCGAAAAAGTTTCTCAAACATCAAATTAACTACAGTACTATAGAGAAAGAAGCACTCGCATTAATCCTCACCTTGCAAAACTTTGAAGTGTATATTGGTTCGTGTGTACAACCTGTTACTATTTACACTGATCATAATCCTCTTACGTTTCTCCAACAAATGTCTAATAGCAATCATCGTTTAAAGGCACACTATGCAAGAATTGTACCTTAATATAACAGCTTCAAAGTCATTTTGGTGGTAAACAAACTCATATTAGGGCGAATCATCCTGGTAGTAAAGTTTGGGGGGGACGCCGCTGGAAAAACCAGCAATGCAAGTTTGAGAGGAGCGCCCCCGACAAATCTCGCGAGAATGACGACATGCTTTACGGCAACGATGTCACACACATCAACAACAACATTTGAAGCACGAAGCCACTTGCGCGCATTTCAGACGTGATACTTGACGATGGAAAAAGCAAAGAAAACGCGGTCGGAAGAGACTAGGAAAAGGAAAAGAGAATCTGACCGCGTGAGCAACCGGACAAGAGTGAGTCCCTCTCGGTCGGGCTTTCACTCGTTGGCGCGAGCTAAAAAGCAGCATTGGAATACGTTAAATACAAGTTCTCCACAGCGACTCTAGGGGTCGCTGTTTGACAAAAACGGAATTCCAGCATAGTGTGCCTTTAATGCGATGGTCTCTGATTTGTCAAAGTTACAATATGAAAATCTGTCATAAAAAAGGTATCGAAAATGTTATTGCTGACTCACTGTCCCATGTCAACCAGTAAAACATTGTTTTATTTTATGGGTGGTGGTGTTAGGACCCTGAGATATTTTGTGTTCATATCAACTGTCCTTGAGTATATTCTCTCTCACCTCAGAAAATCTGTAGCTTCAAGGGTTTATGTACGCATATATAATGAGATATTGCCTCATTTGCATATTTTATTGTATTTTTTAGACAAAGTGTAATACAAAAAGTATTTCTCTTAATATGAAGATTAATCTATAAATTTATGAGGATATCTATAAAGGGAAGAAAAAGTCCCATTCACCTTTAGTGTGATAAAAGTGTCACATGTGGTAATTTTCAGGACTTTCGTCCCGGGTAGAAATTTTGGCACACATCCCACGTTGTTCAATGGGGTCATATTAGTCTATAACAGTTGAGATATTCTCCGCTAAATGAAGTACATAAAAATCTTACTCAGGACCTCTACTATATGAGGGTTAAGCCGCGTATCCACCGAAATTACCCGGAACAATTTCTCCCAGGAACTTTTTTACCCCAGAACTGTTGCTGTCTGCGCTTCCACTGCGGTACTTTAGATTAGATTATGCAAATGAGTCCAGTGACGTAGGACTGTGCGCTATTTTACAGTTCCCGCTGGATTTCATCCTCTGAATTTAAGCTTAATAAAGCTTGAACCTCGTCGTCGGTCCATTGGTCGTATTTTTTAAACTCCATTGTTGATTTGAATTGCAAACAACACTTAATGCACACACCGCAACATATTTAAAAAAATGGTGGTTGAAATAAAATGCTGCGTGGAGTCAACCAATCAAAATGCTGCATGAACTCAACCAATCAGCATGTTCAGCGCCCAAGTCCCACACCTGAAAGTTCCTGAACTTTGAAAAAGTACTACCTCGCAAGCAGGGACTTTCCGAGGGGGAAATATTTACCCGGAACTTCATTTAGACCCTGGTTCCTGTGGTGGAAACACACCGAGTACCACCCCAAAGTCCCTAGTTCCTGGGGAAAGTTCCTGCAGTGGAAACTCGGCTTTAGTCACAAGCTTTTAGTATAAAGTCCAATTCAAGCTCTGGTCTAAAGTATAGGCAAAAAAGAAAAAAGTACGTTATCAACTTGTCTTTTTCAAACTGTATATATAAATATACCGTAAATGTGTATATAAATATACCATATATATATATATATATATATATATATATATATATATATATATATATATATATATATATTTACACAGTATTTTTTTTTTTTGAGAAATATTCATACTTAAACTAAAGTTTTCCGAGCTATAAAAGCTCAGAGATATAATGTTCCCCAGGTGGCAAAATAACTTCACACCAGATTCCGGCTCTCAAATTAAAAAAACAACGCTAAACGAAGGGCAGAGAGCTGAACAACACCGCTCGATGTTTACTTCATTGAACACACCTCTATTAAGGAGAAAGTGGGTGATTCAAAGGTTATCACAGGTGACAGGTATTAGTTGGCTCTGGGTAATCACACAGACAGGTGGAGTGTGCTGATGTAGAAGAGAGATTCGTCCTTGAATACACATCACCCTCAGCCCATTGTGAGTTTGCTGGAGGCTGTCACGTCTTCATAATTGACCTGTCTGTCTCTGTGACATCAGTGAGTGGACACCATTGTGTTTGGTAATAGGGCTGTGTGTGTATCGAATGTAATTCAGATAACAAATACACAGTCTATCTCTTGGAATGGACCTCACAGTGCCCTCCTGCTACATTTAAGAAAATGCATCTTTATCTTTATTCAAATCTTTATTCAAAACTAATAGTCCAGTTATTTTAAATAAATAAACAAACACAGATGAGCCAAAACATTAGGACCACATGTCTAATGTGCTGTTGGTCATCCGGGTGCTGTGAATACAGCACTGACCTGCCGAGACATGGTCTCATGGACTCATGGGTGTCTGGCACTAATACGTAAGCAGAATATCCTTAAAGTCCTGTAGTTTGTGAGGTAGAGTCACCGTGGATCGAACTTGTTTGGTCCAGGACATCCCACAGGGCAACACCTTGAAGAGGCCAGGGCAACACCTTGAACTCTTCATCGTTCCTCAAACCATTCCTGAAAAATGTGTGCAGTGTGGCAGGCTGCATTATTCTGCTGAAAGAGTCCACTTCCAACAGAGAACACCATTGTCATGAAGGGGTGTTCCCTGGTCTGCAACAGTGTTTAGGTTGGAGGCATGTGCCAAATTGACACACAAATGGCCAGACTCAGAGTTTTCCAAGCAGAGCATTGCCTAGAGCATCACATTCCCTCCATTGGTCGTCGTCCCGCAGTGCATCCTGGTGCCATCCTTTCACCATGTAAATGACGCTCACGTACACGGCCGTCCATGTGATCTAAAATAAAACGGAACTCATCGGGCCAGGCAACCTTCTTCCACTGCTTCAAGGCCCAGTTCACTTGCCTGTTGTAGGTGCTTTCAATGGTGTATAGGGGTCATCATTGGCACTCTGATTTGTCTGCCGCTATACGCAGCCCCATACGCAGCAGTTTTGTCAAACATTCCTACCATAACCATCATTCAAATTGTGTGTGACTTGTGCCACAGTAGACCTTCTATTGGCTTGGACCAGACAGGACATCCTTCGTTGCCCTTGTGCATTGATGAGCCTTTTGTGTGACCAGTTTGTCGTTTGTCCCTCCTTGAACCCATGTTGGAAAATTCTCATCCCTGCTGACCGGGAGCAACCCACAAGCAGTTTAAAGGGGTCATGAAACGTCTAGTTCTGGCATGAACCTCTAGATGGTGCAGGCTGATAGGTCTTTAACTCATTTGGTAGCGATAACATTATTATCTACATAGCACAGCTGTTTGGTTGTTGTTGCATCAGCAACATTCAAACAAATACTGGTAGTGTTTCTGTTAGAAGTCTGCAGCACGCTTTCAGAAACCCTCCACCTTCCTCAGCTCCACCTGTATAGATCTGCTACAGGGTTAAATCATTTATGTTACATGTGCAGCAGCAGCAGCATGTCTTACATGCTCACAGAAATGTCTGTGAATGTATTGGCAGTAGCAAGTCTCGGTACTTGCTCTGTAGCAGCAACCAAACAAAAATTTAACACTGTTAACAAAAGTTAAAATTAACATTGCCATATCCATTACCATAATAATCTCTATTACCATAGAGACAGAGCGACACGTGTCATAATCTGAAAACCACGCCCACCGGAGGGGAAAACAATCCAACCGTCTCCATTGAATTATCATTGTGAGAAGCTGCCTCCTTGTCATTTTTGACTTGTAACAACAACAACAACAAAAAAACAATGTCTAAAGGCTGCTATGTGACAAGGTGTACAGCAAACCAGCTAAAAAAACCAGAAATAAACTGTTGACCCCAAAAAAACAAGCGTTTAAGGACACAAAAGTGGATTCAGGCTGGAACGAATGGGTAAATTATTGGATCCTGACACTCAGTATGCGCTAAAAAAAACACTGTCAGTTTTATATATTATATTTCTGTAAGCTAAGCTATCCTGTCGCCAATTACGTTCCCCTCCAGTCGACGTAGTTCTCAGAGTAATATGACACCTTACGCTCATTTCAATTGCGAGAAATTCCATTTTTTGTCAGAAATGACGAGGCAGCTTCTCGCAATGCAAAGTCAATGGAGACAGTGACCCCTGAAGACAAACCTACAGCTCAAATACCAAGGATACTCCAGTCTGCGAAAGGCGTTGGAAATTAATCATTTTTATTTATACTTAGTTATTTTGTGTTTGTGCAGTAGTATTGTATTTTATCACTCTATATTAGTGTTGAAACAAAGACGCTACAGAAAGGTGTTCATCACGTTCCAAATTTGAAAGATTTGCAAACTTTGAAACCTTTATGCACATTACATGTGCTTTAGAAGTCTTAGTTGTGGCAAATAAAGTTTAAGTACTTGGAGTAATTCTCACTGTCATTCTGATATTCATCGTTCATCATTTTCAGTAAAGTGCATACATATCAAACGATCTGTAACAGACAAAGCAATAGTGACACATGGTAAAAACACTGTTACTCACACCTGTGTGTTGCAACACTATTGTCGGTGTCACGGATGGAACAGGAGTCAGACAGGTGGTAAGTGAAATAGTGTTTATTTACAGGTTGCAGATCCAGACAGAGATAAGGTGAGTATGCAAGCAGACGATATTCAGGATGGAACTTAGCTGAAGGATAACCAGAGTCTTTGTTTACAGATGCGGATGGAGAGTCACTGGGAACAGCCTGATGACCGGAGACTGGAGACTGAACTTCCGTGTGAAGGTTAGCAGGTGATCGATGGATGGAACTCAGGTAGGTAGCGGGTAAGTTGTAGGTAAGTAGCGTAATAGTCTGTAGTGTCATGTAGAGACGAGACCAGACAATGAGTGTGTGAAGAGGAGTTGAATATATAGGTAGGTGAACTGATGAGGTGCAGGTGATGGTGATTAAAACTCAGGGGACTGTGAACGAGTGGGAGAAGTGAGTGAAGCTGGTGGAATCCTGAAAGTACCCCCCTCTTCCGAGGCGGCTTTCGACGCCTGAGACTAGGGACGAAGAGGGCGACGATGTCTACCACGACCCCTGGGAGCGAGGCGATCAGGATGGTCGACGTGAAACTGAGTGAGGAGATCTGGATCCAGGATTTCATCGCGAGGAACCCACGACCGTTCCTCTGGACCATAATCCTCCCAGTCAGATATTGGATATTCCAGCCGAGGACCTCGTCGCCATGAGTCCATGATGGTGCGGACTCGGTAGATGGGCTCTTGCTCGACTGGAACCGGAGGAGGAGGTACGTCCTCTGGGACGGTTTCTGTGGGAGGAGAAGTGACAGGTTCAATGAAGGGCTTTAACAGTGACACATGAAAAGATGGTGAAATCCTGTATTGTGGAGGAAGGTCAAGCCTGTAGGTGACTTCGTTCAGCTGCCTCTGCACGGTGAAAGGACCAATATATCAAGGACTCAGCTTACGGCAGGGCAGGCGGAGGCGGATGTCCCTGGTCGAAAGCCACACCTTTTGTCCAGGCTGGTACTGCTAAGGTTCAACACGACGACGATCCGCTTGGTTCTTGTACCTTCCACACTGCCTGCTGGAGGTGCACGTGAGCCGAGTCCCATACCCTCTCGCTCTGATGGAACCAGTAATCGACAGCTGGAACCTCAGAGGGCTCACCCGACCAAGGGAAGAGTGGAGGTTGATAACCCAGGACACACTGAAAGTGGGTGAGCCCAGTGGTGGATTGCCGAAGGGAATTCTGGGCGTACTCTGCCCAGGGAAGGAACCGGCTCCAGCTGTCCTGGTACTGGTGGCAATAGGTCCTGAGATGTCGTCCGATCTCCTGGATCTTCTGCTCAGTCTGGCCGTTTGTTTGAGGGTGGTATTCAGAAGATAAGTGACCTTCGAAACACATGATTGAAGAGGGCCTCTGCGGCCTCAAACGCAGTTGGAAGTCCAGGCAATGGGATCAGCTTGCAAGCCTTCTAAAAGCGATCCACAACGACGAGGACACAAGTGTGGTTACTGGATCTGGGAAGGTCCGTCATGAAATCAATTCCAAGGTGGGACCACGGTCGTTGTGGGATAGGAATTGGCACGAGCTTGCCCTCCGGGAGTCTTCTGGGGGTGTTAGTAATGGCACAGACTGAGCATCCCCGAACGTACCTGGAAACATCCCGTGAGATGGACGGCCACCAGTACCGATTACTGAGGAGCGAGAGGGTATGCCTGCTACCTGGATGTCCAGAGCCCGGAGCGGTATGAGCTGAGTCCAGAAGGGCGGCACGAAGATGGAGAGGTATGAAGACGCGCCCCTCTGGGGCGGAGCGGGATGACGAAGGTTCTCCTCGGAAATCTGCTCGTCGATGTCCCAGATGATGGGGCTGATGATCATGGCTGGAGGGAGGATAGGTTCTGGTAGCGAATCTTCGGTTGAAGCATGATGAAGATGGGAGAGAGCATCCGCTTTGCAATTCTTGCTACCAGGTCGGTATGACACGGTAAAATCAAAGCATGTAAAGAAGAGAGCCCATCGAGTCTGACGGGGATTCAGCCTTTTCGCTTATCTGAGGTATTCCAGGGTGCGATGATCGGTTATAACCTCAAACTGGTGATTAGCTCCCTCCAGCCAATGCCTCCATTCCTCTAACACATGCTTGATGGAGAGCAGCTCCCGATTCCCAATATCATAGTTCCGCTCCGCCGGGGACAGCTTCTTAGAGTAGAAGGCATATGGATGGAGTTTGCGAGGATCACCCTGCCACTGTGATAGAACTGCTCCAACTCCTGTTGAGGATGCGTCCACCTCAACAACAAACGGTATATCTGGTTTAGGATGAACCAGGATGGGAGCAGTCAGGAAGGCTTCTTTCAGTTGTTGAAAGGCTAAGATGGCTTCAGGAGATAAGGACAGAGACTTGGGCCGGCCCTTTAGAGACGAGGTCAAAGGAGAACTGATGTGACTCTAGTTATTGATGAATCTTCTATAGAAATTGGTGAATCCGAGAAACTGTTGAAGATCCTTCACAGTAGAGGGCAGGGGCCAGTTCCGGATAGTTTCCACCTTCCTCTGGTCCATCTGCACTCCCTGTTGGTCTATTGATGTAGCACAGTGAATTGCACAGTGGTGGTGTGTAACTCACATTTCTCCAGTTTCAGGTGCAGTTTATGAGCTCTCAGTTTCTCCAAAACTAGAGTGACATGGCGCTGATGCTCAGCAAGAGATGGGGAGTAGGTGAGAATATTGTCGATATAGACCACCACAAATCTGTTGAGATACTCTCGGAAGACCTTGTTCATGTAACCCTGGAAGACAGCTTGGGCGTTGGACAGTCCGAAGGGCATGACTTTGATACTCATAGTGACCTGAGGGGGTGACGAATGCCGTCTTCCATTCATCACCTCGTCGAATCTGAATCAAGTTGTACGCACTGCGTAAATAGAACATAGAAAAGATGCGGGCTCCACGCAGCTGCTCCAATGCTGCTGGGACCAGAGGAAGGGAATTACTAAACTTCACAGTTTGAGAGTTGAGATGACGATAATCAATGCACAGCCTCAAGCCTCCGTCCTCCTTAGCTACGAAAAAGAAGCTGGAAGCAGCAGGGGATGTACATGGTCGAATTAACTCCTGTTGAAGAGCCTCCTCCACATGTAGCAGGTCGATAGCGCAGTCCCGTGGCCTGTGAGGTGGTAGTTTGGTCCCCAACTGCTTGCTAAACACATCCTGGAATGCCCTATACTCAGCAGGAATCTCCTCCTGGTGATGGACCTTCGGACTCTCAATGGACGTGGAACACACAGGAAACTCGGACTTTTCCACCGAAGATGAAGAAGAGGGGGCTTTCTGGACCTTCTCAACCGAAGCTAGACAGGAATGCAAGCAGTCTTCTCCCCAGCGAAGGACATCCCCAGATTTCCAGTCGATGATGGGTTGATGTTGGACGATCCAAGGGCGTCCCAGAATGAGCTCAGCAGTGGACTCCTCCAGCACCATGAAGGAGATCTCTTCTGAGTGCAGGCAGCCGATGCGGAGCGTCAGTGTGGGGGTTAAGTGATGAATTCGACCTCGACCCAGCGGTCTACCCTGGATGGGTTGAACTCGGAGATCTTGATGATTTCGGCGTTTACGAACGTTCAATTTTTGTAGGAGTTGAGTGGAAATGAAGTTTCCCGCCGAGCCGGAGTCGAGGAGGGCTTGTGCTGAGACACATACACTGGAGGTTAATAAATGAACAGTTGTGCGGTTCAAGGTTGAAATCTTAGGAGGAATCTAAATGGTGCTTACCGCAGGGCGTTGAGGTCGAATAGGGCAGGAGTTGATGAGATGTTTATCACCCCCACAGTATAGAAAAAGACGCTGTTGAATTCTATGCTGCCGCTCTGAAGAAGAAAGAAGAGTGGAGTCAATTTGCATGGGCTCGGGTGCTGGAGGGGTGACTGATGGAGCCGAGGACAGAGGATTTACAGCGGTTTCTAGAACATCAAAGGCAGATAAGCGTTGAGATACTCGAATGGTTTTCTGAATGATTTTTTCAATTCCCAAGGAATCCTCATATACCACCACCAGCTGACAGATGCTAATGTTGAGACCATGTCGAAAAGCTGTCATCAAAGCTGTCTCATTCCAGCCACTAGAAGCCGCCAGCGTGCGAAATAGAAGGGCATATGTACTCACTGAAGACTTTCCTTGACGAAGGTTGAAGAGCTGATCGTGAACGGTGAGATCGGAAACTGTCTGACCAAACACTTCCTTAAAATGCTGAATGAAACTTGAAAGGGATTTAACCGCAGGAGTATCTGAGTTCCAGAGAGATTGGGCCCATTGGAGAGCCCTGCCGGACAGCAGGGAGATAATAAACGCCACTCGGGTTTAATCGTTAGAGAATTGATGTGCCTGCATTTGGCGATACCTAATGGAAAAAATATAGCGATACCTAATGCAAAAAAACACTGCAATCCTCCGCCTCTCCGCTGAATGACGCTGGTCGGGCCATGGGACTCGAAGAGGCAGCTGACGAAGCAGCGGATGTTTGCGGAAGTGAATGGTGGCGTGCTGAGTGAAGGAGATCCTCAGGAACGGTGGGTGGATTAGCCGGTGGAGAAGGAAGTACGACTGGCAAACAGTCTGAACCAGTTCCGCAAATGGATCGCGAAATGGATTCTCCACGGGCTCCGCTGGACTCTGCATTTCGTGGGTCTGCTCTTCTGTCACGAATGGAACAGGAGTCAGACAGGTGGTAAGTGAAATAGTTTTTATTTACAGGTTGCAGATCCAGACAGAGAATAAGGTGAATATGCAAGCAGACGATATTCAGGATGGAACTTAGCTGAAGGATAATCAGAGTCTTTGTTTACAGATACGGATGGAGAGTCACTGGGAACAGGCTGATGACAGGAGACTGGAGACTGAACTTCCGTGTGAAGGTTAGCAGGTGATCGATGGATGGAACTCAGGAAGGTAGCGGGCAAGTTGCAGGTAAGTAGCGTAATAATCTGTAGTGTCATGTAGAGACAAGACCAGACAATAAGTGTGTGAAGAGGAGTTGAATATATAGGGAGGTGAACTGATGAGGTGCAAGTGATGGTGATCAAAACTCAGGGGACTGTGAACGAGTGGGAGGAGTGAGTGAAGCTGGTGGAATCCTGACAGTCGGATCCAATATAGTCGGCATTGGATCATCTTTTATTTTAGTCTCTCTTAAAAGCCTGCGTTAAACTGTGACTTGTTAAAAAAATGAATCCGCAATAAAATTAAGCGAAAAAATGAGTAGTGTCTTACTAATGATCTGGAACTTTGTTAAAATACATTTCATCCACGCTTAGGATCACAAGTAAGGCTAAGCAAATACTTTTTTTCCTTGACCCTGTAAAATGTCTTGTAATACTCAGAGGCATCTCTATTGTGTTTGTTGATCGAGTAATCCTGAATCAAACTGCACAAAGAGTTTAAAAGTTGCCCAATTCCGCAGGAAAACTGCGGACTTGGCAACTCTTGACTACATGACATGCATGAAATGGTGGGCAGAGCTAAAGAGGCAATGATGTAGAAGTAAGCGTTGATCTTCTGCAGACGCGGCCTTTCGTCGCACTATTACGTCACACTGAGACAAAATCTGAAATGAGTCGTTTTTGGGAGCTTGGTTTTTGGGAGCTTGGTTTTATTTAACGCTGTTTTTGGATTAAGGAGGTTTTGAGTTCTGAAACATACAGGATATTTTTTCTGTAGTACAATGACTTCTTAACTTGAAAAAGATCAAGAAAAAGAAAAATTTGATTTCTCACTTCTTGACCCCTATAAAATATCTTTAAAATACAAAATAAAGTTTAAATTAAATACTTAAATTATTGAAATAAAGTCGCAATTACTTTATTTTTATTAATTAATTATTTTTACTCTGAGGTAGAAACAGGTTCCATAAATATATATACTGTATATGTATATATATATATATATATATATATATATATATATATATATATATATATATATATATATATATATATATATACACTTAATTTAATTTTATATAAATTAAACTGAAAAACTGTACTACTAGCACTCAATGTGTGTCCAAACAATAGCATGCAATAGCAGGTTTGGTTGCAACTGATTATAAGTAAACAGAAGCTGAAGCTGTTTGACAAAGAAAGTCTTGCTGGTTAAGCGTGGTGGGGTCGGCAGTACACCAAAAACACAAATTATGATATTGCCCAGCAAAGATGTTGTCAACAGGGAGCACTGATTAAATGTGACTGATGGAAAAACCTCAGCAACACCTCACATCAACATGTTGCCTGCAGAAATCATGTCAACACAAATTGCCCCCATATTTTACAGATATATCACAGAATTGTCCATTCTATTAACCACAGTGTTGTTAGGTTGCTCAAAGGAGAAGGTCAACAGTTCGAAGTGACACGTCAGGGTTCCCTCAACAACATAAATGGCCCTTTTAACATGTCATCTTTAGCATCACCCAGTACTGAAACAGATTTTGCTTAAATGTGAAGTTAGTATGGCCCTGTTTGACCCATGCAACATACTGCATACAACAATATATTTCCCTAATGAATGCCACTCAAAAGGAATAAAACGTGTTTTTTGTTTTTTGTTTTTTTTTTTACTATGCATTTTACTTACTATGCATTTTACAATGCATTTTAAGTTGGGATAAGAATATGTTCAATCAATCAATCAATCATTCAATTTAACACTTTGCAATAAGGTTCCATTTGTTAACATTAGTTAACATTAACTAACAAAGAACATACATTTTAAAGCATTTATCAATAGCTCAAATTAATAACTCTTAGCTTTATAAAGCATTCCTGTATCTCAAACAACACATCATGACGCTAGCAACACCAAGGTTATGGGTTTGATTCCCAGGAAATGTATAAACTGATAAAATAAACATTATGAATGCAATTTAAGTCATAAACGTTTCTGCCAAATGCATAAATGTTCATATTAATCTAACAGTAAATGGATAGTTCACCAAAAAAGGAACATTCTGTCATAATGCTATTTCAAACCTGAATGATTTTCTTCTGTTGAACACAAAAGAAGATATTTTGAAGAATGTTGGTAATCAGACAATTAATGGTAGCCACTGTAGGATTGAAAATAATCAAAGATATTTGAAAATCAACAAAGACATTTGCTTTACTGTTTCAACCCCCCTCTTTCTTACCCCAAGGACCATTTGGAATCTCTAAAGGCACAGAAGTGCTGAGAGTGCTCAATTCCTGTAGGCTAAACTGTGTATACATCAGGGGTCACTAATTGTCACACCACAAGTGCAGTGGGGGAAGTTGTAATTATCTGATTGGTCAGTTTGAACGTCTCACATTTGGGTTACAGTCACATGGTCAAGGAAGGGATAAAATAAGATTGTAACAGTTGCTCTGTCTCTTTGATTTTCCGGCTCTCTTCTTATTCTCTGGGTCCCTTTCTTGGGGCTCTCTTTCTTTGCCTCCTCTTTTTCTTTGTCTCTTACTCTCTACACACACTCTCTCTATCTACCTCCAAGGTAACATTTTACATATATCCTGTACAATTGATGGTATAAGTTTTAATCATCTCATACATCTATTTTGTAACTATTTTAAGTGTAACCATATTGTCATTAAACCATTTCAATTACAAATAATGTGCTAACTAGTTTTGGTTTGGTATTGACTTTGAAGTGCTACCTAGTGCAATACAATATCATCACGCTATAGCAACACTCTCCCACATATTAAGCTATTGTAACTGCTTAATTTCCGTCATTAGTTTATTTCCGTCATTAGTATTAGTAGTGGGTGGTAATAGACAAGAAATCGTCTCGGTTACGTATGTAACCCTAGTTCCCTGATAGGGAACGAGACGCTGCGTCGAACGCTGCGGGAACGCCTCTGCGTTGTGCGTCATGAAGCACGTATGGAATCAGCCCAATGGAGAGATGAAACGTCAAAGGCGGGTGACATCATCGACCAGGAAACTATAAAGCACCCCAAAAACATAAGCGCAGTAGCTTCTGATAGGCCTGAAGGAAGCGCTAACGGGAGTGCCGGGAGTATGGCGGAACGATGCAGCGTCTCGTTCCCTATCAGGGAACTAGGGTTACATACGTAACCGAGACGTTCCCTTTCAAGGGAACTTCGAGCTGCGTCGAACGCTGCGGGAACGCGAATACCCACGTCGCCATAGGACCAAATGACCGCCATGTGAGAACTAGCGCACAGAGGACGAGAGCACTTGTGCCCCAGGGGTAGAACTTAAGTCTAGGTCATAGAACTTAACAAAAGTATGCGGTGAAGACCATCCAGCCGCATCACAAACATCACTCAGGGAAACCCCCGACAATAGAGCTTTGGAAGCAGCCATACTCCTAGTAGAGTGGGCTCGAACAGCCAAAGGTGAAGGCTGACCAGCCGACTCATAAGCAAGTGAGATAGCCTCGACCACCCACTTGCTCATTCTCTGTTTAGACGCAGGACACCCTTTCCTGGGTGGCCCGAAACATACAAATAGTTGTTCTGATTTCCTCCACAGGGCAGCTCTGTGGACATAAGCGTCTAACGCCCTAACAGGGCAGAGTAAATTAAGTTTCTCCTGGTCCGATGACATAAATGGAGGAGGACAGAAAGCCTGCAGAACCGTAGGTCTAACAACATTAGTAGGGACCTTGGGAACGTAACCTGGTCTAGGATGCAGAAAAGCCTTAACCATGCCAGGCGAAAATTCCAGGCACGAGGGTGACACCGACAGAGCCTGCAAATCTCCGATTCTTTTTAATGAGGAGATAGCAAGTAAAAAGATAGTTTTAAAAGTGAGAAACTTCTCAGGAACTTCTTCGATAGGTTCAAAAGGAGCTAGGGAAAGACCTTCCAATACAATGGCCAGATCCCAGGTCGGCACCCTCGTACGAACTGCTGGCCTCAGCCTCAAAGTGCCACGGAGGAAACGAGTTACAAGCGGGTGTCTCCCAAGAGAAACTCCACTGAAAGGGACGTGGTAAGCAGCTAGTGCCGCCACATACACCTTTAGTGTGGAGGGGGATAACCCTGTGGAGAAGCGCTCCTGCAGGAACTCCAGCACTGCACCCACTGGGCAGTTAACTGGGTCCTGCAGGCGTTCTCCACACCAAGAAGTGAAAAGTTTCCACTTCAAGGCATAAAGCTTCCTCGTGGATGGAGCTCTGGAGTGAAGAATGGTCTCAACAACCTCGGTTGAGAGACCAGACTCTATGAGCTGGGCCCCCTCAGAGGCCAAGCCCACAGTTTCCACAATTCTGGGCGGGGGTGACATATCGTGCCGCCCGCCTGAGAGAGTAGATCCCTCCTGACCGGGAGCTCCAAGGGAGAGCCGTCCAGGAGAGAAATCAGGTCCGCAAACCATACTCGGGCCGGCCAAAACGGGGCTACTAATAGTAGGCTTACCCCGTCCCGGCGAACCCTCTCCAGAACTCCTGGTAGCAGAGCAATCGGGGGAAAGGCGTACAGGCGTGACCTCGGCCACGGCTGCACCATAGCGTCCAACCCCAGGGGGGCTGGATGACTGATGGAGAACCACAGATGACAATGCGTGGTCTCCCTGGAAGCGAATAGGTCCACCTCGGCGCGACCGAAACTCAACCAAAGGAGCTCCACCACCTCGGGGTGGAGTCTCCATTCCCCTGGCCTCGGCCCCTGCCTCGACAGGGAGTCCGCTACCACATTTAAATACCCGGGAAGATACATTGCTCTCAGTGATAGTAGCTTCCCCTGGGACCACAGGAGGATCTGACGGGCCAACTTGTAAAGCCGGGGAGACCGCAGGCCCCCCTGATGATTTATATAAGAGACCACCGACGTGTTGTCTGATTGAACTAACACATGATGGCCCCTCAGCTCTGTTAGGAAGTGTTTCAGAGCCTGAAACACAGCCAACATCTCTAGACAATTTATATGCCACGATAGATGATGGTCCTGCCACAGATGACCGCCCCCCACCCTGTGAGGGAAGCATCCGTCGTTAGCATTATGCGACGACAAAGAGCCCCCAGCACAGGACCTTTGGATAGGAACCAAGTTTCTCTCCACATGACCAGAGCACGAAGGCAGCGCCGCGTGACTTTGAACGTGCGGAGCGGATTTCCCCTCGGGGAGAATCCCTTGGTCCTGAGCCACCACTGTAACGGTCTCATGTACAACAGGCCGCAAGGTATAACGTTGGACGCTGCTGCCATCAGACCCAACAGTCTCTGAAACTGCTTCACAGTGAGTAGCTGGCCTAGCTTTACTTGTTTCACAGCTGAGAGAATCGAAGCGATGCGGGTCGGAGAGAGCCGCGCCCGCATCGAGACCGAATCCCAAACGACACCCAGAAAAGTGAACGACTGGTTTGACTGCTGTGAGACCCTCCTCAGAGGGAGCGAGCGTCCCTCGGGAAAATGCTCGCTGGGACCGCCTACGCCCCGGCATGAAGGCGGGGTTGGCAGAACGGCCCCCTGAGGGCACCGAGGAAGAATGGGCACCGTAAAGAGAGGTGAACTCCTTTCCGCCTCGGTGGGGACCACCCTCAGCATCCTGAACGCCTCGGCGTCAGGACTTCTTCTTAGCCGAAGCCTTCTTAGACAATATCACTGTCCTCAGATCAGGTCTATTGCTAGAAGACTTCGGCTGAGAGTGCCGCGCCTGAGCCCACTGTCCAGCAGGGGGAACACGAGACGCGACACTCTGCTTCTGCTGCGCCCTATGGGATGAGCTTGTAGACGGCCGGGGCTGCTCCCGCCCAGCAGCCCCAGGGACGTGAATTTTTAACGGGAGAAATTTTTTGAAAGCTGCAGCTTGTTTTTTCTCTTCCTGGAATTTATCTATAACAGAATTAACAGCTTCGCCAAATAACCCCGATGGAGAGAGAGGAGCATCTAAAAGAAAAGCTTTTTCTTTCTCTTTCATATTTGTCTGATTTAACCAGAGATGTCTTTCTGCGGCCACCAGAGCTGCCATAGATCGACCCACTAGCTTGGCCGATTCTCTGGTGGCGCGCAGGGATAAATCAGCAGCCTGACGCAGTTCTCGAACTACGTCAGTACTGACTGCCTCACTCTCACTCACGTCCCTCAGCAGGTCAGCCTGGTATGCCTGCAAGATTGACATTGTATGCAGACATGACGCAGCCTGACCTGCAGCCGAATACGCTTTACCCACCAAAGCAGATGTATTTCTGAGGGGCTTGGTGGGTAATACCGGTGTCTTAAAAGATGATGCCGCCTCGGGGGAGAGATGGCTCGCGAGCGTCTCTTCCACGCGAGGCAAAGTGCCATAACCATATGATCTAGCCCCCATTATATTTGAATATGTAGATGTCTGGGGACTAAATATTCTATATGAAACCGGTTTCTTCCACGATCTCGACACCTCAGTGTGGAGATCGTGAAAGAACGGCAGACACCGGCGTGGAGGCTGAACACGTGAGGGCAAAAATCTTTCATCAAGTTTCGATTTCGACACAGACTCCTGTCTAATCACTGGCCATTCAATACTGAGTTTTTCAACAGCTCGTTGTTAAAACCTCCATAAGCTCATCACTTTCGGGAGAGTGAGGTGGCGAATCCTCAATCTCTCCCTCCATACTGACAACATCCAGCTCCTCAGAACTGAATAGCTGTAGTACGGGTGCCTCATCCCGAGCGGAAGAAACCGCAGCGCGTGCTTCCGAACCCGGGACTGAGGCACTGGATCTCACAGGTGAAGGGAGAGATAAGGCAGCGCCCGTCTCAACCCCCGCCGCTCTGCCTCGGCAGAAGCGGAACCCGAACCGCGGGGAGCGCGCACCGAACCACTCTCGTCAAAGAGCGCCCGGCGGGAGCGGAGCGTCTTTAACGGCAGACACTCGCAATGCTCACAGTCAGCTCCCTCGAGAGCTGACAGGGCATGCTGCACTCATAGACAAACAACGCAAAGAACGTGTGTATCCCCGCCCGTTAAATAACGCGAGCAGGGAGGAACACACTTCTTAAACTGTTGTTTATCCGCCATTCTCTCAATATAAATTGTTTGTGTGGTGCACAGTATGTAAGACAAACAATATCAGACAGGGACAGATTCACATGTAGCGCGACTGAAGGCACAGAAGCTACTGCGCTTATGTTTTGGGGTGCTTTATAGTTTCCTGGTCGATGACGTCACCCGCCTATGACGTTTCATCTCTCCATTGGGCTGATTCCATACGTGCTTCATGACGCACAACGCAGAGGCGTTCCCGCAGCGTTCGACGCAGCTCGAAGTTCCCTTGAAAGGGAAGTACAGTTTTCTACTATCTTGCTAATAACGTTTCTTTAGTCATTTGGCAGTCCTGCAGCTTGAACCCCTGTACGAAATCCACCCTAACACCATAGTATTGTTTTTATCCCTATATGGAAGTCAATGGCGGGGTACTTGAGGGTTAGTAAATAATAACAAAATTTAAATTTTTGGGTGAACTATCCCTTTAAGCACTTTGCATCCAAAGATCGCTGGCAGCCCAATATTGTTGTTACATTCACTACACACCATTACTATAACATTCTTATTTAATTTTGACAAGCTATGTATCATCAGAAAGATTTAGGACTCTAGTTTCAATATTTGACCACTATTTGTGATTAAAAAAACAGTTTTGACAGTCATTTCTTAATTTCCCTCAGGAGTGCAAAATCAACATGCAAAATCAATTAGCACTTTGTTAATGTTAATGAAAATACTACTGTTCGTTGTTTTAAGTTAGTTCACCGGGCATTAGGTAATGTTGACAGATACAGTTTTCGATTTTAAAAACTGTATTATCAAATGTGGAAATTAACATTAAAGAACCCCTAATATGGTTTTTATTTTCATGCAGTGTGTAATATAGCTGTTTGTGAATGTAAAAGTTCTGCCAAGTTGTAAAGTCGAAAGTGCACAATAAATAAAATGATTGTCTCCCAAAAGAAAGAATCAACTCTGATCCGCCAATACGAGTCGTTTTTTATTCGAATCCTACTGTTTTGCGGTTCTGCGTCACTAGAAGATACATTTGCTTTATGCCCGCCCATATATTGTACGTCGTACGCCCGAAAAACAACTTGACCAGCCCAACAACTTTATCATACTGACGACTGCTTCTCAAATTTCTGAGTTCAACGCGGGATTCACAAAATGCTTGCTCTGGAAAGATGGGTCAGTGCCCAGTTTATTTGGACCAGCTTGCTCCTCAGAATCACAATAAGTATGAATAATTTGTGTATTAAGTTTCCAGCTAACCGGCTTACTCACGTAATTACTGTCTTACTGAAATACTTCTGCTAAGCATCTGTGAGCCCCAGTCTTAATGTCTGTCGCTCTTACTACTTTCAGTAAAGATAAATGATGGATCAAGATTTGTTTTACAAACGTTTGTTACATCAGTCATTTACGTTAGTGCTGGGCGAACATATGCACCGTTATTGATACAGTTCCCGCATGTGCACCGCAATAAATTAGAAATATACAGTTTGTTGATGGACATAGCCTCCACTTGTTAATACTGATGGTGAGGAATTACAGTTGAAACATCTCATAATGTACCTCAAACTGAGTAGCGTATAACTGAGAAATATCCTGCTGAAGTCGTCCTTGCAATGGAGGTTCGGGTTGAATAACTAGTTCTTCCAATGTTTCATCATCGCACTCGCGCTCAGATTTATATGGTAAAAACGACGTCATCGTTACTGTCTTGACACTTCAATCGCTAAGTTGTAGTAAGCCTCCGGACAGCGCTGACATTCAGTTTTGGTAATGGGCGTTTTTGTTTCCGACAGGCGCGGTAGACCAATTACAACAGACTGGGCCATCTGGCCAATCAGATCAGAGCAGGCTCTCAGAAAGGATGGATTTAGAACCCTTTGAGAATCATTGAACAATGTGGTGATGTGCAATGTATATTATTAGAAAATGAAAGTGTTTTTTGACTTTGGGTGCATGTAAACCTGTTGTGTGAGACCTCCAAAACAGAATTAGGAGCATTTAAAAGAGCATAATAGGGGCACTTTAACAAAAATGATTAACAAAAAGCTATGTAAGTTCAAGGTAAAAAAAGGAAACCTTATTGTGAATAGTTAAATATAAAACAGAAATCAAACCAGCAGGACATTTCAACAGAAGTCTCCATTTTCTCTCCAGAACTAACCACTAAGACACTTAAGAGGTATAATTTGTGATGTTTCTATTTCTTAAAGGTTAAGACTGTTTTAAATCCTGATTTGTCATTTTGTGCTGTGCTGTTTTTTGGATGTCCTCTCCAGCAGTATGATGTACGCTTACACTGTCCCTTACAGCATGGTGCTATTCCACATTCACCCCCTCCACTGACAGAAAGACAGGGCAATTACCTCACTGGGGTGTGAGTCAGCGAGCTCTAGTGACCAGAAGGGCAGCTGGGTGGCGGGGCGGCCCAATCCCCTGAGCCATGAGATGGGGATTTGTCTGCCATCTCTGGCTTTGTTGATAAAACTGACCCTGCGGTACCACAGCGAAGCCTGAACCTCCCTAATCGCTTTAGGGCTGCCTCGAGGCCATGAGAAAAACACAAACAAACATACACACATTACACATGCATCTACAGTTCATAGCTCAGACACATGGATCAATGCATTCACGTAATCTATATGAGGAAAGGACTTCTACATACTCTGAAAACTGCATGCAAGGACAAACATATGTATCCATATGCAATATTATGTAAATGTATATATATGTGTGTGTGTGTGTGTGTGTTTATCTTCATTTGTTGATTTTTATTATATATAAATTACATTACAGCAATGACAGATTTGTGGAAAATGTGCTTAATTCATATGAAAATTGCTTGATCTTAATCATACAAAAGGCAGGCATCAATGTACTTATACATTTTTTTTATTTTTTTATTTTTTTATTTGGGAGTGAATTATGACCCCCTTTTTATATTCAACTTTATGATGTTTACAAGACCGCACGTTCATGTAGCATGTAACACACATATACAGTATAAAGCAATTACCACATAACGGCTGTAATTTCCTCTTTCCTTTCCACAATCGCACTGTGCCACTCACTTCTGTGAAAAAGAGCATCTTGAGTAGATGAGCAGGTATTTTAAATGGGCTACACACAATAAAGACTGAACAGTGTTTGTGACTGAGGTGAGTACTTACAGTATGGCAAGGTTGCATCCCCCATATATTAATTTCCATTTTGTCTTTCCTCTCTGCCAAGGTTAAAACTATTTTCTAAAAAAAAAATAGCTTGTGGCCTTTAAGATTTGAGATATATTATTTTTATATTTATTTATTTTTACCCCACTGCTGCTCACATATGTCTTCACTTTCAAAACACTGAGCTTGACTTTCTTGACTATTGCTTAACCTTTATGGCCAAACTCTTTTCTGAAATATGTTGCTCATGACAACATCCTTGGTTTAGATATTCTCTTGTGTATTGTGAATTGTGGTGTATTATGTGTTTGTGCTTGATCGTTTTTTAAATGGGTAATGCATCTATTGGGAGTGATAAGTGCTATCAATGTACTGTGCGCCATATAGAAAAGAATTATGAATTCAACTCAACCTCTATTAAACTCAAAATACTCCTTTAATTGCATGTAAGAAACATACAACATTGTAGTAAAGGGATGTCAGCTATTGATAACCGATGCTTTCAATGTTTTCTTGTCCATTCACAAGACATTCAGAACTTTTTACAGCTCCTTTGTAAACGCAAACATTTTCAACCCCTTAAGTTTCACCATAGCCATTACATATTCAAAACAGTAATATCCTATACTAAACCTAAACTAATATTGACAAACTATACATCATTTGAAAGCTTACAATCTTTAGTTTTCATATTTGGTGATTTTTAAAATAATGTCAATTTGCTATAAATTTACTACGGAGCGCGGGAAGTCACCTGTGGGGGAAAAAAAACAATCTGTGGCGACGGTTTTGCAATCCGTCCCCTCAGTTTATAAACTGTACTCACGAATTCTTAAACTGTTCCCTCAGTTTAACAATTCGTGCCCACGGATTAATAAACCGTACCCACGAGTTCCTAATCCGTGCTCTCAGATTTCTAAACCGTGCCTTCAGTTTTTGCAATCTGTAACCACAAATTCATAAACAGTGCCCACGCTTTCGCAATCCGTACTCACGGATTTGTGGCCCCTCCCCCAGTCTGTGCCGCATTCTTCAACCTGGCCTCCTGTTTAGGTGCGGGATGCATTGCATTGTGTTTAAACCTCATTTTTTTAAATGGATCATTTCTTGGATTTTCTAAAAAAAACACATTTAGTATCTTTAAAGTCCATTTTTGGGAGGAAAAAGCTCAGTATAGAATAAGCAAAAATAGACTTCACATATAAAAAAAGAAATATTACACAAACACATTTCCAAAACTGTAAAAGGTTAGGTTACCTTTATAAAAATAAAACATTCATAAATGATTTTATGATAAACATTACTGTCTTCAGTGAACTCATTTATAGTAATCAGTCCGTTACGGAGTCTGGTT
Organism: Tiaroga cobitis; assembly: GCA_030578255.1. NCBI lineage: Eukaryota > Metazoa > Chordata > Actinopteri > Cypriniformes > Leuciscidae > Tiaroga > Tiaroga cobitis. Next base: position 7,738,024 of record CM060608.1, read on the forward strand.
GTGACCTAATGAAAAAGTTTGGTACTGCCCAAACAAAATCTTACTGAAAGCTCATTTTTTGAAATATCAACCTACTATTTGAAACACAACTTGTTCAGAGTTTTGACTTTGATTTTCTTGATTTTCATGCAGTTTTAGAGTCCACCAGGTTTTGAAAAATATATAAAATATGAATAATTACAATTTTACATTCATAAACTCAAACTTCTATAACTTTTTTTCTGTTTCACTTTTCTAATTTATTTAACTTCTACAAAAATCTGCCACATGTCTTAAAAGAAGACCAATCTTACATCTTTATTCCAAAGCATTCTTGAATTACAACCATTTTGTCACAGTTGTGGTGCAGGTTGAAGAATAGTCTGAGTCAAAACCTCCAATACAAATATTTACTGATACTAATAACGTGACCAAGACATAGACAATAACCGACCAAGACTAACTGAACAGCATAGATATAAACACTAGATGTCGCCTTGGGGTTCTAAACATGCGTCAAAACCGCCTCCATCTTGGAACAGGGGTCTTGTCATAGGAAGTAGCTAGGTAACGCTGAATTCATGGATAATGCTGGACTTTTGTGCTGCATATGGATGTTCACACGAACGAAATCTAAAAAACAGACATCAAGGGATTACATTTTACAAGATTGTGAAATTTTGTAAATTTTTTTAAACATCTCTGGACTCAATGATAAATACATGCCTGACCGTTGGAACGAACCAAAACAACTAGAAAATCGCATTCATGACGATTTATGGTGATTTTATTTCCGTTAGAGCATTTCCTACATTGACGCTGATGAGGGGTTCCCCTGTTTCAAGATGATTCGTTCCAATGAACTGCCGTAGCCAGACGACATCTAGTGTTTATATCTATGACTGAACAGAAGGAGACTAAATACAGATGCAAATGAACAACAACGAGGTGAGGACAGGTGACACGGATGATGATGACAAAGAACAGGTGGGTGATAGAGGGAGTGAGTTCAGGTGTGGAGACAAGAAGGATTCTGGGAAGTGTAGTGCAGACAAGGACTGAGAAGTCCAGAAAGAGACTGTGACAGTACGCCCCCCTTCAAAAAGGCGCGACCTCGCGCCATGAAACATCAATAGGGGTGGGAGGGTGGGCGCCCTGGAGGCTGACGAGGATGGAGACTATCTGGCGTAGGAAGCCTCCAGGGCGGAGCAGGATGCGCAGGCGGCCAGGGCGTAGTAGACCCTTCGGGCGGCCATGGCGGGGAAGACTTTTCTGGTGACCTATGCCCCCCCCCCAAAAAAAAATTCTTGGGGAGAGTGACAGAGTCCGAAAAAGCCTCTGGGACAGGCTCTGTGACCGGGACAGGCTGGGCAGACGGGACGTGAACAGTCTCTGGCTGGGCAGGACGGGACGTGGAGCGCAGGCTCTGCAGGGCTGGACGGGACCAGTGGTGAAGGCTCTGTGCTGGACGGGACCAGCGGTGAAGGCTCTGTGCCAGACGGGACCAGCGGTGAAGGCTCGGCAGGGCAGGACAAGAAAAGCGGTGAAGGCTCTGTGCCGGACGAGACCAGCGGTGAAGGCTCTGAGTCGGACGGGACCAGCAGTGAAGACTCGGCAGGGCTGGACGGGACCAGCGGTGAAGGCTATGTGCTGGACGGGACCAGCTGTGAAGGCTCTGTGGGACGAGACTCAGGAAGGGTGCTGATGGGATCTTCTCCTAGACCAGTGGTTCTCAACCTCTCCTGCAGGGACCTCCTGACACACCATGTTTCTGTTTTAACCCTGAAATGGCACACCTGATTCAATTAATTGAAGGCTTAATGAGTAGTTGACTAATTGATTAATTAACTAATTCCTACTTCCTACTCTAATAATGACTCATTAAGCCTTTAATTAATTGAATCAGGTGTGCCATTTCAGGGTTAAAACAGAAACATGGTGTGTCAGGAGGTCCCTGCAGGAGAGGTTGAGAACCACTGTCCTAGACGGTGAAGGGAGAGTTACAGCTCACCAGCACCCACTCCACAAAGGTAGCTAAGTTATCCTGCGAACCTTCTCCGGTTAACTGCTCTCTGCATACGTCGTTCAAGCTCACCTTAAAAAACGTGCAGAGGCAGAGATCCGGGTAGTGTGTTAGATGATCAGTCTCAAGAAAGGTCCGCGTGTGTTCCTCCAAAGTTTGTTTCCCCTGCTCTAAACACAGGAGGAGGACAGCGGGGATATCCATTTTAAAGTGGTCGGTTATTCTGTTACGGTTGCGGTGCGAATTGAAGAAAAGGCTGAGTCAAAACCTCCAATAAAAATATTTACTGATTGATAACTCAAAAACAGGGACAGGCAAGCAAACAGGCAGATGATACACACAACGTGACCGTGACATTCAATAGAAAAGAAAGTTAATATGTTGATTTTAAAAAACATTAAAAGCAGTTAAAAAAATTTGAATGTAAGAACAAAACATCTGTTGAGAAGCAAGTGAGGTTGTATTCAGCTATTGGCCACATTATAAAGGTCCCACATCAGTTAAATGGTGTGAAACTGAGCACAGAAATGTAGCTCTCTCTCAATCGACCTATGAGATTTTTTTTTTTTTTTACTTTGAGTTTAAAATTAGCAAGTGAAGTTGCTAACTGATGGACTGGCAGATCTTCTGAACCACCCATTAGTAAATGAGTCCTATTAAACGGCCTTAATGTAAATGAATGTAAGAGGGGCATCTGAATTATCATGTGTCACAAAACATTTATGGCACTATTTAAAGAGAATTATTTTTTAAAGAGTTTTTTATATATATATATATATATATATAGAAAAATTATGTAGTTAATGACGAAAGAAAATATCATACATATCTTGATTCTTCCCCCCTAAACAATCACAACATTTAATGTTAGGCCTAGATCATATTACATGACCAACTGATTTACTATAATTTCGTTTAAAAGATGCAGATCACACAGAAAACATTTAACCATGTTTTCAGTTTCTGAATTAGAGGTTTTCATTTTTTATCATCTAAGGCCTCCTTATATGTCATTGACTCAGACTAATACATCATGCGTCTGTGTCTAATGGGTATTGCAACACATGCAATTCCATTTAATGTCCACTAATGTGCCCACACATATTCAGCTGATATAAAGATCAGAACAGAGTTTGAACTTGGAAAGGGAAACACAAAAAGGCATTTTATAGACGAGCATCAATTTAATTCAGGTAGTTAAGCCTTCACATGCGGCCCACACAACATTAGAGTGGTGCCTTATTTTGAGCTTCATATTCAATCGGCCAATTCTTCTGAGGATGAGAAGCTAATGGCACCATATTTCACTTCCTCCGAATAGTCAGAAGCACATGGCTCTAAGATAATGAGCAGAACTGTTTCTAATTAGCATGATGCTAAGCCTTATGACTGGTTCTCATCACGAGATTGTGTGGAAGATTGAGTTCAGAACAGAAAGTAATGGGGATACAGTAGCTCGCTCTTCAAGTCAGTTCTCGAGCAATCATAGCCTAAATTTACTTTGATGGAGTTTAGACTGTAATTAAATCGCTAATCATAATTGTTTTCTGGTTCTCCTGCCCTGTTTCGGGGATCTTGGGATATTTATGGGATTGTTGTAATTGCTAAACGCATGCTGCCACTCGAGGAACTGAAAATTAGCCAATTTCGAGGAGCCGTGGTTATTTTTTTTTTCTGATTAGCTGCCAGCTCAAACTGCCCCACAGATTCATGGGGACGGATGACAAATAGATGAAGCGAGGGGTGTTTTTTTCATGAATTTAAGCCAGGTATCTGCTTCCTTCATTCTGTCTCACCCATCAACTCATTTGCATCTTAATTTGGAATTATAAGATGCACAATAATGGAAAATACTGATGCTGCATGGTGATATTTTCCATGCACCCACAATGCACCTGGAGCTGTTTTAATTGAAGGATAGTTAGAGGCAGATAAATAAAATAATGCATATAAATTAATAATAATAATAAAAAATAATAAAAAATAAACTTTTCATGAGCAGAAACAAAAAGCATTCATCAACCATGCACTCACACTAAAGGTCAAAGTCACTGTCATTCAGACGCAGTGAGACTTCCATTAACACACTGACCAGCAAGTCCGGACAAATTAACCATGTGAAATAAGTATTAAGCTCCTTAACAACCTTGCTGCTTTGAGAAACACGTGTAATCATGTAGGTAATTCAGGCTCACAAACAACTGAATTAATGTAGATTTGCAAATAAGTTTGGAGCAAAATGAATAGGTTTGTGTTATCTGTCAGGTGTGCGCTTGGATGTCTTTGCGAGAGAGAGTGCTGGTTTCGACCTGTTTTAATTTAATTTTAAGCAGATTACGGCCTAAGCAGATGCATGCCGAGGGGTGTTCATTAACAAAGGCTGGTTTAGCGCTTGTAACTGAGCCGGTGTCGGTATCAAACTATATGTAAAATAAATAAGCAGAGCAGTTCAACTAATCAAGATGATGAGAATCAAATACTATTACTGGAGACTAGTAAAGAAAAGAAGGGGTGTGTTTGGAATAGAATGCTAATGTTTGGCTGTTTGCAAACTACAGAAAAGGCTTTGTGAACTCTTTGCGGTAACACTTTATATTACGACCCGCAAACAACTGCATAAGTAAACCGAAATTACGGTGTACGTTTCTGTAATTATAGTGTATACTTCCGTGTAGGTATAAGGGAACAATATGTTAAGTTTTGGGTAATAAAGGGATAACAAGCAGATATACGACCTGCAAAGAACTTCGTATATATATATAAATATTTTCATAAACATGGTATGCATCTTTATGCATATATATATATATATATATATATATATATATATATATATATATATATATGCATAAAGATGCATACCATGTTTATGAAAATATTGCCTATTTCAGAAAACTGCCAACAGCAATAGTTATTTTAATTGTCATCAGTCTGACTTCTGAGCAAAAAGCAATAGTCAGATAAAAAGATCACAAATAAACTTGTCATTCAGACCTATTCTATTCATCATGACAGCTCCGCAGATGAGTGAAACAAACACCCTAAAACAACAGAAACTACAGGAAGTCTTCACATGGGTTCATCTAGATTGTTTAAGACATTGCGAGTGATGAGCTGCACTCACATTTTTTATTTCTGCTAAGGGGAAAATCAAACAGAACTTAAGTCAATCATTGTCATTAAGAAAATAGAAAAAAAAAACATCAGCGTGAAATTGGCATGCATACTGTATGTTCCACTCATTTCACATATCACATCTGAATGAACTATTAAATTCCCGCTCTGGGACGGAACAGATCGAATAAACTGGAAATTAACGTAATGTGGTGGGAAGACACTATTAAAGAAGACTAGCAAAATGACTTACATTTTTTTTTTTCTTGGTTGTGTGTGTGTCTTCTTTACGCATGCAAATGAACTGCCAGGTTTAGACATAAACCCACAACATCACATCATAATGTCTCATATTTGACTCTGGTACGAATGTTCTGGGAAATAAGAGAGCTATCTGATCTGTGTAGTAGCTAACATAAAGGCCCAGGAAGCAAAGCATAAAAACAAAACGGCTTTTAGCTAAATGGAGAGTGGAGTAAGATAATCTTGTCTAACCCTTGCATTTAAATTACAAAAACTTTCGTGCAAAACATTCAGGGTGAAAAAGAAACAAAGAAAAAGATCGACACTACAATACGATAACACAAATATTCTAAAATATCACATAGTGTTCAACACTCATTTATCTAAATGGATACCATCAGATATGATTCAGATGGAGACAAGCTCACATGAGAGGTCAAAATGATGAAAATTGATGGATTAATTACAGAATTAAAAACTCACCCACTCGGACATCATCACGTTAACTCATGACAGAAACTAATTGAACTTGAAATGAGTATCTGTCCATGAGCTATTTTTCACCGACCTTTCAGGTCAATTAAATGAAAGCTGTACTTCAGTACCGACACCTTCTGTGTTTACAGTGGATTTGTAGACTAAAGGTCTTAAAAGAGTGTCCATTAATAAAAATGATTAAAAAAAATAGCTAGAAAACTGCTAGTAGAACAAAGCTTTTTTTTTTTAAATGTTATAGTGTTTCTTGTTGATTGTGTAATGTAAATCCTGTACCATGTACATGTATACAAATCAAATAGAAGTGAAATTTGGAGATGGGGCTTCGCCTTATTTGAGAGGTCCATCATGTCACTAAGTACAATAACATTTAATAATATCACAGAAAATAATGTCAATGCAAATTCATCCAGACCAAAAGGCATGAAGTACAGTATTACACAGTCAAATCATGTAATTTTTTTAGATGAACATTAACCCTGAAGTAGCCTACTAAACTAGGCATTTTTCCCAACATGGCAGGGAAAACTGAGCTAATGGGTTACAATGAGCAACAGAACTCGGGCTATAAGCCAGTGATTCAGATTTGTGTCACATCCACTTTGACAACATGAAACTCACAAATTCACCTAAAATCATAGCTTTTAACCAAAATAAAGCAGCCAATGGCACATAAAAACAGGAACTAAGCAACACTGAATGAAGAAAACTAAGCAAGCGAGCAACAACTCTTTATGAACCATTTGTGATTGATTGGACTGACTGACCATCATCATCAATATCATAAGTTGTTAAGCAAGTCTTGGTGTCCAAGAATTATTAGTTTAAAATAGAAATTCATGATGACAAGTGGCCACTTTATTTGGCTATGATTTATGCAATGATTCCCCAGATAGCAAATTGGTATTGGGCCGAATCAGGTTGAATTTCGGCTGCGAGTTTGGCCCACATACCACGTGGAATTACAGCCCAAGGTTCACCCAAAAGCTACTTGGCGAAAGTAAACCAGATCCATGCCAGCAGCAGACCAAAACACACCAACAACTTCTTCCATGTCCCCAGATATTAGCCATAACTGGCCCACAGCAGTGCCAGAATCCCCAGATGTCAGCCAGAAAAGAGCCATATGCCACCACCCTTACCCCAGAACTCACCCACAACTCTACCAATATTATGCCAGAATCCCCAAAACAAAGCCAGAAATAATAATCATAAATCGTGAAAAGTATAATTACAAAAAAAAAAAAACACACACACACAAAAAAAAACAAGAAAATAAAGTACAAAAAAAGGACCCCCCCCCCCCATCCCCCTCAAATCTCAGCCATATAACAGCAAAAATAAAAACAAAGTGAAAGTGTGCCAATAATAAGTACACAATAATGCACAAATATCAGGAACCAAAATAAACGTGTTAAATAAGTGACAATTGAAAATCAAATGTATATTTACAAATATAAGTGTTTTGATGAGGAAACACCTCAAATGTAAGACAACAGGAAACAATAGAATGTGAAATGATGTGTCAGAAACCAATAACACTAGAATAAGACAATACAAAATCCACAAATACATCATAATACAAGAATAAACTAAAAAGAAAATAGGCTAGCTAGTAGTGCTTTATGTTGTAGTGCTTAAAAAGATAAAATAACAGAAACCAATAAAAACAGATTATATATATAAAAAGACAAATTAAATATTATAGTCAAGTCAAGTCATCTTCATTTATATAGCGCTTTTAACAATGGATTGTTTCAAAGCAGCTTTACAGAGATGAACATTTCATTTAAGGTAACAGATTGTTATATGTTATATATATATCTATATATCTATATATCTATCTATATATATATATATATATATATATATATATATATATATATATATATATATATATATATTTATATTAGGCTAATTGTAGTATTTTCCCAACGTATGTCTATACATATTTACACGTCTGTAAATGTGTGTGTATATATATATATATATATATATATATATATATATATATATATATATATATATATATATATATATATATATATATATATATATATATATATATATGAAGACTTCAGATGCAGAAGCCTCCAAGTGCCATCTGAAATAAATTTTCTTCTAAAATGAGCATTTTTATCAAGCTCGTATATTTAAGTCCAGCAATTTCACTTTAATGACAATTAGTAGGTAACTGTCATTGCCATTAAAGTGAAATAACTGAACATAAACATACAAGCTTGATAAAAATTATCATTCTAGAAGAAAATGTCAGATGGCACTTAGAGGCTTTTGCATCTGAACTCTTCATATATTTACAGACGTGTAAATATGTATAGACATACCGTACGTTGGGAAAATACTAAAATTAGCCAACAGCAAAACAATGCAATGTAAAACAAGATGTTAAGGTAGGCTACTTAATAAAAGGGTCATTTTGGTTTTAAATGCACTGTCATTGTATCTCTCATTTGAGAATCGCTTTGGATAAGAACCCTTTGCTAAATAATTAAATGTAGTACATGTAGGCTACACGTACATGTAAATAAATGCCTAGCCCATCTCTAATGCTAACATCTCTAAACCTCGCGAGCTTTGAAGTTGGACGCGCCGAACGCACTGCGCGCAAGAGGTGTATCAGACGCCGGTAGTAAGCAGCGAAAACCCAAACACATCTGCAACGTGTTTGTGGATGTGGATGTGGAAGAACAGACAGGCAAGCGCCATCTGAAAGTGTAGGAGGTAGGAACTGCATCTTAATGCCAGAAAAAGCCGGTCAAGCTCGTGGACACGTGTTGGCGGTTGTGTAATTTGTTTTTGGATCTTTCTGCATTTCTGAGTAACTGCGTTCACACCGGACGCGAATAGCGCGTCAAATTCGCGTCTACCGCGTCTAGTTTGACGCTTAACCACTTTGTGTTAATTCGCGTGTCAAGAGTGAAACTGACGCGCGTAAAAACAAAAGTTGAGCGAAATTTACGCGCGTGAAGCGCGTCGGAATGGAAACCCGTTGCCGGCCATCTTTTTTTTAAGTTTATCGAGCATTCATCGAGGAAGTCACCGCTCTGTATTTGCTCTGGAGAGCAGGACAGCGGCGTGGGGATCATATTTGTGTCCACCGGACCCTTCGGAGGCGAACCGTTTGGCGAGTTTCACATTTGCTCGCTCCAGGAGCTGCGCCTGGATGACGGCCGCTGTCAGCGGTACTTCCGCCTGTCCCGCGCCCAGCTTGATGACTGTTGTCCCGCATCGGAGCGAGGATCACCCTCGCCCTCATCCACCTAATCTGTCATTTATTTTTGTTTTGATGATAAATAGAGCCAGCCTCCAAAAGTTATTAACCTGTCCTATGATTTTTTTCTCTCTTACGTCCAGACACGAACTTATGCACAGATATGTTGGTTGTCTTTACATCATATTTCATATAATCTTGATATGGAATAAATAACATTCAATACAAAATGAACATGTCTCGTATATTGAAATAAAGTTTTAAGTGATAAAATATTTGCTTTGTTGTGCATTAGAACCACGCGCAGGTATTTAGTCATATTACAAAATAATTTATTGAGGCATCCAGACACTTCACCACGTGACAGCAGCAAGCAGCTAAGCTCCTGATTGGTTAACGCGGCACGAATTGACGCCAAAGTTCAGATTTTTCAACTCGGGCGGCAGGCGCGAATTCGCGTCAAACGCGTGAATGCACAAATAGCACTAACTAAATCATACGGGCTTAACGCGCCAGACGCTCAATTCGCGTTCGCGCGAATGAGGCGTATTCGCGTCTACCGCGCCGCGCTCTACGGCTCATTCGCGCCGCAGGAATTTTTTACGCGCGTAACGCGTCTTTGCATTGACTTACGGTAGAGATCCACTTTTGCGACACGACTGTAGCGTGGTGTCGCGACGCATCCCCACATTTGTACTTTGATGGGCGTTCCTTAAGTTTACCGCTATGGGAGTGGTTTTGAGCCAGCGGCCAGTCTAGAACAGAGGACCTGCGAGAGATTTCCCCCCCGTCTACATATGCTCTGCTTCTATTGGATAGTCGCGTTGCGTTCAACGGAATTCATTTGCATAAAGATGGGCATAGGCCAGCTTTTTGACGCGCAGCATTTTTCCAAATGAAGCGCCGCCTTCCGGGGATGCTTTGCGGGCGCGTTAAAGTCGTGTGACGTCACCCATAGGAATAAAGTGGAGCGCGGCACAACAGAAGTGTCGCACGGACAAGTGGATCTCTACCGTTAACATTGAAATTACTCGCGCCTGACGCGCTATTCGCGTCCGGTGTGAACGCACCATAAGCTTGTGCAGGGGCAGAGTGGGACCCAAAAATCTACCGGGAAATTTCGTAGACCACCGGCCCTCGTCGCCGGCAGGGCCGGTTTAAGAGTTCAAAGGCCCCTGGGCACAATGTCTTGTAGGCCCTCTCTTAGGCAGGCCAAATGTATATTTTGTCCAAGGACATTTTAATATGGCATGTACAGTTTTACTGACTTAAAAGGAACTTTGTTGTACTATGCTGGAGTAAAGTTCATAAAAGGTTGTTCTTTCACATAGGAATTTGTAAAACTATGTTGGGTGGACCTCTGTCCCTCTAGGGGGGTTCGGTATGAAGGTATTTTTGGTTACCTTTTTTGAAATAATCCATTAAACCTGCTGAGAAACCATCGCGTGAACTAATGAGCAGTTCTCGCATGCCGGGAAACTCATGAATATTAATGTAGGCTCCGCCCACTGCCTCTTACAGATGCACAACTCACTTTTGCTCCACATGTCACGGTGCACTTGGTGCAAAAGGGAGAGCGCGCGAAACTTGTCAAAGCGAAAAAACAGTGTTTGAGATTCGCAGCAGCAGATTCAAGCAGTTGTAGTTATGTACTTGTGTTTGTGCCAGATAAATATACAAGACATTTGTGAGAAAATATTCTACAATATCTTCTGATGCCGGTGTGTGAATGCGTTTTGCACCATATTCACAGCAGCAACTGTAGCAAAAATGTGAGTGTACGAGTTTCTTAATTTGTGATTTGTAGAATAGGATTTGTGCACCTGCAATGAAGAATTTGAGAAGGTGTAACTGTTGTGTTGTGTTTGTGGAAGATAAAAAAAGTCTACAAGTTTGCAACTCTTAAAACATTTCTCTCTGTGACTTCAATTTTACTGATACACATGTGTGGCTATTCTCTACAACTACAAATTCCACTGTCACAGGCGTTCAGTTGATTTGCACCAAAAATACCTTCATAGTTCGGGGGCATGCTCACCCGCAAGAAAATTTTGTACATTTTAAGGTTAAATGCATCAATCTGGTGCTCTTTGAGAGGTCAAAATTAAGAGCTTCAACCCATGAACTGCTTATTGAACAAAGAAAAAGCATTGATTTGTACCTAGACATTAAAGAGGGCTCAAACATATTTTTAGTTATGAGAGTCTCAGTCTATTACATTATCAATGGTGTTTTAGGATGCCAAACAATTATTATAATAATGTATTAATGATTTATATAATTATTCATATGACGTAAAATCCATATAGCCTATACATGTAGGCTACTGTATAAAATTAAAATAAATATTTCAAAAGTATATTTTAGCCTACATTACACTAGTATAGGAAAATTAAAATACTTTTGTCCTAATTTCTTCAATTGCCAGAAATAAACCCTTGAGCTTTTATTTAGGAGAAAACACCAGATCACCATGCTGATCGCGTGAGCAAAGAGCACACTTTTCTTTCAATCACTCAGCACAGAATGCCTATACTTAATTAAAGTCTTGTGCTGTTTTATGGCACAAAGCCATATCATGGTTTCGATTTTAGTTAGTTGGCAAAATATAACGGTAGAGACCTTTATGGTATAGGCGGTGCATTTTACATCTCATATGAGTTGGGAAAAGGGAGAAGAGAGAGTTCGGCAAAAGGCGGATTCGAACTCGGGTCGAACGCGTCAAAACCTGCTTTCCAGCACTATACGCCCTACGACCTACGCCACCGTGGCATCGTGATATGCGTATTTTTGCTAAAAAGACAGGCACTTAGTGCAATTATAGGCTCCGTTTTCGAAAATGTAAAAAAAAAAATGTTTCAATTGTTAAATAACATGTTTAAAGTGTTTAAATTATTATTTTTTTTACTCTTTTTGTCAGGTGTTACAATCAATTAGTTGATGTATACTGTAGTTGTTACACCTCGTGTGTGCATTATTTTTATAATAATAATAACAAATATTTATAATAATTTAACGGCCAATCATCAATTATTCCTTACTTATATTTTATTATATTATATTATTATTATGCATTATTTTATTTTGATAACACGGCTCTGTGGAATGTATGTTCCTGCACAACCGGAGGCTGCAGTTTCAGGACCCCAGTTCTAGGACCGCAGTTCCAGGACCTTAGTTTTTTTTTGTGACAGCGCCACCTACCGAACTGGATGATATAGTGGCGGCTGCGGTTTCAGGACTGCGGTTCTAGGATCCAGGTGGTTTAGTTTGTACATAGTATCAAGATCCACCTATAATCTTAAGTCTTGTTAGAAAACAAAATAAAATAAATTATTTGAACAAAATACGATTATGGAATAGAAAAGCTCCTGGAGCATGTGGATTAGAGCAAGTAGCATCAAGCTACATGACACAATTTAAAAGATTAATATTACACTTTTAGCTAAAGCTCACTTTAAACCACCATTGAGTATTTGTATCATATTCCGGTCACGGTTTAAAATGGTTTTAAGTCAAAAAAAGATGTTGAAATATGTTATATTTAGCATTATATATGCAGCTAATGGCTACACCTTTATTAGCAATACTGTAAACATTATTCATATAAAAAAATACCCCAAATCGCACGAAAAATCACACAAACCACATATATTCGCAATCGTGCGTTTATTAGCTTATTGTTTCAGGTGAAGCGATGTCTTAGCTTTGTTATCACGGAGGTCAGAATGAGGCAGTGTACACAGGAGCGCGTCATGCAGAAAGACAGGATTATGGTCACGTTGAACCACGTGAGATGATTGACAGCTGTACAGTGAATGAGCAAGCGCTGAGATCATACTGACGCAAATCAGGAAGAAGAGGAGACACAAATCTCTCTGTGTTCGCTGTTTGAGCTTCAGATCGCATAATTCAGTGAAAAATGAATAGAAATGTTATTCTGTATGACAAAATATTTTACAAAAATGTGATGATAAATCATTATTTCTCCAAATATGCCCACCATTGGACTAAAAGCATGGCGGATGCTGTATATTGCATGTATGTGAACACAAATAAACCGGAGAAGTCGACTAACTGCTTTATGAGTGATGATTTCTATTCAAAATAACGAACGTTACAGATTAATAATTTTGCACTCCTGTCATAAATTAAGAAATTAGTCACTGCAAACCAGTTTTATCATAAACAGTGGTCAACTATTGAAGCTGTCTTAAATCTTCTAATGATGCTCAGTTTGTCCAGATCAAATAAGAGAGTGATGTTTTAACGAGTAATGAATGTTGAACAACAATAATCTGGCTCCGTCTGTGATATTTGACGAGAAAGGGGTTAAATGAGTGTTTTTGGTGATCTGGTTCGGTAGGTGGCGCTGTCACAAAAAAAAAAAAAAAAAACTAGGGTCCTGGAACTGTGGTCCTAGAACTGGGGTCCTGAAACTGCAGCCTCCGGTTGTGCAGGAACACCCTTCTCGGAATACTTGATTCTGATTGGTCAATAGCGCCATCCAGTGGTAAGTTATTCCCAGATAACAACCGCTCAAAACAGATAATGCAGGCTCATCCGGGTTACTGAAGTCAGCATTCCTATACGCCTGCTAGGAACGTTTTTTTCTTTGTGGAAGTTAATTTGGTGAGCTAATAGAATATTAAAACTCTGTCAAATCAATATTTTGTATAAGCTACACTTATTTAATTATGCCATCCAGTATCGTGGACTCGCTCTCTCTGTTTCATTCGAACTGCCATTTTGTGACTATTGTTTTGTACACTGTTGGATTATAAGATACAAACAGGTAAGATTGTAAAACAGTTTAATCTGAAATCAATATATCTTATCTCCATAATTATTTATGTGGCGAAATGCTGTGTAATAAGTGGTATGACTGTAAACCGTATCTCTTGAATGTCTGTCAGTTTGAACTTGCCACGCTGCAACTGCTCTCTCTGCGAAGCTTTGCGTTTAAAGAGCTAATCAAATATTTTAACTCGGATCAATATTTCGTGTCTAATTATTTACTTATATGGCAAGTAGCTGTGTAATAAGCGGGATGATGTACATCCAGCAGGTTGTTTTCTCAAAATAAACCCCCTTCAGGCTGTTCAAGACCGAGAGAACAACCGGCTGGATACATTATCCCTTAGATATGATATAATATTATATTATATTGAAATGCTACATGAGTATTAGGGGTGGAACGGTACATGTATTCGTATTGAACCGAAACGGTACGGGCGTCACGGTTCGGTGCACGAATTTACACGGAGAATACACGGTATAAAAATAAATAAAACTCGCGTGCAAATTAATGTAATGCGGAACTACTGTTAGATACGCGGGTTCTTTAGGGACACATAATCTGTACCATCGGCTTAGCTCTGAACGCGCGTTCACTTCATACGCGCGCCCTATTCGCTTTGGACTAGCGTCGAACTAGACGCGAATTTGACGCTCTATTCGCGTTTGGTGTGACCGCATATGAACAGGCTTCGATGTCAAGATTGCAATGCTGGAGTGTGTGTGTGCGCTAGAGAGAGAGAGAGAGAGGCGCGAGCGCGATCGAACAGTGGAAACATGAAAAACATACTCCGTCATTTTGTTCATACAGATCATTAAACCTGCAAAGTGTTTACTTATATTTGTGTACACTCGCAATAAAACAGAACATTGTGCTTTTGTCACACTGTAAACTCTTGTCAAAGTGTAAGCTACTACAACTGTCACCCAACCAAAATCACACACACACACACTCACACACACACACACACACACACACTGTTTTAAAAGCAAAACATATTTATCCAACTCCATTTAAAATCAGTCTGTGGGTCCCATCTTTTGGACATTCATCAAATTGCATTGGTTTTCATTTCTTGTCCTCGGAGCAAATCTTACACATTCTACATTGATTAAAAAAGTAGTATTATTTTATACAGAAATCAATTATTTATAATTCAGATAAGAATAATGTTACATTGTTAATTAATAATGTTAATTAAAATTAAGGAAAACAAATATATTGATCTGACATACAGCAAAATAATTTAAAATTAATTCAGGTACAATTACCAAACATATCGCAAGGTCTTTTTGTCTTTTTATTAATTTAATTAATAAACTAATTATATAAAACTATTGTCAGTGCACTACAAACAAACTGGTTCTATGCCTTTATTAATAAAACTTATTTAAAAAATACAATGCCTTCTGCATTTTTATTTTGCTTTTTCCCTCCATTGTACCAAAATAGTCCCGAACCGTGATGTCTGAACCGAGGTATGAACCGAACCGTGACTTCTGTGTACCGTTCCACCCCTAATGAGTATGATACGAGTACATTAATGTGTCTTTTAGCATTTTGTTCTCAATAGGCTATGTTTGTTCCAGTAAGCTGTGGACTTTGTATTACAACGATTAATCACTTTGAAGTATATTTTTCAAGTCATTTTGGGCAACTAGCTTAAAGTTTACTTTAATTAATTAGTTTAAATTTGACTATCCTCTTTGTTGCTTCTGATTTGTTGATTCGATCATGATCTCTGTTAATCAGAGGAGATCAGTAAAGTGAAACTGCAGCATGATGTGGGTTCAGTAAAGGACTTTTCTTTGTGACATCTGCCACTTTCGTCCATGTGGATTTGCGAAATACATTTATATTTCTCTCATGTCCCTCCAGAGCTCTGATTACATGGTCCAGCTCCTCATTACCGGCTCCTCGTTGTAAATCATTGAGTCTGGAGAACGCCCTGCAAACGAAACCAGAGATTAGGTCAGATCACACGCTGTGGCTGAAGTTCTCTCGTATCGTAGCTTAATTGCCAGCCTGCCCACTCGCCCTGCTCTGAATAGATAATAGTATGCTAATAGAGTGTATGTCGTGCCCAGGTTTGGCCCCTTCAGACCCACGAGGCATTGCAGTAGCACTTTCTGATGCGGTAGTAAGGGCAGTGTGTCAGTTCGGGTCAGGATACATGAGTCATGATGTCCCTGGTGAGGGACTTTATATTGCCACTCTTGTTTTCTAAGACCAGATTCATGCTAGTCCAAGGCCAGCTGATTTGTTCATGTTACTGCTGGTTTAGTATTGGTCGGTTACACTTTATTTTGATAGTCCACTTTAAACTTTCTGCTAACTATAATTAACTTTGCAAATGTATGTAAACTGACTCTCATTAATTTGCAACTAATTCTTATTAGAGTATTAGTAGACCGCAAGGTTAGGGTTTTGGGATAGTAGAATATGTTTTTGACACAGTTTGCAAAGTAACTTACTACTAGTCAGTAAAATGCCTGTAGGGAGACCAGCAAAATAGTGTTAGCAGATATTAATCAGACAGTTTACTAATGGGCGTTTACACGGCACCATTTTCAACTAAAAACAGAAAAGTTTTTAATAAAAGTTGATTGATCATGATGAAATTTGGACTTCCTTTGTATCTCTGAAACGTGGTTGCAACAATCATCATCAAACAGTTTTTATGCGTTTTGACCATTCATTTACACAACTACTTAGTTTTTAGCTATCTGAATCAGCAGAAAATGACATTTGATATTTTGAAAATAGGTTTCACAAGTGGACTTTAAAAAAAAAATTATACCCTATGTCCCTCTGTAAAAAAAAAACTCGAATTTGTGAAAACTGTGACAGTCTAGGCATGCGTGAGGACTTGACTCCCACTGACTCCTGAGTCATTCATTGCAATAAACCAACCTCATCGTCCATCCAGACAAAATTGCTCATTTTGACAATGTTATCGTCTGTATGTGAAAATTGTCAAAACTCAAAGGAAAAACGGTTCTGTTTTTTAGTACACTGTTGTCGTGTAAACGTACCCTTATACGCTATGCCTGATAGTTGACGTGTAGTTGAAAAGTTAATTATAGTAAGTAATGTCTAAAGTAAACTTCAGAGATGTGCAGGTGTTTATGAATCATTTTAGGTTCATAGTCTATTGAATGCATGAAATTAATGGATAGATTTAATTGTATTTACCAAAATCAATGAGAATATTTAATGTTCAACGCTATCACATCAATTTGCCAATTTAACAGTTTTATTCACTGTGTGATTTTTGGTGCTGTATTCAGCATTCATAAGTTTATCTAACACCGTGTCCCTACCAGACGCGATGCGATAAGATTCCAGCAACAAATAATTTGTCTAGACGCGACTGCCAGATGTGTCGAAATCAATCAAAACCCACAGCCAATCAGAACAGCGTGTGGGCGGAGTCTTGCGGAAAGTGCACAGCACCAGAGTAATCTTGACGGCACTTGCAAGAAAATGGATAGGCCTAGGCTACATAATCAAATTCACAAATATTACACCATTTAAACATTATTAAAAATACATAGGCTACTGAGTTACTAAAACAATATTTGTCAAAGAATACACTAGTTTGTTCACAGTTTGAACGTTCTTGTTTCCATTTGTTTAATTTCAAGATCTGAGGTGAATCCATTGTTGCTTTTACAGCTACAAAGCTGGGGGAGCACTAAAATATATTGAAAGTCACATTACACGCTTTTAACAGTAAATAAAGCACATACACAGTGCCTGAGATTATCATTGCCACACTTTTTGTTTGTTGTTCCAGCCGTGACGCGGAAAAATAGAAACCGTTTCTAAAATAGAATCGTCGCATGTCGCCGCGTCGCAGCTGGTTAGGACAAAAATTCTGATTAACATGCGGGAAAGATACATTTTATCACGCGTCACGTCTGGTTAGGACACGGTGTTAGCCTAAACTAAAATTTTGTCATTCAATAATTTCTTTATTTAGTTTTGGTTCAATTAAATAAGGATT
Organism: Tiaroga cobitis; assembly: GCA_030578255.1. Classification (NCBI taxonomy): domain Eukaryota; kingdom Metazoa; phylum Chordata; class Actinopteri; order Cypriniformes; family Leuciscidae; genus Tiaroga; species Tiaroga cobitis. The sequence goes on from CM060608.1 coordinate 7,755,917, forward strand.
AAAATGGATTTAAGGTAATAAATAAGAATGGTAAAAGGTAGTCTAATTGTAGTTATGAATTAGCTAATCAATTTAAACTATTTGCGAATGTTTTATTTTAAAATGTGCACACATTCACTCTTACTTGTATGGCTAATATGTCGAAACTTTTCTTGTCTCGTCACATTCATTTATGGATTACATGAATCATGATCACATATTTCCAATTAAAAGCGATGACATTTCATAAGTGGAGTAGTTTGCATCACTAGTCTATTACTGTCGGTCGCTGAACATTGTCTACTTGAATCTAACATCTTTCCACAAACTCTCGTTGCGTTGTGACAGACCCACCTTCTCTGATTTGATTGGTCATCTCGAGCGCTGTTAGACCGTTGGGTCAGAGGAGCATAAAAAATGTAGCTACTTACATTTTTTTTTAATCATCCTAACAAAAAAACGCTTTACTCATTCTACACTAAAATGAGATACGGCAAATAAAATGAGAAAATATGAGTTATATTATTTATTAATTTATTTTGTATTCATAGCTCAGACAAAATCATTGGCTGTGGTCACCCCCCTTTTATTTTATTTTAGATCAATACAATTATTCACTGTCTTTTTTTGCAGAAGAAAACTCTGTATTAAGGCTGGGAAAAGTCATCCACAGATATATTTTCAGTGCTTATTTTAAAATCACAGCGTTTTTTTTATATCTCTCTCTTCATTTTATGCTAAGCAAGCCATTATCTATAAAACTAAGCATCTTACATTGTAGTTATCACGAGTTGTTACACAGCCTTTTAAAGGCAACAGATGTTTCATGGAATTTTTTAGACACTTCACATTTATCAAATACTTACTACCGTCAGCCATAAGTGATTTCCACATAGTTTATTTAAAAAAAAAAAATATATATATATATTTGCCCTTTGCAAGTTACAGTCCTCTCTGAGCTTTACCAACACTGAGCCGTGGACCTTCAGAACGTAGTGAACAATCATGATTTGAAATCATTTCTATACAACCTGATCAGTTTTGTTCTTGTTGATGGATCACTTTTATGAGTCTCATATTAAGTATGTGACATCTGACAGCATTTGAGTCATAAATGTGGCATCTTGGGGGTTTTATGGCAGTGTTTGCAGGCTGACTGGCAAAAGCAGCAGTGTCCGACAGCACACTTTCTAATGGCCTCATTGTAAGTGCTGGCACAGGGAGCAGTGTGTGTCCAGAGGAGTGTGGAGTATCGATCCGGTTAAATCTGCGGGATTGTATAGTTGCCTCTGAATTGTTTTTATTTGTTTTATCAAGTATTTAAGTTAGGTAACACTTTATTTTAGGGTCCAATTCTCACTATTAACTAGTTCCTTATTAGCATGCATATGACTAGGATATTGGCTGTTTTTAGTACTTAAAAAGCACATATTAATGGGGCATTCTGTGTCAACTCAACCAGCGGTCCCCAGGATTTTTTATTTATTTATTTTTATCTTTTTTTTTTCTGTAGAAATACAAACATGCATAGTGATGAAAGCCAAAACATGAAATGTCACATATTTACTGCTTAATCCACTGTTTTCTAGAGGGTGGCTAAAATGACAATTTTCACCTGAGATTTGGAGCCAAACTAGTAAAAATGACTTCAGAAAGATTATTTTTAAGAAAACATTTTTTTTTTTTTTTTTTTTTACACAGAGATTAGTATAGGTCTATTAGTAAAATCTGTTTACTTTAGCAATCTTTGTTTCATTAAATGCTAATGGTGATCATTCAAAAATGAGAAAAAAGCACTTGTGTTTTTTGCCTCAAGTTTGCATGCCTGTAACTCAAGAAGTATTAAAGGTATCTTGATATCCTTTTAGATTCGGATTCTTACCAAACCTTCCTTTTGGTATCTTCCTTTTAAAGGCCCTCAATGGTTCAATCGCAGAGATATATATGCGGCTCCATGAGTAAAGTGCACACATTTTCAGTGGTCAAAAAACACATTTCGGTCACTTTGTATACAGCTGATACTTTTACTTTTTTTAAAGAGGAATACCTAAAGAACAAATAATGTTAACTAGAAATGTATAATATTTTTTTCTATTAGCTAAATTGCATAGAACATATGTGCATAGATTGTGGGAGAGTCACAAACAGACGCATGTATGACGCAATAAACTATTATTACTAAAGCAGGCGTCACAGCTGCGGCGTTCGGCGCAGGGAAGTATTATAATATAATTATATTATAAGTATTATTTCCTTTATTAAAAGCGTTTGGTAAACCGTCTGTCTGTTGATGATGTGTGCAATGTGCATGTGGGTGGATATTTTGAGTCTTCTACACCCCTTGCTGAACTGATATTGATTCAAGAGGAAAACATGTAGACTGATGGATTCCTGCCCAATATGGTTTTTTTTTCAAACCATTATTATCATACCGAGTACTAAAGCGCTATCTTAGTTTAAAAAGGCCAGAGGAGTGTTTTATAGAATTAGTACTAGTGAAATAATAGTCTATCATGGATTGTGGCATGGAATACCCATTTGTCATGATCCAATCAATTCCCAAATGTGTAAAATCTGGCCCTACATTTTTAAAAAAATTTTATTATTGAATATCCTGTTTCACTTGAAAATGTGTCGTTATGGAAGTAAAATAGGGTTTGAATGCTATTTCATGTTCACTTTAAGCTAAGTGTTCGGATTGGCCTTTGCAAAGGTATGGTACTTGTCTTTAAAACTGCAACGGAAGTCCCACAACGATGTCCTCTCGGGTCTCATTGAGATCTGCTTCAGAGTACTCTGACAACTCAACCCAAATGTCTGATTCCTCTTTGACAAAGGTAAAAAAAAAAAAAAAAAAAAAAAAAACTGTGTGTGTAAGATGAGACAAAGATATGAGTGAAGAGGGAAACAAACTTGTCTGAAGGTTTGGTCTAAAGGGACAAAATGGAAAAGGGGAAGGAGAGAGTCTTATCTTTTCCATTCAACAATACAGACACAAGAGATTTGCTGTTGTCTTTCTGCATTGTCGGTCGAATAAAGTGCTGTTGATCTTTAGGGATCTCCTGACATTAAACAAGCCATTTAATGAACCTGGCGTCAGTGTTATAATGCTGCTGTCGGATGGATAAAACCATCATTAGTTCTCTCACTGATATATCTCCCACAAGCCATATCATGCTTTTTGTGGTTTGACCTCTGCTCCTCTCTTTATCTCAATTGCAGTCTTTCTCTTGTTATTTTCTTCTGAGACCTTAAGGTATTCATTCATTATATATATGTATGTATGTATGTATGTATGTATTGTATAATGTATATGTTAAATTTACTGCCTATATTTTATACCTTACAACGATATTTGGGCAAATTATTATCTTCTAAATGTTGATTGAAAAGGTTGCATTTCTTGCCAAGGTTTTTCTCTGTCTCTCTAATTCATTATTTTTTCTCATGATTTTAGTTTGATTTGTTTAATCAGTCAGGCATTAAATTGACAAACTAACCTGATGTGTTTTCTGTCACAGACTAAATTGAGGCATTGTCCTTTTGGTCGGTTCGGCTCCTCATTAGGGATAGACCTCCTACGGCAAAACTTCTACCGCTTACTTTGATTTAGAAATTAGAGTAATCTACTGTGAACCATTAATGTTAATACATTAATCAAAGTTCAATCAAAGTAATCTTAATCTACAAGAAAAATCAAATAATTAGTGCTGATTATTATGGCTAATATATAAATAAACTGAAATGAAATAAAATCTAACCTTGAATCTACACTGCCGTTCGAAGGTTAAAGGTTGGCAAGCTTTTTGAAAGAATTCCCATTTACTCACCAAGGCTGCATTTATTTGATACAAAAATACAGTTAATATTGCAAAATATAATTAAAAATGTAATTGTAAATGTTCATTCCTGTAATTCAAAGCTGAATTATCAGCATCATTACTCCAGTCTTCAGTGTCACATGATTCTTCATTAGTCATTGTTATAAAATGCTGATTTGGTGCTCAAGAAACATTTCTTATTATCAGTGTTGAAAACATTGTAGTGTTTAATATTTTTGTGGATTTTCAGGATTCTTTGAATAGAAAGAAGAGCATTTTTTTAGATTTAAATTGTTACATATTAAAGTCTTTTATACTGTGACTTTTTTGATACATTTAATGTGTTTTGCCGAATACAAGTACTAATAAAAAAAACAAACAAAAAAAAACACTTACCGATCCTAAACTTTTCAACGGTAGTGCACATGCAATATGTACTGCACCGTTTGGTGAATGATACCTCAAATCATGCAGCTTGTTGAAGAGAGGTGTGTGATTACTTTTCTAAACCATTAGAATTTCAATTTTCACTTGGCCAACAATACATAGATGCAAAAATCCCATGGATCCCATAAATGAGCACATCTAGGGACCAGAATACCTTAGAGACTTGGAAGTGGGCTTCTTTGATTTGGGCCAGTAAGCAACCCAGAACACTTAAGCTTTAGATAATGTAAAAATACTAGCTTTCTGTATGAGGTTTCTCAGTCTGTGGCAATTAAGTATTAGGGCTGCACGATTAATCGCAATTTCATTGTAATCGCACTTTAAACCGATTTGGCTTATCGCAATTTTGAAATCGCAAAGGCTGCGATTGTTTTTTATGCGCAGATTGTCATTGATGAACGGCTCTTAAATGCTGCTCCATCTGAAAGCACTGTGAGTTTGAGTCACTTATAGTGTGCATTTGAAAAAGCAACACACGTCAAACATCTTTTTAAACATGAGAATCATTTATGGACATCCTGTCCAACAAAAGACAACATTTAATAACATGCTTTACTCCAAACTCACTTCATGACGACAGTTGAGCATCCTTCTGTGAGATGATGTGGCTTCTTACACAGAATAAGGCAGTCGTGTATTTATAAGTCATATTTAATCAACAATCAAAGTGTTTAAATCTTCTGTTTATTCAGCTACAGCGATGATGCCCGATAGGGATTTCCTTGAATGATCATAGACAGTAAAAGAAATGGACACAGCGACCCCATAGATTTCAACGGAGAAAAGTGAAGCCAATTAGAAGCACTCACTTTCTGATGGCTGAGCGCACTGCGCAGACTCAAACTGAGCTTGACGACGTAGATGTGACGTGAGGAACCTGTACGTCTTCTAGTAGCGGTTCCAAGAGGAATCTGAATCATTCCCTTCTGAATCTTGCAGAGACTGAGTAGGAACTGTCCATGAGCTAGCAGCAGGAGCAACTTTATGACTCTCTATGGGCTTCTCTCTTGACTTTATCGGACGTTATGCCTTCATGTCCCCCCGATTGCCCGCAAGCTTCTCCTCCTGTCTATACGGTAATTTCTCTACTGTGCGACAGAGAGTCACATGGTTATGACGCTAAATTGTGGTTAGCCTATGTTTACAAAAACGGCTTCTACGGGGCGATAATGTAAGATACAATGTAATGGAGCATTTTATACATTGTCGTGTTTGTTTAGAAATAAATAATGGACAAATGGAGTCTTTGGACGCCTCAGATGTAAAGTTATTCGCTGTCAAAGTGACGGCAAAATGAATGGGAGTCAATGGAATGCTAACGGCAGGTGATGGTCTGCTACAATGGCGCCCGGCTGATAGATTACACCCTTGGGAATGATGTGTGTTATTGTACTTCTGCGGCGGGGCATATTTGGCAGTCTGCGTGAGAGCGCCCTCTGGCGTTCAGATGAAGCAGCATTTACTACCGATCAGCCGCACTACACTAACAAGCTGCACATAGACAAATCACAAATCGCGTTGCGGGTTCATTGCAATTAATCGTGCAGCCCTATTAAGTATTCAACATTTTACATGCTAGTCAAGATAGACACTTCATTTTCAGACACTGATTTTAGTGTTTGTATTTGAGATGAGTAGGGTCTCCTTATTTCATCAAAGAAGTAAAAATTCTCACCACTGTAACGAGACTGTAAAATGTTGTTTTAAGGAAACAAACACTTTTACAAATTAATTTAATACATCATCAACAACAGTCCCAATGTGCCAACACTGAAGCTGTCCTGTCACTTTTGAAGAGTATGTATGGTGCATTTTCTACTTAAGGAAATAAGTTCTTCTCAATAACGTAGACGCTCAGTCTTCTTGGTCAATCTGTCTAGTTCAGGCAGGTCATATTAATCAAGCAGGATTTACCCACTATCACAACAAGCAATCAGGGTGTCTAATTTTAGAATTTTTTCTAATTTTCTATTTTTTTTTGCACTTGGAGCTGAGTAATCTGGAGAGGGTTGAAGGGGTTGTTGGGTGTCTCATCATACTGAATGAGTCATAGAGAGCATTTTGATTGTCTGAGCTTTACTTTCCATCTGGAGTAAGCTGAAACCGAGGTGTCATTAATAGCTGTCTGACTGTCTCTGCTGGCTCACTTGTGTAGCCATGTAATGTCACAACAATACGCTGTTTTGTAACAGGGGAGATCCAACCTTTATCCAACCAAAAATATACTGTTGTGACATCATCATGCTTTGGTTATTCCTGATGTTCTGTTACGAATGACTTTGCAGTTTTTGTAGTTGGGGTCCTGGATACTCCAAAGAGATATCCATATAATTAATAATGCAAATTTTGAAATGAATTTAATTTTACATTCATATTATTTCAGTAAGTTAATTTAACCTAATTAAAAACTCAGTAGACTGAGTCTGACATGGAATCTGTAACCGTTTTTTATTCATTGTATTCATTTTATGCATTGTAGTAATTTTGCTTGTGTTTGAGGTCACTTTGAGAATCTTATGTAGAAATAATTTGATTTATTACATTTTTTATTGTTATTTTTGTTATATGGAGGGCAGTTTAGGTACAGTGCTTAGCATAAGTGAACACACCCATGCTAAAGTTCACTAAAAAGAGGAATAAAAAATCATCTTTTGGAAATTGATCTTAATGCCTTGATTAAAAAAAATGACCCCATGCCAACATACCTAGAGATTGGCATGGGGTACTTTCCATAAGATCATATCTCAAAACAAATCAAACCAGCTATTAGGCTAACTGAAATAAAACCATGCCAATCTGTAGGTATGGTGAAGGGTATGTGATGATGTGGGGCTATTTTAATTCCAAAGGCCAAGGGGACTTTATCAGGATGCATAGTATCCTGGATAGGGTGACCATATTTTGATTACCAAAAACGTCTCGGTTACGGATGTAACCCTCGTTCCCTGAGTAGGGAACGGAGACGTTCCGTCGGATGACGACGAATGGGGGTTTCGCTTAGAAAGCCAATCGACTTCGAGTACTACAAAACGAGCCAATGGCAAAGAAATGCCATGGGTCTGCGGAATTTGCATAGCGTAACTCCGCCTCACCTCGTGGGTATTTAAGGAGCACGCTCATAGCAAATAGGCATGTTTTTCTCGCTGAGGAGCCAAGACTGAGCTCAGGCGATCCCCGCGGCACAGCGGAAAGTGGCAGGAAGACGGAACGTCTCCGTTCCCTACTCGGGGAACGAGGGTTACATCCGTAACCGAGACGTTCCCTTTCGTTGTCACTCCGAGTTCCGTCGGATGACGACGAATGGGGATACCAGTCTAATCACGCCACCTTCTCAGCTGTCTTCCAGTGCCCTGCGTAATCTGAGATCCCTGTCGTGAGATAGCACGGACGAAGGACTCCTATTAGCACAGGAATACCAAGGTACACTGGGGAGCATATCCCAAGGTCTTTAAGGGAAATATGCAATTACTGCCAACCCAGAGGGGGGGACTTAGAGAATACACATATGACCCGAGGGATGCATATGGGGAATCACTGGGGTGTCCAGCCGCAGGTGGAATATTTCAACCCCAGGGGTGGCAAGGTGGCTTGCCAAGGGAAAGACACATGCTCCAAGAGGCTTACAGTGGAAATACACATGTGGGGGTAGCTCAGAGGAGGTATCATGCACACGGGAGGCACCTAGCCGACGCGCAGGCAAAAGACACTGGCGCCAGCATCAGGAGTGCTGGAGGAACTCAGGGCTTTCGGGGAAGCTCACCTGAGGAGAATATCGCACGTATCCAGTCCGTGGAGTGGAATGGCGAGCAAGCGAAGACACCTAACGGGTCCCATGTTAGCTTGAAAAAGACAGTACATGGGAGGAGACTGGCTCCACTCGGAGATTGTAAAATCTGGCGAATGTGTTAGGTGTCGCCCAGCCTGCAGCTCTGCAGATGTCTGTTAGCGAGGCGCCATGCGCTAAAGCCCAAGAGGATGCCACACTCCGGGTGGAGTGGGCGGTCACACCAAGGGGGCACGGTCGACCTTGCTGCTGGTATGCCAAAGCAATGGCGTCCACTATCCAGTGAGACAACCTTTGTTTGGAGAGAGCCTTTCCCTTCAGCTTCCCACCATAACAGACAAGAGCTGGTCTGAGGTCCTGAAACACTGCGTTCTGTCTACATAGATGCGGAGAGCACGTACTGGACAGAGCAGTGCCAAGGCTGGGTCTGCCTCCTCCGGGGGCAGCGCTTGCAGGTTCACCACCTGGTCCCGAAAGGAAGTGGTAGGAACCTTGGGCACATATCCAGGCCGGGGTCTCAGGATCACGTGAGAGTCACCCGGCCCGAATTCCAAGCACGCTTCGTCAACGGAGAATGCGTGCAGGTCCCCTACCCTCTTGATGGAGGCCAACGCAGTCAGGAGCGCTGTCTTCATTGACAGGAAGTTAAGCTCGACTGACTGCAAAGGCTCAAAGGGAGCGCTGCGCAGGGCAGTTAAGACCACTGCGAGGTCCCAAGAGGGTACGAGAGGAGAACGAGGAGGATTCAGTCTCCTCGCTCCCCTCAGGAACCTGATGATCAGGTCATGCTTCCCCACGGACTTACCTTCTATCGGGTCATGATGTGCGGCAATAGCGGCGACATAGACCTTGAGGGTGGAGGGAGACAGCCTTCGCTCCAACACCTCTTGAAGAAAGGAAAGCAGGACACTGACCGGACATCTCCGGGGGTCTTCTCGGTGAGAAGAGCATCAGTTGACGAAGAGGTTCCACTTCAACGCATAGACGTGTCTCGTGGACGACGCTCTAGCGGAAGTGATGGTAGCCACCACCGCTGGTGGTAGGGTACTCAAACCTGCCTCGTCCCGTCCAGGAGCTACACGTGGAGGTTCCAAAGATTGGGACGAGGGTGCCATAGGGTGCCCCGTCCCTGAGAAAGGAGGTCCTTCCTCAGAGGAATCGGCCAAGGAGGTGCTGTCGCGAGGAGTACAAGTTCGGGGAACCAGGTCCTGGCGGGCCAGTACGGCGCGACCAAAATGACCTGCTCCTCGTCCTCCCTGACCTTGCGCAGGGTCTGCGCGAGAAGGCTCACTGGGGGAAACGCATATTTGCGGCCCTGCGGCCAGCTGTGTGCCAGAGCATCCGTGCCGAGCGTGCCCTCGGTCAGGGAATAATACAGGGCGCAATGGGTCGAGTCGTGAGAGGCAAACAGATCTATCTGTGCGTCCCCGAACTGGTCCCAAATCAGCTGGACCGACTGGGGATGGAGTCGCCATTCTCCAGGGAGGGGCTGAAACCGTGAGAGCTCGTCGGCTGCACAGTTCAGGGCTCTGGGGATATAAATGGCACGAAGCAACCTCAGATGCTTCTGACTCCATAAGAGGAGGTGGCGGGCGAGTTGCGACATACGGCGGGAGCGCAGACCACCTTGACGGTTGATGTACGCTACGGTCGCGGTATTGTCTGAACGGACTAGTACATGCTGACCCCTGAGCACGGCTCGGAAGCGGCGCAAGGCGAGCTGTACAGCCAGCAACTCGAGGCAATTGATGTGCCATAAGCGGTGGGGTCCTGTCCAGGAGCCCGCGGCAGCACGTCCATTGCACATGGCACCCCAGCCCATGGTAGAGGCATCTGTCGTTACGACAATATGCCGGGAAGCTCGTTCCAGGGGCACTCCAGCCCGTAGAAAACTGAGGTTCGACCACGGGGTGAAGGTCTGACGGCAGGTCGGAGTAACTGGTACTCGGAGAGTGCCGTGTTGCCATGCCCACCTCGGGACTCGGTCGCGAAGCCAAAGCTGAAGCGGTCTCATATGGAGTAATCCGAGCGGCGTTGCCACGGCTGCGGATGCCATATGCCCCAGGAGCCTCTGAAAAAGTTTCAGTGGAACCGCACTCTTGCCCTCGAACTGTGTCAGGCAAGTCAGCAGTGACTGCGCGCGCTCGCTCGTAAGCTGCGCGGACATGGCGACCGAGTCGATCTCCATACCGAGAAAAGAGATCCTCTGCACGGGGCAAAGTTTGCTCTTCTCCCAGTTGACCCGAAGGCCCAGACGGGCTACATGGCGGAGCACCAAATCCCTGTGTTCGCAAAGCTGATCTCGAGAGTGAGCTAGGATTAGCCAGTCGTCGAGGTAGTTCTGAATGCGAACCCCGTGTTCCCGGAGGGGAACAAGGGCTGCCTCGACGACCTTCGTAAAGACGCGAGGAGACAGGGCTAGCCCGAATGGGAGAACTGCGTACTGATATGCCTTCCCCTCGAAAGCAAACCGCAGGAACGGTCTGTGTCGAGGGAGGATGGAGACATGAAAGTAGGCGTCCTTCAGGTCGATCGCTGCAAACCAATCCTGGTGCCGCACACATTCAAAAACGCGTTTGGCGGTGAGCATCTTGAACGGCAGCCTGTGAAGAGAGCGGTTCAGAACGCGCAGGTCCAGGATTGGCCGTAACCCACCGGTTTTCTTCGGGACAATGAAATACGGGCTGTAGAAGCCGGTCTTCATTTCGGCTGGAGGGACAGTCTCGATCGCACCCTTCGCCAGCAAGGTTGCAACCTCCGCTCTCATGATAGGGGCATTGCCACCGACCATAGTGGAGCGGACTCCCCTGAAGCGGGGAGGAGACCGCGCGAACTGAATCGCGTAGCCGAGCCTGATCGTTCGTGCGACCCAGCGGGACAGGTTGGGAAGCTCTAGCCAGGCTCCCAACGACTGAACCAGCAGGGTCATGCGAACTACAGACTTCCCGTCGGTGGGGCAGCGAGGCGGTATGGCTGACCCAGACGTGGACGGCATAGCGGCCCGGTGTGGGGGTGCAGCCATGGACCGCGTCCTGACAGAGCAGACCAGGGAAGGACGAACGTTCCACGGGGGTCTGCTCTGCCAGGGGTCTGGCGTCAGAGGAGGATGAGAGTGGTACGGTCCGGGGACGGCGCGCACTGTCATCCGGCTCTGGGACAGAGGAGGACGAGGGGTGCGCGGCCTGGGGGCGGCGCACCGTGTCGTCCGAGAACTCTGTGTGCTCAGAAACGGGAGAGTCAGTTCTTTCTGAATAAGGATTCTTCCCCGGCCCTCCACCAGGGAAAGGAGTGGCCCTGCTACCAGCTCCTGGAAAGAACCGAGTCCCATCTCTGAGGAGCCCATCTCAAGAGTGCCGCTTAACCCGGCGTATAGCGGGGGGCGGGGCTGGAGAGGGCTGTGGCGTCCCCCTGCGGCTTCCAGAGCCAGCCCGGGTGAACGGGCGGGGTGGGAGCCGCAGGAGGGCGCCTTCGGCGGTGGGCAGACTGAGGGATCAGCTCGGACGGCAGGGCCGTCGGGGCAGAATAAGCCTCAGTCTGCTCGTGGGCGGTTGAGAACTGTTGGGCAAAGCCCTCAACCGCACCGCCGAAGAGGCCGACCTGGGATATGGGGGTGTCAAGCAGATGGGTCCGCCTGACATCCTGCACATCGGACAGGTTCAGCCACAGAATGGTGTACATCACCTGACCCAGGGAACGTACGGCCACTTTCGTCGCTCGGAGAGCAAGGTCAGTGGCGGCGCGCAGCTCATTGAAGAGCCCTGGGTCAGTCCCGCCCTCGTGCATGTCCGTGAGCATCTGGGTCTGGTAGACCAGCAGAATGGCCATGGCATGCAGTGAGGCGGCTGCCTGTCCTGTAGCGCTATAGGAATTCGCCACAAGTGTAGACGAAAAACTACAGGCTTAGGACGGGTGCTTAGGATCGCGCCGAGAGGAAGCACTCTGAGGACACAGTAGCATCGCAACAGAGCGTTCAACCGGGGGACCCCAGTGTACCCCTGGGCAGCGGCCCCGTCGAGGGAAGGAAGGGCGAAGGAGATCAACGAGGGATCGCTGGAAGACATGGGGGTCTTCAAGGATTTCGAGATCTCCTAATGCACATCCGGGAAAAAAGGTATTGGAGTGGACGCTGACAGGAGTCAGCGGCCACACCCAAAAACCAATCGCCCGGGAAAGCATGGCCGTCATCTCAGGATCTGACTCGACAAATGCCATATGCACACCCGAAAGTGGCAGCACTGTCAAATCTTCACTTCCTGAAAATTCTGGCCCACCCTGTGATGCTGCGATGGACAACAGATCCGATTCTGGAGCGTCAAGGGAAACCCGCGGGGCATCCGAAAATAGACCCGGGGAATCCCCTGAACACTCGCGGGTTGCGTCACTGAAGAGGGGGGCGTGGTCCACGGACAAAGAGTCGGCGGATTTGTTCCACACACACACCCTCAGGTCACCCTGGCCACCAGCCGAAGTAGCACCTCACGTGGAGAGTGTTAGATCGGGGTGTGGATGAGGGGACTCTCTCTCTAACGAGATCATTAAGTCTCGACCGTAATGACGCGATGATCACGTTCCCGCGGAGAGAACGTGAGTCATCCACAAACGCTGCTCTAGCGTGATGAAGCCCAAGCACGCAGAGCAGAGAATGTGCCCATCAAAATCGGAAATGAGTCGACCGCAACCAGAAATGCACGGGCGAGCCGTCTTTAAAAAGACGTGCCGCGTGCGAGCTCTTTTGTGAGAGGAGGAAGAAACTCCGCGATGTTGAAGCGAGCAGGGAGAAACACACTCATTGGCAGATCACTGCACAGATCAGCAGGCAATGTGAACTCGCTGCAGATCGCCGTCACACCAACACCGGAGAGAGTGGCTCGTCTCGTAGAGTGAAGTCAGAAATGGCTGTGGAGCGAAGAGATACTCTTGGCTCCGAAGCGAAAACATGCCTATTTGCTATGAGCGTGCTCCTTAAATACCCACGAGGTGAGGCGGAGTTACGCTATGCAAATTCCGCAGACCCATGGCATTTCTTTGCCATTGGCTCGTTTTGTAGTACTCGAAGTCGATTGGCTTTCTAAGCGAAACCCCCATTCGTCGTCATCCGACGGAACTCGGAGTGACAACGAAAGGGAACCAGGACACTCGGCCCGGCAAACAGATACTCAAATGATACTCGAAGTTTACTCAAAGATGCCTTATTAATTTCAATAAAGTAGGCTATGCCTCCTCTGTATGGACAGAAATTTGTTATATTACAAGACACATTCAGATCGGCTTCTCAGAGGTTACTCAACATGTTTTATTATGACAGGTTTCAAAATTAATGAATGAAATAATGATAGAAATTATGTCTCTTCTGTTTTAGAAAAATAAATATATAAATATTAAATAACTAAAAGAAATACCTCCAAATTGAACAAAAAATGCTCTCACAAACTTACACAAACAAACTAACAAAATATATTTATATCTTTAGTTTTTGTCCCTCTTTATCCAGTTTTTCTTCCTCATCCTCCTTGTTTGCCCATCTATATTTTGCTGTAGAGCTGATCTTTCCCAGCAGTTTTTTGAAAACCAGGACATTTTCATCACTTTATAAAAAACAGCCAGGACGGCCAGGACAGGAGGAGATGGAGAAAACAGGGAAAACAGGACGGTTGGTCACCCTAATCCTGGATCTATTAAATAACTTTAAAAATAAAAATCTGCCGGCCTCTATGGGAATTTAACATAGGGGTGTCCTGACTTATGCCCCCTGTATTTTAAGGAATAACATTTATTTATTTACGATACATTCATTCACAAAGAAAGTTGGTGTCCTTAAAGGTTGGATTTTTCCTTATTTTTTTTAATTAAGGCATTAAGATCAATTTCCAAAAGATGATTTTTTTTTTTATTACTCTTTTTAGTCAACTTTAGCATGGGTGTGTTCACTTATGCTAAGCACTGTCTGTTATCAATTTGTTTTTTATCTGGGGCCCGTTTCAGAAAGGAGGTTAAGTGAAAACTCTGAGTATGTTAACCCTGAAATGAGGCAAACTCTGTGTTTTCCGTTTCAGAATGGGAGGTATGTCAAACCTGAGAAAGCAGAGTAAGTCAAGCCCGTTTCTGAAAGAGAGGTAACTTATACTCAGAGTCGGTTACCATGGTAACTTACTCTGTGAACCTAACCTGGTCGGGAGCAGGTTTTCTTCAGTAAACCTAGAGTTTATTTCGGTCTCATCCCCTTTTTTAAAGAGGAAGCGGTGTTTAAACACCTCATTCATTCTTTCAGTACATTAATTCATTGCTGTTTTTACTGCTGTTTTTTTTCTTACATTTTTTTTAATAAGATGAAGTCTAAATAACTCCTCAACTGGCAACTGAAAATACAGTAGATTAGAGTTACATCATGTCATTCTAAGCAAATTCTACAGAATTAAACTGTGGCATTTACAGAAAAACTGTTTATTCATCCCCATCGTCCTGTGAAGATGAGCATTTGATTGAGTAAACTTTATAATACTATTTGTCATAATTTTTGGTGTATTGTGTACTTACAACTGCCTGGGGTTCTGTTGGGACAGGAAGCTCCAAAAGACAGATATTACCATCAGAATCTGTTGGGAACAACACAAAAACACAACCCAAAGTAAATTAAATGGAAATATAAAAAAATAGCCTATAAAAAAAATAACACATATGTAGACCTCTTAAATTTTATGAAGGCCCTTGAATCTTGGGGAGTGACTGACTCTGATGAAGTCCCTCCAGGAATTCCCTCAGCCAGTGGCCTTCCAGCATTCAGGCTTAGGGCCATCTCCATCTCCTCTCCCTCTCCTCTCCATCTCCTCTCCATCTCCTCTCCATCTCCATCTCCATCTCCTCTCCATCTCCTCTCCTTCTCCTCTGCATCTCCATCTCCTCTCCATCTCCTCTCCACCTCCTCTCCATCTCCTCTCCATCTCCTCTCCACCTCCTCTCCATCTCCTCTCCATCTCCTCTCCTTCTCCTCTGCATCTCCATCTCCTCTCCATCTCCTCTCCTTCTCCTCTGCATCTCCATCTCCTCTCCATCTCCTCTCCTTCTCCTCTGCATCTCCTCTCCATCTCCTCTCCATCTCCTCTCCTTCTCCTCTGCATCTCCTCTCCATCTCCTCTCCACCTCCTCTCCATCTCCTCTCCATCTCCTCTCCACCTCCTCTCCACCTCCTCTCCATCTCCATCTCCTCTCCATCTCCATCTCCATCTCCTCTCCATCTCCATCTCCATCTCCATCTCCATCTCCTCTCCTTCTCCTCTGCATCTCCATCTCCTCTCCTTCTCCTCTGCATATCCATCTCCTCTCCATCTCCATCTCCTATCTATCTCCTCTGCATCTCCATCTCCTCTCCATCTCCTCTCCATCTCCATCTCCATCTCCATCTCCTCTCCTTCTCCTCTCCATCTCCTCTGCATCTCCATCTCCTCTCCATCTCCTATCTATCTCCTCTGCATCTCCATCTCCTCTCCATCTCCATCTCCTCTCCTTCTCCTCTCCATCTCCTCTGCATCTCCATCTCCTCTCCATCTCCTATCTATCTCCTCTGCATCTCCATCTCCTCTCCATCTCCTCTCCATCTCCATCTCCTATCTATCTCCTCTGCATCTCCATCTCCATCTCCATCTCCATCTCCTCTCCTTCTCCTCTCCATCTCCTCTCCATCTCCTCTGCATCTCCATCTCCTCTCCATCTCCTCTACATCTCCATCTCCTCTCCATCTCTTCTGCATCATTTCTGCATCTCCTCTCCATCTCCTCTCCATCTCCATCTCCTCTCCTTCTCCTCTGCATCTCCATCTCCTCTCCTTCTCCTCTCCTTCTCCTCTGCCTCTCCATCTCCTCTGCATCTCCTCTCCTTCTCCTCTGCATTTGTGGAGGTGGTGGTGCAGGTCCTCCCCCCGTTTTGCGAGCCTCTGCCTTCTTTCTGTTGGCTGAGTAGTAGTCAAATGAGAATGAACATTTAATTTTGTGAAAACAGAATTAGACCTATGTCAAAAATGCTGCTGCACTGCTATATACTGGATGCTATTTAGTTATTAATATGTCAAATGTTTGTAAAGTCAGGTAGCCTACACCCATGATATGCTCAAGCCTTACCTGATTGAATTATGTTTTTATAATTCATTTTCAGCTGCTGCCACGTTCTTTTAATGCCTGCAGGATTGCACCTGAACATTAAAATCAGGTTGAATAACATAGGCTACTGTTCTTCCAGTTTCACCATAATATTATAACAGTTGGGTAAGTTATTCTAAAATAGTTATTAATACTAACTAGAAATAACATCTTCAGCAGTGTAATTAGATTAATGTAATAATTTCTATCTCTAGAATGTATTTGCCTACTTATTACTAATTACTAAATCCCATAACAACCTCAACCACTTGAATAATACAAGGAGAGACAAGAAACTGTATAACAATATACAATTGCATTAATTATTCTTGAATTGACCAAAGTGTGTAGAGGGAGAAGGTAACATTAAAAATACACCTTTTAAAAATGTATGTTAAATCCACTATTGTTTTAAACCGAATTGTTCTATAGTCTATGCAGTATTAAATGCAATTACATTAGATTTTACTTTAAATTACAGAAGAATTAAGAGTAATCCATTTAATTGAATTACAGTATTTAGATTACTTGGTAATTAATTACACCCAACACTGTATAACAGTAATTAAAATGTAAACTTAAGCATTGACTCGAGCAACTATTTTCTCCCCAACCTAAAACAGTTCTGCTGGTGAGAAATATGCAGACCTCTTTTTGTCTGGCGCTGTTGCCATGGTGACTCATAATATCTGCGCTCCATTGATAATGGCTTTTTATAGTTGTGGTGCACGCGCTTAACTCAGAGTCAGTCAACTTAGAGTTGATTGAACTAACTCATTTCAGCTGTTCTGTAACCGAAAAACTCAGAGTTTCCCATCTCAGGGTACGTCAACTCAGAGTTAAAGTTTTAACTCAGAGTTGGTTGAACCTCCTTATTGAAACGGGCCCCTGTTCTTGTAAGATTGTGAAAACTCGTTAATTTATTTATTATTTATTTATTTATTTAGAAAAGGGACATTAATCAACATTCATGAATGTAAATGTACCCAAATTAGCCTGAAGGCTAATTTTCATCAGTAGTCCATTTGCCAGATCTTATTAGGCCTAAAACCAGAGAAGAGGGTAAAACATAACAACAAAAATAGAACTAGAACTTGTAAACAACTCTGTAAAATACAATTAAACATATTATACAAAAATACAATATATATGTACACAATAAAAAAAGAAAGAGATCAAATAAAACAATAAAAAAATATATTGTTATGAGTTAAATAATACTAATATAAATCAATTATTATTATTTATAATAATAATAGAGGAAGCAGCATTAATGTTCGCATTGTTGATTATGAAGAAGCCATTTCTTAAAAGTATGCTTAAATGAGATAAACGATGTGCATTCTCTAATTGAGTGTTGTACAGAATTCTACTGATGTGATGCTCTGAATGAAAAAACAGCTTGACTAAAGGAAGTTTCCCCACATGGAATTATACAATCCGCTCTAATTGCACCTCTTGTTACTCTGTTTTCTATAGATTTAAATTGAATAAAATCAGCCAGAGGAGGAGGAGGAGGAGTTAAACCATACATATTTATTTAAAATGTGACAATGATGAAAACTAAATAGTTCTAAAACCATTGGAATTATTATACAAACAAGCACTTAAAATGTTTAGATAATAAAAACTATCAAATTAGACCAGCTTGTCAAACAATATGTGACATGAAAAATAATCATAGAATGAAAATATATATTTGCAGCCTCATTTGATAAAGATTTTCTAATGAACCTAAAATTAAGTTAAGTTAAATTTAACATTTTTGCAAATGTGCAAAACTGTTTTTTATGTGGGTTTTGAAACCAAGACAGGACTTCAGATATACCACTAGGTATTTACATTCTGAAACAACCTGTAATATCTCTCCCGAAATAAAAATATCCTGCTTTATATCAGCACTGTGTCCTTTAGAAAAGAACATACAGACTGTTTTGACACATTTCATTTCAGATAACTCTGATTGGATGTAACTTTTAACTTTAATTCAAACTAATGCTTCAGCCTTAAAGGGTTACTGTAGTTCACCCAAAAATGAAAATTATGTCATTAATGACTCACCCTCATGTCGTTCCAAGCCCGTAAGACCTCCGTTCATTTTTGGAACACAGTTTAAGATATTTTAGATTTAGTCCGAGAGATTTCTGTCCCTCCATTGAAAATGTATCGCAAACATGTCTAAGGATTTCGACACAGAGTAAGGCATTTTTTTGCCCAGCCATATTTATTTGAACCTGAATACACGGACGCACCAGATACACGTCAGCAGCGTCTTACGTCATTCAGCGTCACTGTGGACTCGTGAACGTGGATTGACAACAGAACCGGAAGACAATACGATGCTGAATAAAGTCGTAGTTTTTGTTATTTTTGGACCAAAATGTATTTTCGATGCTTCAAAACATTCTAACTAACCCACTGATGTCACATGGACTACTTTGATGATGTCTTTATTTCCTTTCTGGACAAGGACAGTATACCGTGCATACATTTTCAATGGAGGGACAGAAATCTCTCAGACTAAATCTAAAATATCTTAAACTGTGTTCCGAAGATGAACGGAGGTCTTACGGGCTTGGGACGACATGAGGGTGAGTCATTAATGACATAATTTTCATTTTTGGGTGAACTAACCCTTTAAGCATGGTGGTGGTGTTTAAAAAAAATAAAAATAAATTATATGGTCTGGAGTCTCTGAAACCCTAAACAGAACATGACTAAAACTCATTTTGATCTCCTTATGATTTTATTTATCAGCCTTGAAGACACCATGATGGGCATTCACATCATATCTACTTTGCCCATTCTGGCTTTTTTGTTCTTCCAACTGGCAGCAGGGCAAGATGAACTGATCATCTCCACTGACAAAGGCAAAGTCAGAGGACTGAGGCTTCTTGTGCCGGGAGGTTCAGGGTACGTGGGGGCCTTCCTTGGCATCCCCTATGCCAAGCCTCCATTGGACCTGCTTCGGTTCAAACGACCAGAGCCTGCTGAAGTGTGGAATGGGATACGAGGTGCCACCCGGTACTCCAATTCCTGCTTCCAGGAACAGGATTCATTGTACCCAGGATTCACTGGAGCTGAGATGTGGAATCCCAACACCAGGATTAGTGAAGACTGTCTGTACCTCAATGTCTGGACTCCCTCAATCAACCTCCAGAACCGAGCCAAACCGTTAGTCCCAGTTATGGTGTGGATCTATGGTGGAGGCTTTTCCACAGGTACTGCCTCCCTGGATGTGTACGATGGGCGTGTCCTCAGCCAGTCGCAACAAGTGGTGGTGGTGTCTATGAATTACAGGGTAGGAGCATTGGGTTTCCTATCTCTACCTAAAAGTAAAAGTGTTAAAGGTAATGCTGGTCTGTTTGACCAGCGCTTGGCTCTAAGCTGGGTGTCAAAAAACATTGCTGCTTTTGGGGGCGATCCATCCTCTGTTACCTTGTTTGGGGAGAGTGCTGGTGCTGGCTCTGTGGGACACCATTTGCTTTCGCAGGGCAGCCATGGCCTGTTCACCCGCGCAATTCTCCAGAGTGGCAGTCCCAATGCCGCGTGGGCGACCGTGGAGCCAGCTCAGGCCTGGAACCGTTCTTTGACTCTGGCTCTGCTTCTGAACTGCCCACTTGTACACTTTTCATCTGTTGATGAAATGGAGGCTTGCTTAAGAGCAGTTGAACCTGAGAAGATAGTCAGTCTTCAATTCAATGTCTTTCCTGATCCCATGATAATAAGTGTGCCCTTTCCTCCAACAGTGGATGGAGAATTTCTGGTAGACATGCCGAGTGTCTTAATCCAGTCAGGACGTTTTCTAAAGACAGACGTTCTTTTGGGATTGAACAAAGATGAAGGGACATACTTCCTTGTATATGGTGCACCTGGATTTGGCATCCATAACCAGAGTCTTATCAATCGAGACCAGTTCCTCACAGGTGTATCATTGGGCCTCCCTGGTTTCAGTGACATGGCCAGAGAGGCGGCTGCTTTTCAGTATACTGATTGGACCGATGAGCAGAGCAAGCCAAAAAACAGAGAGGCCCTAGGCTGGTTGGTGGGCGACCACTATTTTTCATGCCCCTTACTGGATTTTGCCCGTAGGTATGTTGAGAATGGTGGCAGAGCCCGATTGTTCCTCTTTAATCATCGCTCCAGCTTCAACCCATGGCCTCGATGGATGGGTGTAATGCACGGGGATGAGATCCCATTTGTTTTTGGGATTCCTCTGAACCAGACTTTAAGATTCTCTAAGGAGGAGGCGGCCATGAGCAGGAGGATAATGGAGCATTGGAGCAACTTTGCTCGAAATGGGTGAGTGTAAATCTGACACACAATCTACTGCATGAGCTTATGTTCTATCCTAGTTCAAAGTGTTAAATCTGTCTTTATTTACTCACTCATGTCATTCCAAACACTTATGCCTTTCTTTCCTCTGTGCACTGTCAGAAAAAAAGTGGACAATTTTTACCTTTTAGGGGTACAACAGCATGTCACTAGAGCAGTGCCCTTAACCCTTTCGCACGTTCGGTCACACTGGTGTGATCAGTCTAGGCTGGTCCCTGGAGTGTACGATCCAACCGGTGTGATTAGAACGGTCAGTGCATCACATGATCAACTGCTAAATTCAAATGTGCTCTCGCACGTTGGCTGGCACTGAGTCAGAGATGGACTAGCACAGTGCTTGTCATATATCACAACTATTCAGTGTTTATAACCGTGTTTAAACAACAAAATACATCCACTTGCACATATCTGACAATCGGAACATCATATATTTCATGCTATAGCTGACACATTTGTGAATATTTTGAATTAAAAAAGTAAAATGAAACAAGCAGATCATCAGTCATTCAGTGCTATTGTAGCTCCGGTGTATATTTTATAAATATAAATATTTTAAACTTGTGAAAAGGTTAAATGGACAACTTTGTGCCTTACCTATCCCTAAAATATTGCACATTAATATTTTAGAGTAGTAAACTTAAGGTACTACTATGTACCTTTTAGAGGTAAATAAGGTACAAAGATGTCCCTTTAAAGGGGTCATATAATGGTACATGCACTTTTTCATCAAGTTGATTGTACTGAAATGTGTGTTGGCAGTGCCTGTACACAAACCATCATATAATGATAAAAATCCATCCAGTGTTTTTTTTTTTTAATCTCCTTATATGTTTTCCCCTGTCTCAAATCGAGCCGTTCGACCGTGTGACGTCACACAGTCGGATGCCCCTTCCACGATTGTTGATTGACAGCAGCGTTTCAACACAGACCCGCCCTGAGCGAGCTGTCATCATAGTCCACCATTGTTGATATGCTGGAGCAGAATGGCGTCTAAGCGATTGTGGTGTGGTGTTCTGTTCTTGGGCGTAATAACGAATACAGCAGTCATTTTGATGTTCCTAAATCCGAACTGCTGAAGACGCAGTGGCTGAGTTTTGTTTTCGAAGGGAATATTCCCCACGATCAACGTCAATGCTTTCATGTTTGCGTGAATCATTTCTCACCAGACTGCTTTATAAACGAGTATCAGTATAAAGCTGGTTTTGCTAAGAAGAAAGAATCGGTACCAACTATTCTTGTTCCTGCTGCACCTCCAGAAGAAGTGAGTGTAAAGTTTTATTAACCTTTATATTAATCTTTGCAAAGAGACTCCCACTGCCATTCTTTCTACAAAATGTACCCTCAACTGTTGTCAAGGCAGCACTCCACGTGTGTTGTGTCAAACCGCCCCACAGAATGGAGGGGCGGGGTGAGATAAGCTCATTATCATTTAAAGACACATGCACTTAAATGGTGTGCTAAAAACAGAGCTGTTTTTGACCGGGTAAAATTAGTGTTTACTTACAATACTAATGAGAA
Source organism: Tiaroga cobitis (assembly GCA_030578255.1). Lineage (NCBI taxonomy): Eukaryota > Metazoa > Chordata > Actinopteri > Cypriniformes > Leuciscidae > Tiaroga > Tiaroga cobitis. Next base: position 7,777,930 of record CM060608.1, read on the forward strand.
CATTTAATTAAAGTATATTACAAACTTTTGATTTAGACCCTAAAGAATCAAATTAACTTGTATGAAAATGGCATTAAATGACCCCTTTAAGGGTACTGTCCGTGTGACAAGCTACAGGTACAATTGTTTTACACATTTTCTGATAGTGTGGCAGATAAAAGGAAGTTGTTTTTCTGTCTTGCCACTGTGGTGGCTGTCAAATGTCATTTGTTCTTGCATATATTCACATAGCACTTGTTCTGACACAACACGCCAGTTTTGACCTCAATAATGTCAAACATCATTGACTGTTGCATGCCTTGTAACCAAAGTGTCAATTAGGCTTGAAAGCTATCTAGAACATTGTCAGTGAATAACAACTTAAATTTAGTCTTTAGTCTGTTTAACAGATAAAAACCCTCATGTGACTTGTAGCATCATAAGCATTGTGGTGTATAGACGTGGAAACGTGTTCTTTTTTTTCCCTTTTGAAGCATCTGACTGGATTTTTTTTTTCTCTTTCACTGTTTGGAGAAAAATCAGTTTACGAATTCTGCCTATTTGTTTTCCACAGAACAGGAAAAAAGAATGTTGGAATGACAAATTTTCATTCTTGACTGAACTATTCTTTTAATACTGAGAATATCATACTCAAATGTTGTTTACACAAGACAATTTCTATGTATTTGTGTACATTTACTATAAACAGTTAAGGAATTATTTACATTTATCTCTGAGAAATGTTTTAGATGTTTAATCCATAATATCTTGATGAAGACAGGCTTTCATCTGCTCACACTTGTTCAGTTGATGTGTAAAAAACAAAACAAGTCTTGGTGTTGCTGGCAGGCTAGTGTTGATTAGCATCCTCATTTGTTTGGCATAAATTATGGAGAGGCAGAAACAGCCTTTATTGTGGCTGTGAGCAAGCTTAGTTTCTTTCAATTAACACTTCATACACTCTTCACACTGGAGGGGAATGACACGATGCTAATATATCAATGAACATGATCAGTAAACAAGATCACAATGGAACACGCTGAAGTTAATCTTCCTGAAATGGACAGATTCGCTTATTAAAAGTATTGGGTGCAATTTCTTAAATGTCTTGTTTTGAAGACTTTACTTTGCTGGGATTGTGCATTAAGATTCAAAGCCTCTTGTTGTAATGGACTGCAAGGCATTCTTTACAAGAGCGCATAAACATCATAGCTATTGAGTCATTCCATTGATTTTTTTATATATATTTGGGGCTTCAGTTGTTTTGGAGCAGAAATGTATTGATGTAACTTGGTACCATACATAAACTGACCTTTCAGTTAATTTCCTGGCTTGATGTTTCAGGGATCCGAGTGTGGAGGGAGAAGATTGGTCGCCATTCATGCTGGAACATCAGCAGTATGTCACGCTTAACACTGGCCTGTCACAAACACTCCGGATGCTTAGAGCCCAGCAGTGCAAGTTCTGGGACAGTTTCCTGCCAAAACTGCAGTATGTCACAGGTGAGAGTCACAGAATGAGAACAACCACCCACCCACACCACATAAACAATGAAAACCACTACATGCTCGCTTCTGCTCTCAGCGTCTCTTCAGGGTCTCTTCAGCTCTGCCTGGCCAGCACATGTGTCATCTTCTAGTCTCTTGAGGACAGCTGTAGTGCAGACCTGGCCAGCTAGTGGAGCTTAATGCCGGACCGGAGAGGGTTGAGTGTTTCAGAAGCACAGCAATTATTTACATTTACATTTTTGCATTTGGTAGATGCTTTTTTCCAAAGCAACTTGCATTGCATTCAAAGTATAAACTTTATCAGTGGAACATACAACACTAAGACCATGGGTTTGATTCTCAGGGAATGCATGAACTGTTTGAGCTACAGAAATGCTTGCAGATTATAAACTATACAATTTCTTTATTTAAAGTAGTATAATAATCTAAATGTGAGCAATTACCTGTTAAAAACTTTGTGATGGTGCGGTCTCCATAGGCGAAATCACTGACGCCTCGTGGAGTTTGTTTTGACAATTTTTGACCCATTTTGTCATTCGTCAGGTGGAAAAACCCAAGTCTGTAAAGTAATAACACACCTGTCCTCAACAAGTTGTTTTTAGTTTGTATAACATTAACAATGTGGGACAACTTGCCTTTCAAGTACTACTAATAGTATTTCGTCTTGTATGAACCAAATGGTGCTATCCAGGTTAGATAGAAATGCTTTTTTTAGGAAATAGCCTGTCACTATCTTTAGTTTTTCATAGTTACTCATTTTATTTTGTCATTCCATTGCATGACAAAATAAAATGAGTAGAATTATTTGGCCTGGAATCCACAAGCTTGCGATTGAAATGTACACTTTCCTCAAAAGCTGTTCTGTCCCTGCCATGAATAGCAAGTACTTATTTTTAACGTGTTCAGAATGTATTCATAAAGACACATGTATAATGGAGAAATATGTTGCTGAAATGGTGCTAATTTAAAACACTATACATTTAAATTGAATGCTTTAGTCTTGGCTCTGAATTAAATTTATCCATTATGCAGATATCCCACCATAAGGATATTTTCAGGTATAGCAGGTTTGATATTCTATTTGTTAGTGAATATGTTGCTAAAGGTTCAAGAGTGGAAGCTATTTGAAGAGAAAGTGAAAAGCATTTTGCTGTAGTTCCTCGCTCATTTAAACCTTTTTCAACTAAACATGTAGCTTGTGGTCTGTTTCTAGCCCTGCAGTGAGAGAGACGTGTGCTTTTAAGTGCGTTACTAAACATAAGGTGGGAGAGCAAGTCACAGCATTATGTACTGGAAGCGGTTGCTTGTACGTTTGTATATTTAAACAGCTTTTGGCACACTTAAAATCATCTTGTAAACCTTGGGCTGTCTTCACAGCTGTCATTACTGGTTAAAGCAATGAATATAGACTGATGCTTTTAATTTGCTTTTTGGAGGTCTTCGCAAGGTGACGCTCAATAGTGTAGTGTCTGGAAACTCTTGAAGTTCTGGCTGTCAGTATTATCGGTGGTTGAAAACGGAAGAGAATTGGAGTTCCAGGTAGTACGACCGTAGGGAGCAGAATTGAATTTGACACTGAAATGGAATGAATCGATTCTGAATTGAGTCTAGGTGAAGCCTTGTCTTGTTTATGTACTGGAGGTCAGGCGCCAGCAACTGCGCATACAAATGCACATATGCGCAAATTGAATTATTGTCACTGTGGGCCGTGTGCAGTCTCAGTCTCCTTGGCGCTTGTGAAGGCAAAGCCATTCCCAGAGGATTTCGCTACCTCGCCTACTCTTTTGAGACTGCAACGCTTATGTACAAACAAGGTTTTCTTTGTGTGTGTGTGTGTGTGTGTGTGTGTGTGTGGTGGGGGCAAATAAATGAAGAAATCTTATCAACTCTGCTCATAAATATATTAATCAGTGATGCAGCACCCAGTCGTAGTAGCTGATTTGCTGAAAGGCATGTAGGTGGGATCAGGTCTAGATGGTAAACTCCGTTTGGCCCCTGCTTTTATACCAAACACTAGTCTGTAAAGTAAACAGTGATTTATGGAGTCTGAAACAAGTCGACGCCATAAACTTATTTCAGATACAATCTCCCAGGGGCATCCTGGGATTAAGTGTCTTAATCAAGAGCACAACATGGATAGCTCATGGCAAGCTACTTTCAGGGATTGAACCAGCAGCCAGCCCTAAACATTAGCATTACAGCATGCAGCATGCTGGTATTTGAGTCATTTCTACAATACAGTACAGTTTCATGTACCCATTATGCCTTAATATATTAAATCATTTTAAACTTAGATTTGTTTTAATCACAATATCACAAACAAGTAGACACAGGGGCAAACAAAATGTTCAAAGCGAAACATTTAATCGCTGTAATTCATAATCATTTTGTTAGTCTAAATCACTTTCCATTCTGTCAGTCTTTTGCAAAATCACTTTAACCAACAAAGCTAATTCCTTAACCCTCTGGGGTCTAAGGTGTTTTTGGGGTCCTTGAGATGTTCTGACATGCTGTGACATTTGTGTTTTTTTCAGTTGCTTATAAACATATTAATGGCACAGGTGAAATTACACTCTAATTAGCACAAACAGGGCTACGATAATATGTGATATAATATGTATGTACATGTTTGTATATTTGAGAGAATTTTGTTTATGCGTGGTTATAGAAAAAACTAAAAATGAAAGTTTCTGGAATAAGGCTACAAAACACATAATAAATATGTGTCCACAAGACTTTTGACTAATGGATGTTGTTGCCTAGTGTTTTTTCTTCAAAATGATCTGAAAAACATCCTGCCTAATCATTCACATAAAACTGTGAATTGGGTTTTATTGTGAAAAACTTTTTTTTGTTTGCCAAGGCAATATGCGAATGGGCTTGAACAGTCAAAACCCCATCATGAATAATTAGGTGATTCTCACCTCACCCGCATAATAATGAACCTTTCATTCAGATGTCACACAGGGAAAATTGAAAGGACAACATACATTTACATACATATATATACATATATATATACACATAATATAATATATATATATATATATATATATATATATATATATATATATATAAAATATAAATATAAATGAAAGTCAAAAACCCATTTTTAGTCATACCTGGAAACAAATCCTGGTCAAATAGGTTATTTGGGTCATTGTATAGAATTGGTTCAAAGTTAAGAGTTGGAAACATCTTGAAAATATTTTTTTTTTCCATATAAATTATTATAAGCTTGCATTGGATAACAGTTGATTAGTTTATTTTTGACAAAACATACTATATATTTAACATATGAGCAGAAACTGTCTAGCTAAAGCTTATTTGATGTCTATTTTAGAGTAAAAACTTTCTAATCTATTTCGTCTGTAACAGTAGGCTATGCATCTGTGCGTTCGTTTGTTCACACACCCAGACACCCGATTCATATTTAAACAGTCTTTTTGGTTTTACAGATACTATTCTATATTGCGATTAGAACAAATCTCAGTAGTCTTACTAATGTAGGAGCGGGAGTGAATGAACGCACAGGGCGCGCGCGTCTGTGAATTCGTCTATTCATTCGCACACAGACACGCATTTAATATTTAAACAGTCTTTGTGCAGTTTACAGACACTATTCAATAACGCGATTAGAACAAAGCACTTAAGAATAAATGACTTACTACATCAGCTGAATCCGTGCTCCTCGAAATGAAACAGGTAACTGAGTTAACTTTTCCAGGAATTATTCCTCAGTGCGCAGCAAGACGAGATAAAGGTTAGGGCGTTCTGATGTAGGCGTTTTCATGGCTTGCCTCAACATTAACGTTTGAATAGCGCGCGCTCTCAGTGGACGTTGTCACATTAACACGTCATACGCTATAATTAGGTGAAAGGAAAAAGACCGACATCTCTCTCTTTTCATACAGATTACATCAACTGAGAATAGTTGCTTTTTTATATAAATTACTTCATTTAAAAGAAGAGAATTTCAGCTTCATAAAGAGAAATCTTTCGTGTCTCTGTGACAAGTATTTACTGAGTTACAGTTCATTTTTCAGACGCGTTTCAGAAAGATTTTTGCGGAGACAGAGTGAGCTGAAAGCGCACCCTGTTTATTTTATTTATTTTACAAAAACACAAGGTTTTGATGTTAATAAGAGTGTACACACAAAAAAAGAAGACATTTAACAGTATTGAATGATGTGTAACACTTATATGTAAGATCAAAATCAACAAAGTATTTTGAGTTTGTTTTGCACTGATAAGAAAAAAAGTGAGCAGATCATCACGCCAGCGTGATTGCCAACCCCAGAGGGTTAAAGGGATACTCCACTTTTTTTGGAATAGGCTCATTTTACAACTCCCCCAGAGTTAAACTGTTGAGTTTTACTGTTTTTGAATCCATTCAGCCGATCTCCGGTTCTGGCGGTACCACTTTTAGCATAGCTTAGCATACATCATTGAAGTGGACAAGACCATTAGCATTTCTCACAAAAAAAGACCAAAGTGTTTCGATATTTTTCCTATTTAAAACTTGACTCTTCTGTAGTTACATCGTGCACTAAGACCGACGGAAAATGTAAAGTTGCAATTTTCTAGGCTGATATGGCTAGGAACTATACTCTCATTCCTGCGTAATAATCAAGAAACTTTACTGCCGTACCATGAGTGGAGCAGGCGTAATGATATGACGCAGCGCCTGAAAATAGTCCCCAGCTCGGTAACTTCCAACGTGACCGGGACTAAGTGCCTGCACCTGCTGCACTCATGGTACGGCAGTAAAGTTTATTGATTATTACGCAGGAATGAGAGTATAGTTCCTAGCCATATCAGCCTAGAAAATCGCAACTTTACATTTTCCGTCGGTCTTAGTGCGATGTAACTACAGAAGAGTCAAGTTTTAAATAGGAAAAATATCGAAACACTTTGGTCTTGTTTTTTTGAGAAATGCTAATGGTCTTGTCCACTTCAATGATGTATGCTAAGCTATGCTAAAAGTGGTACCGCCAGAACAGGAGATCGGCTGAATGGATTCAAAAACGGTAAAACTCAACAGTTTAACTCTGGGGGAGTTGTAAAATGAGCCTATTTCCAAAAAGAGTGGAGTTTCCCTTTAATGACATCATCCTCTAGTAAGTGACATAGTATTGGATTGAAAACAACCTCACAAATGTATTAACGATGGATTTGACGTTTCATTGCCATTGTGCATAATTAAGTATTAATCAATGTTTAAGTGCATATTTCAGAAAGTCTGGTATACCCTTTTATAGAAAAAAATGTATCACAGCCCTATTTATTGTTTAAATGTACATAGTTGCAAAGTTACTGCATAACATGAATGAATCCTATGTTGCTTAGTCTTTTTAAAATATTAAATATACATTTTTGATTAACTTTGTTGACGCAAATGAAACACAAATGTTCTTGTCCTTGATGTTGAAGTGATTCTGTCATGAGAATCTTTTCATGATTGTGAGAAGTCCCTCACTTCATTTCATTCTAAATAAAGAACATGATTATTCTGCCATGTTCTGCTGTCTCTCTCTTTCTGTGACATTGATCAAGTGCATTCTGTTGCATGCAAGTCATGAGTCTCTATTCTGAACAATTTCTTTTAACTATACAACTTGTGCTTGAAAGTAAGGGAGTTAAAATAGTAACATTTTAATAGCGTTTTCAGCAGCACTGAATGCTCTGTGAAAATGAGATTTGTAATTAATGCAACGGGAATTTTAGCATAGCATTTCAATGAATAACCAGACAACAATTAATTAGCTATTAACTTAAGTTCCTGTTTTTTTGTTTTTTGTTTTTTGTTTTTATAAATTATCAAGGTTGTGCAATTTACAATGTCATTCTGCTGGGTGGTTTGAATCATTGGTATGCTGCTCAGAGGAGTTGGTCTTTAAAGGAATAGTTCCCCTAAAAATGTTGCATGCTGTGGAACACAAGAAGAATGTTAAAACGGTCAAAAACATTCCAAATGCAACAAGTTTTTGTAAATATATGACAAAATGCACCTTCAAATTGTACACAAATTGTGTCTTCTGGTGTCATACGATAGCACAGTATCTCTTCTTTTTTTGGTGAACTATTGCTTTAACGTATCATCTTGGAGATCAGTATTCACTATCAGGGAATATTTCCAACATTATTTTGTGTTTCCGTTATTAAAGATAGTTGTCCATATTGTTAACAGGCCAAAACATTGAGCAGAGGTTTGAATATTTGATTGAGGCTTTGGTTCTGCTCAAAGTATGATATACGGCTTCATGATGAGAAAAATGTAAAGCAATTTATAACTTTTTTCATTAGGGCTGTTACCACGATAATACACGCATGCACCACTGCACAAACTCAAATCATGTGGCTACTGTTTAGACCTCCTGAATCTAAATAACTTCTTTTCATTTGCAGTATGATAAATCCAATATCATTGTGGTTCAAACTTGACCTGCCTCTCCCTCTCTCTCTCTCTCACTCTCTCACTCTTTCTTTCTCTCTCTTTCTGCTGTAGTGAGTACTGATGAAGTGGAGTTCCAGTGGAAGTCTCAGTTCCACCGCTGGCTTTCTTACATGCTGGACTGGAAGAATCAATTTAACGACTATGACTCTGTCAAAAAGCAACAGTGTGAAAACCTTTAATGTCTGACCACATTTCCCCAAAAGCAGCCCATGCAGTGTACTTTACTACTTCAGAAAGCTTTAGAAAGCCAGAGCCCATATGTATAAACAGAAGAAAGAGCTTCTGTGGTTTCTATATCTTCACAACTCCTTTTTACTAACTCCTTAAGGCCTTATGTGGTAGAGAATTGCTATTTTGGTAACTCAAAAATAGATGAAAATCTTATCGAGGTACTTCGGTGAGTGTTTGCTTCACAAGAACATTTCTACTCAAAATAAAATCTTAAATTATTATTTGTGTGCAGAAACTGAAGCTTGTTTTAGAACCATTCAGTATTTTTATTCCATCGTCCATTATTTTAATAACAATGAAGCACTTTTCGACCTCAAATGTAATTGTTGTAATTTTTTTAAGTAATTGTACATCATGGTAGTATTTGTCATAGGCTACTACTGGTTTTCATAAAAATGTGTGTGTGCATGTATATATATAAATATATATATATATATATATATATATATATATATATACATACACACACACACATTTATATGAAAACCAGTTAATTACAGTAATGACAAATATTACAAAACAACCTCCATAGTAAAAGGTCAGAGTGACGCATTATACACATTTCACACAGACATGTTTTTGTGAGATTCACTTCAATAATGGCCAAGTAAATGAAATTGATTTGGTTTGGCAATGTGTGTAACAGAGTGCCATAATTTTAAACTATTAATGCAATCTGATTGTGTTTAATGTGGAATATTTTGCATGATTTGCTTGAGGCTTTTTGCTTGTTTTGTTATCAAAACTGTAAATTGTAATTCTTTCTATTCTAATTAATGTAGTTGAGTGAATATATAGAATTAAATATGAATGAAAGTGAAAATCCTGCTTATTATGATGAAATTAAGATTTAATGGAGTATTTTAACCCAATGGTTTCTTCAAACAGCATTGTTTACACAACACATTTGTGGTGCTTTAAATAAGTAATTCTATAATGGAAATAAAAATGAATATTGTTGCAGCAACATGATGCTAATATTACATGATTAGCCTCTGTAATAACTGTCAGGGGTAGGTGTTTTGTATTTTTTTTCTTTTGTTTCCACGTGTCTACTCATTATTACATTAACTAATTCCACCTGCCACCTTGGAAATATTGTCTTACCTTTTTTTAACACTCACCAAACCCATAATACAAGTGAAACTGGCTTTGGAAAAAGTCACTCTGTAATATTGGTTGACAACTTTTAGAAACTTCAACATAATGTATTGCTTATTTTGAATTAAATTGTATGAATGATAATTTTACTCTTGCAGATATAAAAGATATGCTCTATTTAAGGCTTCCGACTAAAGGAAACGTCAGTCGTGACTCGGACATCTGATGACTTTTGCCTTCTTTAAATTTACATTCAGATGCTTATCTGGCATGCCTAAAGTAATTTTCTGGAACGGCATGTGGCAAATATTTGCAAAAATATGACAAACAAAATCACAATGGGGCATCAGCTTGTTGTGATGGGTGCATTTTCACTGACAGAGACTAAATCATCTGACTCATGACACAATGACCTGCTGCGCAAATGTGCAAAAAAAAAAAAAAAAAAAGTATTGTTGCAGCATTAATGAGAAAGAAAAAAAATCCACTGTCATAAAAAAAATAAAAATAAATGAATATATATATATATATATATATATATATATATATATATATATATATATATATATATATATATATATATACACACATATATTAATATTATAATATTACTGGTTACTGACATTCTTCAAAATATCTTCTTTTGTGTTTAACTGAAGAAAGAAATTCATACAGATTTGGAACAACATGAGGGTGAGTAAATTATGACAGAATTAACATTTTTGGGTGAACTATGCCTTTAATTATTTGTGGGATCATGGCATTGAGATCTGGTGTGACTGTGGAGGCTATTTGAGTTTAGTGAACTCATCGTCATGTTCAAGAAACCAGTGGTAACACTTTACAAGAACAATGCAAATGAAAAATAAATCTACATAAATATAATATTAAATATACATTTCAAAGACTATAAAAGTTAAGTAAACTGTCTGCAATCAAATACTTGCACAGTATGATATATTTCCTGCAGTTGTGTACTTACAATATCCCAAAAGTTCCCAAAGATTTTTAATTTCAGAGAAATTCCAATTTTAAATAATGTCTCATCCTGTCATTGTCGCCTGTCAATGATGTAATATCCGGGTTATTCCTGGCTTCCGCTCATACTGCCATAGTAACCATGGTGACAGACGTGGACAACTGCGTTATATCTAGCAGCACGCTCACACTGTTGTTGTTTTGTTCAAACATTATGGACCATGGCAAGCAGACTTTGGGACAAAAGGAGAACTAAAACAAGGTTCAATATCCAGTGGCGGAGCCAGGAATTTTTCATAGGGGTGGCTGGGCAGGGGCCAGCAGTTACTTTGGGGTGGCACAAAAAACATAATTTTGCAAACCAAAATGCGGTACTCATCTAACCTTAAAATACTTAAAAAGTATTGTAGGTTCCCAAAACACAATGATGTATAATGTACAATAGATAGCCTACAATGACATTTGTATTAAAGTTCTCCAAATAACTGTCATAATTTTACTCACCCTCAAGTTATTTAATCAAATAAAACTTAGGAAATTTACTTTGAAAACAGAATACACATCTCCCAATGCTGAAAAAAAAAAAAAAAAAAAAAAAAAACAGTTTAAAAAGGACCAGAAAATTATGTCAATTATGTACTGAAGTGAATTTTATTTCAAGTTCAAACTATGAAAATTGAGCAAATTTACAAGCTGTTTCCAAATTACATGACACTAGTTACACTAGTACAAACAACCTACATTAGTTGGATTATATGGTTATTGTGGTTTAAAGCACATAAATTCACAAATTCATCAAGGTTCAGAGACTTGGCTCTCCTGGACTCCACACTTAAAGCCTGGTTCACACGGGACGATTTTAAAATTGTCGGCCGATTTTCCAAACCTGAGAGAATCCACACACGGCGATAAAAAATCACGGGTCTAACAGATTTGGTCGTACAGTGTGTGGTGCGCAGCCACACGGCAAAATCAACACATCACACACGAACTGATTTGACTCCAGAGCATTCCCAGGTCTGACGGAAAATCTCGCAAAATCCCTCGAGATCAAACGTGACTTCAGAGTGAGCAATCATGGCGGACGAAGAGGATGCAGTGGCGATAGTTTGTAGTTTGTTTTTAACCGAAAAAAACGTTATCAAAAGAAAAGGTGATGGTCAAAGAAGTGGAGACAACGCGAGCATGGACGGCTGTTTTGATTTTGTTTCCCGGTGCTTCCTCTGCGCGTCGTCACCTCGCTTTCTGATTGGCTACACGCCACAGTTCACAGACTGCGTGCTCGTTTTTCCCCAGGGGACACCACACACGAGGAGAAATCGGGCCAAAAAAATCCAACATGTTGGATATCCCCGTTTTTAGATCGTAGCGATCCCGACGTCCTTCCGAGCAGACGAGAGCACTCTTAACACACCACACACGACAGGAATATCTGATCAGATTATTTTACGATAATCGGAGCATACTTAAGATTGTCGGAAGGGGTAAATCGGGGCTAAAATCGGCCTAATTATCCTGCCGTGTGAACCAGGCTTTAGACACCTAGATTGCTCAGTCTATCATCATTCATGGTTGAGCGCAGGGAACTCTTTACCAGTTTGAGAGTAGAGAAGCAGAGTTCACATGCAGCTGTACTCACAGGAATGGCAACAGCAATTTTGCACAATCTAAAGAGCTCGTGGAATACCTCTTTAAATGGCTCAATGAGCACAGTCAAATCTACAACACTAGTGGGCTTCTGTATGCCAGCTTGCACTTTTCTCTCCAGAATTATTTTCATTTGGTAAATTTCATGTCTTAGGTCATCTATGATTCATGAATAGATAGAGGCAAATAGGAAAAGTTCTTCCTCCTGGAAAAATGTTGCACTAGTGGGCTTCAGAGCTTGGATTCCCATCATAATGTCACAGTTTGGTTTTGAGAATCATCTGTTTAACTCACTCAGCATATTGTCAAGCACGGGGTAGAATATACTGGTTCCGAAAAGTGTCTTTAGTACTTTCAGAACGGCCAGCTAATTGGGACATTGTAACATGTCCTTGGAGCTTTGAGCTCTGTTTAGTCTTTCTTTTTGGAGCTGGCTCTCTTTCAATGTTGCATTGTTCAGCAGTGTTTAAGACATCTTTCCAGAGTCCTTCAAAGTAGGATTCATCCCTGTAACAATGAAAACGATGCGTACGAGCTCCAATTAGATCCAGGGCTGAACCCAAATCAAGAGATGCTGATTGAAGATTATCAGAGAGACATCATGTGTCACCAAATAGCTCAGTGAAGGTCACTAAAAGACCAATGAATTTAAGGTCCATTTGAGCAAGAAGTCCACGTGCGTCAACGGGTCTATCTCCACTGTTTTCTTCAGATATTTGCTCTAGCACACGAATTACAGCTGGTAATCGTTTGAGTACAGTATTGCAAGCCATATGTTGACAAGCCCAGCTTGTGTCACTTAATTTTTGCAGCTCTCTGGGTGCACTATCATACATTTCTTTCTGTATGTTAAGCCATTTGATATGAACATAGGATGAATACAGTGAGTCTCTGCAAAATTGTAAAGAAACATTCAGCTTGGGGGACTGCTTTTACAGTGTCAACTAACACTAAATTAAGGCAATGGGCATTGCAATGTACATAAAATGCCTGCTTTGCCACTTCCTTAATACGAGACTGAACGCCAGAGTGCTTGCCACTCATTACGGAGGCACCATCATAGGCTTGCCCAACCAGGTTACTCATGTAATCCAAGCCATATTCTTTCAAGGATATGTATTATTTTTTTCTGTCAGTCCTGCAGCATCAAGGCGCTCTGCAGCTTCAAAATGTAAGATGCTTTCCTTAACTGCTCCTTGGTAGTAGTATCTTAGCACCAAAGAGATCTGTTCTTTTTTTTTTTTTTATCTTTAGTTTCATCAGCCAAAATGGCAAACACCTCACTTTCCTTGACCTCATTTATGATGGAGACACACCAAATGGTGTGTCTCCAAATGTCAAATGTGACAAATGGTCACACACCAATTTCTGCCAATGTGTCCAAAATTTCATTTTGAATATGATGACCAGCAATTTCTTCTTAACAGTTGGGTCATGGTTTCCAATGACATTTAATGTCTAAACGTTTCCCTTGTTGTCACGATCAGCTGTGACCCATCTGGGAGATATTCAAACCAGTTTGAGATGATTTGAGCTTTGTGACATGCAGCAGTATTCTGCTGGAACTAAGTTGTACCCAGAAGATGGACAATCTTCTATTGTCCAAATTGAGCCGTGAGAATTGTAGCCTCAGTTTCCTGTTCTTAGCTGACAGGAGAGGCACCCGGTATGGTATTCTGCTGCTGTAGCCCACTTGCTTGGTTGGATGTGTTGTGTGTTCAGATGTGCTCTTCTGCAAACCTTGGTTTTAATGAGTTATTTCAGCTACTGTTGCCTTTCTATCAGCTCAAACCAGTCTGGCCATTCTCCTCTGACCTCTGTTATCAATAGTTTTCACTCACAGAACTGTCGCTCATTGGATATTTTCTCTTTTTTTGGACCATTCTCTGTAAACCCTAGAGGTGGATCAGCAGTTTCTGAAATATGGCTCATCTGGCACCAACAACCATGCCACATTCAAAATCACTTAAATCACCTTTCTTCCCTATTCTGATGCAAATTTTGAACTTCAGCAGATCGTCTTGACCATGTCTACATGCCTAAATGCATTGAGTTGCTGCAATGTGATTGGCTGATTATATATGCATTAACGAGCAGTTGAACAAGTGTATTTAATGAAGTGGCCTCTGAGTATATTGTTTCTGCATTATAGTAATTTATATGTTTGTGCAAAAACCTTGACAATGAGATGGATGAATACATTTTGAATTCAGATTCCTCAATTGAACCAAACATATAAGTAGCCAATTCCAACTTCATGTCCTTTCAGTTTCTGTTCTTTTTTTCTGCTCTATAGTGGCCTAGTTACAGTTAAAACTCCTACTCCAACCATCCACCAAACCTTCAATGGAGTTTCATCTATTGTCCCTGCTCTTAAAAGCCTCTTCCTATTTTCCTTTTTGATCCCCCTTGATCACCAAGCTGACGTCTTTGCCAAGCTAGCTTAAAGTTTGCAAAGAAACCTTCAGTTCTAGTTGCAGATTGTATTTTGATGTGTCTGCAGAGCTATTGTGACATCAGCACTCACATCAAGTGTCACTTCTCACTGTCTGATTATTCAAAGATCACAGTGCTGAAATAAATGTGTGTACTTATGAAACAAACTAATCTGATCCCGTCGTTTTGTGTTGTGTGACACGTGAGCCATTGCTAGTTTGTGTTTTTGCTGTGTGTCCTTGAACTCGCACTTCCTGCAGATAATATAAAGAAGCCACAAACATTTGGGATGAATAGCGATGAGGGTTTAATAGCCAAGCAGATGGATCATTTAAATCGATCATCTAATCATTTAAAGTTGCTACTTGACTGACCTTTTTAAAGCCTTTGGTTAAAGGTGGCATTGCGCTCTTTTAGAAAAGGCTAAAAAATAATAATTCCCAAATCAAAATTCAAGACAAAAAAGCGCTGTGTATTAGCAGGTTCCCTCAATTATTTGTCATTCAAGTTCACTTTATTTATATACACTGTTCATTATTTCCCTGTTAAATAACAGGAAATTACTGGCAGCAGGGTTAGCATTATTTTGCTGTTATTTTAACAGTTTATCCTCTTAATCAGGACTCCAGACTAACTTTTCCACTGGTTGCACTGGTGCTACCAACTTTCTCAGTTGGTCGCACCAGCATATGATTTGGTCGCACCTTCCTTTTTTTTTGCTACATGCCATGGGATTAATCAATGCATGCTGATGAATAGTGGTTTTAATATACCAAACCAAGTAAAGGCTTTCTGGGTTTCAGCATAAATACCTGTAATTTATTATATAAAAACACATGTAATATTTGGTAATTATCATGGCCAAATTTCAGGATTTTGGACAGTAATTTTAGTCTGTAATTTTAAGCATTTTACATTTGAATTATATACAATTTATCTATCTATCTATCTATCTATCTATCTATCTATCTATCTATCTATCTATCTATCTATCTATCTATCTTTTATCTTTCTATCTGTCTGTCTGTCTGTCTATTATCATCTTTCTACCTTTTAAAAATCATTAAACATTCAAATGTATGCATTACATTTGAAAAGATTACAGTATTATAATACGCTGATACAGATTTTTCGTTATCAAAGTTTATAGTTGTAACAAAAATCAGAAATCTCACACTCCTTACCTTCTGCATTTGATAATAATTTCCTTTACTCTCATCTAACCGCTGAGAGACGTAGGAAGGGGCTCGGGTGAGACCTTTTCATTTTTATATGCCTTAAAGGGTTAGTTCGCCCATTTAAGACATGAAGTTGTATGCAATCCTTACCAGCACTATAGTGCATACACACTGACCCACTCTGTAGTCACCTCCCTGGTCAGAGTTCTGGCCGCTGGAAGTTTTTCAAGAAAGTACTCCCGGTTAGTTTCCGGGGCCTCAAAACTGCGTTTTTTTGCGGCCAGAACTCTGACCAGGGATGTGACTACAGAGTGGGTCAGTGTGTATGCACTATAGTGCTGGTGAGGATTGCATACAACTTCATATCTTAAATGGGCGAACTAACCCTTTAATTCCTGAATTCGTGGCGCGTTTCACCATCAATGTGCAATGCGCGTGACGTCTACGTTCGTCAATAAATAAACTGCAAGTGTCTTGCGGAAGAACACTGTAGCCGGAGCTACTTCTCTCCGTTAATGTCTATGGCGAGTCACGCAGGCACTGGGCAACTCCGCAACCGAGTCGACCCCGGGATAAAATAGTCCGAATATAAACGCTTATTATAGGCGTACCGTAGTGATTCAGGATAAGTCAAAAACACGGTTTGGAAAATGGATTGATGATGTACTCGTTCATTTTGAACATAAGTTACGGACTGTAGCTGCTGATACAACGGCATTCTGTTGCACGAGCGTCCACTCGCACAAATGCGACCACATACAATTTTTACTCGCACATTCTCAAAAAATGGTCGCATATGCGACCAATTTGGTCGCAGTCTGGAACCCTGTTAATGGTTTTTTTACAGTGCACTCCCCGTAATGTTTTTCAACAGGAATTTACTGTGAATCACAGAAAAAAAAAACGGAAACAACTGGCAGCAGTGTTACCATTATTTTCCTGTTAAATCACCATTTATTTTATTTCCATTAAATATTGTTAATTATTTTTAGCATATAGTAACGTGTACCACTGATTGTTATAGACATATTCTAGCTTGAGTTAATACAAGAACAGGCATACTCCATCAGATAACACTTAAGTGAAAGAAAACGAATAGTTCTGTGTTGAAATTAACTTTTTTTATTGTAATACAAACACTGAAAGGTAAATACTTACAAATGTAGGCACACATGGATCAGACCAATCACAGAAATGTACTGTATATCATGTTCATTGCTGACATCTGTGGTCGCTGGATGGAAAATAACAACTGCGTCTGTCTTAAACTAGAATGAACACTTGCGTTTGGATTTCCGCTGCGTCGGTGCAAGATAGGGCCCTAAACCTCAACATTTAATGTTCCCTGAACTGCTACAATTCAGCTAAAAAACTCAAACCAAGGATATACACTGTGACTCCTGGTCACATAAAAATGTTACACATAGGCTCAGATTAATAACAAATAAATCAAATTTTCTCATGTTCATGGCTTAAAAAGTAGCAAATACATTTTTAAACTCAAATACATTGTTCATTATAAAAAAACACACTGAACCTCAACACTTTGTGTTACATAAACCAACAAAATTCAACATGTATGAATACATTCAAACCAACACTTAATGGAACTCTTCATCAATAAAGAGCAATAAACAATAAAAACTCTGTCACTGCTTAGACCACTAACCATTTTCTCAAAGCACACAATGAGGATCCTTTGCAAAGTCTTGGGTCTGTATATATGTAATAACCTCATAGCATCTACCCTTTGGCATAGAATGGTGATCCTTGAACCTCCAGAAGACCTGGTGAGACAAATTCAGAGATGTCTGGTGGATTTCTTCTGGTCAGGACAGCATTGGCTAAAGGCTCCAGTGCTATTTCTACCCAGACAGGAAGGAGGACAAGGCCTAGTGGACATCAGATCCAGAGTAAAGACCTTCAGGCTTAAAGTGGCTCAGAGACTTCTCTATGGGAAGGATGTGAGCTGGGCTGGGATAGCATGTACTCTATTGAGGAAAGCAGGGAATATGGGATTAGATCGTCACCTGTTCCTTTTATAGATCAGTTTTAAAAGGATGGACACTTGTCAAGATTTCTCGGGAGTCAAACAATGCCCAAAGTTTGTGGCAGAGAGAAGAACCGCTGCTTTTTAACTCTGCATTGAATCTGGACATTTTCAAAGACAATTCATTCAGGAAAAGTCTATGGGCTGCAGAAGTCACAAAAATTGGACACTTAATACCTGAAGGTGAATGGATATCAGCTGAGACTTTTGCTGGAAAATTGAGAATAAGATCTGTTCGAGTGGCAACGAAAATTTTGACTCCGATAGTTGAGTTTTTGCCACAGAATTATAGACTTTCCTTAGAAACTGATAATGGAGAGCTGAACATTTGTGATTTCCCAGAATTAAACATTTATTATATAAAATTTATTATAACTATCTCGTGGCCTCAAGATAAGTATCTCGTGGCCTCAAGATAGTAACTCGTGGCCTCAAGATACTATCTCGTGGCCTCAAGATACTATCTTGTGGCCTCAAGATACTATCTCGTGGCCTCAAGATAGTATCTCGTGGCCTCAAGATAGTATCTCGTGGCCTCAAGATAGTATCTCTATCTCGTGGCCTCAAGATAGTATCTCGTGGCCTCAAGATAGTATCTCGTGGCCTCAAGATACTATCTCGTGGCCTCAAGATAGTATCTCGTGGCCTCAAGATACTATCTTGTGGCCTCAAGATAGTATCTCGTGGCCTCAAGATAGTATCTCGTGGCCTCAAGATAGTATCTCTATCTCGTGGCCTCAAGATAGTATCTCGTGGCCTCAAGATATTATCTCGTGGCCTCAAGATACTATCTCGTGGCCTCAAGATAGTATCTCGTGGCCTCAAGATACTATCTTGTGGCCTCAAGATAGTATCTTGAGGATAGTATCTCTATCTCGTGGCCTCAAGATAGTATCTCGTGGCCTCAAGATAGTATCTCGTGGCCTCAAGATACTATCTCGTGGCCTCAAGATAGTATCTCGTGGCCTCAAGATAGTATCTCTATCTTGAGGCCACGAGATAGTATCTTGAGGCCACGAGATACTATCTTGAGGCCACGAGATACTATCTTGAGATAGAAGCTGGGAGACGAGATAGAGATACGAGATAGAGGCACGAGATAGAGATACTATCTTGAGGCCACGAGATACTATCTTGAGGCCACGAGATACTATCTTGAGGCCACAAGATAGTATCTTGAGGCCACGAGATACTATCTTGAGGCCACGAGATACTATCTTGAGGCCACGAGATACTATCTTGAGGCCACGAGATAGAGATACTATTTTGAGGCCACGAGATACTATCTTGAGGCCACGAGATACTATCTTGAGGCCACGAGATAGTATCTTGAGGCCACAAGATAGTATCTTGAGGCCATGAGATAGTATCTTGAGGCCACGAGTTACTATCTTGAGGCCACGAGATACTTATAATAAATTTTTTTGACAAAGTGGGACTAGGGGGGCTCCGTACCTAACTGAGGTGTTTTAAAAGATAAAATTCCACCCTCAGTTTATTCCCAGCTTTAAGTCTCAGCTGCAATGTTTAATTCTGGGAAATCACAAATGTTCAGCTCTCCGTTATCAGTTTCTAAGGAAAGTCTATAATTCTGTGGCAAAAACTCAACTATCGGAGTCAAAATTTTCGTTGCCACTCGAACAGATCTTATTCTCAATTTTCCAGCAAAAGTCTCAGCTGATATCCATTCACCTTCAGGTATTAAGTGTCCAATTTTTGTGACTTTTGCAGCCCATAGACTTTTCCTGAATGAATTGTCTTTGAAAATGTCCAGATTCAATGCAGAGTTAAAAAGCAGCGGTTCTTCTCTCTGCCACAAACTTTGGGCATTGTTTGACTCCCGAGAAATCTTGACAAGTGTCCATCCTTTTAAAACTGATCTATAAAAGGAACAGGTGACGATCTAATCCCATATTCCCTGCTTTCCTCAATAGAGTACATGCTATCCCAGCCCAGCTCACATCCTTCCCATAGAGAAGTCTCTGAGCCACTTTAAGCCTGAAGGTCTTTACTCTGGATCTGATGTCCACTAGGCCTTGTCCTCCTTCCTGTCTGGGTAGAAATAGCACTGGAGCCTTTAGCCAATGCTGTCCTGACCAGAAGAAATCCACCAGACATCTCTGAATTTGTCTCACCAGGTCTTCTGGAGGTTCAAGGATCACCATTCTATGCCAAAGGGTAGATGCTATGAGGTTATTACATATCAGCACCCGTCCCCTATAGGACAGCTGGGGCAGCAACCATTTCCAATGAGACAACCGCACACGTACTTTCTCCAACAGGCCCTCCCAATTTTGTTTTCTGTACTCAGATGTCCCCAAAAAAACTCCCAGATATTTGAAACCTGCCCTTTCCCATTGTAAACCACCAGGAAGTAATAGACTCTTTTCAACTTGGCCACACCACACAGCATCGCTTTTACCCCAGTTAACTTTGGCAGATGATGCCTTTCCGTAACACTCTAGAGCATGCTTTACCACATCAACATCTCTATCTCCTCTGATTAAAACCGTTACATCATCCGCATATGCAGACAACTTAACAGATTCCTGGGATTTTAGAGAGTTAATATGGAGACCTGCTAGGTCTTTCCTTAATTTACATAGCAAGGGCTCAATAGTTATACTGTAAAGTTGGCCCGAAAGGGGACAGCCCTGTCTAATTCCCTCTGAACTTTCACAGCGGTACTTACTTAGGCCACCAGCCATTTTTATCATGCATGTGGCTTCAGTGTACAATAAACGTATCATCGAAATAAATTGATCACCAAACCCAAAGCTTTTTAGAGCATCAAAGAGAAAAATGTGATCCACCCGATCGAAAGCTTTCTCTTGGTCCAATGATAAAAACCCCACTTCAATCTTGTCATCAAAAGCATAGTCATACACATCTCTCACTAAATGTAGATTATCTACAATAGACCTATCCTTAATGCAGTAAGATTGATCTTTATGAATGATTTCATGCAAAACATTATTTAATCTGGTGGCCAAACATTTGGAAATTATTTTGTAATCCGAACACAACACAGCCACAGGTCTCCAGTTCTTTAAGAGTGTTAAATCCCCCTTCTTAGGGAGTAGTGTTAGCACTGCACGCTGGAAGCTCTTAGGAAGTATTCTTTCAGTGACACTTTTTTGAAGGACTTCAAAGTAATCATGTCCAATAACAGTCCAGAAAGCCTTATAAAATTCGGCAGTTAGTCCATCTATTCCAGGTGCACGACCTACAGTGAGTCCCATAACAGCAGCCGTGACTTCTTCATAGGTAAGTTCAGTCTCCATAAAAAGTCTGTGCTCTGGGGTTAAAGCCGGAAGATCATGAAGCAATTAATTTCTACATTGTTCATCTGATTTTTCAGAGGTGTATAAACTTGAATAAAAATCCACAGCCATTTTACGCATCTCCATTTGATCAGAAGTGTCTCGACCATTACTGTCTTTTAAACAATACATCACTTTCTCTTGTCCTTTCTTCCACTCTAGATTAAAAAAGAAAGAAGTAGGAGAATCCATATCCCTTACTGTTGAAAAACGACTCCTTACAAGAGCTCCCTTCACTCTTTCATTTAATATTGAGCTCAACATATTAGTCTTTTCAGTCCACAGATCTTTAAAGTTTACAGTGTCATTTGCAATCATACACTGCTCAATACCATTAATTTCCTTTTCCAGACATTCCAAAGATTTTTTTATACAGAATGAAGAATGTGATAAAAATTGTTGACAAAAATTCTTTATTTGTACCTTCCCTATTTCCCACCATTGAATGCAATTTTCATAACAATTCTTCTCCCTCTTCCAAGACTCCCAAAAAGACTTTAAATTTTCCAAAAAAAACAAGATCTTCTAATAATTTTGCATTAAAATGCCAATAATGACTTTTATGCAGGGGAACGGGACCAGGACACAGGCAAGGCGGGCCTGGGCCGTGGAGCGTGGGCGACCAGGGCGGAGCACACTCGGAAGGGAGCCAGGGCGGAGCACACTCGGAAGGGAGCCAGGGCGGAGCCGGACTCGGGCGCGGCCACAGCGGAGCTGGATGCGGGAGTGGCCACGGCGGAGCAGTCGGACCTTCGGTCGTCCAGGGCGGAGCTGTCAGACCCTCGGGCGTACAGGGCGGAGCTGACTCAGGCGAGGGAGGATTAGACTCAGACGAGGGTGAGGTCCATGTCGACGTCGTCTCCATGACCCTCACAGGGTACCTCCTGCCCCCCCCCAAAAAATACTTGGGGAAATCCACGGGAAGAATCTCCAGGTGGTAAACGGGTTCAGGAAAGGCCTCCCGGACCTCGAAGGGCGCAGGCAGGGCGAGGCGCAGAGGCGGGGCCGGCAGGGCGAGGCGCAGAGGCGGGGCCGGCAGGGCGAGGCGCAGAGGCGGGGCCGGCAGGGCGAGGCGCAGAGGCGGGGCCGGCAGGGCGAGGAGTCTGGGAACGCCCTCCGTAGCCTGGCGAAGCAAACGAGTCCTCCTCCTCCTTCTGCGACGACGCTTCACTGGGCTTGATTCACTACTGGACGTACTTGACTCAGTAGACTCAGTAGACTCGGTAGACTCACTTGACTCAGTAGACTCGGTAGACTCACTTGACTCAGTAGACTCGGTAGACTCACTTGACTCAGTAGACTCGGTAGACTCACTTGACTCAGTAGACTCGGTAGACTCACTTGACTCAGTAGACTCGGTAGACTCGGCGGCACTTGCCTCACTTGACTCACTTGACTCGGCTGGCACGCGCTCAGACTCAGTAGGAAACTCTTGAGGCAGGAATATAACGGAGCTTACGTGAAGTGTTAGAACGTCGGGATTCACATGTTGCGTGGATACGGCGGACCCTTTACGAAGCGCTGGTTCAACTGGGCTTTCATGATGTGGCGCAAACTCGGTGGAGCACGTGTGATGCGTTGGTTCACCGGGAGACAATTGATGCGTGGATTCAGTGGGTACCTTGTAAAATGGCGAATCGTCGGTTCTTTTGTGAAGGAAAAGTTCCAAAGAATCCACAGTAAAAAGCGAACCGCTCATGGAAAGGGCCAGGTCAATATATTGAGTAAGAGTCCAGCTTGAATTCGGAAACGGTATATATCAGAACCAAGCGGTTCAGACAGTCCTCCCCGAAAGAACATCATTAAACAAAAATCATCCAAGTAGGACTGACGAGAGAGCTTCAAAAAATCTGTCACAAAAACCTTGAGAGGACGTTCTCCTTGGCGGAGGCTTACGATCTGCGCTGTGGGATCCATTACGAGGTCCGTGTTCCTCTCAGCCGCTGGATCAGTAGGGGCTCAGTATTCTGTCATGAACTGCTCGGTGGAAACAGACAGTGGTGATCCAAACGCAGGCTTTATTATGAGGAGAATCCAGAGACAGGTACAAGGAAACAGGCAGGGGTCAAAACCAGGTAAGCAGTCCAGATCAGCAAACATATCGTCGCTGTCCGATGAAAACCGCGTATGTCCATTTTGCCAATTTTGAGATTTTTCGACGGATAGAATGTCCAGGTTCATTTCCGTATACAGTATGCTTCACATTATCTAAATGACCAATGAAAAGTTGTGAAATCATGTCATCTGATTTCCACGTATATCCATTTGCTGTCAAAGCTGTCAATCACGCCGCGTATCTCCCGCCCTGTGGAGGCATCTCGCCGGTCTCGTGAAGTTCGTCTCTGGAGGCTCAGCATTGGATAGCCGAATAGCTAACACTGTGAGGTAAAGTATCAGCAAACGTTTGTTTTTGACAACTGTTCTCAAGTTTATTATATATTCACAACTGTTATTTACCGGTAAATGGTCTAGATGAAGTAATTGTCCACAGGCTAACTTAGTTCTTCACAGATTAGCTTGCTTGCTAGTATGTAAATAAACTTGGTCTCATTGATAAGATTTATACTTTTTTTTTTTTAGTCAAACTGATCAAATTATAGCGGAGCAGAGGGATGATTTATAACGACAACTTTTGATAATTTTATGAGAAATCTACAGACGCAAACAGACAAAGTGTAGTAAAATAAAGACCTAAATGTGTATTTCAGACTTTTTTTCACCACAAGTCTGAAAGAAGACATGTTATTGAAGACAAATATCCCAAAATCTCAAAATTGACTGATAAAAAAACCCCAATGTTTTTGCCTGCCGTGCCTCGCCTTAATAAACTGAGCGTAGCCTATTCAGCTGTCATCTGAAACGCGACTTGGTCATTCTAATTAATGATCGGAAGAACGCGTATCGACCACCGTTACTGTAAAATATGCACGTATGTCCATTTAAACTTGATTTGGGTCAAATGTGGATTATATCATTACACTGGCAACAATATGGTTACATTTAAAGATGCCGTACCAAGTATGACAATGCTACGTTCAACTGCTGTGAAATGACGCTGTTTTTTTTCACTTCCTGAAAAGTAACCGTTTTGGACATACGTGAGTTTCATCGGGCAGCGACGATATAATGCAAGGATTAGGCAAACGGGAAGACCAGATACAGGCAGGGAGTCCAGGAACCATGAAACTAGGAAACACTAAGGAACTAGGAAAATGCTTAGGATGCAGTATGACACTTACAATACTGAGCCATGAACCAACGGAAAACTCAGGCTTAAGACAGGTGCGCTAAACAAGATAATCAAACACAGGTGCATAAAATCAACCATAATCAGTCCAGGGTAAAACCTAAAGGAAACAATAAACTAGGAAGGAGTGCCCCCCAGAGGCTCAAGCAGGCACTCCAGCCACAGATCGTCACACACGATCAGCAATCTCCCTGGATCAACTTCATTTTTTGACAAAATTTTAACTTTAACAATAGGGGAGAAAATGACTGCCACTCCAGCACTCAAATTGGACCCATGACTAAGGACTGTCTCTCCCTCCCACCATAGGCCCCAATCAGCCTCATTGCTTTGATCGCTGTGAGTCTCTTGTAACAAAACCACTCCTGTATCTTTCAAACGAGTAATCTCTGAAAGTAGTCTACTCTTTTTCCTATCTCTCATCCCATTAATATTTAGAGATCCCACCCGTAAGACTTCCATGAGAAAGAGGGAGAGAAGGAAAAAAAGAGTACAGAAAATAAAAGAATTAACATTCATCATTATTATTGAGTTTTTCCCTTGCCTTTCCCCTCGTCATACGTTCTTTCCCTATTTGTTTTCCTTGTCTAATACCAGTTATGTGATTTTTTTAACCGAAACCTCTTCTGCTGTGAGAGCTCTTCAAGGCTATTCGTTTTCCTTGTCCATGTAACAGAGGCTATACACTTTTCAAGATCCAGAAAAAAATCACTGACTTCTACACCTGTTTTTCCTTTTGTTTCATCTAAAAAAGAATTGATCTGTTCGAGAGTATATATATCCTTTTCAGCCACTCTTGCAATATCAGCTGCATCAGACCACTGCTCTTGATTTCTCAAACTAGCATCAGTACATTGGGACATTTCATCTAACTCATCAGTCATAATTTCTTCAGAAACTCCTGCTGGTGTTTCTTTAAGCAGTCCTTCATCACCTCCCTGAGTTTCACTCTCATCAGTTACATCAGTCACAGTCTCAACAACGCCAACCAACTGCTCACTACCTCCAGCATGTAAATTAACATCACTCACCTCTTCTGAGGCTGCTTTCTCCTGTGTTTCAGTTCTCTGTTCTATATTCTGTTGATATTGGTTTGAATTGTTGTCATCTCCACGCGATGTAGACGGCCGCTGATCGTCTTTATGTGGGCATGTGAAGCGTTTATGTCCTAGGTCACCACATTCAAAGCACTTCAGACTTTCAGTACTTGCGTAAATCATATACGAGTTCTCTCCTTGCTTAACTCGGAACGAAACCTCCAATGTGCGCTCAGGCGAAGCCAAAAACAAAAAAACTTGGCGGCGAAAAGAAGTGACATGTTTAAGCGCGATGTTTTTACAGCCTAAAGGAATCATTCTCACTGGACTTGCTATTTTTCCGAATCTTAGCAACTCTTTCGTAATGACTTCAGGAGATGTAGACGGCCGCTGATCGTCTTTATGTGGGCATGTGAAGCGTTTATGTCCTAGGTCACCACATTCAAAGCACTTCAGACTTTCAGTACTTGCGTAAATCATATACGAGTTCTCTCCTTGTTTAACTCGGAACGAAAAACCTCCAATGTGCTCTCAGGCGAAGCCAAAAACATAAAAACTTGGCGGCGAAAAGAAGTGACATGTTTAAGCGCGATGTTTTTACAGCCTAAAGGAATCATTCTCACTGGACTTGCTATTTTTCCGAATCTTAGCAACTCTTTCGTAATGACTTCATTACTAATAAAAGGTGGAACATTCGAAATCGTGATTTTTGTTGCTGGAGCGGATAGTGGGGTAACCGGAACAAACGTTTCCTTAACCCATATTCCGCTCACAGTCAACTGGTTAATCAACGTTTCAGATCTCAAAAAAACAACAACCGCTTTGTTCATGCGTGAAGCTGAAACGTCTCGGTTACATATGGTAACCCTCGTTCCCTGAGGGAGGGAACGGAGACGTAGGTCAGACTGACCAATAGGAATCTCGCCAGAGAGCCAATTTACTTCGAGTGAATCTAAAACAAGCCAATGCACATTGGCGTGCAATCATTTGCAACAGCTGCGCGTCCTCGTCAGCGCGGGTATATAACGAGCGGCTGTGTGATTGCACTTCAGTTTTTTGCTGAGGAGCCAAACTTGGAAGCTGGGCCCCCCGGCGGGCAGCAGCAGATGTGGCGACGGGACCTACGTCTCCGTTCCCTCCCTCAGGGAACGAGGGTTACCATATGTAACCGAGACGTTCCCTATCGGTCAGTCACTACAACGTAGGTCAGACTGACCAATAGGAATCCCTACCAAAGCGCCACAGTCGCTGCACCCCATCCAGCGCCCCATGCAAGCCTCTGCACCTTCTTGCCTGAAAGGACGATAGGAGGAGGGTTACACAGAGAGTGTCTGACACTGTTGTTCCTTTATAACCCATACAGTGAGACTTGGATAACACTGGGAAAGCGTGCCCTTTTTTAGAGGGAGGGGAACGCTGCGGAACCCACTTTCTTCAGAAAGTTATGTGGAAATACATATGGACTAACCCGAAGGCTGTACTGCATATGATATAATGGGTGACTTAGCCCAAGGGAAAGACACGGGCTTCCGACTTAGGAGCAGCCGTGGAACATATACACATATGGGATCCCCGAAGGGTCGCACATATGGAACCCAGCCCGGGTCCGGCTCTCAAGGATTCAGCGGACAGGGGCCTGGCTCCGGACGCTCCGCCATGTCCGGGCCGAGGGGTGTTGGAGGACTCGACAGGTTTTTCACTCTGGAGCAATAAGGTTGCACAGTAGGGTGCAGCAAGCCGACAGAGCTGGGCCTCTCAGTGCTTCTACCCGTTTAGGGTGAGAACACGGGAGGAGACCGGCTCTACACGTAGGCTATAGTATCTAGCGAACGTGTTAGGTGTCGCCCAGCCCGCAGCTCTACAGATATCTGTTAGCGAGGCGCCACGAGCCAGCGCCCAGGAGGATGCAACGCCTCTCGTGGAGTGTGCATGCAACCTGAGCGGGCAGGGCACGCCTTGAGCTTGGTAAGCCAAGGCGATGGCATCCACTATCCAGTGGGCCATCCTCTGCTTGGAGACAGCCTTTCCCTTCTGCTGGCCTCCGTAACAGACAAAGAGCTGGTCTGAGGTCCTGATGCTTTGAGTTCTGTCCACGTACATACGCAGAGCACGAACGGGACAGAGAAAAGCCAGGGCTGGGTCTGCCTCCTCCAAAGGCAGCGCTTGCAGGTTCACTACCTGTTCCTTGAAGGGAGTGGTAGGAACCTTGGCCACATAGCCAGGCCGGGGTCTTAGTACCACATGGTTGTCACCCGGCCCGAACTCTAGGCACGATTCGTCGACCGAAAATGCGTGCAGGTCTCCTACCCTCTTGACAGAGGCCAGTGCAACCAGTAGCAAAGTCTTCATAGAAAGAAGCTTTAAGTCTACTGACTGCAGAGGCTCAAAGGGAACATCCTGAAGTGCTCGAAGCACCAGGGAAAGATCCCAAGAGGGTATGGAGGGGGGTCGAGGAGGATTTAATCGTCTCGCCCCCCTAAGAAACCTGACGACCAGGTCGTGCTTCCCCACTGTTTTGCCATCTATGTGGTCGTGATAAGCTGAAATAGCGACAGCATGTACTTTTGAGGGTGGAGGGAGACAGCCTTCGCTCCAACCCATGCTGCAAGAAGGAAAGCACAGACCCTATCGAACATCTTCGGGGGTCTTCTCGGCGAGAAGAACACCACTCGACGAACAGGTTCCACTTCAGGGCGTAAACACGTCTCGTGGACGGCGCCCGTGCTGAAGTGATGGTGTTAAGTACCTCAGGGGGTAAGTCACCTAGAACCTCCGCGTCCCGTCCAGGGACCAGACATGGAGTTTCCAGAGGTCTGGACGCGGGTGCCATAGGGTGCCCCGTCTCTGAGTCAGAAGATCCTTCCTCAGAGGAATGGGCCAGGGAGGGACTGTCACAAGGAGCATGAGTTCTGGGAACCAAGTCCGGGTGGGCCAATAGGGAGCCACCAGAAGGACCTGCTCCTTGTCCTCCCTGACTTTGCACAGTGTCTGTGCAAGAAGGCTCACTGGGGGAAACGCATATTTGCGAAGGCCCCGGGGCCAGCTGTGTGCCAGTGCGTCCGTGCCGAGTGTTCCCTCGGTCAGGGAGTAAAACAGCTGGCAATGGGAGGTCTCTGAGGAGGCAAACAGGTCTACCTGAGCCTCCCCGAACTCTCTCCAGATCAGCTGAACCACCTGGGGGTGGAGTCGCCATTCTCCCGGGAGCACAGCTCGTGATAGCTCGTCGGCCACACGGTTGAGCACGCCGGGGACATACATGGCTCGAAGCGACCTCAGATGCTTCTGACTCCAGAGGAGGAGATGGCGGGCAAGTTGCGACATGCGACGGGAGCGTAGACCACCTTGCCGGTTGATATACGCAACGGTCGCAGTGTTGTCCGTACGGACCAGCACATCCCTGCCCTGCAGCGGTCTTTTCAGATGGCGCAGAGCGAGATGTACTGCTACCAACTCGAGGCAATTGATATGCCAATGCAGATGAGGGTCCGTCCACACCCCTGATACTGCATGCCCGTTGTACGTGGCACCCCAGCCGGTGGCTGAGGCATCTGTGAATACGACAGCATGCCTGGATACCTGTTCCAAGGGGACTCCTGCCCGAAGGAACGAGGGATCTGACCACGGGCTGAAGGTCTGACGGCAGGCCGGTGTGATTGCCACCCGGTGAGTGCCGTGATGCCACGCCCATCTCGGGACTCGGCCGTGAAGCCAGTGCTG
Organism: Tiaroga cobitis; assembly: GCA_030578255.1. Classification (NCBI taxonomy): domain Eukaryota; kingdom Metazoa; phylum Chordata; class Actinopteri; order Cypriniformes; family Leuciscidae; genus Tiaroga; species Tiaroga cobitis. The sequence goes on from CM060608.1 coordinate 7,806,819, forward strand.
AAGCGGTCTCATATGAAGCAAGCCGAGCGGGGTTACCGCTGCTGCTGCCATATGCCCCAGGAGCCTCTGAAAGAATTTCAGTGGGACCGCCGTCCTGCCTTTGAACGTGTTCAAGCAGTTCAGCACCGACTGAGCGCGCTGCTCTGTGAGGCGCGCTGTTTGTGCGACCGAATCCAACTCCATACCGAGAAAAGAGATCCTCTGCACGGGGGCGAGTTTGCTCTTCTCCCAGTTGACCCGAAGACCCAACTGGCTGAGGTGCCTGAGCACAAGGTCCCTGTGAACGCATAACTGATCTCGAGAGTGTGCTAGTATGAGCCAGTCGTCGAGATAGTTGAGGATGCGAACACCCTGTTCTCTCATGGGAACAAGGGCCCCCTCCGCGACTTTCGTGAAGACACGGGGGGACAGGGACAGCCCGAAGGGTAGGACCTTGTACTGATATGCTCGACCCTCGAACGCAAATCCTAGAAACGGCCTGTGTCGAGGGAGAATCGAGACATGAAAGTACGCGTCCTTCAGGTCGATCGCTGCAAACCAATCTCGGGGACGGATGCATTCGAAGATGAGTTTGTGCGTGAGCATTTTGAACGATAGCTTGTGGAGGCTCCGATTCAAAACTCGCAGGTCCAAGATCGGTCGTAACCCACCACCTTTCTTGGGTACAATGAAGTAGGGACTGTAGTGCCCTGACCTCATATCGGCTGGAGGGACCGGCTCTATCGCGTCCTTCGCCAGTAGGACTGCGATCTCCGCGCGCAAGACATGGGCATCGGCTGCTCTCACTGTAGTGGAGTGGATGGCCCGAAACTTGGGGGGACGCCGGGCGAACTGAATCGCGTAGCCGAGCCTGATGGTCCGGATGAGCCAGCGAGACGGACTGGGGAGCTCTAACCAGGCTCTCAGAGACCGTACAAGCGGGACCAAGGGGACCGTAGGCGTACCCGGAGTGGGGCAGCGAAGTGGAACACAGGGACCTGGCTGGGGGGGCTCTCTCTGGGAGGCAGCCCCCAGCGGGGTCTGAGTGTGCTGTAAGGCGCTTACCTGGTTCCACGGGGCAGGAGGTGCGGGAGGCGGCTCGGTGGCGTTCTCGAACCGTACACTGCTGCCAGCTGGCGATAGAAGAGGAGGATGAGAGTGGTAAGGATTTTGACCCCCCACTGCTCTCCGAGTCCTCTTCGGACCCAGGGATGATAGAAACTGCTCTTTTATTGAAAATTTGGATACCGCTGGCTCTGAGGCCAGCGGCGGAACAAAACAAAACAAAAGATTTTCCACCCGGCCTTCTTCCGGGGGAGGGAGCGATGCGGCCATCGTCTCCTGAAGAGCAGTCCCTGCCATCCCTGGGTTGCCCGTCCTAGGGCCGCTTGGTGCTGGCTTTGCCGCCCTTCTTGGCGGGGGCCTGGACGGGCGGGGCGTTCTGCCTGCGACTGGCTCCGCGGCGCCGCTTTGGTGGAGGCTGCTGCTGCGGCGCGGGAGCCGGGGAGGGCGCAGGCGGACGCCCCGGCAACGAGCAGACTGAGGAGCCGCCGGCGATGGGGTGGAGGCAGCAGCTGACCGCCGCGGCATGATGTGTTTGATGGCCTCAGTCTGCTTCTGTACAGCCGAGAACTACTGGGCAAAGTTCTCGACCGCGTCGCCGAAGAGGCCGGTCTGGGACACGGGGGCGTTGAGGAACCGGAGCTTGTCGGTCTCCCGCATGTCGGCCAGACACAGCCAGAGATGGCGTTCCTGGACCACCATTGTGGACATCGCACGGCCCACTGAGCGAGCCGTAGCCTTCGTCGCACGAAGCGCGAGGTCGGTCGCTCGCCGGAGTTCTTGGAACACCAGTGGATCGTGACCACCCTCGTCCAGTTCCTTCAGTGCCTTGGCCTGATGGACCTGGAGCAACGCCAAAGCGTGCACGGCAGAGGCAGCTTCCCCACAGGCCTTGTAAGCCTTGCCGGTTAAGTCCGACGAGTACTTACAGGCCCGGGAAGGGAGACACGGTTCTCCGCGCCAGGTGGAGTTAGGGCACAGTTGCATAGCAACGGCCCGCTCCACCGGCGGGATGCGCGGGTAACCCTTAGCTGCCCCGCCGTCAAGGGTGGTGAGGGAGGAGGAACTACTGGAGCGGTTTTGGGCAGTAAAAGGTGCCGTCCACGTCCCAGTGAGCTCCTCATGCACCTCCGGGAAGAAAGGCACTGGGGTGGGATGCTGAGCACCAGCACGCGCCACCCCGAGATACCAATCGTCCAGCCTCGAGGGTTCGGGACCCGGTGGAGGGTTCCACACGAGTCCGACCCTCTCGGCGGCCCGGGAAAGCATGGCCATCATCTCCGGGTCCGTATCGGGCACCGCCGGCACCCCCGAAGGAGGCAGCGGCTCCGACACGTCGTCCGCAGAGATATCTGACCCACCCTCCGATGCCGCGATCGACATCTGTTCATCGCCGGGAGCGCCAAAGGAAACGGCTGGTACACACCTCGTGGATGGTCCAGCACACTCCTGTGGCAGCTCACATGGTTGCGGAGGCTGAGAGGAGTGAGGGTTCCTAGGGGGTTGGTTCCCCGAAGGAAGCGCGCTCACTGTAATCCTCAGGTCACCCGTGCCAGCGTCCGAAGCAACCCTCGCAGGAGGATTGGAACGGGGCGCCGGCACGGGAACTCCGCCCCTTTGCAGGAACGAGAGTCTCGACCTCAGCTCCGAGATGGTCATCTTCCCACAATGAGAACATGACTCATCCACGAACGCTGCCTGTGCGTGTTGTAAGCCCAGACACACAAGACAGCGTTCGTGACCATCCCGCGATCCCAGGTAACGACCGCATCCAGAAACACACAGATAGAATGTCATCTTTAAAAAGACGCAAACTATCTGTGTAAGCTCTTTTAGGAACTGCTCTCGCTGACACTGAGGCACACAGGGGGACAGATACAGACGATCACGGCCGGGAATGTGCACCCGTACGTGCGCTGATCAGCTCTCGTGCTCAGTCTTACCAGCTGTGAAAACAGCTTTTGGGTTTCTTCACCGGAGAGAAAGAAATCTGTCCACGCTGTCGCGCCGTAACACCCGTATCAGAGAGAGAGTTTTGCTTGCAAGAAGTCACTCTAAGCAGAGGCATCGAAGTTTAGGCTCCGAAGCAAAAAGCTGAAGTGCAATCACACAGCCGCTCGTTATATACCCGCGCTGACGAGGACGCGCAGCTGTTGCAAATGATTGCACGCCAATGTGCATTGGCTTGTTTTAGATTCACTCGAAGTAAATTGGCTCTCTGGCGAGATTCCTATTGGTCAGTCTGACCTACGTTGTAGTGACTGACCGATAGGGAACTATATTTTCAAAACCTACTTACTCCCCTACAACTTCAAGCAGATCCTCTATTGCCACGCCGGGCTCTGGTGCACACCTGCACCCATTTCGGAGTGATAGATTAGATGGCGTTTGCCCAATATTCCATATGCCCAATTTAAATATTCCATGTCGCAACAGTGGCTCAACTATACGTTTATCAAGCGACGAGAATACTTTTTGTGCGAAAAAACAAACAAAAATAACGACTTTATTCGACTATTCCTTTTCTTCCTTGTAGGCCTGAAACGAGACTTCAAGAGATTTCCACGACGCGCACCCGCGAGAACTTAACTGAAGTAGTTGAAGGAGATCGCAATTCTCGCGCATGCGTCGTGGAAATCTCTTGAAGTCTCGTTTCAGACTTTCAAGATTATTGTGATCTTGGTCAATGTAACCACCGCGATCCTCCGACATGGATCTCCGTGTTCGTTGCAGGTTCAAATGCCTTCTTCTACGCTCCTTCCCAGAATTAAAAAAAATACTGTATGAACATGTTATTTCAAATAGTGGCGCCAATAGACATAATAGGGTGGCGCCTGCCAGCGTGCTGCGTGTCATACGGATATTTACACCGTGTTCAGAAAGAACAGGGGAGACACACACACACACACACATTGGGAGCGCAGTTCCTCAACTAAATGTATAACGTTAGGCCGTCTCGCGTAAAATCCGGAGTGTAGGGTAGGCTATTAATAGGGTAACAGTTAATAAAAGGCTATTACACCCACGATAACAAACACATTTGCGCATGCACAGAAAACACCGCAAACTTTCTCATTTCTGTCTGTGGAATAGGCTATGCAAGATTATTCTTGATAACATTTGCAGTAGAGAAATCAGGTGTTTAATTCGTCTAATCTTCATTCAGTAAATGCATACAATATTTAGTTCTCTTACGAGAGGTTCTCTCGTACTGCGTAATATCTTACGCTAGGGGAAAACCTATTTTCCTCGAGATATTGAAGCCAAAAAATTATCCTTAATTTTGAATTATTGCAAAACGCGTTGCGGCAGCATGCAGACATAGGCAAAGCGGCTTAGCTTGCCTATTGGCTGTCCTGCGGAAACTGCAGCAGCCTATCGAGAGCGGCCCTTTGGTGACGGTCCAATGGGGGCGCTTCGCGCCCATTGCGTCACGCTCCCGGCAAAGCGGGCGTGGCCTAGCCCTATAAACATAGCTCGATGGGCTGATATCACTGATTTTTCATCTCTTCAGCGAAGCGTACGAGCCGTCTTCTGAAGCCGTTGGCCTCATCTCGCCGCCTTCAGTCGCCGCTTCCTGCTATGCTATCCGGCGTCTATATCCTTTTACACTATGCTCACTGTGTGTTCGCCCCCGCGACTCACTTACTAAAAGAGCTGCATCTTTTTAAAGATGCCATCCTCATGCGTCATCCTCAGCCGCACTCAGCGACGGGGACCGCCTCATCTGCGTTTCCTGCCTGAGAGAGGATCATGTTAGCACTCGTGCTCGCTGACGGCAGCTGCCCTCACTGTGAGCTATTGCTTATGGTGACTCTGAGGACTCGCCTGGCATATTTCTCCGAGTCTGCACTCCCGCCTGCTGTAGTGCTGCGCAGTAAAGCGCCGTACTCAGCGTGTCTCCGAGCCTTCCCCAGCCCGTGAAAGCTCGCCGGTTCGCCCGCGAGTTTCACCAGCTTCACTCGACTCGCTCACTGACGGACAACGGCCACCGCGCGCCGCCGTTTTCGCCATTTATGACGGAGAGATAGCTGCATCTGTTGAGAAGGCCAGCTGAACGGCTAGCTTTCTTTACTTTATAAGAAAGCTACCCCGCACCCGCCCCCTGTGGGCATGCGTCACCGGCGAAATGAGGGAAAGAGTGTGTTTTAGTCCCGCCGAGGCTGGACAATCTCCATTTCTCAAACATTTCCCAGCTCCTCTTAGTTAAACGGCTGAAAATGTAAATATTGCAGCAATGAGCCTGTTGTATAACACACACACCTGCAAACATATGCCGACACACTAAACTGTCACGCTCCCTTATGTGCTCGAGCTAATTTAAGATTAATTAAGCCCCCTGTGGCTCAGTGGCGAAACACAATGCTCTTCGCGCGGGAGACCCGTGTTCGATCCTGGCACTCGCTGCAGTAAAGAAATTTAGTCTCGCCACGGCCAGACTTCCTTTTCGCTCGTTCAGTTCCAAGAAAATGCGACTGTTCCAGTGTAATTTGCAGTAAACAAGCCGGTACCACGGCCCGCTTTCCTGCACGCAAATGCCGTTTCCATGGCGACCCAGAAAAATCATAAGCAGTGTATTTTCTAGTATTACGGCTACAGCCAATGGTGTTATGAGTGTAATAAAATGCCCACAGCCCAGTGTTCATTTCTACACACAAACACAGCCCGTCACGGTACAGGGCTCGCACAAATGAAATCGACGCATGTCAATTGTGCATTAAATATAGTGAATGTCCCCACGACCCAGTGCACACAAACACTACACACTACATGTACCATGGTTTCTGAAAAATGAAACCAACTTACAGTCAGCTCAGGCCGACGGTGTTTTCCAGTGCAGCGAATGTGCACGCAAAATCTTCCTAGCCCTTCTACGAAAACGACGGTGTTCAAGTCTCGCCACGGCCAGACTTCCTTTTCGCTCGTTCAGTTTCAAGAAAATGTGACTGTTCCAGTGTAATTTGCATTAAACAAGTCGGTATCACGGCCCGCTTGCCTGAACACAAACGCCGTTTTTACGGCAACCCAGATAAATACAAAATGTTTTTTTTTCTGGTGTCCCGGCCTCGGCAGATGGTGTTATGAGTGTAATAAAAAATGCCCACAAAACAGTGCTCATTTCTACACGCAAACACAGACCGCCACAATACAGGGCTTGCACAAGTAAAATCGACTCATGTCGATTGTGCATTAAATGTAGTGAACGTGCCCACGATTCAGTGCCCACTAACACTACACATTGCATGTCACAGGGTTTCTGTAAAAACGAAACCAACACAAATACAGTCAGCTCAGGCAGACGGTGTTTTTCAGTGCTGTGAATGTGCCCGCTACTCCGCGCCCACATTCACCCACAGACATGTTAAGCCCAACGGGGCTCGACCTGCTTGCTCTCTCACAGCAAACTGCTATAATGAAAGCGAGTGCGTCCAAGCTGCCCGCCGTCACCGGCACTCAGGCAGACGGTGTTTTTCAGTGCTGTGAATGTGCCCGCTACTCCGCGCCCACATTCACCCACAGACATGTTAAGCCCAACGGGGCTCGACCTGCTTGCTCTCTCACAGCAAACTGCTATAATGAAAGCGAGTGCGTCCAAGCTGCCCGCCGTCACCGGCACTCCGGCAGACGGTGTTTTTCAGTGCTGTGAATGTGCCCGCCTCGCCGCGCCCACATTCACTCACTCTCACACAGCAAACTGCTATAATGAAAGCAAGCGCAGCCAGGCTGCCCGCCATTTCAGGCGCGCCCCCCGCCTCACTCACTGTAAACACAGTGCCCATGTTACAGCACACGAAAGCTCCTGTGTCGTCACTATGTTACGATCAGAGCCCAAAACCCTTTCTACCCCTAGCCATTCACGCAAACGCGTGGGCACAGCTCCCGGGGTTTCGAATTGGGTGCTGAACATTATAAAAAGAGGCTATTCGCTGCAGTTCGCTCGACGCCCTCGAATCTAAGGCGAATCTAAGGTGAAAACAGAAGTAGCACACCTACTTCGAGCCAAAATAGCGACCTTATTGAGCAAAGGGGCAATAGAGCCTTTATCTCAAGCTCAGAGCGAAGGGGGCCTGTGCAGCAGATATTTTCTGGTACCGAAAAAAGACGGGGGTCTCAGACCCATTCCAAAATCCTCGCGCAGATTTGCCAAGGGTACTGGTTTATGTCGATAGATCTGAAGGACGCTTTTTTCCAGATACAAATAGCGTCACGTCACAGGTGATTTTTGAGATTCGCCTTCGAGGGCCAGGCATATCAATACACAGTCCTACCGTTCGACCTGTCTCTTGCACCCCGTACATTCACGATGTGCATGAATGCGGCGCTCGCACCCCTGAAACTTCAGGGCATGCGAATTTTGAACTACTTGAACCATTGGCTGATTTTAGCTCGATCTCAGTCAGAGCTGATAGAACACAGGACCGTGTTACTCGCACACCTCGAGAAACTGGGTCTCACAGTCAATTGGGCGAAAAGCTCGCTGGTCCCCAGTCAGAAAATAATTTTCCTGGGCACAGAGCTGAACTCAATCTGGCTGTCACCAGAGCGCAGAATAGACATTCAGCGCTCCACGAAATCCTTCCACCGCGGCGCTTTAGTCCCGCTCAGGAGGTTTCAGAGAATTCTGGGCTTGATGGCCTCAGCATCTTCAGTACTTCAGCTGGGCCTGCTTCACATGCGCCCGCTGCAGTTTTGGCTCAAAGTACGAGTACCACCTCGAGCTTGGGCTTCCGGTCTGCTTCGCCTCAGGGTCAATCAGGAATGTGTCACAGCCCTGAAACCTTGGAGAGCGACCGACTGGTACCAGTCTGGTGTAAACCTGGGGACTTCCTCGTGTGTACAGGTGGTGTCCACGGACGCCTCCACATCGGGATGGGGAGCGCTGCACGAGGGCAGACCGTTCTTCGGCCTATGGTCAGAACGAGAAAAGCTCCTTCACATAAACTGTCTGGAAATGTTGGCAGTCAACAACGTGCTGAGGCGCTTCTGTCCCCGAATAAATATGCCGTTATATTTGTGACTCAATCCTGAGCGAGTAATTGTACATTTTGAGCACAGAGAACTATATTTTGCAAGCACATTGCATTATATTTTTAACAGAAATTAACAATCGCAAAAAAAAAATCGTTTGAGCAAAGAAAAAACTATTCCGTGCTCAAATGTATTTGCTATTATCCATATTAACGTGCAATAATAACCCATCTCACGCAGTTTACAGGTGCTCTCTCACAAACTTATTCTTGCGCTCTGTCAAGTCCCTCTCTCTCTCTCTCTCTTTCAACCTCTTAATTCTGTGCACGCTCAACTCTTGACACACACGGTCACTCAACTTGCAACAGCGTTACAAGTGTGCCACAAAATCAACCAATCGGAAAATTAAAGGTAAATTGTGATTGGCTGTTGGTCTCCAATCAAATCACTAGTAGAACCAAAGACCGTCTGGTAGAACTTTTTTAAAAAAAATTTTATTATTATTAACAAAGCAAATACAAACAAATCAGGTACAATGCAAAATCTTACTACGAACTTACAGTGCACATCCTAGAAAAAAAAATTAAAACTTAAAAGAACAAAAGAACATGGACCATGTTATAAATGGCAAAAATGGCATTTACATATTCAAAAGAAAATAAATCAAAAGGGCAATTATTCAATACGATTGTTTACAAAAGAGGCCAGTTTCTCAGCATTCTTGTTATTAATCAATAACAAAGAGTTATAAAAACGTTTCAGCTCATTCCTCCAATGAGTAGCCTAATGTTAGGATTTGTCTTGAAAAAACGACATTTATGTATGAAATGTTTACTTGTTATAAACTGCTCAGAGACTTGGAGGTGAAGATCCAAATGCAGCTTTATTATAGAATAGTCGTTCAGGCAGGGTCAAGAATCAGCAAACAGGACAATGGAGAATACACAGAGAGAATCCAAGAAACAGGCAGAGGTCAGGGCAGGCAGCAAGAATCAGAGTCCAAGAACAATCCAAAGTCAAAAACAGAAAAACAAACACGGGAAAACGCTCGGAAATGCAGACACACAGTACAACAAGACTTCGCGGTGAGTGAATGAATGAACATGGTATAAATAGACTGAGACTAGCAGGATGACAAGACACAGGTGAATACAATCAGTGACAATGAGGTACAGGTGAATGTGATCAGTGATGATGAGTCCAGGCAGTGAGTATGGGAAATGTAGTTTGTGAGGAAGTGATCATAGTCTATTGTGGAGCGCCCTCTGGTGGCTCTCGAGGGCACTCCAGCTGGTGATCGTTACATTACTTAACAAAATTCCATTGTTAATGCCAAAATCATTGTGATCATTAATTGTTAGATTCATCATCTGAATTCCTTTGGAGACGAACAATTGTTGAAGGTCCAGCCAAAACCTTTGTACAACTTCACACGAACAGAAAAGATGATTCAAATCTTCGGGTTCATTTTCACAGAAGCTACAGTTTCCTACATCCATTTTAAATCTCTGTTTTAAAAAAATTTTTAGTTGGATAAATCCTTTTTATAATTTTAAATTGCATTTCTTTCATCTTTGGCGGGACTGGGAATCTTAAGTATTTACATCTAATCTTTTTTATTATCTCCTTTTCAAAGTCTTTGAGAATATAATCTCTTTTGAGAGAGCTTGTTTGGCAGTTAAGTAAACATTTCCTTATAAACTTGTTGTTACATTTGTAATTCAGAAAATGAATACCATTACTGTAAAGTTGTCTTAAGGTAGGCGTGACTTTTGAATATATTATATCCTGCTTAATCATAGCTACAAGTGATACTGGGAGAGCTTTCACAATCTGTTTTAACTTTTTTTGGGTACATCTAATTTGAAATTTGTCACAGAATTCAACATGTTGTAAAACAATTCCTTCCACATCCATGAAGTGGGCAATAGCCCAGACACATTTAGAGGACAATTCTGGAACAAAAAAAGATTAAAAAAAAGATTAAAAATTGTGATAAAATTATAAAAAAAGATTTTCTATTTACCAATATATACCTATTATTCCAAATTGGTGTGTTGTGTGGTGTGAAATTATGCTTGAATATTAATTTCCAATACAGAAGAACCTGTTGGTGGAAATCTGAAAGTTTCATAGGAAGTTTCTTAAAATCAAAATCGCATTTTAGAAGGAAACTAATTCCGCCTACTTTTTCAAAAATCCGATTGGGGATATAAGACCACAATGAATTTTGATTTTGAATATAGTTTTTCAACCATCAAATTTTCAACATACCATTCATACAATCAAAATCTATTGCATTACCACCTCCCCAGCTAACAATTTTATGTTCTGGGAACGTTCCCAGAATGTTCCCTATTGGTTCTCCAGGAAAGTTTTCTTAACGTATATAGAACGTCCCCTTAAGGTTAGGGGAACGTTCCGGGAACCTATTCGGAAAATGAAACCTAAAAAAACCTGCAGGGAACGTTCCTGGAACGTTCTCGATTGGTTCCCAAAAAATAACAAAATGGGAACCAAATGGGAACCATACGGGAACGTTAGGGGAACGTTCTGTGTTTGCTGGGTCCATCCTCGTAAGTTCTAATTAAATCCTGCTTGGCTATAATATAATGACATTTATTCCGCCATATGAAATCAAAATTTAACTTGTTGATAGTTTTAACTATTGTAGTGCTATTGGAAGGGAGTAAGCTGGATATATTAATCTAGAAACTGTCCATTTTAGTTAACAATATTCTGCCAAAAATGGAAAGATCTCTTAGTAGCCATCTATTTAGAAATGATTTGCAGTTATCAACATTGTCTTTTATGTTTTCGTTTATCAGAAATTGTTTTGTCTTTAGTCACCAATACCCAAGTATTTGAATAAAAAATAAAAATAAAAATGCTGTCAATTAAAAAAAAAAAAAAGTTCTACCAGACGGGCTTTGGTTCTACTAGCGATTTGATTGGAGACCAACAGCCAATCACAATCTACCTTTAATTTTCCGATTGGTTGATTTTGTGGCACACTTGTAACGCTGTTGCAAGTTGAGCGAGCATGTGTGTCAAGAGTTGAGCGGGCACAGAATTAAGAGGTTGAGAGAGAGAGAGAGAGAGAGAGAGAGAGAGAGAGGGACTTGACAGAGCGCAAGAATAAGTTTGTGAGAGAGCACCTGAGTAAACTGCGTGAGATGGGTTATTATTGCACGTTAATATGGATAATTGCAAATACATTTATTGAGCACGAAATCGTTTTTTCTTTGCTCAAACGAATTTTTTTTTTTTTTTTGCGATCAAATGAGTGATCAAATGATGATGATTCTGTTCAAAATATAATGCAATGTGCTTGCAAAATATAGTTCTCTGTGCTCAAAATGTACAATTACTCGCTCAGGATTGAGTCACACCTATAACGCCATAAATAAGGGGCTGCCACGTCTTAGTCCGCTCGGACAACATGTCGGTGCTATCCTACATAAATCGCAAGGGCGGCGTCAGGTCTCGAAACCTTTTCAGACTGACAGAGCACATTCTGGTCTGGGCTCAGCACAATCTGCGCTCACTGAGAGCAGCACACGTGCCTGGCCTCCTGAATTTGGGGCCAGACAGACTGTCCAGAAACAATATACCAGCTGGGGAATGGTCTCTGCACCCGCAGACAATCCTCCTGCTGTGGGAGAAGTTCAGCAGAGCACAGGTAGACCTATTTGCGTCCCAGGAGAACGCTCACTGCCCAAAATTCTTCTCAAAGAGCAAGGATGCACTGGCCCTCGTCTGGCCCAGCTGCTCGCTCTATGCTTTTCCCCCAGTTTCGCTCCTGCCGAAGCGAAACTGGGGGAAGTAGTGCTGGAACGAATCAGGGAAACCAGATGCTCTGTGCTCCTTGTGGCTCCGCTCTGGACGAACCAGGTATGGTTCCCAGTAGGGGTGGAATGGTACACAGAAGTCACGGTTCGGTTCATACCTCGGTTCAGACATCACGGTTCGGTACGATTTCGGTACAATGGAGGGAAAAGGAAAACAAAAATGCAGAAGGTATTGTATTTTTTAAATAAGTTATATTAATAAAGGCATAGAACCAGTTTATTTGTAGTGCACTGACAATAGTTTTATATAATTAGTCTTTTAATTAAATTAATAAAAAGACAAAAAGACCTTGCGATATGTTTGGAAATTGTACCTGAATTAATTTAAAATTATTTTGCTATATTTCAGATCAATATATTTGGTTTCCTTCATTTTAATTAACATTATTAATTAACAAAGTAACATTATTCTCATCGGAATTATAAATAATTGATTTCTGTATAAAATAATACTACTATTAAAAACACATTCGATTTTCTTTTTTAATCAATGTAGAATGTGTAAGATTTGCTCCGAGGACAAGAAATGAAAACCAATGCAATTTGATGAATGTCCAAAAGATGGAACCCACAGACTGATTTTAAATGGAGTTGGATAAATTTGTTTTGCTTTTAAAACAGTGTGTGTGTGTGTGATTTTGGTTGGGTGACAGTTGTAGGTTACAGTTTGACAAGAGTTTACAGTGTGACAAAAGCACAATGTGTGTTTTATTGCGAGTGTACACAAATATAAAAGTAAACACTTTGCAGGTTTAGTGATCTGTATGGACAAAATGACGGAGTATGTTTTTTATGTTTCCACTGTTTGATCGCGCCCGCGCCTCTCTCTCTCTCTCTCTCTCTCTCTCTCTCTCTCTCTCTCTCTCTCTCTCTCTCTCTCTCTCTCTCTCTCTCTCTCTCTCTCTCTCACACACACTCACACACACACACACACTCCAGCATTGCAATCTTGACATCGCAGCCTGTTCATTATGCGGTCACACCAAACGTGAATAGAGCGTCAAATTCGCGTCTAGTTCGACGCTAGTCCAAAGCGAACGCGTTCAGAGCTAAGCCGATGGTACAGATTATGTGTCCCTAAAGAACCCGCGTCTCTAACAGTAGTTCCGCATTACATTAATTCATTTGCACGCGAGTTTTATTAATTTTATACCGTGTATTCTACGTGTAAATTCGTGCACCGAACCGTGACGCCCGTACCGTTTCGGTTCAATACGAATACATGTACCGTTCCACCCCTGGTTCCCAGTTCTAATGCAGCTGACGAGCACTGCCCCATGGCCGAGTCCGACGAGGAAATACCTCTCTCAGGCCATGGGCTCAATTTGGCATCCTCACCCGGAAAGGTGGGCTCTGCATGCATGGGCCATCAACCGGTACCCGCAAACCTCCCCGAGGGAGTGTTAAACACCATTACGCAAGCCAGAGCACCGTCTACCAGACGTCTCTATGCCTCTAAGTGGTCAGTGTTTGTTAACTGGTGCAAAACCTGAGGTTTTGCACAAACCTTCAAGAGCTACTTGATAAGGGCAGGTCCCCATCCACGCTCAAAGTCTATGTGGCGGCCATAGCAGGATTTACAAAACCTGCGTCTGGCCCGTCACTGTGGAAAAATGATCTGGTCATTCGTTTCCTAAAAGGAGCTAAGAGGATGAATCCTCCCAGACCCCCATCTATCCCCATGTGGGACCATGGTGCTAGAAGCCCTGAAAGGAGCCCCATTCGAGCCAATCCAGACATCGGATATGAAACACTTGTCTTTCAAAACAGTGTTTCTCATGGCTCTTGCGTCAGTAAAACACATAGGGGATCTGCAAGCGCTCTCTATAAGCGCAACGTGTCTGGAATTTGGGCCTAACGACTCAAAAGTCATACTCAAACCAAGACACGGATACATGCCTAAATCCCTCAACACACCGTTTAGGGCCCAGGTTATCTCCCTGTCCCCCCTACCGGTTCATAATGAGGAGGAAAGCTCAGGCCTCCTTTGCCCAGTAAGGGCATTAAAGGCCTACGTATCTCGCTCATCTGTTTTCAGACAGACTGAGCAGCTTTTCGTTTCGCTCAGCGGTCGCGCTAAGGGCCTAGCCGCTTCGAAACAGATCCTATCCAGATGGATAGTTGATACCATAGCAATGGCATACACTACAAAGGTACTTGAGTGCACTTTAGGTGTTAGACCACACTCCACCAGAGACATGGCCTCATCGTGGGCGTGGTCTAGTGGGATCTGTTTACAAGATATCTGTATGGCGGCAGTCTACATTTTTAAGGTTTTATAACCTAGAAGTTCCCGCCTTACCAGCCAAATTGCTGTCGGTTTAACCCTCTGGGGTCTGAGGTGTTTTTGGGGCTATTGGGATGTTCTGATATGCCCTTACATTTGTGCTTTTTTCAGTTATTTATAAACATGTTAATGGCAAAGGTGTAAATTCACTCTATATAGCACAAACTGGGCTACCATAATATCTAAGCAACATGTATGTACATGTTTGTATTTTTAAGAGAATAATGTTTATGCGTGGTTATTGAAAAAAATAAAAATGAAAGTTGTTGAAATAAGGCCACAAAACACATATTGATTATTTCTTCACAAGACTTTTGAAAATTGTATCACATAGCCTAGATTAGTTGCTCCAAAACTATGTGAGAATCATCCTGACTACTCATTCAGATAAGACAATAAAGTATTTTTACATTTTGAATGACGTGTTTTGTGTCAGAAAGCTTTATGCGAGGAGTTATGATATCTCATTAATATGTATGCATTTCACACCTGAGAAAGACAAAGACCCTCCCATAATGGCCCTATTAGGTGCTATCAGGCCATATCATTATAAGGAGCGTTGCACAAAGAATGAGGAGATTTAAAAAAGAATGGCTTTTAGATTGTTTGGATTTATTTACAACACAACATAATCCAAAGATACACACATACCTGTCAACATAGTACATAGTACATAGAAACATAGTAAATACCTGTCATTTCCAAGGTGTTTTAATTTTCATTTTACCAGGTTCATGTACAGAGACTGTTGAATGTTGAAGTCAGCAGGACTCAGTGGCATCTCTCCCTGTAAAAAATGAAATAAAAAAATAAACACCTTTGAACATGCTGATATCAAGAGAAACTATATGGCTGCACGACTTTGGGCATGCATTGTAGAAAAAACTGTGATTTAATTATATATATATATATATATATATATATATATATATATATATATATATATATATATATATATGTATATATATATATATATAATTAAATATACAGTATATACACACATACACACACAGTGCTTAGAATAAGTGAACAAACCCATGCTAAAGTTGACTACCCTTAACAATATAGACATGGTTTTATTTCAGTTAGCCTAACTCAGGGGTCGGGAACCTTTTTTGACCAAAGAGCCATTTTTTCATTTTTGGTTAATGCATTTTTCCAAAAGAGCCACAGTAAAATAATTATATAATATTATTATTAAAGACGTGCTTTTTTTCAATAAAATTTCAACAGCATTAGGCTAAAAACAAACAAATATTTAGCAAAGTTTCAATATTAGTGAAGGGCTTTCACTGTGAGGTTGAGTTGTCAACTGATGAGCATAAATCCTCTCTGTCTGCATGAGAGAGAGAGAGAGAGAGAGAGAGAGAGAGAGAGAGAGAGAAAACACAGTACTTACATTTACTGTGTTTACGTGAATACTCGACTTGCCATTTTTATGTATTTCTGTATTCATTTGGCCGTTTAGGTGCGCAACCGAAGACAAAGGCTTTTCCGTGTTCCGCTCGGCGCGCGCACACAGCATCCTGCCAGTAATTCCGTTCTCTTTCGCGACTTATCGCGCTTTTAATATTTCTTTTCAATATAAAGCACATCCTGCTCTTTTTTTCATTCCTTCAATTTTTGTTATTAATAAATTAAAACAGGATCTTTAACTGAAATCTGCGTGGATTATCAAAAATACGACCCATTTATCATGTGTCATAAAGGGTTTCAGAGGCAAAAGTGAAAGTATTAAAGTTTACAGCCTTCTTTTACTTTTTTTGCTGCTTTTCGCCATTAGGCCTTACCTTTAACAAGCTGCAGCTGCTTGAATCCCAGTGCAGGAGCTGTAGGTTATCACAGAGACAAGTTGATTGCTCTGATGACTCGTAACACTCGCGAGCGCGACCAGCACTGAATATGCTCTTTTGCCGGTATACACAGGGTTCTCAAGTCTCACGCATTGGCCGTGAGACACACGCAATTCAACCAGTTCACACGCTCACACGCCACACCGTGTATTTCTCACGCTGAAAAGGCAATGCCAACCAATGTGTCCTGCAAGCTTTATATATAACGTTGTATAGCCTACGAGGCGCAGGCACAAAAAGTGAAGTTTCCTGCCGCCAGCGCGTCCGCATCTCGGCCAGATTGCATTCGTTACTAGGCAACATAGAACACACGGAAGTTGACGGAACATTCTCGGCCACCGCGACATCGCGCGAACACACGTCGTGATGGAGAAGGTAAGTTGGAAGAAAGCTTGCCTAACATTTTTAGGCCAGAACATGTAATATAGCCCATCGTATACATTATTATTGATGCAGTCAAAAACTCTACAACTACTTTGCAACCAGGCCAGAAGCTTTGGCTCAGTTTGGCTAGTCATCTGAAACTAAGGGAAATGTTAGTGGCTATGGGAAGGAATGAAGATGCATTTCATTTTATTTTAAATGATGTACTATATTAATAGTGTTTCTAGTTACATTAAGGCTAAATCAGAGTGCTCTGGGTAATATTTTATATCCTGTCAAAACATACATTAATCATTGCCATTGCATTTGTATTTTTCAAAGATGTCAGGGAAAAATGCAAAAAGAATTGTTTTTTCAAACTGTTTGGAGCAATTTGTTATATATTTGTAATTTTGAAATATAACATTAAAGAGTATATTTGATGTGATGAATTGCTCTGTCATTTATCAGATTTACCAATTGTTATAATTTCAATTTATGCTGGTTAATTATGAACAATGGGTAAAATTGGGGGGCGGGGATGGGTGGGGGCGGGGCTTCATTAAGGCTCCTCCCCTAACCGCATGTGATCTCACTCCAAGCTTTTGATAAAACTTGAGAACCCTGGGTATACATGAATATACTTATTATCATAAACGTTTAACTAACTTCGGTAGACTGTGCTACAATGGAATTTTAACTGGCAGATTTTTCTGCAGAGAGCCGATCTGTATTGATGTGTCTTATTTTTTTGTTTCGCTCGTTTGTTGGTAAAGGGTGAGAGACCTCGCGAGCCACATGATTTTTGCCAAAGAGCCAGGTATGGCTCGCGAGCCATAGGTTCCCGACCGCTGCCCTAACTGAACATTTATACATAAATAATATATTGTATTTAGACAGTATTACATATGTTACCGGAGGCTGAAATATATTTCACTAAATCATTATAACCTAAGCAGTTATTCACAAACAAAATAAATTACGCATAAGGCAGTATTTTAGCATGATAATCAGTGTCATAAACTAATCTCAAAACTGAGTGAAATATATGTAGTAGGCTAATATCACATTTAAAAAGTTTACACGAGCGTATAGGGATATTGTGACTGTGAGGTAATCTTTCCTATGTCAAAAGCTACCCAAAACTAGGCAAAAATATAGTCTGAAAATTCATTTGAGCTCTATAATCAGAAAAGGAATTATATAACACTAAACAACTTACTCCGAACTTGTATCCCCGGCGGGGTCAATTCGTTCTTCAAAATGCTGCCGTTGGTCGTCAGAGTTTCAAATTCCTCTGAGGAAAAGGTGAATCCTCGCTGTCCAGAATCATCTGAAGGGCTTCTTCACCGGAGTAGCGTGCCATCCTCAAAACGCGATGAACTATCAGTGAATCTCATGAAGAATCTTTGTGTTTTTATGGCATTGATCGGGGGCGTGTGCGCGATCACCTGAACTATTTACATATGAACAGCGCCGGGGGTGTGGCGGCCTCAACTCATTAAAAATAATGAGGGGAGAAAGAAAAAATGGACCTCTCCTTGGTTTCAAACGGATTGCAGAAACTGAGAATATTTGTTTTTTTTATATAAATTACTTCATTTAAAAGAAGAGAATTCAAGCTTCATAAAGAAAAATCTCTCGTGCCTGTGTGACAAGTAATCGCGGAGTTACAGTTCATCTTAGGACACGTTTCAGAATGGACTTCACTGACAGAGAGAACGCAGAACTCGCATCATGTTTGTTTTTCTTTATTTGGTGAAAAGCACAACACTTTGTTTTTATTGTGAGTATCCACAACAAAAAAAGAAACTTAACAGGATCTAATGATGTATAACACTTATATGTAAGATCAAAATCAACCGAGTATTTTGAGTCTCTTTTGCACTGATAAGAAAAAAAGCGAGCAGATCACGCTGGCGTGATTGCCGACCCCAGAGGGTTAAAAGTCAAGTACCACCTGCCCTGTTGTTTCGGCGCAGAGTACTGCTTGAGCACCGCTGAACGGGTTGTGAGTTTTTTCCCAAGGGAAAATAATGCCCGTACTATCACTCAGTACAGGCCGAAGTTTTTCTCTTCACCCTGACTGTGTGTGACACTATTATAATGAATAGCCTTTCTTGTGGCTAAATTATTTGAGAATGATGCTGCTAGCCTCTCTTCTCGGACTCTCTGTGAGTTCATGGTGACTATGGACTGTATGCACCCCGGGCACTTGCCCCTGGGGACTTGGATGTTGGATCCCTACTAGGCATGTGCCGGTATCAAATTTTCGTGCTGCGATTAATTGAATGAGCTTTTATCACGGTATACGGTATTATCACGATATTTTAATAGCTCAAGAGAAACAGATGGATTGCGGGTATCTAAAAAAACAACTTGCATCACAATGTGTAATTGTGATTTTCAAAACATATGGTAACTAAACAGAATTTTATTAAGTTTAGTGACAACGTGTTACAATGTTTACATGGTACAATGACTGGTAGGTTACTGTTTGTATTATTCAAATAAATTATTGTATTTGATTTTAATCTTAATTCAATATTGACTCATTTGGATAAATATTAGGTAGGCTACAGTCTGCATGTTAATTTTTCTCAAGAAAAAAATATCTCACATAATGCTGTAAACAGAGAGAAACTAAATATAATGCGGTTTTCATTATAATAACAATTATGTAATGACAAGTAAACATATAATTAATATATAATAAAGTGCACATATTTAGCAAAATGACCATTTTTTCTAGTCAACTAAAGTGCTGGTCATTAAATGGCTTTCCTGAGGTAAATGTAACGTTCTGTGACATAACTGTTCTCCTGCAGTTTTATTGACCTCTTTCCGTGAAAAACACTGATTGATCGACATTTTGTATGAGGCATAAACCTTAAGGTAAGTTGTACTGTATCTTTAAATAAAAAGTAACAGATGATCGGTTTACTTGAACTGAGGCGCAGCGATCTGTCACAATGGACAGAACCTTTTTTTTTTTCATATCAAAAGTAACCTGCTCTGTCTAGTCTGTCGGTGTCAGTGTCCTCTTTGCTCCGCGATTTTTCTCTGCGTGAGAGCGTGTGAAAAGTGTCAATTCCGTAAAGCGGCTTTCAGACAGAACGCGGAACGCGATTTGCTATTTTGCAAATAAAAAGTTGAACTATTTTTAACTTTGACCCCGGCGTGCTTTGGTCGACGCAGCAACAAAACGTCCCCGCGAGTATTCTGCGTCCTGTCTGAAAGGCGCTTGAGTCTCAAGTTGAATGCGTGAGAGTTGGCAGCCCTGCGGGGGGTAAATCGTCGGCAGCGTTCCTCCTTCCGCCATGCTTCTACTCCATGTGAGGATGGTTTACATTAGACTAGAGTGCGCTCTGCGCCGCGTGCACACAGTGCTTATACATGTGGGGATTGTTTACATCAGAGTGCGCACGTGTTTTGCGGAGCATATACGCAGTGTTTAAGCGGTTGATAGAAAATTAGCTAATGCGTGTTCTAAAAGTCTAAATTCAAATCTATTATTTTTTCACGGTATTTTGAAGTGGCCGCGATAACAATATCGTGCATATTTATTACCGCGATTTATCGCATTACCGAATACCGGCAGATGTCTAATCCCTACATGCACGCCGTTTTGCATAGTGTTCCCCTAGCGTAAGATATTACGCAGTACGAGAGAACCTCTCGTAAGAGAACGTACTCGGTTACTAACGTAACCTCAGTTCTCTCTAGAAGAGGGAACGAGTACTGCGTATCTTGCCGTGCCTGCTACACGCTGGTTCGCTTCGGCGATGAAAAACCAGTGATATCAGCCCATCGAGCTATGTTTATAGGGCTAGGCTACGCCCGCTTTGGCGGGAGCGTGACGCAATGGGTGCGGAGTGCCCCCATTGGACCGTCACCAAAGGGCCGCTCTCGATAGGCTGCTGCAGTTGCCGCAGGACAGCCAATAGGCAAGCTAAGCCGCCTTGCCTATGTCTGCATGCTGCCGCAACGCGTTTTGCAATAATTCAAAATTAAAGATAATTTTTTGGCTTAAATTTCTCGAGGAAAAGAGGTTTTCCCCTAGCGCAAGATATTACGCAGTACTCATTCCCTCTTCTAGAGAGAAACGG
Organism: Tiaroga cobitis; assembly: GCA_030578255.1. Lineage (NCBI taxonomy): Eukaryota > Metazoa > Chordata > Actinopteri > Cypriniformes > Leuciscidae > Tiaroga > Tiaroga cobitis. Next base: position 7,827,292 of record CM060608.1, read on the forward strand.
GGTTTACGTTAGTAACCGAGTACGTTTGTTAGTAATGGATTGCACCATCGACTATTGATTGAATCAGTCGTTGTTTAGCAACCTAAAAAAACGAAATGATATTGCTAACTTCTCCACTGATTAAAAAATAACTTTTTTTATAATAAGCATAAAAATTGCATATCAGCATTTATCTCCAAACATACCAGGGCCCGTATTCATAAAGAATCTTAATGCAAAGAGTAGCTCCTAGTGACAAAATTCTAAGAACATTCTTAGAAATGTGGGCGTTTACTCTTAAAATTAAAGAAAAAATCCTAGTAAAGAAAAAAGTAATTCAGAAAGCATCTTATCCCTTAAAAGTGGTCTTAAGGTCAAAATTGTTAGGAGTATGGATGAGGACTTTTAAGAGTTTAAGAGCTTAAGAGTTTCTTTAGAGGAGAAAATGACAGAACGATGAAGAGGGAGAAGAAATGTGATGCAGACAATAGATGACAGTGAGTTAATAAGATGCTATAGATGAGATCAATCATGTTTGTGACTGATCTTATTAGAGACACGCTAATATCTCTGACACAGTGCACGAATGCCATAACGCCAGAAATGAAAGTAATCACTACATTAAGATATTTGGCAAATGGGAAAATGCAATAAAGCAGCAGTGATTTGGGTCTGCGCTCACGTCCGCTTCTCGCTCCATGCTGTGGGACATGATTTTGAAGATTATGAAAAGCAGGGATGCTATTTAGCAGAACTGTTGGGTTATACCAATTGTCGCACACTGCTCTTAAACACGGTTTGAGGATCCAAACGCATCTTTTATTGGGGCAATCCAGAATCTTAATCCATAAAACAGGTCAAAACACTGGGAATCATAAGTTTGATTAAATTCTCGATTCGATACTCGATTTTCGATTCAGTGAATTCAATGATTACATTTTCACTGGCCCTACAACCACAAAATAAAAAAAAGAATAAATTGTTCTTGTTTTTGACCCATGTATCCTTGTACTGTAATAAGTAGTGTTATGACAACATTTTAAATACCAGTGAAATTTAACAATTCGTGAGCTTAGAATTATAAGGTTCTATCTCCACTTTTGGTCGAAATTGAGTTTTTGACATAATCTTATCCATTAGGTGTTTATTAATGCCTGTGTGGTGTTTCATGTTGTTAGTAGTTATTAATAAAAATAAAAAGGTTCCATCTCACAAAACAGCAGGGATGTAAAAACTTTGATGCTCAATATCTCAGAACTACCCTAAACGGAGGCTCACGAATTCTCGATTCCAATATCGATACCACAGCTAAAACTACCAACTAATATACATTTCAAAGATTATTAAAGACAAGCAAACAGTCATTGATAAAAAGAACAAAATTAAACTACAAGCAGTAGCACAAATAAATAAATACAATTGAACAAAGATACAAATAAAATAATCAGTGCTTTTAAGGTTTTTGAGGTAGGTCTCTGGTACAGAAATTGAATAAAGCACTCAAATGTAAAATAACTGCATATAATCTTCACTAGGGGTGGGAATCACAGGGTACCTCACCATACGATACATGGCTCACGATACCGATAATATCACATTACAGCAATTCTGCGATAATCAATATTACAATCCTAAAATGATACATCACTATTTCTGTCTACCTATGAAAACAAAATCCCTGTGAAAAGTTTAACATCTGTGATTGCCTACAATGATCAACGCTTCCAAAACATGTTGTTTATAGACATATTTGACGCTCTTCACAGAGCGCTTGTACAGATACACACAGGAGTGTTTGAAAGCAGGTGTCTATCAGCAAATCCCTAATATATCCAATGATAGACGGATCCCCTGATATCCACCTGCTTTCAAACGCTCCTGTGTGTGTCTGTGTGATTGATCGGTGAGGAGCATCAAAGATGTCTATTTACAACATTTTTATCCCATCAATGCTATAAAAGCCGAAGTGGGTCCAGCAGCAGGAATATTAGGCTGCTGTCACTATAAGTCTAATGCTCGGATCCAATATAATGATACATATGTGTTGTCTTTCTCGACTGTTTACGTTCACTTAAGCTATAACCAACTATGTTTACTAGGATACTCTAGAGATACATTGGTGTGAATTTGTCCGTTTAAGCGCAAGGGGACGTGAAAGAGAATTCATTTTATTATTTGCACGCTTTTGTGCGCACACAAAATTCATAGTGTGTGCGAGTTGTCGTTCTCATCTTCTTGCGCTTGAATGCTTAAATTGGCAAGGGTTGAAAACGCATGCAAAAATATTGATTCTGTATCGATTCTCAAAATCAACCACAAAAAAAAAAGATAAATCGAAAAATCTATATTTTATTTACCCAGCCCTACAAAACACAGGACAGATATTCCAAAAAGCGTTGACACAGAACCAGAGAGAGCGCTCATAAATGCAGTGTGACACTTACAATACTTTGCAAAGAATGAGTGAAAACAGGGCTTACATAACAAGATAATGAGACACAGGTGAATGTAATCAAACATAAGTCCAGGCAATGGGTTATGGGATATGCAGTTCATGTTAGGAAAGAAAATGAGTCTAGGGGAGTGCTCTCTATAATGGGCACTCCAGCTGGTGAATGTGACACCAATCATTTTGCCAGAAATTGTCTAGAAACTTATAGATTCGTAGAAATTTTGATTCTGTTCTAAACCCCAGTGATATGCCTCACCGCCTGCTGTCTACATAGTCATCTGTCTTCTAAGGCTGCATCCTGACAGAAATGGATTCTTATTAGTGACCGATTTGAAACATTCTTCATTATCAGGAACTCCGGTAACAGTCACTCTTGTGCCCCACAATTAACACTCCTTACGAGAAGTGTGGAAGAGATTCAACTAACAGTCATGCTGCCTTCATGTTCTCTCGGGAAGTTCCTAATTATGAGTTCGGAAGTTATAATTATGATGTCATGTGCATTCAAGTGATTTTAATTTAAGTGAGTAAAATGGGCAATTTCATGCAGTATTTCTCTTTTTCACTTCCTGACAAAGACAGGAAGCTTTTTAGCTCTAGTGTGACAGAATGAAGAGAAAATGATATGTGTTAGGTGTGTAACTGATGATTTATCTGTGCGTTTTATCATTCCTGTGTTGCCACAGAGATGTTTCTTTTTTGTTGAGGTTTGCTTTTTGTAAGATTTATTGCTTTTCTTTATTAACAGTACGAAAATGTGTAGTATGTATTGTAACATAATGTGTGTGTGTGTATGTATGTATATATATATATATATATATATATATATATATATATATATATATATATATATATATATATATATATATATATATATATTATAAATATAAACTTATTTCGTTTTGGAAAAAAATTGTGTACAAAATGACAGTACTGAATGTTATATTAATATAATTATTTGTCAGAGCCGATAGCCTTGTGGGCAGCGCTCCAACATGTAGCGTGATTGCACTTTGGGCGACCCGAGTTTCGAGTCCCGGCTAGTGAACCTTTCCCAAACCTGTCCCCCTCTCTCTCCCACTACTCTACCGGCAGAAAATGACTGAGGTGCCCTTGAGCAAGGCACCTAACCCCCTATCGCTCTCAGGGCACCACAGTAAAAATGGCTGCCCACTGCTCTGGGTGTGTGTGTCCACAGTTTGCAGTGTGTGTGTTCACTACTCATAATGTGTATGCACTAACTTGGATGGTTTAAATGCAGTGGACAAATTCCTAGGATGGGTTACCATACTTTGCCTCCACATGTCACTTTCACAAACTTTTTTCAAACCTGCCCTGGAGCACCCCCAGCACTGCACATGTTGTATGTCTCCCTCATCTAACACACCTGATTCAGCTCATCAGCTCATTTGTAGAGATTGCAAGACCTGGGGCCTCATTTATAAACGTTGCGTACCCACAAAAGAAGGCGTACGCCGCTCTCTACACAATAATTGGTATTTATAAAAAGCAAACTTGACGGGAAAATGTGCGATCCTTCACGCAAGCTCTGACCCAGGCGTACGCACAAAAACGGGTGAAATGAGAAATGGCGACACCGTCGGCAGAAGGAAGAAACATGTGAAAGTGTGTGAAACTGTAGATCGTTGTGTAAAAGAAATGGCAATACTGGCTCTCATAAATAATATGAAGACTTCACAAAGCAAGTCTTACAATTACCAGCCTACATGAACACCCGTTTGATCGATCTGCAGTGTAAAACGAACAAAATCAAACGAAGATAACAACAGAAATGCAAATTAACACATATTTGCAAAAATAAAAGTGAAATATGTTCTGCAATAATAATTATTCCATGTTATGCAATTCATCCTCATAACACATCTGTAGCTTGTCAGATGCAATCAAATGGATGGTAATAAAATGCCATGCCATCACAATGCGTAATGACGTAATGCGTAATGCAACCTTTTGCCACTCAAGTGCCTTTTTTGGCATTAATGCCCACACTGTGCCCTCCAAACAACAATTTACTCCTCTTTTCCACCTCGCCAATGATAATTTCTACTTCACATTGAGTGAAGTTATGTTTCTTGGTTTTCCTCTCTGTGTTTGCCATGATTTCGCAATCAATGAATATTAACTTGTGGGCGTTTCACGGACTATTTTTGGGCAAATATGGGTGTGACATGAAGCCGCAAAAGCTGCGCTACATTTAGAATTGATTGTGATTTATTAAGGGAAAAGTGCGTAGGATGTGTGTGCTCACGGTTTTATAAATCTGAATATTTCTGTGCGTACGCACGTTCTGTGTTTCATCCGTACGCCACTTCTGACGCAAATCCTAAGCAAAGTTTTATAAATGAGGCCCCAGGGCGGCATCCAAAAACCTAGGCAGCTGACTTGTTGCTTCGCTATGGAAGTAAAATAATACCAAATGTTTTTGAAACATAAAGCCTGTTGAATTGTACTACTTGAAAAAAATATGCATTGCATTAACCCTGCTTGTATTTTAACGCATTGTATTTTTAGGGCTTGCATTTTTATGGGCTGAAATTTAGCATGGTTGAATATTTAAGCTGTGAATATTTAAATTCAAAACATTTCAAACACATTTTCATTAGGAAAATTTCAATAAACCATATTCACCTTTCATATTTCACTTCCAAAATATTCAAACTGATTAAAAATACAACCTACAATATTCAACAAGCGGTTTTCAGTTCATTTTATTTCGCTTTGCAAATTCGCTTCCACAAATTCAGTGGTTCAAATTTGACAGTAAATTCAACGTTGACATTCAGGAACTGCAGGAATAACAGTAGATTACCGAGCATAATCTCCATCTGCTGTTAGTCGACCTCACCAGCAGGGGGTGCAAGCGCGTGTTGTTGACGAAGACCAGAGCAACAGATTGAGAAAGCCATTCATTCATAAAAACTAATTTACAATAATGTAAGTGTATCTGTGATTATTATGACGTCTGTTTTATGTGAAATTCAGTGTCTTCACGATTACTTTTCCTGTGTAGCCTACATGCATCTTTCTCTACCGTGAACCATGTTATTCCCCCGATGCGGATGTACAGATCCAATGGTACATTTGAGTTTGACATATTTCTCTTGGTTGTTTAGTTGCCTTATCTTTATATTGCGGCGATGTGCTGCATGCAGTACTGGGGTTTCCCTCAAGTCAGGATTCCCCTGCTGGACATATAAAACGCTTAACGCGGCATAATGGACTAATACAGTGATATAAAAGACCAAACTCGCAGGCAAGCAGAAGGACTCAGAATATGAACTTAATGCGCAAAGTTTAATGCTCAGCGTTTCTCAGTGATACTGGCATAAAGTTGGCTTGACATTGGACATTCGCAATTTAGGGACCGTCTCTAAAGTTACATACGACATTGGTATACGTTTCTAACTTCAATAGCATTTGAAGAAAACAACTTACAGTCATAAAACCAACTGTAAAGTGTTCATGTAGGTGTCAGGCATAATGTGCAATTTATACAAATAAATTGAAGTTTGCTATAAGTTAGAAACGTTTAGGCCAATAGGACTACCAATGTTACTTTAGAGACGGCCCCTAAATGTGCGAATGTCAAGCCAATTTTACATTTAGTCATTTAGCAGACGCTTTTATCCAAAGCGACTTACAGTTAAACTAACAATATAGGTCAACAATATGAAAGTGCTATGACCCTTCCCAGTTTAATCTAATGCAGTAGGATACATATATGTAGGCATACTTCCCCAATAAGGTGCGAGTTTGGTCTTTTATATCACTGTATTAGTCCATTAAGCTACGTTAGGCGCTTTGTCCCGACGGAAGGGGAATCCCTGAGTATGGTGAGGTATTGAGGGAAACCGATTATAATCCCGTTCATGGTAGAAAAAGCTGATAACATGTAAGGCTACACAGGGAAGTAACAATGAAGTTAATGAATGAAACATAAAAACAGCTTTTGTGCCTTTATAATCTTTTCTGCATACGGACCCAGATAATCATCACAAAAAACTTAATGCACGCTCAATTGTTGTAAATGAGTTTTTATGAATGAATGGCTTGGTCTAACTGTTGCTCTGGTCTTCGTAAACAACACGCGCTTGCACCCCCTGCTGGTGAGGTCGACTAACAGCAGATGGAGATTATGCTCGGTAATCTACTGCTATTCCTGCAGTTCCTGGATGTCAACATTGAATTTACTGTCAAATTTGAACCACTGAATTTGTGGAAGCAAATTTGCAAAGCGAAATAAAATGAACTGAAAACCGCTTGTTGAATATTATAGGTTGTATTTTTAATCAGTTTGAATATTTTGGAAGTGAAATATGAAAGGTGAATATGGATTATTGAAATTTTCCTAATGAAAATGTGTTTGAAATGTTTTGAATTTAAATATTCACAGCTTAAATATTCAACCATGCTAAATTTCAGCACATAAAAATGCAAGCCCTAAAAATACAATGCGTTAAAGTACAAGCAGGGTTAATGCAATGCATATTTTTTTCAAGTAGTACAATTCAACAGGCTTTTTGTTTCAAAACATTTGTCAATATTTTACTTCCATACTTCACTGCCCTGTCAGGCAATGACTTACCAGGCAGCATTTATGCACAAAGACAGAGAGCTATGGTGACAACCAATTGAATATTTAATTACTACAATACTAACTTCTCGCTAGAAATGTCATCAAAAGTGGGAAAAGTTGGTCAAAATGTAAACTTTACACACAAACTGACCACCAACCTCAAATTTCAGATGCCATCTTTATGTTTTAGCTCAACAGTCAGGGAATGGAACGTACAGGATTGTGGGATATCAAAGGCAGCGAATGATCCATCTACTGTACGCTGCCTTCAAAAATCGAGCAGATGAAGGTATCTCAGGAGACAGGATGTTGCACGATCATTGTATTCGGATGTTGCTTGATACCTTCCTACCTCCGTATCCTGCCTGCTGAGGCAGCATTTTTCAGTTTTCTAACGCAGCCCTGAAGTGGGTATGTCAGACAAAGGAGACAACAAGTGTGTAGTGCTGGGTGTGCTCAAGTTTTTACTGTCATTTAGAGTTAATTGTTTAACCCCGATTATACTAATGAGAAAAGTGTTAAACATATGATCTTCATGAGGTCAATGTGTTCAGAACCGATTCAGAATTATTCTCCTCGGCGCATTCCCTCCGTCTGTTCATTTACAAACAAACACTCACCTGTATCTCCCACCCCTGAAGCAGAAGTATGTTGTTTGCAGATTTCCACAGAGACCCGGCACCACACAATACGGACTAAACCACTGCTGTGTTTCTAATTACAGTGTTAATTGCAATCCAAAGTGGGAATGGATTAGGATGAGTATTCTTTTTTTTCCTCCCCTTTTGTTCTCAGCATGTCTCTGGAGAAACCACCAGTAATCAGGTTGAGTTTTGGATCTTGTGAAGGAACTAATTTAGTGAATGACTCCCTTTAAAAATCCCTGCATGTTGTTTTTGATAAACACTACCAGTATTTTGTTTTAATAACCAATATATATTTTTGAAAGAAAGCTGCATTTATTCATTACTCCAGTCTGCAGCGTCCCATAATCCTTGAGAAATCATTCAAATATCCAGATTTTCTTACTATTATCAACATTGAGAACAGATGTCCTGGTTAATATTTTTTAAGAAACTATGATACACTATCATTTAAAAATGTGGGTTAAGTAAAAAAATAAATAAATAAAGATCAGCAAAGATGTATTTATTGACTAAAAGTAACAAATGACGGACAGATTACAAGAAGATTTATTTTCAAATACATGCTGTTCTTTTGAACTTTCTATACATCAAAGAATCCTGAACAAAATGTATCACTGTTACCACAAAAATATTTATATTTGATATATGAACATGCATAATAAAAATAACTGTTATTAAAAATGAGCACAATAACTTATAATAGAGCACCAAATCAGCGTATTAAAAGGATTTCTGAAGGATCATGGTTAAGGTTAGTGGTCTCCCGAATTGCCAACTGTCACTCATGTTGCCTCAAATCACTATCTCTCATTGCAAATGCATGACTTCCGCTTGCTGTTGTGAAAGACTCTTCATACTGTCTGACGTTTGTCCAAACCGATGGACCTCGGAGAGCTTTCCTCGCCCATGAACCCAACAATTCATTGCACAGGCATCGTGATGGATCTGAAAAAAGCAGGGAAAGAAAATACTGCAAAAATGCCATGGCAACATACATTAAAAGCCGACCTCCACAGTCACGGGCCATTCAATGTCACGTCAAATGAAAGATACACATCAGCTGAGAGAAAGCGATGGGTTTATCTTCAGGTTCAGCCAGGGATGGAAACATATGGCGCTGAAGAAAAAGAAATCAGGATGACTCTAAATGTGATTGTCTAAGGTACATTGAACAACTTGAGACAATTCTCCCAGCTCATGTATTTATTCCTTCAATGTCTGTTCTTCACTTGGTGATAATTGTTTGAATTGGTACAGCAAATGTTATTGCTTTTGTGTATGTAGGGAGATTAATTCCTGTGGCGTTCCCCTATGTATGAGTGGGTGTCTTATTTCTCAATGTATTCTTATTTTCAACTCTCCCCGGCTCGGTTTCCTTTTTTTCTTTCAATTTGTCTGCCTCCTAGCATGACTCTGTGTGTATTTTACTATTTGTCTCTCTCTCACTCTCATTTTCTGATTTCTAAAGCATATGAATGCTGTATTAGGGAAACAAGAGCTGTTAGCCAAAACTAGACCAAGGAACAGCATCGATTGGTTGAGTATGATAGTATATACATATACACTAGGTGCGTTCCATTCGATGTCATGATTCTGCCATCATGTTATTGATTATTCCTAGTCTTGTGGCAGGATCATGACAGAACCAATGTTTTGTGTACAAGCGCATGGCCAATTGTTTGGCCATATGCTTGTGGTGTCTCGTTACGTTACCCCGCCCCCTTGTTATCCTCGTCTTGTGATTATTGTCTAGTCAGTTTCACCTGTCCTCGTCATTAGTGTTCCCTATTTAATCTCCTCATGTCTTCTGTCCTGTGTCGGTACATTGTCTAACATTGCGTGTTCATCCCCGTGAGTATTTAGCCTGAAAGCTTTTAAATGAGAATTGTGAGTTTGTTTATTGTCAAGTCCTAGTCCTAGTCCTAGTCCTAGTCCTAGTCCGTCATCTTGTCATAGTCTAGTTATATTCTCCTCCAGTTCTGTTTTGCCCCCTCGTGGGTTTTGTTTTCTGTTTTTGTCAATAATAAATCCCTGTTTTGAGTTACTTGCTGTCTGCTATTGGGTTTGTCCTTCTACCACATGACAGAATGTACCGACCATCAAAGAACCCAGCAGACAGTATGTCCTCCCAGTTCCAATCGGAGTTCCGTGAGCGATGCTGGTTGTCCGCACCAACCAACGGAGAACGGATCATTTGCCCTATCCCGTCCCAGGGTGAGCGGATCATGAGGGATTATGCCCGTCTATGGGATCTCTTTTCCCGGGAGGATGTGCAGGCCTCTTCCTCGGGCTTTCCACCCTCTGCTAGTCTGCCGGTGATCCCGGAGGGTCGCATGTTAGCCGTCGTGACACAGGAGGACCAAGCGTCTTCCATCCTGACTCCCGGTCCACCACCCGTGTCCGTCAGCACCCGTGGAAAGCGTGGAAGACGTTTGTCGTCGGAGTCGTCCTCCACGGACTCCCCCTCGCCTGTGGTGGTCCCGCCAGTACCTGCTTTGTCTCCCTCTTCGCCCCCCCTTACCGGTCTCAAGCCTGGCTACGGACTCAGCTCCGCGACCCAGAAGGAAGAAGAGGAGGAAGGGAGCCTCTTGTTCTCCTTCTCTGTCTCCCCCAGAGCCCGCTACTTCAAGCGCCGTCAATGAGCCCGCTACTTCAAGCGCCGTCCCAGGGCCCGCTCCAGCGAGCGCCGTCCTAGAGCCCGTTGAGAGAGTTGCGGCCGATCTAGCCGCTAAGGAGGTTCTGCGAGCAGTTTCGGCGCGTCAGGAGATGCCCATCTTCCTTGCTGCAAAGACCCTGTCTGATTATTTGTCTTGTCTTGCCTCAATCCTTGAACCCCCTGTCTGTCCTGCCTTGTCCTCTGTTCCCCCGCCAGCCGCCGAGAGCGCAGCGCCCACGCCAGCCGGTGAGAGCGCAGCATCTGTATCTACCACTGATAGTGCTGCACCCAGTCCTGTTCCTTCGCCTGCCATGTCCCCCGTCAGGAGTCCTGTTTCCCCATCCTCTGTGTCCTCCGTGTCTGAATCTGTTGCTGCCACCACTGAAGCAGTATCCCAGACTGTTTCCCCGTTCGTCCCTGTCTCCACCAGCCCCCGGACTGTTACCCCGTTTGTTCCTGTTGCCACTAGACCCCGGACTATTTCCCTGTTTGCCCCTGTCTCCACTAAGCCCCGGACTGTTTCCCCCAAGACCTCTCCTCATGTGTCTCCGTCTAGACCTGCCCAGAGTCCTCGTCTTCAGCCCTCATCCCGTGGACCCAAGACCCCCAGTCCTCCCATCCACCTAGGGCTGCTGCGATAACCGCAATATTGTAGTACCGCGCTTCTGACAAGTCAACCGCAGAGGATTGCACGTAACCGCGATATTCACGTATTTTTCACCTGTCCTCGTCATTAGTGTTCCATATTTAATCTCCTCTGTCCTGTGTCGGTACATTGTCTAACATTGCGTGTTCATCCCCGTGAGTATTTAGCCTGAAAGCTGTTAAATGAGAATTGTGAGTTTGTTTATTGTCATGTCATAGTCTTAGTTTGTCATCTTGTCATAGTCTAGTTATATTCTCCTCCAGTTCTGTTTTGCCCCCTCGTGGGTTTTGTTTTCTGTTTTTGTCAATAATAAATCCCTGTTTTGAGTTACTTGCTGTCTGCTATTGGGTTTGTCCTTCTACCACATGACATTCGACAGGGTCCCTACGTAGTGTTCACTGCTCCCTACTCCCTGAACACGGTACATCAGTTGAAGTGGACTTCGCTGACAATAATCACTAATTTGGAATGCCCTGCAACGTCAACAACAGGGTCGCGCAGATTATGATATAACTTTTTATTTACTTTTCTTTCTAATTTAAAATCTCTATAGATACATTCATCACCCCAACCGTTGATAAATACTCTAGTTTGTATAATAAAAATATGTATGCATACGTAAACTCAGAGCCGTTAGAAATTTAAAATCTCTTCCAACGGCTCTGCTCTATGGTTAGTTCCGACTGATGATGCGGTGCACAATGACAGTTGGTTGATTTTCGCTCTCCACTTCCTGTGAAGTGATGTATCGATGTTCCCTTATTCCCTACGCCGTTTTCAGTGCCCTTCGAACTGAACGTGTTCGTTCCCTTCGGATTGGAATCTCACTTAAGATGGCAAAATACCCTGTGAAGTCCACTTCGCAGTCCACTTACGGTCGAATGGAACGCACCTACTGTATCAACCATTAGTAATTCTGCAACTCTAGACACATATTTGCCCAGCTATGCATTGGGCAACACTGCTTTACATTTGTTATCCATGTAAAGGGAAAGCACAGAGCAGACTGAGGAAAAACATAATATTAAAGGGTTGTTTGGCAAAATGCAAAAAAAAAATGGTGTTTAGTTGTTTATGGTAGCCGAGCAACTTCACGACTTTGCCGTATTATTCTAGAATGTTTTCTATTGTGACTCATCAATTCTGAATTTAGAGTCCAAACTATATATTTTAAAATATTACTTGTAATGTTTTAAGCCTTTTTTTTTTTTTGTAAAGCAGTTAGTGTTCAGGGAAGGAGGCGGGAACCGGCGAGCGTTTCACTTTAGAGGTAAAATATGTAGGAATTTTGTAATAAAAAATCACTTGTACAGTGTGATATATTTCCTGCAGTTGTGTACTTACAATATCCCAAAAGTCTCCAAAGATTTATTTCAGAGAAATTTCCATTTTAAATAAGTGGCCGTCCCGAAAAAAAAATGTCGCCTGTCAATGACGCAATATCCGCGCTTTCCTCGGTTTCCGCTCGTACTGCCATAGCCATGACGTAACCATGGCGACAGACGACAACTGCGTAGTGCGTAACGTTTAGCTGCACGCTGTTGTTTCGTTCAATCATAATCGACCATGGCAAGCAGACTTTGGGACCAAAAAGGAGAACTAAAATGAGGATCAATATCGGCGTTGAGTTTTCGAGATGCAGAGAGCTCCACGTCCGCGACTAACTTGGAGCAACACCGCTCTTGCATATACTTTATTAGACAGGTGAGCAAATGTACATAAAACAAAATGATGTATCTGTGTTTCCTTGCAACACATGCAACTGTCAATAATATCACTTATAAACAATGCGAGATACATAGGCCTATATGACGTGACAGAGCAATCATTATGCATATGTGGATTCACCTCAAAAACTATCAAGTGATCGTTATGCTGATGAAAATTTGCTCTTTGTACTTTGGCATAATTTCGGTCAAAACACAAGTGATAAAAAGCATTACCAGTGTAATTAAATACAAGCGGATATTGGATAATCGGATATGTTAAACAATATTTAGCCATTACTTGCAAATGTTCGTTCAAATTTACTTTGAGTATGATTGGTTTGAACACGTAAAACAACACGGCATTAACCATAAACACGTAAAACTGCGCAGCATTAACCCAACAAATCATTTGACAAATAGCTGTAACAGGATAATATAGCATAACATTTTGCATTCCTTGCAGTTCATTAATTATGGTGGTGACATAAAATATTGCGATCAGACGTACAGGCGTACAGGTAATACAAAAACAAATAAATTACCTCATCCGTGATCATGATTTATTAATTCCATAACATCTCTGGATGATGAAAGCGACATCTCCCATCGTTCAACTCTCCCTCATAGCGTCATCAAGCTTCACCTTTGTTATTGTTGGTAACTGTGCCCTCTTGTGGCGAAAAGTCTTACATATTGTACCTTTAATAATCATAAAACAAACAAACACAAAACAAAAGTAAAAGCAGGAGCCCCTGCTTGCCACAGTTTTTAACTCAAGTCATTTGTGAATCTGTTTTTGCTTTGAGTACAATACAAAATCCGATTAGTTGTTTTATAAAATTGTTTTTCAGACTTATTTGCTATCGATAATGTCGTTTTTTTGTTCTGTTGTTTTGGTTTGCGTCCATCAATTTCAAAATTAAGAAAAAAGTACCAAATGAAAGGACATACATTTTATTTGTAAAGTATTTAATTCTGTTTTGTTTCATCCTGTATTTTGCGATAGTGACTGGATAATGTGGACAAACATCCAAAAAATTGAGGCCTGAATGATTTATATATAGATGAATACTTTTATACATGCATTTACAATAAAATGATAATAATGCAGCCTTGTTAGTTCAGGGTTAGTTCACTTACATTCTGTCATCATCATGTCGTTCCAAACCCGTAAGACTTTCGTTCGTCTTCGGAACACAAATGAAGATCATTTTAATGCACATTGGCGTGCAAGATTTGCATCTCACGCTCCGCCCCGCAGCGCGGGTATAAATACGGAAGTGGATGCACGCACCAGTTGTCTTTCGCTTCGGAGCCGATCGGTGTTGATATCTCTGAAGAGTGTTGCTGTTTTCAACGAGCGAGTGTGTCGGTGTTCTTCTGGAAGACTCTCCCAGTGCTGGTGGTTCTACAGCGCGAGTGCAGCAGTGATCGCAAGCTTCTAAGCTCTCAACTGCTGTTTTAACAGCATCCTTTCTGTGTGTTTGTTGACGGTTGGATAGAGGGCAAAGAAGTGAGTGCTTCACTGTTACAGGCTGGACCATCTCCTGTCACTGTTGCCGCGGTCATTCCCCTGTGTGCTCCGGGACTGGTGAAGGGTCCCATTTCCTGAAAGAGCAGCACAGCTGCCCATTTGCCTTTCTGCCCCTGTGCCTTTCTGCCCTGAAGTGCATTAGGAGCTTACTAGGGCATGGATGGCACCTTTTTCTGCCAGTAACCGCCTAAGTAGTTCCTCCCCCCTCACCACCCTTGACGGGGGAGCAGTGAAGGGTTATGAGACTATCCCTCCTGTGGAGCGGTCTGTCGCGATGCAACTGTGTCCGGCGACTGCTACCTCATGGAAGGGGGATCCTCGTCTCCCCTCTAAGGTCTGTAAGTTCTCGTCCGTTCTTACGGGCAAGGCTTACAAAGCCTGTGGGCAAGCCGCTTCGTCTTTGCATGCCATTGCGCTGCTCCAGGTCCACCAGGCCCAGGCACTCATGGATATGCACGAGGGTAGCCCAGATTGTGAGCTCATGGGTGAGCTCGGCACCGCAACTGACCTTTCCCTCCCGGGCACGCAGGTTGCAGCTCGCGTTTAATCGGTCTAGCGATGTCCACCTTAATGGTCCAGGAGAGCCATCTCTGGCTCAACCTGGCCGACATGAGGGATGCGGACAAGGTTCGGTTCCTGGACTCCCCCATATACCAGGTTGGACAATTCAGCGACACGGTGGAGAACTTCGCCCAACAGTTCTCTGCCACCCAGAAGCAGACGGAGGCCATCCGGCACATCCTGCCCCACTGCTGCCTCCACCTGTCCGCCGGTGTCAGATCCTCCGTCTGCTCGTCACCGAGGAAGTCCGGCTGCCTCCGTCTCCGCTCCCACTGGGCCACTGCAGGAGCCTCCACCTAGGCCTCAGCGTGGAGTAGACCGCAGACGGCCCTCTCAGCCCGCTTCAGGCGCTGCCAAGCCAGGTGGCAAGCGCCAGCGCAAGCGTAACTGAAGACGGGCCACCCAGGGATGGAGGAAGGAGCTCTTCGGGAGATGGTCACCGAACCACTCCCAACGCCCGTAGGAGGGCCGGGTCGAGAATCTTTCTTTTGTGTTCTGCTGCTGGCTCTCCGGAGATCCAGTTGTACCCACATTTTCAAAGAAAGAGCAAATTCCTCTGTTCCTGGGTCCCAAGAGGACCAGACTGGCAGTGTGCGACCCTGTAAAGCCTTACACCCCTCAGCCCCCTCTTGTATCGCCAACCGGCAGCAGGTGGCAGTTCGAGGACCCGGTCAAACGTCTTCTCACGCACCTCCTGCCGACCCGTGGAGACAGGTAAGTGTTGCAATGCACACTCAGACCCCGCTTCGGGCCGCCCTCGGGGCTTCTGAGCCGGGTCCCTTTCCTCCACCTCGCTGCCCCACCTTGGGTATGTCTGTGGTGCCTCTGATCCCCCTGGCCTGGTTCGTAGAAGCCTGAGGGTCCTATTTTAACGATCTAAGTGCATGGACTAAAGCGCAGGGTGCAAGTTCACCTAGGGTGTGTCCGAATCCACTTTTGCTAGTTTAACGATGGGAAAAATGGTCGGCGCGACAGGCGCATGGTCTTGAAGGGTCGTCCCTATTCTAGAGTAATGGGTGGGTTTTGGGATTTACGTGCGTTACACCAATCAGCGTCTCATCTCCCATTCCCTTTAAATGCCAGTTGCGCTCTTGCCATGGCGGATTTGCTATTTACATGACGGAATTTGATAGTGGAAAGACTGAACGCGTCTCCAGAGTGCAAAAGGAACTGCTCGTGCGCGAGGTAAAAGTGCGCAAGCAGATCATCTACGGGACATGCCGGATTCCACCATATCTTAATGTACACAATAATAATCTTTTACATTGTAATCCTTTTATTTTAAATATTTGGGATGTTTGTGTGCTGCTGTGCGTCCCTGTGTGTGTAATAAGCAGAGTGTACGCGCGTTGTGGACCTGCCTATAGGCGCACATTACTAACATGCTCTTTAAATAACACAAAAAAATATCAGTCTATTTCTGTTGCCTCAAAATATCAAAGTGCCAACAATATGCCTGAAGACACCTCGTTTTCACACCAGCACGCCCATGGGTGCACAAATGGGCGCAAATGCATTTGCTATATAAACAACGTAGCGCAGGATGTGAAAAACTGCGTCGGACTGAAACTAGCAAAAAACACTTGCGTTGCGCTTGACGCTACTTTGCGCCGGTGTAAGATAGGGCCCTGAGAGTACTTTCCAACCGGTCCAGCTGGCTCCTCCGTACTGTCAGACTCGACTATAAGATTCAGATCGGCCGGCGTCCGCCCAAGTTCAGCGCTGTTTGGTCACTTCAGTGTCCCTGTTATGCGCGCAGACATAGCAGTCCTACTGGCGAAGGATGTGATAGAGCTGGTTCCTCCAGCCGATATGAAGACCAGCTTCTACAGCCCCTACTTCATTGTGCCCAAGAGAAAGGAGGTAGGTTACGGCCAATCTTGGACCCTCGAATCTTGAATCGGGCCCTTCACAAGCTTCCATTCAAGTTGCCAATGCAGAAACGCATCCATCCCCGAGATTGGTTTGCAGCGATCGACCTGAAGGATCCATACTTTCATGTCTCCATCCTCCGCAACACAGGCCATGCCAGTGCTTTGCGTTCGAGGGTCGTGCGGATCAGTACAGTGTCCTACCCTTCGGGCTGGCCTTGTCGCCCGCGTCTTTACAAAGCTGGCGGAAGCGGCCACTTCCCCCATGTTCGTGTCCTCAACTATCTCGACTGGCTGATACTAGCGCTGTCTTAACCCTCTGAGGTCTAAGGGTTTAATTAGTTATAATGAGCTGGAAAGAAAAATACTGACATCTCTCTCTTTTCATACAGATTAAATAAACTGAGTATATTTGTTTTTTTATATAAATTAATTCATTTAAAAGAAGAGAGTTCAAGCTTCATTATGGAAAAACACTCGTGCCTGTATGACAAGTATTCGCGGAATTACAGTTAATTTTCGGACGCGTTTCAGAATGGACTTAACTGACAGAGAGAAGGCAGAACGCGCATCATGTTTGTTTTTCTTTATTTGGCGAAAAGCACAAGACTTTTTTTTTATTGTGAGTATCCACAAAAAAATAGACACTTATCAGGATCTAATGATGTACAACACTTAATATGTTAGATCAAAATCAACAGAGTATTTTGAGTTTCTTTTGCACTGATAAGAAAAAAGCGAGACTATCGTGATAGGTCGCGATAGCCGACCTCAGAGGGTTAAGAGCAGTTTTGCGAACACAGGGACTTATTGCTCCACAGCCAGTTGGGTCCTCAGGTCAACTGGGAAAAGAGCAAACTCGCCCCCGTGCAGATGATCTCCTTTCTCTGTATGGAGCTGGACTCGGTCCAACAGTCGGTCACGCCTCACAGAGGAACTATCCGGTCGGTGCTGAACTGCTTGAATACTGTCGAAAGCAGAACAGTGGTCCACTGAAACTTTTTCAGAGGCTCCTGGGGCATACGGCAGCTGCAGTAAAGCTGCTCAGCTTGCTCCATATGAGACCAATTCAGCACTGGCTTCACGGCCGAGTCCCGAGGTGTCCGTGGCAGAGCGGCACGTTCCGTGTGACAATAACCCCGGCCTGCCCCCAAGCCCTCAGCCCGTGATCAGACTTCGTTTCTCAAAATGCCGCTGCTCGGAAAGTATGTACTGGTCCGTACGGACAACACTGCAACCGTTGTGCTACGCTTCCCTCGCATGTCGCAACTCGCCCGCCACCTCCTCCTATGGAGTCAGAAGCTTCTGAGGTCTCTTCATGCCACTTATATTCCCGGCCAGCTCAATCGTGCCGCCGACGTGCCTTCACGACAGCTTGTGGCCCAGGGAGAGTGGAGACTCAATCCCCAGGCGGTCCAGGTGGTCTGGGACCACTCTGGGGCCGCACAGATAGATCTGTTTGCCTCTCCGGACTCATCCCTATTTCTGTTGTTTTACTCCCTGACCGAGGGGACCCTCGTCATGGAGGCGCTGGCACACAGCTGGCCCCGGGGCATCCGCAAGTATGCGTTTTCCCCAGTGAGCCTTCTTGCACAAACACTGTGCAAAGTCAGGGAGGAAGAGGAGCAGGTATTGCTAGTTGCTCCTTATTGGCCCAACCAGACCTAGTTCCCCGAACTAATGCTCTTCTCGACAGCCCTCCCTGACCCATTCCTCTGAGGGAGGACACCCTCTCTCAGGGACAGGGCACCATATGGCACCTGCGTCCAGACCTCTGGAAAACTCCATGTCTGGTCCAGAGTGGACGGGACGCGGAGGTTCTAGGTGATCTACCACAAACAATAGTCATAGACACTATCACTTCTGCGAGAGCACCCTCTACGAGGCATGCGTACGCCTGAAGTGGAACCTGTTCATTAAGTGGTGTTCTTCTCTCCGAGAAGACCCCCGAAGGTGTTCGGTCACTTCTGTGCTTTCTTTCCTGCAAGATAGGTTGTAGCGTGGGCTGTCTCCCTCCACCCTCAAAGTGTATGTTGCCTCTATTTGATGCACATCATGATGCAGTGGATGGGAAATCCGTGGGAAAGCACGACTTGATCGTCAGGTTCCTGAGGCGAGCACGGAGACTGAATGCGCCTTGTGCCCCCTCTATACCCTCTTGGGACTTATCTCTGGTGTTGCTCGCACTGCAGAGACCTCCCTTTGAGCCCTGCATGCAGCTGAGTTAAAAGTCCTGTCTTTAAAAACAGCTATCCTGCTTGCTTGGCCTCTATTAAAAGGATGGGGGACCTGCACGCATTTTCGGTCGACGAATCGTTCCTGGGCCGGCTAACTCACGTTATCCTGAGACCCCAGCCTGGATATGTGCTAAAGGTTCCTACCACTCCCTTTCAGGACCAGGTGGTGAGCCTGCAAGCGTCTGCCCCAGGAGGAGGCAGACCAAGCCCTGGCTTTCTCTGTCCCGTCCGCTCCTTGCGGTTATATGTGGACAGAACGCAAAGCCTCTGGACCTCAGACCAGCTCTTTGTCTGTTACGGAGACCAGCAGAAGGGAAAGGCTGTGTCCAAGCAGAGGTTGGCCCACTGGATAGTGGATGCCATCATCTTGGCGTGTCATTCCCAAGATGCACCATGCCCCCTGGGTTGCGAGTCCACTCCACTCAGAATGTAGCTGCTTCCTGGGCCTTGGCGCAGTGTGCCTTGCTTACAGATGTTGTAGAGCTGGGCTGGGCGACACCAAACACGTTCGCTATATTCTATAGCCTACGTGTCGAGCCGGTTGATTCCCGTGTGCTCCCTTCACATAGAACACAGGAGGCCTTTTGCCTAGGCACTGGAAGGTAGCAGCACTAGTGGCGTTTTAAAGGCACACTATGCAAGAATTGTACCTTAATATAACAGCTTCAAAGTAATTTCGGTGGTAAACAAACTCATATTAGGGCGATTCATCCTGGTAGTAAAGCTTGGGGGGGACGCCGCTGGAAAAACCAGCAATGCAAGTTTGAGAGGAGCGCCCCCGACAAATCTCGCGAGAATGACGACATGCTTTACGGCAACGATGTCACACACATCAACAACAACATTTGAAGCACGAAGCCACTTGCGCGCATGTCAGACGTGATACTTGACGATGGAAAAAGCAAAGAAAACGCGGGCGGAAGAGACTAGGAAAAGGAAAAGAGAATCTGACCGCGTGAGCAACCGGACAAGAGTGAGTCCCTCTCGGTTGGGCTTTCACTCGTTGGCGCGAGCTAAAAAGCAGCACTGGATGCAACAGTGGTGCTGACCTGGTGATCTTGTTGATGGCCTAGTAAGTAAATCTTTCTAAGTTTGTGTGCATTTTATTTTGTGATTTCAACGGAATAAATAGAGTCTCTGCAACGGCGATAGATTGAAGAGCGCGTCCGAGTGAAGACTGTGCGCGCGCCGCCACAAGAAACACAATGACTAACGTTATGTATCTATGACACTGATAGCAGCGGACACGAGCGCTCAGGTTGAGTTCAAAAACACATTTTAGCGCTAGATCTCTTATTTAAAGGCACACTATGCAAGATGTGTACCTTAATATAACAGCTTCAAAGGAGTATCAGGCCGTGAGTGCAGAGACCAGTCTATGGCAGACGCTCTCCGTGAGTGGCATTTACGACAGTAACGTTAAATACAAGTTCTCCACAGCGACTCTAGGGGTCGCTGTTTGACAAAAACGGAATTCCAGCATAGTGTGCCTTTAATGGATATCCCAATCAGTTGGTACGTCGACTACGGCGAACGTGACCAAACTGAAAGGGAACGTCCGTTTATGTATGTAACCCTCGTTCCCTAAAGGAGGGAACAGAGACGTAGTCCCCTCGCCACTATTGCTGGTCCACCGCTTTTGGACCAGAAAAGAGAGATAGTTGAGTGTGCATGCTCAATGAATGAAAATATCTATCCTATACACACAAAGTATGGGGTCAATCAGATTAGTTTGAAAGAAATTAATATGTTTATTTAGCAAGGATGCATTAATCTGATTAAAGGTGAGTGCATATTGTTACAAATAAACCAACTTCAGATACACGCTGTTCTTTTGAACTTTCTATTCATCAAAACCTGAAAAGGTATCTGTTTCCACAAAAAATATTAAGCTGCACATCTGTTTTCAACATTGATAATAATAAGAAATGTTTCTTGAGCACTAAATCAGCATATTAGAATGATTTCTGAAGGATCATGTGACACTGAAGACTAGAGTAATGATTCTGAAAAGTCGCTTTGATCACAGGACTAAATTACATTTTAAAATATATTAAAATATATATATTTTTAATATTTAACCATATTACCATTTTTACTGTATTTTGATCAAATATATATATGCAGGTTATCTGTTTTTAGTTTTTTTAAGAAAGACTTTCTGTTAACTTTTAGGATTAGCATAGATGACCTCAGAGTCTATTAGACATGGGCTAAAACCCACAAAACTTTAGTTTTGAAGTATTAAAGTTATACTTGCATGATGAACAAGTTAGAGAGTAGGATAGCCATGAGACCCTGACATATATTTTTGATTATGACAAATTATGATATGACCCTTGTAGGTCTGGTTGTGTTGCATATATTGATCATCTCATGAGATGAAGCATCCGTGTAAGCTGTGCACTTTCATTGATTGACTCTGATCTGCACTTCATTAAACCCCATTAGCAAACATGCATGTGCCGTCACACTCAGTATGAAGGTCACACATTTGCAGGCTCACACTCACATTAAAACGAGAGATAATGCATGGATTATGAACAGAATTCCTGCCGCCTTCTCATGGAACTCGTCTTAGGAAGTAGAGGGTAGAGGAGAAATAGCTGGTAATAAGGGAGGAGGAGTGTAGGCAGTGATTTTGGTCCTCCTCGGCGGGCCGCGCACCTCATCATTTGCAGGGCAGGGTTGAGCGCTCGGGGGTCTTGCTGGAGGACCCGTATGATTGGGTTGATGAGAGGGTTTTGTTGCGTTAGAGGCAGCGTGCCACTGCCTGCCGTAAGAAAGATTATCACCCATAACTGCTTTCCCACACACTCACACAAGTATGAAGGGATGTTTATTCAGAGACGGTTAGGTAAAGAGTAGTGTATTGTACTATAGGAATATTCATAATTGACTTAATTGTGTCATTTGTAATGTTAAAATGTTTCAGCAGCCAAACATGTCTTGTTCTGACTTTGTCCATTCATTGGCCCTTAATTAAATGGCCCTTTTATGTTTTAATGTCACATTTAAATATATATTGTGTACTCTGGTGTCGATCTTTCATACATCATATAAAATTACAAGTGAAAAACTGTACTTCAACCTCCCTCAACCTTGTTTTAATTCACTTCAAATTCAATATGGTGTCTAACCTGACTATAATTCCTTGTTTGTTCCAAACTCACAACATTGGTTGAGTTAGAACTTAATATGTTGGGTTGCAATGTCTTAGCAACCCCTCCAAAACCCAGGCAACCAGTCCAACATCATGACAGTGAATAAAAGTTAGTTATTTTTGGGGATTAAACTTTATAAGGTTCCATTCATTAACATTAGTTAATGCGTTAACTAACAATGACCAATACATTTGTTGAAGGGATACTCCACTTTTTTTGGAAATAGGCTCATTTTACAACTCCCTCAGAGTTAAACAGTTGGATTCCCTTTCGAGGGAACTCGCGATGCGTCAACGACGCTTTGGGAACGCCCCCAGCGTGAATGCGTCTGAAGCATCTATGTCAACTAGTCCAATGGAAAGAATGAGGGTCACGGGCGGGTGACGTCATTACCAGGAAGGGATAAAAGCACATCCGGTGCAAACCGGCATTAGCTTCTTTGCTTCAGCAAGCGATCTGTGTTATACTGTCTCTGTCTATTTATTGTTGTCTGTTGCATTTATTGGAAAGAGTTATGGTGAAACAAATGTACAAACAGTGTGCTTCTCCCTGCCCGCATTAATTAACGGGTGGGGACACACACGAGCTTTGTGTCATTTGTTTGGGAGTGGAGCATGCGGTCTCAGCCTTCGAGGGGGCTGAGTGCCAGCATTGTGAGATGCTTCCGCTTCGCATGCTCCGCTCTCGCCTGTCACTCTTTGACGAGAGTGGTCAGGCTCGCGATCCTCAGGATGCAGGACCCGCTGTTGCCGAGGCAACACGGAGAATGCATTCTTGGGGATCGCAAAAGGATCTTTCGGAGGGGTTGGAGACGGGTCCGAGGGCCTTTTCTCCTTCCTTACCCGGAGGATCCAGTGCTCTCCCCCCGGTGTCGGAAGCCCGCTCTGCGGCTTCTTCCGCCCGGGGAGAGAGCCCTCCATTACTGCAGTGCTCTTCCTCTGAGGAGGTTGATGTAATGAGTATGGAGAGTGAAAGCACACACACTGGGGAAAGAGATGTGCCACTTTTTTCCCCAGCATATGAGGAGCTGGTGGAGGTGATGTCTCGGGCTGTAGAAAAATTAAATATTGAATGGCCAGTTGAGAAAAGGGGCGCTCGTCCCAAAAGCAAATTAGACTTCCTTTCTTTAACCACATCATCTCCACCACGAGGCTTTCCCTTTTTTCCCGATCTTCATAATGAGCTATCTAGATCGTGGAGTAAGCCGTACTCGTTACGACTTTTCAGCCCTCAGGTTAAATTATATTCAGGTATAAGAGGGCTGAAAGAGTACGGATATGAGGCAATTCCCCAGGCTGAACAGACGCTCGCGAGCTATCTGTCACCTGGTCCAGCATCGTCTCTGAAGGCCTCAGCTTTGCCCACTAGGCCGCTTAAAGCAACTTCGGGTTTAGTGGGCAAAGCTTATACGGTAGCAGGTCAAGCTGGAGCATGTCTGCACACTATGGCAGTGCTCCAGGCTTACCAAGCTGACCTGCTGGGGGATCTGGATAGGAGTGAGGGAGTTGGTCCTGACAAGGTTCGAGAACTTTGTCGGGCCACAGATCTGTCTCTCAGGGCTACAAAGGAGACCGCCAGAGCAATTGGGCGGTCTATGGCAGCCCTTGTAGCTACTGAGAGACATCTTTGGTTAAATCTGGCCGAAATAAAAGAAAAAGATCAGGCTTTTTTATTAGATGCTCCGCTTGAGCCTTCTGGTCTCTTCGGCGACGCAGTCAATGCGGTCTTCGAGAGATTTCAAGATTCAAAGAAGCAAGCGAAGGCATTTAAAAAGTTTCTCCCTCGCCATGTCCAGCCCCCTGGGGCTGCTGGGCGTGAGCAGCCCCAGCCGTCGAGCTCCTCATATCTTGCGCAACAGAAAGAGAGTGTTTCATCTCATGCACCTCCACATAATTACTGGAAACAGGCGCAACACTCTCAGTCGAAGTCGGATCTGAGGACCGTTCTTCAGCTGAAGGAGACTTCGGCTCAAAAAAAGAGGTCCTGACGTCACTGGCGTCAGACCTGTGAGGACAGCCCCGACCGAAGTAGAGCGGTGTACACCTCATAATGCGGTGCCCGTTCCACTTCGGGGTCCTCACGGGACCGTCACCCTTGGTGCTTCGGAGCGCAGCGGTCTCCAGCGAGTCACTGATGCTATGCTGCGGCACTGCATCGGTTTCGCACCCTCTGAGGGGGGTTCTAGAGCAGCCAGTTCAGGTAGTTCCTGCCATTATGTTTCAGGCTCCAGAACTGGCTGTCTCGTTAATACCAGAGACCAGCCTCGAGAGGCTAGTTCCCTTAGTAGATTTTCTGGCAGCATGGAAGCTACTGCCAAATATTTCTCGTTGGGTCCTGCGGATTGTAGAGAAAGGATACCGAATCCAGTTTGGTTCTCGTCCTCCTCGCTACAACGGGGTGTTGCTCACTGTAGTGCATCCCGAGCAGGCTCTGGTAATGGAGCAAGAGGTAAAGGCCCAGTTAGCAAAGGAAGCTATAGAACAGGTGTATTCACTCGACCGGGAGTCGGGTTTTTACAGCCGTTATTTCATTGTTCCGAAAAAGGATGGAGGGTTGCGTCCCATTTTAGATATTCGTCTGTTAAATCGTTCAGTACAGAAGCTCAAGTTCAAGATGCTGACACTCAAACAGATCGTGACTCAAATCAGATCCGAGGACTGGTTTGTCACGATAGATCTGAAGGACGCTTACTTCCATGTCTCCATCCTCCCTCAGCACAGGAAGTTCTTAAGGTTTTCTTTCGGGGGCAAAGAATACCAGTATCGGGTACTTCCTTTCGGTCTAGCTTTATCACCCCGCACGTTCACGAAATGCGTAGATGCAGCTCTAGCCCCGCTCAGGCTGCAGGGCATACGTACTCTGAACTACATCGACGACTGGCTGATTCTAGCGGAATCAGAGCAGTTGGCGGTTCGGCACCGAGGTCTCGTTCTCGCTCATATGCAGACCTTGGGGTTGAGGCTCAATGCCAAGAAGAGTGTGCTTTCTCCAGTACAGAAAACCACTTTCCTTGGTGTGATATGGTATTCAGTGACGATGCGGGCCACTCTATCGCCCGTTCGTGTAGCTGCTATCCTGACAGCCAGAAAAGAGATGGGGCTAGGCCAGCACTGTAAAACAGTTCGACAGACTGTTGGGTCTTTTGGCAGCAGCGTCTAACGTGATACCTTTTGGCCTTCTGTACATGAGACCTTTACAGTGGTGGCTCAGGACCAGAGGGTTCTCCCCGAGGGGAAACCTACTTCGTATAATCAAGATCACGCGGCGGTGTCTCCGCGCCTTTGTTATATGGAGGAAACACTGGTTCTTAACCCAGGGTCCGGTGTTGGGAGCTCTTTGCCATCGAGTTGCAATCTCGACAGATGCTTCCCTCACCGGCTGGGGAGTGGTAATGGAAGGCAGCTCGGTTTCAGGGTCTGTGGAGAAGTCATCATCTTTCTTGGCACATAAATTGCCTGGAGATGATGGCTGTCTTCAATGCGTTGAGGCAATTCCTCCCAGACCTGAGGGGCCATCATGTGGTCGTCCGTACAGACAACATATCAGTGGTCTCTTATCTGAACCGTCAGGGGGTCTGCGTTCGCGTCCTCTTTGCAAGCTGGCGCACCAGATCCTCCTGTGGTCTCTGGGGAAGGTACTCTCCCTGAGGGCAGTGTATATTCCTGGGGACCAGAATATTGGAGCAGACATCCTGTCGAGGCAGGAGCTGAGGCCAGGGGATTGGAGACTCCACCCCGAGGCGGTGGAGAAAATTTGGGAGTTTTACGGCCAAGCAGAGGTGGATCTGTTTGCGTCTCAGCATACGACGCACTGTCCACTTTGGTTCTCCCTTACTCACCCAGCCCCCCTGGGGCTGGATGCTATGGTGCAGACGTGGCCGAGGCTACGTCTGTACGCATTTCCCCCTGTTGCTCTGCTCCCAGGAGTTCTGGAGCGAGTCCGCCAGTACGGAATAAGCCTATTGCTAGTAGCACCACGCTGGCCGAGTCGGATCTGGTTTGCGGACCTGATCCATCTCTTATCCATCTACTTGGAGATCCCGATCAGGAGAGACTTTCGCTCGTGTTATGGAAATCATTATGAACAGCAGCTATGCTAATTATTTTCCCTTTTTGCTTTTCTGCTGTTATCTCGGGACGCGAGTCCCGAGGAAAATGGCGTTCGTCAGCTCCAGTTTGTATCCAGCCTCTCACGGAGACTTCAGATGCCCCAATCACAAAGCCTGTGAAGAGACGACTTAACACCGGCGATATGGACCGTCTATGGTGGACGGCACTGATCCTCAACAACTCGTCTCAATACTGGCGTGACTACTTGGACTTCCAAAAAGATGGAAATGGATAAATACTCTAAATGTTCCGATCCAATCTGACTTGTAATGCTGCCCGAATCATACACTGTTGCTTCGTTGGCCAGAGGAGAACTGGCCCTCCGACTGAGTCTGGTTTCTCCCAAGGTTTTTTTCTCCATTCTGTCACCTGATGGAGTTTTGGTTCCTTGCCACTGTTGCCTTGGCTTTTGGCTTCCTTATTTGGGGACATTTAATATTCAATAATATTATTGATCTGCCTTACTTAAGGTGGACGTTGACGCAATTTTCTTTTAGAAACAAACTTTGTTGTATTATTTTCATGTTATCAATGTGAAGCTGCTTTGATACAATCTGTATTGTAAAAAGCGCTAAATAAATAAAGGTGACTTGACTTGACTTCTGTCTCAGGCCGGTGGCACAATATTTCACCCCCGGCCAGAGATTTGGAACCTGTGGGTTTGGCCTCTGAGGGGGCCCAACTCATAGAGAGTGGTCTCTCAACTGAGGTTGTTGAGACCATTCTAAGCTCCAGAGCTCCAGCTACTAGGTAATTATATGAGCTTAAATGGAGAGTTTTTTCTGAATGGTGTCACCGACATCAGTGGGATCCGGTTAACTGTTCTGTGAACACAGTACTCGAGTTCCTGCAGGAGCGCTTTACGTCAGGTCTATGTCCTTCCACGCTCAAGGTCTACGTGGCGGCCATTGCGGCCTACCACGCCCTGGTGGGGGGTACATCGTTGGGTCGAGACCCCCTGATTACACGTTTCCTTTGTGGCACATTGAGGCTGAGGCCTGCAACTCGCACTAGGGTGCCAGCTTGGGATCTTGCTATAGTACCAGAAGGCCTGTCTAGGGCTCCATTCAAGCCCTTAGATTCGGTTTCAGAGAAATTTCTTACCCTTAAGACTATCTTTCTGCTAGCTATGTCCTGCCTCAAATAAGTCGGAGACCTTCAGGCCCTTTCGGTTTCCCCCACTTGCCTTGAGTTTGCACCGGGGATGGTCAAGGCTTTTTTATATCCAAAACAGGGATACGTCCCTAAGGTGCCGACCATGATTCCGGGGCCTATTGTGCTGTAGGCTTTCTGTCCTCCTCCTTTTACATCTGCGGACCAGGAAAGGCTGAACCTCTTGTGTCCAGTGCGAGCATTGGACACTTATGTTCATCGGACATCTTCATGGAGGAAGTCCGACCAGTTACTAATTTGCTTTGGATCTCCTAAGATAGGTCTTTCTGCTTCTAAACAGATGGTTAATAAGTGGATAGTTGAGGCTATTGCACTTGCATACGAGTACTCTGACCAGCCGTGTCCTTTGGTGGTCAGAGCTCACTCTACGAGGAGTATGGCGGCCTCTAAAGCCTTACTATTTGGGGTTTCTCTTCAAGACGTTTGTGATGCGGCTGGCTGGTCCTCACCGCTCACATTCGTTAGGTTTTACAGCTTAGACCTGGATGCTGCCCCAGGTTCTCAGGCGCTTAGTGCTCAGTTACAACAGACTAACACTCAGGTACTTGGAATTCGGGCGTTTTGGGTATTCTCGTTCCCAAAGCGTCGTTGACGCATCGCGAGTTCCCTCGAAAGGGAACGTCTCAGGTTACGACTGTAACCATAGTTCCCTGAGAAAGGTAACGAGACGATGCGTCACCCTGCCATACTTCCTGCATCCCTGTGATCGGCTTGCTTCGGCAATTTTTCGAAGCTAATGCCGGTTTGCATCGGATGTGCTTTTATCCCTTCCTGGTCATGACGTCACCCGCCTGTGACGCTCATTCTTTCCATTGGACTAGTTGACATGGATGCTACAGACGCATTCACGCTGGGGGCGTTCCCAAAGCGTCGTTGACGCATCGTCTCGTTCCCTTTCTCAGGGAACTATGGTTACAGTCGTAACCTGAGACGTTTTACCATTTTCGAATCCATTCAGCCGATTTTCTGATATTTAGAAGAATATCAGTAACAAGACAGTTTCTGGTCCCATTGACTTCCATAGTAGGAAAAAATATATACTATGGAAGTCAATGGGACCAGAAACTGTCTGGTTACTGATATTCTTCTAAATATCAGAAAATCGTCTGAATGGATTCGAAAACGGTAAAACCCAACTGTTTAACTCTGAGGGAATTGTAAAATGAGCCTATTTCCAAAAAAGTGGAGTATCCCTTTAAAGTATTAGCAATTAATAATTGTTTGTTCAAGTTCGATTCCATTTAATAATAAAAGATAGATGTTTAATAATGTATTAAATGTTGAAATTAATATTTAACTAAGATTAATATGTTCTTTAGAAGATTTTTTTAGTTAGCCAATGTTAACAAATGGAACCTTTATTGTAGTGTGACAAGTGTGTTGTGTTTTCAATTATACTTGACACTAGTGGCGTCAAAGACAATTTGATTGCACAGACAATCATTTTGTTGCATCCTATGGAGCCCCTTAAGGGACATGATGGTGGAAATAAATTAGATGGAAGGAAAAAATATTTTCCAATTCTTGTGCGTTCTCTCACAAATGTTTTGCGTTCCCCCAAAAAACTTTGCATCAACTCGCTAAACCTTTGCGTTCCCTCACAAAAAAAGCATTTAAACTCGCTCGCAAAACTTTTGTGTTCTTTGCGAGTGAATGCAAAGTTGTTTGGGGGAACGCAAAATATTTGTGAGAGAACGCAAAGTTTCTCAGGGGAACGCAAACATTTTGTGTGCGAACGCAAAAGCATTGGCAAATAATTTTGACTCCCATCTAATTTTTTTTCTTCATCATGTCCCTTTAGGGGCTCTGTAACATCCCTATAAACCAAAAGAAATTAGTTTACACTAAATACAGCAATATTGGAAGTGTAACCGATAAACATTAAATATATTGCAATAGTACAACCTTATTTGTATGTGTTAGCAGATTGGTTGAATCATTTGCCAACCCTCTTATGTATATCCCATAAGTAATTTGATAACCAGGTAAAAATTAAACCTGGTTACTTTCTCTTTGTGATTGTGTGTAGTGTTTCATGCCTGCTCAACTTCTATTGTAAATGCATTACTGTGAACATGTCTTGTTCATTTTATCAAACTAATCAAAATAATGTTTATGAAACTGGCAGCAACATGGCTAAAGAGCTTTGTTTGTTTGTTTGTTTGTTTTTTAAACTCTGACTATTTCTTTAAATACTAACTCTAGTTTTGTCCAGTTTGAAGAGTGTGGTAGGATGTATACAGGTGACAGTGTATATGTCAATGTGCTTTTCTCATATTTCATTTACTCATTCGTTCTTTGCTTATGACATCTGACACAAATACATTGTATTGTCTATTTCGTTGTGCTATTTATCAGGTCAAGGTGAGGTCATCTACAACTGTCAAATCACCATATCCACCCACAGGAGGCTTGGAAAATGTTTTTCTTAGCATCCAATAGCTTGCATGCATAGAATAAAGTAAGTGGTGAACACAATGAACAAGGAGAGAGATGGAGAGGGCCGGCTCGTGGGATTGTGATTGTCATGCTGTGATTAATTTAGTTTACTGTAATGGAAATCATCTACAGGTCTGAGGGCGTCTATTATTTTTTAGGGGTTCTGGATAACTTCGGAAGTGTGAAAACTATCGGGGGTCCGTGCTCAGGTAATCGACTGCAGCGGACGATGGACTCTTTTGCTCCGCCCGCGATGCAAGGCAACTGTGACCAGAACTGCATGAAAAAATGTTTGAAAGGCAAGGTGAAGAGAGGACAGGATGAGGGGGTGTCACTGAATGAATACATTAATTATTGTGCGCACAAGGGAGTGATTAAAAATGGTTCAGGGAGTGAAAAATGCAAATTAAAGAAATGAAACCTGTGATTTTCTCTTACATATGAGGAAAGAGCAGTTTTGAAAATGAAATTGCTGCAGGAGGGACTCCCTCAATCTACGAGAGAGCAGCTGTGTACCTGTAAATATGTCTGTTTTTTTCTTCTCTCTAGGTGGCTTGAGCTGATATCTGAGACATCAATGACTGTGGGTTAAGTTTACCTGGTTAACTCATGGAGTTCTTGTAAATGCAAGTGATCTGCAGTAGACGCAACAATACATTTGCTGTGCAGTCAGGAGCTGTAAGTAACAATCCAGTAATTTTTTCCATATGAAACTGATTCTAATTCTGTATCAACCTTTCACAAAGACCTACCACGTGAAACGGTATATGTATTTTTTTTATTTTCTCTCTTTTTTTTTTAAAGGCATCGGTCAGCATAATTTATTTGATCACACTTTAGATTAGGGTCCAATTTTCACTATCAACTAACTATTAACTACAACTTTTGCCTCAGTAAACTCATAATTATTGCTTATTAATAGTTAGTAAGGTAGTTTTTAATTTTAGGCATTGGGTAGGATTAAGGGATGTAGAATATGGTAATGGAGAATAAGGCATTAATATGTGCTTTATAAGTAATAATAAACAGCCAATAACCTAGTAATATGCATGCTAATCAACTAGTTAATAGTGAGTATTGGACCCTAAAGTGTTACCATTTATTTTATGTTTATTTTTTAAACAATCATATTTAATAACCAAATTCTAGGTGAAGAACTACACTACCCGTAATCCCTAAAGAAAAAAGATAAATGGGAGGAATAGTAATTATATTAATTAGTATTAATATTAATACTAATAATAATAACTTTTTGTGTTTAAAATGTATTATTGTATTGTTGCTGTACTACTATATTTTATATTCATAAATTACTTTATGTTGTGCCATTTTGTAATCGTCGTCGGTAACACTTTATTTTAATGTCATTGCTACATGTTACATGTAGTTTCTATAGTAATAAATATAGATTATGCACAATTACATGCAACTATCCCTAAACCAAATCAATCCCTAATCCTAACCTAATTAACCCTAATCCTATCCTAATCCTAAATACATATAATTACTTAATATTACTCAAATCTTAAAAATCAATTCTGATAAATGTTTTTTATGTAAAAAAAAATGTTGTGCTTCAAATCAAAGTTTATGTTGTAATAGCTTTGAACTCTTTATTGAGATTTAGATGTTTTTAATCCTTCTGGATAAAAATGAATGGTACAAAAATATATTAAGCATTTGCACTCTAGTGTTTATAATTATTTAAGCTATACAAATCAATTAATAAATGTACAGCTCATATTTCAACATTAACCTTCATTTGTCAGCAGGAAACACACACACACACACACACACTTGAAAGTATTCTCATGTTATATTTCTGTAAAAAAATAATGCCATTTCATTAGATTTTATTTTTATATAATGATCAATTTTTAAGTGTCGCTAAAGTATCCCAATACTTGTATTTTTTTAAATGTTTACTCTGCAAAATCATTTGATCAAGGCTGTATGAGAGCAGTTGTTGGAGTGTGAAGTGCATCATGTGCATTTTTAAACTGACACACAGCTTCCTCTCTGCCAATCCTTCTTTTTCTCTAGGGCTTATGTATTCCTAAACCAGCTTCAGCATCAACCCTTCTCTTTTTCGTTCTTATTCACTCTCTTTCTCTCACGCACACACCTCATCTGTCACTCATCACCAGCTATCGCCTCCACCCCCATCTGACGTCTTTTACGAAGAGACACACTAATCTCTAATCAGCTTAAATGCGTTTTTGCATCAAAATATTTAATCAGCGTTTTTGAAAGGGGTGAGTTTGCGGTGCAGCGAGCAGGAGAAGGCTCAGGATATTGGTTTAAGCTCGGACCTGAGATTTCCTTTGATGTCTTTTCAAATTTTGCTAAGATCTCTGTCCCAGTTCTATGCGATGTCATTGGATGGAATGATGCACATTATGATATATATATATATATATATATATATATATATATATATATATATATATATATATATATATATATATATATATATATATATATATTGTTCTGTTTGGTCTTTGTTTTCATTGTATTCAGTTTCTGTTTGCCTTGTTCATTGTCCTGGAATGTTTGATGTTAATGTGTTCGTGGTTGAACGACAGAATCCAGGACCTAAACAAAAACTGTAGAATGGTCTTCCCAGTGGTGCGAATGCTCTGCCTGGAACAACAGGGATGAACCCTCGAGGACCACACAATGCATTTTCTACAACTGACGCGCCTGACTCAATTTTCTGACCACTCTTTAAAAGTATTTACCACACCAGCCTTAATGAATATCTACTATTTGAATATCTATCTATATAATATATAGGTTTTTTTCAGGATTCTTTGATGAATAGAAAGTTTTTTGTGAAAAGGAAGAGAATTTATTTTCTAAATATACATATATATATATAATATATATATATATATATATAATGTAGCATTTATAGATATATTAACTGACAATGATATGTATGATAAGTTTAATCCTTGCTGAATAAAATTATCTTTAAAAATTAGTGATTTCAGTTCATCTGTGTTGTATAACTGTAATATGCTGAGTAAAATGTGAACTAGATTGACTGTATGTGTTCACCTGAGGTTTAATCCAGTAATCACTTTAAATAATTATAAAATATTAATGTTGTTAAGAACGTTGAAATGTTTATGTTCTGCATTAGTTCATATTTTTAGTGATTTCGTATGAGGTTAAAAATGTAATGATGACATGTTTGGGATGAGTGTATCTGATTGGTCATGTGTGTGCGCCTGCGGTTACTAATAGTTGGGGAGTTCTCGCGAGACGCTTCATTCTAAGTAAAAACTATGTATATGAAGCATCTCGTCTGACTGTTTATTGATAAACGTGCTCCCTCTGTCACGGTAGATGTATTCGCTGGTTCCTTCTAGTCTTGTGTTTATGTTGTTGTATGAGTGCACGTGTGCAAGGGGCGTGTCTGTATGTCATTACCTGATCCGCTCCAGCTGTTCATCATTACAATCACCAGCTGCAGTTCATCTCACCACGCTTCATAAACTCTCCGCTGTTCTCTCACCTTTGTCAGATCGTTGTTTGATGTTCCCCTGTCTTCTGGTTCGTGTTCCTGCCTGGTGTTTCCTGCTCGTCGTCTTCTGTGTGGATTTGGTTCGTCTCACCGTTTGTCTTCACGTCACCGGTATTGACCATCGAAGTCCCTGCGTCACCCATCTCCACCTGGCTCACTGCACCCTGAACTTTTGTATTTTGTGCTACCAATAAATATTGGATTACTCGCGATTGCTTCCTGTGTTTCCTGCATTATATGACAGAACGATCTGACCACGGAATGGAAGCAGCGAGCGCCTCATCATCTTCACTCGAAGAATTCATCCATCACAGAATCCGTAGAATGGACTCGCAAGAAAAGGAGATCGGAGATACGGGTCGTGCAGTGCAAGCCTTGGTGACGCAGGTGTCCGAGCTCACCCAGCAGATCCAGCGCCTACGACCTCCCACTGCGCCACCCACACCGGCCGTTCCTCCCGCACCATCTGGAAGCCCCTCCCAGTCAGAACCCCGGTTACCCACCCCAGAGGCATACTCAGGTGAACCATCATTTTGTAGAGCCTTTTTGACGCGATGTTCTATGCACTTTGCCTTGCAACCTCACACTTTTCAGACTGAGCAAGCCAAAGTGGCGTTTGTGCTGACGCTGTTGACTGGGAGAGCGGCACTCTGGGGAACGGCGGTGTGGGAGAACCAAAGTCCATGCTGTGCCTCGTTCCAGACCCTCGCCGCCGAGATGAGACTGGTGTTTGACCGTGCGGTCACTGGAAGGGAGGCGGCCAGAACATTGGTCGAGCTACGGCAGGGAAGGAGGTCCGTGTCTGAGTTTTCCATCGAGTTCCGGACCTTGGCGGCGGAGTGTGGATGGAACGAGGAGGCGCAGTGGGACATCTTCCTGCATGGGCTGGCTGACCACGTCCAGAAGGAGATCTACGCCCTGGATCTTCCCACTACCCTCAACGGACTGATTGATCTGGCCCTGCGGGTGGACGCTCGGCTGTCCAGAGTCGAGCGTCGAGCCACGCCCACCCGCACATTTGAGGCAGCCGACGGGCTACGATCCAGCGGCAGGCACGTGGTCAGCCCCGTCTACGATCACGAGCCCATGCAGGTGGGTCGAGCTCGGCTTTCCCGGGAGGAGAGGGAGAGGCGGAGGTCCCAGGGCCTTTGCCTGTACTGCGGAGGAGCCGGACACTACGCCTACAACTGTCCGGTAAAAGGCCCAGCCCGATAGTAAACATGAGGCTACTATCGGGTGGGATCTCCGCCAGGAAGACCTCATCCACGACAAGATCTACCTCCACCCTCCTCTCGGTAAGACTAAGATGGTCAATCCACCAGCACGATTGTCAAGCACTGTTGGATTCGGGAGCCGAAGGTAATTTCATGGACCATAATTTTGCACGCAGATTTCAGATTCCCATCAAACCCCTTCCACAGCAGATTGCAGTTCATGCACTCAACGGACAAAAACTTCCCACCATCTCATTATCCACTGAAGACATCACTCTCATCACCTCTGGCAATCACTCAGAAACTATTTCATTTTTTATTCTGGATTCACCCCTGGCACCCATTGTTCTAGGACACCCATGGCTCATTCAACACAACCCCCGAGTGGACTGGATACATAGATCTGTGCTGGAGTGGAGTCAGGAATGTCATAGGTCTTGTCTCGTGTCTGCTTGTTCGTCTGTACCTGTTTCTGTGTTTCAGGAGGAAGCAGGGGATTTGTCTAACGTGCCCGCGGAGTATCTGGACCTGAAGGAAGTGTTCAGTAAGTCTCGTGCTGCTTCTCTCCCTCCGCATCGTCCCTACGACTGTGCAATAGATTTACTCCCAGGTAAGTCTCCGCCTAAGGGCAAGTTATATTCGCTTTCGATTCCTGAAAGAGAGGCTATGGAGAAATATATTTCTGATTCTCTAGCAACCAAGTTCATTCGCCCTTCCTCTTCTCCAGCGGGGGCGGGGTTCTTTTTTGTGGGGAAAAAGGATGGTTCTCTGCGACCTTGCATTGATTACCGAGGGCTGAATAACATCACGGTAAAGAATACTTATCCTTTGCCGTTGATGTCTTCAGCCTTCGAGAGGTTGCAGGGAGCATCCATCTTCACCAAATTGGACTTACGTAACGCTTATCATTTGGTCCGCATCAGGGAGGGTGATGAGTGGAAAACTGCGTTTAACACCCCTAGGGGGCACTTTGAATATTTGGTCATGCCGTTTGGGCTGTCCAACTCCCCAGCAGTTTTCCAGGCACTGGTCAATGACGTGTTGCGAGATATGATCGATCAGTTCATATATGTCTACCTGGATGACATATTGATTTTTTCTGCATCTCTCCAGGAGCATGTGCAGCACGTCCGACGAGTGCTTCAGAGGTTGCTAGAGAATGGGCTTTTTGTCAAGGCGGAGAAATGCGATTTTCATGCACAGTCTGTTCCTTTTCTAGGATACATCGTGTCGTCTGAGGGAATGCGGATGGACCCTGAGAAGATTAAGGCTGTGGTGGATTGGCCAAGTCCAGATTCCCGCAAGGCCCTGCAGAGGTTTCTGGGGTTCGCCAATTTCTACCGGCGATTTATTCGCAACTTCAGCCAGCTAGTCGCGCCTCTGACTGCCTTGACCTCCCCCAGAACTGCGTTCAGGTGGTCCGACACAGCCGAGACTGTGTTCAAGAAACTCAAAGGCCGCTTTGTTTCAGCCCCCATTTTAATCACCCCTGATTCATCACGTCAGTTCATGGTGGAGGTCGACGCATCAGAGGTGGGAGTAGGGGCGGTGTTATCTCAGCGTTCACCTGTAGACGACAAGATGCATCCTTGCGCGTTTTTGTCCCATCGTTTATCTCCAGCCGAACGTAATTACGACATTGGTAATAGAGAGTTGTTGGCAGTCAAGTTGGCGTTGGAGGAGTGGCGCCACTGGTTAGAAGGGTCGGGGGTACCTTTTATCGTCTGGACTGATCATAAGAACCTCGAATATATCAGAACTGCTAAAAGATTGAACTCCAGGCAGGCTCGGTGGGCACTTTTTTTCGGTCGTTTTGATTTTTCTCTCCAATATCGTCCGGGTTCTAAGAACATCAAACCCGACTCACTTTCTCGTATATTTGATTTTTCCGGTCGCCCGTCCACTCCCGAGTGTATTTTACCCGAAACCGTATTTGTTTCTACACTCACATGGGAGGTCGAAGCGAAGGTCAAGGAGGCCTTAGAAGGGGTAACGCCTCCGCCCGGGTGTCCACCGAACCGATTATTTGTGCCGGAGGGCTTACGGTCTGACGTTATCCAGTGGGGTCACAGCTCCAACGTAGCTTGTCATCCAGGTATTAATCGCACTGGATTTCTAGTCAAGCAACGATTCTGGTGGCCACTTATGGCTCGTGACATTCGCGATTTTGTTTTGGCTTGCTCTGTTTGTGCCACTGGTAAGTCTTCCAATCGACCTCCAGATGGGCTACTTCAACCGCTGCCGGTGCCTTCGAGACCCTGGTCCCATATCGCTCTAGATTTTATTACCGCCCTCCCACCCTCCCAGGGTAACACAGTAGTTTTGACTGTGGTGGACCGATTCTCGAAGGCAGCACATTTCATTCCCTTACCCAAATTACCTTCAGCTAAGGAGACAGCGGCTACGGTCGTAGATCATGTCTTTCGGTTACATGGCCTCCCGATAGACGTGGTCTCCGACCGGGGACCCCAGTTTGTGTCCAAATTTTGGCGAGAATTTTGTAAATTACTGGGGGCGACGGTTAGTCTGTCGTCTGGGTTTCATCCCCAGAGCAATGGTCAAACAGAGAGAGCCAACCAAGACTTGGAGAGAATGTTGCGATGTTTGGTTTCCAGAAATCCTTCGTCTTGGAGCCAACAACTGTCTATGGTGGAGTACGCACACAACACGTTGCCATTGTCAGCGACGGGCCTATCTCCGTTTGAGTGTAGTGTAGGTTACCAGCCACCTATTTTTCCCAGTCTGGAATCCGAGGTTGCGGTTCCCTCCGCTCACGCCTTTGTCCAGAGGTGTCACCGCACCTGGACTAGAGCCCGGGAGACTCTACTCCAGGTGGGGGCGCGCACCAAGGCCAAGGCCGATCGCCACCGGTCAAAGCCTCCCGTATACGTCGTTGGTCAAAAAGTGTGGCTTTCAACTAAGAACATTCCTCTTCGCACCGTTTCTAATAAACTTGCTCCCAAATTTATTGGCCCGTTTCCTGTCACCAAGATTATTAGTCCGGTGGCAGTCCACCTCAAACTACCTCCTGCGTACAGGAGGGTTCATTCCGTGTTCCATGTATCTAAAATCAAACCCGTTTTTCATTCTCACATTAATCCGCCTGTCCCGGTTCCTCCCCCACCGCGGCTCGTAGATGGGGAGACCACATATTCGGTCAACCGTATTCTGGACTCTAGGCGGAGGGGACGCGGATTTCAGTACTTGGTGGACTGGGAAGGTTACGGTCCGGAGGAGAGAAGTTGGGTTCCTGCTAGGGACATCCTGGATCACTCCCTTATCGATGATTACAATCGGCAGGTAAGGGAGTCTGAGAACGCCAGGAGGCGTTCTTAGGAGGAGGGGTACTGTCACGGTAGATGTATTCGCTGGTTCCTTCTAGTCTTGTGTTTATGTTGTTGTATGAGTGCACGTGTGCAAGGGGCGTGTCTGTATGTCATTACCTGATCCGCTCCAGCTGTTCATCATTACAATCACCAGCTGCAGTTCATCTCACCACGCTTCATAAACTCTCCGCTGTTCTCTCACCTTTGTCAGATCGTTGTTTGATGTTCCCCTGTCTTCTGGTTCGTGTTCCTGCCTGGTGTTTCCTGCTCGTCGTCTTCTGTGTGGATTTGGTTCGTCTCACCGTTTGTCTTCACGTCACCGGTATTGACCATCGAAGTCCCTGCGTCACCCATCTCCACCTGGCTCACTGCACCCTGAACTTTTGTATTTTGTGCTACCAATAAATATTGGATTACTCGCGATTGCTTCCTGTGTTTCCTGCATTATATGACACCCTCAGAGTGCTACATAAAATTGGAGGCCCCGCTGGGATTGATGTGAGTGACTCCCTGACCGGCAGAGCCCATTAAGCAACATCATTCCCTTTACAGTGATCCAGACGAGCGACTGTGTGAAACATTCAGGACGAGTGGTGAAAAAAAAAGGGATCTGATTGAGCAGTGCGTGCGCTGGAGTGATCTGATGCCAGCGGCGGTCAAGTCAAGTCAGTAAGTGAAACACCACTCTCATCGGCCTGCCCACATAGCAGCAGAAATGGAGGAGCTTAAACATCTTCAAGAGGAAATTTGTGAGAAATTATGCACACTATCACGGGAAAAACTGACAAAACTTAGTGTCTTTCTTCGCCTAACACGAGAAGATGAGACAAACGTGACTCGTTTAGTCCTGTTGAGCCTCCTTAGTAACCATTTGCTAAGAGCTGAGCTAGAGGAGTTGGCGGTATGGCTGAACTGTTAACAATAAATGACAAACTGATCCAGCTCACGGGAATAACAAGTAATACTCCTGAAAAAGATACAGAGAGGGAGGAAATTGAACTTGGAGATGTTAACACATCCCAGAGAAAAATACAAGAAAGTGGAGAGAGTACAGCTGAATTGTTTTCTACCATGTATATTAGCCCCACAGCATTACAAAATACAGCAGACAGACAGACATATGCAGCCCAGAACCCAGCTTATTCTTCACCCACATATCAGAGACAAGTGAACGCGACATGGCAGAAAGACTTCAAAATCTCTGGTCTAATAGGAGATCTAGGCTGAAGGACCGTCTCTCATTCTCCAGTCTGGCACGGCAGATAGAAGGTGGACTTAAAAAGGGCTATGCAGAACAGGAAATAGTAGATTTTGTCATCAGGGCTATCACACCAGGGCTTCAGCTGCGGAGCTATCTTGAGGGGAAGGCGGGGCTGACACTCCCGACGCTAAGGCGGATACTTCGTTCTCATTATCAGGAGAAAAATGCAACTGAATTATATAAACAGCTCACCAAAGAAGCTCAGCATGCTAGAGAAACCCCACAAAGCTTCCTAATTCGAGCTCTGGACCTGAGACAGAAAATTCTGTTTGCTTCTCAGGAGGATGACTCCGGGTTGAAATATGATCCCGCCCTAGTTCAAAATATGTTCTTGCACACCGTCTTGACTGGATTACAAAACGACCGCATCCAAAGCCACCTTCAACCATACCTTTCAGATCCCGCTGTTCCAGACGAAGTGTTGCTGGAGAAACTCAATATAGCTTGTTCCAATGAATCTGAAAGTCAAAATAAGCGAAAATTTAAAAAAAGTGGTACTGTTCATGCTGTACAGTTGAAGGAGCCTGCCCCTGAACAAAAGCTTCAGTCCAAACAGTCGAAGTTCGATTTAATGTCACAACTAAAAAGCCTGAGTAATGATATCATACAGATTAAAGAGTCTATCCAGCAACCCTTACCTGTCCCTCAGCAGTGTTTTGCAGTTTACGACAAAGACCCAGCATCAGCAGTGTCCCAACAGACATCAGGATGGACACAAGTCCAAGAGCATCAGACCTGGAAACCCAAGACGACTACATACCAACGGCAGGGAAGCCCATACATGTCTCCACACCAGTTCTCACAAAGCCAACAACAGGTGAGGGAACAGAAAATACCTCCCCCACCTGCAAACCCAGTTCAGTTGTCCACTGTTGCACCAGAACATCCTCTCCAGTCACGTCAACATTATGCAATGATAGAGACGCACCATGGACAGCCGTATATGTATCCTTCTCAGCAGCACCCCATGTCCGTCAACTATGTAACTCAGCCGTCAAACTTTGCAGCACCACAGTATTATCCACAGCAGTATGTGGAGCCACCCCGACAGCACCCCTATCCGTTCCGCCAGTCCCGTCCCTCACGAGCCAGACAATGTTTCCATTGCCAGCAGCACAACGCAGAAGAACCTTGCACCCATTGTTACCCCTGTGGAAGCAGCGAGCACTTCTCAGCTGGCTGTAAGATTAAAGGTGCCAGACCTCAGCGTGGAGCTCCGTTAAACAGGAGTGGGTTACCCCCAAGGGACAGGGTGTGACCCGAGCGGCAGAGAAGTCCCCAAAACATGAGAAATGTAGCATTGGCCATCAGAGACAGTTTGAGTCCCAGTCGCTTGATAGTACGCTTAATAGTATTTTAACTGCCACTTGTCAAGTTAACCAGCATTCTGCCATCACGTCCTTAGTGGGAAAACAGTGCATTGTTACCTGTTATCTACAGGGAAAAAAGACTGAAGCATTATGGGATACAAGCTCCCAAGTATGCATTATAGACGAGGAGTGGAAAGCCAAATATGCACCTGAAGTGACACTGAGAAATATTTCCGAGGCGACCGAAGCGCCAGACAGTCTGCGCCTGGTGGCAGCAAATGGAGCGAACATGCCATACAGTGAATGGGTGGAGTTGACTTTCAAACTGGCATCCCCTGTAACCAATGAGAAAGAGTTAAACATTCCTGTGCTTGTTTTGAAGGGCCAAGGATTGCCCAGACCTATCGTCGGGTATAACGTGATAGAACAAAATGAGACAAAACGGAAGTGGATCCCTTGATGTGACTAATGCTTGTTTGTACAGAACTGTCAGAAGTGCTTTCCCTAGCATAAAGAAGAAAAGTGTACATACCTTCATCAATCTGGTGACTGCTGAGAGGCTCAGCGAGTACGTAGTAAGAACCAGGAAGGAACCTGTGAACATAAAGAAGCTCACCATTATGCAAATTCAGTGTCTGGTAAAAATGCCTCACCTGAAACAAGATACGGTGCTACTGTTGGAGCCACACGTTAACCCGATGTATCCAGATGGCCTTGAACTCTTCGATACTCTCTTCCTTCTGGAAAAAGGGGCCCGCCTAATAATTACTATCAATGTGCAGAATGGAACAGATCACGACATCACGCTCGGTGGTAGAACAGAGCTAGGAATTCTGCAGCCAGTTAAGTCTGTTTTACCAATATCAAATGCACAGTGTGAAGCCACAGCATCTGTTACGCGGGTCCTACCAGAGATCACTGAGGCATCTCCCAATACAGATCGATGGGACCCTCCAGTGGATGTGAGCCATTTAACTCCGCCCCAACAACAACAAGTCAAGAGGATGTTACGTGAAGAGTGTCACGCCTTTTCGATGTCAGACGACGATATTGGCTGTGTCCCAGGATTGCATTTGAGTATCTTATTAAATGATAACACCCCTGTTGCCCGCACATACACATCAGTCCCTAAACCGTTATATCAAGAGATGAAGGACTACTTACATGACCTGATTGCTCAAGGGTGGGTGGCCAAGTCTCATTCCCCTTACTCGTCCCCGATTGTCTGCGTCCGTAAGAAGGATGGCAGGCTCAGGCTATGTATTGATTACAGGGATCTGAACAGCAAAACAATCCCTGATCGCCAGCCAATACCCAGGGTGCAGGATATCCTGGACGGGCTGGGAGGTAATGCGTGGTTCTCACTGCTAGATCAAGGGAAGGCCTACCACCGAGGTTTCATGTCCCCAGAGAGCCAGTACCTGACTGCATTCGCAACGGTGTGGTGACTATACGAATGGATTCGTATTCCTTTCAGCCTTATGAATGCGCCTGCAGCGTTCCAACGGTTTATGGAAGAGAGCCTGGAAGGGTTAAGAGACTAAATTTGCATACGGTACTTAGACGATATCCTAGTCTTCACTGAGTCCTTCGATGAACAAGTGGATGCGGTGAAGAAAGTACTGCAGAGGTTACAGTCCCGTGGAGTCAAGTTAAAACCAAGAAAATGTGAGCTCTTTAAGAAAGAGGTGCGATATCTGGGGAGAATTGTGTCAGCTGAAGGCAGTCGTATTGATCCCGCAGACACCGTCGCTGTAACGGCACTGAAGGAACAGACACCAAGCTCGGTGGGGGAACTACGCAAGATTTTGGGCCTGCTCAGCTATTATCGGCAATACATTAAAGACTTTTCCCGGATTGCCAGTCCCCTCTATGACCTGCTAAAAAGTAACACGGAAGGTGCTGGACCACAGAGAAAGGGAATAACAAGAAATAAGAAATAACAAACGAAATCATGTGGTGCCGTCAAGTAAATTAATTGAGTGGACAGAAAAACATCAGGAGATACTAGAAAAGTTGATTAACTGCTTGACACAAGCTCCGATCCTGGGATTCCCCGACTTCTCTCAACTGTTCATCCTTCATACGGATGTGTCCAACCAAGGGTTGGGAGCTGTTTTATACCAGCAGCAGAATGGCAAGCTGAGAGTAATTGCCTATGGTTCTCGGATTTTGACGGCAGCTGAGAAAAATTACCATCTGCACAGTGGGAAGTTGGAATTCTTAGCTCTGAAATGGGCCATCACTGAAAAGTTCAGAGACTACCTGTACTATGCACCAACCTTTACAGTTTTCAGTGACAATAATCCATTGACCTATGTCCTGACCTCTGCGAAGTTGAACGCCACCGGGTGTAGGTGGGTGTCAGAGCTCGCAGATTTTCACTTCACCATCCGCTACTGTCCAGGTAAAGAAAACATAGACGCTGACTCACTCTCCAGGATGCCAGCGGATCTGGAAACGACGATGAGAGAATGTACTGAGCAGTTTTCACCTGACTGTGTGGGAGCCGTGATCCAAGCTGTAGAGTCCCAAGGAAATCCAGATGTGAATTTTGTAGTAGCCTGTCAGACTGTACTGGCAGTACTCCTCAGCAGTGGCGTGCAGTCAACTCGCCAGCCAAAGTTCTTCTGAGAGAGTGGGAAAAGCTGAAGTTAGATGAACATGGCATCCTGTTCCGCCAGACGTCACAAAGAAAACAGCTGGTGTTACCAACACAATTCAAAAGAACTGATCTGAGAGCATGATGAGATGGGTCATCAAGGACTTGATCGCACCACAAGCCTCATTAGGGATCGTTTTTTCTGGCCCTACATGCAGAAAGACATTGAAAATTATGTCCTGAGAACCTGCTGCTGAAACAAACAAAAAAAAAACCCTGTCGTGAGACAAGAGCGCCTCTTAAAAATATCAAAACGACCCACCCATTTGAATTGGTGTCCATTGATTTTCTCCACCTGGACAAATGCAAAGGGGGCTATGAGTACATTTTGGTAATCGTCGACCACTTCACTCGATTTGCCCAGGCATATGCCACCACCTCAAAATCGGCAAAAACAGTAGCGGACCGGTTATTCAATGATTTCGCCCTGAAGTTTGGGTTTCCATCTAGAATTTACCACGATCAAGGGGGAGAATTTGAAAACCAGCTACTCACCCAACTCAAAAAGTACAGCGGCGTTGCCGGCTCAAGGACCACCCCCAAGGGAATGGGCAGGTGGAACGATTTAACCGGACATTATTGCAGATGCTGAACACCCTGACTGAAAGACAAAAAGCTAATTGGAAAGATGCATTGAACAAATTGATCTTTGCCTATAACTGTACTAGATGTGACGTGACTGGTTTCCCACCTTTCCAATTGCTGTTCGGACGCTCACCAA
This sequence comes from Tiaroga cobitis, assembly GCA_030578255.1. NCBI lineage: Eukaryota > Metazoa > Chordata > Actinopteri > Cypriniformes > Leuciscidae > Tiaroga > Tiaroga cobitis. The sequence continues at coordinate 7,871,092 of CM060608.1, forward strand.
AGTTGCCCATCGATGCCCTCTTCTGACTTGAATCCGACAATATCTGCCAAAGTTACAGTGAGTACATGGAAAGATGGACAAAAGGAATGCAGGAAGCTTGTGAGATTGCGAGAGAACAGGCAAACAAGTGTGCAGAAAGAAACAAAAGGAATTATGACCAACGAGTGAGGTGTACTGACCTGTTCCCAGGAAGCAGGGTCCTCGTAAAAAACCTGACTCCAAGAGGTGGGACCGGGAAACTGAGAAATTTCTGGGAGGATGAGGTTCATGTTGTTACACGCCAGGTGGCAGATGGTGCTCCAGTCTACGAAGTAAAATCTGAACAGAGTAAAGGCAGATCACGAGTTTTACATCGCAATCTTCTCCTTCCATGTGACCGTCTACCTCTAGAAATCACACCAGCCCCAAGTACTAAACCAAAACAAGGAGAGCAACCAAGAAACAGCAGAACTCAGCTTGAGCCCGCCCGGGGAAGAGAATGTGAGTCAGAGGACAATAATGAAAGTGAAGAGGATGAATACTACTTTCAAGTGGAGCCCTTCCAGATAAGACCACAGGAAAGCAGTGATTGCCTAGAAAAAAGAAATGCGTTATCACCACAGTTAGTACCTTCTGAGCTTCGATCTAACTCTCCAGTGGTGGAACCAAGGCCACAGTCACCTCCAGCTGAGTCAGAGATGGATCTCCCAGAGTCTGTACCTGAAATAAGAAGAGGACTGAATGAAAATGAACCAACTGCTGACCTAATGCAACAAGACACACCTGATAGGGAAGCAGCTGCAGTGCCTGGGTCCAGAGACAGGACCTCCGAGGGAGAAAACGGGTACCAGTTCACCAGGAGGAAACGACGACCGCCTAAAAAGTTTACCTATGACAATCTTGGGTCCCCATCGTGTTACAATATGCAGATACTGGGCAACAACCACTACCCACACTTTGCATGTAGTGGGATGACAGCTGCGACACCCTGGTCATCAACACCCCTTTGTTACCCCCAGCCTTCATATGTGTGCTATTAACTTTAAATTGCACTATCACATACATTTCACCCCATAACTAGTCCCTGTGTCAAGGGCATGAAATGCCACTATACAGAACATTACCCAGAGACTGTTATTGCCCATAGTGAGAAACAAAAAAAAACAAAAAAAACAAAAAAGGACTGTTGTGCAGTTTTGAAAATGTGGACACTTGGAATCACTTTGAGACTTTCTTTTTGACACTTTTTGAATCTTTTTCTTCCTTGAAGATCTCTTTGCCATTTTTTTTTGTGCGAGAGCAAATAACATGGACTGTTTTAGGGCTCTGAACACAGCCACGTGAAGCCGCCCTACGCTTCAAATGGACTATTGTTGCGTAACTCTGAGACTCTTGTCTATATATGCCATTTTCCATCCCATTGATATGGACTGAAAAAAAAAATAAGAGAGATAATGTGGAAAAAAAATGACAATGTATTCAGAATACCATGGTATTTGCTTAGTAACACTACTAATTAGCACTGCATTATAAGTATCTATGGAAATATAAAGGGATTGTTGAATGTGTTTGTCTCATAAGTGTTTACATGTCGGGACGACATCTTAAAAACAGGGGGAGAGTGTAATATGCTGAGTAAAATGTGAACAAGATTGACTGTATGTGTTCACCTGAGGTTTAATCCAGTAATCACTTTAAATAATTATAAAATTAATGTTGTTAAGGACGTTGAAATGTTTATGTTCTGCATTAATTCATATTTTTAGTGATTTCGTATGAGGTTAAAAATGTAATGATGACATGTTTGGGATGAGTGTATCTGATTGGTCGTGTGTGTGCGCGTGCGGTTACTAATAGTTGGGGAGTTATCGCGAGACGCTTCATTCTAAGTAAATGGTAAATGGACTGCATTTATATAGCGCTTTCACAGACCCAATGGCCACCAAAGCGCTTTACATTTTGCCTCTCATTCACCCATTCACTCACTCATTCATACACCGACGGCGGTGTCAGCCATGCAAGGCGCCATCCAGCTCGCCGGGAGCAGATGGGGTTAGATGTCTTGCTCATGGACACCTCGACACTTGGACAAGGTGGAACCGGGGATTGAACCACCAACCTTCCGGTTTGTAGACAACCTACATGAACCACTGAGCCACTGCCGCCCCTAAAAGTAAAAACTCTGTATATGAAGCATCTCGTCTGACTGTTTATTGATAAACGTGCTCCCTTAGAGGAGTGCTACATAACCACAACTGAACAATTTAACCATTTTCAATCAAGTCTATAGTGTCATATTATAGATATATGTGACTACGGTAACTCAAAGCACATCCAAAGACCCTTATTAACTGAACATATACACGCACACATGCATTGAATTCTTCACATGGAAGCTCAGTCTCTGTGCTGCGTTACAGTGATGTTAGTCTGATCAATGCCATAGAGAAGGGTCTGCAGTTGCAGTCACATTATATTAATTCAAAGCAATATGCAAATAAATAGATTAATAAATAAACAAAAGCCACATGGCTAGAGGCGGATCTATTGTAATTGGATTGGGGTTGGACTAAATGGAAATGTAGAGGACTCTGAAGGTCATAGTGGCTTGGTTGGTGATGGGAAATGGGTTTTCAGATGGCTTTTCAAAATGACTGTTGTTTACATAGACCTCTACACCAGTGGTCCAAAACTGGGTTTACTTTAGAACTGTAAACAGTTTTAGTATTGTCTTGAGTCACCGATCAATGTCCAGTGTAAAATATGGGTCCTAAAGGAACAAAAATGTCGGTTTCACTTTATTTTGATGGTCCCTGTGTGACAATAAGTAAAGTTGCACCTACATGTCCACTAACTCTCATGGGAATATTAGTAGACTGGCAGGGTTAGCGTAAGAATAAGTTGACATGTTGTTGCAAAGTTACTTATAGTCAGCAGAATGTTTGTTGGGGGACCATCACAAGAAAGAGTTAGCAGATACTAAGCAGAAAGTCTACTAATAGTCTGAGAGTTAGCCGAAATGTAGTTGCATAGTTACTTATAGTCAACAGAATGTTCAAAATGGACAATCACAAATAAAGTGTAACCAAAATGTCCTTAACATAAAATGTCAAGCTTGATTAAATTACCATAATAATGGGGGGAAATTGCCATAAAATGTATAGGTCCCAAAGCAAGCAACATTATTCAAGTTGACATTTTTATTTTGTGCATGATTTTTTGATTGTGTGGTGTTCGTGTACCTAACTAGTAATAAAGTATTGCTTTGTTAAACTAAATATCCAATTACCACTGCAGGAAGTTTTTCAAAGATTAAACAAAGTGAGTTATTAGTTGTGTCTGCAAGATGATGAGAGACACTGGGTCTATTTGTACATTCTCAAAACTCACTTTTTCCTTTATTTATTTTACAGCTGCTTTTTCCTGTGACTTGCTTGTTAATATTTTAAAATAAGTCAGCAATCAAAGGAACATGCAATTTACTGCCTTGTACTGTGGCTCATACATATTCAACTGAGGCGTATTTAGTTGCTGAGTGGGGCTGTGTCACGCTACAAGAAAAATAATCAACTTTTTTTCCCACTCAATCTTTTTGACAGTCCACTTTGAAAAACATCACACGCTGCCCTATTTCCATCCCCCTGCCTCTTTCTTATTCTCTAAATGTTGCTTAAATCTTCCTTAAAATTCAAACACTTGTGAACCCAACACCTACATTCAATTTACTAAGCCCCACCTTAATATAACCAATCATACCTTAATAACTGTTGCCATCTGTTCGCTTTCCATACAAGCTGTTGCTCTTTGAAGCCAATGAGTGTTTTTTTTTTAAGTACATTTTATTTAAAGGAATTTAAAATAATAGTTTTTCCTCTTTTCCAAATCTAGATAATCCAGAGAAGCTCCCAAAATGAGAACATTCCCAAATGGACAAGAAAAACACCTTGCTCTAAGGTTACTTCAGTGTCACTAACTGAATGTAATTTCAGTTTCTTGTGTATGGTCATAGTGTCGATAGTAACTAAAGAGCTCACATAGTCACATGTTGTAGGAACATGAGGAACATTTCTAATCACTAACCATAGGATCACTTGTTTGATTTGAATTGATTGGTAGATTCACAGACTCTGCAGTTTTTAATCACATTTCTGCATGATTTAATAATTTATTCTAAGCAAAATAGAAGATAAAAGATAAAATATGATATGCAATGTCACACTTCATCTCATCCATCTGTCCTCATCATTATTGCTCTGTCAGGTCACAATAATAGTACAGGTAAGATAAGCAGGCAGTATAATTAGATGGCCTAAAATGTAACCAAAAGCAGAATAATTTGTTTAAAAGACCTTGAATCTCTGCCCTGAGGACACTTTGTTCTCTTTTAAAAGGAAAGAATTGCTGGAATTATTTTGTGTGATGTTTGCAACAAAAGCTTATCACACATATGCTGTAAATCAAGCAGAAGGTTTCAGTTTCTTCTCTAGTATCTTTGTCTTGATTCATCTTTATACACTTGGCTAAGTCTTTGCTTGATCTTATTGTGACTGTCAAAAGCTTGTGTCTCTGTTTATTCATTTATGTGCTTAGGGGTGCACAACATGGCAAAAATATCATATCACGATTTCTTCAGGAAAATCACGATTAAACCACATTTTTTTCATGTGGGTTTTACTATTTTGCAAGTGACTGAGCAGTACAGACAAACTAATTTCCCTATTTTAAAAATGTAGTCTTATATGGTAACAAAATATAAAAGAAAAAAGAATGAGACCATTTAGGCCAAAGTAGGGGTGAGCTAAGATGAAAAACCAGGAGACTTGGTGGTATCTTCAGCAGGATTCTTTATTGAGAAACACGGGCTGTTGGTAGCTGCAGTCATTCGTCAAGTCTAAACTAAGGGAATCTTACATTGTAGTTTATATACATTTCAACTGGGTGGGATCAATTACATAAAGGGGGCGTATAAATGAGTCAGCTCGTTTGCAGAGATTTCCTGATCTCATCAGCATAACAGTGTCATGTATAGATGGTGATCCAATCAACCTGATTAGATCATTCAAACCTTAACATCAGTGGTGTAGTCTAGTTTTTTGTAGTGAGTATACTGTGATATAACCACCAAAGTTTGTGAGTGTATATGATACTAATGAATGATGATAGTTTTATCAAATGAAATGGTAAAATTCTTGTGCAGTGACTCTCATAAAAGCTCTGCGATGAAGTTCAAATGTGTCCATGTCCTCATAGACGCTAAAAACACCACGAGTGTCACTTGCGCTTCAGTGTGCGTAGAGCACACATTGAGCGCTCATTCACAGAGACACACAGTCACAGACATGCAGAGTTTATTTCAATAGCAGTCTTTTTGAGCTTTGATATTCATAGACACTAGTACATATCGAGATTTGATTCATTGTACATCCCTACTTTTGATTTATTCATTCAAAAATTGCCAAATTTTGTGACATTCCGCTTTGCAGCTAATTACATTTGTGACTGGATTCCGCTATTCGATCCGTGTCGCTGCGCAAACACAGACGGCGGGGTGAATTTATGAATGAAAGTTCTGTCACAAAACAATGTTGTTACGAATCCTCGTTCTTTTTTAAGTGGGTATGCGGAAATCCTTGACGTTTCCTAGTGGGTATACGGAAATCCTTGACATTTTCTAGTGGGTATACGGCGTATACCTGCGTATCACGTAGACTACACCACTGCTTTACATTATCATAGAGACAAAAGGTGATGATACACAGGGCAACTTTTTGAGCAATGTTGCTGGGCAATCTTGCTGAGCGATTGTTGCTTGGACACTTTCCCATTGAAAATGGGCAATCAACTTCTATCTGGAAAATTTTGATCGGTTGCGGGCCCTGTGTCTCATCTGGTTGCCCGTTGATGGCAATATTGCCCAGCAACATTGCTCAAAAAGTTGCCCTGTGTATCATCACCTAAAGGCTCAGCTGTACTTTGAGAAGTGACAAAAGGTCAGGCTATGTTTACACGGAAACGATCTGAAGAGAAAACGCAAAAGTGGCGTTGCGTTATCACTTTTATTCTGCGTTTAGACAAGTGTTATGGTTGGGAAATCCGCGTGCATATGGTGACGCAAAAGTGTGTGACATTCGACGTAGTATGCACTCCAGGCGGCTAGGCGGCAATGTGAAGCACTGCCACACAACAACACCAATATCTTAGAATATTTTGTACAACTGCTGAAAAGACTCTTGTATGTTTTTCAGAGCTGCTAGGGCAACTTGAAGGTCCGACGTATGGAAATAATCTGACATGTTGGTTGTTATTTTCCTGTACTGGCGCATGCATGTGACGTAAACGCGTACGTGACGAGAGCCACCGTGAGCAGATTTGCGTTTTTACCGTTTAGACGGGAACGCAACGGTGGAGCGTTTAAAAACGATTTAAAATTAAGATTTCCACTCTGGAGGGTGGTTTCACTTTTTTACGCTTTTAAGCCCCCAAAACAAACGTTGTCGTGTAAACGGAAGGCACATCCGATAAAATATTAGTACATTATCACCCGGAATCGTTCTCGTGTAAACGGGGCCTCAATGTCAGCAAGCAGGATTGCTCTTTAAATCTCATCATCTATGCCGCAAAATGGAAAACACTGTACAGTTTAAATACTATTGTATTGGAACCTAATTAAACATTTAATAAATTTGTAACACTATCCAGACACGCATCTGGTTTACTGTTTACGTTCACTTAAGACATAACATATTGTGTTTATGTAAACATTGTATGTATTTGACAGTTTAAGCACAATAAGATGCGAAGGTTAACATTGGCCCCGTTCACACCGCAAGTCCTAATGCTCAATTCTGATTTTTTGCTCAGATCCGATTTTTTGATTGGCTGTTTACATTACCTTTTAAAATGTGACCTATATCTGATTGCAGTGTGAACTGTTTGAGGTTTCAAACTAACCGGCATGCGCAAAAGAACAATAACAATGACATCAGACGAAGCACGCGGTTGCACTAAAGTTCGGGAGGTTATGGAGGAAGTAAGCATATTCGCATTTATTTCATAATGTTTGTGTAATGGAAACTTTTGCGGGTTTATGGTTGCAAATTCACTACAGAGATCTGTGTGGATGCGTAGACGAAGCCAGGAGTGGTGGGAATATGACGTGAATAGTTTCACTGAGACGCTGTTCTCCTGTGTCCCCGTTCTTCCATTTCGTGTGCAATTTTTTCAAAAACGGAGCGGTTACGGTAGGTCCTTCTAGCTTGAATTGAAGTATCTCCCCATATACTACTTAGATCTAACACCTCACTCTCATTGACTCGCTTCATCGCTGTTCTCCATATCTAGTCAAGTTTTTAATGTTAGGCTACTGTCTGTGTCTGTTGTGTCTAGGGCTTCGCCGGCGCATAATTATGACAAATGTCGACGTAGATTGACGTAAAAGTCACATCAAATCCGCCTGGATTGTTCACACTGCGGCCGCATTGAAAAAAATCAGATCTGGGTCTGATTCAGGACCACATATGTATGTGGTCTAAATCTGATTTGAAAAAATCAGATCTGGGCTAGATTTGAGTGTTCACACTACCTCTGAAGAAGTCTGACCTGGTCACTTGACCCCAAAAAAATCAGATTTGGGCCACTTTTGCCTGCAGTGTGAACGGGGCCTTAGTTTAGTGCTCACGCGCTGTTTGACAGGCTTTTAGTGTGCACGCGCTTTGGGTGTATGCGCTCAGAAAAGCTTGTCAGAACAGCTTATGAAAAAAACAAACATTTAACCAGCAAGGCTTTATAATGCATGCAAATATTAAACTTTCGTCATTGTGAATAAACTGCAATGTCAGGTGAGCGTAACCCTACCTCTGCGTTAACGTAACGTGGTGTGAATGTACATCGCGTTGTTGCACAGTATGTTGGGACGAAGGTGCCAGACCTGGAACTAGAATGCACTGTAGCACGGTATTACGAAATTTCTTAAAAAGCAGATCGTGGAGACTTTTTAATCGTTCACGGTCAAAAATCATGATATTGCACACCCGTACTATACAATCCAGAAGTGTCATACTATTATGACATGGGATTGTGCTTTGATTATACCATGTTCACTTTCAAGACGGTCTACCATGGTATTCCTTGTGGTAACTTGGAGTAACATGTATTAAGGCGAGACACTACAGGTGAATAGGGTAACATTTTTAAATAATAGATATCACCATGAAACTTCCTCAGTTGATTACTTACACAGGTAAATACAAAAAATGTATAACAAGTTTTTGAAATTTGTATGTTTAATTATGCAAATTAGGCATTATCTCATTAAATATGCGCAATTTTGCATATATTTTCGGTAGATAGATCTGAACATATGATAAAGATATGAACATATGATTTCATTTCGTTTACACACAAGATGAGAAAAAAGTTCAGATGGATTTCAGGATATGTGCTTTCATTACCTAGGAAATCAAAATATACTGTCCATACCCTTAAAAAATCGATTTTCGCCATATTTTTTTTATTAAAATGTCACATTAATCAGGCCAAGAATGATTTATTAACAAATCCCTCTGAAAAAAAAATCTTCAGAGCACTGCTAAGTGTATAACTGGAAAGTTTGGTGTACATAGGTACTACATAGGGTGAGATGTTTGTACTGGAGAATGGAAACTAATTTTGAGAAAAAGGCATTTAAAGATTTAAGTAGGGAATTTAATACATTTCTATCGGAAAACATTGTTCAAAAACAGAATAAATGCCCAGGCCCTTAGTAATAATAATATATAATATTTCAAGCTCATGAAAACTGATTATTTAATAACATGGCAGGCATATAATGTCTACAACTGCAGTAACTCATTGAATTGGCAGAGTACACCACGTGATCCGTCTGAGCGAATCACATTAGCAGAAACCAGCAGTAGCCAATGAGATTTCGTCATTAGCTTTAAATCACCCGTTGGACATTTACGATTGGTAACTGATAGAAAAGAAATGCCCATATTTGGGTTACATAGCGTTGTGCAGGAGACTCAGAGCTTTACAATGATACCGGTCATGACTGACTTCAGTAAACAGACGGAACGCGGCATGACACGTTGGAATGCTAACTTCTTGGTAAATTCGGGAGAAACTTACTGCCGCAAGTTAACAAAATGTAATAAAATAAAAATCTTAAAGTATATTTTCAACGTTTTCTTTATAGCAGCTTGAAAGAACACATATTGAAGGAGTAAACTAGCCCACAATCTCAAAACTGATCACTGCATGAAAAATCGATGTTTTTGCCTGCCGTGTCTCGCATTAAAGCAACATGGAAACATGGAAGACGTTTAAGTCGATTTTAGTGTGTTTTCTTAGATTAAACATTTCAGTATAAATCTTCTTGTCAACAATGACTTGTTTGAAATTCCTCTGATTGAAGAAAATATGTTTTTAAGCCATTTCTTTCTAATAATAATATTAATTTGACTCGTTGGGATGATAAATGTAGTGGACCAGCCCTTTACCCCGAGCCTTGTTTCTACCAGTTTCCCATCAGTTTTCTTCCACATGACTCTGACTCCATCTAACAACACTGTAATTGTCCCAGAACATCCTTAATACATAGCTGGTGAAAGGATTTGAAGAATCTGACATGAGGATTTTGAATGTACAACATGGCCATTTCAGCCCCGACCATTAGTCTGGTTTCCACCAGTTTCTCCCAAGCTTCCATTCAAACGACCCCAACCCCACCTCTCACATCCATCCATGGCCATCAACACGCTGTAATTGAACCAGGGCGTCCTTAATACATATCCCCCTCAGACGCTGCTGCTAAAGTGGCTGTAAGAGGCACAGGCTGATTGGGGAATCAAGGCAAGAGCTTCTCAGCCTGCAGTTTGCCGGCACCAGGCTTAGAGTCCCGCAAGAGTCCCGCTGAGGGGGCTGGACAGCTCTCCTAAAAAGGATCGAGTGGAGAGTGGCCCTCCTAATCACAAACTGCCATCGGCTGCAATACCCGGGGGGCATTGCAATCGGCCCATCCTGAAGGCGGCCGGCACCACAGCCCAAATGGATGTTTATAAGATGCGTTATGTAGACGCAGCCCCATTTATTCTCCTCTGATTAGAGCTGTCAGGGCTGATTCCTTATGGGCTTTTTTATTTATTTCTCCTCCTCGGAGGGACGGGAAACTGTTGAGCACAGCACAGGAGCGGGGAGCGTTTACGTGGAGAATAAACGGGAATGGGGATTTTAGCGAGGGAAAAACACAGAAAATCTGTGAGAAACTCTGGTGAGTTTATATCCATTCCATATGTTGGAATCAGAGACTGTGGTCATTAATCAACATATTGGAGGGATTCTGAGGGAATTAAACACTTCTGAGCCGTCCTGAAATCCTGTCTTTCCTGTCAGACCGTAACCCAGATACCAAATACTTGAAATTAGACTTTTTGGCGGCTCCAAAACTGTTTACAGCGAATACAGACTAGATTTTAGTCCATCACTTCCTGAAAGGCTGTGAGAATCAGGTATAGGTTAGTGGTTCTCAGCTGGTTTTGCTCCAAGACTCATATTTTATTTTGAACATCACGCTTGCAAGCCAAAATAATGCCAAACCTGTATCTAATGCAGTTTGGGTTGTGTTTTCTTTTACTTTAAGTACTTTAAGTAACCCATCAGTGTTGACATTTGTCTAATTTTTACTAGCTTACCAAGTGACAGATGGCTGCGCAAAACTACAGCAGAGATGGTTTGTATAAACTGTCTTGGATGTCAAAAAAAAACAAAAAAAAAACCTTTTCTTATTAAAATGTATTTATTTATTATTTTGTTCTCATTAAAAATACATTTAACTATAGGAAATTATATCAATCTAATAGATAAAGTTATTCGATTTTGCAATTGAGATTTTGCATTACTATAGGCAAGAAAGTCTGTACTAATAAGCTTATATGGTTAATTTCACAATTGTACTTATTTAATTGTGCAAAATATTTTTTTTCATTTTGTCATAACTTTTTTATTTGTTTTCAAAAACTTTTATTTATTTATTCAATTTTTTTGTAATAAAAATACAGATTCTGAATGTAAAATGGAAATTCATTCTTAGATCTAAAGTAGTTATGCAAAATCATGAAAAATACTATATTTATACTTCAGTTATATTGAGAGCATCCTTTTTTCTTTTTTTTTGCCTTAATAATGGTTTGTCATTCGTGTGCAGTTCAGTCCTCATAAGTACATTTACATTTAATTATTTAGCAGACATTTTTATCCAAAGCGACTTACAAATGAGGAGAACAATAGAAGCGATCAAACCAACAACAGGGCAACACTATATAAGTACCAGTTAGTCTAGCATGGTACATGTAGCAAGGTTTTTATTTTTTATTGTTTTTTTTTTGTTTTTGTTTTTTTGGGCTAAAAAGATTTTAGCCCTTTCTTGAAAGTGTCTAAAGACTCAGCTGTGCGGGTTGAGTTAGGCAAGTCATTCCATCAGCAGGAAACAGTCAAAGTAAAGGTCCGTGAAAGTGATTTTGTGCCTGTTTGGGATGGCACCACAAGGCGCCGTTCACTTGCATAACTTTCTGTAGGGCAAATAAGTCTGAAGTAGTGAGTTTAGGTATACGGTTGCAGAGCCAGTGCTTGTATAGGCAAACATCAGTGCCTTGAAGTGTATGCAAATCTATTGGCAACCATTGCAAATTGATGAAGAGAGGTGTGACATGCATATGGTAATCTATCCAGGGAAGCAATATGTGTAAAGTGGGATCCAAACTGACATGCATGATGACACTAATACCTGAACAATGCAGACGGGAGAGAAAAACAAGGGATTTCTGTAAAGGTGAGAGTCTTAAGTGTTCATAGTGAATCACATTCCTATTGCTGATATGTTCTTTCTCCTTATGTATTTTTTATGAAATTAATGTGTTCTGACTGTGCTCAATATGTTCAGGTGTATCAACGTCACACTGCATCTCCTCTTGCAACGGTAGATGATTGTTTCCCTCCATGCATTAATAATATATTATTTTCTAGTATGCAACCTGTGTTTTCATATTATCTGATGCACTCCTGATGTTATTTGTTGAATTTGATTTTATACGATGTATCATGCATTTTACAATTTGGAGATGCTGCATCCATTTGGCCTTTTAAACTTTGTAATCTTTGTATCATTCTTGATAATGCCTTTCTTTTTGAATCCCACATGTGATGACATCACCGTGATCTCATTACTGGCTGCAGGCAATAACTGTAGTGTCATTTGTTTTTTTTCAGAGATCACATGCATGTCCTGAGAGCGATCTGGCGACAAGGCGACTACTCCCGAGTTCCAAGATAAACCATGAGACAAATAACAAACAGTGCATGGGCGTCTCGAGTGACACTGGCTCAAGGTTGGAGCACGATCAGAGGCGAGACAGAGATGAGTGGACCGAGCGATTGGCAGCAAATAGAGCGATGAGAGATTGGTGTGTCAGTCCCGCTGCTGGAGGATTTGTGCTCTTCAGCCTGCGGGTTGTGTGTGTGTGTGTGTGTGTGTGTGTGTGTGTCGTGTGTGTGTAATTTCTCACACCAGGTCATGTTTCATACAGTACCAGGGCATAAATATCCACTCTGTTGAGCATGATTGGCAGTCGGTATATTTTAGGGAAGAGAAGTGACAGACTGTCTCTTTCTCTCTTTGGATTTATTTTACTTTCACTTCCTTCTGTACTAACCATCCTCATGGTTCATGTAAACAGCAATTGAATTTCAAAATCGTCCTTTGGATAAGTAGTAATCATTTAGTAGGACCCAAACATTCTACACAGATACTGATTCATTTTGCATAACATTGCAACAGCACAATTGCAAGTGTGGAACTGCTTTTATTCAATAGTTCTATAAAAAGTCAGTTTCTGAATTTGGCCAATTCCATACTGTATACACTACTATTCAAAAGTTTGGGGTCAGTGTGATTTATTTTTTCATAAGTCTCTTATGCTCACCAAAGCTAAACAAAAATACTGAAAAAAAACTGTAGTATTGTAAAATAGTATTGCTATTTAAAATAACAGTTTTTTATTTGAATATGTTTTAATGATGGCAAAGCTGAATTTTTAGAAGTCATTACTCCAAAATGCAGGGTCACATTTGATCAATTTAATGTATCCCTGCTAAATATTAAGTATTGACTTCTTTAAAGGCCCACTGAAGTGCCTTGGAATGCGCAGCTTTGTATGATGCGTTGACGTATTTTCCACTGAAACAGGAAGCTAAGGTGGGACATATATTGAATGGCTCCTCCCCCTTTTAAAATAGCCAATAGCGTTTAGTTTACCTCACAGACTGCAAGTCGTACTTGACAGCACCATAAGCGAATCCGAGCGCTGATGATACATTAGATTCTAGAGAGCATTTGATTGGCCAGAAGATGTGATGAGAAGCTGAAGTCTGTGGTGATGTCATACAAATATGTGATCCATTTTAGCAGAAGTCAGAGACTAAGTTTTGATTATATCAAAATTCAAATTCCACAAAATGTGAAATTTGTCATTGTTTTGGAACACACCAGTTTATTCATAACCTTAAGGCTAACATATTCATACTAAAAGCTAAAAAACATTTTTTTTTTTAAACATTATTTCAGGGGGCCTTTAAAGAAAAAATCTGAAAAAAAAAAAAAAAAAAAAAAAAAAAAATATATATATATATATATATATATATATATATATATATATTTTTTTTTTTTTTTTATGAACGATTTTACGTGAAAAACAACTAAAATATCAGTATTTTCCCTCCCAGAACGCCATCAGAAGATTTGGGATATAGTGCACAAGTGTTCATGGGCAGCAGCGACCCTCATTCTGAGCTTTACATAATGTTGCTTAAAAATTCTCTAAGTGATGTTAGCCATTTTTCAAACTTGTGCCAAACTTTAGCCACTGAATTAGATCTGCCCTCATTCCTTCAACCACACAGCCTCTCTCCAAAACCTCACCTCCAAAGACATGTCTGTTGTGTTCACATAATTAACTAAAATCTTTTATTTACACACTGCTAGGAAAATAACAAGGGGGCTACTATTATGAAGTAAACTAGCTGTGTTGGTTGTTATAGAATCTGCTGCGCGATGTTTATGGGGTGCGCATGCGTGGGGGTGAGAAAAGAAGGAAGTTGAGAAAAAAACATATAATACGGTTTATGTGGGTCTCGGCTCTTTTGTAAACATAAGATTGGCGACGAGGATGGCTGAATTTGGTTTACCCCCACCTGCACACTTTCTTGCCGTCCCCGGAGATCCTCCAGTTCCATGGGCAAACTGGCTGGAGAGTTTCACTGTCTACCTGGACGCTTTAGGTTTTGATGACATTACCGACAAGAGGAACATGGCGATCCTCCGCCATTGTCTGGGAGTGGACGCATTTTTCGCAATCTTGGGATGCCCAACGACTATGATGCTGCAGTTACCCTCTTGACGAACCATTTCACTGGCCACCAAAGTACTTAACTCCGTCGGTATAAACTTTGGAAGCGCCTGCAACGACCCAGTGAGTCTGTTCGAAGCTACGTGACAAACTTGAAAGACATGGCGCGCTTGTGTGATTATGGGTCTTTGCAAGATCAAATACTTTGGGACCAGTTCATTGAGGGAACATTATGTGAGAAAACAAGAGAAATGCTGTTACTAGAAGCGGACGATTTGACTTTAAGCAGAGCTGTGGGGATAGCGCTGCAGATCGAGACAGCCATTGAATACACGTCTCAGCTAGCAGGCGCGCGGCCACTTGCGGACAGAACTACAGAGCAGTAACAGCCGGCATATCACACCAGCATGCACTCCGCCAATGACAGTCGGGGTTCAGAGCAAGGTTTCCCAGTACAATTCACGCAGAGACAGAACAATAGGCGAACTGCAGAGGTATGTGGTAACTGTGGTTCTAAATCACACAATTCTAAGGCACAGCATTGTCCTGCCAAAGGACAACAATGTAGAAACTGTCTGAAGCTAAACCATTTTGCCAAGATGTGCCATTAAGCCCCGGCCACGCTCCCACAACACACTGGACCTCCACCAGCTCAGCACAACTATACAGAGATCAGAAATGTGACTGCTGGTCAGGTGGCGTTCAAAACATGTACCGTCCAGTTAGCCGACGTAACCCTACCCTTATTAATGGGCACTGGTGCGGCTGCATCGCTCCTAAATTCAAGCACTTACTTTAAGTTTTTCTCTCACCTGCCATTAGATCATCCTGCCACCGCTCTATGTGGCTATGACAGCTCCAGGATTGACATCCTAGGTGTGCTCCACGTGCCGGTCCACTATGGCTCCAAGCACCTACCATCTTTTCCCTTTCACATTGTGAGGAGGGGAGCCAACCTTCTAGGCCTGGACCTGTTCACAGGCCTGGGGTTCACGCTCCGGGATGATGCTGGCTCCGACATTTACCACATCACCTCCACTTGGCAGCAAAGGTGGCCGGCTCTGTTCGATGGGCTAGGCTGTCTTTCAGCCTTCACACACAGGCCTCTGGTGAACCCGGACGTGTGACCTGTCATCCAGCCCCTGCGCAGGATCCCATTTGCCTTGAGAGACGAGGTCACCTGCGAACTTGGGACACTCCTGGACATGGGAATTATTGAACCAGTCAATGCTGCTCCCTGGATTTCAAACCTAGTCATTGCAAAGAAAAAATCTGGGGGAATAAGAATATGCGTGGACCTACGCTTGGTAAATAAGGCAGTTATTCCAGACATATATCCTTTGCCCACCTCAGAGGAGCTCACCGCACACTTTCACGGCTCAACAGTCTTCACACAGCTTGACTTACGTCAGGGCTACCTGCAGGTACCACTCCACCCAGCCAGCAGGGACCTCACTGCTTTCGTGATGCATGCTGGGGTGTTCCGGTACACCCGAATGGCCTTTGGATTAAGCTCCGCCCCTAGCTGCTTTCAGAAGGTGATGAGCACAATACTGGCAGGCATCCCTGGGGTAGCGGTCTTTCTGGATGACATTGTTATTCATGTCCAAGACATCGAGACACACAACAAGCACCTCCAGAGGGTGGCTCAAGCCCTTCTTCAGAACAACCTGACTCTGAACCCAGAAAAATGCTGCTTCGCTGTCCCAGCCATCGACTTTGTTGGGTTCCGCTTGTCAGCCAAAGGGATTTCCCCTCTACAGTCCAATCTCGATGCCATACACAGGATTCCAGAGCCGACCTCAGCCTCTCAAGTGGCCTCATTTTTAGGCATGACGGCCTACTACCTCCGTTTCCTGCCCCACTACTTACAGACCACTGCACCCCTCCGCCAGCTGCTTAAAAAAGAAGAGCAATGGCACTGGACTACAGCATGTTCTGAGGCCATACAAACACTGAAAGGCCAGCTCACAACATCTCCTGTACTAGCCCACTTCAACCCTGAATGTCTAACTCTAGTCACCTGTGATGCTTCAGATCGGGCTATTGGTGCAGTCCTTTCACAGGTGCAGGATGGGGTGGAGAGACCTGTAGCCTTCGCCTCCAGGGCATTAACACCAACAGAACAGCGCTACTCTGTGGGTGAACGTGAGGCGCTTGCCTGTGTTTGGGCTTCAGAGAGGTGGCACCTTTACCTCTACGGACGGCGTTTCACCCTCAGGACTGACCATCAGGCCCTGACCGCATTGCTGACGGCATCTGGATCCGGTCATAAACTCCAGCGCCTGCACAGATGGGGGAAAGGCTGAGGCAATATGACTATGTACTGAAATTTACCCCCGGAAGGGACAATGTAGTCGCCGACTTACTCACTTGTTCCATCGATGCCCCCACACCCATGGCCACCCCTGACGAGGACACAGAGACTGAATTAATTCACATGCTACACATGCCCTTGCAGTCGGCTGTGTCACTGGAGGAGTTGCAGCATGAGTCAGAGCGTGACCCCACACTGTCCTCGCTACGCACGTACATTCGCTCTGGATGGCCAGCAAAGGTTTGTGATGAGCTCATGCCATTCACAAGGGTGCGTGATGAACTTTCATGTTGGGGTGATGTTTGTGTCTCCAGGGGCCCGCATGCTATCCATGGCACACAAGGGGCACCTAGGCATTGTTAAACTCAAACAGCGATGCCGAGATCTCATCTGGTGGCCAGGCATCGATCGCGATATTGAAGCCCTCGTTAAATATTGTGTGCCATGCCTCCTTAGTGGGAAAACTGGACCTCCAGTGCCAACCCGTCTGCAGCCGGTTCCATGGCCGTCCCGCCCATGGGAACATCTCCAGCTTGACATCTGTGGAGAGATCCATGGCCGTGGAATTCCCCATCATCAGCGTTTCCTTGTGGTGCTGTACGACCTCCATTCGAAATGGCCTGAAGTGGTTCCGGCTGGAACTGTCACAACCCAGGTAATCACAGACATTCTAGAAGTCTTGTTCGCGCGTTGGGGCATGCCTCGCGCCATCACGACAGATAATGGACCCCAGTTCATCTCTGCAGACTTTTCTCAGTTCCTCAGTGATAGGGGAATCAAACACATCCGCACAGCATACTACAATCCACAAGCAAATGGCGGTGTGGAGCGGTTCAACCAGAGCCTAAAGAATGGCGTCCGGGCCCACCTGGCTCAGGGGTGTACATTCCGGACAGCACTCAACCAGGCCAGCCAACATGCTACAACCGGGGCCTCTCCAGCACTCCTCATACTGGGCCGGGAGATGGAACTGCTACTGGACAGACTTAAGGCACAAGGCATGGCAGTGCCTACAGCAGGCAGCTCTCAGGCTCGGACCAAAGCCGCTGTAAACAGACACCAGCAACGGATGCGGCAGTATTTTGACCGGAAACACAGGGTCAAGGCCATGGCTATTACCGCAGGTGACTGGGTTCGAGCACGTAGGCCCCATCGGGACAACAAGATGGCTTTATACTGGAGCCAGCCCTTTCAGGTGCACCGTCAGCTGGGCCCAGCCACATTCATGCTTAGTGACGGATCACGATGGAATGCTAAAAGACTGAGGAAAGTGCGGAACCCAGGTGAGGAAATGATGGCTCCACTGCCATCGGCCCCTCCTCCACCGGTGCCGAAATGTGCAGGGCCACAGCAGGCTTCCCATACTCCTCAGGCCGCACCGTCAACAGCGCCCCAGCAACCTGCCCCTGACCTGCAATCTCACCTGCTTTCCCCTGGCCGTCAGTCAGATCCAGGGCCGGGCTGTGCCACAAATCCAGCTATGGGGAACTGCCCAGCGGTTCTGGAATGGCCGCAGCCTGAGGTTGAGGAAGGCCGACCTGTAAGGGCCAGGGGCCGCCCTGCTTACTTAAAGGACTTTGTCACAGAGTGACAGTGTAGGCCTTGCACTAGGTTATTGGACTGTTCAATTGTTTTGGCAAGGACTCAGTTATGCATAAGTTAAGTTCTTGGGAGGGAGGGGGAAATGTTGTGTTCACATAATTAACTAAAATCATTTATTTACACACTGCTAGGAAAATAACAAGGGGGCTACTATTATGAAGTAAACTAGCTGTGTTGGTTGTTATAGAATCCGCTGCGTGATGTTTATGGGGTGCGCATGCGTGGGGGTGAGAAAAGAAGGAAGTTGAGTAAAAAACATGTAATACGGTTTCTGTGTGTCTCGGCTCTTTTGTAAACATAAGAATGTCAGCAAACCCGAATGAGTAAGAAGATGATTCAAAACCATTCTTTTGTGACTAAAAAGTCTAGTTTTGGGACAGAGACACCTAATTCTCTAATTTCTTTCAGTTGATTGGGACTATTTTATGCATGCTTTTCTAAAACAATCGCTTACAGCACTGTTAAGTCTGCTTTTTCCTTTTGCAGCAGCCACTTGAATAAAATACACTCATATGCAGTCTCTATTCATGTATTTTTCTCTTCTCCGGCCGAATGTGGGCAAGTCTTTCACATTTACATTACTCATAAACCATCTTTCATGTTATTATGGCGTGTTTGAAACATATCTATGTGTGACGACGTGTGATGTACAACCCCAGTGGGATCTGAATCACTGCTCATGGCTATTTCTGTGCATTTTCATGCACGTTTTCCACATGGCCAGCGTTATAAATAAACGTGCGTGAGTGTTTGAGTGGAGACGTTATACAGCAATTCTCCAATTCCTCTGCGTCAGCCCACAATCTCCCACTCATTCAGCGCAGGGTCAGCAGTGTCATGTCGCCTACAATCTCCAAACCCCTTACTCTGTGTGTATTTGTTAGGATTCACCCTCCACACTGGAGAACTAAAATCACACTTAGCATGATACAGCTCCATTTTTATGTAAAACTGCATTAATGATTGTGCAGTTATCATATAAATTCGTAATTAATTTACTGCTGTGCCTTCACACACTGTTTATATAATAAACATTTAGAAAAATGTGTTTAGGTCTAGGCTTTCTACATTGCTTGCATGGGAACCAAGCTCAATTGCAGACATGGTGTTTCTGGACGCAGTCTGAGAGAAACAGGCTCAAGCTAAATTAAAATAGACAAGTAACCAAAATAATTCAGTAGAAAAATAATAAATAGGTGCTGTGCTTTATATTCATTTTATTTAAAGTATATTCATAGATACTCATACACTTTAACTTATTTTGCTTTCTTGTATATCTGTACATACAGTATACATACACTACAACTAAACATTTTGGGACGGAAAGTTATTTCTTTTGTTTTTGAAAATACTTGTTTACCACGGCTGAATTTATTTGATCAGAAATACAGTAATATTGTGAAATATTATTACAATTTAAATTAACTGTTTTCTATTTTAATATATATTAAAATGTAATTTATTAATATGATGGCCAAGCAGATTTTACTCCCGTCTTTATATTCATATGATCCTTCAAGAAATCATTCGTATGTACTGATTTGGTGCTAAATAAACATTTATTATTATCAATGTTGAAAACAGTTTTTGCTGCTTAATATTTTTGTGAAAACTGTCAGCATTCTTAGATTAATAGAAAGTTCAAAAGAACAGCATTTATTTGACATTTAAGTCAATTGAATGCATCGTTGCTGAATAAAAGTACGAATCATTTCTTTAACATAATAACTTGCAATAACCTTTTCTATGAAGTCTAAAGTGCATGTAAATGGGGCAAAAAACGTCATGGCCAGGGACACACAGCGTATGCAGTGTTTTTACTTGATCTGCCCTCTGTTCTAGGGACTGGGACAATGTTTCTGGCTGTTCCCCTTGTTGAAGATAAATGACAGATATGATCTCAGGATGTCCTCTAAAAAAAGCTGGCAAGGTGCCACTTCATCCTCTCACAAAGACGTCCAACATCAGGACAAAGTTTGACTTTGCAGTCCACCTCGGTGTCTTTCATTCATAAACAGAGGAAATAAGGCAGAGGTGAGTGTATAAGAACATCTAGAGTCAAACCATTTTTTTTTCTGTTGTCAGATCTAATGAGCGATATATGAAGCCCATCTTATGAAGAGGCCAGTTTACAGATTCCGTTTGCTAGGTGACTTTGTGAATGTTTTTGAACAGTTATTGGATTCAAATGTGTTTGTATCTTAAGTCATATATGCACATGCTAGAATGAATCATCCATTGGTCGCTCAACTGGTATGGATTTAGAATATATGTGAATACATTTTCATGTCATAAATTCTTTTATGGCCTAAGAGTTGGGGGCTTTGCATCCATTCACCGTGAATTCATCAACATTTCTAAAGGATATCTTGGTTAAATTATGCTCATATGTTTGAACCATGAGTGCTTTGACCCATGCTGATTCGATGCGGTGTGTGTGAGGGGTACGGTTGAGGACACTGATGCTTGTATGCAAGTTCATGAATGCTTTTGTTCCTTTGCTGATGTAAACAAGGCTTTATTTGCTGGTGAGATCATGGATCACAGCTTTATCCTTTCATGCATCAAGCTCAACATTATCCATCGCATTGGACATGCCACAGAGTCGCCCCAGTGCTGGAGAGTTCACCCGCCAGAGAAGAAAATCGTGCATAAGCAGGTGAGATAAGATCACACCGCCTTAGGATGGGATTTTAGAGAGTGTTTATGAGAACAACTAAGTTTTATTATGTTCAACCTGGGTTCATAGATGCAAAAAAGCGTGTCTGTGTGTTTACATATGTGTATTGTAGCACAGAGTGCACGCAGTCGGGATGGATAGATGGATCTTGAAATATTAATTCTTCTGATCATGATACTGAAAAAAATATTGATCCTACATGTTTTTTTTTCTACTTCAAAGCTTCAAAACCTTTATTTGCACATCCACTACTGTTCAAAAGATTGGGGTCAGTAAACGTTTGTGCTCACCAAGCCTGCCTCTATTTGATTAACAATACAGTAAAAACTGTAATATTGTGAAATTTTATTGCAATGTAGGCTAATATGTAATTTATTCATTTGATGGCAAAGCTGAATTTTCAGCATCATTATGCCAGTCTTCAATGTCATGATTCTTCGGAAATCCTTCTAATTTTGTAACAAAATAGCATTCAGGCAGGCAAAGGAGAAGCCTGGGGAAGCGGATCCACATGCAGTTAGATTTATTAAAATAGTCCACAGGGTCAGAGAACACAAGGTAGCTGGAGTAAACCAAGGTACACGGAACAGGAGAAAACACGAGATAATCCAGGGTACGTTCATACAACGACTGACAAACAAACTAGTGTCAATCAGGGCTATAAATGCTGAGCAAAACCAATAAACTAATGAGTTACTATGGAAACCGACAAGGAGAAGGGGCTGGTCAAATGAGTGTCATGGCACCAAACAAGGGAGCGAACAGAGCAGCAGGGAAACATGAGGTGAACAAATCAACAATGGAAACAGAACTTTATTGTGTCTGTTGTCATGGACTCTAATTTTAAACACAGGCAGGAATTGTAAACACATTTGGTGATTTAAAAAAGAATCGTATTGTTATCTTTCAAAAGAGTTGTGCTGCTTAATATGTTTCTTTTGTTTGAGGAACTTTTTAGAAAGTATGCTATATATCTGCTAGTAAATGATCTGCTTTTATAGACATTGAGAAGTTTTTTTGTGTGTGTGTGTGTGTGTTTTTCTATAGGATGAATAGAAATTTTGCTGAAAGCCTACTTGCAAATTTTATTGGGGTTTTCAGTTCAGCTGGTCCCTTGCAGACACTGCTTTGCAATTGCAATTCCCTCACACCGGTTTATTGTTGTGTTATCAACTACTTTAGACAAACCTCCCCCTTAAAGGCATGCTATAGTTCGTCTACCTGTCAGTTAGATCCAGCACCCACTCCTCTTCCTAAAGCCTGTTTATCTGCAATCTCCTCAACCCATTGCTCACCTGATAAACTGCTTCCTACTGAATCTGACCCTCAGTTATTAAAACTGCTGCTGTCACTCCAATCTTAAAAAAAAAAAACCTGGACTCCTTTCTTCCATTATAAATACATTTCCGTTCATTCCTAAATTGCTGGAAAACGTTTTCGCTCCACAGCTACAGTCATATCTGTCTAAAAATTATCCTTTTGATCCCTACCAATCGGGTTTTCGTGCAGACCATGACACTCAAACATCACCATAAAAAAATTACCAATGACCTTTTATCATGCCAACTCTGGCTGCCTTACCATCCTCATAATGTTAGCGCAGCTTTTGACACTGTTTCCCATCATTTTTCTCATATCAAAATCTGGTTACACAATACATTTCTAAAATTCAACACTGATAGTATCATTTTAAAAGGTCATTTTATTTGGTCCACTGTTCCTTTTAAATAAGTCTGATATCAGTTTTGTTATCAACAGAACACACGTTATTTCCTCTTTAAAAAAACTTGAAAATTTAGGGGTAAATTGGACTTAATTCACATAAATTCCATTATTAAGACTGCATTTTTCCACCTGTGCAATATTGCTTGTCTGTGGCCTACTCTTAGCCCCGAGACACTAGAGCTTTAGTAGGTGCTTTCATAATCTTATGGATCGATTACTGCAATTCTCCTCTCATTGGACTGCTTGCTAAAAATTGTGGCTAGATTACAACATGTACAAAAGTCATCACTGAGGCCAAAAAGTTTGACCACATTACCCTGTTACTCTGTGAATTACATTGGTTACCTGTCTCTGTCCACATAATTACGGTAACCTTTATATTTTTCATGATCAAGATCCTAATTATTTGTCATCCCTATCTCTTTGAAGCTCACTTCAGTCATCAGACTCCAAACTCCTCATTGTTCCTCGTTTCCATCTCTCATCCAATGGTGGACGATTATTTAGTGGTATGGCACCGAAATATGGAACTCGCTTCCACTGGCTCTTCATGACATCACCATGACATCACATTATTAGAATTGTCAATTTATATATATATATATATATATATATATATATATATATATATATATATAAATTGACAATTCTAATAATGTGATGTGATAAATTATTTAATAAACACTGCAATATTATATAATATATATATATATATATATATATATATATATATATATATATATATATATATATATATATATATATATATATATATATATATTATATAATATTGCAGTGTTTATTAAATAATTTATCCGTGCACATCTTTTGTTTTTTATTTAATTTATTTATTTTTTAATCTTTAACATGTTTACTAGAGCAAGGCGGGACAATGTATCACTCACATGAGATCGACCAATAGCAAACCATAATCATCCTAACCCCATGGACAAAATCAAGTCTCGCCCTACATTTAATCTTTTTCTAGAAGCCAATTTACTCTGATATACATCACAATAAGGAAGAAAAGACTATTGCAACTTCTGTTTCATGCCAACTTTAAGTGCACCCACGTATAAATGGGTTGGTTATTCACTTTAAAAGTCAGTCAGATAGTTTATTCCTGTCTAGGTAGGTGGTTCTTGGCCAGAAAAAGCCTCAAAATTGACTTTATGCCAGTGCGTTTTGCTCTACAAGATTAGCTTGACATAATGCACTGTGAGATAAAGATGAATACGTTTCCTTTTTTAAGAACTGTAAATCACTCTTTGTAATCACTATTTTCATTAGCTCATTTCTAAGTTAAGCCATTGTTGGTGGTTTGGGAATTGAAGTCAAAAAGTGGGCCAGAAAACAAACACAATTTTTGTCAAATCAGCACTTTAGACACCGAGCTCCAGGTGAAGAAGACCCTGAATAATTTGTCCCATATGCAAAATGACTGCATTTAAAAATGCCAGTGTGTTCAGCAACCAGTACTTCTAAAAGATCTATAATGGTCCGCCTAGGAACTGAAATTCCCTAATTACACACTTAACAATATGGCACAGGATATTCCTGTGGCCATCAGCCTACTACCGATTGGCTGAGACAACACTGCATGCAAATGACAGAATGAGGTTTCTATCAGAGTAGCGTTGTGTCAGAAACTAAAGGTATCTTCCTCGCTCCTCTGTCAGTCAGTGACTTAAAAATACAGCATTTATATTATAAGCACACATTTTTAGCTTCAGACAGGCTTCCAAAGCATCATAATGTCACATTAAAATGAGCTTTAGAGATGAGCATGTGCTTATTACTATTTATATAATGTATTTCTTACAATTGCTCTGTCAGACGGCATTTCATTATTTCAATGGTCACAGGCACTGACGGAAATCCTGGCTTATCGTACACACCTAATTAATGGATAGCTACTATATCACCTCCTTTAAAATTCTTTTTTTTTTTTTTTTTTTTTACCTCTCACTCCTTTTCTTCCAGCGCACACAGAATCTCTGCGAGCGTGACTCACACAGCCCTGCTGGAGTGTATGCTGTCAGCAGTTTTGTCTAACTGGGTGACAGAGAAATAATGACAGGCAAGACGACATGCACTCATGCAGACACCTGTAAATAAACACCCACAGACATTAACACACACTTAGCCATGCATCCAGGAGTGCAATGTGCATGAGTCACACACAGGGTTAAACTGCAATTGGCAATCCATTTGGCAGATGATGTTATTTAAAGTGACTTGCTTTGCATTCAAGGTATAGATTTTATCACTTAATTAATTCCCTGGATGGGAATTAAACCTAAGGCTTGTTTGAGCTACAGGAATTATCTGGTTAACATTTAATTGAAAACACGATTACCATTTCCTCATGTAAGACCACATTTATGTCTGTAGTCAAAGTGTTAAGAAATGATCTTGGGTTTCTATTCAAAAAGGAGATGCAATTAAATCAGTTGTTTGCCTCTAAGTAAATGTTTCATTTACAACTAAAATGTCACTGTGCAAACGCTTTTCTTTTTTTTTCTTACACAACTGTTCAAAAGTTTGGTGTCAGTATAAAAAAAATATATAATAATAATAATAGTAAGACTTAAATTAATTAGCAGTGACAGTGAGGACATTTATATGGTTATAACATTTAAAATATTTAAAAGATAAAATATTTCAGTTTCATACATGCTTCTGTTTACCAAATAATCTTGAAAAAAATGCATCATGGTTTCCATAAAAAAATATATGTATATTAAGCTGCACAACTGTTTTCAACATTGGTAATAAGAAGAAATGTTTTTTGAGCAGCAAATCAGCATATTCTAATTATTTCTGAAAGATCATGTGACATTGAAGACTGGAGTAATTATGCTGAAAATTAAGCTTTGCCATACTGTAAATTTACAATTTTCAATAATAAAAAATATGTATTTTAAATTGAATCATAATTCACAATGTTAATAACCTTGGCATAATAGACATCTTTCAAAAACCTAATCTTATTGACCCCAATGTAAATTGTATTTATATTTTATGCTATTATATATATAAAAACATGCATCAGAAGGTGAATGAATAAATTATGAATTTTCAATTTTGGATTAAATATTCCTTATTTAAAATTTTCTCTAATGTTTTTCCTAAAATATTCATTAGAGACATAAGAAATGGACACAGGAAGTCAATGACATACATTAAGAATGTATAAATAAATGTATATAGCAGCTCAAATAAGTTGCTGCGTGTATATTAAGATCACTGCTCATATTGAGATGAAAAATCTGGGAAGCAGGAGGCTTCAAACGTTCTCAATTTAATCAGTGCTACTATTACTTGATTAATTTAACTTAACATCACTTTGTCACAATGTAAACTATCACACATAGAATCAACCAACAGCACAGAGAAAATAAGATGATGTGACTCGATCCGTACATGAATTTCTTCTTTTCCGCTCAGTGCTGCTCGTAACATGCCAGTTTGTGTCACCGCTGGAAATCCTGAGTCTTTGGGCAGAATCTCTCATCCAAGCATGAGTTTTCATCATGCTGAATGCTGTTTTTCATGGTGTATGTCTTTTTGTGTAGTAAGGTCAGACATTACATCATTCAGTTTTACATACACTTTGGCCAAAAGGAAATTGGCAACAATGTGCCTTGAAGAGTCGAAGGACACAGAAAAAGGACAGGGTAAAATAAAGGGAAAGGGCACCTTTCATTCATTTCATTTTATTTAACAGTTTATTTTGCCAAAAACATCAACAGTCTCAAAACGACAACATACTCACCCTCATGCTGTTCCTAACACATATGCATTTTTTTTCTTTTGTTTTTGCAGAATGTATTGATAAATCCATGCATTTGCAATGAATGGGGCTTTTCAAGCTTCAAAAAGCATGCAAAAGCACCAGAAAAGTATCATTTAATTAGTCCATATGACTTGTGTTATGTCCAAAGTCCCTTGAAATCATGCAATTTTGTTTTGCCATTAAGTTATTCATCAAAAATCTTGACTAGCTCTCCTTGGCATGTTCATGAAGAAAAATTGGTTGAAAAATGTGTCACATTCAAGACTTGGAACTAAATGCTATGATTGGGTAACAGTTTTACATATTAAAATGAAAACAAATCTACACCTCAATACCAAGGAAACTCCAGTCTGCGAAAGCTTAACTTTTTATTTTATTTATTTATTTATTTTACTTTTTTTCCCCCGCCAGTGTTTTTTGTTTTAAGTTGCCAGCTAGCGCCAGCCTTTTTGATCATAAAAAAAAAACTTTCATAGCCCCCAGAAAATTTTGTTGTATGAAAATCTGAACACGCAATATATCATATGAAATAACCAGTCTCTCCAGGATTTTGCGGGCCTTTTTTGTGATTGTTGCGGCCTAAAATGCCTGATGTTGCGGCCGCTTTTCTAAAAAGTTGCGATGAAAGTTGCGATGTTCTTCTGCATTTGTTTTTAGGTTAAAGCGGCAAAGGTAGATCGATTTTTACTTAAAGTACTCATATTATGCTTTTTGGCTTTTCCCCTTTCCTTTTATTGTGTTATATATCTTTTTTTGTGCATGTTATAGGTTTACTAAGTGAAAAAAAAAGCCCAAAGTCCACCCCAAAGGGACTTATGTCCCACAGAAAACACTGTTCACCATCTGCTCTATTGTAGTCCAGAATTTACTTCAGAGACAAACGTGCTCACTTTGTAACACACGTTAATGAGAACAAAACCAGTTAACTAACCTTTAGTAACCTTATAAAGGCAAAACAAACGATTTAAAGACACAGCAAAATCTAACAAACTAAGCTTTTTTTTTAAAACAAGATCTGCACCTGCAAAAATGTAAATGTGCAGAACCTCACAAACATTAAGTAGCATTTATGTTGAAAGATGCCAATATAGCCTACTAATAAAGTGGAAAATACCGTTTTCTTAGGAATAGCCACAAAAGTTAAATAGTGGAAAAATCAAAAGTTTAATACTGTATTTTAATATAATATAATATATAATATAATATAATATAGCTGAATATCCATTAAAGCTGTTCTCATTTCCTTAATTTTTTTGTCAGACAATAGAACGAGTAGCTATTTTTTTATGTGTGAAATTATCTGAATTGAGAGAGTTCGGGAACTGGGTGAACTAATGTACTGTGATAGTGAGTAGCCTATTACAAGTGATAAACACAAGAAAAGAAAGGAAAATAAAATGGTCAAACTCAATTCTTTAAATATAAAACAAAAGAGAAGTAGATAAGTGATAAGTCCATGGAAACAACACTGCTCATTCATGTCTGTCAGCTGCCGTGCTGCTCCTCTCAGCCGTTCACTGAACAGGGACGCAGAGAGAGAGGTGACGGCAGGGAGAAAGCAAACCTCGCGCTCGCAGAATTGTGCTGGCAACATTTGGTTACTGAGGTTTGTCCAAAAAGTCGCTAGATTTGTCTCCACTCGCTTTTTTTTATTTTTTAAATGTCACTAAAGGGGTCTGCAAAGTCGCTAAAAATAGCGACAAAGGCGCTAAGCTGGCAACACTGGCCTTTTCTGTGTATTTTTGTAGGTAGCCTAAATGTGAGACGTTGGCAGCCCACATCTGCTGCGTCTTCTGAACAAAACAAGTGAGTTTGCTGACGTATGACGACGCTTTGCAGGAGACCGCGGCGCGATGATTGGTCAAAGTTGCAGAAAAGTTGCGGTGATTTTTCAAAATTGCAAGGCGCACTGAATTCACGGGGATTTGTTGAAGTTGCGTTAATAGTAGCCATCGCGAAATCCTGGAGGGACTGAATAACAGAGCCTCTGGTTTTAATCCAAAAAAGATGCATAAAGCAAGAATATACACTCACCTAAAGGATTATTAGGAACACCTATTCAATTTCTCATTAATGCAATTATCTAATCAACCAATCACATGGCAGTTGCTTCAATGCATTTAGGGGTGTGGTCCTGGTCAAGACAATCTCCTGAACTCCAAACTGAATGTCAGAATGGGAAAGAAAGGTGATTTAAGAAATTTTGAGCGTGGCATGGTTGTTGGTGCCAGACGGGCCGGTCACAATCTGCTCAGTTACTGGGATTTTCATGCACAACCATTTCTAGGGTTTACAAAGAATGGTGTGAAAAGGGAAAAACATCCAGTATGCGGCAGTCCTGTGGGCGAAAATGCCTTGTTGATGCTAGAGGTCAGAGGAGAATGGGCCGACTGATTCAAGCTGATAGAAGAGCAACTTTGACTGAAATAACCACTCGTTACAACCGAGGTATGCAGCAAAGCATTTGTGAAGCCACAACACTCACAACCTTGAGGCGGATGGGCTACAACAGCAGAAGACCCCACCGGGTACCACTCATCTCCACTACAAATAGGAAAAAGAGGCTACAATTTGCAAGAGCTCACCAAAATTGGACAATTGAAGACTGGAAAAATGTTGCCTGGTCTGATGAGTCTCGATTTCTGTTGAGACATTCAGATGGTAGAGTCAGAATTTGGCGTATACAGAATGAGAACATGGATCCATCATATGGAAGCATATGGGTCGCAATATTCAATTTGAAATGTAATATGCAAAATGACAATGCAATATGTAAAATGGCATTGCATTCTGTATTTAAATTTACATTTCACATTACCATTCTAGCAACGTTTGGTGCAAAATGAAAATGAAATTACATAGGCTACTTTACATTTGCCATTTCATACACTAGTTTTAATATGCATTATTGAAACGCTTTACAAGTTGCAAAATGAAAATGAAAATGCATTACAGAAATGATTAGATATGTGTAGCATGTTCAAGCAAAAACTGTGGCAAAATGATCATTTAAATGTTATTTTTCTTAATTGCATTTACACTCACAGTCAAAACACTTGCGATTGCATTTTCATGAAATGTCCCGCAATGAATGTAGCAAAATTCAATGTGCACATTGAAAATGTATTCCAAGCCGATCACGCCCCCTCCTGCCCTGTCAATCACTGCATCAAGGCGGGGCTTAACCCTCTGGGGACCAAGGGGGTTTTGGGGCCCTTGGGATTTTTTGACATGCACTGACATTTGTGCTTTTTTCAGTTATTTATAAACATGTTAATGGCAAAGGTGTAAATTCACTCTATATAGCACAAACAGGGCTACCATAATATGTTAGCAACATGTATGTACATGTTTGTATTTTTGAGAGAATATTTTTTATGCGTGGTTATTGAAAAAACTAAAAATAAAAGTTTCTGAAATAAGGCCACAAAACACATATTGATTATTTCTTCACAAGACTTTTGAAAATTGTATCACATAGTCTAGAATATTTGCTCCAAAACTATGTGAGAAACATCCTGACTACTCATTCAGATAAGTCAATAAAGTCTTTTAGAATGTGTATGACGTGTTTTGTTTGAGAAAGCTTTATGCGAGGAGGCTTGATCTCTCATTAATATGTGTGGCATTTCACACCTGAGAAAGACAAAGACCCTCCCATAATGGCCCTATTAGGTGCTATCAGGCCATATCATTATGAAGAGCCTTGCACAAAGAATGAGGAGATTTAAAAAAGAATGGCTTTTAGATTGTTTGGATTTATTTACAACACATACACACACAGTGCTTAGAATAAGTGAACACACCCATGCTAAAGTTGACTAAAAAGAGGAATAAAAAATTGTAATGCCTTAATTAAAAAAATGAGGAAAACTCCAACCTTTAGGTACATGAATAATGTCCTTGAATTCTTTGTGAATGAATAATGTATCACAAAAAATTAAATGTTCTTCTTTAAAATACAGGGTGCATACGTCTGGACACATCTATCACACACCCTTCACCATATAGACAAGGTTTTATTTCAGTTCAAAGTTAGAGTAGGAAAAATCTTGAAAAGAAAATTGTCTTTTTCCATAAATGTCTTAGTTTGATCATACATATTTCAAAGTTGAGGATTCATTATTTTGATATAGCTTGGATTGGAACAAACACTATAACATCTTAGTTGATTAGTTTATTGACAAAACATACTATATATTTAACATATGAGCAGAAACTCCTAACAAAAGCTTATTTGATGTCTATTTTAGAGTAAAAACTTTATACTCTATCCAAAACTAGTCAACAAAACTTATTTTATTTCGTCTATAACAGTGCGTATCTGTGCGTTCATTCATTCATTCATTCATTCACACACACATACACACACACACACACACACACACAGAGAAACATGATTCACATTTAAACAGTATGCTATTTTTCCGTTTACAGACACTAACGTTATTCTATATCGCGATTAGAACAAAGCACAAGCATAAAACACTTACACACTTCTCAGCTGAATCTGTTGCTCCTCCTCGTGGTGAAAATAAACCAGCACTTGTTCTGAGGTAGGTAAATGTCCCAGGATTGTTCCTCATAGCCGCTCAAGATGACAGTAGATTGTTGTTTCTCTCTATGGCACTCCGAGAAGTTGCACAAGCAATAGAGCGACAAAGTGCAAATGCTGCCCCTGCAAATGGTTAAGCATGACGCCTCCGGATCGAAGTGGTGGGACACGGGGTAAGTTGGCAGAAAGAGAAGAGACAAGGGGTCGGTAATGTGACCGCAGCCGCAGGTAAAGCTTGTATGTACTTTAAAAGTACATTAAAGTATGTACTTTTCGTACATGCGCTCTATGGTCACGTAAGAGTGTGATCGTCAAATACACTCCACAGTCCAGACCCCGAGTGAAAGTTGGCAACCCTAGGTCTAACCGTTTGACGACCGTCGACCGACCCCCTTGTCTCTTCTCTTTCTGCCAACTTACCCCGTGTCCCACCACTTCGATCCGGAGGCGTCATGCTTAAGCTGGACGATGGCCTTTCTGAAGGGGCAGCATTTGCACTTTGTCGCTCTATTGCTTGTGCAGCTTCTCGGAGAAGCTGTGGAACTGACTTGTCCATGTTGCCTCACTTGAACCTTCTTGACCCTCTGCGTACTAGCCCGATCAGTTCCATAGAGAGAAACAACACAACTTAAGCCCCGCCTTGATGCAGTGATTGACAGGGCAGGAGGGGGCGTGATCGGCTTGGAATACATTTTCAATGTGCACATTGAATTTTGCTACATTCATTGCGGGACATTTCATGAAAGTGCAATCGCAAGTGTCTTGACTGTGAGTGTAAATGCAATTAAGAAAAATAACATTTAAATGATCATTTTGCAACAGTTTTTGCTTGAACATGCTACACATATCTAATCATTTCTGTAATGCATTTTCATTTTCATTTTGCAACTTATAAAGCGTTTCAATAATGCATATTAAAACTAGTGTATGAAATGGCAAATGTAACGTAGCCTATGTAATTTAATTTTCATTTTGCACCAAACGTTGCTAGAATGGTAATGTAAAATGTAAATTTAAATACAGAATGCAATTCCATTTTACATATTGCATTGTCATTTTGCATATTACATTTCAAATTGAATATTGCTACCCATATGCTTCCATACCATCATGCCTTGTTACCACTGTGCAGGCTGGTGGTGGTGTAATGGTGTGGGGGATGTTTTATGGCACACTTTAGGCCACTTAGTGCCAATTGGGCATCGTTTGAATGCCACGGCCTACCTGAGCATTGTTTCTGACCATGTCCATCCCTTTATGGCCACCATGTACCCATCCTCTGATGGCTACTTCCAGCAGGATAATGCACCATGTCACAAAGCTCGAATCATTTCAAATTGGTTTCTTGAACATGACAATGAGTTCACTGTACTAAAATGGCCCCACAGTCACCAGATCTCAACCCAATAGAGCATCTTTGGGATGTGGTGGAACGGGAGCTTCGTGCCCTGGATGTGCATCCCACAAATCTCCATCAACTGCAAGATGCCATCCTATCAATATGGGCCAACATTTCTAAAGAATGCTTTCAGCACCTTGTTGAATCAATGCCACGTAGAATTAAGGCAGTTCTGAAGGCGAAAGGGGGTCAAACACAGTATTAGTATGGTGTTCCTAATAATCCTTTAGGTGAGTGTATATACTCTAGCTTCATGCATTCTCTTTTATCAACACTTACATGTTCTTATTTTTGCATGTGCAATGCTTCTATTGCTTGTTCTGCTTCTTCTTCACCTGTGTTTTGATCAGGAAGCTCTTTACTCTTTCAGAAGATGTGTAATAGCGCCCTATACCGTACAACAAAGTAAACATGGATTGCCAGAAAATTCTGCATCTTTGTATATTTATTCCTTGTAATACATATTTGTGTGTAAATATAACCATGTATTTGTGGGGTAAAATTTTATTTTATTACAATATATTAATGTTTAATCGAAGACTCTACAGAAAGTTTTGAGTACTTGAAGTTACCAAAGCTTTAGTTGACAGGATAACTTTGCTGTTTCATGTAAACTTACTATGAATTAATGTACCATTGTTTGTCGCACTGCTATTCTGATATTCATTGTTCATCATGTTCAGTAAAGTGAGTAATGATCTGGATCAGACAAAGTAATTGTGACACATGGTAAAAACATTGATACCCACACTTGTGTTGGGACATTACTGCCGGATCGAATATAGTCGGCATTGCATCATCTTTTATTTTCAGTCTCTCTTAAAAGCCTGTATTGAACATCTGTCTTTTTTAACCCTTAAACACATACCTCGGGTCTTTAGTGACCCGGCACGTCATTCTATACCCTCCTCCTCCTCATTCATTTTTTAAAGTTAAAAATCAACCTTCTTAGTATTGCTTAATTAATTATAAACAAGAAAGAAATAATACAATTATAAAAGAATTCGTGGTTTCCCATTTATTTTTTTGTAAAAATTGTATAGGGTTGCTAACGACCTGAGGTGGGTAACTGTAAGTATATTTTTTCTGCAAAACAATATTTTAATCTTTGATTACTGTCTAATTTTAATTCACCTTTATTACACAAGTTGGCAATGTCTAATACACAATGATGTTTCACTCATAGTTACCGCAGGCAGAAAACAAACAATAGGAAGTATCATCTGCAAAACTTGAAATGGCTCAGCGATTTACAGCAGAGTAAGTACTGAACGCTATAAAATATTAGTGTCACTGTAAAGAATGGCCCCAGTGGTCTTTGATGATCATTTTAAATAAGCTGGAAAGAGGTTCAGTGGATCCCAAAAAGGTGGTTTATTATGACAAAAATGAAGAAAAAAAAATATGTACATGGTCACATACTAAGGATGGCTGGCGCGAAACAGACGTTCCGAAGCTTTGCGAGATCCCGAAGCAAAGCTGATTCGAAACACTGATCCGAAGCGTGATTCAAAACACCCACGTCACGTGACAACGGCTAAATGAAGCGGCTCTGGAAGCGTCAGAGTGTTTCATCAGGTGGAGTGCTCCGCCGAATCAGGGTTTCATTGATTGGTCGGTTCGGGAACAAATCACACAATCACACAGTATAAAAGTTTTGTCAACGCATTTTCATATCGTGGGTTTTTGTGAGAGGAGTTTGGTTTTGAGATAGCGGATTTTTGGTGATATAGTGACATTTATAGTGCGATTTGTTTAGTTATATTTAGGATTTAATTTACATTTACACATTGACTTAGAGACACACAGAGTACATATAGTGACACATTAATAGATGCATTGATAGAAATATATATATATAGATTAATAGATAGATACATATATTACAGATACATATAGATTATTAGATAGATAGGCTACATATAAAATAGATAGATAGATAGATAGATAGATAGATAGATAGATAGATAGATAGATAGATAGATAGATAGATAGATAGATAGATAGATAGAAATGGAGGCTCCACAGAAGAGATGCCGTACATCTGTGGTGTGGGAGCATTTCCATTTGGAAACCCCAAATAAAGTGAGATGTGTGTATTGTGATCGGCAGCTAGCCTACTGCAACAATACATCATCCATGATGCGCCATTTGAGGAGCATTCATCCTGCAATTCTGCAGGGTGCAGAGACTACAGGTTACAAGCTTCATATATTACAAAAATACAATAATAATAAAAAAAAAAAACACTTTTTTTTTCATTAGCTCTTTGTAAAGGTTGTTTCAGATCAACACCTGCAAGTGACCACTAGGTGTCACCGTGGAGACGGGTTTCGGATTGATTCGAAGCCTCGAAACAAAATGGCACATTTGCTTCGACTGTTTCATTGCTTCACGAAGCCTCGATCTGCCCATCACTATCACATACTGGAATACAAACAAACTGAACAAAACAAAACTGCAAAAATGTGCAAAAAAACGGCTACACCAAATAATTTGGTCCAATTTGCAAAAGGGGCTTTCCTTTGGCCTTAACAAACCAAGACTGACCTGATAAGCTCTATAGCTCCATATTTATATGGGCTAACTCCACCCTTGGCCTGTACCAAATGAACAAGCAGGGATCAAACATACAATACATTATACACACAAATAAATATGAAACATTAAACATTCACAAATAACACTGTGTAAACCCATGGGTACTTAACAACAAACACAAGAAAACATAACAAAAAAAGGAAATGAAAAGGAAAAAAAATATATTTAGCTGCTATTCCCCTCCCCCAGACAAAACCACAAAGTGATCAGTCCAATTAGGGCTATGCTAATGCTACAAAAACCTGTTTGAATCAGACAGACTGTTTGATCATGCAGCATGAGACTAGAAGGCCAACAGCCAAAACAAAGGTTTGGGGGGAATTCTTACAAGAAATAAAAGGTAATTCTGACTGCAATCAACTGGTTGTGAAGTTTTCTTCTAAAAAGAAATAATTGAATTGAACAACATGTTGGAGCAAACAGACATATATATATATATATATATATATATATCAAACTCATTTCAAATAGGGAAAACAATTACACAATACAATTCTGATTTAAAAGATGGTAAATGCCGGCATAATCAGGTAGTGATGTGTGCATGTGTGTCAAGTCCATGTAATTCTTTTCAGTCACCAAGCTTAGCTTGTGACAGTCACTGTCACTTGATGGTGGATCTGGTAAAGCAGCTTTCAATGATCAAAATATTGAATTTGAAGATGTTTGAGATCACGAATATGAGCCAGATGCTGAATGTACTGGGAAATGAGCTCTGACGAGGACAGTGATGATGGTATATAACATTTGCTTAAACTGAACCCTTCTAAGCTCCAAAATGTATCAAAATATGCTTTATTCTTCTGTCTGTAATTGTTACTTTAATATAGTTTTATATTATTGCGACAGGTAGAGAGCCATTCATGTTAGATATAGATCCGGGTTGCTAAAGACCCGAATATGTAATAATGATTGGTGACACATTCATGTATTTAAGGGTTAAAATCCACAGTAAAATGAAGTGAACAAATGTGACTTGCAAAAGGAGTCGGAATGAACACATTTTCAAAAATGAGTTATTGTTACTTTCACATTCTATATGAAAAAAAAAATGACTGACCTACATCTATTTGAAGTCGATACAGTCAGCAAAGTCAATTTTGAGTTTTCTGAAGCTTCCAAAACAAAATCACATGGCAACCATACCTTAAAATCCCTGGTAATAGCACCAAATTTTGCACACACCAAGTCAAAACCAAATGTCTATAGTAAAATATACTGTATATCCTATTTTTTTCCCCATGATTCCACAATTGTTTGATTAATAATTATGTATTTTAACATTTTATTTAACAGACAGTCTATATTCAGACCTACTGTACCACACGGATGTAATATAATGTTACACATCAGATGATTTTCCCCAACAGTTAACCAAACGTTTATTTAACCGTTGTTAAAAAAAAGTATACTATATTGTATTTGAAATATATTTCCTTTTTCAATAGTACATTGAAAATATAACAAAACATTTGTACTATCTCTAGATATATTAAAAGTATATTAGCATCATACTTTTACATATTTTCACAATACAACTTTTAACACACTTTAAAATAATTGTACTTAAATTGTAAAATATTTTTAGAAAAATATACTTGAAGTGAAAATTCTGTTTTTTATTTTTTAAGTGTATTTATTTGCACTTTATTAAAAATATATTTTAGGTATAGTTTAACTGTGTGGTGGAAATGATCATTGTAACACTTCATTGAAAGTATACTTTCAAAATAAATTATAGTATACACTAGTATTTTGGACAAAGTACAGCTAAGTATTATTTGTCTATTAATGTACAGTTGTTATTGAAGACAAAGTGCCCAATTTGTAGTTTATACTTATGGTCGGTGCCGGTAGCCTCGTGGGCAAGTTTGAAAATCACATTTCATTGGTTCAGACTCGAGATACATCGATAATTTGCTATGAATATTCACAAAGTTGGAATACTGTGCTTTACAACGATACCAAACTTGTGCCGAGGGGAAGCGCGAGAAGCGAGCAGAGAAAAACGTCATTTTTCATGGAAAAAGGAAAAGTACTCCTCAGAAAACACACAAATAAAGATACTTTTAGATGTTTAGTCGCTATTTGGAGAATTGGGATCGCTAGACGAGGGCTTAATGAACAAATTGTTTGTGAAAACCTCAAAATCTACCTAAATTGAAATTTTTCACTTGTTTTGCATGTAGCTCGAACTTAGCCAGTGCGCATTCCGACAACGAGACTTCAAGAGATTTCCACGGCGCGCACGCGCGAGAACTTAACTGAAGTAGTTGAAGGAGATCGCAATTCTCGCGCATGCGTCGTGGAAATCTCTTGAAGTCTCATTTCAGGCCTACAAGGAAGAAAAGGAATAGTCGAATAAAGTCGTTTTTTTTGTTTTATTTCCGCACAAAAAGTATTCTCGTCGCTTGATAAACTTATAGTTGAGCCACTGTTGTGACATGGAATATTTAAACATTTTCTTCATTGACTTTCTGGGACGTCAGGATTTATCCCCTTAGGGAGCCTATGGAGGAGTGATCCAGCTGTCACATTTAATCAAAAATATCTTCATTTGTGTTCCGAAGACGAACGAAGGTCTTACGGGGTTGGTACAGCATGGGGGTGAGTAATTAATTTTTGGGTGAACTAACCCTTTAAGGTAACAGAGATTGTCACATGCGCATTAAGAATTGATTCTATAGTTATGTACTTTTGAAAATATGTGCGCAGGTTTGCAATTCCATACAACCCATGCCTAAACAAACTACTTGTCTTGCCTATATGTAATTTTGATACAGAATTTTGTTTTATTTTATCACTTCGGGGTACGCGAGCCGGATTTTCAACAACACTTTATCTGTAGAGTGGGAAAGGGATCCTCCATATGGAGAGGATAGTTGACACTTCAGCACTGCATTGTCATCGGGTCCAGGCGGATCTCCTTCGTCAGATCTGGATACGGACTAGATCCGGCAGGCTGCGGGAAATCCTCGGGATAAACAAAGACACTAATATTAGCGTAGATACCATTCTTCTTATGATGTAACGAGTACATCAAGATAGTGTTCCCAGTTCCGGCTGACCTAATCTATGCAGCCTAACATTGAATTATAGAAGTCTATAGTGTATTATGTGTATGCTAGGTCAAAGAGATGTGTTTTTAGTCTAGCTTTGAACTGACAGAGTGTGTCTGCTTCCCGGACAATGGTAGGAAGACTGTTCCAAAGTTTTGATGCTAAATAGGAAAAGGATCTACCGCCAGCAGTCGATTTAGATATTCTAGGTATTATCAACTGGCCGGAATTTTGAGATCGCAATAGACGTGAAGGACTATAATGCGTTAAGAGCTCGCTCAAGTACTGTGGAGCTAAACCATTTAGTGCTTTGTAAGTAATCAACAATATTTTAAAATGTATACGATGTTTAATAGGCAGCCAATGCAGTGTTGACAGAACCGGGCTAATATGGTCATACTTCCTGGTTCTGGTAAGAACTCGAGCTGCTGCGTTTTGAACTAGCTGTAGTTTATTTATTAAGCGTGCAGGGCAACCACCCAGTAGAGCATTACAATAATCTAGCCTTGAGGTCATGAACGCATGAACTAATTGTTCTGCATTTCCCAATGAGAGCATATGGCGTATTTTAGATATATTTTTAAGATGGAAAAATGCAGTTTTACAGATACTAGAACCGTGACTTTCAAAAGAAAGGTTGGTATCAAAGAGCACACCAAGGTTCCTAACCGACGACGAAGACTTAACAGAGCAGCCATCAAGTGTTAGACAGTATTCTTGGTTATTACGTGTGGAAGTTTTTTGTCCAATAATTAGAATCTCTGTTTTTTTCAGAATTTAGTAGTAGGAAATTAATAGTCATCCAATTTTTATATCAGCTATGCAATTCCACTAATGCCAACATAGTTTTCTAGTCTTTTTAAAAGAATGTTGTGGTCAATTGTGTCAAATGCAGCACTAAGATCAAGTAACACTAATAGAGAGATACAACCGCGATCGGATGATAAGAGCAAATCATTTGTGACTCTAATGAGAGCGGTCTCAGTGCTATGGTACGGTCTAAATCCGGACTGAAAATCCTGGCAGATATCATTTCTTTCTAGAAAGGAACACAGTTGTGAAGACACTGCTTTTTCTAATATCTTTGACAGAAAAGGCAGATTCAAGATCGGCCTGTAATTGACTAATTCTGTAGGATCAAGTTGTGGTTTATTTAACAAGCGGTTTTATCATAGCCAGCTTAAAGGTTTTTGGTACGTATCCTAGAGACAAAGATGAATTAATGATATTAAGAAGAGGATATATGACCTCTGGAAACATCTCTTTCAGTAGCTTAGTCGGTATAGGATCTAACATACAAGTTATCGATTTAGATGAATTAACGAGTTTGCAGAATTCTTACTCTCCTATAGCAACAAATGAATCAAATTTTTCCTCAGGGAGACTACAATGCACTCCCTGATGCGATACTGTAGTAGATGGTTGCATAGTTATAATTTTGTCCCTGATATTATCAATCTTACAAGTGAAGAAGTTCATAAAGTCATCACTGCTGTGTTGCTTGGACACTTCTGAGCTTGAAGCTTTCTTTTTTGTTAGTTTAGCCACTGTTTCAAATAAATACCTTGGATTGTTTATTTTCTTCTAATAGGGTTGAAAAATAAGCAGATCTAGCAGCTTTTAAAGCCTCTCTGTAAGCAATCGAGCTCTCTATCCATGAAATCCGCAAAATATAAAATATTGAATGATAGAGTTATTTGGCGCAGTTATCCATAGCTCACATTCAGAGGGTAGCGGACTCTGCATTTCCTGCCTGAAGATTAAGGTAGGGGCGCAGGCGACCCCGGGGGAGGTATGGACAGGAACCATCCTAGTGGCGGTGGGGAGGATTGGAGTGAATGTTTGGGTCATGAATCTGCGAACTCAAACATGTGTAAGTACCGATCTTTTGTACTCCAAATATTAGATAATGATTGGTTGGAGCAAAACGTAATGGGTGCCATAACATTTGAGTCTTCCTGGCAGAACGTATACTAGAGCTTTCATTTTCATGGAGTCTTAGTTTGTATTACATTACTTTCTCTTTTCCTTTGTCTAGATTCCCACCACTATTTAGTTCCTATGGTGACTGATTAGTTGGTTTGGATCAACTGCGTTCATCTCATTATCTTTAGTATTTAACCCTCTGGGGACCAAAGGTTTTTTGGGGCCCTTGGGATGTTTTGACATGCACTGACATTTGTGCTTTTTTCAGTTATTTATAAACATGTTAATGGCAAAGGTGTAAATTCACTCTATATAGCACACACGGGGCTACCATAATATGTTAGCAACATGCATGTACATGTTTGTATTTTTGAGAGAATATTATTTATGCGTGGTTATTGAAAAAACTAAAACTAAAAGTTTCTGAAATAAGGCCACAAAACACATATTGATTATTTCTTCACAAGACTTTTGAAAATTGTATCACATAGTCTAGAATATTTGCTCCAAAACTATGTGAGAAACATCCTGACTACTCATTTAGATAAGTCAATAAAGTCTTTTAGAATGTGTATGACGTGTTTTGTTTGAGAAAGCTTTATGCGAGGAGGCTTGATC
The DNA here is from genome assembly GCA_030578255.1 of Tiaroga cobitis. Classification (NCBI taxonomy): domain Eukaryota; kingdom Metazoa; phylum Chordata; class Actinopteri; order Cypriniformes; family Leuciscidae; genus Tiaroga; species Tiaroga cobitis. The sequence goes on from CM060608.1 coordinate 7,911,751, forward strand.
TCTCATTAGTATGTATCCATTTCACACCTGAGAAAGACAAAGACCCTCCCATAATGGCCCTATTAGGTGCTATCAGGCCATATCATTATGAAGAGCCTTGCAGAAAGAATGAGGAGATTTAAAAAAGAATGGCTTTTAGTTATTTACAACACACACACACACACTGCTTAGAATAAGTGAACACACCCATGCTAAAGTTGACTAAAAAGAGGAATAAAAAATCGTAATGCCTTAATTAAAAAAATGAGGAAAACTCCAACCTTTAGGGACATGAATAATGTCCTTGAATTCTTTGTGAATTTATCACAAATAATTAAATGTTCTTCTTTAAAATACAGGGTGCATACGTCTGGACACATCTATCACACACCCTTCACCATATAGACAAGGTTTTATTTCAGTTCAAAGTTAGAGTTGGAAAAATCTTGAAAAGAAAATTGTCTTTTCCATAAATGTCTTAGTTTGATTATACATATTTCAAAGTTGAGGATTCATTATTTTGATTTAGCTTGGATTGGAACAAACACTAGACTATAACATCTTAGTTGATTAGTTTATTGACAAAACATACTATATATTTAACATATGAGCAGAAACTCCTAACAAAGCTTATTTGATGTCTATTTTAGAGTAAAAACTTTATACTCTATCCAAAACTAGTCAACAAAATGTCTTTTATTTCGTCTATAACAGTGCGTATCTGTGCGTGCGTTCATTCATTCATTCATTCATTCATTCACACACACACACACACACACACAGAAACATGATTCACATTTAAACAGTATGCTATTTTTCCGTTTACAGACACTAATGTTATTCTATATCGCGATTAGAACAAAGCACAAGCATAAAACACTTACACACTTCTCAGCTGAATCTGTTGCTCCTCCTCGTGGTGAAAATAAACCAGCACTTGTTCTGAGGTAGGTAAATGTCCCAGGATTGTTCCTCATAGCCGCTCAAGATGACAGTAGATTAATCTGACTAAAAAATATAGTGTGTTTTCAGAGTTTATGGGCGTTAACGCGTCTCAATGTGGTGCTTCACGTATTTGCGTTTGAATAGCGCGTGCTCTCCGTGGGCGTGTCACATTACCGGAGATAATGAGCTGAGAGAAAGATAATTAGAATGGCTGACACGTCTCTCTTTTTATATAGATTACATAAACGGAGAATATTTATTTTAGTTTTGAATCGGATCATTTAAAAGTACAAACTCAAATGATTTAACAGATATATTGCTCATGTCTGGGTGAATAGTATTTGCTGAGTTTTGTTGAAGATTAGAGACGTGCTCCAGGAAAAAAAGTTCACGGTGACAGAGGCAGAACGCACACCCTGTTTATATTCTTTATTTTACAAAAGCACAATATTTTATTTCGATTGTATGTGGGCACATAAAAAAAGAAGACATTTAGCAGATTATTTTCTCATATTTCTTAACTCTATATGAACAGAAATGATGGTAGTACTTTAAGTCTATTTTTCTGCTGTGTGAAAAAAACGAGCAAAACGCGCCGGCGCGTTTCTGGTCCCCAGAGGGTTAAGTTCATGTGCGTTCCTTTGAGTTTGTCTGGTCTCATTTTTAAGTTAGGTGTGCGAATACCGCTACCTGTTTGAATCTCTACCTGTTTGGATTATTATATTAAGAGGTTTGAATGATGTATAACACGTATATGTAAGATCAAAATCAGTATTTTTAGTTGTAGCAACTATGAGAATGAACCAAACACAATTGAAGCTTTCATACATAATCACACGAAAGAGGCTTCACATTCCAGATTACCCCAGGCTCTGCAACCAAAAAAGACTTTTTATTGTTTAACTAAAGGAAGAACGTTATCAATGTTTTATAGTTTGGCAAGAACAGATCTGTTCATAAATGGTGAAACAAGAGGCCCTAACAAGAGGTCACCTGACCCCTGCGACTAACAGACGACGTCTTTCTTAAGATCCAAGGTCCCATGACATGGGGACAAAACAGACTTCAGCAAGAATGACCTCAGACTGGAATGGCTTAAACCCCACAAACTTTACACACTAAAACACTTTACATTTGAAAAATCCATAAAACTCATCCCAGAGCAATTCTCGATTGACTTATAATCAAACATCATGCAACTACACAATTTTATGTTGTTCCTACAATATATGTGTGTGTGTCATATCCTTAGATGCCATTCAATTCATAATTGTTATAAATATTAGGTGTGTGAATGAAAGTGTGCCGTGTTTCCTGTCAGCAGGATCGTATTTTTAATTAAAAAAGATGGTTTGATTTGAAATCTGTGTAAAATGTTTTGTATTCTTATAATGGTATTAATGTCTAAACTGTGGCCTATTGTTCTCTCTGCTGGTGCTGGAGAACAAGGAGATCACAGATAACCCATGATTTTTGATAAGAAGAAAATAGGACCACCTCCTAGATTAAGCCAGTGTCCAATTGGCTAGAACGTATCCGGGAGGTTGGACAAACTTTGAGTTTAAAATCTTAGACCCGAACACAGAACCTCTCTCTCTTGGTCTCTGGTGCTCTTGCTCTCTGGTGCTCTTGCTCTCTCTCTCCCCCGCTCTCTCCCTCGGGAAAAGTCTCGGCAGAACAAGTCGGGTGGAGCAGACGATGGTTATAGTAGCCATGTAGACGCATAGAGACAAATGACCCAAATCAAGATCAGGGTTTAAAACAGATTTATTCAACCCATCTAACTCGTCTCACCTTCCTTTCTTTTCCGTTAAAAGTCTCGGTTCTAAGTTAAGTTTTGCTGCAAAGTTTCGTTTAAACATTTCGACTGCAACGCGCTTCCAACTTCAAAGACTTTCATCCATCCACGTGATTGGCTGCCCAAGATCTTGCAGGCACGAGGAGACCGCCAGCCAAACAACGGACCCAGGAAACCCCCTTTACACCGACAAAAGGAGAATCCCCAAAGCAAACCGAAGACAAGCAAGTAGCCTTCAGACTTTTAACTGAACTGGTGTTTAATATAAAATAAAAAAAAAACCTGCCTAAGAAACGATAGAAGGGTTAAATCGATGATTGATGGTTCGTTTGGGTCATGTCTTTTAAGTGCATATAGAAACTTGGGATCTCACCATCTGACTCCTAAAACTCATTTCTTCCTCACTCTCTTTTTTTTTGCAACTCGTATGAATGTGTGTGTGTGTGTGTTAGATATTAGTTTTATGTCTTAGTCTTATAGTCAATAAGGTATTGTTTGTGTGTGTTAGATATTAGTTGTATGTTTTAGTCATAGGCTTATAATCAATAAAGTATTGTTTGTATTTGAAAAGAGAAGCATTACTTGTGTAATGTGCTTACGAATTTATTGTCTTGAACTGTGATCTATAAGCTACTCATGCTTTTACCCTTGAATTATTTCTTAATTTAGCTGTTAGCTGGGAATTAGTCTTTCCTGGCCAGGAAGATATTAGATTTCCTAGAATTAATAATTGTTTATGCTTTCCGTTCATTGGATGAACTGATAAAATGATCATACTATTGATTCTGCTACAGTAAATTCTGAAAATAATTAAATGATTAATTATTTATCATAATCCGTTATGAATAATAATTAGTTATATTTATACGGGCGTATAAACGCTACAGAGTCTCTTTTGCACTGATAAGAAATAAGGTGAGCTGGTATCGCCGGCGCGACCGCCAACCCCAGGGCGTTAAACCTTGTATTAAAACTGTAATTGGAGGGGTGAGCTGAAGAGGCAACAATGTATAAGTATGCATTGATCTGTCATCACACAATGACGTAATAATGTGATAAAATCTGAAGCGAATCATTTTGGGAGCTTGGTTTCATTAAAAGCTGTTTTTAGACTAACAAGGAAGTTTTGAGGTCTGAATCTTACAGGATATTTGTATAGTGCAATGACTTCATATGTCAAAAGATCATAATTAATGACCCCTGATAAGTCTGAATGATCTGCTTGAACTCAGTGATCCAGTCTTGGCATTTAACATCTCACTAGATTTAAAGATTATTAGTGGAAAATGACTTAAATGTTAATCTGTTCTTCACACAAAGCTTCTAAAAGCTAACAAGTTTTTATTTTTATAACACTTGTATTGTACTTTTGAGATCTTGAGAGCTTCAGTCCACCTTTGATGTAATTGCATAGACAAGAGCGAACCGATATTTGACCAAATAAAATACATGTCCACAAACATCCAATCTCATATAGATGTAACAAGGTCTGATCTGTGCCAAGATTTTGTGGAAAAATATAAACAGACTGTGGGAAGCCAACCTGAAAGTCCAGGACTTGCACTTTCATCTCAGCAGTTGCTGATGATACACCAGAGCGCGAGAGAGAGAGAGAGCGTGAGCGAGAGACTGGTCTCAAGGACAATATGAGTGACATTGGGTATGTTTGGAGTGGTATACAACCTTTTATCTATTTAAAGAAAATAGTATGCAATCTGTATTCCATGCGCAGTATGCAGATTCCATGTATGCAGGAGAATGTGCAAAATGAAACAGAGCATAGGCCTACTTTTTGGATTACTGTATCTCCCAACCCAATGCACTTGACTTGACCATCCATTTCCGGTAGAAAATGTAGTGTCCATTAGTGATGTTTACTCTTTGAAATCACCCAACCCTAAAAGGCCTTTCACACTGAGCGTGATTAAGCGACGTCACTGTACACTGACCCTTGTAGTGTACTGAGTTGAATACACTCAACAGTGAACTCAGAAATAAGCACTGATTGGCCACTCTAGATTAACTCTGGGTTAGAATTTGGTTGGCCAGTGAATTGTCCAAAGAGACACCTGTGTTCACAGAGTTCGTCATTCTGTTATTGCATAGTAAAAAAAAGAAGAACGGCCTATCGTGATCCCGACTCTTATTTTTTTGTTGTTTGAACAATAAACAAACACAGCAATGCTCTTGAATCGAAACAATAGATCCCAAGATAGCTATTCACACGATCAAAAGCACGAAAAGCGAGCTTTTTTTTCGAACAGTGTGTCTATTTTTTTCTTCCACTCCCTGTGATGAAACGAGCCGTCCAATTAGATTTGAGCTTACTCGAGCCGCTGCTGTTGCACAAAAGTGTGAGACTGGTGGCACTGTTTTGAAAACCTGTGTAAACAAAGAAGAAAAGTATGCCAGAAGAGAGAAGAGAATGGATGTTGAGTTCTTGTTATCATTGTGTATGAGAACGTATATGTTACTAATCTAACCTGTTATGTCAGAACAGACTGAATAATTGGGATCTCGTCTGAGAGCCCAATCACCTTTGAGTGGTAACAAAACAAGCCAGTGTACATTGGCGAGTGAGTTTTGCATCACAAGCCACTCCCCGTCCATACGGGTATATAAGGCAGCCTGCACCATTCACATAGGTACAGGGGTTGTGGCGATGGGATGTAATATTTCCGTTCCCTTCTTCAGGGAGAATTGGGATCCCTAAGAAAAACGCCACAACTGCTGCTCCTTCCCAGTGACCTGGGTAAGTCGCTTAGTCCTCTGCACCTGGTGGGACGGAAAAAGGACAGAACTTAAAATAAAAATAGGGGATCCGACCACTAAAATTGTGTGTGCCTCCTCTCTCAAGAATTTTTTTTAACTCGAACACAAAGCATATAAGTTTAGTCTGTGTCGAGGTAGGGTCAAGACATTAAAAAGTATGAGTCCTTCAGGTCAGTCGCTGTAAACCAATCTTGGGGGTGAACGCACATGAGGGATGCGCTTCTGCGTTAGCATCTTGAACGAAAGCTTGTGAAGGATCTGATTCAGGACACGAAGATCCAAGATCGGACGTAACCCTTGGGTACAATGAAGTATGGGCTGTAAAACCCTGACCTCAGCTCGGCTGGAGGGACCTGCTCTATTGCATCCTTTACCTGCAGGACCGCAACTTTCGCACCCAGGACAGGAGCATCCTTGTCTGGTGAACCTGGGGGGACGCGGGGCGAACTGAATCGCATAGCCGAGTCTGATCACCCGAATGAGCCAGCGAGATGGGCTGAAAAGGCTAGCCAGGCCCGTGGAGGGGCAGCGAGGTGGAGCACAGGGACCCAACCCCGAAGGCATGGCATCCCGGTGTAGAGGCCGTGAGTATGGTATAACAGTGGCTCCATAGTTCCCTTGAGAGAGTGGCTGGACACGTATGAATTTGGGTACCAGCTAGTGGTGGGACAGAAATTGACTATTTTTGAGAAAAAAAATGTTCCACCCGGCCCTAATCAGGGGGAAAGAGCAGGCCCCTCCTTCGCCCGTCTCAGGGGTGGTTTTTCACTGACCGCTTGAAGGATTTAACGTCGGCTGAGATAAGTGGCATCATCTTCCTGAGTGGGCGCGATGTCCCGGCTGAGATAAGTGGCAGTGTTCGCGATGGCCTGGTAGCAGGGCCACGTCGGGGCAAGCTCTTGATTGCCTGAGGCTGCTTTTGGACTTCCGAGAACTGTATGTAGAATGTAGAGAACAATATACATTGTTAAAAGCGCTATATAAATGAAGATGACTTGACTTGACTTGAGAACTGCTGGCCAAAGTCCTCAATGGTGTCGCAGAAGAGGCCACCTTGCAATTTGAGAGCATTGAAAAAGCATTTGTTGACATCTCGCACCTCTGCAAGGTTTGGCCAGAGAGGACAATTCTGGACCACCCAGGTGGACATTGTTTGGCCGAGGGCCTGCGCCGTGACTTTCATCGCCTGGAAGGCAGGTTCACTCGCTGTTCCTGCATCAGATGCAGCTATCAAAATCTGATCCTCATTCAGAAGACCAAATGACGTGCTGGGTTGTCGTGACAACCAGCGCTGTCACCTAGCAGCTCGATAGCACACAACACGCAGACTCGAGGCTGCGCTTTAACACACAAGCGGCGGGCTGGGCAACAGCAGAGGGGATTTTACGAGAAAGCCAAGTAATGACCAGCGTGCCGACATGGTCATGTTCTCATGATGAGAACATGAACCATCCACGAACGCTGTCTCAGCATGCTTCTGCCCAGGCATGTGAGAGTAATCGTGTCCATCAGATGAGGACAGGAAATTACCACATCCAGAAAGTCATGGACGAAGAGGTGTCTTCAAAAAGGGTCTCGCTGTCCGATTGCTCTTTTAGGGAAAAGAGCTATTTTAATATAAAAAAGGGGTGACATCACTGCACTGTTTATGCAGTTTGCTCTTTGAATGTGACTACCGCTGGAATGAGCTGTATCTCCAACTCAGAACTGCTTCCCGTTCTTGTCAGCTCACATGATAAGATGATTGTCAGAGCGCTGAGTGTATCAACCTGCTCAGTTCCAAAGTGAAAGCTTAGTGTGTTGCACTCTGTCTTATATACCCGTATGGACGGGGAGTGGCTTGCAATGCAAATCTCACTCGCCAATGTACACTGGCTTATTTTGTTACCACTCAAAGGTGATTGGGTTCTCAGGCGAGATCCCAATTCGTCAGTCTGTTCTGACGTAACGTTGAACGTGACTCAATGATAGGAAACAGATTTATTCTTACATGTTCGTTATACAGATTATCATTCCTATAAATTTTCCAATGAATTATGTGATCTTAATTATGCAAATTATGTTTCAAGAGTTTGAAACTGAGTCTGTGTCTGTTATGAGTCAGAGAGCTTGTTCGCTCTTGAGCTGTCAATCTTATTTTAACTCCTGCCCTTCCGAATGATGACCTTGTGTTTCCTCATGACATTTCCTAATTCTGAGTTTCGCACATGAAACATGAAGCCAAATAAATATGATTACGACGATTTATGTTCTTTGTGTGTTTTTAATGTGGTTTGGGGTATTTTTATAACAATAAAGAATAAGAAATGCTTACATGAGAAATGCTAAGCAGGTGTAGCATTCAGTTTAGTATAAAACACTACAATTAATGCACGCCTGCCCATTATTTAATCAAAATTCTTTTCAAAGTTATTACATGCACTCGGTGATGGTTTCTGTCTAGAACCAAACTTAATATTAATTTACTGTTGTATGTTGAGCAGTGGACTAGGTTAAAGCTAAATGTGAAAACTTACGAGATAGATACAAGAGGAAAAATTTATTCTCGGTATTCACACAAAAAACTTAGTTATAATATGTGTCATTACATACGGCATGCTGTTTCAAATAACGTATTGAATATGTATAATTGCACTACATTAAGATAGGACTTCTGCAAAGTCGCACTGCTAAACAGGTGATTGCTAATGCTAATCATAATAATTTGCAATTATTTCCTGAAACTGTTAGAAATAACTTTATATGAGGTGTTGTGAAGGAAGGTTGATTAAAGACATGCAACAAGCAGATAATGAAGTTTAGTGTAGTTTGATTAATAAGCTCACTTTATTTGATGTTCATATATGCATTCCGTAACAATGATAATGGTAAACGTATGATGCAACATGGAGCATTTAAACTTTAATGGCCTGTGGAAAATGTATGGAATTGATTAGCAAAGGTTCAAATAGCTGTTGCAATTAGCAAACAAAAGTACACAAATGGGTTTTAAAAATATGACCTGTTATGCATGTTTTTATTGGAAACTAAACCAATTTGTTTTCTCTCTTGCACTAAAATTTCAATGATTATATGTAATACGTTGTTTTGAGGTCCCTACATATTTCTTTTAGACTTGTATTTATTCCCTTTGTGGTAAATGATGAATTATGTTAGTGTAAATGATGTCCTTTGTGGTTATATAAGCCACTTAAAAAGCTAGATTCACTGCAATAAAGCAAACATGCTCTATTTAATCCCATGTGTTAAATAATTAATCAGTTTGTTTGTAGTGTTTGTCATATTAAACGATTATCCACTATGTTTAGTGTTTGGTCATTAAGTTATTTACTTCTGCACGCATTATTATGCAATCATGGAAAAAAAATGTTACAGTGTTTTTATATATATATATATATATATAAAAAAATAGACTCAAATTAACATTTATATATTTTTTTTATTTTCCGCGGGGGTACTTTTAGGTGCGTTGCCAAATGACAACATTGTGCGACAATGGAACAGCCTGATGTGTTTTCTTCCAAAATGACATGACATTCATAGAGGATTACAGACCTGTCTTTTAGAAATGAAATTGTTTTTACTATTTAAAATGTTTTCAAGAGCTTTGTGTACAAAATATGAAACTAATTTTCAAAACATCTGGCGCAAATTCATAAGAACTGTTCAAGTGAAACTACTCAATGTGAAACGATTATTTCAAGAACATTTACAAAACATCTGACGCAAACTCATAAAAACGGTTCAAGTGAAACTACTCAATGTGAAACGCCTTGAAGCAGTTGTTCTCACTGTTAAGGCAGAGGTGCACCTTGCACTTAGAGCAAACCACTCTGACGATGTCCTTGCAGCCAGGACTCTTGCACCTTCCTTTTGGTGCACCCATCTCTGGCCAGTGATCAAAGCGGTCAAGACGGATGCTGCTTGGTGGAAGGGGGGCAGTGGGTCCTTTGTGCCGCTTCTCTTCTATACGGACCTCCAAACTCTGTGAGGGTCTACCTTTTCGTTTGGTGGTGCCCTTGTTGACCTGTGTAAGGCAGAGTGCCACATTGACCTTGAAGTCCAGTAAGCTCAATTGTGTCTTCTGTGAAATTCCCATGGCATCAGAGTCCCTGCGGTAAAGCAACAATGCCTGCACCACTAGTAACGGTGGTAGCCGCCCTAGTACAAATAAATGACTTTAAAGAAAACGTCGGGCGCCAGACAGGATAAAACCTGTCAAAATTTAAATAAACCCAGGATAGACAAAAAATAACCACCTGTTACACAACAAAATTATAGTAATAATCCAAAAAGAAAAATCATTTCACAAAGGATATTTATTCCTAACTAATAACACACAATAAGTTCCACACTAGCGGTCGTAGATCTCATCTCTGACTTTTTGAAATCCGTGCAGAACCTAGCGCGTCACTAATCCACGTTGCCAGAAAGTGTCCACATTCATTCACAAATTGTTCATAAGAAAGGAAAATAGAAAAAAAAGTAAACAACTCATTCATTTCGTTGTAAATCATCAACAGCAAACAATCATTTTAACAGGCAACAACAATTTATGAAAAACAAACTAAGCACACTGAATGTGCAAAAGTAAAATGCGAGTGGGTGTGTGCGTGTGTAGTAATGTGTGGCGGTGCAGAGGTACTGACCACATTTGCAGGCAAGAAACAGTTTTAGTGAGTATCGAGTGTCCTCTTCGACACTAAGATAGGCGGATAAAGCAGCTTTGGCTTGTCTTTAAAACAGCTCCATGATAGTTTGTCTGGGAATGCAACGACTTTCGCGACGCACCAGACTTCAACCACAGGAAACAACAGATCGGCAAGCGGCCGTCTCTCCCCAACAATCCATCACGATTTCACGACAAACTTCTCAAAGCACAAACAGGTGACGCCCTTTCCCAGGTACGACACACTTCCTTATATTCAATTTCCTTCCGTGATTAACGTTGATTGACATAATCCACCCATTTGCGCAACCGTGAAAGTGAAAGTAAACAAACAAGTATGTGACTCGTGGGACAGATTCTCTTCATTGCCACACACTGTGTAAGATCAAAGAAGTGGAACACAATGCGGTGGTACCACTTCTTGGATCTGATCTTGGTACGGTACAGGGCAATGAGGGAATCCAATAGGTCAACACCACCCATGCACTTGTTGTACACGGTGACAATGTTGGATTTCAATGTTTTCTAAACAAAATAAGCGTATAACGTTATATATATATTTTACTTTTATACTTTACTTTTACTTTACTTGATAAATATATACATAAATATATATATATATATATATATATATATATATATATATATATATATATATATATATAGATATATATATAGATATATATAGATATATATGAATATATGAGTAGAATACAACCATCCAACTATATCAGTGCATCTATACAAAGCTACTCTGCATTAGCAAAATATTATTCCATTACCGCACAATGTTGCCATGTGGCAACATACCTATTTTATTGAATAAAAGGGTAATAGTATTATCAAAAAAATGTGACAATGATTGAAAAAAGATTAGAACTTACCCCAGATGCTTGATGTAATTTTAAATTCTGAAGAAATATGAAAAATTGAGGAAAATCTTCACATATTCACGAGCACTTCTTCAGAGAATGAGAGTGACAGTGCAAGGGTGTGTAGTGTCATGTGATGTCATCAAAGCATATCATTGGTTACCACCAGGTTCTACCATGAATTTAAGAGTAATCAGAGCTCATGTTTATTTTCAAATTTCAAGAAATGTCCAAAGAAAGGGTATTTTGCCATATGGCAACACCGTGCAGTAGAGGGTTAACATATAAGAGATTGCATGGATCACACAATTATGAAAGTTCTTTCTCTGTTTTTTTACATGAATGTTTTTCCTTTACAATTTTACACGTACAGACGACACCATTGTCAAAATTACTCCTGTTCACACCGATCCGCCAATACGACTAAAAACACTGTATAATGCATGCCAGGTCACCGTTTTCACAAATTTGCATTGCAGTTTACACAGAGACAAATAGTTTTCAAAAACTTGTGTTTTGGTGTTGTGTAAACGGCTTCTTAGAAATCACTTGCTAAAACAAAGCCAAGAAGATCCACAGAGAGGACTCAATCTGATATCTGTTCAAGCTCAATTTTAAAGTTATAGTTCACTGAAAAAATTATATTCATGAAATATATTATTTACTCACCTTCAAACCTGTATGATCTTTAGTCTTCTTGTGAATAGAAAAGGTTAATCAGAGTATCAACTCCAAATATAAAAAAGTGCCATTAAGATAGCATCAAGTTGTCCATTCCTTCATCTCTCTGAAGAAAAAAAAGAACGATATTTGGAACATGAAAGTTTTCATTTTCTGGAATAGTGGATGTTTTACTTTGGTTCATATGAATTGGTGTAGGCCTATTACTAAACTATTGGTGTATATTCTTAATTGCTTTTCATAGATATTTTAAAGCAATCAAAACTGTCCAAGTTGCTACATGACAATTAAGTTTTATTCAACAGGTTTACAATAGGAAATACTTTAATACAGTGCAACTTTATGGACCTTCGTAACATCACAAATAAGAGAGCAAACAACTTAAAAACACAGTACAGAAAACAGACTGTGCTCAGCTGAGTATTTTGAATGCTCTGTATTGATTTCTTGAGAAATGATTGTGCTTCTATTCTCTTTTCTCAGGCTGTTTATAAACATCCACAGACCATGAGTATCCTACGGTCATTGTGGGATTTAAATCCGGGTGGGTTGTCCTGTCCATGTTCCCCTAACACCTAATTAAACGCGCACCCAGCGGCGCAAGGGGCAGGAACCAGAACGAAGCTGGGGTGAGCTGGTCAGGGGCCGGGACAGTAAACAGTGGGCTGCGTGAGCTAGAGGATGCAGGCAATAAATCCTCCCGCTCCTCATCCCCGCTGGATCTACATGCATGAGTTGGGCACTTCCTGGGGTTTGCAGTGCATAACAAGCTTACAGGCAAGTTCATCCCTCACTGTAGGAAGATTTGCCCAACTACCCATCAGACTCTGGGGGCTGGCCACTGTGATCGCAAAGAAAACCCCACTGAGTCTTTCTGAACTTTTTTTTTGTGATGAAACCAGATAATAAAAATGAGTAACAATAATAATAATATTTGTATGAATTGAATTTAATATTAAAAAAAATATATACATCCGTCTGTCCGTCCGGGGTTTAAAGTTATTTACTTTATTACTCATCTTGATGGGAATTGGTCAACTGGTTACTCAAGGCTTTTGACTATTAACTATTTGGAATGTCAAAGTCAGCAGAAAGGACACATTTAAAGTATGTGCCACAAGAGTCCTCCAAAAAAAAAAAAAAAAATCACTGGCAAAACATCTACTGTATTATAATTAAGTATTAGCAAAAATCTGTTTCTTGCAAAAAGGTCAGATTTTTGCAGAATACATGTCTGCTTTTGAATAGTTTAGAGAATGATGCATTTGATAGATATTAACATTTTGAGTAATATTTTGAGTTTATATTGGTGAAAAAGACTAAAGATTAATGGTGTTCTTGGTTGTTGTGGTGCTTACAGCATTTGCATGGGTTCGATATGCCTTGCAACATGTACCGATCATTTCACCTCATGACATCACCGTCAGTCTCAGCTCCATTTGTTTAATAACATCCAAAGATAAAATACAAGATTCTATTTTTATTCATCAGTAAATAATGTTCAAAATCCCAAATGGGGAATTATTTGGGGAATGGGGAAAAGGTTTTCCTCTATTCAAAAAATTGTTAATTAAAAAATGCACTTAAGAACTAGTATTGATTATTATGACCTTATGACAAATAACGTATGCTGAATTTAACTAGCTGTTTTAAAGTCTCCACTCCAGTCATCTTAAACAGAATTATGACATCATTAATGAGTAATGATGGAGTGGAGAGATGGAGTGGAGAGAGCACGTATCCCATTGTCTCCTGGGAAGATTGAAATTTCTCAGAATGGCCCTTTTTTCTTTGTAGTCTTAAAGTTAAATGAAAATGTGTGTATGTGTAAAGAATGGAAGTGTATATATATATATATATATATATATATATATATATATATATATATATATATATATAATATGTGTGTGTGTGTGTGATTTTATATAACACTGGGAACGATTAATCACTCACAAATACATTAAAGGCCCAATACATTATTGGGTCATTCATTATACATATGATTATTTGAATTTTTTATACATAACTCACTTTTGCCTTCTTCATTTGGACCTTAGCTATATTATTATATGCAATCAGTTTCTCTTTTTAAAACATATCTCATGTTCCTGAAGTATTTGTTCAAGCCGTCGTCGGTGTATGAATGAGTGAGTGAATAGGTGAATGTGAGGCAATATGTAAAGCGCTTTGGTGGCCATTGGGTCTGTGAAAGTGCCATATAAATGCAGTCCATTTACCATTTTACCATTTGTTCAGACAGCAATAATCAAACTTTTCATAAGAAAATGCCAAAAATCAAACGTTCATTTGTTTGTAACGTGAACAAGAAATTCAATGTTATTCCTATGCGGTTTGAAATCCAGTTCGGTACAAAGTGTGCAAAATTGTGTCCAAATACTACTAATTTTTGCTCACTCTGTCCTCATATATTGAGCTGTGACATTTATAATGTAGTACATTTCCAAAATACCATAGAGTTTGACTGAACACTCAACCTTTGACATTTACAACATAAGACGCGTTTTCTCCTCCCTTTCAAAAGTTGATTCTTTCTGTCTTAACTCTGCACCATTATATGGTTCATTGCATTTTATTATTTGCATTCTTCCTGATTCCTGGACCCTATTAAGATCTTGCCTGTTTTGAATCACTGCAGCAAATCTGTCTAAAATGGATGTCTCTGCTGTTGTTAGAAGGTAAATATATACTGTATCTGCATTGATTTATAGGTAAGAAGTGCCTTTCATAAACCGAAATGGCTTTTAACATACTTTAAAATCTTGTACTGTCAATATTTTATTTTTTCATTGCTTTTTTCTATTCCCTGTTTTACAATGCTTTAACCTCCCAGAGACCCTCCACCCCAGTGCTGATGCCAATCATTCTTGTTATTTGTATTATAAAAGAGACCCTCACCTCTTAATATATAAATGAATGAGGCATTTATATAGCGCCTTCATATGTACTGCTGTACACCCAAAGTGCTTTACATTCATGCCGGGGTCTCTCCTCAATATATAATACATGTTTGGCTTGTATGTTGTTATTCTGAAATGTCCTCTCAAGATATCTATTCAGTTGTCAACCTTGAAAATATTATGTAAGATTTAAGCTAAAAAAGAGAGATTCTTATATAGAGTTAACTATGTAGTCGAAAAGCTTTTTTTTTCATGTTTGATGCCATCAGTACTTTCAGGATTTAAAGATGTTTTTTCATTTTGATTTTTGGTGTTTGTTAGAATAGGTTTCTGTCAGTAATTCTCTGTTTAGTTTATTTCTCTATGAAGCCCCTCCTTCCGAAAAGCTCAATGTGTTCTGATTGGTCGGCTGGACCAGTGTGCTGTGATTGGTCAAGTCAAGTGTTTGGAACGTGTTCCGGAAATGCCACGCCCTTTACCATAACCATGAGTTTCAACACTACTAACTAGGGGTGTCAATCTGACGGTCCATCATGATATGAAATGAATATCGATTGAATATGAATATCGATTCCTATATAATAGCCAGCGATACGACTTTTGCAGATACCTCAAAAAAAGAAATCTGCATTACGATTTGATTTTGATTCAATTTAGGGGTATATATCGACTTTATGATATGATGTGCCTATTTTACACAGCCAGTTATATTTTGATTAACTCACAAATGCAACCAAAATATGTAACATGAACATTTATCTGAAAATTTCACATACTGTACCCAATTGGGACACCCACAAAAAAAATAAATAAATAAATAAAATAAAAAATTTAGGAAATAACTTTCTTACTATAAAGTACTACTCAGAGCATGTAGCCAAAATCTGCATGATTGGGAACTCCAATATATGAGCATGAGCCACAAACAAATTTACATGTGACACAAACAAAAAATATTAAGTAGACTAAACACTTAGACTAATCTAACGTACACACATACATGCATACAGTTTAGCAATGGAAAGAGAGCTGAAGCAGAATACAAGAAAGCAAGAAGTTATAGCATTGTTTGAATTCATCAGATAAACAGCCTTGAGCAAACCATCAGTTTTTAGTTCTAACACACCCTTCTTTAAAAGCTGTAGGGATACTTCATGTATCAAATAATGAGACTAAATTTGATAATTGCATGTCTCACCCATTTGAATTAAACTGTCCTGATGCAATTTGTTGAAGCTCTAGTTGATCTTTGCTGATGTTGTCTTGAGAGAGATGAGGCCGCAGCCTGTCACAAACTTAAGACTTCTAGCTCACCATCATCTTCACATCAGGGTTCCTCAGAATCCCCTCAGTAAACCGGGTGATATTGTTATCAGTGGTATTTTAAAGTGTGAAGATGTTACACCCTCTGGAGGTGAGTGAGCCAGTAAGAAGTTGTTCTTTTGAAGGGAAACTTTATGACTCTTTGTGTTCTTACAGGACGTTGGCATATGTAATTTGACTGGGTGTTTAAAAGAAGAACCTTCAAGATTCTTATTATACTAATGTGTCGGAGTTAACTAAATGTAATGTAATTAACAAATAGGGAACGGAAATTGGAATTTGTAGATACCAAGCATGCTATACATGTGAACTTAGCCAACCATAGTATGCAATACTGAAACATTAATCCAAAAGAGTTTGAATTAATACATAGATCAAACCCTCCAAAAGGAAAATCATGAGATGGGAAATTGGATACATGTTTATACATTTCTCAAGTGAAAAAAAAAACAAACAAAAAATGAGTAGTGCATATTTAACCCTCTGGGGTCTGAGGTGTTTTCTGGGCCCTCGAGGTGTTCTGACATGCTCTGACATGTGTGCTTATTTCTGTTACTTGTGACATTTTCATGGCTAAAGTCTGATTACACTGTTTAAAAAAAATTGTCACTGAAATAAGGTCACGAAACCCATACTGAATACTTCTTCACAAGACTAGAAAATTGTATCACGTAGCCTAGAATATTTGCTTCAAAACTATGTGAAAATCATCCTGCGTACTCATTCAGAAAAAACAATATATTGATTTAAAATTTGTAAGACATGTTTTGTGTAAGAAAGCTTTATGCGAGGAGGCGTAAATCATCATGAATATTGATGTGTTTCACACCTGGGAAAGACAAATACCTTCCCATAATGGCCCTATCAGGTGCTATCAGGCCCTATCAGGAACCTTGCACAACGAATGATTAGAGATTTAAAAAAGAATGGATTTTTGATTGTTTGGATTTATTTAAAACACAACATAATCAAAAGATACACAACAAAGGACAACAAAGTACATTATTAAAAACACTGACCTAAAGACAGAGACTTGAACAGTCACACACCTTTGTGCCATTCCTGAAACATAGTATATACCTGTCATTTCCAAGGTGTTTGATTTTTCATTTTACCATGTTCATGTACAGAGACTCATGTGAATGTTTAAGTCAGCAGGACTCATCAGTGGCATAGGGCCATGTGAACATGCTGATATCATATATATATATATATATATATATATATATATATATATATATATATATATATATATAAAAAAAACACCAGGTTTGTTGTGCATTGTGGGCATATACTTCTAGGGCTGCATAAAATAACAATAGCCGATAGCAGGTGGCCTATACATTTTTTAAAAATGAACACTTCAGTACCCTACTCTATAGAGAAAAGTATATGGATTATCATTTGTAACTTCAAATGTTCCCACTCGTTATGACGTTATGAAATGAGATTGGAGTAAAAATATGAAGCCTAATGTTTGGCGCGTTTTGCTTTTTAAACGCACAGCGCATGCAGAGAACATTTACTGAAGCGGTCGAGCCGCTCTGAACTAGGAAACATTATTGTTACCACATTATACATATCTTGAGCAGATATCCACAAACACAGTGTTTAACAGTAAACACTGGTCTAAACATTATAATATTCACCATACTAGAGTAAACACTCATACTAGCCTACTTTTATATCATTCTGTGTTTTATTATCAAACATAAAAACATCCTTGTGTCGTACATGTATATAAATTTAGCATTGAAAGGTTGCTTACCTGTCTATAGGTCATATTTCAACATGTTTCTGTCTATATAGCCTATATATATATATATATATATATATATATATATATATATATATATATATATATATAGGCTATATGTTTTGATATGGATTTTTCTATATATATATATATATATATATATATATATATATATATATATTGGATTTTTCTATATATATATTAGGGGTGTAACGGTTCACAAAATTCACGGTTCGGTTCGATACGATACACTTGTGTCACGGTTCGGTTCGGTACGATTCGGTACGTTTTCGATACAGCAAAAAGAAAGAAATGCCAGAGAAATTTCCTTGATTTCATTTTTTTAATTATATTTGTATTAAAACTAACATCTGTAGTGATAATCAGATAGGTAGTCGAGCCAGCTCTGGTATGTGGAGTAAATTAACTAGATTTAATTTACTAAAGTTCCCCTCCCTTTCTTCCATTCGGTGAAAGAAAGGGAATAGTGTTTTGAATTGATTAAATCATTTACTCTGATTCGCACATGCAGCGTTTTTCTCTAATGAATAAAGAAATGCTTTGTTAGGACATGTGACCCAAAAGGACATGTGACTCGAGACGACGGAAGAGAACAGGCCTTTAGGGGTCTCCCCTGATTTGATCACCTCACAAACAGAACATTGTGTAGTGAGGAGCTCCGGCTCACTCATTACACAAAGCAGCCTGAACTCTGAAGAACAATCACATACACACACACACATGCTTTAACGTACACTCATACACGAACTTTGAATATTAAAACTTAGCATATAAGCATGTCATATTTCATGTGTGTTTCCCAGTTTATAGTCACTTTGTGTATGACGTGTGTTTGAAGGAATGAACTTGCTTTGAAGGAACTAAATGCTTATAATATGCATATCTCTGTATTCCGATAATCTTCGTGTGACGTGTTTGATATGTCTGTAATTCCCTCAATCTAACGGAGCCGAATTCCGATAGCATAATGAAGTAAGGTGCATTATTTTACACATTTCATATTTCAGGAGCCGAACGGCTCAAATCTAATCTCCTCATGACTCAGTGGGCAATTCCCCACAGGACAAAGAGAACTTCTCGGTTACGGATGTAACCCTCGTTCCCTGAGTAGGGAACGGAGACGTTACGTCGGATGACGGAGAATGGGGGTTTCGCTTAGAAGCCAATCCTCTTCGAGTATTGAAAAACGAGCCAATGGCAAGAAATGCCATGGGTCTGCGGAATTTGCATAGCGTATCCCCGCCTCACCACGTGGGTATAAAGGGAGGATGCGGACGCAAACGCAGCTATGTCTTCGCTGAGGAGCCGAGACTGAACTCAGGCGTCTACCCAGCGTTACAGCGGAAGTGGCAGGGAGACGTAACGTCTCCGTTCCCTACTCAGGGAACGAGGGTTACATTCGTAACCGAGACGTTCCCTTTCGTAGTCACTCCGAGTTACGTCGGATGACGGAGAATGGGGGTCCCCGTGTAATCACGCCACCTTCACAGCTGTCTTCCAGTGCCCTGCGAAGTCTGACCTCCCTGTCGTGATATAGGCACGGACGAAGGAGTCCTACTTAACACAGGAATACCAAGGTACACTGGGAAGCATATCTCATGGGAGATATGCCGCAGCATGCCTACCCATAGGGAGGACTTAAGAATACACATATGGCCCAAGGGGGCTACATATGGAGGAACACTGGAGTGACCAGCCCGTAGGGTGGCATCTACTTTCAACTCCAGGAGTGGCAGGTGACTTGCCGAGGGAAAGACACATGCTCAAGAGGCTTACAGTGAAAAATACACATGTGGGGGTTACTCAGAGGAGGAACCATGCACACGGAGGCACCTAGACGACGCACAGGCAATAGACACTGGCGCCAGCGTCAACAGTGCTGGAGGAACTCAGGGCTTCAGAGAGGAAGGCTCACCTGAGGAAATATCGCACGTATCCAGTCCGTGGAGTGGAATGGCGAGCAAGTGAGACACTTAACAGCTCCCATGTTAGCTTGAAAAAGACAGTACATGGGCAGAGACTGGCTCCACTCGGAGATTGTAGAATCTGGTGAATGTGTTAGGTGTCGCCCAGCCTGCAGCTCTGCAGATGTCTGTTAGCGAGGCGCCACGCGCTAAAGCCCAAGAGGACGCCACACTCCGGGTGGAGTGGGCGGTCACACCAAGGGGGCATGGTCGACCTTGCTGCTGGTATGCCAAAGCAATGGCGTCCACTATCCAGTGAGATAACCTTTGTTTGGAGAGAGCCTTTCCCTTCAGCTTCCCACCATAACAGACAAAGAGCTGGTCTGAGGTCCTGAAACACTGCGTCCTGTCTACGTAAGCACGGAGGGCGCGTACTGGACAGAGCAGTGCCAAGGCTGGGTCTGCCTCCTCCCGGGGCAGCGCTTGCAGGTTCACCACCTGGTCCCGGAAGGGAGTGGTGGGAACCTTGGGCACATATCCAGGCCGGGGTCTCAGGATCACGTGAGAGTGACCGGGCCCGAACTCCAGGCACGCTTCGTCAACGGAGAATGCGTGCAGGTCCCCTACCCTCTTGATGGAGGCCAACGCAACCAGGAGCGCTGTCTTCATTGACAGGATCTTAAGCTCAGCTGATTGCAGAGGCTCAAAGGGAGCCCTCTGCAGGGCACTTAAGACCACTGAGAGGTCCCAAGAGGGAACGAGAGGAGGGCGAGGAGGATTCAGTCTCTTCGCTCCTCTCAGGAACCTGAGGATCAGGTCGTGCTTTCCAAGAGACTTACCTTCAACTGCTTCGTAATATGCGGCGATAGCGGCCACATACACCTTCAGGGTGGAAGGAGACAGCCTTCGCTCCAACCCGTCTTGCAGGAAGGAAAGCACAACGCTGATCGAGCATCTCCTGGGGTCTTCTCGGCGAGAAGAGCACCAGTTAACGAAGAGGTTCCACTTCAACGCATAGACATGTCTCGTGGACGATGCTCTAGCGGAAGTGATGGTAGCCGCCACCGCTGGTGGCAGGGTACTCAACCCTGCCTCGTCCCGTCCAGGAGCCACACGTGGAGTCTCCAAAGATCGGGACGAGGGTGCCAAAGGGTGCCCAGTCTCTGAGAAAGGAGGTCCTTCCTCAGAGGAATTGGCCAAGGAGGTGCTGTCGCGAGGAGTATGAGTTCGGAGAACCAGGTCCTGGTGGGCCAGTATGGGGCGACCAAGATAACCTGTTCCTCGTCCTCCCTGATCTTGCACAGAGTCCGTGCGAGAAGGCTCACTGGGGGAAACGCATACTTGCGTAGGCCCTGCGGCCAGCTCTGCGCCAGTGCATCCGTGCCGAGCGTGCCCTCGGACAGGGAGTAATACAGGGCGCAATGGGATGAGCCGTGGGAGGCAACAGATCTATCTGTGCGTCCCCGAACTGGTCCCATATCAGCTGGACCGACTGGGGATGGAGTCGCCATTCGCCAGAGATTGGTCGGAGCCGTGACAGCTCGTCGGCTGCAAGGTTCCGCACTCCTGGAATGTAAATAGCACGAAGGGACCTCAGGTGCTTCTGACTCCATAAGAGGAGGTGGCGTGCGAGTTGTGACATACGGCGAGAGCGTAGACCACCTTGATGGTTGATGTACGCTACTGTCGCGGTATTGTCTGAACGGACTAGTACGTGTTGACCCTGTAGCAGCGCATGGAAGCGGTGCAGGGCAAGGCGTACTGCCAGCAACTCGAGGCAATTGACATGCATGAGGCGCTGGGGTCCTGTCCAGGAGCCCGCGGCTGCATGTCCATTGCACATGGCGCCCCAGCCCGTGGCAGAGGCATCTGTGGAGACAACAACATGCCTGGAAACTCGTCCTAGGGGAACTCCGGCCCGTAGAAGGCTGAGGTTCCGCCACGGGGTGAAGGTCTGACGGCAGGTCGGAGTTATTAGAACTCTGAGCGTACCGCGATGCCATGCCCACCTCGGGACTCGATCGCGAAGCCACAGCTGAAGCGGTCTCATATGGAGCAATCCGAGTGGCGTTGTCGCGGCTGCGGATGCCATATGCCCCAGGAGCCTCTGAAAAAGTTTCAGTGGGACCGCACTCTTGCCCTCGAACTGTCGAAGACAAGTCAGCAGTGAGTGTGCGCGCTCGCTCGTAAGCTGCGCGGACATGGCGACCGAGTCTATCTCCATACCGAGAAAAGAGATCCTCTGCACGAGGCAAAGTTTACTCTTCTCCCAGTTGACCCGAAGGCCCAGACGGGCTAGGTGCCGGAGCACTAGGTCTCTGTGACAGAGCCAGCTCGAATGGGAGAACCGCGTACTGGTATGCCTGCTCCTCGAAAGCAAACCGAAGAAACGGTCTGTGTCGAGGTAAAATGGAGACATGAAGTAGGCGTCCTTCAGGTCTATCGCTGCAAACCAATCCTGTGGCCGCACGCATTCGAAAATGCGTTTGGCCGTGAGCATCTTGAACAGCAGCCTGTGAAGGGAGCGGTTCAAGACGCGCAAGTCCAGGATTGGCCGTAACCCACCGGTTTTCTTGGGGACAATGAAGTACGGGGTGTAAACCCGTAACTCCACCTCGGCTGGAGGGACAGCCTCGATTGCACCCTTCGCCAGCAGGGTGGCAACCTCCGCTCTCATGATCGGGGCATAGCCACCGACCACAGTAAGCGGACTCCCCTGAAGCGGGGAGGAGACCGTGCGAACTGAATCGCATAGCCGAGCCTGATCATTCGGGCGACCCAACAGGACAGATTGGGGAGCTCTAACCAAGCCACCAAACACTGATCCAGTGGAATCATCCGAGCCACAGGCGTCCCCCCGGAGGGGCAGCGGAGCGGAGTGACCGGCACAGGTGAGGGTGTTATAGCGGCCCAGCACGCGTGCACAGTCATGCTCCGCGTCCTGACAGAGGAGACCAGGGAAGGACCAGCGTTCCGCGGGGGTCTGCTCTGCCAGGGGTCTGGCGATAGAGGGGGACGAGAGTGGTGTGGTCTGGAGACGGCACGCACTGTCATCCGCACCATCAGAGACAGAGGGGAACGAGAGTGGCGAGGCTCGGGGGCGTCGCGCACTGCCGTCCAGCTCTGCGTGCTCAGAGATGGGATGCAGCTCTTTTTAAAAAAAAAAATTCTCCCCCAGCCCTCCACCGGGGGAAGGAGTGGGCCTGCAACCACTCCCTGAGAACTGCAAGCCATAACTGAGCTGCCCGTAACGGGAGCGCCGCATAGCCTGGCGTACAGCGGGGCTGCGGGGCTGGTACGGGCAGGGGCACCTCCCTGCGACCACCTCCACGGCCCGGCCCGGTGCTGCTGGGGCCGGGCGGGAGGGGGCGGAAGTCGCAGGAGGGCGCATTCGACGGCAAGCGGACTGAAGCGTCTGAGCCGCCGGCTGATTGGCAGCAGAAGCCGCAGGGTCAGAAAAAAGCCACAGTCCACTTCTGGGCGGCCGAGAACTGTTGGGCAGAGTTCTCGACCGCGCCGCCGAAGAGGCCAGCCTGGGATATGGGGAAGTTGAGGAAACTGGTTCACTCAGCCTCGCGCACATCAACCAGGTTAAGCCAGAAATGTCTGACCACACATGTGGACATCACCTGACTCAGGGAGCGTGCGGTCACCTTCGTCGCTCGTAGAGCAAGGTCGGTGACGGCAGGCAGCTCAAGGATGAGCCCTGAATCAGCCTTACCCTCGTGCATGTCACTGAACACCCAGAAGGATGGCAATAACACACAGTGAGGTGGCAGCCTGCCCCGCAGCTCTATAGGTCCCCGCCACCGGAGTAGACAAGAACCTACAGGCATTGGGGGGGGGGGGTGCTTAGGGTTGCCACGCCAGGTGGAGGCGCTGTGGGGACACCTAAGTGTTGCCACAGAACACTCCACAGGGGGGAACCCCAGTGTACCGTAGACTGCGGCCTCTACGAGGGCAGAGAAGGCGGAAGAGGCCGCAGAGCAGTCGCGAAAAGTCAAAGGAGACTTCCACGATCTCATGGCCTCTTCATGCACATCCGGGTAGAAAGGATTTGGGTTTGCCACCCCCAAAAACCAATCATCAGCCTCAAGTGCTCGGGATATGGCAGAATTTTCCACACAAACCCGATACTCGTGGCAGCCCGGGAAAGCATAGCTGTGAATTCTGAATCAAGCTCGCTATGCTAGCACATCCGAGGACAGCAGCACAGACGAGCCATCTCCAGAGGACTCCAGCTCACCTTGTGATGCGGCGATAAACATGATTTCATCAGCTGGTGGACCGAATGAGAACGCGGGCCCGTGGGCGGGCCGGCGAACCCACTCGGGACCACGTGGGTTGCAACGTGAAAGACGGGGTGTGGACCGAGGAATTTTCGTCGGTTAGTTCCAGACCTGACGTCTTAGTCACCCTGGCCACCAGCCGAAGTATTATCTCACGTGGAGAAAAATAGATCGGGTGATGGATGAGGGGACTCTCACTCAAATGAGCTCACAGAGTCTCGACCGTATACATTGCGATGGTCACGTTCCCACTGAGAGAACGTGACACACCCACGAGCGCTGTCCGAGCGTGATCAAAGCCCAAACACGCCAAACAGCGCTCGCGCCCAACAGATGAATCTATCAGAATACCGCACTCAGAAATACACGGGCAGATCGTCTTTAGAAAGACGCGTCTTTAAAAAGACGTGCCGCGTGCACGCTCTTTTAGTGAGAGGAAAAAAACTCTGCGGATGCTGAAGCGACCAGGGAGAGACACACAGACCGGCAGACCACTGCTCAGATCGCAGGCAATATGAAACTCGCTGGATACCGCCGTCACACCAACATCAGAGAGTTCGCTCGTCTCGAAGAGATGTAGTCACTGAGAATACTCAGGATTTGGCTTGTGGAGTGAAGAGATTCTCTTGGCTCCGAAGCGAAAGCATAGCTGCGTTTGCGTCCGCATCCTCCCTTTATACCCACGTGGTGAGGCGGGGATACGCTATGCAAATTCCGCAGACCCATGGCATTTCTTGCCATTGGCTCGTTTTTCAATACTCGAAGAGGATTGGCTTCTAAGCGAAACCCCCATTCTCCGTCATCCGACGTAACTCGGAGTGACTACGAAAGGGAACTGTGTCCGCTTCAGATCCGCGGACGGTCATGTGTCAAACAGGGGCGTGAACCCTCCTCTCCATAAGAGACACAGAAGAGCGCTTACGTTGCTAGAGAGCTTTTTCCCTGTGAGAGGTTTCCGGTTCCATGGCTCCTTAGGGAGCTTTCTCAGTTTTTCTTTAATCATTCTTTATTTTTGTCTTCGGACCACACGCAAGACGCGGTTCTCCTCGACAACACAAAGAGAACCATTGTGCAACTCTCACTCTCCTATCCCTGCATCGGTCCCCGGTTCATTTCTTCTCGCGAGGAAAATGAGGCTTCACCTCCAAGGACATTCAAACATGCCGCGCTCACGCGCACTGGACGAACCCGAACACTCGGCATCCACATGACCGAGAGAGACACACCCACCCATCCAACGGAGCTTTACCGGTGCAAGTACCTGTTTTACTATGCTTTCAAGGGTTAAGATCTGTTGATTTTTGTTGTCTCAAAGGTTCTGTGTCTGTGATGAATTTTGCAAAACTCATGATCTTTCCAGGTCTGCTTTATTTCTCACTCTCTGTCTAGCTCACATGATCTTTCGATCAGACCACTCTCTCTCTCTCTCTCTCTCTCTCTCTCTCTCTCTCTCTCTCTCTCTCTCTCTCTCTCTCTCTCTCTCTCTCGTTGTTATTTGTTTGTTCGTTAGTTTTACTGTTAATGTACATATATGTATCCCGGGGTTTTAATGTAGAATTCTGTATCCGTAGTTTCAATTATTAAAACCATATTCTTGATTGCTTTCTGTCTAAGAGCTTATATTACAAGTCAATGAAATTATGATCTTATAGCTACAAAGCTTTACAAGTTGTTACGATTTCAGTAACGTAAATTTTATAAGCACAAGAAAATTAATGTTCACGGCCGGAACATTGAGATTTCTTGGAGTTTATAAAAAGGGATAACTTTGTTGAGAAGTTGGTAAGTTAATCTTACGGCTGTTTGCTGGACAAACCGAGTGTTTGATAACTAAATTAATTCCCTTAAAGTTATCTCATATAATCGATCTGTAATGAGACCATTGATGTATGAATGAGGAATTATAATTCGTTATGATGTATCATTCATATATTCAATCGCTCTATTTTCAATTTCGATAATTTAACTGCAACATGCAAGATAATAATCCTATCCATGATTAATTATGAAAATTCCCTATGAATAATTTGAGCTAATTAAGGCAAAAGTCATTGTTGCTACACATCATAAAGTATGATATTTTTTAACTTTGAGCAATGATGGAGCTATACTTGACTTTTCTTAGGAGCTTATAAAACAAAACAGCTCCTTGGACAAAATGAAATATAATATTGTTGTAGTTATAAACAAAGGTTTATTTTAGATCAGATTAACATTTGAGGGCAGCAATTGTATTTATAATGTCAAAATAAAACCGACGTGATGTTACTTGAAAGCATTATAGCCTACTATTCCTGCCAAACTCCTATGGTTACAGTTAGTAGTGTTACTACAGTAAATCCATGCTGAATGTTGCTGATCTGTGGACACTGAATAGTTCATTCATGGCACAATGTTTCTTCCTGGTTTCCACGTCAGCGCTGTTTGATCCGTTAATAACGGAGAAATGTGAATGTTTCTCACTAGATCTCGCAGCGATGTTATTACTTCAGTGGCGAATTCAAATGCTTTCTTTACTGGATTTGGCTGTGTAGTAACAGTGCTGATGATTAAGATCGGATCGCGCTGCATTGGTCCAAACTGATAAATGGTCCGTCAACCACACAATAACGAGTGGTTTCGTTCCGCTTACATTACATTTGCCATTTGATGTTGGGCAATGTTGTGGTCACGCCAGCGTCTCTTACATTATGAGCGCGCTTGCCACGCACGACGCGCTTACATTTGAAATAACGACATTTTGGTCGGCAGGAAAAATGGTCCAACGAACCGTTCGGTTTAAAAATGCGTACCGAAAACCGAACCGAAAGCCTCGTACCGAACGGTTCAATACGAATACGTGTATCGTTACACCCCTAATATATATATATATATATATATATATATATATATATATATATATATATATATATATATATATATATATATATATATATCAGTGTCAGTGTGACAAGCATTCGCTGAGTTACAGATCATTTTCTGTCGCGTTTCAGAATGAACTTCACTTTGAGAGAGACGGCAGAACACGCATCATGTTTATTTTCTTTATTTCAAGAAAAACAACATTTTGTTTTTATTATTAGTGTACACAAATAAAAGAAGACATTTAACAGTTTTGAATGATGTATAACACTTGCCTGTATGACAAAAATCGACAGAGTTATTTGCAGAGCTGCCAACTCTCACACATTGGCCGTGAGACACACGCTTTTGATTGGTTTCACACGCTCACACGCCACAACCCCGATTTCTCACGCTGAAGTCTCAACCTTATCAGTCAAATACCTGGAAGATGAGTTTATCTATAGATCTACCTGTTGAGCCACTAGTGATCGACTAGTTATGCCGCAAATTAGTTAAAATCTCACGGAATCTAGAGTGAGCGCGTACGCGAGACAGAGATTGTGCTCCAAACCGCGTAGCGCGTGCGCGCGAACAGCAGAGAGGGAAAGCGAGCGAGAGACCTTGCGTGTGCAAGGTCTAGTTGACACAATCTCTGCTGACACTTCAGGGATGCATTGTGGTCATGTCTACGTGCAGGTCCACCATCTGATCTGGATACTGCCTGGATCTGGCTGACTACATCATGCGTTGTAGTTATGTTTAGGCACAGGTCCACCATCTGATCTGGATACGGGCCGGATCCGGCTGACAACGTTAAACCTCGGGATAAACAGAGAGACTATTATTAGCGTAGATGCCATTCTTCTTATGATGTAACGAGTACATTGGGTGTTATAGGAAGAGGTCCTGGTTCCAGCTGACCTAGTTTATGCAGCCTAACAATCATTTAACATATTTAAATAATAGAAATTGATAATGTTTTATGTGTATGCCAGGTAAAAGAGAAGTGTTTTGGTCCAGATTTAAACTGTGTCTGCTTCCCGAACAATGCTAGGAAGGCTCTTCCAAAGTTTAGGTGCAAAGTAGGAAAAGGATCTACCGCCTGTGTTTTAGATATTCTAGGTATTATCAACTGGCCAGAATTTTGAGATCGCAATAGACGTGTAGGACTGTAATGCGTTAAGAGCTCGCTCAAGTTACACCCCCTACTATTCACACAACTCAATCAGGCCTCACTTTTTTTGTGTACCTTGGGCGTAATTATTCAAAATGAAATATTGTGACTTACGTTACTGAAATTAAACTCAAAACTACAATCAATGTGTTTCAGGGAGTTCAGAAACAGTACTGATATAGATAATAACTCCCTTTGGAGTGGCTTTGTAACTTTGCAGACCTTTGCAGACCTTTTTCATGCTCAAACTGAAAAATTACACAAATAAAAAAGGTATAATAAGACCCCTTTAAAGGAATGTTCCTGCATTTGATTGGACAGACGGTCTTTGACATCATCCATGAAAGGTATGGGAAACGATTTCTCCTTCCATTTAAAAGTTAAAGGTACAATACGTATGTAAGAATTTTGTATCAAAATATCCAAAAAACATTTGTACAGTGTTATATATTTCTTTTAATTGTGTACTTCCATTATCCTAAATCTTTCCAAGAATTTGTGAATTCAGATAAATTCACAATTTTAAAAAGTGCCCGTC
Organism: Tiaroga cobitis; assembly: GCA_030578255.1. NCBI lineage: Eukaryota > Metazoa > Chordata > Actinopteri > Cypriniformes > Leuciscidae > Tiaroga > Tiaroga cobitis. Next base: position 7,940,234 of record CM060608.1, read on the forward strand.
CTTGTTCACTTGTCGCCTGTCAATGACGTAATATCCGCGTCATCCCTGGTTCCTGCTTGTACTGCCATAGTAACCATGGCGACAGAGGTGGACAACTGAGTAGTGCGTAACGTCTAGCGGGAAGCTGTTGTTGTTTCATTCAAATATTATGGACCATGGCAAGCAGACTTTGGGACAAAAGGAGAACTAAAATGCGGATCAATATCAGCGTGGCGTTTTTGAGATGCCGAGAGCTCCACATCCGCGACTAACTTGGACTTGACAGAGCTTCACGAGTCACGACTTGACAGGGACGACTCTTGCATTTACTTTATTAGACAGGTGAGCAAATGTACATAAAACAAATCAATGTTATATAAGCTCAGATATAAGCTATCTTGGTGTGACTCTAGAGTCAGACCTTAGTTCCAGTAGTCATGTCAAAGCAATAACTAAATCAGCATACTACCATCTGAAAAATATTGCAAGAATTAGATGCTTTGTTTCAAGTCAAGACTTAGAGAAACTTGTTCATGCTTTTATCGCCAGCAGGGTGGATTACTGTAATGGACTCCTCACTGGCCTTCCTAAAAAGACCATCAGACAGTTGCAGCTCATACAGAACGCTGCTGCCAGGATTCTGAGCAGAACCAGAAAATATGAACATATCACACCAGTCCTCAGGTCTTTACATTGGCTCCCAGTTATATTTAGGATTGATTTTAAAGTATTATTACTGGTATATAAATCATTCAGCTGTGCATTTACTGAATGAGCACTGTGCGACTGTTCGTCGGACTGTTTAGTGTATTTTCTTTATTTTTTTATTCTAAACTGTTTTAATTATTCTTATTTATTTTGGTGATTTTAATCTCTTATATGTAAAGCACTTTGGATTACCATTGTGTATGAAATGTGCTGTATAAAAAAAACTTGCCTTGCATTGCCTTGCCTAATGTTGATCTAGCTTACTGCTAGTCTCCTATAGCAAACAAACTAACGCATAGAATGCATTTTATAACTTTCAACACACTCAAATGCTGTTTAGTATGATAGTGTAACGTTAGACCAAATTAAGCAGCCCTGCGTTACCTCACAAGTTTAATTCTTCTAATAAACTGACCTGTGTGAGTAGTACACGACTGTTTGGTTAATTGGATTGTATTATTTGCATTTAGCATAGTTGTTTTTTTTCTTTTCATGGTTTGTGATCCATTTTAAGGACACAAACAATTAGTTGAGAAATGCATACACATACATTTTATGATGCTTTTTTGTGTCCCTTTTAAAGCCTGAATGTTCTCGTTCATACTTGCATGGAAAAGTACATGGATCACTCTTCAGAATTGCTCCTTTTATGTTCTGCATAGGAAATTAAGTCATAGAGTGAGTAATGAAAGAATATTCATTTCATTTTCATTTAGATTTTAAATGATTTTCTGTGGTAATCAATGTTACACAACAGTTGCTGTCGATTTTAAACTTGTATTGAATATATTCTTGTATTGAATATTCTTGTCCTCGACTTACCTTGTTTTACAGTCACAATTTTCCTGTTGCTTTCAGTGGTGTGATTCATGGGTGCTGACCCTTTTCATGCTTTTCCAGAGCTCCGAAGCAGGTCTGCAATAGAGACGAATGTTTAGCTTGAGAGAAATAATCGAATTGACAACTCATGAGCTCTATGCTGTTCTGTTGCTGACAAATACAGGGATTTATGTGCATGCACTGTGGGTCCTTTGCAAACTAGTCATGCAACAACAGAGAAATCGGGAGAGAAGCACAGGAGACAGAAATAAACTCTTAATCTGTGTAACATCTCTCCTCTGCCCTTCTCTAAACATCACCACCTGTTCCTGCTAACATCCAGTATGGGTCTGAGTTCTGCCCAAAAAAGGCCACTTTCTAGAGTTGCTAATCCTCCAAGTGGGTCTTTATTTTAATTTTTTTTGTAAGACTGTTTAAAATGTCTACAGCCGCAACTCTTTGAAAGTGGCTTTTTTTACATTATATATTGCGATATTATATAAATATTATAATGTAAAAAAAAAAAAAAACAGAACTGTATATTTCAGTTATTTTAATTAGTACTTATCACTTTTGGATGGGTAAATGTCATCACAAAGTGTATACATATTTTCTGTAAGTTCCTCTATCTAAGTCAGTGGTTCATGGCCAGAGTAATTATGAGGTTTTTATTTGTTTTTGTTTTTATTTATAACTTCCTGTATAAATAAATGGAATGTTCTCGATCATTATCAAATATTATACTTTGTTAAACTAAAACATCATTTATGTTTTATTTCCCATTATTTACCTTGCAAACAGTAGCGAACTGTTGCTTAAAAAGGCATAATGAAGAGAAAGTGACATTGTTTGACTCATCAAAGGAGCCATGATGAGAAGTTCTAGCATTTTAGCATTCACATTTTTTTATCTGCTGTTTAGAAAAGTCATATAGTTGAATCTTGAATGTGAGTTTATTCCAAAATATTTGTGTATAATGACATTGCATATTATAATTTCACTTTTAAAAAGCACCCATTTAAAATGACTCTATTTTAAATAGTAGTTAATGTAGCTTCACATCATTATCCTTGTTTGAGGTGTTGTGTGTGTATTGCTCTTTTCGTATATCCAGGCCTTTGTCTTGATATTTCAAGGATTTCCTCAGTATTCATCTCTGATTTCATCACAAAGCTGATCCCCAAACAGCATGAAGCAACACACCAAAAAAAAAAAAAAAAAAAAAAAAAAATCAAGAAGTACATTTGGTCATTCAATTTGCACCGATCTGTTTTCATGAACCTGAAGGATTCCTGCCTACATTACATTAGCAACCAATCTGCTTCACAATCTGTGCTTGGACTTCAAGCAATGCTGAGTTCTGTATCGAAATCAAGCTCCCTCTGAAGGGCCCAACTGACATATGAACTGAAGCCTTTTAATTTTAATTTTTACAGTACGCCTCTTCAACTGTTGGAATGGCCCTGCTGTGCAGTGAGAGGAGGTTTGGGAACGTTAGCATTCTTTACGCTTGGTCTAAAACCTGGTACATAGAAAGAGCCATCGTGCTGTCATTATCATATGGCTGGGAATGTTATGAAGCATGTAAATAATGACACAAACAGAGTTGAGGTGTAACTATGTGTGTTTGTCTGTAATTATAAGGAAATGGTAATTTAAATATTGGAAGAATCAGGGCGTTGCATATTGTAGATACAGTACATTATCTGATCCAAACTCCAGGTAAGCTGCCTCCCAGTCTACACCCGTATAACTTCTTGACCATGAAAGCTCAGGAATGGTCTTCATGTGTAGTACCCAAGTTAAGTAATTCACAAATTATTTGACTTCCAAATATTGTATTGGAGAACATTAATTCACTTACTGGTGGCTATACTGGTAACAGGGTTGTCCAAAATGCCTGGAGAAAGCTGTCCGTTAGCATTTGCATTCAGCTCAATGGTAGTTGCTGAATGCCTAGATTAAGTTTCTCTTCTTTTACTCAAATAATGTAAAAGATTCAATTGTTTTTACTTAGGCGGCCCTTACTTTTTCTCCAAGTCATTTGTATACAAACAATCTCTTATTCCCATATTGTCTCTCTTAGCACTACAGTTTCAGTTTGTTTCTACTGTATGTTGCTAAGCTAAAGACTCAACACTATAATAAGCACTCAAATATGCATTGCTCTAATATATAATAGCATATGTGATGTGCATTTTATGTCACATTTAATTATATAGTGATTTTCACAATACACAGTTTTAAAGCAGCCTTGCGAATCATGGTCAATGTTTAATCATAATATCGTATTATCTTCATGCCTTAGGCTACTTTCACACTGCAGGCTGAAACGACCCAATTCCGATTTTTTTGCCCCTATGCGACCTGTATCTGATCTTTTCATGACAGTCTGAACGACACAGATCTGATCTTTTCAAATGCAACCCAGGCCACTTGGGTATGTGGTCCAAATGCGATATGTATCCGATCTTTTGAAATGCGACCAGGTCGCATGTGTCCGACCCGTCACTAAACGAGCTCCACTGTTGACATCCATGTTTTGCTACTTCCGCAAACAACAAGTGACGTCCTTGACCGTTGAGTACTCTTCTGCGCATGCGGGTCATTTCTGGGTCATGTCACGTTCACACAGGAGATCACAAAAGGTCGCATTTAATTGGAAATGTTAACGGGCTTGCAAAAAAATCGAATTCTTTCAAAAAATCGGAATTGAGCATTAAGCCCCTGCAGTGTGAACGAGGCCTTAGTCACGTTTAGCAGATTATATTTGGTTGATAATATAAATTACATTTTGTGACAATACAAACAATCATGATGTTGAGATTTGCTAGTATACATTGCTTTCCGTGAATGTACTGTATGTATGCGGATAAAGTTGGATATATGCAGAAATATGTAATGCAAATGCAGTCTTTTTGAGACTGAGGTGGGAAAGCGTTTAAAAACTTTTTATTTGCCCTATGTTTAAGTGTGATTTGATAAAGTATGATATGATAAAGTATGTTTAATCTGTACGTTGCTTGTTCTTGGCACTGAATATCATGTCGTCATATCTGCGTCAAGACACAAACTTACTACCATCAAGTTGTTGTTTTTTTTTTATGACAGTTAAGTTCAAACATTGTGAAAGTGAGTTAAAGCTAATCTGTAAATCTGTCTGTCTTCCAATTCAGTTTACAGGTATTGGCGTACGCACTGGCAGAGCATACAGGTACTTTAGGTTGAAATCAGTCTTTATCAATTCATACTGCATGTTATTTTGGGATAAATTATGTCCCAACTATTTATCTGTCTGTATTTTATTAATATGAATCTGTATTTTCTGTTCACATTATAAATACCATTAATAAATTATGGGTAAAATCAATTCTAAACATGTCTTAAAATCTAATGTAGTACACAAAATTATATTTAAGATGTCTTATTACTCACTTTACTCCTTAAATTATGTAAATGTATGTAATAGTCAGATTAAATGAACATTTAAACTGTTTCAGGCCTCCATGTGAACATTGCACAAGGTTTTGTGAATATAAATAATTTTACAATTTGACACCCATGCTTTATAGACTGCTCTCAGCATAATCAAAATTACGGGTAATCACAAATATTTGTACCATATTTACAGCCCTAATTTAAATTGTATTGCATTACTGAATTTTGTAAATATTTGCCTCAACTGACAAATATTTTTTTTCAAATCCTTTTTCCATAGATTTTGCCCAGACCCCTGCAGTGTCAGAAGGAAGCTCCTCTCATGAGATTGCAACAGAAAGCAAGCAACAGAAATGAAGAAGAAAGCAACAGAATGCTAAAGATGGATACAGAATTGTGTGTCATTATATTTTATTCTATGTGCAGTACAAATTTTAATGCATTGACGAATGGACATGACAAATGTAACCCTAACTGGGCAACCACACAATGCCTTTGTTCAGACCTGGAATTTGCATGTGTCTTGGGTGATTGATGTGTCTTGATTGTCATAATTAATGGTGACACATTAGCACTATGTCATTGTGTTCATTCAAGATATTAAACTGCAAAAAGTTAGATGACCCAAAAGTGTAAAATTGTTGTCATTTCTGACCCTCATGTCATTCCAAACCCGAAAAGACTTTCGTTCATCTTCGAAACTCAAATAAATATATTTTAAATCTGGGCGATTTCTGTCCCTCCATTGACAGTCCACGCAAGTCCACGCAACTACCATTTTTAAGCTTCAAAAAGTTTATAATGAGATCATAATACGAACCCATATGAATTGAGCGGTTTAGTCCAAATTTTCTGGAGAGACTTGATTGCTTTGTGATAAATAGATTGAATTTAGACTTTTATTCACATATAAACATTAATCAACAAACATAAACAGAAGAAAAATAAAATTTGGTCCAAACTGCTTGGTTCATATGGATTCGTTTTAAAAAGTCTTTATGAACTTTTTGAAGCATCAAAGTGGTAGTTGCGTAGCTGTCAATGGAGGGACAGAAAGCACTCAGATTTCATCAGAAAGATCTTCATTTGTGTTTCAAAGACAAAAGAAAGTCTTGCGGGTTTGGAACGACATGAGGGTGAGTAAATTACAGAATTTTTATTTTTGGGTGAACTAACCCATTAATAAAATAATGTGGCTTAGACCTCATCAGAACAATCGAATGTAAATGTGTCTTGGGTGCGTTTACACCTGTACTTCGAGTTATTCACTTGTGCGTCACCCAAGATGAATGTTAATGCCAGGTGTGAACGGCGCTACTCTGTGACCACACAATCATCTGGACAGAATGGTTCCTGAGAGAGATATGGTTGTCATTATGCTATGTAACTGTTTGATGTTTTTGTTTTGTTTGTTTTGATTTTTGGTTTGAAGACCTCAGCTAAGTTCCTGGAAAGGCTTCTCCCAAGACCTTCAAGGACCTGATTGACTCTGCATAATCTTCTGTGAAAGATGATGAAACTGATGATTCAGGTTAGACTATAGTTCAGAATAAGATTATCTATAAGCGTTCATGCATTTTTTGCTGAAGTTGTCACATCTGCTATTTAGAATGGGTGAGCGATCTTGCATCAATTCGTCTCCTCATTGATTTGATTCCACCATCACCAAAAGGCTGCAAGAGACTTGGAAAGATGTCCTCATTTCAAGCTGAACAACACCTTGTCGTCTCCAAAAAGGTAAATTTGGACTTTTGTGTCACACTACCTATTGTCTGCCTCAAATTGTTGCCATTTGTGTTGATTTTATTGTGGAAAACTAATATAAAGACGGCCGATTGGAGAGCTGACTTTGAGTGTTATTTTTGTCTTTCACAGGGACCAGCATACAAGAACATCTTGATTGCATTGAAGAGACTTCACACAGCATATCTGCTCGCTGCCGGTGATGCTGAAACAGCGCAGTCTCATCCCAAGACGTCAAACAACTGACGCTTTTGACCATACGTCAACATCCGACGTTTTAGGGTACCCTTTAACGTCAGTTAGATGGCGTTATCTAATCCTAACCCTACCACAGACCTAAACCTACCCGCGTCATCTAACTGACGTTAAAGGTAAAGCGTCAGTTGCATGACGCCCCAGGATCGTCATCTAACTGACGTTAAAGGGTACCCTAAAACGTTGGATGTTGACGTATGGTCAAAAGCGTCAGTTAGTTGACGTCTTGGGATGAGACAGTGTTAGCTGAAATGGCAATAAACTCAAATACTACTACTACCTGCTCGCTGATGGGACAAAGAGGAACTGCATTCATGGATGCTACACAACTGTCGACAAGTAGTTTTCTGCAATCTTGTTCAAATCCACCTTTCATATTTGTTCATGTCTAGGCAAATTTGATGATTTTATGCCCTTATTGACTTTTTTTTTCTGTGCAACTCCTCATGAATGTGATAATTTGACTTTTACACATCTGGCATGTTTTAAAGAAGCCACTTTGCCTATTTCGTTAAATAAACTTTGGATTTATACTGTCTGAAGACTCTTGATTTTATGTCTGATCTGGTACATTAACACTATATAATAGTGTAAATTGTTTTTGCACTGAACAGAATACTTTATAAATAACACTTATAGTGTAATCCAATGGAATTAAATCAACACCAGGGGTGTTAGAAACCCCATAGTGTAAAACTTTAACAACAATTGCAAGTGTAACACTTTACACCCGCAGTGTAATTTTTCTACATTGTAAGGTGCTATATTAACACTGTAAATTCAACACTACAAACGGTGTACTTTCTACACTACTTTCTACACTAGATAGATTGGGACCATATATGATCCAGAGTAGTGTTAAAATTAACACTTTAAGTGTTAATTTGACACTGCGTTTTTTTACTGTCCTGTTTTAAAGAGCTTGAGCATTTAAAGCAGCAGACAACAAAATAATAGAATAAAGCTTAGAATAAACAAAAAACTATTGTCCGCTGATATGGACATAATATATTTATAGTTATAGTTATCTATAAAGTTATAGTTCTTGACCTGAACAGGCTTTTAATTATGTTGAAAGTGAACTGGCTCGCGTGCAGCCATGCAGTCATGCCATCACATAAACAGCTCAAACACTGCTTAAAAACGTTCTTATCCATATAATCCATGTCGGATTATGCTTGTATGCGCGCTGTAATCAGTGAGCAGAGTGATGAGAGGCCGGTTTATAGCCGGAGTCTGGGACAGTGTTTTATGTCTCATTACTTGAGACAGGGACCTTCTTGTCCCTTCTTGTCTACAGAATCTACCATTTGAAGCAATCTCACAATGCATTAGAAGAGAAATTATAAAAATGTCATGCATTACTAATAACGTAGTATTCATGAGTATTAAAAGTAGTTCAGTGTAATTAGAAATGTACTATTTAACCCAGTATTTGTGTTTTCCATGTAAATGTTATGCTTTTTAGAGCATCAAGCCATTAGCTTAGCAATATGCTAACTTCAAACTCTTTTGAAATCAGTTGTCAGTGGACAATTAGAGTAGAGTTGCTATCTATGTATGTAGCACTACAAATCACTCGCTTACGATATTCCATCTCTGTTATGATGCTCCCTATGTAGGGAGTAGACAGCAAAGTAGCTCACTGAGGTTATTGATATAACTAGCTGGATTAAATAAACACTTTGTATTGTATTTTTGAATAAACATGTCCCCTCAATTATAGTACAACCTGAGATCACCTACATTGTGGGGACCAGCCATGAGAGGAATGGATTAATCAACTTTTTCACATTTTTCTGAGATGGGTAGGTTTAGGAGTAGGGTTAGTGTAAGGGGATAGACTATACAGTTTGTACAGTATAAAAACCATTACGCCTATGGAGAGTCCCCACAAATATAGCGAAATCGAGTATGTGTGTGTGTCAACATTAATTGACTGTATGCTAAATAACTGCACAGTTCCAGGTGCTCGGCCTCGGGTGTGTTTGCTGAAGCGAGCTCTGATCTGACACTCCTGCATTGGGAAATTATCCAGGCTGGTTATGACACACTCCACTGAGCCAGGGTCATCTGGAAGCTCATGGAATAACCTCGACCACCTCCAAGTCTTTCAGCATATGGCCTGTTTGACCCTCAAGGGCAAAGATACTCAGAAACGCCTCAATTTGTTCAAGGATCTACTGTTGAAAGTGGCCTGACTTGTGAATTGTAGATCCCTCAGCTCATTTGTTAAGCTTGTCAATCAAAGCGGAGCAGAGTTTGGGCTTACAGAGGCTCATAAAGCAGAGTTGCTTCATAATTCCTTGGCTTTTGAAAAGGTATGTTAGAAAAGGTATGTAGATTTACTGGTAAAAGTATTCTTATATGACTGATTGCAATGCACAAAGTTTGAATTACACTACATTTAAATGTTTTGGGGTCAGTAAGATTTTTTTTTTTTAAATAAATGATTACTTTTATTCAACAATGATGTATTAAATTGCATTTATAATGTTACAAATAATATAATGATATATATTTTATATATATAATTAAATAAATGCTGTTTTTTTCTATTCATCAAATAAGGCTGGGGGGGGGGGGGGGGGGGGGGGGATGTATCACGGATTCCACATAAATATTAAGCAGCACAACTGTCAGCATATTAGATAAATATTTTTGAGCAGCAAATTAGCATATTATAATGATTTCTGAAGGATCATGTGACACTGAGGATTGGTGTAATGATGCTGAAAATTCATCTTTGCATCCCAGGAATAAATTACATTTTAAAATATAATAACATAGCAAACAGTTGATTAAAATTGTAATACTTTCACAATATTTCTGTTTTTACAGAATTTTTTGAGCAAACAAATGCAACCTTGGTGAGAATAAAATACTTCTTATCCTAAAACAAAACAAAAACATACATACCCCAAACTTTTTAAATAGTAGTATCTTCTGATGACTTGAATATAACGCAGGAGACATATTTACCTCAGACTTTTACCAGCAGCAACCTTCTTCAAAACAGACCTATTTGTGTTTTGCTGAAGAAAGTCATATGGATTTGGAAACATAGGGTGAGTAAATTATATTTCTTTTAAACTCTGTTTGAGATCCAATACCCCTTGTGAACGCTAGACTTTATAGTTGAGATAAGATTCACATTTTTGTAAAGCACAGGGCAAGAGTGGTTAAAGATGTATTAAAGCAGCTGAACGATACTCCAAACCTTCCGATGCTCCGAAAGTTTGACATTTATGTTCACAGGAAGAAGTTGGTGGGAGCAAACCTTTGTGGTGATGAGGTGCTATTTTGCACTGACAAAAATATGTGCTTTATTTTCATACAAGCATATAATTATAAACTCTTCCGGCTTGGCCCTTAATGAATAAGGGAGGAAGGGTGAAATGCTCAGAGAGAAACATCAAAAGCTTTCAACACAGCACTCTTTAGCCCAGAGCTGCCCACGCACAGGCATTTCCATCTCTGTGCTCAGAGCATCACACCCCTTTACTCATCCACCCAGATCAGCCTCCTCAGCCAATCACAGATCAGCGCTGTGACCCGCTGTTGCCCTTATCCTGCCTACAGCCAATGATCTCATCCCCCTCGGTGGATCCCGCCCACTTCTGGTGCCTCTGCTGTGCCTGAGGTCACTGGGATTTCTAGCAATTATACCCCTTTCTTTTTGCTGTTCTGCATTTCATTCAAGCTTTTTATATCACAATGTGCGCATGGAGATGAGAGGGTGTTTTTGGGTTGCTTGTTCCGGCAATTTGTTCAGATAAACTACTCTACAAGGCAAGTCGGTTCACTCGTCGACCAACACCATCGAGCATTCCTTTTTTAGTCATGCAAGTAACTTTCCTACTTGAGTGGGGAACGTCTGAAACCTCCAAAACCTCCCAGATTTAGGCTTGGTTTCACAGACAATGCTTACATTAAGCCAGGATTAGGCCTTAGTTAGGATATTTAGATATCTTTTATAAACATTCCTTGGAAGAAAACATTACTGATGTGCATCTTAAAGGTGCTCTAAGCGATATCACGCGTTTTTTAGGCCAAAACATTTTTGTCACATACAGCAAACATCTCCTCACTATCCGCTAGCTGCCTGTCCCCAGAACACACTGTAAACAAATGTGGTCTCTGTAGACAGCCCAGGCTCCACAAACAGCAACAAAAACAAACTGGGGCAACCCGCTCCACGAAACAAAACAAACAGTGTTCCAGCCAATAACAGACAAGAATGATTTGGGGGTGGGGTTAGTGAGCGTACAAGGGGGGTGTGGAGGAGTGAAGCATGAAGAGGGAAGTTAGAATTTTAACTCTTTTAAGTTTGATATGGCCGACACACGACCAAAGAGACAACGTTCTGATGAACGGATTGCAAAAATGCAAAGAAGAGGGAAAAGGAGAAAGAACGCATGCCCAAATTCACATTGGAAAAGCATTTGAAAGGTGGTGAGAACTCCGCCGGAAGAAGGGCTTCCAATCCGACATTCAGGTAACGTTAGCTCTGTTTTTGCTGGACAGGTGGGTAAATCCAGTTTGGTTTTTCTAAATGGACTTTCATGTTCGCCTAACAAACACAAGGATATAATTAGCTAGAACAGTGCAGTCAGCGCTAACTTTGGTGAATACAACATATAGGTTTCTTGCAGCTAGCTATCGATCTCTATTGTAAATAATCAAGCAAACTCACAGTAGGGCGACAGTTTGTGTGAATGATTGTTTTCACCAACTATTTATTATGAAATTGAATGTTCATTCATAGCCTAATGACAACTTTGACTAAGTTTGAAGCTAACGTTATCTTGCTATTATTGCGTCCTGGTATGGGAGCTAAAGTTATAACCTCAGGTGGCGAAACGTTTTTTCGTGTTTTTCTGGTAATGTTTCTCTTTTTTTTTGCATTATATGAAAGCATTTATCTAACTTGGCGACATTACACCTTGAAAGAAGTATCAGTAAAACTACAGGGGGAGGGGACGGGATGAGGAGGAGGGAAGGTCTAGCTAGCCTCCGTTTTGTTTGACAATACTTTGAACGTCAACAAGAAGTGACGTCACCCAGCATCGCTTTGAGCACCTTTAAGACAAAAAAATGGCAAGTTTGAAGAAATGTCAGTGCAAGTTGCTTTCAGTTAAAACAGCTCAAACATGCATTTTACTCATGGACTAGGTTTAATCCTTGTCTGTGAAACCGACAAGAGTCTAATGCAGCTTGATGTTGAAGATTAAAAACACTTTTTTTTGTCTGGTGCAGTAAAATCAACAACAATTATTATATGATATTACCGTTTCCACAAAAAAATACTAAGCAGCACAACTGTTTCCAACACTGAAAATAATAAGAAATGTTTCTTGAGCACCAAATCAGTGTATTCGAATGATTTCTGAGGAATCACGCGACACTGAAGACTGGATTAATGGTGATGAAAATTCAGCTTTGCAATCACAGGAATAAATTGCATTTGAATATTAAAGTATAAAACAAAAAATAATATTTCACAATTATTAAGCCTAGTCCAGACTAAAATGCATGTTTGAGCTGTTTTAAAGGGATTGTTCACCCAAAAATGAAAATTACCCCATGATTTGAGCTCAAGCCTTCCTAGGTATATATGACTTTCTTCTTTCAGACGAATACAATCGGAGTTCTATTAAAACATGTCCGGGCTCTTTCAAGATTTATAATGGCAGTGAATGGAGGATGATATGTTGAAGCCCCCAAAAAGTGCATCCATCCATGATAATAGTAATTAATTCGGCTCCATGTGGTTAATAAAGGCCTTCTGAAGCAAAGTGATTTATTTCTGTTAGAAAAATATCCATATCTAAAACTTTATCAACTAAAATATCTATCTTCCGACAGACGGCCGGACGCATCGATTTACGGCGAAGGAGGATCATCCTCCATTCACTGCCGTTATAAATCTTGGAAGAGCCAGGACATTTTTTAATAGAACTCCGATTGTATTCGTCTGAAAGAAGAAAGTCTTGTACACCCAGGAAGGCTCGAGGGTAAGAAAATCATGGGGTAATTTTCGTTTTTGGGTGAACTATCCCTTTAACTGAAAGCAACTTTCACTAGTAAATCTTAAAACATGTCAGTTCCATTGTTTTGCCTCAAGATGCACACCAGTAATTGTTTTATCTAAGGCACATTTATAAAAGCTGCTTAGATGTCCTAATTAAACTAAGGCCTAATCCTGGCTTAATCTAAGCCGTGTAACCAGGCCTAAAAAATATTCAACTCGAAACTTTTAAATAAACATTTATGTATTTATTCATTCATTCATTCATTCATTTACTTTTTAGAAGCTTCAAAAACCCTTAAAATAGTTATATTTGACTTTTTTTATTGTAATTGTAATTTTATTATTATTATTATTTTGTTATGGTTAACACTAAGTCTTGACCTCAAGTTTGTCCTCCCAAACTTCCAGTTTTTCCCTCACCTCCCTTCACTGTGCAAGTTTGCAGAACAACAGGGAGATGGTTTATTGTCTTATTGGGGTGCTGATCGAGCTTTCGGCGCTGTGCCTTTTCCTGTTGGATGGAGCCCTGCAGGGAAATCAGGAAGGAATCAGTTTAATCCAATGAGCCTGCTGTACCTCTCAACACTTTGTGCCAATGAACAGAGAGAACACACACACACACACACACACACGCATGCACTTTATAGCAATGCTCCATCAATCCCTCTGTGGCCCTCAGCTACTCTATCTTCCTCCGTCTCCTTGATTCTCTCACAGTACACCTGTTTATTCTCTAACCATCTTCACTTTTTTCTTCTTCAGGCTAAACTCAAACACCATAGCTGAAAACAAACCACTGTCTGACTGCAGTGTCTTCTCAAATGAAGTGGACTTGTTGTCTTGTGGCCTTTGCTCGACTGTGTCCATAAATATCCATAAGCTTGTGTCATTTTAGGTTTCAGAATGGTGGACAATTACCCAGTAGTCCATGCAAAAAAAAAAAAAAGTGCAGAAAAGTACTATTTGGAACAAGGTATTTAGTGGTACGTTTTCCAAATTCATGAGGTTTATTGGCACTGGCGACATCAGACACATCGGGACATATAAACCCTCACTCCTGATAGTTTAAGCTTTTGCTCAGCAGGGAAAAACACGACTGAAGGTTCATTCATGTCAATCACAGATGGCTAAGCACCCATTGGCATGAATTCCCCTGTGCCTTGTACCTAATCCCCTCCTGGCAAGGGCATTGTATGTAACGGATGACAGTTGGATGATAGCCTGTCAATCAAGTATATATAGAGGGGCGGAGCTAGGAGACAGTGGGAAGAGCACTTAACTTCATGTGTGACATTGATGGGTTGGTTATTACTCAACCATTTATTCATTGCCAGTTTGACCTTTGAAAGTTTAAGGCTTTACAATTTTCATTCAGTCATTATTTGCTCACACATTTCCAGTTAAAATATGTAAACATCTTTAAGAAAATAGCTTTTAGTTTGTTAGCACATTTCTTACATAGAACATGTTTTTGAATGTCAGAAAAATATAAAATGCACAGGAAGAAGCTATCAGTAGGTTTGGTATATAGAATCATAAGAAATAAGACACAGATATGCAGAACAATACAAAGCAATACTACATTTTGGTTTTAATTTTGATCAAGTAAAAAGAGCCATCAACCCTCAAGTTTCTGTATTCTGGTCTTTAGATTTGGGCTCAAATCCCAATTGAATGTAAATCTATAGTCATTTTTGCCCATTTTATCAGCCACCAAAATCAGAAGTGATAGCACATCTCTTCTCAATTGCCTGCATTGCAAACTGTGTTGCAAGTGACCATGAAACCCTTTTGGGTTCGGATTTGCTAAAGCGTGTAAGTGAACTAGGCTTGATGGTGTTTGGAGGCAAACAGTGGTTCAGCCAGGTGTTTAGAATCGATTTGGGTGATTTAGGTGATTTATGATGCTTGTGTAGAGCTGATTATGCAGTATGTAATTTATATGGTATTTATTCCTTTTTGTGATATAAGTTCCATCCATTGTGAATAATTATATTTAGCTGTTTTTAATCTTTTGGTTAAAAAAATCAAACATAAATCATGATTACGTTTTTTTTTACAAGTAATATTGGTGAGAGTTTATTCCTAATTGAGATGTATTAGAAGCAAAAGAGATGTGTTAGAGGCTTTTTCCTGCATTGAAAAATTATAGTAAAAAAACAACAGCAAGAAAGATAATAAATCGAGTAGCTGTGCTATTTTGGTATAATGTTCATGTTCATTAAATAATCCGTTCTGTGATATCTGCTTTATTTTTATTTCAATTGTAGCATTTTTAATTATAGCCTAGTTTTTAAATCTGTTAGGGTGTAGTTTTTCTTTGTAACACATACCAAAGTTTGTTTATTAGGAAAAACTATCTACAATGACACCACAGTAACTACAGTAATGCGGGGGCATCCATATTCTTATCTGTGGTTATTTTCTTAATATTTCAAGAGCCATATTATTTACTATGAAGAACTTTAGTAGTTTTTCATAAGGGCAAGTACAAAGTAGAAACAAGGTCTTAAAAGTATGTACCTCCATGAATTATGGACCAGGCTTTCAGTTGTCCTTCTCTGTTTTGTTGTAACAATCTTTGATCATAGGGAAAAATCTGGCCTTGCTAGGCCTTCAGATATTTTAAGAGATGACTTGAATCATTAAGTGTCTTATAAAAGAATAACAATACCCGTTAAAGGGTTAGTTCACCCAAAAATGAAAATTAAGTCATTAATTACTCACCCCCATGCTGTACCAACCCCGTAAGACCTTCGTTCGTCTTCGGAACACAAATGAAGATATTTTTGATTAAATGTGACAGCTGGATCACTCCTCCATAGGCTCCCTAAGGGAATGAATCCTGACGTCCCAGAAAGTCAATGAAGAAAATGTTTAAATATTCCATGTCACAACAGTGGCTCAACTATAAGTTTATCAAGCGACGAGAATACATTTTGTGCGGAAATAAAACAAAAATAACGACTTTATTTGACTATTCCTTTTCTTCCTTGTAGGCCTGAAACGAGACTTCAAGAGATTTCCACGACGCATGCGCGAGAATTGCGATCTCCTTCAACTACTTCAGTTAAGTTCTCGCGCATGCGTCGTGGAAATCTCTTGAAGTCTCGTTTCAGGCCTACAAGGAAGAAAAGGAATAGTCGAATAAAGTCGTTTTTTTTTTCGCACAAAAAGTATTCTCGTCGCTTGATAAACTTATAGTTGAGCCACTGTTGTGACATGGAATATTTAAACATTTTCTTCATTGACTTTCAGGGACGTCAGGATTCATTCCCTTAGGGAGCCTATGGAGGAGTGATCCAGATCCAGCTCGATCTGCTTTGCAAAGGAAAACTCGACTCGAAAACAAACAGAAATCAATTTGCAAAAACAAAGGTCAATTTGAGCGAAAATGCAGTGGAGTAACCAATATTATGTTTTACAAATATAAATAAATGATGCTTGATAATATTTCACAAACAAATACAAACCATCCTACAAATTGCATGTAACCTTTGAACAAATACCAAATTTAAATTGCTTTCTGTTTGTTTGCGAGTCGATTTTTCCTTCCCAAAGCAGATCGAGTTTGTTTGCGAGCCGATTTTTCCTTTGCAAAGCAGATCGAGTTTGTTTGCAAAATGCTGGATTTGTTTGTTTAATTTTGGCACATAATTTGCTCCATAGATTTGTTCCACATTAGTCATCTGATATCTTGGAGAATCAATACGTCAATATGTCAATACATGTAAAAACTCAATTGATATTGCATGTAAACATCTTATGGATTGTCTAAATATTCGTCACTTTCGACTTTTTTTATTTATTTAATTTGTTGTTATTAATTATTTCTGTACCCAGGGATGAACTTAGTGAATTGGAGGACCTAAGCAAATTTCAGGAATGGGGACCCATTTTACTGTCTCTTTTTCTCTAATAGTTTGTATTTTATTAACCCTTCACAACTTGTCTATGAAATAGGCACAATGAGTTTGACATATATTTTTATCCCATTCATTGGAATTTCGAGAGTGAATCCCACATGCGGATGTCATCCCTCACACTTTGCAGAGTGTACGTTGCCGTTGCAATGCTTTTATTCAAATATGGATTATATAGCCTATATAAAGCTCTTCCTTTTACACTAAAAAGCTGTCACTCACTTCAGTTCATCTCAGAGTTCTGTTATAATCAATGATGCTGTCTACACTTCACAATTAATCTCTTATTTACCTTGTGTCTACTCTTTGTTTGTTGCAATGAGAGGATTCGCTGGCTCGTAGAACTCATCACTAAACAAAAACTCTGGAATTTCAAGTGGTGAGTGGATTCTAAACACCTCTGATTGGCCATTGCGTTCAAGAAATCAACAGATATGTATATGTGATTGGCTACATTGCTCAACAATGCAAAACACATTGTAAATAGAAACCTTTGACAGTCTCTAAAGCACACACAAAAACACACTGGAGCCAAATATGTTTTGATGGGGCCACCTGATTCCCCAGGGTCCTAAGCGGCCGCTTATCTCGCTTATTGGTAAAGTCCGCCCCTGGCTGCACTGCAGCTTATAAACCGGGAATAGAGTAATGGAGATAGTAAAGTACTGTCTTGTTTCTCGGTAAAACGTAAATTGTTTTGATATAATTCCATTAGTAACGACGGTAGCCCTAGGCGATTGCTAAAAAGCATTGATCCGCTGTTTAAATGACTCCCCAAAGCCAAACATTCTATATGTCGCAAACAGAAGAGTCCAGTTTACTCCTTCAAAAGCTTTTCCTGTGTCTAAATCTATGAAAATGGTGTTTATTGATTTTAGAAATATGTGAAATAGATACTGTATGTGTTAGGACATGAGGAATTAAAAACGATATCTGCTTTATAATAAGTGTTGTTATGATCTGAATGTGTGACATTTCTGAAGATGTTTTTATTGTCAGTTTATTTGTTGAATCCTTAAATGGGTCCTATTATGATTTTTCACTTTTTCAATTTTAGTTAGTGTGTAATGTTGCTGTTTGAGCTTAAATAAATATCTGTAAGGTTACAAAGCTCAAAGTCCACTTCAAAGGGATATATTTTATTTAACGTAATTCACTTTCCAAGAACTACAACTCGTTTGGACTACAACGCATTTTTTTCCGAGCTTTGTGAAGTCGTTATGTTACTAATTTAAATAATCCCCGCGCATGGATACACAAAAAAAACGAGGACGATACCTGGATGAGCTGCATTAGAGAAGACAGTGTTGCCGCTATGTCAAAGAGACACTGTTTTTTTCCACCCCATTTCCAAAATTGTTTTTTTTACCTTCCAAAAGCTGATGAACTTAGAGTGGTTAAATGTATTTTTGTTCTTGAACATTATAACCCCAACGTTTATCTGTGTGCTGCTTATTTTACGGAGAACAACTTCCAGAACCACAATGCAGGCTACACACGAAAGCTTCTCCTGAAATGGAGCAGTTCCCACTTTGCCAGGACAATCTGTTGTTTGTGGATCACAACTGTGGATAGTATGTCTTATTATTTCTAGTTGTGTGTTCTATTAACAGTTCCAATTATACATTGTATGCTGCTGCCTCGATGTAAACAAAGGGCAAAGCTTTGCCTCCGCTCACCTGCTAGCCAACATTAGTGTAGATAGAGTCTTTACTGTAGCTTTTGTAAGCTCTCGCTTTTGTAAGGCTGTTCACCGCCCCTTGGGAAAATTAACCTTGGTTTTGTGATCGATTACTGTTTGTATTACCATAGTTTTACGTCAAATATCATGATTAAGTGGTGCATAACTTTGTATGTAAAATGTATAAGAAAAAAAAACATACCACTCTGAAGCGTCCTGTGAAATCCGTGCTTGCAAATTCAGTGCATGAAATCTGTTCTGCATGATCCTCTTGTTTGTTAATATTCTTAAGTCTGAATCAGGCTTGATTTGAAAATTGACACCATGCTTAATATTTACATCGGAGTACTAGAGCTTGCTGGTAAGGGGCAGGACATTTCCTGAACATGTGCTAAGTGGTGCCAATCACAACACATTGGGCCAGCAAGCCAATCACAGCACATTTCGTATTTCGGAAGGAGGGGCTTCTAAACGGCGTGTTCGGGCCAGACTGGGGAGAGTGCTGTAATACTGTAAAATATATGAAAAAGAAAGTGCTTTTTGAAGAATCAAGCATGAACGCATATTCTAGTACACCCAAAAAACAAAATGAAGACTTCGTAGAAGGACTTCGACCCATTTAACCCCCTGGGGTCGGCGGTCGCGCAAGTAATACCAGCTCGATTTTTTTTTTAATCAGTGCAAAAGAGACTCAAAATACTCTGTTGATTTTGATCTTACATATAAGTGTTGTACATCATTCGATCCTGGTAAGTGACTATTTTTTTATGTATACTCACAATAAAAACAAAGTGTTGTGGTTTTTGCCAAATCAAGAAAAATAAACATGATGCGAGTTCTGCTTTCTCTCTGTCAGTGAAGTCTATTCTGAAACGCGTCCGAAAATGAACTAACTCAGCGAATACTCAGTCACACAGGCACGAGAGATATTTCTTTATAAAGCTTGAATTCTCTTCTTTTAAATGAAGTAATTTATATAAAAAACAAATATTCTCTGTTTATGTCATCTGTATGAAAAGAGAGAGAGATGTCAGTCGTTCTCATTATAGTTCTCACAGCTTATTATCTGCTAATGTGAACACGCCCACGGTGAGTGCACGCTATTAAAACACAAATGATCTGAGGCAATCCATGCAAACCTGTGAACGCCCACATCAGCTGGATAAAACACATCAAGTTGAATCAGCTTGATGTACTCTTGTCGTCTTGCTTCATTGTGAGGAATAATACTATGTAATTGTAATCCTGGGAAATTTACCTCAGAAGTGCCGGTTTAGTTTCACTTCGAGGAGCAATGGATCCAGCTGAGAATTGATTAATGATTGATTTTTAATTTGTGTGTTTTCAACTGATTTGATTCTATGATTTGTGTATTGGTCACCAAAATTGTATTCTTTAGCCAATGGTTTTTGTGTTGCACTTTTTGGTGGAATCAATTGCTTAGTAGTTGTTTCTGCATATTAAGAGAAATAGGAGAAAGTATTTTAACATCAAGAAAATGGCTCATTATGTTTAGGGCTATTTTCTCACTTGGTTTGATCACTTGGTCCAAACCCAAGTTTGATTCCGCCCCCTCCGCCCCCTATATTATTTAGTTCTGAACTGCATGGCATTTGCAGTACTGTACATCAAAAAAGTTGCACACTTCAGCTTTAAGTATTCAGACATCTCCAAAACCAAGTTCTCATATTTATTTCGGTCATGCCTTCCTTTGTCACAAGAAAAAACATTTCCTTTTGGTTTTGTCGCTTTCTGTTGAACCCCAAAAACAGCGTTATTGAGAAAAAAAACAATAACATCACAATGAAAACTTCCCAAATCTTTGAAAAAATAAATCATCCGTGGAATACAAAAGGAGATGGATGAGAAGATTGTAACCGTTAAGCTCCAGAAAGCTCATAAAAGTTTCATAAACTGAGTCAACTCGTGCTATCTTCTGAAGAAATTTAATCGATTTGAATGAAAGATTGGAATTTAAAGTCGGCATGAAACAGAAGTTGCGATAGTCTTTTCTTCCCTATTGTGACTAAAGTCCAAGTGAAACGGCTTTTTCGAACAATTACAAATGTAGGGCGGGACTTGATTTTGTCCATGGGAAATTGATTGGATGCTTGAATGGTTGTGGTTTGCTATTGGTCGGTCTCATGCAAGTGACAGGCTGTCCCAGCCTTGTGCCAGTAAACACGTCATAAAAGATAAGAAGATATGACACTGCAAAAAGGGAGAGGAAATTTGAAAAAAGATAATGGGGAAAAATGTATGCTAACTTTAAGCCACTCTGTCATTCAAATATTATGCATTAATGATAGATGCAAGCACTCGACACATGTGTGAATAACTGTGTGCAAAGTTCATTGGTTCCCATGTGTATTGTCAGTGCGGTAGATTTAAATGTGAGAAAGTAAATGAGATTTTACAACTAGAAAAACACCACACAGTTTGAGAACCACTGCTTTAAGGGATCAGGGTAAAGGTGGTACCTCAATAGACCTTCTCTGCGGCTGTGTGTATTAGTGTGAAAATGTGTTGAGCTGAGCTGCATATCCAGAGGATTTGTTTGTAAAAGCCTAGAATCCATTATAGTGCCTAAAATTCTTATAAGATCAAGATCCACTTTAAGTGTTTTAAACCCATTTATTGCTCCATGCCTGAAACACCTTATTGTGTCAGTCAGTTGCTTGCACAGTAAAAAAAAGAAGAAGCATATTGAACACGGCAGGTATTACAGTTTTTTTCAATTGTTTACACGCAATTTTGAAAACCGGGTTCTTTTTTTCAAAATGTAATCACAATTATCCAAACACCACACTCAATTGGCATAATTCCTAGATTGTTTGCAAAATGACACACTTCTGTCAAAACATACACACTTCAGTCAAAAGATATACACATATTTGTGAAAATGCTATTAGTTTTCATTTAACCAACACAGTCCTCAATGATCAGACACTATTGCAACCAGTTTCACACTGCTGTGATAAATAAAAAACACATGTGTAAAAAAACTATTTTTAGGAAATAGCATGTGCTAGATTTTTGGCCAGACATTGGGATAAGGAATAATTTAGATGAAAAAAAATTGTGACAAACAAACAACATTCTTCAGGATTAGTTTGAGATATAGGGAGAATGTACACAAATAGGCCTACTATAAACTTACCAAGCACTGCACAACACTGATTTCTGCAGACTCATATTTCAAGTATTTATTTACAGTATTTCTTACCATAATCAGTTACAGTAATCAACCAACAATGAAATCAATGAAAAAAATAAAATCTGTAGACAAATAAAAATTACTGCATGAAGTACATACAGTTTGACTCTGAAGAAAAACTGCTTTAAAAGCAACAAGAATACTGTAACTATTCAGTTACAGTATCAACCAGAGATTTGGTTGAACTCTTTGTCCAGCTTCCATCGGTGTCAGTCCATGGTTGATAACATGGTCAATAAGTGTTGCACGGATTTCTTGAGTCAAATTTGGTCCTCGTCTTCTTTGTTCAGGTTCTATCAACTCTACAAGTCCTTCTCTACCTCTTCCTCTACCTAGGCCTCTTACTCTATCTCCTTCTCCTCCTCCTCTACCTCCTTCACCTCTTCCTCTACCTCCTTCTCCTCTTCCTCTACCTCCTTCACCTCTTCCTCTACCTCCTTCTCCTCTTCCTCTACCTCCTTCTCCTCTTCCTCTACCTCCTTCTCCTCTTCCTCTACCTCCTTCTCCTCCTCCTCTACCTCCTTCACCTCTTCCTCTACCTCCTTCTCCTCTTCCTCTACCTCCTTCTCATCTTCCTCTACCTCCTTCTCCTCTTCCTCTACCTCCTTCTCCTCTTCCTCTACCTCCTTCTCCTCTTCCTCTACCTCCTTCTCCTCTTCCTCTACCTCCTTCTCCTCTTCCTCTACCTCCTTCTCCTCTTCCTCTACCTCCTTCTCCTCTACCTCCTTCACCTCTTCCTCTATCTCCTTCTCCTCTTCCTCTACCTCCTTCTCCTCCTCCTCTACCTCCTTCACCTCTTCCTCTACCTCCTTCTCCTCTTCCTCTACCTCCTTCTCCTCTTCCTCTACCTCCTTCTCCTCTACCTCCTTCACCTCTTCCTCTATCTCCTTCTCCTCTTCCTCTACCTCCTTCTCCTCTACCTCCTTCATCTCCTCCTCTACCCCCTTCATCTCCTCTTTGAGCTCCCCCTCTTATTCTCACTCTTCTTCTTCTTCTTCTTCTTCTAGCTCCTTCCAGTTTTATTGAAGACAGGTGAACTCACCTGCTGCCTTTTATAGCACACCTGAGTGCTGCGTTTTCAAATTAGCACATGTGTGCTTCCACGCCTGATGGATGTGCATATCAATTCATTCATTAGTGTGGTCAATGGCAAACCGGAGCTTTGTAATGACAAGGAAGTAACCTCACAATCCTTATCTGTGTCTAAGGTGTGAAAATGTGTGTAGAGTTTTACAAATCACTGTGTGTAATGTTTTGCAAAAAGGGTGAAGCTGACAACGTGCTTACAATTGTGCAAATCTAGGCTGGTGTTTTGCTCCTTGGGTGTAAGGTTTTGCTAATAGTGGGAAAGTTTTCATTTTAGTGTATAAGCAATTGAAAAAAACTGTAACAGCTGGAAGTAGAATGACATGGTAGTATTTTTGGGGCGGGAAGCACAATGACAAAAATAGAGGCCCTTCAATTCTCCATCTCGCTGCGGTTGATGTCCAAAAATCCTATTCTGTGACGACTCACAAAATGGAAGGCGTGTGTACAAGTGTCAGGTTGACAGACTGAACACGTGCGATCAAAACACACCCTTTCTTTTTGAAAAGCCGCTCACACGGGACGTGCTCCTGCACTCAGTGATCAGATCTGCAACGCAACAGAATGGATGGGTCGCAGGGGTCTTTAACTACTGTTAACTTCAACATGGTGTCTTGAAAATGTGGTACGTGTGCAAGGTGTCCAACTGATGCATTTGTACAACAATTAAAAAAATAACCATGTAATGTAATATCCTTGAAATATATTATTCAGTCACTATTATATGAATGTATTATTCAACATTTAATGCAATTGTTTTGATTGCTTTTTTAAAATCTATTTTTATACTTTAAAAATGTAACTAGTAGTTCTGAATTGGATGTTATGTTTATCCTAATAGAAAGCAGATTGCCTCATCCGACAGGAAAATAGCTTGATTTGCAGACAAATTGTGGTACTTCAATAAACAATCATATTCTCTATCATCCACGTTACTGTCGTCATTACCATAATTGCCGTCATTTAAAACTCATTTGCACTAACGCCAAGCGTTTTGTGGTCTTCCCATAAGGTTGCAATTCCCACAATAGTAATTTAAAGAAAATGTCCTCTCATTTGTGACATTGTTAAAAACAAAACAAAAAAACTCAGTCTCAGTCTCAGTCTGCGTTCTGCTTCCGTTAGTGTCCATATGACAAATAAAAAGAACGTAGTTCAGTTTGCTTGAATATTTCACAAAAGAAAGGTTTGTATTTGCTACTCAGCTCAGCTTTACATACTACATGTAAATTTAAGAAATGTTTGAATAGGCTAATTTGATACCTTCAGTTCATTGTTCCACCTCTGATGTTTGGCACATCATTAACTTTTCACTTCGTTCACTTCACATTACGTTTTAATTGGAGCAATAATTATTGTGAATTACAGTAATTACCCCCAACCCCCCTCCCACCCCACACTCCCACCCCCCGGCATAATTCTTCACCATCACTGTACAATCACTGTCTCGTATTTGTTATGTGGTTGGTGGGGGCAGTGTGGCCAATTTTCTGTCTTGATGTTTGCTCAGGTGAGTCAATGAAGATAATTGCAATAATTAATGTGTCCACAGAGTCTCTAGTTGACCTTTGGTGGGGGGTTCTGGCCCCAAAGTGTGTCAAACCGATTTCATATTAAGGTATGAAAAATTGAGATGGGGCAATTATTACAATTCCTTTGACCATGCAGGTTTCCTTCTCAAATTTAACAGCAATATAGAAATGCAGGCTGTAGTTTACCCTAGCTAAGTCATTTTTACATTGTACCCTACTTGTTCAAAAGTACCTTAGGCTGCATTGTTTTTCAGTAAACTATTGTTTTTCAGTAAATATTATTGTGAAGTATTATCACAAATAAAATAAAATAATTATATTTAAAATATTTTTTTTCCCCTGCAAAGCTGAATTTTCAGCATTATTACTCCAGTCTTCAGTGTCACATGATCCTTCAAAATCATTCTAATATGCTGATTTGATGCACAAGAAACATTATTATTATTATCAATGATGAAAAGTTGTCAAAAGTTGTGTTGCATATTTGAGGAAACTGTGATATATTTATTTGATAATTATTTGATAAGGACACACACACATAGCCATTTGTGATTATTGCATACTTGAATGCATTCAAAAAAGTATTCATTTCCTTAAAAATATAATTTAATCTGACTGACCCCAAACTTTTGAACTGTAGTTTGTGAGGTAAATGTAGTTCCTATCTTCATTGTCCTGTGTTGCCTTCCTCTTCTCATTCTCTGACTTCCTGTTTGTCCTTCTCAGGGCAATACAGAATGTGTTGATCATTTTACAGGGTCACCACACACTGCGTCAACGCTACCATGGCCTAATTACTCAGCTGTGGCCCAAAGACAGGGAACGTTGTGATGTGCAAGCCAAACAGAGGAGCTGTAAAGTGGGCCAGTCATTTCTATGTTTGGAAAAGCAAGCACAGGGTCTTGTTTTGAGTGCTGTTTGCTATTGCTCATACCTTGAACAAACCCCGTACCCCCAGTTGTTTGTGCTACAGATATGAATAAGACCTCAAATCATGTGCTATTTATTTTCTTTTGTGTTCAAATTTGGGATTGTACATTACACTGGCACAGCATAAAACTGATGTAAAAAAAAAGATCCTTGAAGCATAGAATGAGGCACATGAGTCATGTCTAGACATCAGAACATCATGAATACCTAGGAGTGAACTCTCAAGTTGACTATGGCCAACCTCAAGTAGCACTCATTTCCTTCAGAACATGTACAAATCTGTTGAAATGGCTGCACTAGTTGGTAGCTGTTGGTCATAATGTGATATAAATGCATTGTTGCCATCTTCTTTACCCATTTGTATCTGATTAATTGTGTCCTGCTTCTCTTGCAGTCTCACATTGTCAAAGAAGACAAGGTGTTTGTACAGGCGTGGGCATTGAGGGTGATGGGGCTGTTAACATTTTAGCTTACTATGCGATATTTCGGCCTATTAGTACTTCCTCTGCAGGATTTGATCCTTCATTCTCTCCATATTTCTCTTGCTCTTCAAATGTTCAGTAAATTAGTATACCTCTGAGATATTATGCTTGCAAAAATGGGACGGTTTTAGGCCACAGCAAACTGCTCCTGGTGAAAAATAAAACTGAGACAAAGCTGATTTACTTTACCCCTTTATAGGCAGATTGACATCTGCCCCATGCTAAACATTATTTGTGGACTAAGAACTAGTTTTCTAAGAGGAAAAAAATAGGTAATTTCCTAAAATAGCATTATGTATTGTATTTTTTTTAATCTAGACAGCTGCATGTGAAAATCAACTTTTCAATTACCTGAGAAATCCTGCCTCTAATTCCCATGATGTCTTATTATTATTTTGACGTATGTTCAGATTTGGTTCGCCATTCTGCTGGCTTCTGTACAATCCTCTGGAAAATGTCTCGTGACCCCATTGAAGAGGAGCAGGTTTCTTTGACCCAGAGACTGGGAATAAAGCAGACTCAATGCTAAAACATTGAATCAAATAGAATTTTCAAAAAAGCCTTGTCATGCTTGATATTTTGGAGTGCTTTTGATGTTCTGGGTCAGCCTTGGAGAAACCTCAGCAAAAGATCTGGAACACTCTAGTGCCAGCCAAGCAAGCAGGGTGTTTTTCCAGCGTCTTGAGAACTACTATTAAATTTCACTTTCAAAGCGAGGAAATAATGAACAAGGTGGTAATTCCAGGCTCCAGACAAAAATGAAGGATATAATGACAGAGAAATATAGAGTGAAAGGTGGTTGATAAACATTTTGAGCAAGCCTTTGCGTATATCGATACGAAGACAAGGCAAAGCCCAGATGAAATTTACACAAAGTTCTTCAGTCCTCTTTTTTTTAACAGTATAGCATTAAAATGACATACTCCAAATAAAATGTTTGCAGCTCATGATTCAATTGTACTACAGGCACAACTATGGTCTATAAGTAGACAACTGGCAGTTTTATTAAATTAATTCAAGTCATAAAGAAAAAAACTACAAAAGTTTGAGGTCAGTACATGTTTTTTTTTTTTTTTTAAGGAAATTAAATAAAAAAATGAACAGAAATATTAACAGAAATGACAATTCTAAGAGTGTTTGACATAGGAAGGGTTATGACAATGTTGATATGTTTGGTCTTGGGGGAATAGATCTGCTACTCAGCTGCAGCTGTTGGTTATTGCTGCTGCTGCAGATTTATTGCCAAAACATACAGTATGAACTGCTGCTGGTCCGAAGAGGCACAGGAATCGTATGTATGCTAGCTACATGTAACTGGTCCTTTAGTTTTGAGTATGAGAAATGAGGCATGTGTCTCGGCGGACTAAATCTGCCTGTGCCGCTGGTGCTAAATGCTTGTATTTTACTCCTACAATGAATGCAAGACTGTAAATACCCTTCTTAAAAAAAATATGTTTTAAAAAAAAAAGGTTTATGTTTAGACGTGAACGCCCATATATAATTCTGCCGGAAATGCAGCTGCTCGCGTACTTCGTATGTAAATAAGGTGAATACATTGTTTGCATTTTAAATCATGATAATGTTCACATTGCATGATCGACTAGTTAGCAGCACGACTCATCTCAACTCAATTTAACAAGACACACAGTGTCTACGTCTGCTAGCGTTCTTTTGCTGTTGATATTTGCTAACATTGCAATCTGAATTTGTCATACATGCTGCAGCTGCTGTTCAAAAATACCAGGAATTGCTGTAGCTCCATTTGATATGCAGATACAAAAGTGAAAGACTATTTTACTTTAGTTCAGCAAAGCTTTGTCTCTGTATCCTCATGGCAACTACATTGTCTGCTTGCTAGCTGCTAATTTGCTTAGTAATTCACTCTAAGCATTAAAACAGGACTGTTAACATGACACAATAATTAAACCTCGTTTATGGTTACTTCATAAGGAATTGATAAAGCAGACCATGCAAAAACACATAGTGATATGGCATAAGACTGTTCACTTATAGATGTTGTTGAATTTCAGTGGATTTTTGAAAGCACGCTGCACTGCTACGGCAAATGCTAACCAGGGGTGCGTTTCCCAAAAGCATCGTTAGCCAACTATGGTTGCAAGTTCCGTGGTTACCAATAGAGTTCAATGGAAATTGCGACCATAGTTGGCTAACAATGCTTTCGGGAAACGCACCCCAGGGCTGAATCAGAAATCTCCCCCTATACCCTCAAATAGGGTACTATTTGAAGAGACAGCCATTTGTAGTGGTGTCTGAAACCATAGTGGACGTTATTGAGTGCACTCATTCAATCCCATATTGCACCGCAATAACGAGTGTACAGCAGATGTACGTTCAACGGCTGTCCGAATTCGCTCACTTATTTCCATTCACTCCTTCAAGTGAACAATATTATGGACTAACGTAGGTAATAGTGAATGAGGGTTTAGGGGGCGATTTTGGATTCAGCCCAAGTATTTTAAGGCTGAGCACGCGAGATCATTGGCTACTGATACAGCAGGAACCAATCAGCTGTGCCCTATAGATAACGATGTGATTGCAAGCAGGTTGAGTTAAGGCCTTAGCCTGTGCCATCTTACTGGCCCCAAACTTTGGAACAGTGCTATGCATTTTTATATTTTAAGAAGAAATTGTGAGGGGTGCTTGCAGGCATAATGCTAGTGTGATGACATTGGTTGTCCAGGGCATTGCTATACGGTTAAGGTGTTTTATGTGTTTTTTAGCTCATTACTATGCATTTGCTAGAGTGTGTTGTGCTGAAGGTTAATACTTAGGGTTAGGGATTTGAATAAACCCCTAACCGAACATATGAGCAAAAAGGAAATTGATCACATATATCTGTGGTGGAAATAAGTTTTACTGAGGTTTTATTGTGAACTTGGGAATTTACCCTGTGTTCTAGTAATCCTGGTGGTCTTTTTATGTCTCTTTGGCACAAGCGTGGCATGCTCACAGTGGTGGCACAGACTGTGCCCGGGCTTTCTGCCACTGTGAAAGATGGCTCCACCAACTGCCTCATGCTCCTGGTGTTATTTTTGGGTGCTGCTTGTCCAAAGATTCATGTGCATCCGTGACCTGATACATCAAAGGGAGCTGAAGCATAACATGACACCTGCCTCAGATCAGGATATCTATTAAATCTGTTGACCATGACTGTACTTAGCTGGGTGAAAAGTTATAAAATGAACTGGTGTGTCAACATTTCTTTGAAATAAAAACATGCTGACACAAACTGACTTAAGTCTAGTAGGGATCCAACATATGTAGAGGAATAAGCATGCCACTTTCATCAAAGTGCGATACTTCAAATAACCTTTCCAATGTCAAGTCATTTTACTGTCACTGTGAGTAATGGCTGCTGCATTTAAGACTGGACATGTCAACTACTGTACTTTAGTGATGGAAGACGAGTTTGTGTGTGATTGACATTGCCATATTTTTTGATGGAGAGATTCCAGAGTGGCTGATGAACTATGACAGAAGCACACAAAGAGAAATGTTGTTTAAGGCCACCTTGAACATTTATTATTTAAAGGGATAATTCACCCAAAAATGAAAATTCTGTAATTAATTACTCACTCTTATGTTGTTCCAAACCCGTAAGACTTTCATTCATCTTCGGAACACAAATGAAGATCTTTTTTGACGAAATCTGAGAGCTTTCTGTACTCTCCATTGACAGCTATGCAACTGCCACTTTAAAGCTTCAATAAGGACATAAAGAGATCGTAAAACGAATCAATTTCAATTGAGCGGTTTAGTTCAAATTTTCTAAAGAGACTTGGTCACTTTATATGTTGAACAGATTTAATTTAGGCTTTTATTCACATTTAAACATTGATCAGCAGACATCAACAGAAGCTCAACTGAACCTGCTTGACACGACCTGATTGGCTTTTGCGGAAGCTCAAACGTGCTGTGTAACACATGAGAACAAACCTCATTGGTTCTTGCGAAAGCTCAAACGTGCTGTGTAACACATGAGAATGGACCTGATTAGTTCTTGCAGAATCTCAAATGTGCTGTGTAACACACGAGAATGAACCTGATTGGTTCTTGCAGAAGCTCAAACGTCCTGCGTAACACACGAGAATGAACCTGATTGGTTCTTGCAGAAGCTCAAACGTGCTGCGTAACACACGAAAATGAACCTCATTGGTTCTTGCAGAAGCTCAAACGTGCTGCTTAGCACACGAGAATGAACCTCATTGGTTCTTGCAGAAGCTCAAACGTCCTGCGTAACACATGAGAATGAACCTGATTGGTTCTTGCAGAATCTCAAATGTGCTGTGTAACACATGAGAATGAACCTGATTGGTTCTTGCAGAAGCTCAAACGTGCTGCGTAACACACGAGAATGAACCACAATGGTTCTCGCACGTCAAGGGAAAATGCTTGAGCTTCATTTAGTTACCACAACTGATGTTGGAGTTGATGAATGTTTATATGTAAATTAAAGCCTAAATTTAATCTGTTTATCATATAAAGCGATTGTGTCTCTTCAGAAAAATTTGGACTAGACCACTCAATTCATATGGATTAGTTTTACGATCTCTGTATGAACTTTTTGAAGTGTCAAAGGGTCAGTTGCGTAGCTGTCTATGGAGGGAGACAAAGATTTCAGATTTGATCATACTATGGAGAAATAATAAGAATTTAAAGTAGTTGAGATCTTTTTCACAGCATCATGGGTAATGTAGTTTTTACCAGGAATGCTGCTGTTAAATACGATTCTTAAAAAGAAAAAAAGGTCAAATAAGGAAAACTGATTGCTTCAACAAAAGCATATACCATTGATCAACCAGAGAGCTCACAACAGGTCTGTCATTAAAGGTATATGATTTATCATTTAAAATATATTTCCCTGTGGAGAAAATGCATGCACTCTATTGTTGACCACTCTAAAGGTAGGAGACAGCAGCATTGCTCAGAGCAAACCTGTCACAACTGGATGCTGGATGTGAGAATTAGCATTTGCCCAAACTACAACATGCATGTTTTAAAATTAATTAAATATGAGACGTGACATCAGAGGTAATTATAAATGGCAAATTGTGATTAGAGAATTGCATACTAATGGGAAAAAAATGCAAATTAAGCAAGAGAAAAATAGCAACACATGTTAGTGTTAGTACACTGGGATTTATACGAGAAAAACAGCAGAACAAAAAAGGAATAAGGGGGATTTAAGAGTGACTGGCAGAGGCAAAAATGAAAGATGGCTTCCACACAAGATGATTGACTGGCAGTTTTACACACTGCTGCACACCAACCAGAATGCTGCTCTTAAACCTCTTCACTCACCCCTTCTTTCTCTCTCTCCTCTTCTTTCTCTTGCAGACGTCAATCCGCCTTGTGTCGTCATGACCAATACTAACCAGCCAATCAGAAAAGGCCTTTAGGTGAGGCTTTATGTTACATGCATCAGTGCATTCTAAAAAGTGAGCAACTATAACAACTAAATTCAAAAGACCCCATAACCACAGGGTCATTTGGAAACATTTGTGCTTGTGTTGCATTCAAATTCAGGTCCAGCTAAGTCTAATAAACACATAACAATTGCAATATGTAATAAGAATTTCTTAATTCTCAAGTTATAAAATAATAGTGATGTGTGGATTTTTTTTTTCTCTGAGCCAAACTGTAGGTGTATTAAGAAAAATATCTTCTGTTTATTCACACTATAAAACTAACTAGATATATAAATACAGTTGAGTCAAAAATTCTTGAGACCTCCATTATAAATCCTTCTATTTTTATCATCTAAATTGTTCTTATTCAAAATTATATTATCAGTGTAATGAAACTGTCCAGCTGAACAGCTGTCCAGGTAATAGCTGCTTGTTTAGATTTTCCCCATTGTAGGTGTACGTGCAATTGAACACCACTCTGTGTTTCCCATTGTGGGTCACAACATGGTGGGGCAGATACCATGATTCGGCTGCTTTGAGGTAGTATTTTAGTGGTGTAACCGGCTTTCTTCAGTTTTTGGATCTCTTCATGGTACTTGTTAGCTAATGGCAGGTCGTTAGCTAACCGACATTCAGTGTTACGGAGGTGGCCCATCACAACATCCAACTGGAAGTTGATCCTGCAGATGTTTGGAGGGGCCTTGCAAGGTCCAGCCAAGATGAGTTCTGACAGCGGCTGGACCCCCAGGTGGACCCAATCGCACTGGTTCAATTGGGGTGATGAACTCAGTGTGATCTGAACCAATAAGCATTAGGGGCCAAGCTTTGACAAGAGATGGTATTGGTATCCCTCTGATGTGTCTGCACCTTTCCTGCAGGGTATTCACTGGGTAGGTGTATTCTGCTAGTCCAAATTGATCTGGAGCCCCCTGAATGTTGAACCTTTTCCTGGGGTTATTCGGGGTGGATAGGCTGAAGTTCATGCAAGTGCCATGACCTCATGTCTTGATGCACCTTCTGTAAATGCAGTTGCTCTGGTCTACCCTTTAAACCGAGGTGTTGTGTTCAGCTGTGGCAAGCGAAATGGTGTGCTCTGAGCCATCATCGAGTACAGCAAATGTGTCCAAAGCTTTGTGCTGGTGATGGATGGTAACCTTAAAAACTTTAAGGAACACTTTCCCACTGCAACGGATTGGTCTAAGCAAAGAGTTTCTGTGGTGGAGTTGAATAGGCTATTGTTCTCACTGGTAACCTCACCTTTCCTTTGGTTGATGTCGTGGAGTATGGAGAGGTGTTTAGTTTGGCAAAGGTGGCAAGGCCTCTTCATGTCACAGTCTTTGGCCACGTGGGAGCATGCACATTTCCAGCAGTACCATGCGGTACACTGGCTGAGGTAATTTTCTGTACTGCAGTATGGACAGGTGGCTTTGGGCTTGGTAGGTGCTTTAGGATGAACTGCCTTGGGTTTGGTGAGTGGTTCTAAGACTTGTCTCAGTTACACGCCATGCAGTATGGTGGTTTGTTTTCTTTGTCCCCGAATAGCTGCCCTTTGATCTAGCTGTGTGGCTCTTGTCTCGTCAGCTAGGTCAAATTTCATACAAATGCAGCCAGTCTGCAAACGCGAGGAGGGAGAACTTAGTCTTATCTGGGTTTCTCTGAGGTGATGCATCCTGAATTGGGTTTGTTGTGAACGAGGAAGATGATTCAGAAGGTTTTTCACATTTGACCCACTGTGCAGTTCTTCAATCCCATCACCCTTTAGGGCTTTGAGCATGGCTCTCCAAAGTCTCTATTTCCATAAGTACGAACTGGTAGGGCCGACCATACCTTTTGTCAAGGGCTTGCAGGCCATTAGTATAAGGCATGACTGACTCCGCATGTGCTAACACCAGTCTGTGAGCATTAGGCACCTTCACATGCTTAAGAAGGATGGAGTACTTATAATGCTTTGTTAATTGTGAGTGGAGCAGGTTGTTCAGAGCGATCCTAAGTTCCACATACTGGGCTCTGTCCTCTTTAATGAAAGCTGGGAAGGTTGGGCCTTCTACTGTTGGAAGCCAGTATGATGAGGGATGGGGGGTGTAGGGTACAGCTGTCCTTTCTCCACTGATTTAAGAAGCTGGGCCCTAAGTGTCTGATGCCAGGATGATGCTTGTGAGGAGTGGGCGGATACTTAAGGAGTTCTGTGTAGCAGGACTTTCTCCAAGAGTTATGTTTGACGTCTAGCAGTCTTGCTCTGTTGCTTGGTAATTTCCATTATTTGGAGTATAAAGTCATCTGTTGAACCAGCTGTTCCGAATGGGTGTTGAGAGGAGATGGGGATTGAAGTCACCATTTCCTTCTCTTTAGGTCTAACAGCCTGCCCTGATGGGTTCCCAGCATAGTCAACCACATAGTCATCTAGGTAGACAGGCCTCTGAATTGCTCTACGTGGATGTCAGGATGAGGCAGGGGCAGACTTTTACAGTCTTTTACAGACTCTGGGGTTTCCAGGATAACAACCTGGCTCCGGCTCGAAGGACCAATAATGTAACGAAAGTGGACTGGTTCTACGGTAGATTTGGTCATCACCAAACTTAATCAGCTTACAAGTCAACTCTGTCAGACATAAAACCTGACGGAGTTGACGTCTGATTGAGTTGACAAAACTGAATATTTTTTCCATCTTAACCACGTGTTAGACAGCTAAAACAGGGGGGGGAACTAAATTTTGTTTTATCCCACAACTATTTACAGAAACTATAGGGATGATGAAGTTGACATGTTAAAGCTGTGACTGCAGAGACTTGAACGTTTAAAAAAAAAAAGATACAACTTTCAGGATTATGTGTCCGTTACTGTGAGTTATGGCTCCATGGTAAAGATGTCCATGGCATTGCCTGATTTATTTAGATTTATAAAAACTCCTGACGGAGCTGACGCAAAGTGAGGACACAACTTTGAAAGGCATTTTCTTTTTAAATGGAAAATATAATTCAAGATTTACTTTTTGTATAGTTTGATATATGACAGATCTCTGCCTTTCAATTTGAATGTATATTTTTTTAATTTGTTGCATTTTTAAACACTCTGTTTGGCAGTTTTACATTGTGACCTCTTTCTACGGACAGGTTAAATTACATGTATTTTCCAAGTATAGAGCATGTATTTAAAATAATATCAAATACATTATTTAAAAATAAAAGCAATAAATGTCCTGAGTATCAAGATTTCCTTTAGATGTAACTGTATTTAATGCATTTTGATGAATTTCTTTTTCTTTTTAACATAAAGAGTGCCTTTGTGTGTATGACATGTTTTGTCCCTTATCTCAAGAATCAAGATAGTGTTTATTACTTGTTCCAGAGCTAGTTAAAGTTAAGTTTCATAATTTTCTATTTTTATTGAACTGAAATGCTGTACTATAACCAGCGCTGCTTTTGTACTTTTGACTGGACTGTTTGCTTATTTCCTAATGTACAAACTTCTTATACTTGTATAATGGTGAATTTTGTTTATTTAAATATCATTTTTTTTATAAATATAATTTTATAAAAATAATATGCCCTATTTGGTATTGAGAAAGGGTCTGTTAGTGATTGGAATTTTCATTAGATGGCAGCAAAGTCTGTCTTTATGAGTAAGTCAGTAGACTTTTATATTGAAAGGGACTGAAACAAGGTTGTAAACAATAAGATGTAAGTTACAAATGCATTGACTAGCACTGTTATTAGAAATCAAAGGGTAAAGGACAAAGACAAAGACATCGCTTTCCTCAGCGGACATTCAAACTGATTTTGTGATTATGAATATAAGATTGACTTGAAGAATGTCAGCTAGATGCAGGTAATGCACTCGCTTAATCAATCTCACTCATAATACTCTACATAATACAATAAGCTGCAATGAAGCAACTCAGCGTTCCTTTGTTAATAGCTCTAAGCCTTGGGCTCAACTGTTAAATTGTCAACTTGAGATTTGAATACGTGGCAGAAGTAAGTAGTTTCGCTCAAAAGAGGGGTTTTAAAGACACTCCGTTGTTGTGTCTTATTCATTTAGACACTTGTGCTGTTTAACTGTTGTATAAATGCATTATCACACTGCGATTTGGCTCTTTATCAGAATGGCTGTAACGAGCCATGCTGATATAGAGTGACATCGCATGGCAACTTGTGTGATACATAAATAAAGGAAGTGACGCATGTGGATGCCAGACCTCAGCCGTTTCTCAATACCAAGTACGCAAACTTCGGACTTGCGTCCTTGGTAGTTCGGACTTGCCAAGTTCGACTCAGGAGAACGAACGTCCGAGGACGAGAGGACGCAAGTCCGGTTCTTCTGCAAATGGAACAGAGCGTAGTTGATCGCGTCACTCAGCACGCTCTGGCTACTCTGGTTATCTCTTTATATATATTTTAGGCAACAACAACAATAAAACGAAATATGCTACAACTCTGCATCTTTTCGTCAACAATAAAACGAAATATGTTATAAAACACCACTCTGCCTCTTTTCATTAAAAAAAAAAAATCAACATATTATAGCCTAATGGCCATGTGGTTCAGGCAACGCGATTCTCTTCACTGCATATTAACACAATGAACATGATCTTTTTGTTTTCATTTAAAAAAATATGAAACATTGATTTTTATTGACATTTATCAAACAGAGACAGGGTTGTGTCATTTTATTTTATTGTTCACATGATAATGTAAAAAAAATTGTTAAAGTTAAATAGCCATAAAGTTCTGAAACTTCAAAAACAATTTTTTTTTTTTTTGCCATGGAACAAACTATAGTTTAATGAGACCAAAGATAGACGAATTATATGTCAAGTTTATCCACTAGACTAGAGAGATCAGAGCCAGCGGCAATTCAGAAGCACTAGCCGAGGATAAGCTGTTCCAGTCGGGGTTGATCTCGCTGAGTGTCCGGTGAAGGCTTGGATGTCAGAACTCCGAAAACGTCAGATGCATTTTTCAAATAGGCGCTATCTTTATAAATAAACTACAGATTTGAGATTTAAACAACCACATTCTCGCCTGAAACACTCTTAAAATTACATTTCATGACACAATAACAGTAGTATTTTGATATTTCGCGGATTTTCTCCTCTCCTATTGACGCTTGCTGGTTGGTGCCAGGTGCATTCTGGGATACCTGGCTATCTCAAGTCCACACAAGTCACCTCTCGATGCATCCTCAGTAAACGGGGCGGATCAAGAACACATCCGGGGATTTGAAGTGGACTTGGCTAGATGTGAACTTTGAATTGGAACAGTACTTGGGCAGTGACTGATGACGTTTCACAAGTCCACAAGAACACAAGTACAGACAAGAACGCATATTGAGAAACGGCTCTCGTGTCTCTGGAATGACTGAACAGTACAGAGCACTTAGGCGGCTGCAGCTTATTACCTTTGAGTAATTAAGGCCTTGGACAGGGGGTAGAGAAACCCAAGAACAGAGAAATGCACATCAGAACCTCATGTGAAACATCTATGGGCAACACATGAAATAGCACAATAATTCTGAATGATTAAGCAATATATATATATATATATATATATATATATATATATATATATATATATATATATATATATATATATATATATATTAAAAAAGTTCACTGGTGGCTGTGCTATGAGTAAACAGCAATGTTTTAACCTGAAAATTGGATGCTTTTTTTTTTTTTTTTTACAATCCATTTCAAATATTATAATTAATATTTTATTTAATGGAACAGATTACATGAGTTGATTTCAAGTTATAATCCTGATCAAACAGGAACACAAATATTAGCGATAGGGGATGGAAACCTGGAGTCCACCAATTTCAGTAAAATGCAGTGAATGTGTGTTGAACACTATCCCTAAATCTCAGCCCAGTTCAATTTCAATCATTGTATACGTTATGTTGATTATTTGTTCTTGTGTATAATTTTGTCGGTTTAAAGGATTTGGGGATTCCCATTTGGGAATTATCTATATTTATTATCAATTCAGAAGGACAGATGTGGGTAAGAACACTACAGGGGAATGAAACTGAAAAACAAAATCTCAGAGTTCCAGCCTTATGTCTGCATCATAAAGCTGTTTTGATTAGCATCACAGATTTTATCTGTAATAACCAAAAATGATAGTCATGATAATTATAGTTGTAGTCGTCATCATCATCATAACCATAACCATCACCCTCACTACCATCAACATATCTTTCTTTTTATCTTCCTTGAACTAATTACTCATGAATATTACAGAAACATCTCATTATGAAATCCTGCGTACATTTATTGAATCCGCTCCTAACAATTTGTAATAACTTATATTATGTACCTGTTAGATTAGATGTTAAATATACAGTATATAGACCAGTAGTTCAAGTGCATTCATAAGTGAAAAATATAAGGGAGGCCCGGGCCATATTTGCACAGGAAATTTGTCACAACCCTATATCAGTAGGCCTAACTACAAATCAAAAGCAAATTACACATATGCCTGGTTTCTTTCTTGTTTCCAAACGTCAAAATTTTCCATAAATATAATTTGGGGTAAATTGGGCTATCATTGGGCTTACCTGTATAGGCTGTCTATCTATAGAAATTGAATTTCAGAAATAGATATATCCTTTGAAATATTCACAGTAAAAGTGCAACAACTAGCTCCGGGCTCCCCTACACACCAGAGTTTGATTGCATATCTATTTTAATCTAGGTATGTTAATTATATATTTAGAGTTATTTGAAGTAATAATGATTTTATAATATTAATAAATTATATTATAGCGTGTTACCCAATAACCTCTCCTTCATTTCCATGTAAATTTGCAGAATAAAGGCATCCTGTCATCGCCACTGCCCACGTGCAGAGCTAGATTGCCCGCTGCAGGCAGAGCGCGGGAAGACAGGGCGCAGGAAGCGCGCGGAGCTTTACACAGCAGGACGCTATGGAAGAATTTACCTCAGCTGCCTTCTCTGCAGATGAAGCCAAACTAAATGTTTCAAGAGGGGAAAATACTTATTGCTTAGTTTTATTTCGTAATTTTTCTCCGTTAAAAAGGGAAAACTGGACACTTATTCCAACGAATGAAGTAACATTTTCCAAGGAAAGAAATATGAGAAATTGTGCAAAACGGAACAGAATGGACGCTCAAAGCCTCAGAAGAGTTCAGAGATGAAGCTCGGTGTTAAATAAGCTGTGGCTTTTATCTCATAACACGACTCGGAGATGAGATCGCCCTTAAACATAATGTTACATCGCTGACGAAGAAAAAGAGAGAGAGCGAGAGAGAGAGAACACACTGATGCGCGCGCGCTCCCGGTGCGGCACTCAGCGCGTTCAACAGCTCGTGCCTCCTCCATCCCAACCCTCTCCGCCAACGCCGTCTCTCCAATCTCTGCCCTCTCCCTCCCTGTTCGCTTTTCTTAAAGCTCATTTCCGTGACGATCCGAAGCTTTTCACCGACACGATGAGAGACGCGAGCAGCGCAGCAGTGGGACAAATCGAACCGAGCCGCTTCAACGGAACTGAGCTCCAGAACTGAACGAACCGGCATCACAAAATAGAACCAAAAAAGGAGATTTCATTCAAATCACGTCTTCATCTTCTCTCTTCTTGGTCTTAGAGAGAGAGCGAGACAGATAGAAGAAAAGCACAGGAAACCTTTAAACTCGCCGTTGTCGGATTCTCCGTTAAAAAAGGTGAATTTTGAGCATTTTAGATGTTCACATACTTTTGGAGACGAGAGAATGACCTGGGTGATCCACAGCAATAATCTCTGTATTTAATAAAATGATGCATTGACTTGTTTCTGATGTAACTGCGCAGACTGCTTTACAAATAGTACCAGCTTCAAATGGTACTTTAGCAAACGAATAATAGTAAAAAATACAATTAAATAAAAAAATTAAAACAATCTAAATACTACTAAAAAAAATCTACATTTAGTTAAACATTGGAATTTTTGTATTTATGCGTAAATAGGGAGATTTCAACTGTTTCATTCCAATGCATGATTTTTTTTTCTTCTTTTTCTTTTTTTAGCCACCCATCAAAGGCAACCTGGGACCACCCGTCTCCAAACCCTGGAGATGTAAAGTTGGACACCGCTGAAACCGAGTAGGTATCCGCTATGTTATCACTTGGGAATGGAAGGACATTAGAATTGATTGCTAAAGCCAGGACACCAGAGAAGGGTGGGAAGAAAATACAAAGTGCGCTATTCATGGAAAATTGCAGTCTTTTCTGGACGGAAAACAAGGATCTTGCAAGAGCTTTTGGTTGTTGTTTTTTTTTTTTTCCGTTCGAGAGCCAAGAGATCCGCAGAGTGTGGCACTCTCAGCAGCATTTGGCTCTGAGTTTCTTCACTGATCTTCTGATAACATCTGCGCTAATTAAGTGCGTTCAGACTGTGGAAAGCAAATAACCTCAGTTATGCACTAAAGGGTCTAATTGGTGTTTTGGCCACAGTTTTAGGATGCACCTGTCATTGTTTTTTTTTTAAATGTTAAGTGGATGTAGTGGTTGATTTAATTTAAGTATGTATTTATTTTTATTTCATGTTTTTATTTATCTAATGCACTTGAGCTTTGCATGAACATGGACAAGGCTGATTATTCAGAAGTAACAAAAGTAATATTTTGCCAAATGTTTCCTGTTCTGCACTATTTGTATGTGTGTGACAGCTGTAGTGAGACTCGAAACAGACTGCTTTTAATGTTGAAGTCCATTGAACAGGTTAAATGTGCTTTCTTTCATGCAGCGCTTGAAAACATTAGTGGTGATTATGCCCTTGAGTCCTGCTTTTGGGTGTAGTGTAAGCTATCATCGAGTGAGAGATGTCCAGTCCAACCCATGATAATGCATGATCTTTATCGTAAACATGCTATGATGTGGAAGGAGGAGGTTTTTTATTATGCAGAACGCTCAAAGCATTGCGACTGTCACTCGATGTATGAGCCTTCTCATCTCACACGCTTCTCTTTTTTTCTGTTTTATTGCAGTGCTGTGAAGTGGCTCTCAGCCTTAACTTCATCAGGACTCGGCGGAAGGATGCTGTGGTTTACCCTGCTAAGCACAATAGCTTTAGGATGGACTACGCCGATCCCTCTGTTGGACGAGTCGGAAGAAATAGATGAGCCTTGCTTTGACCCTTGCTACTGTGAAGTCAGGGAGGGTATTTTCCACGTCCACTGCGACAGCAAAGGATTTACAAATGTCAGCCAGATCTCCCAGACATGGACGAGACCCTTTATACTCAATCTGCAAAGGAACTCCATGCGCAAGCTGTATTTTAACAGCTTTTTGCATCTCAACAATGCTGTGTCACTCAATCTGGGGAATAATGCGCTTCAGGACATACATGTGGGCGCGTTCAATGGCCTGAGCATCTTGAAAAAGCTATTTTTGCATGAAAACAAACTGGAGGTGTTCAGGAATGACACTTTTATGGGACTGGAGAGCCTTGAGTATCTTCAGGCGGATTACAACGTCATCAAGAGAATAGAGAGCGGGGCGTTTCGGAACCTGCACAAACTCAGAGTACTTATTTTGAATGACAATTTGATACCTGTGCTACCCAATTTATTATTCAGGTCCGTATCGCTCACGCACCTTGATTTACGTGGCAACCGCTTAAAAATTCTACCCTATAAAGGGACTTTGGAATACATCGGTCGCAGCTTGATGGAGATTCAGCTCGAGGAAAATCCATGGAACTGTGTGTGTGACATTGTGCAGCTCAAAACCTGGCTGGAGCGCATACCCTATACAGCTTTGGTGGGTGACATAACTTGTGAATACCCATTTCATTTACATGGTAAGGACCTTCGTGAGATCAAGAGAAGTGAACTTTGTCCTTTACTCTCTGAAGCCGAGCTGGAGGCCAAACATGGCATTCCTAGATTACCATTTAATAACGACAATGTCTGGCCCACCAAGCCTTCGTCTATGTTGTCATCCTTTCATAACACAGCCTCCTCAGTAGAGTACAGAGAGAGACACGCAAAGCCGACTAAACGGCCCAGACCCACAAAAACACCACCCACTCCTCGTAGCATTTACCCAGGGTTGAATCAGCCTCCAATCGCTGCCTACCAGACCAGACCCCCTATACCAATCATTTGCCCGACAGGGTGCACATGCAATTTACACATCAATGACTTGGGCCTCACCGTCAATTGTAAAGAGAAAAGCTTCCACAACATTTCTGAGCTTCTGCCACGACCACTTAACGCCAAGAAACTCTATTTAAGTGGGAATTTGATTCAGAAAATTTACAGGTCCGACTTTTGGAACTTCTCTAGCTTGGATTTATTGCACTTGGGTAACAATCGGATATCATATGTTCAAGAAGGCGCATTTATGAACCTACCTAATTTAAAAAGTTTATATTTGAATGGCAACGACATTGAAAGGCTCACTCCAGGCATGTTTCGTGGTCTGCAGGCACTTAGTTACCTGTATTTTGAGTACAATGTCATTCGAGAGATCCAACCGGCTGCCTTCAGCCTCATGCCAAACCTGCAGTTGGTTTTTCTCAATGACAACTTGCTGCGCACCCTGCCTGTGGATGCTTTTGCCGGCACTTCCCTGGCTAGACTCAACCTGCGCAATAACTACTTTCTGTACCTTCCTGTGAACGGAGTACTGGAGCATCTCCACTCCATTGTTCAAATCGACCTTCACCAGAATCCTTGGGACTGCTCTTGTGACATCATTCCACTCAAGCAATGGATTGAGAAGCTCAGCTCGGTCATTGTCGTTGGAGAAGTGACCTGCAAGACCCCAGAGTTCGCCGTTGGCAAGGATCTGCGCACCCTGGAGGCTGAGGTTATCTGCCCTGAGTTGAAATTCACCGCTTTTTCTCCAGTTCTCCCCAATGACATGACGGCCACCAGCGGCTCTGAATTGGGACAAGCGCCGGCAACGGGAGCTGTCCCTCTCTCTGTGCTGATTCTCAGCCTGCTGATTCTCTTCATCTCCTCTGTGTTTTTGGCCGCTGGTCTCTTCGCATTTGTCCTACGGAGGCGAAAGAAACTTCCCTTCAGGAAGCGACAGGAGGTTGACCTAACTGGCATTCAAATGCAGTGCAAGATCTTTGAAGAAAGACAGTCTGCCTCACCTGAGAAGCCACCCCGTCACGTCTACGACTATATACCCCATCCCGTTACTCAAATGTGTAACAATCCCATTTACAAACCACGAGAAGGAGAGATTGAGGGCGAGCAGTTTGCAGAAACCAAGGAAAATAACAGTAATTATCGAACTCTTCTGGAGAAAGAAAAGGAATGGACGATGGCGGTGTCCAATTCCCAGCTCAACACCATTGTCACCATCAATCAGTCCGGTGACATGACTGGCTTTCACGAGAACGGAGTGCTTTGCCCTACCGTGATTGACAGCCAGAGGCCGACACCTACGGTTGGTTTTGTAGACTGCCTGTACGGCACCGTTCCCAAATTAAAGGACATGCATGTTGCACATGCACATCCCCCCGGAATGCAATACCCTGATTTACAGCAAGATGCCAGATTAAAAGAAACATTACTTTTCACTGCGGGGAAAGGATTCCCCGAGCAAACCCAAAGTGAATACCTCGAGTTAAGGGCGAAACTCCAAACCAAGCCGGATTACCTCGAAGTCTTAGAGAAATCGTATAGATTCTAATTGAATAGAAAAATAAAA
Organism: Tiaroga cobitis; assembly: GCA_030578255.1. Taxonomy (NCBI): domain Eukaryota; kingdom Metazoa; phylum Chordata; class Actinopteri; order Cypriniformes; family Leuciscidae; genus Tiaroga; species Tiaroga cobitis. The sequence goes on from CM060608.1 coordinate 7,983,156, forward strand.
GAGTAAACTCACTGTCACAACCCCTCCTCGCCCAAAAAGAATACGTATCAAAAAAGAAGCATGGCAAAATTATATGTTTCACACACGTACACATACACACTCACACACACATTTCCCCCAAGTCGCTTTTGGAGGAAAGGCCATACTCAGATTTTTCAATGAAGTGCCTTTTTTTCAGAGTAGCCAGCAATGTTACCACCCATTATTTTTGTACGGAACAGATTTGTTGTTGAACCTCCGGAGCGCCTGGCACAGTTTGTAGAATATTTGCAGTTTGCTGCATGCATTCAACTGCAGATGGAGGTCATTGATCAAAAAAACTTCACCTGCTATAGAGATACAGCGACGTATTACCCGTTGAGTGGTCTATTTAATTTTCTATACAGCAAAAGACAGAGTTCTATCTCAAGGACGCACCAGAGGATCAATATTTGTGAATATATAATGACGCTTCAAGATTTTATGGAGTTCAACGCACTTTCTTAAGAAAAATGCTTCTGGATACTATCACTAACAGCTTTTTAGGAAGCACTTTTAATGTTTTCTCTCTCTCACAAAGATTTGACAAAGTTAAAAATGTGCATATATTTATTCTGTAATTTCAGTGAAAGATTTAATTGTAAAGGTAATGTTAAATCAATGTATAGTGATTATGCGTCTGGTATAGCCTTCTTAATAAAAATACAAGTCTTAAATAAAAAGGGTACCAATGCATACTGTTTGTGAGAAATAGACTTGACGTATTGGTATGGCGCTTCAAATGACAAATTATAAAATGCACATTAACCAATCAAGGTCTCATTGCTGCTAGAAGAGCCAGGTTGAGACAGGCTGATGGTCCTGCCTGTATGCATGTGTCATCGATGGGTTTGGACAAGAAAAGGAGACCTTGGATTAGATTTGAGTCTTTCTGTAAGGTATGTTTTTATACCTGTCCACTGCTTACTAAATTACACAACATTTGAGGTGAATATTTAATGCAATGTCACTTTTACATGTGTCCACAAGAGTGAGATAGAGAGACACGCTCGCATCATGTCTGTGGATGTACAAAATTGATGTTTGATTATTTGAGGAACGCCACTTATTTTTTCAGGTATGATATACAACTTTGTGAAACATATGACATTTGATTATAAATTCTGCTTGTTTGTGTTGGGGGTATTTTATATTTTCTGTTGATGCATCACTCAAGTGACATGATTACGAACTAGAAAGTGATCTATTCGACAAAAAAATGATTTTCTACTCCCCATTCGACAACAAAATGGCTATTTTTTAAAACCAAATATTTGATGTCTGTTTGCCAGTCCCAGTTACCTTTAAGTTCTATCCATAACCATTTAATACAAACGTTGAAAGACAGTTCATTTAAGTATGATTATTTTTCCCGAGGCTGTAAAGGATGCAGAACATTATTTCTTTATTTGTTCTTATTATTCAGTTGACAAGTGTAGCTTCTGTTTCCTCTGTTCAATACCCACCAATAATTTTATTTATATTTTGTCCCTACATTCATATTTTACCCAGACTGTTTTGTCAATATTTCAATAAATTTTGCTTGGTCCATATTTAACAGCACTCCCTTTTTGTGGAAATCTGTTTCACATCAATAATATGTTCAAACAGAGTACATTTTCTGTCAGAAATATTCAGAAATGGTTGTTAGTTTGGTGCCTTAAAGTGCATGCAAATGCCATTTTTCAGTATCTTTACTGGGTTTGTTTCCTCTCTGCATTCTTTTTAGTACTGTGAATTCTTCTTCTGTAGAATGTGAGGTGTAACTGTTGTAAGTGAATGTGTCACTTATAGATTGTGTAGTGATAACTAAAGATGTGTTCAGCTTTTGTCTGGCTTCTTCAAAGTGATGAAGAACTGCTCAGGGGACAGTAACGGTCATAGGGACAATGTCACCTTGCTGTGGATTACATCTAGGTTGCCCTTGTCTCTATATTTCAATGTAATGATCTTTATTCTTTATTTTTTACTAAAGGGTAGAGAAGCTAATGATGGATGACGGTGGTGTCAACAGAGTTATTTTTTGAATGAATGATGTTCCTTAGAGTTGACCTGGGTGAAATATGTAATTAGAATTGTCATTTTTATCTTAGCAACAAATAGTTGTTATTGTATTTTTTTTAAATTGCCTCCCTTATTGGTTGCAGTGATCTATATAATATACAAACAAATTAAGGATATTACCTCAAAAGAACTAAATGCACCGTTTTAGAGACTCAAGGGGAGTCTGGACCACGTTATGACCATAGTTACATGTACTACCCAGATCAAATTTGCTTTTTGCTACTTTATCCTTGCCGTCTTTTGCTGAAAAAGGTAGTGCTATGGATTTTTTTATGCCATGTTATTGACCTTCATTGCTTTTAACTCTTCCTGTACTTGCAAATGTGTTTATTTGTAGTTTTTTTTTTTTCCCCACAGTCTTTTAATACATTCCCCTGAGGTCAGTCTTTGCTTGTTGGATTTATACTAGGGCAAATGATTATTTGGTTGGTTAGGGTTTATGTAATCTATACTTGACTTATGTCAACACATCGTAGCTCATTTGTAGTATTGAGCGATTTCCTACATCGATGTCATTGTTTTGTTTTGTGGCTTGGTCCTGCCGAACCATTGACATGGCTGCCGTCCTTGGCTTGCTTGTTTTTTGATGTGGTCTTTGCTGTGGGGGTTTGTTGTGATTTATTCTAATTTCACTTACTTTCTTTCTCCTCTTGATGGTTTGTTCTTGGGCTTTTCAAAGGGCCTAATTAGCTAAAAATTATCAAAACCCAAGGAGGTGGATTGAGGGGGAAAATTAAAAAGGAAACGGGGGAGGAATATAAAGTTGAATTTAAACAGGCCAAGCATGTAGAATCAGATAGTATCAGGTATTCTGGAATGTACCCAAAATTGAAAATATATTTGTTGGAGTGCAGTTGTATGAAGATCAATATGCAATCGATATGCAATATGCAAGCATTTCTGGGTTAGTATTATTCTGTATGACATATTTCTTAATTTCTTCTTTTTTTTACTTTTCTTCATAACATTCATTGCTCAATGTCTTTTGATAAGCTAGTGTTTTGATGATTTTTAGTGGAGATTTGAAATCAGTTCACCTTAAGTTCATACTGCAATCTAATACAGTGGCATTCAGACATTTTAAGTGGGGTTTAAGTTTCCTTCTGGGGGTCACTGTAAATCTGTGTATATTCCTGTGTGAGTTACATGGATGCTTTTCATTATTTGCTGGCATTTTTAAAGATGCTGTCAGAATAGTGAAGATGGTTCCAGAGCCAGAGGGAATAGAGAATGTAATGACTCGTGGCAGTGCTGAAGGTTGCTGTCCAAGGTGCTGAAATCAATTTGCATGCAAAGGGAATAGAAATGAACTCCAGCTCTATCCCTAGGATTTTACTGTTTCAAAGTTTGATTTGCATCTGGTAAAACACTGTATGTGAAGTCTTTAATTTAATTTCCCATTACCAAACAACATTTCAATTCTTCTGAATTATGAACTGAGAGCTGAAATGTTTCAAATCCCATTATACATTCACAGTATTAATAATGCACATTACTTCAGTGCAAAGTTAATTAACGGAAATACAGTGTCATTTACTGTATATGAAAACAGTGTTTGTTTAATGTCAATGTATTAATTGCATTTTTTTTTTCTGTGCAGAGGTGCAATAAGTCAGAGCTGATAAATATCAAACCTCCCCATGTGAGCAGCCGTTCACATGTCATGTCTACGCATGTGAGAGTTTAGTTTAAAAGAGGAGAGAGACAGTAGGAGGGAGGCAGAGAATTGAACACTGTGCTTGTGAAAAAAAGTCTCTCCCTGATTTTCGTTGCAATTGCAAGTATTGTGTTAGAAAGCATTGTGTTCTGGCGGATATTAAGGTGTGAGCAGACAGCAGTTTTCTTTTTCGTCTTTTGTCTCCAGTTTTTTTTTTTTTTTTCTTTGCAGCTCGTTCATGTAGGACAAAGAATGAGAGCAGATAGATAAATGGAGAGAAGTGGGGGGTGTCATCCGCGTGTATCTGCGGTGGCAGCGGTGTAAAAGCATTCGCACATACTTTTTTGGATTCTGCTCTTGTTACAGGGCAACCTATGATGTTACTGACGCTTTGCCAATGTACATTTTTTCCATGTCAATACAGCTTAAATGGATGGATGGATGGATGGATTGTAGGTACGTTGATAGATAAATTAGTAGGCTAAGATAGGTCGATCGACAGACAGACAGACAGACGGATGCTCATTTATGAGAGACGCGGTGGTGAATATTCCTGGAAATGTTCTGATCACATTACCAGGCGTTCTTATGCTATAATGCATCAGAGAGGTTTGTGTGAATGCTGGAAAGAGGGTGTTGTGTACTGTATTGTAGCAGGCAGTTAACTTCCGTTGGCTCTCGGAGCTATTAGAATGCACCTCAGAACGGTACAGACACAGCTGAGTGTATCGATCCAAGCTGGCAGCGCCTGCCACCGCTCAATAGAAATATCTATGCAAGCACTTGATCGTGACTGTGTGTGTGTGTCTGTGTGCGTGCACTTTCTTGTGATGTAAGTTCTTATGGTGGGAGGGGGAGGGAGGTTTCAAACTCATTGCATCTGTGCAACACTGAGCCAGGGTTGTGCAGTTTATAGCTGTGTTCGCGAATGGGTTAATGGTGGAAGTTTTGCATATAAGCAAGGTCACTTGCGTCATCTGTCATTAGGTGATCATCAATCATTTTTTCATCGAACCCTTTCGTACTTGCTTAATTCAAATCAGAGCAATGTTTGTTTACATTTGCGTGCGACAGCTGCACGTAGCCGCATCATTAATAACTGCAACGCTGACATTTACTCCTCAATCTGGCACTGTTGACTTCCTCTAGACGGTTAGCATGCAGCGGATACACAAGAGGAAGTGTTGTGTGCTTGTGCGTTTTGTATGCATGTTTTTTTTTTTTGTTTTTTTTTTTGTGCACACGTATGAGGTATTCTACAGAAACAGGACTTTATGTATACAAGTTCTCAAAAAGGCTCTTACGAATATGGTAAAGCTTTGAATTGAGTATCAAACAATTCTTAGTAAAAGAGAGCTATTTATAAAGAAGCTAAAATAAACTTTCAGAAAATTCTAAGAATGACTCTTGGTGCTAAATGAGGTGGCACTCAGGACACTACAATGATGTCAACCCAAAAAGCCTTGAAGGGTACGGGAGCACGACACCAATCATTTGATGTAATTATAATAAAATCATTATTATTATCATTATCGTAAGACACCGAAACATTTAATATTTCAATTTATTTTAAATAATTGCATTGTGCAAAATTATCACGAATAAGTATTGATGATGTGGAATCCTTTTCTATTGATATATGTCTCCTCCAAAAGAATACCTTGGCGATCAAGCTTGTATCGTTTTATTAAATCCCTGTCATCATAACTCCAATACATTGTCTTTCTCTGCTGCCATCTTGTTACTCGAGTTGAGACCTCGTCTTAACACATAGGAACCTTTGTGAATCACACGTATGCTTAAGTTTAGGAATAAGACTAAAATTACATTATTCTTAGAATTTTGACATGCTCAAGAAGACAACATTTTTACTCTGAGCAGCTTAATACATATGGCAATATTCCAACCTAAAATGGAAAGAAAAAGTATTAAAGAAATTTTGGGATATTTTTTTTTTTCAATGTCTATCTTTCTTTCTTCTTTTTGGGGGTCTTTTTTCGTTTTTGTAATTCTTATTTATTGGGATGATTTTCAGTTTTTTAATGTACTGAAATAATGTAATATCCTGTGTAAAGATCCTTTCTTCAAAAATTTTGTAAATACTGCCACAGTACATACATATTTTATCATTTAAGTAATATATAGCTTTAATAATTAATAATAGTCAAAAAATAGGTTATATGATTTTTTATAATTATTATTATTTTGGGGTGAAATATGACACAGACATAGTCTTGACAGGATTTGTCAGATTCACCCAGAGGGGTGTGTGTGTGTGTGTGTGCGTGTATGTGTGCGCTTGTGTCACGTGTATTAAAATAGGTACCTAAAATAGGTAATAAAAAAAGCTGCTAAAAGGAGCTGCTTAATTAAATATTTGTCCTGTTAAATTATGCTGTAATCAGCTCTGGTTCAGCCTAAGCATGTCAGATCTTATTGGTGTTAAGTTCTGTGTTTGGTTGATTCATAAGTGCAAGCAGTTCTTCTCTGAAAATCTGAAAAAGGACCTGCAGGTTAATTAACACAAAATCACTCATATTTCACCCGTCCTCTCGAATCTCAAGAGACTTAATGGGGATGTCAAGTCAAGTCAAGTCATCTTCATTTATATAGCGCTTTTAACAATGGATTGTTTCAAAGCAGCTTTACAGAGATAAACGTACAATTTAAGGAACAGAGATTGTTTTCGCTTTATAGCGGTTCTTGAATAATGTTATTTCCAGCTAAAGTTAACTTTGATTGATTCACCTCCGTCGAAATGATCAGACTTTAAACGCGATCCTGTGATTAACGCTGACGGCGTTCACATCCTCATTCAGAATTGATTCTATAGTTATGTGCTTTTGAAAATATGTGCGCAGGTTTGTAATTCCATACAACCCATGCCTAAACAAACTACTTGTCTTGCCTATACATTTTGAAACAGAATTTTGTTTTATTTTATCACTTCGGGGTACTAAAACCGAAATTCACAACGCTTTATCTGTAGAGTGGGAAAGGGATCCTCCATAGGGAGAGGATAGTTGACACTTCAGCACTGCATTGTCATCGGGTCCAGGCGGATCTCCTTCGTCAGATCTGGATACGGACTAGATCCGGCAGGCTGCGGGAAAACCTCAGGATAAACAAAGACACTAATATTAGCGTAGATGCCATTCTTCTTATGATGTAACGAAGTGTTCCCAGTTCCGGCTGACCTAATCTATGCAGCCTAACATTGAATTATAGAAGTCTATAATGTATTATGTGTATGCTAGGTCAAAGAGATGTGTTTTTAGTCTAGCTTTGAACTGACAGAGTGTGTCTGCTTCCCGGACAATGGTAGGAAGACTGTTCCAAAGTTTTGGTGCTAAATAGGAAAAGGATCTACCGCCAGCAGTCGATTTAGATATTCTAGGTATTATCAACTGGCCGGAATTTTGAGATTGCAATAGACGGGAAGGACTATAATGTGTTAAGAGCTCGCTCAAGTACTGCGGAGCTAAACCATTTAGTGCTTTGTAAGTAATCAACAATATTTTAAAATTTATACGATGTTTAATAGGGAGCCAATGCAGTGTTGACAGAACCGGGCTAATATGGTCATATTTCCTGGTTCTGGTAAGAACTCGAGCTGCTGCGTTTTGAACTAGCTGTAGTTTATTTATTAAGCGTGCAGGGCAACCACCCAGTAGAGCATTAAAGTAGTCTAGCCTTGAGGTCATGAATGCATGAACTAATTGTTCCGCATTTCCCAATGAGAGTATATGGCGTATTTTAGATATATTTTTAAGATGGAAAAATGCAGTTTTACAGATACTAGACAAGTGACTTTCAAAAGAAAGGTTGGTATCAAAGAGCACACCCAGGTTCCTAACCGACGACGAAGACTTGACAGAGCAGCCATCAAGTGTTAGACAGTATTCTAGGTTATTACGTGTGGAAGTTTTTTGTCCAATAATTAGAATCTCTGTCTTTTCAGAATTTAGTATTAGGAAATTACTAGTCATCCAATTTTTTATATCAGCTATGCATTCCGTTAATTTTGTGAATTGGTAAGTTTCATTGGGTTTTGAAGAAATATACAGCTGAGTATCATCGGCATAACAGTGAAAGCTAACTCCATGTTTCCTAATGATATCTCCTAATGGTAGCATGTACAGAGTGAACAGCAACGGTCCTAGTACTGAGCCTTGTGGTACGCCATAGTGAACTTGTGATCGATAAGACATCTCTTCATTTACTGCTACAAACTGATAACGGTCAGTTACGTATGATCTAAACCATGCTAGTGCAATTCCACTAATGCCAACATAGTTTTCTAGTCTATTTAAAAGAATGTTGTGGTCAATGGTGTCAAATGCAGCACTAAGATCGAGTAACACTAATAGAGAGATACAACCACGATCGGATGATAAGAGCAAATCAATTGTGACTCTAATGAGAGCGGTCTCAGTACTATGGTACGGTCTAAATCCGGACTGAAAATCCTCGTAGATATCATTTCTTTCTAGAAAGGAACATAGTTGTGAAGATATTGCTGTATCTAATATCTTTGACAGAAAAGGCAGATTCGAGATCGGCCTGTAATTGACTAATTCTGTAGGATCAAGTTGTGGTTTTTTAACAAGCGGTTTTATCATAGCCAGTTTAAAGGTTTTTGGTACGTATGCTAGAGACAAAGATGAATTAATGATATTAAGAAGAGGATCTATGACCTCTGGAAACATCTCTTTCAGTAGCTTAGTCGGCATAGGATCTAACATACAAGTTGTCGATTTAGATGAATTAACGAGTTTGCAGAATTCTTCCTCTCCTATAGCAACAAATGAATCAAATTTTTTCCTCAGGGAGACTACAATGCACTCCCTGATGCGATACTGTGGTAGACGGTTGCATAGTTATAATTTTGTCCCTGATATTATCAATCTTATAAGTGAAGAAGTTCATAAAGTCATCTCTGCTGTGTTGCTTGGACACTTCTGAGCTTGAAGCTTTCTTTTTCGTTAGTTTAGCCACTGTTTCAAATAAATACCTTGGATTATGTTTATTTTCTTCTAATAGGGTTGAAAAATAAGCAGATCTAGCAGCTTTTAAAGCCTCTCTGTAAGCAATCGAGCTCTCTTTCCACGAAATCTGAAATACCTCTAGTTTAGTTTTCTTCCAGTTGCGCTCCATTTTTCTGGCTGCTCTCTTAAGGGCCTGAGTGTGCTCGCTGTACCACGGCGTTGGACTATTTTCTTTAATCTTCTTTGAGCACAACAGAGCAACTGCGTCTAAAGTGCTGGAAAAGAGAGTTAAACGTATCTGTTGCAATATCAAGTTCTTCTAAGCTATCCGGGATGCTGAGATGATGAAACTGATTAGGAAGATTATTGATAAAGCAATCTTTAGTGGCAGAAGTTACAGGTCTAACGTATTTATAACACGGAGTCGGCTTTGCAGCCTTGGCTAAATGTAATTTACATGAGACTAGATAATGATCTGAGATGTCATCGCTCTGCTGCAGAATTTCAATTTCAAATGATTTTTTTTTTCATTATCTACATGTATATTAAAATCACCAACAATTAGTACTTTATCTGCAGCCAATAATAATTCTGATAGTAAGTATGCACATTCTTTGATAAAATCTTTATGGTGCCCTGGTGGCCTGTATACAGTAGCCAGCATAATTCTCAAATGTGATTTATCGTTTACACTATATATTTTTACATTAAGCACCAATACTTCAAAAGAAGTATATTTAAAACTAGATTGCTTAGTGGTTTTGAAAATATTACTATAAATTACAGCAACACCTCCCCCTTTGCCTTTCAGACGAGGTTCATATTTATAACTGTAATCTTGTGGGGTTGACTCATTTAAAATAATGTAATAGTTTGGTTTTAGCCAGGTTTCTGTGAAACACAGCATATGAAGATTATAATCTGAAATCATATCATTAACTATGAGTAATTTTGGAGTAAGGGATCGAATATTCAGCAACCCAAGCTTTATCATTTGCTCATCTGTATTATATCTGTTTTTTATTTGTTGAACATCAATTAAATTTTTAACCTGACGGATTTCCAAATTCGGGGAACAGACACAGTCTCTATATGATGCTATCTAGGTGAAAGAGGCTCTATGTGATGGGATTTATCTGACCTTGGTGACGTGAGGCCGCTAGCAGACGGTCGCTTTAGCCAGTCTGTCTGCTTCCTGACCTGAGCCCCAGATTGTCATGTTTTATCTCTAAGACTATGAGCCAAATTACTAGAGAGAAGAGCAGCACCATCCCAGGAGGGATGGATACCATCTCTTTTCAACAGATCAGGCTTGCCCCAAAAACTTTTCCAATTGTCTATGAATTCTATATTATTCTGCGGACACCACTTCGAAAGCCAACCATTGAGTCCAATCTGCTAACTATCTCATCACTCCTGCGTACAGAAAGGGGGCCAGAGCAAATTACAGTGCCTGACATCGTACTTGCGAGTTCACACACGTCTTTAATATTAATTTTGGTGATCTCCGACTGGCGGAGTCGAACATCATTAGTGCCGACAAGAATAATGATCTTAGAGAATTTACGATTAGCATTAGCCAGCACTTTTAAATTAGCTTTGATGTCAGGCACTCTGGCTCCCGGCAAACATGTGACTATGGTGGCTGGTGTCTCTATTTTCACGTTCCGTGTGATCGAATCACCAATTACCAGGGCACAATCAACAGAATTCTCAGTGGGTGTTTCACTGAGTGGGGCAAATCGGTTTGTTATGGGTCAATTATATGTCAGTTATGTTTTATTTAAAGGGGTCTTTAGCAGATCGAATCATAAGTCAAGTGGTTTCTGTATCTGGACAACAGATCGGATCTCGCATTCCCGCGAAAAAAAAAAAAAAAAAAGGATGGCTCCGGTGCAAAGTCGACCTGAAGTGGTGGGTTTTCTTTTAAAAACAGTTTTCAGTCGGGGTACATTTTACAAATATCGCAAAATGAGGGGGATGAAGAGGCTGCAAGTACTAATAATGTGGATAGATGCCATAATGGAAACGGTACAGAAACGTATGGAAAAATGCGTGTTCTTTACAGAAAATGATGGATTTTACAACTTTAGTGTAAGCAAAGCAAGCAAACATTTCAGTATATTTGCGATGTACTTCGCACTCGACTGTATAGTAAAACCACACAGCTACGTGCAGCAACTCCTGGAGAGAGGAGGGGGAAAAATGACAGTGGGCCGGGTTTTGTGTTACGTTATTTATTGTGTTGTATTACGTATTTTTGTGTTACGTATACCAAAACTAAGATCAGGAGGGTTTGAGTACCACCACACTGAGCGTAACCAATGTACATTGTACTATTTTCAGTGAGAGTATTACACACCATTGAAGTAGAAAAACTATGCAAACAAGCAACTCAATAGTTATTGGTTGAAATAGCTTTACTGTTTTCAAGCTCTAAAACATTATCTTCTATTTTCAGCGTGGACTTCATCCATGTAAAGTGTACAAGCAACATCATTTTGTAAATGGACGTTATGCACTCACAGTCGAGTGTTTACAACGCTCTCTTGTTTTGAAGCACTTTCAGGAAAGATCTGTTATAGCAGATGCCACAGTCAAATTGAATGTGGGTCTTACTGAGAGTAATATATGTTCTTTCTCATAATGCAAAAAAAAAAGTTTCTAAACTGAATTCATAAATTAATCCGCTGCCATTTAGGAGTTTAGGTCATTCTTTGCAAAATGAGAACACTTGAGATACTTTTATTTGTTTAACTAGATAAAATCAGAATATGATATGGTGTTGTGTTTTTAATGAATGATTCTGTGTGGTTTTTGTGTACATGAGATGGACAGTGGCCACACTTAAAGTATGTATGTCATTTCATTAGATAATAAAATGTCAAAGGAAGTGACATTTTCACTTGCCACCTGATTTCATATTTTATTGCATTCATCTAATGCAATGAAATTCATACATTGTAGTGGCCTGAATGTCCAAACACTTTTTGGGACTGCTTTTTATTGTATCATTGTTTAGGTTTAGTTTTAGGGGCCGTTTACATAACACCGTTTTCAACAAAAAATGTTACGCTTTTTATGCGTTTTGCCTGTTCATTTACACGACAACTGCGTTTTGGGGGCCTGAAAATGCAAACATTTGAAAACGCGTTTCAAAGTGGATGCGTATTGCAATACCGCTATCGTCTCCGTGTAAACTACAAAAAAATTTTTTGTGAAAACGGTGACGTCATGTATTACAGGTAATACGTGCTCAGTCTTTTGGCACGTGGTGTTTATTTACAAAATGGCATCGCCATGTCATGCATAATACAGTGTTTTTTCCAGATCCGTGTGAACAGGAATCGTTTTGACAACATTGCTGTTTGTACGCGTATAACGCAAAGGAAAAACGTTTTTGTTTTTAGAACATTGTTGTCGTGCAAGTGTACCATTGAATTGTACCATAATGTTGTGTGCATTTCCTATTCCTTTGACAGCATGAGAGATTATCTTATCATTTTATTTAATTGTAGCGAGTGTGGCTCTTATTAACAGTATGTTGTTTTCACAACCTAATATGTGGAAATGGGAGCAGAGATCAGGCGTTAGACTGCAGCCGTCCGTCAGGTTGTGTCATGTATGACTGAATTTGACCCCAGAAATTGGCCAATGTCATTTCTGCAATAACTCACAACAATGATGACCTTTCATACATTTTGCAACGTCATGTCAAAAGTTCCACAAAAGGGGAATTCACTGGCATTTTATCCATTTCCATGGTAACAATTACTTCTCTGATTGTAAGATGTCACTTTTGGGATTCTAGGTTAAGCAGTTTGGGAGTATGAAAGGGGTCCTTGATTCAGAAAGAGTTTTAAAAGCCCTGCCCTAGAGAGAACCTTTACTTCAAACTCTACCATATTTAAGTGCAAATTCATGCATTGAATAATACAGGTGACAAAATACACAGGTTGTGTGGACTTGTTTGTGTGGTGTATTATTTGTCGAGAGAATGCAAACATTTAGTATGTTTTGCCAAATTTTCTATTCATCGATGCTAATGCATTAGGTCAGCCTTTTTCACATTTTGGTAACCTATTCAGTTCATGCTTATGAGTCATACAGATCTAGCTCACATCCTCTGCCTCTCTGGCTCTGTTTAAGGGCTGATGTGGACAGTGAGTGTATCTGTTTGGGGTGATTCATGACTCCAGGCCTTCCCTACTGACAGCCTTCCGCTGCCATCTCTCTCTCTCTCTCTCTCTCTCTCTCTCTCTCTCTCTCTCTCTCTCTCTCTATCCTGACAGTAGGCTTTTCTGAGCATACTTGGACGCAGCGTACCAACATTTCCATTGCCGTCTGTGTCCGTGGGGTCAGCCAGGCACCCACCGATCCCGCCGTGATCTGCCTGACTGATCCGCTTCTGTCGGCTACAACGGTTTGTGTGTGCGCGAGGTGTGTGTTTAAGTGTGTTTCATTCACCATCTGCTTTTCTTTTTCTCTAGTTGACTCACTTGCCTTTCATTTCAGGAAAAACTTTTCTTTTTTTCCACAGCGTTTTAATGTGGGATCCTTTGATGTGTGTGTTTGCACAATTCTGTGTCAGCACAAGGTTGTTATTTTTTTACTCTTGAGGCCACAGACAGCTGAAAACTTTGCTGTGTTTGCGTGTGTGTGTGTGTGCATGTCTCAGCACACCTCAATGTAGAGTTAGTTGCTTTAAGACTTCACGGGATGCACGGATAGCAAGCATTTATTTATTTATCAATGACATCTCTGTAAAAATATTTATATTTATTACAAATATTATATAAAAATCTTCACTCCTACAGTATCTCTTTCCCCGGCATTGACGGAAATTAGGCCCTATTTTAACAATCTAAGCACATGGTCTAAAGCGCACCGCGCAAGTGGACTTAGGGTGTGCTCGAATACACTTTTGCTAGTTTAACGACGGGAAAAATGGTCTGTGCCCGGCGCATGGTCTAAAAAGATTGTCCCGATTCTCTTAATGAGTAATGGGTGTGTTTAAGTCATTCAAGTCACCTTCATTTATATAGTGCTTTTAACAATATAGATTTCAAAGCAGCTTTACAGTGATAATAGGAAATTAAAGTAACTGCTGTTTTGGCTTTACAGAAGCTCTAGAATGAAGTTTTTGTCCAGCTAAAGTTAGTTTTGATTGATTCACTTCCGTGGCAAAGATCATTAGTTATTAACTTAGCGAGACTAATATTATCATAGATGCCATTCTTCTTATGATGTAACGAGTACATCAGGATTTTTTACATTTATGAACACACGTTGTTTCAGACCAGCACGCGCATGTGCGCGCAAATGGGCTCAAATGCATTTGCTATTTAACAAACGATAACTGCGTCGGGCTGAAACTAGCAAAAAAAAAAAAAAAAACTGCCTGGCACAGCATTGCGCTGGGTGTATGATAGGTCCCAACGCTTCAGAGCCATTGACTGAAATTTTCGGCTTTCCGTGTTTTCACTGTTATACGGTAGGGTGCGCCATTAGGCGTCTTCTGAAAGAGGACTGAATCTCCTGTTTAAAACACAGGCAATGAAGAAGCAGAAACAAGCGATATCATATGTAAGCATATACATATGTAATATAATGCGATCATCACCATTAAATATTGGTTAAATAAATGTGATATATATCATTTATATATATATATATATATATATATATATATATATATATATATATATATATATATATAGAGAGAGAGAGAGAGAGAGAGAGAGAGAGAGAGAGAGAGATATGAGGGCGTTTTAAAATAATAATAAAAAATGTAAAAATGACTGATCATAACTGCAGGGATGTACATTTGTGTGCCATTTTATGTTAATGAACATATGCAATTCCCTCTCTCTCTCTCTCTCTCTCTCTCTCTCTCTCTCTCTCTCTCTCTCTCTCTCTCTCTCTCTCTCTCTCTCTCTCTGTGTCTGTGTGTGTGTGGCTGCTGTGCAGTGGAGGCTGTTTCATTCTTTCTCTCTTGCTCCAGAAGAGCAAAGAAATGTTGCACTTTGATCCACCTAAATCCTACTGGTTTGTGTCTGTTTCTTTGATTTGTCAGTCTTTTTGGTTCTAGTCTGCATGCATGTCTGTGTGTATATATACAATGTGTGAAACTAATGGTTTATCCTACTTGTAAAGGCCTGTAGGGAAGGTGACATCTGAACTGAAAGCAGCACGGGGTGGGCTACCCTCTGGAACTGCAGGCTGCCTGACCTTGTAAAGGGGGGATTTGTAGCTTCAAAGTGACCAGAAGTCATTCAGCTTCAAAGAGAGTTGGCGATTTGAGATGCCATGAGGTGACAGCAACCATTGGCGAAGTGACAAAGTTCATACAAATACACATCATAAGGCGACAACCATTGGGAGCTCAAAGTCCATCATGATCCACCATAATGATACAAGAATTGGCTCAATTTTGATAAAAAAAAACATCCCTTAAAGGATAATAATTGAATAATTTTGGTATAAAGTTGTTTATCTTCCATGAAACAAAAAACAAGTTCAAGCAGCTCTTTTTCATCCAAGAAAAGTGAATGTTGACTCATAATGACAAGCTTCAGAAATGACAATAAGCCATACAATTACTAGAGGTGCATGACATTAAATAGTGTCAGTAATATGATGCTATAATCTAAGTCTTCAGAAATGTTTGACTATATTTTACACTCACAAGTTGGCGTTGCACATTTGAGACTAAAGTTATATTCTACACACAAGAGTTGTCATTTTCTAAAAACGTTGGCTACTTTTCACAAGTCATATGGACGTTTGGCATTACTTTATAATAAGTATACAGTAAAAACGTATTTAAAAATAATTTGCTAACTATTAGTTTTTAGTGAATTCATAGTTAATATATTGCAGTCTTTACATTGTTAATATATGAATAGGCTATATACAAATAGTGAGTTCTTAATTTATCATCACAATTACTCAAATGAATATGCTTTTAAATAAATGCTTTAAAGCAACCGTAGAAATGTATTGCATTGGTATTAAGTGTTTCTTTATATATATATATATATATATATATATATATATATATATATATATATATATAAACCATTACGCTAATTTATTTGTAAACATTTTAAGGAACACAGAATATGAATGCAATTAATGTCCATTAAAATTACAAAAAAAGACATTTTCCCATTTTCTGTAACCTAATTTAAAGTGAGAACTTTTTACTTCTAATAAACCATTATCAGGACTCTTTATCTCAATAAACAATAATAATTGTGTGAATTAAAATAAAAAAAGAATGAAAAACTCACTATCGTATTATATTAACCCCAAAGTAGAGACTACAATTTATGAATACACTATAATAGTTGTATTAATGATTTGTAAGTACTTTATAATAACTGTATGTTTATTATAAAGTGTTACCAGAGTGGGTCATCATTTCCAGTTACTCATATTCATTCAGTCTCAAAAAAGTTATCATGCTTAAAATACAATGACCTGCCCTTTATGTCTTGCTCATTATATTGCCTTCAGGTTATTCTTTTGAATTCATCCTTCAGTTCCTCCGACTTCTTCCGGTTATACCCTCTTCCTCTCCTTTGTGCGTAATACTTGTGTCCCATTCAGTGTCAGATGGGCTGCGCTGAAGTGGGTCACCATAAACACTCAAACCTCTCTCAACGCAGTGTGTCACATCTCAGTGACAAACAACAGACGCCACACCATAATTCATTAGCACCATAATTCATAACTGCTGCATCATATTTCAGCTCGTACGTGTGGCACAAACGTTTGTGTGTCCCGGTGTGACTGGAGATATGAAGATATTGATCCAGTAGTATAGAGACTTCGAGGCTTTGAGACCGGTATGATCCTTCTACAAAACTCTTGATAAAATCTAGCCAGAGATGCTCACTAGGCTCAGAAGTCTGAGACCTCTAGTACTTTTATTATTATTATTATTATTATTATATTATTATTATGCCTTTTTACAAGATAGTATCAGGTGTCCCCAAATTGTGTCTGTGAAGTTTCACCTAAAAAAAAAAGCCCACAGTTTGCAGTTCGTCATCATCATGAAAGTTTATTATCTGCATGCTTTTTAAAGCCATATACAGTGTCTAAACTTCTGATATGGTTTTCTGAGCGCACACATCCGAAGCATGCGAACAGAAATCTGGATGTCAGACGGCACGTGAATTAATGTGAAGCTGCGTCACGCTGCATTGCATGCTGGGGCGGCGCCGTCATTATGGGAGGATCGCTCTCTGCTACTGGTACTGAAATTAATATGGATACCTGTTTACCTTTTGTTTTGTTTTTGACTTGAAGTTAAATATTCACATTCTTCATGGCATCGTTTGCAGGGAAGAAAAGCTCTTTTATCACATTGCTTGATCATTTGATGGTTTCACTGAATGCCGTTCACATTGTTGATCTGGTGACCATGAAACCATGTCACACGCTGGGCGCTCGCTGCTGCTTCATCCATCATATGGTAGAAATGAAAACACCATCAACAAGCTGATAGAAGTCGATCCATTTCTTTGTTGGAAACGTGTAAGTTGTATTGTTGTCATTGTAAATATTCACTTTCCCATATGGCCAGAGACAGAGAGGGGAATCAGAGATTGTGGGTCACATTCAGCGGACAGACACCGGCACACTGTATTTTTTGGCATTTATTTAAACAAATGACAACCAAAATCAAACCCATAGGAGCCTGTGAACAGTTTTGCAGTGGTTGCGTGCAAGTTCTACTATTTTACAAGCCGAGTGAGACTTATTCATAGAGTCATAGTAATTAAACCAAACAAAATACTAAACTTGGTGCACTCAGCAATGTGATGTTGGGTTTAATCAGTGACTTTATTACTAGATTTGCAATCCTGCGTATTTCTCGTCACCCCCTCAACCTGCTTCCATGGTGTTTTTACGAAATGCGGAAAAAAACATTACATTGTTCAGTTTTCTCTCTGAACGATGATGTGAGTTACTATGGCAATTCTCGATGCCGCATGAATTACCTACAATGCTTTACAATGCATTTTTAACAATCACGACAGAAAATCTAAATATTGCCCTAAACTCAATAGCTGAAAGTGCGATCCTCCCAGTATGGCATATAAACAAAGCAGTTACCCAGAGGTGTGACGTCAACTTCACATTTTCTATTAAACTAAGTTCTCTTTCACATTCTTTCTTAAATGTCCAACTCTAAGTGCCACCTGGATTTCAGTTTAAAACAATGTGATTTATAGGTTTTCAGGGGTAACTAATGGTTCACATGTCAGAACATCAGAGACAGAAAATGTTTGAGGCAAATTCAACCACTAAATAATTGATTAATGACTCTAGACAAACATTTAAAGAAAAAGAGACTTTCGATTACTACCTGGAGTGCAGAGAACAGTGTGTGTGTGTGTGTGTGTGTGTGTGTGTGTGCGCGCGCGCACATGTGTATGTGTGTGTGAGAGAGAGAGAGAGAGAGAGAGAGAGAGAGAGAGAGAGAGAGGAGGTGGATTTTATCCCTGTATTGTGAGACTAGTACAGGAGATAATTAGCTGTCAGAGTGTATTACTGCTCTCAGCTGGAGCTGATAAACACAGGAGAAGAGCTCTCACCTACACAACCATACTCTGTTTTCATACTGTGAACACACAGAGCATCCAGAATTAACACTTGCCAAGTGCCAACTGCGAGTACAATTTGTTGTTGGCAAGTAAATATAACATTACCAGTTGGCCAGAAACTTTCTATGGTTTAAATTGCAGTGTAAGAGACATATTTTGAAGTTAACAACCCAATAATGTTTAAGAAAAACAGAGAAGACATTTTCTAAGACTATAGTGAGACTTTTTAATTATCTGGTATATTTTCTCAGATATTAAATATAGAGTAATAGTAAATAAATAAATAATAAATTAAGTTACATTTATTTAAAGTATGGGGTCAGTTAGATTGTTTATGTTTTTGACAGAAGGCTGCAGTTATTTGATCAAAATTACAGTAAAATTAGTAATATTGTGTAATATATACTGCCCTACAAAGGCAAAGTGCAGTAACTACGCAAACACTGAAACTGAGAAAAATGCCTTTAAAGTTTTTACACTAGCCAGTCAAACATGTTGTGGGTAGATTAGTGGTAATGCATTCATGTAATGCCCTCTTAGGAAGACTTGACCACTGACCACTGATATGACCTTTGACCCCCACAATGCAGATAATGCACTCTGCCTTTGTATGACTACAAAACACTACAGCAAAAGCAAAGTGCAGTATCTACAAACTAAAGGTGTTTATCCAACTTTCTTACTACATTTTGATAGATTTGAATAACTTTAATAGTTCCCTTTCGTTGTCACTCCGAGTTCCGTCGGAGGACGACGAATGGGGTTTTCGCATAGAAAGCCTATCAACTTCGACTATTACAAAACGAGCCAATGGCAAAGAAATGCCATGGGTCTGCGGAATTTGCATAGCATGTCTCCGCCCCACCTCGTGGGTATAAAAGCGGAAGATGCCGCAACATTCAGACATGTTTTTGCTTCGGAGCCAAGGCAATCCCTTGCTCCACAAGCCATCTCTGAACTGTCAGCTGTTACAAGACGAGATTCTCCGGTGTTGGTGTGACGGCGATCTCCCAGCGAGTGCGCACTTCCTGCTTATCTGTGCAGTGGTTTGCCAGTGAGTGTGTTTCTCCCTGGGCGCTTCAATACCAAAGTTTCCTCTCTGAAAGAGCTTGCACGCGGCACGTCTTTTTAAAGATGCCTCGCCCGTGCACTTCTGGTTGCGGTGGTTTCGTGTCTGACTCTGATGGGCACGAGCGCTGTCTAGTGTGTTTGGGCATTGATCACGCTAGATTGGCGCTCGTGGATGACTCATGTTCTCTCTGTGGGAACATGACCATCGCGTCATTACGGTCGAGACTCAGTGATCTCGTAAGAGTGAGTGTCCCCTCATCCACACCCTGATCTACTGACTCTAGAAATAGAGCTAGTACTTTGGCTGGTGGCCAGGGTGACCTGAGGGTGACGGTGTGGAACAAAGCGCCGACTATCAGTCCGTGCTCTGCACCTACCCCTCTCATGACGGTGCCCGTTAGTGTCCAGGGGATTCCTGCGGGTCCATCATCGGATGCCCCGCGTGTTTCCTTTGGCGCTACAGAGGAGGATGCGATGTCCATCGCAGCATTACAAGGTGGGCAGGATTCATCGGATGATGACTCGACAGCGCTGCCTCCCTCGGGTGTGCAGTCGTTTGTCGAGTCGGACCCCGAGATGACTGCCATGCTTACCCGGGCGGCCGCGAGCATCGGGTTGGAGTGGACTCCTCCGCCCTGTCCCGAGCGCTCGCGGCTAGATGATTGGTTTTTGGGTGCCAATTCCTTTCTTACCGGACGTGCATGATGAGATCTCAAAGTCCTGGAAGTCTCCCATGTCTTCTCGTGACCGCCTTTCATCCGCCTTTCCTCCCCTCGATGGAGCAGCTGCCCGTGGGTACACTGGGCTCCCCCCGGTTGAACGCTCTGTTGCGATGCAACTGTGTCCTCAGGGTGCTTCTTCTCATGGCGAGCCTAAGCACCCATCCAAAGCCTGTAGGTACTCGTCTACGTTAGTGGCGAAGTCCTACAGAGCGGCGGGACAGGCGGCTGCTTCGCTGCATGCTATGGCCACTCTGCAGGTCTACCAGGCCCAGATGCTCAGAGACATGCACGAGGGTAGGACATACCCAGGGCTCTTTGATGAGCTGCGTGCCGCCACCGACCTCGCTCTCCGGGCGACGAAGGTGACCGCACGCTCCCTGGGTTTGGTGATGTCCACAGCCGTGGTCCAGGAGAGACACCTGTGGCTGAACCTGGCTGACATGAAGGATGCCGAGCGGTCCCGGCTGCTCGACACCCCCATGTCCCAGGCTGGCCTCTTCGGCGGTGCAGTTGAGGACTTTGCCCAACAGTTCTCACCTGCTCAGAAACAGACTGAGGCTATCAAGCACATCCCGCCGACCCGCTGCTGGCTCTACCCAGTCGGCCGGGCAGGTCACTCAGTCTGTTCGCCGCCGAGGACGCCGTCCTGCGGCTCCCGCCCCTCCCGCCCGGCCCAAGCAGCAGCCTTCACCTGGGCCCGGTCGTGGAGTAAGCCGCAAGAAGGCGTCCCAGCCCTCTCCATCCCCGCCCCCCGCTAAACGCCGGGCCAAGCGGCGCTCCTGAGACGGGCTGCTCAGGGATGTTGACCCAGCCTTGGCACTGCTCCAGTACGTGGTCTCCGCATCTATGTAGACAGAACGCAGTGTTTCAGGACCTCAGACCAGCTCTTTGTCTGTTATGGTGGGAAGCTGAAGGGAAAGGCTCTCTCCAAGCAAAGATTGTCTCACTGGATAGTGGACGGCATTGCTTTGGCATACCTACAGCAAGGTCGACCGTGCCCCCTTGGTGTGACTGCCCAGTCCACCCAGAGTGTGGCGTCCTCTTGGGCTCTAGCGCATGGCGCCTCGCTAACAGACATCTGCAGAGCTGCAGGCTGGGCGACACCCAACACATTCGCCAGATTCTACAATCTCCGAGTGAACCCAGTGTCCTCTCATGTACTCGCTTCAACCAGCTAGTACCGGACCCGCTCAGGTGTCTTCGCTTGCTCGCCATTCCACACCACGGACTGGATACGTGCGTTATTCTCATCAGGTGAGCTTCCCCAAAAGCCCTGAGTTCCTCCAGCACTCCTGACGTCGGCGCCAGTGTCTTTTGCCTGTGCGTCAGCTAGGTGCCTCCCGTATGCATGGTACCTCCTCTGAGCTACCCCCACATGTGTATTTCCACTGTAAGCCTCTCTGAGCATGTGTCTTTCCCTTGGCAAGCCACCTTGCCACCCCTGGGGTTGAAATATTCCACCTGTGGCTGGACACCCCAGTGATTCCCCATATGCATCCCTCGGGTCATATGTGTATTCTCTAAGTCCCCCCCTCTGGGTTGGCAGTAATTGCATATTCCCCTAAAAACCTTGGGATATGCTCCGCAGTGTATCTTGGTATTCCTGTGCTAAATTGGAGTCCTTGGTCTGTGCCAGCCCACGACAGGGATCTCAGATTTGCGCAGGGCACTGGAAGACAGCTGGGAAGGTGGCGTGATTAGACTGGTATCCCCATTCGTCGTCCTCCGACGGAACTCGGAGTGACAACGAAAGGGAACGTCTCGGATACGGATGTAACCCTCGTTTCCTGAGTAGGGAACGGTGACGTTCCGTCTTCTTGCCACTCCGCTGTACCGCGGGGATCGCCTGAGCTCAGTCTTGGCTCCTCAGCGATTAAACATGTCTGAATGTTGCGGCGTCTTCCGCTTTTATACCCACGAGGTGGGGCGGAGATACGCTATGCAAATTCCGTAGACCCATTTCTTTGCCATTGGCTCGTTTTGTAATAGTCGAAGTTGATAGGCTTTCTATGTGAAAACTCCATTCGTCGTCCTCCGACGGAACGTCTCCGTTCCCTACTCAGGGAACGAGGGTTCCCTATCAGGGAACTCGAGCTGCGTGACAACGCATTGGGAACGCCCCTGCGTGAGTGCGTCATGAAGCACGTATGAAATCAGTCCAATGGCGAGACGGAACGTCATAGGCGGGTGACGTCATCGACCAGGAAACTATAAAAGCACCCCAAAACACAAGCGCGTCAGCTTCTGAGTCTTCAGCAAGCGCTCTATGTGTGAATATATCAGTCTGTGTCTCAAAGTGTTTTTGTCTGTCCTTAGAATTTGCTAGGCAGGAGTTTTTCACATATATAAAAAACTATAAAGAGACGATATATATATAATATGGCGAGCCCTGCCCACGTTATATCACGGGTGGAGATACTCACAATCTGTGTGTTGTTTGTATGGGAGTGCAGCATGCCCAGTCAGCTCTTGAGGGAGCTGATTGCGAGCATTGCGAGCGTATGTCTATGAAAACGCTCCGCACCCGCCGAGCCCTCTTCGAGGAGAGTGGTTCGGTGCGCGCTCCCCGCGGTTCGGGTCCCGCTGCTGCCGAGGCACAGCGGAGGCTTCAATCGGGGGGATCGCAAATGGATCTATCAGCGGGGATTGAGATGGGCTCTGTCTTGTCGAGATCGGGGAATAGACCGGTTTCAGCTAGAATTTTTACTCAGCAGACCTCTATTTATTCAAATATTTCGGGGTCTAAGTTTTATGGGTATGGGGCGATGCCTAAGGCGGAGGAAGTTTTGGCGAGCCATCTTTCTCCTGATACGGCATCGTCCTTTAAGACACCGGCGTTGCCCACCAAGCCATTACGAAACACCTCGGCTTTGGTGGGCAAAGCCTACTCGGCGGCGGGACAAGCAGCATCATGTCTTCATACAATGTCAATCTTGCAAGCCTACCAAGCAGATTTATTAAAAGACATTAGTGAGGGGGAGGAAATAAGTGCGGATGTTATTAGAGAATTGCGTCAGGCAGCCGATCTCTCTCTCCGTGCCAGCAAGGAGACGGCCAGATCAGTCGGCCGTTCTATGGCAGCCCTGGTGGCCACGGAGAGGCACTTATGGTTGAATCTGTCAAATATGAAAGAGAGAGAAAAATCTTTTCTTCTGGACGCGCCGCTGTCGACTGCTGGCCTCTTCGGTGACTCAGTGAATTCGGTCATTGAGAGGTTTCAGGAAAAAAAGAAGCAGGCAGCGGCGCTCCAGAAGTTCCTCCCCCTTCGTGTGCATGTTCCCGGGGCTGCTGGGCGGGAGCAGCCCCGGCCGTCGGGTAGCTCCTCACACAGGGCGCAACAGAAGAAGAGTGTCGCGTCTCGCGCTCCTCCCCAGCAAAACTGGACCGAGGCGCGGCGCTCTCAGACGAAGTCTTCCAGGGGCAAAGCCGATCTGAGGACGGTTATTGTCGCCAGGAAGACTTCATCGAAGAAGCCCTGACACCAAGGGTGTCAGGGTACTGAGGGTGGTCCCCACCGAGAGGGAAAGGTGCTCGCCGCTGTACACGGCGCCCGTTCTGTCTCGGTGCCCTCAGGGGCCCGTTCTACTAACCCCGCCTGCGTGCCGGGGCGTAGACGGTCCCAGCGAGCGGTTTCCCGAGGGACGCTCGCCCGCTCTGAGGAGCGGTTTAGAGCAGTCAGACCAGTTGTTCCCTGCCGGTGCGCCGTTACAGGGCACTGTGTCTGCCACTCAAAATACTCCAGAGGCCAGTCTCGAGAGACTGGTACCCTTAGTACAATTTTTGGCAGAGTGGAAAAGCCTTCCAAATGTATCTCATTGGGTCCTGCAGACTATCGAGAAGGGGTACGCGATTCAGTTCAGATCACGCCCGCCTCGCTTCAGAGGGGTTCTGCCCACAGTGGTGGGCCCCGAGCAGGCTCTGCTTATGGAACAGGAGGTGAAAAATCTCCTGCTGAAGGAGGCTATAGAACGAGTTCTTCCTCCCAGCAGAGAGCTGGGTTATTACAGCCGATATTTCATCGTTCCAAAGAAGGATGGGGGGTTGCGTCCAATTTTAGATCTGCGCCTATTAAATCGCTCAGTAGGGAAGCTCAAATTCAAAATGCTTACTCTCAAGCAGATTGTGTCACAGATCAGGTCCGAGGACTGGTTTGTCACGATAGATCTAAAGGACGCATACTTCCACATTTCCATCCTTCCACAACACAGGAAGTTCCTGAGGTTCGCTTTCGGGGGCGAAGCGTACCAGTATCGGGTTCTTCCGTTCGGCCTAGCACTGTCTCCCCGAACGTTCACGAAATGTATGGATGCAGCTCTGGCTCCGCTGCGACTCCAGGGCATCCGCATTTTAAACAATATCGACGATTGGTTGATTCTGGCTCAATCGGAGCATCAGGCGATTCGGCATCGAGATGTCGTTCTCGCCCATATCAAGAAGTTGGGTTTGAGGCTCAACACCAAGAAGAGTGTGCTTTCTCCAGTACAGAGGACCACTTTTCTGGGCGTGGTTTGGGATTCGACTACGATGCGGGCACGTCTGTCTCCTGCTCGTATAGCTTCGATTCTCTTAGCCGTCAAACAGGCAAAGCTAGGCCAGTCACTCACTGTAAAAGAATATCAGAGGATTCTGGGTCTGATGGCAGCAGCGTCCAACGTTATACCTTGCGGCCTGCTGTACATGAGACCACTGCAGTGGTGGCTCAGGACCAAGGGGTTCTCCCCGAGGGGAAACCCGCTCCGCAAGATCAGGGTCACGCGACGGTGTCTCCGTGCTCTGGCTATGTGGAAAGAACCTTGGTTCCTGTCCCTAGGTCCTGTGTTGGGGGCTCCGTGTCGTCGTGTAACACTAACGACGGACGCCTCTCTCACAGGCTGGGGGGCGATCATCAGTGGTCGCTCGGCCCAGGGTCTGTGGCAGGACCATCATCTTCTTTGGCATATAAATTGTCTAGAAATGATGGCAGTGTTTCAGGCCCTGAAACACTTCCTCCCAGACCTGAGAGGTTGCCATGTGCTTGTCCGGTCAGACAACACATCGGTGGTCTCTTATATAAACCATCAGGGGGGTCTGCATTCGCGCCCGTTATACAAGCTGGCTCGCCAGATCCTTCTATGGTCCCAGGGGAAGCTTCTTTCATTGAGGGCGATTTATATCCCGGGATATCTGAATCAGGGGGCAGACATCCTGTCGAGGCAGGGGCCGAGGCCCGGGGAGTGGAGACTCCACCCCGAGGTGGTGGAGCTCCTATGGAAACATTTCGGTCGTGCCGAGGTAGACCTATTTGCATCCAGGGAAACATCATACTGCCAACTGTGGTTTTCCCTAAGTCCTCCAGCCCCTCTGTGGTTGGATGCGATGGTACAGGAGTGGCCGAGGCCACGCCTGTACGCATTTCCCCCGATTGCTCTGCTCCCAGGAGTTCTGGAGAGGGTTCGCCGGGACGGGGTCAGTCTACTGTTGGTAGCCCCGTACTGGCCGGCCCGAGTTTGGTTTGCGGACCTAATTTATCTCCTCGACGGCTTTCCTCTGGAGATTCCGTTGAGGAGGGACCTTTTCTCTCAGGCGAGCGGGTTGATACTTTACCCCCGCCCAGATCTATGGAGGTTGTGGGCTTGGCCTCTGAGGGGGCCCAGCTCATAGAATCTGGTCTCTCGACTGAGGTCGTGGAGACCATCCTCCACTCCAGAGCTCCGGCCACGAGGAAATTATATGCCTTGAGGTGGAAAATGTTCACCTTTTGGTGTGGAGAACACCAGCTGGACCCAGTTAACTGCCCGGTGGGTGCAGTGCTGGAATTCCTTCAGGAGCGTTTCTCCACAGGGTTATCCCACTCCACACTGAAGGTGTATGTGGCGGCCTTATCTGCTTACCACGTCCCTTTGAGTGGAGCTTCTCTCGGGAGACACCCACTTGTAACCCGTTTCCTTCGTGGCACTCTGAGGCTGAGGCCAGCAGTTCGCACGAGGGTGCCGACCTGGGACCTGGCGGTTGTTCTAGAAGGTCTCTCTCTAGCACCGTTCGAGCCCATTGAAGAAGTTTCGGAGAAATTCCTCACTCTTAAAACTATCTTTCTTCTGGCTATATCTTCATTAAAGAGAATATGAGATATCCAAGCTCTGTCGGTCTCTCCCTCGTGCTTGGAGTTTGTGCCGGGCATGGTGAAGGCTTTCCTCCTCCCTAGGCCGGGATACGTTCCCAAGGTACCAACCAATGTGGCCAGGCCTATTGTACTGCAGGCTTTCTGTCCTCCTCCATTTCTGACGTCGGACCAAGAGAAACTAAATCTGCTCTGCCCTGTTAGGGCCCTAGATGCGTACGTCCACAGAGCTGCCCTGTGGAGGAAGAGCGAACAGCTTTTCGTTTGCTTTGGACCCCCTAAGAAGGGCTGTCCAGTATCTAAGCAGAGGTTGAGCAAGTGGCTGGTCGAGGCCATCTCACTTGCCTACGAGTCTGCCGGTCAGCCTTCTCCTTTGGCTGTCCGGGCTCATTCAACCAGGAGTATGGCTGCCCCTAAGGCGATCCTGTCAGGAGTATCTATCCAGGATGTTTGTGATGCGGCAGGCTGGTCCTCACCGCACACATTCGTGAAGTTTTATCATCTTGACTTCAGCTCCACTCCAGGGGCGCAGGTGCTTTCGTCCGAATGTGCTCTCTGACTTCACACGACGGACACTTGCTCGTATGGCGACGTTGGTATTAGCGTTCCCAATGCGTTGTCACGCAGCTCGAGTTCCCTGATAGGGAACGTCTCTGGTTACGTATGTAACCCTAGTTCCCTGAAGGGAACGAGACGCTGCGTGTCTATGCCATACTCCCAGCATGCCCGTGAGCACTTGCTTCAGTTTTATCAGAAGCTGACGCGCTTGTGTTTTGGGGTGCTTTTATAGTTTCCTGGTCGATGACGTCACCCGCCTATGACGTTCCGTCTCGCCATTGGACTGATTTCATACGTGCTTCATGACGCACTCACGCAGGGGCGTTCCCAATGCGTTGTCACGCAGTGCAGCTGAGAAAGCGGAACGAGATGCTGCGCTGCTCAGCGCATTGGGAACGTCTTTAGTCGTGACCAGCTGTGAATATTGTGTGTAACACGTCGATAGAATTGACCCGGAGGTAATATAGCCTCGGTCGATGACGTCATCGGCGCGCACCCGCAACGCGAGGCTATAAATAGATGAGCTGCAGGTGCATCGTCAGGATATTTTGTCTGAAGAGCAGTCCTGGGACATCTTCAGCACGGCAAAGCAGCGCAGCATCTCCTTCCGCTTTCTCAGGGAACAAGGTTACAGTGAAGTAACCGAGATCGTTCCCTTTCGAAAGCTACAATCGATGCTGCGCTGCTCAGCGCATTGGGAACGAGAATACCCACGCCGCCGTGCTTGAACATGTCTGGACCCCAATTGTGCATGTGCTCACAAGAACGCAAGAAGGCCTCAGACACTAGCCTGTGATGTTGACTCAAGGACATGAGAGCCCGGAGTGGCATGAACATCCAAACTATAAAACCTTATGAATGTGTGCGGAGAGGACCAACCTGCCGCATCACAAATCTGTTGTAAAGGGGCACCCCTCGCCAAAGCACTAGAAGAAGCGACCCCCCTGGTAGAGTGAGCTCTGAGACCTATAGGCGAAGCTTGACCGCGCGCCTCATAAGCCAAAGCAATTGCATCCCTGACCCAATGAGACATGGTCTGCTTGGTGGCAGCTCCTCCTCTGTTACTACCACCATAACAGACGAATAATTGCTCTGACTTACGCCACTGGCTAGTGCGGTGGATGTAAGCCTGAAGAGCACGGACTGGACACAGTCTATACGATTTCTCCTGCTCCGGCGTTGTAAACGGTGGAGGACAGAAGGGTTCTAGAATGACCGGATGTACAGACGAAAATGGAACCTTAGGCAGGTAATCAGGATGAGGATGCAAAATTACTTTCACCATTCCTGGGGCAAAGTCTAAGCAGGACGGAGAGATAGACAGAGCCTGCATATCCCCAATCCTCTTCAAGGAAGTTATTGCCATTAGAAAAACCATTTTTAGAGTCAGAAGTTTATCAGACGCTGACTCTATAGGTTCAAAGGGGGTTTCAACCAGACCCTCGAGGACTATAGCTAAATCCCACGAAGGGATCTTGGTTTTTACTGGAGGCCTCAGTCGCCTGGCCCCACGAAGGAAGCGAGAGAGCAGAGGATGTCTCCCGAGCGGCGCCCCGTCAACTAAGGCGTGGCAAGCCGAAAGAGCGGCCACATAAACCTTAAGAGTAGCAGGGCATGTGCCTGTTGATAATTTCTCTTGCATGAAGTCCAGAACTGAAGCAACCTGGCAGTTGACTGGATCTACATTGTGTACAACACACCACCTTTCAAAAACACCCCATTTACCGGCATAACTTTGTCTAGTGGAGGAAGCCCTAGCACTCAGAATAGTCTCAATAACAGCAGGCGAAAGCCCAGTGTCCCTCAGTTGGTTCCCATCAGGGGCCAAACGTGAAGATTCCACAGGTCGGGCCTGGGATGGAATATCGTGCCCTCCGCCTGAGACAGAAGGTCCCTCCTCTCCGGAATCGCCCAAGGCGAGCCGTCGAGGAGAGATATTATCTCCGAGAACCACACTCTGTTCGGCCAACGTGGCGCTATCAGCAAGAGGCAAGACCCTTGTTGGCGAACTCTGGCTAGAACTCCCGGGAGCAAAGAAACGAATACAGGCGCATCTTGGGCCATGAGTGCGCCATCGCATCCAGACCCAATGGAGCTGGGTGACTCAGAGAGAAGTAGAGGGGACATTGCGCTGTCTGCTGGGAGGCGAAGAGGTCCACCTCCGCTTTGTAAAATTTGGTCCAAATCTGTTTCACTACTTCCGGATGGAGTTTCCGTTCCCCTGTCGGTAGTGTCTGTCTGGACAGTAAATCTGCTCCCACATTCAAATGCCCTGGAATGTATACTGCCCTGAGTGACAGGAACTTGTCCTGGGCCCAGAGAAAAATCTGCCTCGCTATTCTGTTCAGATTGCGTGAGCGCAGACCCCCCTGATGATTTATATAAGAGACTGCTGCTGTGTTGTCCACCCGCACTAGGACATGACAGCCCCTCAATTGATGGAGAAAATATTTCAGAGCCAGAAATACGGCCATCAACTCGAGGCAATTGATGTGCCAATCGAGCTGATGACCTTCCCATTCCCCTTGAGCTGGACAGCCATCTAAGACCGCTCCCCAGCCCATCAGGGAGGCGTCCGTCGTTAGCAGTCTGCGACGACACGGCGCCCCTAGAGTGGGACCCAAGGCAAGGAACCGGGGTCTGATCCACAGAGATAGTGTACGAAGCCCGCGGCGCGTCACTTTTATGTGCCTTTGAGGATTGGCTCTTGGATGAAATCCTCTGGCTTTTAGCCACAACTGAAATGGTCTCATGTGCAACAGCCCCAGAGGAATCACCGTGGATGCTGATGCCATGAAACCCAACATTTTTTGGTACTGACGAACAGTGAGTTCTTGGCCTAGCCTGACTTTGCTCACAGTCTGCCGAATTGTCTCGATTCGAGCGGGAGACATTTGTGCCCGCATCGTGACCGAATCCCAAACAATCCCGAGATAAGTCGTTCTCTGGGCAGGAGAAAGAACACTTTTCTTGGTGTTGAGTCTCAACCCTAGAGCAACTAGATGAGCTAACACGATGTCTCTGTGTTGGAGCGCCATCTCTCGCGATTGAGCTAGTATCAACCAATCGTCGATGTAATTCAAAATGCGAATGCCCTGGAGTCGTAACGGAGCCAGTGCTGCATCCATGCATTTCGTGTATGTGCGGGGTGACAAGGCCAGGCTGAATCGAAGAACCCGAAACTGGTACGCTTCGCCCCCGAAAGCGAACCTCAGGAATTTCCTGTGTTGTGGCAATATTTCTATGTGAAAATAAGCGTCCTTCAAATCGATCGTGACGAACCAATCGTGATGTTGAATTTGCGTCACGACCGTCTTGACGGTTAACATCTTGAACTTGAGCGCTTTGACTGTACGGTTTAAGCCTCGAAGATCTAAGATTGGACGCACCCCCCCATCCTTTTTGGGAACCAGGAAGTATCTGCTGTAATAGCCTGACTCTCTCTCTGGAAGAGGAACATGTTCTATGGCCTCTTTGCTCAGAAGGGTTTGCAGCTCTTGCGACAGTACATGCATCAGCTCCGGTTTCACGGAAGTGAAGACCACGCCGTTGAAACGTGGAGGACGACGAATAAATTGGATTCTGTATCCTATCTGTACTGTGCTTAATACCCACGCAGAAATGATTGGCAGAAGTTTCCACGCTGCCAGACTTCCTGAGAGTGGTATCAATTTTAATACTTCCTTTTGAGGGGATGTTGGATGTTCCGTGTCCTGTATAACGGCAGGAAACAACGGAACATCCAACATTTCGCTGGAAACCGCTGCCCCCCGAAGCACGAGAGGTGGCGGGGATGGAGAGGTTTTGTGAGGGTAACAGGAAGGGGCGAAAAGATCTTGCATGCGCCCCATCCCGTGGGGGGCTACCCCCACCAGATTGGGCGCCAGACCATCAGGACTTCTTCTTCCTGTTAATGATAGTCCTGAGGTCTGGCTTGGGAGGTTGCTGAGCATGGCGAACCTGTCCCCAATCCCTGCGAGGGGGAGCACGGTCCGCTACACTCTGCCTCTTTACCTCCCTAGGTTTTGAAGGACCGGGGCGGGGCTGGGTGGCAGACGGCCCCTCCCCTTGAGTGCGGCGAGGAAGAAACTGAACAAACGCTTCCTCGTGTTTTTTAACTTCCTTAAAGCGGGTGACAACGGTGTTCACTGAGTCACCAAACAGCCCAGATGGAGAAATAGGAGAGTCAATCAAAAACAAACGATCTTTTTCCTTAATCCCTGTCAGATTAAGCCACAGATGCCTCTCCGTGCTGACCAAAGCAGACATCGAACGGCCGATGGCACGGGCCGTCTGCTTGGTCGCACGGAGAGACAGATCTGTGGCACGACGAAGCTCAGAGAATGACTCTTCGTCGATCGTACTGCCCGCACTCAAATCCTTCAACAGGTCAGCCTGGTATGCCTGTAACACTGCCATAGTGTGCAGCGCAGCACCAGCCTGACCTGCAGCTTGATAAGCTTTCCCCACTAAAGATGATGTTATACGACAGGGTTTAGTGGGGAGGGTAGGTTTCTTTATCGAAGATGCCGAGTCGGGAGAGAGATAGCTCGCGAGCGTCTCTTCAACCCGAGGCATCTCCGTATACCCCCGCGCCTCTGCACCCACGATAGTCGAAAAAGTCGACGTCGAGGGCACAAACACGCGAGAAGTATATGGTTTACTCCATGACTTAGATAGTTCGTCATGGAGGTCC
Organism: Tiaroga cobitis; assembly: GCA_030578255.1. NCBI lineage: Eukaryota > Metazoa > Chordata > Actinopteri > Cypriniformes > Leuciscidae > Tiaroga > Tiaroga cobitis. Next base: position 8,014,647 of record CM060608.1, read on the forward strand.
TCGAAAAAGGGAAGAGACTGATGTTTTGGTCCCTCCCCTCTGCCACCGGACAGAAACCTATCCCCTAATTTAGACTGTTTGGGGGTCTCTTGTTCGCGTGGCCAGTCAAGCTGTAATCTGGCCACAGCGCGAGTAACCACCTCGAGCAATTCCTCGACAGATTTCTTTTCACGAGAGGAACGCTCAGAGGCTGGTTGCTCACGGTCCGAAGACCCAAGAGATACATCATCCCCCTCGTGAGTCAAAGAAGCACCGGAGCGCGCTTCGAAATCACGAGAAGGGATGCGTGGATCTGGTGACGCAGCAAGCGAAAGGGACGGACCCGTCTCTTGCTCGTCATGCAGATCCATACGAGAGCCCCACGATGATAATGCGGGTGCGGTCTGGAAATAGGTCAGACGGGAGCGAAGCATCTTAACCGTGAGCTGGTCACAATGCTCGCACCCGCCCTTCTCTATAGCCAGAACCGCGTGCTCTTCCCCCAAACAAACAAAACAGTAATCGTGTGTATCCAGCTCAGAGATGAGACGGGAGCATGGAGGAACACAACGCTTACTATTTTGTTGGCTCATTTCTCCTCTTTTTTTACTTTCAAAAAACTCTTTGATGTAGCGTGAGAGAGAAAAGATTTGAGAAATGAGAAATTTTCTGCACACTGCCTGACAAAACTAACTCCTAACAAAGATCTGAGAACAGATGAGAGATAGAGAGAGTGTTTGCGTTCACACATGCACAGAATGGTCTGAAGACAAAAGACCTGACGATGCACCTGCGGCTCATCTATTTATAGCCTCGCGTTGCGGGTGCGCGCCGATGACGTCATCGACCGAGGCTATATTACCTCCGGGTCAATTCTATCGACGTGTTACACACAATATTCACAGCTGGTCACGACTAAAGACGTTCCCAATGCGCTGAGCAGCGCAGCATCGATTGTAGCTTTCGAAAGGGAACTAGGGTTACATACGTAACCAGAGACGTTACATCCGTAATCGAGACGTTTTATTGATGTCAATTTAAGGCTGACATGGCATGAGATTAACCAAAACAGGTGTGTTGGGCATGTATCCTTACGGAACAAAAATATATGGGAATATACTGCAAAATATAATGCGATATATTACATTATACATTTCCATATATGAGAAACTAGGGCTTATATTTTTTAATATATTGCAGTATATGCATGACCATGTATGGATATATATTAATACATATAAAATATGTATAAATGAAGACAAAAATAGCATTACATGTAATATTCACAAAGTTTGTATCCTTTATTGTGTACGTATATTGCACATACATGTTCCCATATAAATGTGAATGTATGTTCACACATACACACACATTCACGGAATGAGTTACAACATATTTCTAGTTCCCAGCATGCTTTGCTGTAAAGTGTTATTTGACAGCCCAGATGGAGAAATAGGAGAGTCAATCAAAAACAAACGATCTTTTTCCTTAATCCCTGTCAGATTAAGCCACAGATGCCTCTCCGTGCTGACCAAAGCAGACATCGAACGGCCGATGGCACGGGCCGTCTGCTTGGTCGCACGGAGAGACAGATCTGTGGCACGACGAAGCTCAGAGAATGACTCTTCGTCGATCGTACTGCCCGCACTCAAATCCTTCAACAGGTCAGCCTGGTATGCCTGTAACACTGCCATAGTGTGCAGCGCAGCACCAGCCTGACCTGCAGCTTGATAAGCTTTCCCCACTAAAGATGATGTTATACGACAGGGTTTAGTGGGGAGGGTAGGTTTCTTTATCGAAGATGCCGAGTCGGGAGAGAGATAGCTCGCGAGCGTCTCTTCAACCCGAGGCATCTCCGTATACCCCCGCGCCTCTGCACCCACGATAGTCGAAAAAGTCGACGTCGAGGGCACAAACACGCGAGAAGTATATGGTTTACTCCATGACTTAGATAGTTCGTCATGGAGGTCCTCGAAAAAGGGAAGAGACTGATGTTTTGGTCCCTCCCCTCTGCCACCGGACAGAAACCTATCCCCTAATTTAGACTGTTTGGGGGTCTCTTGTTCGCGTGGCCAGTCAAGCTGTAATCTGGCCACAGCGCGAGTAACCACCTCGAGCAATTCCTCGACAGATTTCTTTTCACGAGAGGAACGCTCAGAGGCTGGTTGCTCACGGTCCGAAGACACAAGAGATACATCATCCCCCTCGTGAGTCAAAGAAGCACCGGAGCGCGCTTCGAAATCACGAGAAGGGATGCGTGGATCTGGTGACGCAGCAAGCGTTACATCCGTAATCGAGACGTTTTATTGATGTCAATTTAAGGCTGACATGGCATGAGATTAACCAAAACAGGTGTGTTGGGCATGTATCCTTACGGAACAAAAATATATGGGAATATACTGCAAAATATAATGCGATATATTACATTATACATTTCCATATATGAGAAACTAGGGCTTATATTTTTCAATATATTGCAGTATATGCATGACCATGTATGGATATATATTAATACATATAAAATATGTATAAATGAAGACAAAAATAGCATTACATGTAATATTCACAAAGTTTGTATCCTTTATTGTGTACGTATATTGCACATACATGTTCCCATATAAATGTGAATGTATGTTCACACATACACACACATTCACGGAATGAGTTACAACATATTTCTAGTTCCCAGCATGCTTTGCTGTAAAGTGTTATTTGATGTGTTTTTCTCAATTATTAATGTAGGGGGGAGATCCGTTGGTGTTAAATGTTCTATTATTTTGGAATTTAAAAGGTTTTCTTTTATGTCTGAGTTTTTCGGGTCACCAGTGTGCTGAAGAGTAGAGCCTGTGGTTCGGCAATTCTTTATGTATAATTTAATATATTGCAATTAGGGTGACCACCCGTCCCGTTTTGCATTGTACTGCACGGTATTTTCACTCCTTGTCCCGCACGTCGCATATTGAGAAAATGTCCCGCATTTTCATCAATCTGTTGGTTTTTAATGATCATATTAAGAAAACGTGCATGTGTTCTTTTGCCTTTATAAGAAAGCATTTTATTTCTTCTTTTTGCGGCGTAGTTTTTCACTTTAACAGCGCTTCGTCAGAAGTACAAATACAACAGACGTTTTTTAAATCCTATCCAATGGTTGAAAAGGAAGGAGTAAACACGGTCACAAGTAGGTTGTGACGGCTGTCAATCAAAATGTGGAGTGGTGATGCGTTCCATGTGTTCCCTGTCAGAAAACAAATGGATAATTTGGTAAATTAAAATTTTACAAGGCGGCATAATGGCAACAAAAAAGAAAAAAAAATATTTTAGTAAAGACTGGGCTAGGACATACTTGGGAGATTTTTATCAGCTGAAAGACAGAATACAAATGTTTTTACTAAGTTAGATAGACATTATATAACAGTTTCAGGTTATCTTTTAGTGTTGGTAACATGTCCCACATTATCCCACACAAACTTAGTAATCGTCCCACATTTGGCTTGTTTGATGATGGTCACCCTAATTGTAATATATTAACACAATGTATTATGCTGTATATTTTCAAATATACTGTTGAACCATTTAATATATTGATCATTCATATAGGGAAAATATATTTTCTTTTCACAAGGGTAGATGCATTCAAGTCAATGGATTTTTCCGGCTAACATCAGGCAGAACCTGAGCTCCTGTCTGACTCACTCACATCAAATGCATGTGATCCATTGATATGAGATTTATAGTTATAGTTGGCAACCCTTAAATTTCATTGGTGATCAAGAAAGCTAACAATATTCTATCTCAATCATGTGATCTGACGTGGTTTGCAAATTGCGGATCGCACAGGCGGATTTGACAGCTATTTCAAAACCGCTTCTGTTGCTGCCGTGTGCACAGCTGAAGCGAGGAGAGATGTCCGAATCAACAAACATCAACGCGATTATAATTCGTATTATCATTACGTTGTCGAGTGGATATTTCCTTCAATGGAGCAGCTCAGGTATCTAAAATATATCTCTAATTTGCTAGCGGCTGGCTAGTTAATGTTAAACTGATTATAAATCTGTCATTTGCCTTGCTAGGAGTTAATATTTTGCTATCTTCCTTACCCGTCTTTGAATATCTGCGTTTTAACGCGAGTTAAACCATCATTTTGCCGAGCGATTGTGGTTGGCTTGTTGGTTCTGTGTGAGTGTTACGATCCGGGCAAACAGTATCACAATCCCCTTCTGGGATAAGGCTACCCAGGCAGACCGCAGTATATGCGGTATCAAAGTCGAAAAAAAAAACCAAAGCTAGAACGCAGTAACATCACTTACTGCGGTTTGGTTAGCATGGATTTGTAGTTACTGCAATTTTGAAACCTTCGTTTCTCTGAAACAGGACCAAATTGAATTATGAAACTGTCACAAGGGAGAACAGATTTCACAAAGCCCATTTCAGGCCTTAACTCAATTTTGACCAAATGTGTAGTTACTGCACCTTGCCTTTGGATGACAGTATATATTCTTACCATTTGAAAACATTTTAAAATGTAATCTAATATGCTGTTTCCTATCGATACGGTTCATTCGTACTGTGTCGTCAGACGCATTGGGAAGATGTGTGAATTTACTGGCGAAAGGGGCTGTAGAAGCTGTTCATCCGGCCCACAGAGAGTCAGGCTTTTACAGCCTCCATTTACTCATGCCAAATAAGGATGACGGCCTCAGGCCCATCCTTTATCTCAGGCATCTAAATCATGCCCTTATAAAAACAGCCTTTCGAGATGTTAACATTGAAACAAATCCACCACAGACCGTTCTTGAGATTCACTTTCGTAGGGGTGGCTTACCAGTATACGGCCCTTCCATTCGGACTGTCTCTGTCACCACGCATTTTTAAGAAAAGCATGGATGCGGCCCTCTCCCCCCCCCTGAGACAGAAGGGAGTGCGCATCCTGAATTACCTCGATGACTGCCTCTTACTAGCCCAGTCGGAGACCGAGCTTGATGCTCACAGATCATTTCTCCTCAGCCAGTTGGAATGCCTTGGACTCAACGAGTGTCAACGATTCCAAGAGTTCACTGTCTTCCAGCCAGCGGATCTCGTCCCTGGGAGCAGTTCTCGATTCAGCCCAAATGTGGGCCGCACTTACGCCAGGGCAAGCTCTGGGGATCTATCAGCTCGCGGCATCTTTCAAGGTCAGAGTTTCATACCCCCTCAGAATATTTCAGGAGATGCTGAGCCTTATGGCCTCTGCATCAGCAGTACTTCAGCTGGGCCTCCTACACATGCAGCCCCTACAGTACTTGCTGAATCTGAAACTGGAGCTTGGCCTCACGGACGCCTCCGTATCATGGTGAACCACGCCTGCATCATGGCCTTGGCCCCTTGGAAGGACCCTTGTCGATTCCAATCTGGCGTAGACCTGGGAATGGTCTTCAGAAGGAAGGTGGTTTCATCAAATGCAACAGAATTGATGCAGCTGCTCACAGCAGCCCTGTGGCCAATTCCCATGAGGAAGGACCTCCTTTCCCAAGAAAAAGGAATGATATGGTGGACAAGGGTCACACCCCTTCCACGCTCAAGGTCTGTGTGGCGGCCATAGCAGCATTCCACGCTCCTGTGGCCAGCCAGTCAAGCGAGTGGGCGACTTGCAAGTGCTCTCTGTGAGTGCTTATTGCCCTGAATTTGGGCCTAACTACTGCAAAGTCATCCTCAAACCAAGACATGGCTATGTACCTAAGGTGTTCTGTGCGGCGGCCGGCTGGTCCTCGCCATCCACCTTTGCCAGATATTATAGCTTGAACATCCCTGCTCTACAAGCACTGGTCCTATTTGTGTAGCTGGGCTTTGACCTCTAGCTCAACTGACATACTGTCTGAGTCTCTTAATGTCGGGCGTTTACCTCACCCTACCTATTCTTCCCTGAGAGAACGGGAACGAGTACTGCATAACTTGCCATGCTATCAAGCAGCAAAATTCGACGTTTGTTGCTTCTGTCGAATTGTCCTGAGTTCCTAGGACAGAATGGCCACAGTATATAGAGGGGTATCCCCACCCATAATGGCGGGCTCTGGCTTTCATATATATATATACAGGGTTTGAAATTAACACCCGCCAAAATGCCAAATGCGGGAAAAAATCAACCGTGGTGGGTAACGCTCTCAAATCAGTAGCCAATTTGGTGTGTTATTATGTTTACTCACTTTGGGGAAGTTCATGTAAGCCAAATTTGTGTAGATTTAGCGCAAATACTCAACTCGTGAGTCATTATAATAAATCAAATGCAGCGCATTGCGCAGAATCTGTGCATATCTAGCTATAACGGCGCGCGATTCATTTGCACTGAAGCAATAGCAAAGATTTTTAAAAATAATACCGTATATACCCGAATATAAGACGACCCTGAATATAAGACGACCCCCCCATTTTCCAGACTTATTTTTGGGGAAAAATTGATTTTTGTGGAAAAAATCTGGTTCTCTTACGAGAGGTTCTCTCGTATTGCGTAAGTTTAGCTTACGCTACGGGAAAGATTCATCTTCTCGAGATATTGAAGCCAAAAGATTTGTATATGTTGTCAACGCAGTGCAGCAGCTAGCAGACCTAGAGCGGGCATTCTAGCGCGCTCATAGGCTGCTCTGCGGGAACTGCGCAGCCTACCAGTGAGCCCGGCGTGACGTCACGTCCAATCGAGGGCGCTCGCGCCCCGGCTCGGAGGCTGATTCTCTGATTTTCATCTCTTCAGCGAAGCTTCTCGCATCGCTGGATCTTGAGAAGCCGCCGCCGTCGAAACAGCGACAAAGCCAGCTAGGACAGTGACCGAGGAAGCCGGCCGCCTTCGCCACCTTCAGCCTTCCGAAGCGAGCTACGCTATCCAGCGTCGTATCCTTTTCTATTGCATACCGAGCATCTAAAAGAGCACGAGCGTCTTTTTAAAGATGCCTCGGTCCACTTGCGGCTCGTGCAGAGCCCCTCTCAGCGTCGGAGACCGCCACATTATTTGCGCTCTCTGCCTGGGCCAGGAACATGCTGCTCTTGCCCTCTCTTCGGGAGGATGTGAGCACTGTGAAGACCTTCCGATGTCGAACCTGCGGGCTCGACTCGAAGCCTTCAAGGATGAAGCTTTCTCTCCGCCCTTTGCTGCACCGCGCAGGAAAAAGAAGCGCCGTTCACAAAGGCCGCAGGAGCCTGCCGCCGCCGCGACGCGCTCGCCGGAGTCCCTCCCTCGAGCCTCGCCGACGCCCTCCCCGCCTCTTCTCACCGACGCACAGCCGCCGGCTACGGCCCGCCCTGTCCTCGAGTCTGAGGACGACGCGGATGGACTCGCCGTAGGAGAAAGGTGTTCCATCCTAGCTTCGGATAGCGAGGAGTGGTCGAGCTCTCATCGCTCCACCTCCTCTTCTATTCAGGAGTCTGGGAGAGCACGCGCTGGAGCGGAAGCCGAACTTATGCGCCTCCTCTCGCAGGCCGTCGACCGCCTCGGGCTCGAGTGGTCACCGCCTCAGGAGCCCGCCCCCAACAGGCTTGATGGCTGCTTTCTTCAAAGTCGCCGCCGTCAAGCGCCCGCTTCCAGGCCCGCGCCCTTCCTCCCTGAGCTGCACGCGGAACTGGCTAAATCTTGGAATGCCCCTTTCTCCGCGAGGCTTCATTCCTCTGTCTCCGCGTCGCTCTCCCAGGTGGACGGCGCCGCAGAGAAGGGATACAGCTCCATTCCAAAGGTCGAGGAAGCTGTCGCAGCGCACCTTTGCCCGCCCTCCGCGAGATGGCGCTCAAAGTCTGCCCTGCCATCTAAAGCCTGCAGGACCACATCTGCCCTTGTCGGTCGCGCATACGCCGCCGGACAAGCAGCTTCCACCCTGCACTCAATGGCTGTTCTGCAGATCCTCCAAGCCGATCTCCTCCGTGAGTGGGATGAGAAAGGCCGGGACCCAGCTGCCGTTACGGACCTGAGGAGCGCAAAGGATCTCTCCCCTCGCGCTACTAAGTCTGCGGCCCAGGCCCTGGGGAGATGCATGGCCTCGTTGACTGTGTCTGAGAGGCACCTTTGGCTGACGCTGGCTGACATGAGGGACTCTGAGCGGTCCGTTTTCCTCGACGCCCCTCTCTCTCCCTCCGGTCTCTTTGGCCCAGCAGTGAACGGCATCGTCGACTGCTTTTCTGAGGTGCAGAAAACGTCGCAGGCCATGAACCTGATTGAACCAGTTATTTGCTGGCTGACCAACATCCCACCCCTCCTGTGACTCATGGTTTGATTGTAGGCCTATGTGTGTTCAGAGACAGTGAGCAACGGACTTTCATAATAATAATAAAAAAAAACTGCGTTAACGTGCGATAAAAAAATTGTCTGCATTAATTAATAAATGCGTTAACGCGGCAATAACGCGTAAACCTGCCCAGCTATATATATATATATATATATAAGATACGACGTATAGTTAATCTGGTTTATTTTATTTTTAGCTACGACGTATAGTTAATCTGGTTTATTTTTATTTTTTTGGGCTTGTAGAAGTTTTGAATGGCCGGTGTGGCGAGCAGGACGAGGGCGAGGGACGTGAGAGAACGGCGCGAGGCCGGTTGCGTGATTAATGATGAACGACACCTGTGAGACGCACCGGTCTCGTATCTCTCACGGAGGAGCGGATGCATAAAGGAGGAGCAACGAATGTGAAGGTCGAGAGAGGAACAGGCCAGAACTTATGTTGTGTTTTGTTTTATTATATGTGACAGCAGTCATCCGTGAGGGGCTGCTGTCTTTTACTTTCGTTTTGTATCTGTTTTCTTTTATGTTATTAAACTTGTTGATTGTTTGCCGGTTCCCGCCTCCTTCTTCCCACAACAACGAACCTCGTTACAGCCGGCAACTTACAAATTTAGTATATATATATATAAGCCAGGTCGCGGTCCCATGGCCAAACCAGTTGATAACCACTGCCACTAGAAGATAGAGTCCAAGATAAACTTTGACAGGTGGCTTGCATGTGATTTTATTGTATTATACACACGTTGTACTATTATAGATACTAGCATTATTGTTCTATCATGAGCTGATAAGGAAGGTTGTATGTGTTTATGCAGGTACAATTAAGATTAGGAGGTGATATAAACATCAGTCAAGTTCAGGTTAGAGAATCCAATGTGTCCAGGATTTTCCTGTTGGGAATTAATTATCTAAATTTTAATTCTAATGAGATGTTCTTATTGGATGTTAACATAACTCAAAATAAAAACTTATAAAAATGCATCTTGTATGATTCTTTTGATTTTAATAGAAGGAAATAGTGTTTTAGGGCATCAAAAGGAATGTAAAGAAAATATTTTATAGGATTCGAAAACTCCAGTTTTTCAATCTACTCCAGTTAGAGCTCTGATTAAAATGACACAATATCCAAAATAAATGATTTTAATAAATAATATATAATAATAATAATAAATATAGCTGCAAGCAGCCATTACCGGGGCCAATCGCAAGAAGCGGCAACAGATGCCAACATGGGTGGGAGTGGCAGACCAACTGCAGCAAGGAGCAATTAAAGACATTTTAAGAGAATTTTGGGCAAATGGCTTAAAAATCATATATACTGTAACTTTTAAGATGATTTAATGGTTTATCACTTTCGACCAATAGGTGGTGCAGTTACAAAAATCGATGTGATGTGGTCAGAGTGAGGTGACAATGACACATACAAAGTTTGGTGTCAAAATGTCAAGGCATTGCAGAGATAAAGACGTAATAGTCATTTTGGCAGTATCCCTCAACTTTGCTGCTGCGGTATACAAAAACAGTTTCGTCTATCGTCACGAAATCCATAACTTTTAGTCGGCATGGTCTGGAGATGATATGATTTAATTTTGGTGAAAATCGGACGAATGGTCTAGGAGAAGTTCGAAAAAGAAGGTTTTGAAAGTAAATAAAGATGGCGGACAGGAAGTTCGTCCAAATACGTCAAACTTGGTATCTATGTTCTCGGCATGACCCAAGGAATCTATTAAGACCAGTGTCATTACAATAGGCATATTTATTCTAAATTTATTAGCATTTTTGGAAATTTAATTTGAACTTTTGACCACTAGGTGGCGCTGTTTCGAAACTTCTCAGGCTCCTTCAGGGCATTGTACTGATGACCCATACCGAGTTTCGTAACAATTCGTTCATGGGTTCAGAAAATACAGCATTTTAGCACATAATTCAAAATGGCCGACAGCCAAAATAGCCGATCTGGGAAAATTGGATATCAGTCGACTCGGCATGACGCCCTGATTCTAACGAGACCACTTTTATGATTTTTGGACACACCTTTGAGAAGTTATGAGCCAAAATATTCATTTTTCATATCTCCAGACCAGTACTGCCGTGCAAAGGCAAAAGACCGTAACTTCGTTTTTGGTCGAAAATGAGTTATTTATATTTTTGGCACATTCAAGACCTCCTTTATCATGTGGATAAGTATCTTAAGTCAATTCCGTTGTTTTTTCGAGAAAATAATGTTTTGTCTTAACCGTAACTTCCAAAAGCCCATGAGAAACCAAGGCAGAACACCGTAACACCAGTTACGGCTCTTTGGCTTAGTTTTGGAACGCTCATATTGAGTTACGGCACTCTGCTTTTGTTTAACCGCGCGTCAATATGAAGTTACTGTGCTGGCGTTGTATCAAATAATGCTACCAATCAGATTATACGGTGTTCTGCCTTTGTTTTACTCTCCATTAAAATTGAAATTACGATGTAGCCTGTGTACTTTGTACAGCTACCAAAGCCCCGCCTCACCAGTTTGGGTACCGGACCTAGTTGAAACAATCATGCATCTAGCTGGCAGAGTGCCAAAACTTCGCCGGCGCCTTCAGCTCCGCCCTGAACACGGTCGAGCCGACACCGGACTAATATCACAGAGTGATAATAATGAAGCAACAAGCTATTGGCGCATACAACATAATGAAGCAAGTGCTGGTGCATACAACATCAGAACAGCTGTTAAAAGCATGCATACAAAACACAGCGTCAGGAATAAATCCGCGGGACAAGCGAAAGTGCACGCACAATAATAGGGCAGGCAGCTGAAACCAACGAATACTGAAAAGACGCAGAACACAGAAGGTTGTGCTATAAATGGATTAGTCGTCTAAGTAGTCCAGAACGCGCTCCCTACTGAGTTCTAAGGGCTAAAGCACTGCATATGCTACTTTTCGTGAACGGAGCGTGACACATTCGAACACGAATCTCGGTAAACGCCTGTGAAAGTATGCGTCTTTCAGATCCACCGCTATAAACCAGTCTCCGGGTCGAATGTGCGTGAGGATCTGTTTTATCGTGATCATTACATTACATTATAACGCGTATTTAGCAAGTCTTATGCCACTCGGTACCACTTGAAGATACTCTTTAGTCTTTACCGCTATGGAGGTATTTTGTCATGTCTAATGTATTAATAGGGCCACCAGAATGCAACCAAAGCACAATAACTAGAAGGCTAGCTAGGTAATTGTAAATCATACAAAATAAATGCCATTATCACTAGATTTTATACAGGTGTTACTATAATGATTTTGTTAATGGTGATCAGCAACCAAATATTGATAATGTGGAAGTTACTGCCTTTTGCCTTGGCATGACTTCTCACTTTTTGCTGACAATACAAAGGCAGAGTACAGTAACTTTAAAATAGTGGTCAAAAGTTTGAGCTCAAAAATTTATTATGTAGATCATTTTCATTACTTAAACATCTAATTGCCAGATTTTCAGTGTCCTACCTATAATTAATTTGGCGGGACAACTAAAAATCTTTAAAGTCATTTTTCTCAGTTCCACACTCTAGCGACTTAAGGTATTTTGCCTTTGTAGGGCAGAGTAGGTGGCGCTGTGCTGAAACGCAGAATGTAGCCTCAGGTCATGCTTGTGATGACAGGTACCAAATTTGGTCTGAATACGATTAAGCGTTGTGGAGATACAGCCTTAAGTCTGTTTTTGCAAGCGCTACGTTAAATTCGTTTGTGCGTTTATCGAAAACTGTTAAGCGAATCATCTTGAATTCCATAACTTTTTGTTGTCACTGCCTGGAGATGATCTGGTGCAATTTTGGTGAAAATCGGACAAACCGTCTAGGACGAGTTCGCAAAAGTAGGTTTTTTGGACAATTCAAAATGGCGGTCATATTTTTATGACAGAAAATGACGACATAGGATGCAATCGAATCGTCATGAGCTCAGGAATCAGAGGAAAAAAAGAATTCTGTTGATAGGGCCTTACGGTCCAAAAGTTATTAGCATAATTTGAGTGAAACTTTGGACAGGTGGTGGCGCTAGAGGCAATGAGTTAGAGACACCAAAATTGGTGTATTTAAAGGGTTAGTTCACCCAAAAATGAAAATTAAGTCATTAATTACTCACCCCCATGCAAACCCCGTAAGACCTTCGTTCGTCTTCGGAACACAAATGAAGATATTTTTGATTAAATGTGACAGTTGGATCACTCCTCCATAGGCTGCCTAAGGGATTGAAACCTGACGGCCCAGAAAGTCGATGAAGAAAATGTTTAAATATTCCATGTCACAACAGTGGCTCAACTATAAGTTTATCAAGCGACGAGAATACTTTTTGTGCGAAAAAACAAACAAAAATAACGACTTTATTCGACTATTCCTTTTCTTCCTTGTAGGCCTGAAACGTGATTTCCATAACGCGCACGCGCAAGAACTTAACTGAAGTAGTTGAAGGAGATCGCAATTCTCGCGCATGCGTCGTGGAAATCTCTTGAAGTCTCGTTTCAGGCCTACAAGGAAGAAAAGGAATAGTCGAATAAAGTCGTTATTTTTGTTTTGTTTTTCGCACAAAAAGTATTCTCCTCGCTTGATAAACTTATAGTTGAGCCACTGTTGTGACATGGAATATTTAAACATTTTCTTCATTGACTTTCTGGGCCTTCAGGTTTCAATCTCTTAGGCAGCCTATGGAGGAGTGATCCAGCTGTCACATTTAATCAAAAATATCTTCATTTGTGTTCCGAAGACGAACGAAGGTCTTATGGGGTTGGTACAGCGTGGGGGTGAGTAATTAATGACTTAATTTTCATTTTTGGGTGAACTAACCCTTTAATGTTGGGACTGTCCTCTATCACAATGTCAAACCAAAACAACTTTCCCGCTAACGGTTCTATGGGCTGCCATAGACGCCCAGTCGGGAGAATGAAGAATAATAATAAGAACAGGAACAGTAACAATAGGTGCCTCCGCACCTTCGGTGCTTAGCCCCTAATAAGAGCCGGAACAAATACAATAGGTGCCTCCGCACCTTCGGTGCTTGGCCCCTAATATGTAGGAATCTCAAATGTGTCACAGCTCTTATTGTGATATTCTGTTTTGTTTCCTTTAGTTCCTGTTTCTCTGCTCTGTTTAGATTCGGTTTTCTGGGTTACTGATTTTATCCTCGTTTGTTTCTATGGCTGTTACATTGTTACGACCCTATGGTTTGTATTTTGTTATCTCTCTGTTGTTTTGTGAGTCTCTCAGTGTGTCTGTCTAGGAACGTCATCTGATTGGTTCCTGCAGGATGATTGGAACGCCAGCTGATTGGTTCCTGCCCAATGATTGATGCTCGATCCTGATTCGTGCAGCGTGTTTTAAAAGACACGTTATCACTTCCTCTAGAAAAAAAGGAGAGTTCTTGTGTTTTGAGAGAGAGAGTTTGTGATTTGAGTGTTAAGAGTATTTGAGTGTTAAGAGTATTGAGACTGTGAGTACTATTCGTTTGTTTGTTTTGAAGGCTGTTTGTATCTGAATATCTTCATTGGTATATTTGACCCTTTGCCTGTTTACCGACACTGATTTGGACTGCCCTTTTCAGTTTGTTTGCCAGATTGTAAATATATTGTAAATATTGATTTTTGGGAAAGTAGGGAGCTTGACGCCATTCTTTTGTTTTATTGTAAACTGTTTGGACTCTGTTTTTGGTTAGGGAGTTAGGTTTACAGATTGTATTCTCATTTTCTTTTCTTTTTGGTTAGGGTTTAGGAAAGAGGTTTTAAGACAAGGTTGTTTTGTTTGTTATTTTGGCTTGGTCAGCTCCTGAATCATAAGTCCCAAATTAAGAAAAATAAACAACTTTTTGTTCTATCCTTGCAAATCTCTGTCTCTTTCATGTTGCCCCCTTTCCCCCTAGACGGGGTGTAACATACATGTTCAGTCCCTTGCCAGTCCATTTATGATTTTAATGTGGTTAGCAGTTATCCCTGACTAAGTTCTCATATATTTTGAAACAAACACTGTCTAGTTGGTTCTGCTTCTTGCGTGCTTATCGCATCATTACAATAATGATTTCCATTGCGTTTTCTCAAGATGATTATATCGTTGTTATTATTATTATTATTACTTCTAAGATTACATGTACAAAAGAAAGGCTTTTCATAATAAACTAATCAATTAAGATCACAAAATATACAAATATTAAACTAAGAATAAAAAAAATGTAGGAATCTCATTTTAATGTATATTGCATTCCTTCAAGATGAGGACTGGCATCCTTACATTAGATGTTTTGTAACATTATTATTATTATTATTAATAAATAATTTATCTCCACATTTACTACACACAAATTTATATAATATTAAATGACTGAATCTGTATTTTTAATGTTGTAGTTGTTGTTAGCAGTAGTAATAATTACTACTATAAGTAGTGTGTCTGATTATGTAATCAGTTATGTCTTATATTCTGGGATGTTGTCTCGTCGTCTTCCATTATTATCCACTGCAGTCTCCGCACACAATGCAATTTGGCTGGATTTGTGAATTGTGAATCTGTTTCAGTTTTGCTCCGCATCCATTTTCCCACAGCCGACTCCAAATCTATTCTCTCACACATTGGACCTGCAGCTCCAATCCAATTCTAGTACCTCAAAGTAGAACTGGCAATTCAATCCCGAGGTATTGATTCCTTCAGTTGGAACCAGCTTTCAGCTCTGATAGCTGCTTGCGTTGCTCTTAACCTGATATGGCCATCAAAGCTTGACTGCGGGCGTATAGGCACATCTGGAGAAATCGCTATGCTAGCTCATTGTGGCTCATTGTGCTAGCGCTAGAGAAAGCATGATGCAGTCAGCACTAGCTCTGACTCTAATGGTATCATCACCACCAAGTAGTTTTCAGTGAGGTGAAAGAGAGCTATTATACCTGAGAGTTTGCTTCAGTTTCGAGTGCTAGCACGCAATAGACTCTACGGGTCAGGTTAAGCAGAGTCCCTCACGCAATGCTTTTCTGTAGAGCTGATAACCCATGGTCTGAAATAGGTAAACAAGGGGATCTATCTATCTATCTATCTATCTATCTATCTATCTATCTATCTATCTATCTATCTATCTATCTATCTATCTATCTATCTATCTATCTATCTATCTATCTATCTGTCTATCTGTCTGTCTGTCTGTCTGTCTGTCTGTCTGACCATCTATCTATCTGTCTGTCTGTGTATGTCTGTCTGTCTGTCTGTCTTATCTATCTATCTATCTATCTATCTATCTATCTATCTATCTATCTATCTATCTATCTATCATCTATCTATCTATCTATCTATCTATCTATATATCTATCTATCTATCTATCTATCTATCTATCTATCTATCTATCTATCTATCTATCTATCTATCTATCTATCTATCTATCTATCTATCTATCTATCTATCTATCTATCTATCTATCTATCTATCTATCTATCTATCTGTCTGTCTGTCTGTCTGTCTGTCTGTAAAAAACAGACAGGCAGCAAGTAACAAAACACCTTCAAAAAGACAATTTTTCATGCATGTCTCACCTCTTTCAGCTCAAAGGTCAATCCTCAGATCATAAAACAATCCAACTTAATAAAGTCTTATAGAAGCCCATGAATGGCACATGTAATTGCTTCATTAAAATACTTATTAGTCCAAGAATAATTGTATGTCTCTAAGCTCTCATTCAACACATCACTGAAAGGAAATCGCACATTTCGAGCTTAAATCTGAACGTCTCATGAAGCCAGTCTTGTCTAATTGCTTCTTTGAAGCAGTTTGAAAGAGTTCATGCAATATTTTTGGAACGGAAAATATCTTGCAAAATGATTTTTATTCAACACAGATGTGGTGCTAAAGACTTTCCGTAACAGCTCGTTCATTTGACAGCTAAATTCAGCATGGGGATTTGTAAAATGTACTGATAAACAATAATATTAATAATAAAGTGCCCATTAATATCATTGCAGGTGAATGAGATAATATAAAAATCATCAATAAAGAAGAAATGCTTTGTCATGCTTACATAAACTAACAGCACAGACTTAGTAACATCTTGTTAAGCCATTGTCTGTGAATGATTCTTGAATGGATACAAAGACACTTGTCTCAAGGAGCACTACTTTATAACCACGACCTTTGGTAGAGACCCATCAAGCAAAACAAACCCTGGTTGTAAAGCTGTAAAACACAAACACACCTACTCAGGATTTTCATTTCATTCGTTTGCAATATAAAGCAGACATTCCAGCTCTGCTCTTCTTTAGTGTGCTCTGACTTCAACTGCACACAGGACTGGAAAAAAAGGAATTAACAGCAGCGAATTTCCAACTAACAACACCGAAGGTAAATATAATATATTTAAATGAAACATTTTGTAAAAATTCATTGAAATTTGATATATATTATCAACTAATATAAGATGTATAAATTCAGCTGAAATACATAGCTGTCGAAAGATGATTTTTGTTATCTTGACGTTTATGGCGCTTCATAGGCCATTTGCATGTACAAATGTTCAGTTGTTTAGCTTGACAAGAATGCTTTCCAAAATTTTTATTTTGATAGGATTGTTTTAACCCACAAGCTGCTGTGAAAATGAAAAAAAAAACAATCAATTTAACTTTTACTGAAATTAAATCGAGACTGTTTGATCCATAATAACAATTATGTCGCTATTATTTTTTGTCATGTAAATCAATTCAAGTGAACAATATTTTTTTTAAATACTGAAAGATTGGGTGTTTTGTTGAAAAAGAGTTGGGTTCAAAGAAAAGATGGAAGACAATACAAAGTGTAGATGGTACAGTATCAAAACGAAAAAAAGATTGTTACTGATGCAGCATGAAGTTTCTCTTGTTGAACGAAACAAAGCAGAGCATGGAGAAGAAACATGCTAAACACCATTTTGGACAACATTAACAGACTTAATGCAGAATTGACAGAAAAGACAGTGTGTGTGTTCCAGATGTTTCTGAATGTTTTGTTCTGTTGTTGCTGTTGGATGTTTCACATCTTTAACCCTTTCATGTGCAAGAATACATCTCAAAAAGCAGTAACCTTAAACTTAGTGACGAAGAAATAAAATATGGCAAAAGTGAAAAACCTTTTGAATATTATTCTCTGCATTTCATACACAGACTCAAGGACATGCACTGCGTATGTCAAAGACGTGCAGGAAGATGAAATACAGGATTCTGTTTGATTATACTTTGTGTGTGTTAATCAGATGGGAAAGCGGCACTTCTCAGGGTTGGAGGTGACCCTGATGGTGTTGTTTTCATTGGTGCTGGTGGTCGCTGTCGCATTGGTCGTTGTACTGGCCACTGGGGAACCAGGGGTGATGAGAGAAGGTAAGTGATGGGATGCCAGTATTATCTCTTTGAATGACGACATGCAGAGACACGAGCACACATGTATAAACTATTCATGGATTTAAAAAAAAAAAAGTTCACCGTTTGTTCAATTATTTGTGCTATTGTGACAAAATAAATAACCAATATGATTTCCCTCTTTACAAGTTGAATATTTCATTCAATACTGTGATGTTTAACAGAGATATTACACACACTTTATTACCTCAAAAAAGCATTGTGGATCGAGGGCAAACATATTGCCCAGTGGGACTGCTGCTCTCGAGGAGTAGTTTATTAACAACAACAAAAACTGCGCCCACTTCGTCAAGGACAGTGAGAAATGCGTCTGTTCCACAAAAAAAAAAAAAATGTCAACCCTGATTGTTATCAAGGACACCCAGCAGTGAGAAAACCAAAAGCAGAGACAGTATACAGAGACATTGGTGAATGGCTCACATGGGGACAAGGACTCAAGCACGCACAGACAGGGCTATTATGACAGCTGTCACTCTCAATTTCAATTTACCGCCCTGATGTTGGTCAAGTAGTTTATATTTAAAGGGAACAAATTGAGCCTAGGACAGATGGATGGGGGGAGTCTCTATTGTTTCATGCATATGACCTTGTTTTAGGGGTACAGGGTACTGATGGAGATCAGGTTGCAGTAGCAATATATACAGTATATGTATAAATATATCATGTATAAATATACACACACACACATATTTCTGGAAAACATCACATGTAGCAGCTAATTTAGATAAATGTGGTGTTTGATAGATTATCAGATTGCATACTGGTCAATGATTACACAATAATATCTGTTGGGTTATGTACGTTTGAAGAATTCTGACCTTGTAAATGTGTGTTGTATGGCAATAAGCCAGAGTTTGGTTACTAGTGATTTTGCAACAGCTAGGAAGGGGTTAAAATACATTCGTGTTAAAACAGCTAAAGGATGTTTACTTTTGTCTTGAAAACAACTGGTATTAACATCAAATTCAACTGATGTTTGGTCACAAGTGTTTTTATTTGTTTTTATTTAATTATTATTACATATAATGAGTAATGTTTTTTGAGCAGCTAATCGGCATATAAGAATGATTTCTGAAGCATCATGTGACACTGAAGACTGGAGTAATGATGCTGAAAATTCAGCTTTGCATCACAGGGATAAATTACATTTTAAAAGAAATTCAAATAGAAAAAAGTTATTTCAAATTGTAATAATATTGCACAATATTACTGCTTTCACTGTATGTTGCTTAAAATCTGTTATATATAGACCATATATATAGAAGTATATCATGATGGTCATTTGCTATTTTTCATTTGTCCCCAACTTCAGATTCAGGATCAGACATCGTCCCGGAATGTCCCAAAATTCCAGATGGAGAGAGAGTGGACTGTTTTCCAGATGGCGGTGCTTCCCAGGTAAACTGCAGTGGACATGGCCTACTACATTCCATAAAGATTCCCAGCATGCTTTTCTGAATCTTCCTGTGTGTCCTTACAGCAAAAATGTTTAGAAAGAGCATGCTGTTGGAGCCCCCTAAATGAGACTAACGTCCCCTGGTGCTTCTTCTCCAAAAACCACGGCTACAGCGTGGTCAGTGAAAACAAGCCTGACAGCACACGTGAGTTCAGCCTGAACCGAGACGTTGTAATAAAACAATATGACACGTATCATTGGAGATAAGTCTTAAGTCTTTTACTCTTTCACTCATCGGTCAATTATACGGCTAATATTTTAAAAATGGGAGTGGTGTGGAATAGTGGATGTCACCATGAGATATCACCATTGTACCCTTGATCAAGGTTATATCCTGTAGAACAGTCTCTTATCCTCTTATTATTCTATTATATGTCGATATTGTTTGAATCAAATTCCACTGACCCTGGTCTTGTGGTGATAAATAAAGATTATCGAGATATTTCAAGGGTTAGAAGAAGGCCTTTTTTTTAAGCAGTGTTTTCTTACCATGACTGTTGCTCATATCCTAATATGGGTTTAGGATAAACTCTGTTATACAACTTGTAAACATTTGTATTATAGACACAAGTGATACCTCACATAAAATGCCATTGACATTGAATGAAGGACCTGAGCCACACACCTTACATTTCCTTCAGAAAATGCACAAATCTACTTTCACTGATTTTTTTTCTTTTCTTCAAAATTGTAAATAAAAAAATTAAAAAATATTGCTCAGTTAATTCAAGTTAGTTAATACATTAGACCTTATTTTAAAGTGTTATCGAAAATATAATTACAGTTTTCTACTTGGTTTAATTCAGTGTTTCTTTCACGTTTCTTTGTAAAAAAAAAAAAAAAAAAAAAAATCAGTGTGCTTTGAAAAGTTTTTATTTGACCATGTAGTAAGTAAAGCAGACGATTCACCAAGACCTCATTGGAAAATGTTTTGCTGTAGATATTGAGGCCAAGCTGACAAGAATGGACGCTCCATCTCTATTTGGAGATGATATTAAAGAGTTGATCTTCTACGCTGAAATGCAGACAGAAAACCGCTTTCGATTTAAGGTCTGTTTACCAACTGACACAAATAGCCACGACAGCATGTCAGTGTAAACATATTTAATGGCATTGAACGTTCTCTTTGTTTCCAGATCACTGATGCAAAGCAAATCAGGTATGAGGTTCCTCACGAGCATGTGGAGAAGCTCCCTTCCAGTCCTCCCACCGGCACCCTAAAATACAGAATAGAGCTGATCCATAAGCCCTTTGGACTGAAAGTTTGGAGAACATCTCCCGAAAAAATCCTGTAAGTGGCGTCCACTTGGGAGCTTTTTGTCTTTTCTCTTCCTTTTCACAGATGGATTATATGTTGACTCTTTGTGAGCTCAGTGCATCGTTAACAATACAGCACAGAATCATTTTAAAATGTTTCTTTGACTATATAAAGAGCAATCACAATAACACCAAAAAAGACAGAAATTAGCAGCATGAATAGAATGAGGGAATCCGAATAGGTCTGAACGAAGCCTGAAGCAATGCAAACAAGGTTTTTGTAAAAGAGCTGGTCTTCGTCTCGCTGTCGCAATGCCGTTTGATGGAAATTGTTTTGTTTCCTTTTGTTACTGTCTGCGTCATCTGTGCGTTTTTTTTTTTTTTTTGTACACTGTTGAAAAAGAAAGGCAGGAAAATGGCCAGTCCTGATTTCTAGTTCTTACACGTGTTCAAGTCGAATTTTATTGTTTGTAAGTCACAGTGACTATCAGGCCAGCTTTATGGATGTTGCATCTGTCACATAAGCAATGTATATTCAGTTGGGGGCCTTTTTTAAAGCAGAACTCATTCATATTAAATAAGAGAGCATAGAAGCAGCAGCGAGGCAAGGGCAACCTTTTAGTGCACTGTATACTAAAACTGAGTGAGAATGCCATTTAAACTTTGTTGTCAATACATTTTTGCAGTACAGACATGTAATACACGATGCTTAAGTAAATTAATTGACATTTAAAAATGAAAAAAAAAAAAAATGTATTAGTTTTCAAACTGGCAACCATTTTAATTATTTTTGGCATTAATCAAAGGAAATTCTCAGTGTAGCAAGCTAGACATCAGTTTATTTCCATTACAAAGCTACATTTCTGTTTTACGCTGTGAAAGCTCAATTTGTGACCGCTGTTGCAATGCTCAAACACTGCAGATGAAATATGTGTGAAACAGACTTTATATGTACATCAAATGATCTGAATTAGATGCTTCTTTCTGTATTAAAACTTTCAATAGCAAGATTGCCCATTGAGAAATGGGCCTTATTTCCAAAGAATAGGGAACCACAGTCAACAAAAGCCACATTTCCCTTTACGTACAATTTTCTTGTTGTCTGTATGCTGCAAAACAATAAATGATCAGTAATCTTTTATCTTCTGAATTGTATTACTTTAAAGCCTAATAATAATGGCTTTAATCATAGAAATGCATGATTCATATAGAGGTTTCAGCATTTATTGGTATTTCACAAGTGTAGTTGCGTAATATGCTGATTGCTTTATCTTTAGTGATTTTATTTTTAAAACTCCAAGTAAAAGTTTAGATAAGAAGATGTGTTTGTCACAGAAAGATTCTTAGCAGTCAGTTTAGATTTGGTTTTGGGAATAGGCAGTCATTTTCCTTATGCTATACAGAAGATGATCCTTCCGATCCCATCAGTCGATAGTTGTGTTTTCATGTGGTTTGGACGTGCATTCTCAGTGTTTTTGGACCCCTCTTGATGACATGCTGAAAGCATGAATCTGTACACATGTTCTTTAAACGGGTTTCATGACATTCACCCACAACATGAACTATAAACTTACTATTTACAACATTTCTAAAACTCTTGCTCCATCAGGTTTGACACAACCCTTGGGCCGCTTGTTTTTGCTGATCAGTACCTTCAGCTCTCAGCTAAACTCCCTTCTCACAATATTTATGGACTTGGAGAGCATGTCCATCAGACCTTCCGCCATGACACCAACTGGAGGACCTGGCCTATCTTCACAAGAGATGCTTTTCCCAATGGCGTGAGTCACAATATTTTCACTATTCCAAACCAGCATGACTTACTTTCTTCACTGGAATACAACGTTTTAGGCAAGTTTTTTGAGGGATATCCTGGCCTTTCTGGAATGAACGACTGGAATGCAACATAAATGTTCTAAACTGTCTCATCAATTGATAAAAGGTTGAAATTTGCCATTACAAACATTAATGCCTTTTCCTACCCCAGGGCACACACAACCTGTATGGACACTACCCCTATTTCACATGTCTGGAAGATGGGAGCGGCCAATCCATTGG
Organism: Tiaroga cobitis; assembly: GCA_030578255.1. Classification (NCBI taxonomy): domain Eukaryota; kingdom Metazoa; phylum Chordata; class Actinopteri; order Cypriniformes; family Leuciscidae; genus Tiaroga; species Tiaroga cobitis. The sequence goes on from CM060608.1 coordinate 8,037,024, forward strand.
AGTTTTCCTCATGAACAGCAATGCTATGGGTAAACAGTTGTTTTATTGTGTCATTGCCATTGCTTTTTTTTGCATTCCCAGTCACAAACATGAGCTTTGCCGTGGGCTAAAGTCATAATCTTTAACAACATGATTTGTAATGTCTGTGCACAGCATATATAGTGCGTCTTGGTGTGCTTGTGTGTTTGGAATGGCTGCTTTTGCTTAAGGTTAGCAAATTTGGGCAATTTCAGTTTTTTTTTATGTCTGTGTGCAGAGGTGACTATCCAGCCTGCTCCGGCTGTAACCTTCCGAACTATTGGGGGAGTTTTGGACTTCTATATCCTGGTTGGAGACACGCCGGAGGCAGTGGTCGACGAGTTCACGAAGGTGAGCGTTGCTGTCGCATATAAATAGAAACACTAATGACACTTGTTGACGAAATTGTCTGCATTTTAGAAATGCTTTTGCATGTTAGATAGAGACATGGTGAGGTGGGCAGTACACGTGGGCAACCCGAGTACGATCTGAAAGCAAAAAAGAGAAAATGGTAAAACTTTATTTCGTTAGTCCACTTTAGACATTCTACTAAGTAACTTTGCAACTACATGTCAATTAGCCATTAGTCATTAGAGGATTAGTAGACTGTCTGCTTAATATCTGATAACACTTTTTTTCTTGTACTAAGAAATTTTGCAAGTACAGCTTATTCTACTAAGCCTAACCCTAACTTAACCATCTAATACTCTAATCAGAGTTAGTTGAGATGTAGTTGCATAGTTATTTATAGTTAGTAAAATGTCAACAAAAAAAAAAAAAATTCATATTGTCAGAAGTTGAATGCATCAAATCTTGTATAATAATACCTTTTATAGATTGTTTATTCATTTATATTTATGAATTGTTACATATTTTTACTGTGGAAATATTTTACTGTGGAAATACTAAAATGTATTATGTAAAAATACTGATTGGTCAGTCATAGCTGCAGTCAATTATTTATTTATTTACTTTTTGGAAAATGACAGCTAAACCACTATATTATAAATTATAAACATTATAGAAATATTTAAGAAATATTTGTTTTCTATTAAATTTACAACAAAAATGGATTACACAATTTTCTGGAATACTTGATTCTAATTGGCAATTTGCTGAATGGTGCCTTCAAATGTTTTTGTACAGTATATAACCATTAAATGTTATGTTATTAATTACAAATATTATTCAATTCAAAGATAAAACAATAATGAAATATACATATAGCAATATTAAAATTTGTTGTCCTCCCTATTTCTCCACACTTTCTTTTTGCTCACACAATACAACTATTTCAAATCACATTGATATCTCCTGACCATTTCAGGGTTGTTATCATTAACAAAAAATAAACGTAAAACTAAAACCATTGAGAAAAAAAATTGTTACTTGAAATTAAATAAACATAAGCTGATATATAAAAGAAAGAAATAAAAATCTGAAATAAAAATGGATAAGACCTATATAGTCATATATAAATAATAAGACTAATAACAATGACAAAAACACACAACAAAATCATTAAAATTTTAACTAAAATAAAATGAAAAATATAATAATGAAAACTAAAACAGAATTATACCAAAATAACACCTGTCCATTTATTTATTTATTTTTTGGTAAGCAGCCGTACTAAGTCATTGCAAAATAAACGTTGACAGGGTGATCAGGAGAACGCCATACATTCTTACCAAAACTTCATCCATGCTAATTGATGTTATCCCGTGCTGAAGGTTAAAATCATATAGGCCCAGATGAACTTTGAGGGAGTCCTGTGATGTTCAGCGTGTTTAACATTGCTTTATGTGTCTCCAGCTGATTGGCAGGCCTTTCATCCCTCCATACTGGTCTCTGGGCTTCCAGATCTCTCGCTGGGACTACGGCAGCCTGGAGAATGTGAAGACAGTCGTGGAGAGGAACCGACAGGCCGGCCTTCCGTATGTAAGTGCCAGGAACAGAAGGAGGGGTCCACGCTTTGTTCTACAAAAATTTGATTCCATCCTGCACTTCAAAGCCACGATCGGGAGCACGGAACAAAGCTTCATAAATAATAACTTCACATATGTGAATTTCACCTGTATACGCAGTTAGACACGTTTAGTACCTTATGGTAGGGTTTTAATTGCCGAAAGATGCATTGAAACTCAATGTTTGATGTAATTTGAACAAAGAGGGCATTAGCATGTCAGGATATTGCATCTCCGCCTGATCAGCATGAGCAAATTACTGGCAGGAAAATCTCACCATCTGCTGATGTTTGATGGAAGTCAAGCCTTCAAAAATCAAAACTGACAACAGTGAATGGGCAATGTTGGCATGCAAAAGAGGCATAAAGGATGAGTTATGGACAAGACTTCAGCGAAGCTTGACACAAATATTAACATTAACAACCTATTTAACATCCATGATTTAATGCTGAAGTGAAACAGGATGTTCAATGAGAGAAGAAAACTTTGATTTTAAGGGACTCAACGCCAATCCATTATTTATGTCCTCATGTGTTGTGTTTCAGGACGCCCAGATCACTGATATTGACTACATGGAGAACAAAAAGATCTTCACCTATGATATGGATAAATTTAAGGAGCTGCCTCAGTTTGCTGACTACATGCATGATAAAGGGCAGAAATACATCATCATACTGGTGAGCCATTGCTATCGAAGTTATATTTATGCTAAGGTTTAGAGTTTTATAGGTTGGTTATTTCAGATTTTTGGACAGTAAGCAATTGCAAGTTTTGAGTCAAATATTTCAGTGTTTTCTGAGAGTGTTTAAAAGTACCCTTTTTGGTAGGATCCTGCTGTGTCCACAAGTACAAGGATAAATGGACCCTATGAAACACTTGACAGGGGACATGAAGCTAAAGTTTGGGTTACTGAATCAGATGGGGAGACAGTTTTACTGGGAGAGGTAAGATCCTCCAAAGATACTCTTGATCGTGGTATTTTGTTGCTTAATTGTTACTAGGGTTGGAATTGAAAACTGGCTCTTATTTATAAAACTTACTGAACTGAATGATTTTCACGATGTTTGCTTTTAGTAATTAAACATCTGCATTTTTACTCTAATGGGCACCGATAGCAGACAGCGGAACCAGAGTAGTCTGATCTCTGACAAATTTTTGGTGTATTGGTTAAAAAAAAGAAAAATTAAAATATATATTTTTTCTAAAAAAATGTTTAGCATGGCCATGCATGAATTAGGAACTCGTTCCTACGAATTAAGAATTTGTTCTCTCGTTTTAGTCAATTATATATTATATACAGTAATTCATATTAGAATAATTTCTAAAGGATCATGTGACACTGAAGTCTGGAGTAATGATGCTGAAAATTCAGCTTTGCATCAGAGAAATAAATGACATTTTAAATTATATTCAATTAAAAAAAAAAGTTATTTTTAATTGTAATAAGAATGTTTCACAGTTGACTGATTTCACTGTATTTTTAATCAAATAAATGCAGCCTTGATGAGCTTAAGAGACTTATATATCTTCTTTCTCTATATATACTCAGTATACTTATCAACAGTTTACGTTACAGTTTTGTGGTGGAGGATTGGTACTACAGTACTTACTCAAAAGAACTAAAAGCCTGTAATCGTCAAGTTGGATGCGTGTCAATCCGTGTGAATGGGAATCATTTTGACAACATTGACGTTTGTACGTGATAAACGTAAAGGAAAAACTTACCATCCACCTTTTAACCCATTAAACCAAGATTAATTTACCAATTCTATTTTAAGAAACGATTACAGTATATTGTATTTACTGACTTAGTTTAAGAATTGATCTTGTAGTGTCATGTAAAACTGTAAAAACAAAATTGAACTTTGTAAAAATTAGAATAGGTATTTATAATGAAGTAGAATAAGTAAAGAGAAATCGAGTAAGTGAAGGACATTTGGAGTTACCATGTGATAGCCATGAGAGCGGCCATTAATTTAACATCTGTAACCTTGAGTTAGATCATTTATTAACCACCCCTCAAGGCAACAAGACACATATCACATGGCAATATCACTTGTGATTATTTAGCCGATTAGGCAGAGGCAGATGTTAATTGCTTTGTTATAGTTTTATTTCAGGTCAATGTGTGCATTGATTTTGCATTAGAGTTTAATATCACGCTTTCATGCACCTCAGAGCCATTTGAGATGAGGAAAAGAAAAGAACACAAGAGGAAATGGAAACGCCAGTGGCTTAAAAACAAAACTACATAAATAAAAGGAAAGGGGCAGTGCTAAGTGTCATCTGTGAAAGATTGTGATGTTTGTTATTGAATTTCATAAAACATGGACATTTTGCCCGAATAATCAAAATAAATAGTATAGGCTACTTTTAATAAATGCATATTTATTGATTTACTCTATAATGACAGTTAAGCATATTTCCTCCTCCCCTCTCTCTCATGTCACAGGTCTGGCCAGGGGAAACCGTGTTTCCTGACTACACAAACGAGGCTTGCATTGATTGGTGGGTTGATGAAATTTCACGATTCCACAAAGAAGTCAAGCATGATGCTCTCTGGATTGTAAGTAACCCACAGAGATCATTACCCGTGACCAAATATTGAACTTGATAAGTGTACGACTTGGTAGAAAGGTCATGAAAGGTCATGAAAAATGTTCTGATTCCTATCTCCAACTTCCTACAGTCTCCAAATCAATATGATATGTCACTGACTCGATATGTATTAATCATGATGTTCGAACACAGCAAAGCTCAATAAACATCGCTGTAGGATTTTAAACTCCATCTAAACTATACAGAACAGTATAAACTGCAAAAGCTTTAAAGTCAACATGATATAAAAATTTCAATTCATGTTTATTTGTATGGCGCTTTTTGCAGTACATGTCGTTTCAAAGCAGCTTCACAGAAAATGATTTTTTTTTTTTTAAATATTAAAATCTAGAAGCCAGTGAAGACAAACTTTACACCATCCAATCAATTCATGTTTGATAAAATCAAGTTCTGCCCATCTTGTTTTTTTTCCTCTCTAAATATTCTGAAAGTAAAATGGTTGCGAATGCCATTTCATGTTGACTTTAAAGCCTCCCTAAAGGGTGATGCTTTAATCTCGAGATAATTAGCTGCCTGAATTAGGGAGCGCTGAACTAATTGCTGTTTTATTTCTAAGGACATGAATGAGGTGGCCAATTTTGTGAAGGGAGGCATTAAAGGCTGCTCTGATAACAAACTCAACTATCCTCCATTCACCCCACGTGAGTCTGAAATGCATCTACCGTTAGATTTATTCATAGCAGATTCATATCAGCTAAGCATTTCCTCACCATCTGTAAACATTTCCATTCGGCTCTAAAGATGTCCTTGATGACCTGATGTACAGTAAGACCTTATGTATGGATGCTAAACAGAAATGGGGGAACCACTATGATGTCCACAGTCTCTATGGGTACTCAATGGTCCTGGCCACTGAGAAGTAAGTTTTTTTTTTTTTCACACTCTATATGCTAAAAAGCAACTTTAAGAGTGAGAATTGAACCATCTATTGCACAATGTTGCCTCTGTATAACAGACATCATTTTCTTAATTTTGCAAGCATGTTTTTAAAGTTGGAAATAAAATGCAGGGACATTCTTGATCATATACCCTTGATGTTATTTTTAAGATCTTTATTTCTGGCATGAGACATTGTGGAGGATCCAAATTTTGCTCTGGAGAACTGGCTTCAGAAACATGATTCACATTTTTTTTGCGAGTAAACATTTTAAAACAGCTGGAGTCATATAAATGATTTGTGCATTATGGGGAATTGCTTAAATGTCTTTGTTCTCTTAAAAATTGTGTGGCAGTGGAATAGATGTGAACCCTGTGGATATGGATGCAATGTTTGCAGATGCTATAGATAAAGAATATCAGAGTTATGTAATATTGTTGTTATTTGTTATTGTATTATCCATTGGTAAATATATTTACCTACTATTTTAGTATTTACTTTACATTTAAATGACAAAGTTAAATGATAATAAGTTAATAATAATTTTTATGTTTTTCAGCAAAAACTTTAATTTATTTCCAATGAATTTGCTAAAAAATGTTTTAGGATCTCCAATTAATACAAGAAAACAGAACCATTTATTTTGTATATAGTGTATATGAATGCAAGACAATCAAATCAAATATTTTTTGTACTTTCCTAATGCAAGCAATAGGGAGAATTAAGAAAAAAAGTGAATGTGTGTGTGTGTGTGTGTGTGGGTTGGGGGTTACTTATTTGATGAATGTAGGATAGCACACGACAGCTCTGAGTCAGCAGTAGTGACTCAAGTAGCATCACATGTGACTCAGTGTTTCACTGTCATATGGCAGGATGCTTTCCTCAAAGGGGGGTGAAGAGAGTTGAGTTGTAACATACTTGCTCCTTTTATTTTCAGCAGGAAATCTGTTTTACTCATCTTGTAATTTCTACATCATTGATTTGTTCCACTCTCATTCCTTTTCGCCCCCTCTCTCATTCAGCTTAACTCCCACTTAACTCCTGCTTGTATGTCTTTTCATCTCTTATGGTTTCCTTGGCCACCCTACTTGGCGTTGTTTCTTTTAAATGCCCTCCTTTATGTCTTTTTATTCTGGTGCCAACACTCCCTTTAGCTCTAAAATTGTGTTTTTGCTTCCAGGGCGGCGAAAGCAGTGTTTGGGAACAGCCGTTCCATGGTCTTTACCCGCTCTTCCTTCCCCGGGGTGGGCAAATACGCTGGGCACTGGTTGGGCGACAACGGTGCCAACTGGAATGACATTAAGTGGGCCATACCAGGCATGCTGGAGTTTAACCTCTTCGGAATCCCTTACGTAAGTGGTTTCATTCAGTTTAAGTGTCCAAATAAAATGACTTTTCAAACATGGGTAATTGATTGTAGACACCAGTCTTTCTTCAAAACGCAACGGCCCCACTGAGAGACATGGAAAGGATTTAGAGAAAGCTTTTGGTTTTGATTGTGTTTCCATGAAACGCAATGAGAAATTGAATGGGCGTTTGGACTCAGTGTTCAGGTTGAATTGAGTTAACATTGACTGGCTGAATCAACAGTCAGATCCAATGAATTCATCATTGGACGGACGATGTAAACATCTCTTGCTATTGCTTCATTTAAAATCAGGCCTTGCACAATATTATCTGATCACCAAACTTACTGTGATTTGTACTTTGAGGTAAATCGTTTTTAAACCACTTATTTTTATTGTCATTATAACAGTACTTAACTGGCCTATATTGCCCCGAATTTGATATTTCACAGCTTGTAAGTTCTCAAATAAAATGCAGTATATTACAGTATATTGCATTTTTATTTAATTATCTACATTGTCTCAGATGTTTCTCAACAAATTCCAACTAAACTAAACTTGGTTACTAAAAGTAGCCACAAATGACATACAGTAAGAGTGTAAAGTATAAGAGCCTTAGAGTTGCTAATAGATTTTTAAGATGAATAATGAACGTAGAGAGCATCTCATATCAGTTGGGCTTGATGAGAAATATTTGATCACATTGAGATTTCTCATTTTTGATTTCAGACTTTGGTGTCTTTGAAAATCTGAGCACAATTGTTAAGATCTCTTATGAAGAATCATGAGTCTTTTTCTCAGTAGAAGCATCTAAGAACTAGGAGACTTCAGCAAAACTCTCCACTTGATCTCAACTGAGATTGAAAAAGATTAGGAGATATTTTGCATGTATGTGAAAGAAAAAAAAAAAACCCGGTGAAAACGTGATTGAATGCATTATGAGTGATGATTCCTATTCAAAATATCGAACGTTACAAATGAATAATTTTGCTCTCCTGGCATAAATTAAGAAATGAATGTCACTGCAAACCAGATTTATCATAAACAGTGGTCAAATATTGAAGCTGGAGTCTTAAATATTTCTAATGATACTCAGTTTGTCTAGATCAAGTAAGAGTGTGATGTTTTAAAGGGTAGTGAATGTTGAACAACAATAATCTTGGGCCGCGAAAGGGGTTAAGTAACTTATTTTGAGGATCTGCCTCTCTGAAAAGTCCAGAAGTCAGTCAAAAATAAACACAAATGAGTCACTCGTTTTAAAATAATATCTAAAGTTGACTATCTAAGAAAAATATATATTTTTATCATATTTGAGGCTTTTAATATCAGACTTTGGTATTTTGTCAAAAATGAGCACATTTTTGAGGTCTTTTCTCATACTCTAGTGAGACGTTTAAGAGTTGACTGGTGTCTTTTTCATAAAAAAAAAATGTAACCTTAAATTCTCAATTTAGTCACCTCGCTGTTCTGGAGAAACTGGTTTCTCTGTTCATTGTGATTTTTCCCTCCTCTGGAGAGATACTGAATCTCATGATTGTATTCGACAGAACGGAGCAGACATCTGTGGGTTCTTCGACGACTCAACAGAGGAGCTTTGCAGACGTTGGATGCAAGTCGGCGCGTTCTACCCCTTCAGCCGTAACCACAACGCACAAGGTTACAGAGTACGTCCCGGCCTCTAAATACCAACAAACATTCAGTCTAAGTGTACAAAGCGTCTTCCTCTTCTAACATCTCTGCTATGTGTTACTAGCCCAACGGCAATGCTCGGAATTACAAACGTGTCCTCTCTCTTTAAATGCTATTTGTAGAAGATTTATTTCTCTAATCATCATTGTGAGATTGGCGTGAGAGAAGCAATCAGACCTCTGGAGCGAGAGTTTGAGAGGGCAAATGAGGATGAATGGAAAATGATATTCTTGGTGAAATTAGATGAATAAGATTTGACCTTTTAGTCAGAGAGTAATCATTCCTCGGCTGTCTCCGGGACCGATGGATATCCACCATGATGAACATATTATCAGTATCCACACAGTAAAATCCATTTACCTCTCAGTCTCTCTTTGCTCTCCAGCTTACTCTCCATGACTAGTTTGATGTCCCTTTTCTAACAGGACCAGGACCCTGCAGTATACGGCCTCGACTCCCTCTTGGTGAACTCCTCCAGGCATTACCTTAACATCCGATACAACCTTCTGCCGTACCTCTACACGTTGTTCTACAAGGCCAACGTTAATGGAGAGACCGTAGTGCGTCCCTTGATGCATGAGTGAGTTCGAGAGCATGTGCAAACAGTGTCAGCCTCAACAACAAACATTTGTTGTGTGTTTATTACCTTCATTTACTTCTATATGCAATCTCTCATATAAAAAAGAGGTGTGTAGAACTTAAAACTAACGCAGCAGTGTGAATGCCTTTTTGGGTTTAATTCATCAACTTAATTATTTTAAGTAAATACACAACCGTTTAAATGTTTGCAGTCAGTACTTACAAAGAAACTTTTATTGAGTAAGGATGCATTAAATTGATCGAAAGTGACAGTAGAGACTTTTACCTTGTTACAAACGATTGCTATTTCCCATATATGCTGTTCTTTTGAACTATTCATTCATCAACAAAAATCCTGAAAAAAATGTATCACCGTAAGTAGCACAGCTGTTTTCAACGTTGATAATAATAAGACATTTTGAAGACTGGAGTAATGGCTGCTGCTAATTTGGCTTTGACATCACCGGAATAAATTACATTTTTATATTTTAAAATAGAAAACAGTTATTTTAAAGCATAATAATATTTCATAATTTTATTATCAAATAAATGCAGCCCCGGTGAGCTCAAGAGACTAACAAACATTTTAAAATCTTACTGACACCAAACTTTTGAATTATAGTGTATATTTTAAGTGGTTAAGTTTTTAAACATTATTGAAATTACCACATTTTTTTTTACAGTTTATGTATGTATGTATGCATGTAGTATGTATGTATCTATGTATGCGTGTATGTATGTATGTATGTATGTAGTATATATGTATGTATGTATCTATGTATGCACGTATGTATGTATGTATGTATGTATATATGTATGTATATATGTATGCACATATGTACGTACGTATGTATGTATGTATGTATGCGTGTATGCCTGTATGTATGTGTGTATGAATGTATATAAAGTTGTATTAACCAGTCAGCATCCAGGAACTAACTACAAACTGCTTTATAAGATAGTTTTGTCGCTCTGCAGGTTCTATTCCGACAGTGAAACCTGGGCGGTGCACAAGCAGTTCTTGTGGGGAGCACACCTTCTCATCACACCTGTGTTGGATCCTGTGAGTGAACACACACACACACACACACACACACACACACACACTAACTGTGTTGTATGACTTCCTGTGTGCACATACGGATGACCTCCTCTGGGACAAATGCGAGAAAGATGGGACTTTTTTCTCACTCTTTTCATTTCCATCTCCTCCTTTTCTCTCTTTCTAATGAGTTCGTCGACCTCATTATGAAGAAATTAGAACTGAATATAGATCTCGGCCATGTGAAAATGGGTGATGAATTGTTTGAACAGGCTTCGTGAATTTTATCAGCAATATGACTGAAACCCTTCATGTTCAAAGAGCTTCCCACGAGAACATGGCAAAAGGCCCGTTTTGAGAAAGTTTGATGCGCATACGTCAAGAGACGAGAGTGTTGGGTTTATTTAAAATCTTTAGGGAGTGCATGTGATGTAAACACTTCAATCAGCAGCAAAATCCATATGCATCAGATGCATGAAAATGATTATTACTGGACCATGTGGTATGAAAAAAAAAAGTTGTTAGGTGCTAAAACAAGTTGCGGGGAAGAAAAACTGCTGTTGTTTTTCATCTCGCAAGCATTAATTTAATGACACCCGACATCTAACTTGCAGATCAGTTGAACTTTGATCTTCTCAACATGGGTTTTGACTAGGGAAATCTATTCCCACCTTCAGAGATTTTGTCATCTTAGCCACCTTTTTTAAGTGCTCAAATGTTCTCGCTCATCTTCGCGCTCTCAATTAAAGAGTCAAGAATGTTGGTGAGCTTCAAAGAGGGAGAAGCCACCGCTGTGTGGGGGCCAGGACTGCTCTCAAATGTCAAATAATAATAATAATATTAACATATAAAGGAAACTAATTTATATATAATAACAGAATAATATATTATATAATAATATTTAATAATTATAATTATAATTATAAATATGTATATATAAAAATCCGCTTTGCATCACAGGAATAAATTACATTTTAAAATATATCGCATACTATTTAAAAAAAAAATGTTTTTTAGCCATCACAGGAATAAAGTACATTTTAAACTATATTCAAATAGAACTGTTATTTTAAATTGCAATAATATCTCACAGTATTACTGTTTTTACTGTATTTTTGGTCAAATAAATGCAGCCTTGGTGAGCAGAAGAGACTTAAACAAATCAGTCCAGACTTTGGAATCATAGTGTATCTATGTATTTGTTTGTGTGTTTGAGTTGTTTAATAGTTATCCCTAGGGTTTATGATTAAGTTCAAATTTTAAATAAATAAAAAATCAAATAAAATACAATTTCCATGGACCTTCTGCTGATTAGTTTAGTTACTAACTGTAGGCTGTTTATGTTTCCCAAGTGTTTACATTTACAGTGGTGTCAAACGTGTTAATCATTATTTGGAGTATCTCTCGTTTTAAGAAACACTGTTCCTGTCCTAAAAGTCACCCAATTCCTCAGTTCAGATTGCTTTCAGCTTGATATGAATATCATATTAGAGTGCCACCATCAGAAATGTACAGTTGGTTTTCCCTTAGGCACAGGCATGAATCATCTTTTCTTTTGGTTCGTTTGCTGCTCCTCTTTCTGTCAGCTTCTTTCTCTCCAGTATCTCGCTCGTATTCTCTCTTTCTGAAGCTTGAAAAAGCATGACAGGAGGACCAAATCTCTCGGAATAAAACACCATCCCTGATGGCCTGCCCATTAGTTTAATGAATAATGCTCATTATTAAACCATTAAAATCATTTCTGTCATTATGTTCAACATGCACATTAGCATGTACGTCTTTAACACGGCTGATTCTTCTCTTTTAGGGTGTTACGACTGTGGAGGCCTATATCCCAGATGCCATCTGGTATGACTTTGAGACGGTAGGACCTTCATCAAAATTGTACATGTTTGTGTGAATTATTCCTGTCAAATCTGTGCTTGAAACTTCCTCTAGAGGTTTTCGTTTAAGCCCCTCTAGAGTGTGGTTAGTGCTCTAGCCAGATAAACTACGAGCGATCAGATCACTGATAGGATTGGTCCCTTGCGTCTATTTGTTGTGCGTCTCAGAACGGGTCGATTACAGAAGTCGTGATTGGCAAAGCAGGTCTTAAATGACCCTGGCAGAGGAAGAGAGAGTTTGATGGAGAGGAGCTACACGGAGAACCTGATTGGATCTGAAATGACTTATGGATAGAGCGGAGACTCAATGTCTGTCTCGGCATTGACCACAGTCAGAGAGAGAGAGAGGGGTGAGGGGTCTCGTGCAAGAGGCAGGGAACTCACCCAGTGTGAGACGAATCAACAACAATGAAAACCATGCTGAAAATATGCATGATAAGCTCAGTTTCTGTTGTTATATTATAGTGATTAAAATCAATAATGAATTAATATGGGATCTATGTCAAACAGTGTAAGAACATTTCAGATGATCTTTGTCTTTTTATGTCCTTTTTATGAAAGTGATGGTGAATACCAAGTTATCTATAAATTATGACTCTTATCCTAAATCTTATTGGTTGATTCTAAATAAATCTATATTTTATTTAATACCTACAATTAATAAATACATATGATGTAATTTAAAATGTGTTACTTTTGTATACATATTTTACAGTCAGGTAAACACTGTAGTCACCATCGTATTTGTTTGTTTGTTTGTTTTTGTTTTTAAAAATAATTAAGACTATCAAAAATTATTATTTATCATTGTTGTATAAATACATTTGATTCAAATGTATTTAAATTCATGCATTTAGTTGCTAATATCTGCTATCTTCTGCTTTATAAGCTTCAGGGACACATAATAATAATTACAATATTTTGATATTAATAGTGATTCATTTCAGTGATTCATTTTTTTTTTAACAGTGATTTAAAAAAAAGAGAATGAAACTAATATACACTACCATTCAAAAGTTTGGGGTCAAAGATTTCATTTTAACATGCTGGTTTGATGCGCAAGAAACATTTCTTCTTATTATTATCAATGTTGAAAAGAGTTGTGCTGCTTAATAATTTTGTGGAAACCATGATACTATTTTTTTCTTTGATGAATAGAAAGTTTAGCAGAATTTGTTAGAAATAGAAATATTTTTTTAACATTATAAATGCCTTTACTGCCAACTGCCTTAACTTTTGAACGGTGGTAGTATATATATATACTGTTTATATTTACAGTGCAATGTTTTGATTTGTTTTGTAGGAGACAAAGATTACAGAACGCAAAATGAAAGTTAACATGAATCTGCCCGAAGATAAACTTGGTTTACATCTGAGAGGCGGAGCCATTCTGCCTGTTCAAAGACCAGATGTCACGACAACATACAGGTAATGATGGGTACCTCAAAATATATATATATCTGTAGACTTCACCTGAAAATACACATAGCATTAAATGGCAAAAAAAAAAAAAAAAACCTCATATTAAACCACTGTAACTAAACTCTATCCATGAAAATACAGCCAATTGCCTTTCAGTGAGTCTTTTAGCCCCGCCCACTTTCATCAAACACATCTGATGCCCAGTACAATAGTGTCCATGTTTTGTTTTTTTTTGAAGATGTTTTCATGGTGTTTTGTACATTTACAATTACACGACCATACTATTATTTGAGTTACCTTAGCATATGAATATGATCATCATTTTGCACTATTGTAAAAGGATTCACAACATCACCATAATATGATTAACAGTACAGTGTTTATTATACATACAAAAATGTTGATGTTTTTTTTTTACACTTGCCTCTGTGTGTTTCAAACATTTATCTTTTTTATTTTTCCTCTCAGAGGTAGTTCTGTGTTTTCATTCATCTCCTTCCTGTTCATCTGCACGAGGCCTGAGTTTCCATTAAACATTAGGGAAAATTGTTCGAATTTCTCTCAATAGCTTTTTATTTTATTGCGTTTTTCTTTCTCTCTGAATATATTACACCTTTAACAATAGACATGGAAATGTTCTGTATCTCTCAAAGTATATTTTGGGGTGTGCTTGCACAAAAAATGGGGGTGACACTCACAAATACAAGGTGCAGTACAACTTATTTAAAATTCATCCCGCTTTGCTGGTGTCTGTGACATGTTATTCACAAACAAGAATCCCATCTAAACTTCAAAGGATCCGTTTTCTATCTGCTTTTCAGTTTCTGGTAAAAAAAAAAGAAAGAAAAAGTTGTACGTTTGTGATGAAAGTTATGTGTTCCCTCAGCCGACGTCATCCCATGGGACTGATCATCGCTCTCGATGACAACCAGGCTGCGTCAGGCGAGCTATTTTGGGATGACGGAGACTCTCGAGGTATTTTTGAGGGACTTGCTATTAATTAGAAGTTGTTGTTTTTTTCTCTCTGACAGAAACAAAAATCTACCTTACAGAGGGCTCAATAATACGGATGATTTTCTGCAAGCCCGGTTAAGTCGGAAGTTCAGATTTATGCTTATACTTCCAATGTTTTCACTTAAAAATTATTTAATTCTTAGCTACATTTTTTCTTAATCAGGACAAAATGTATTTATATTTCATTAAAAGTTAGATTTTTACTTTGCAAGAATGTCTATAATTTAACCCCATGGCAAATATAAATTCATACAGTAAACAAAGATTTTGCTTGGATTGATCCGAGACTTGTACGTTCGAGAAAACCTTCTCGTCACCTTAGCAGAATTTGCAACATCCAAACGTTCAATTAATTAACAGTGCGGATAAAAACAAATGTTAGAGTTTGCAAGGCATAACAATACATGGATATGAGCAACAAACTTAAAGGGTTAGTTCACCCAAAAATGAAAATTCTGTCAGTAATTACTCACCCTCATGTTGTTCCAACCCCGTAAGACCTTCGTTCATCTTCGGAACACGAATTAAGACATTTTTGATGAAATCTGAGAGCTGGATCACTCCTCCATACTAGTCCATAGGCTTCTTCAGGGATTGAACTTGCCGGCCTCGAAAAGTTATTAAAGACATCGTTAAAATAGTCCAAGTGACTACAGTGGCTCAATCTTAAGTTTATCAAGCGACGAGAATACTTTTTGTGCGCAAAAAAAAACAAAAATAACAACTTTATTTCAACTATTCATTTCCTTCTCTGTGGGCCTCGAGTCAGTTCACTAGTGTAATAGGGTACGCTTCTGTTGTTGTACGTCACACGCATCACGCACATGACCAGCGTCGGCCAATAGTGAGCCTACATGTGACGTAGCTCTACGCAATTACACTAGTTTAACTGACTAGAGGCCCAAAGAGAAGGAAATGAATAGTTGAAATAAAGTCGTTATTTTTGTTTGTTTTTGCTTACAAAAAGTATTCTCGTCGCTTGATAAACTTAAGATTGAGCCACTGTAGTCACTTGGACTGTTTTAACGATGTCTTTAATAACTTTTTGAGGCCGGCAAGTTCAATCCCTGAAGAAGCCTATGGACTAACGTTAGTATGGAGGAGTGATCCAGCTCTCAGATTTCATCAAAAATATCTTAATTCGTGTTCCGAAGATGAACGAAGGTCTTACGGGGTTGGAACAACATGAGGGTGAGTAATTACTGACAGAATTTTCGTTTTTGGGTGAACTAACCCTTTAAGATGTAGTGAAAGAGCAACACTGGCCTAAAACGAATTCAATTGATCACAGGTTTATTCTTATTGTTGAGCCCTATAATAATCTTTTTTGAAGCTAAATGATTAGATCACACTAATGTTTCTTGAAAAAAAACAACAGATGACTCTCGTATGACTCATATTTATGTTTATATGTCTCTCATAACTTATCTTTCTTAGATACTGTTTCATCTGGCTCCCACATTCGCTACCAGTTTTCAGTGGATGAAGTACGTCATCGTAATGTCACTTTTTTTTGTCCTTTTAGATGGCATTATAGTGTACAGTATGTCCAAAAAGCAACATTTAAGTATTTTTTTTTTTTAATTACATATTGTAAAATTATAATCTGTATTAATATCTGATATTTATCTGCTGGATCAGGATGTCTTGTCAATGCACGTTGCCCACAATGGATACACGGATCCCAACAACTTGAAGTTTGAGAACATCACTGTGATGGGAGTGAAAACTGAACCCGTTCTCGTGCTTGTGACTGCCGGTTCCACTAGTAACCCTCTGTTGTCGTCCCAGATTCACTACAATTCTACCAAACAGGTAATCATATAGTTTTAACATCAATGCGTTTCCCGTTCACCACCAAAGTCAAAATGAAATACTATTTTTATTTAGATCTATCCAAATTACTACAACAAATACTACCATGATACTTTTGCAATGAAAGTAATGGTATTACAATATATATATATATGAATATATATAACTTCCATTAAAAGCCAAGGTTTTCTCAATAAAAAGACCTCTGAAAATAGCTGTCCTTCTAAGGGCATCACATAATTCTCAGAAATGTATTAGCTAATTTGACACTCGTAAAATATCTCTAAAAGAAGTAAGAAAATGCAAATGAAAAAAATAATAATAATTCACTGCTGACATATCATACAGTAATTTGGACTGTGAGCCAGTCCAACAAACCATCTCCACAAAACAGAGCCTGACTTGTGTTTAATACGGAGCAGGATTCCCTAGGGTACCAGAAGAAACCCTGTCATTCCAACTGAGTGTCTAGGTATGCTCGCGGACCAGTTATTGAATTTGTCAGGGCTCTCAAAAGCACATACATATTAGGCTATGATTAAGGGCATTGCTTTCTCCCAGAGCTCTAGGTCTTGGAATGAAAACACGAGGTTGTGTGGACTTCGTTCTTAAACTACATAACACATTAATATCAGCTGCTCAAAGAAACAGTATTTGTTATTTGCATCCTTTAACTAGAGGAGTCATTGGCGCCGGCTAGGATTCTGATGTAAATTCACCTACTGTCTTTTGTGTGATATAAATCATTGGGTGTTTGTGGTCTGCTAGGTGATGTATTTGAGGAATCTGGAGCTGGAGCTTGGGAAGAGCTATACAGTCAGCTGGAATTCCACATCCACTGGAAATTTCGACTGCCACCCTGAATTTGGCGTCGATGAGTCCAAATGCCAAGCCCGCAACTGCATCTGGCAGGTCAGAGAGAGATGAAATTTAACATTTAACCCTATTGTTTTCAAAGAGACTGAAGTCTATATACAGAAAGGCTATTGTATTTCCTGTTATTGTACTTTTTCTGCTTTTGTTGTAATGTAATTGCTCCATATGTTTTTACTCTATTTTGTAGCCTTTCAATTTTCCCAAGTGTTATTACGCCGAGACCCACGGCTACACATCCAGCAATGTGGTTGAAACAGCATCAGGCATCAGTCTAGATATTGACATCAATAGTGCTTTCTCAAGTCAGCGTTCTCTATCTCGAGACATCACCAAGCTAAGTGTGGAAATCACATACCTTAGTGAACACAGCCTACGTTGGAAGGTATGGTTTTAAATTTTCAGAATAAGACAAAGACAATGACTAAACATACAATTTAAATGCATGCATTTGGCAGACTCTTTTATCTAAACAACTTGCGTTCCAATCAAGAAACACTGTACTTTGTACATGCGTTCCCTCGGGTATTGAAGGAATTACCTTGGTGTAACCATGCTCTATTGTTTGTGCAACAGGATTTTTTATTTTTCACTGTTAAGAAAAAAAAAATGCATATATTTAATATTAAGATAAAGACTAAGATTGTTTTGGTTCTGTTCATGTAGATCTACGACCCAGCCAATGCACGCTATGAGGTCCCCATTCCCCTCAATCTACCAGCTACACCAGCGACAGAAGAAGCCAAGAGAATGTATGAGGTCAAAATTAATACCAACCCATTTGGGATCCAAGTGATCAGAAAAAGCACAAGCGAAACTATGTGAGTAATATCCCTGAATTACTATGGTAACATGGAGTCCAGGGAGGTTCTGGCATGTAAATCAAGACCAAGATTTTAGTTTAAAATGTATATAAATAAGGGAAAGTGTATATTTTATCTGACTGGGCGTCACTTTGTAATACATTTATTTGTATACATTTCACATTTACATTTATGTATTTGCCAGACACTTTTATCCAAAACGACTTGCATTGTATTCAGGGTATACTTTTTGTCAATATATCATGCATTCCCTGGGAAATGAATCCATGACCTTGGTTTTGCCTGCCCACTGTTTGAATCAAATAAATTGCATGATTTTACATATTTTGATATATTCAATAAAATGCATTGAAAAAATTGTTTTATATTTATTTTAGATATTATTTAAAAATCATGCATACAAAAAAAATATTAGCTAAATGCTATTTAAAATCATTTTAGATTGAGATTATGTTGTCAAAGTTCCCAAAGGTATTACAGCTGCAAATTAATTGGAGAAAGCAACAAAGAAGCAGTTTTGTAGATGAGGACAAGAGTTTAGTGCAGAAATAGCAGTGCTGATGATGTACTTTTTTAGGGGTTTCTGGGAGTTTTAGGTCTATAAATGCACAGTTAGCTTTCTTAATGAAAGGAACTTGTTTTTCAGAAGGCAGAAAACATCTTGAGTGTTCTCAATGTTTTGTTAAATCTCATTCTCTCGCTAGATGGAACTCTGCCGTGCCAGGCTTTACATTCTCTGATCAGCTCCTTCAGATCTCCACACTGCTCCCCTCAAACTATGTCTATGGTTTTGGTGAAACAGAGCACCCCAGCTACAAACATGACCTCAACTTTCAAAAATATGGCCTGTTTGCGAAAGACCAGCCTCCAGGGGTGAGTGTCAGAACCAGTGGTGATGTTTTACAAGCCGATATGCCATCCACACTTCACACATCACTTTACTCAGCTGAAGCGAGTGTATTGCTTGGACGTGGTTTAAGGCCAATTATTAAACCCAATATCAAAAGAAAATATATATATAATTAGCATATAGATAAATGAATAGATGAATTTATTTATAAAGTAATGGAATCTAAGTAGCTCAGACAGAATTGTTTTAATGTGTGGGTCAAACATGCGCTGAATGGGTCTGAGAGATTTTTATTGTTCAGCACGACTTAGTGAAAACGACTCATGTTAAATTTGTATATTAGTTGTCTGTTTGCAGAAATGATTATGTCAGATTATTATTTTAGTTGCTTTTCATATTAAAGTTATTATTAATATCTGTTCTTTAATTGCTGCAGTGAATGTGTGACATTGCAGAAAAAAAGGGGGGAAATGTATACTAATACAATTAATACAAAAGAAAATGTATATCATCAAAGGTACTTGTATGTGTGTCTATACAGTAGGTACTCAACCAGAATGCCTATTACCGCCGTGATATCGTACTATGGTAGTTAAGCAGCGAGTTATGTCGTTGTAAGGGAAACACACCCCTGGGGTGTGACATAACTCTATGCTTCACTACCATAGTACGATGCATCGTTGAGGAAATCAACTACGACTGTTTCCCGAAACCATATTGTCGCAAAGGGGTGTTCAACCACATTTGTTTATGACGTCACACACGTGGTGGAGTAATAACTTATTTTAATTAAACTGTTTGAGATCGAATTAATGCTAGATGTTTTGATATAAATAACAGACATGGCATCTGAGGAATATTTCAAATTTTTCCCAGTTATTTAGCTTTATTTACAGATTTTATTATAGGCTCGTTCTTACATAGCACGTTCGCACATGCGCAGTCTTGAAAAACGGTGCTTTAAATATCTTGACAAACTCAAAGATGTCAAACACATTTGTATGTATTCTAAATAAAAGACACAAGTTGTACTGAATGTCAGCTTGCTTATTTTGCTCAAGATACGGATTTATTAAGTCCACATGTCATGCAATCTAGATGCTTCTAACTCTCCAACCGTCCTAACTCTCCAACTTTGCGATGCTGTTTGCGAATGTTTGTTGGAACGATGGTTTCGGGAAACACCAACTCGTTGAACTATGCTGATAACGACGGAACTTGCGACCATAGTTGGCTAACGATGCTTTCGGGAAACACACCCCTGAATGAGCCGTGGCGCGGCGGCAGATTGCGCAATGGAGAGAATAAACGGACACATTTCAAAGCCTGTGATTGTATTGCCTCTTAGCGGTAAAAGGCACCAAATACACACCCGAGCGGTAAAAGTATTATTCTGGTTGAGTACCAACTGTATAGTTACCTGTAAAAATACTTTTATTCTGCAAGGATGCCTTAAATTAATCAAAAGTGACCGTAAATACATTTATAATGTTACTATTTCAAACAGCCTAACACTGTTCTTATCAGATTTTTCACAAAAATCAAGCAGCACATCTGTTTGCAACATTGATAATAAAAAGAAATGTTTCGTGAACATCAAATCAGCATATTAGAATGAAATCTTTGACCCCAAACTTTTGATCAGCAATGTATATTTCACAATCAGCATATTAGAATGATTTCTGAAGGATCATTTGCCACTGATATATAATACATTTATTTAAATTGTTAAATATTTCACAATATTACTGTTTTGACTGGATTTTATATTACATTGAAGACACGGATCTGCCCTCTGATAAGCAGTATCTCTGCTCCCAGGAGTGATCTTAAAGGAATTGCATTTGACTCATATAAGTAGGTTTTTAAAAGTGACATACAAATGATTTACTCCATTGCAGTTCCATTCTTCCATCTCTCGGCTGAGGCCTACTAACCGCCCTGTTATTGTCAGGATTATGTTTGGTTTAGTTGTCTCATTTGCTGTGTCCGAAATTACGTACTGTCTGAGTAGGTACTACATCCCAGCCTACATTTGTATGTGGGACTCATATGGGTATGAAATGTGCTGAAATTTGGGCCTCGTATAGGATTGCCTGCGGGTTCCATAATGGCCCCATGTTAATTGCCCATATGGATTTCATATAGGATTGCACTTGTCACTAGGTGGGACCCAACTGGGCAACATGTGCAAGACCCATCTCGGTCCCAGCTTTATTTGAATTTGAGTTTACTTTGCAGCCGTTTAAAAAGTATCCTCTATATAGTATGAATCTAGGTAGTATGAATGAAATTCGGATGTACTACATCCGGCATGTTGATACCGTCACGTGACCTACCAGCACCAGTTGCGTCGCTTCACTTCCATTCATAACTCTCTCCTGTAGCCTCATGGGATAGTAAAGTGTCCATCGAATGTACACTTCAGAATCTCGGCAGAAGTAGTAGGTCATCCGGAGACTTCACGCCTGCTGTTTTTCGAACTCTTTGTATTATTCCACTATTTTGCCTTAATGTTTTTCGCATACTGTATAGCAGGGAAGTATTCCATTTTGAATGCAGCGATCGTTTCTGTGTTTATGTTTCTTGTGCTTAAGGTTAGTTCTCTTTCATTGGTTAATTATTAGGTCCTCTATATTTACATATTAGTTTTACCTGTGTCTAGTCTGGTTTCCTTTGTTCTTGCGGTGCATGTTCACGTAATGTTGAAATTACCATAATTTCGAGGTTTCAACTTGTAAAAAGCGCTCACGTCTTGTACAGCTCATACTTACAGCTTGTAAATTGGGACTTTTCTGAGAGCTCCTACTTGACCACTGCAGATTCATTTAGATATTGATAGTGTCAGCATAGAAATGCATAATTCCCAGTCCGAGGATGTGAAGTGAACAGCTCAGAACAGAATGTCACGTGTTGTCATCTCAAGCCTACGGTAATAACGACAGGGCGTGATCGCAGTATACTTTGCACAGTATATATAGTCCCGTGTTTTCAGTTGTTTTTGTCGGTTCTCGTATTTGTCTAAGGAGTATGCTGCTTGTTCATTAAAGGCTATTTGTATTCATTGCCTGTGTAGAGCGTGTTGGAAAGCCACACTACAGAATGACACAGTTATTGGTCATTCATCCACACTGGACACACTAACAGCCTTATTCTCTGATTCACTTCATGACACAGAGAAAGGGAAGTAAAAGAGAGAGCTACATGAAGGAAGAGAGAGAGATGCAATTACGTTAATGAAAACAGAGAGATGGGATTTGCAAGGTTCATTCCTTTAAGCCAAATAAAATTCTCTCATTGACACTTAATTGTCTGTTTAACACTGAGAACAACTGAAATCGCATCACAAACTCTAATCTCTTTCTCCTCATCTATAGTATAAGCTGAACAGTTACGGTGTCCATCCCTTCTACATGAGTCTGGAGAAATCAAAAAATGCACATGGTGTCCTCCTGCTCAACAGCAATGCCATGGGTGAGAACATCCACATATACTAAACATCTGTGGCCACTTGGGGGGGGGGGGGGGGGGGGGGGGGGTATGTAGGCTGAGACTAAGCTAAACCAGCCTAAGATGGTTTGCTAGTTTAAATTGGACTAATTGTTCCCTTTTAAAAGCACAAAAACAAGACTATAGTCTGATCAGAAAACCAATTTAGGCTAATTGGCTTATAGGCGTTGTTTTTCAGATGCAGATTAAAATTAGAAGATGGGTAGATAGATAAAGATATAAACTATGTTCCTCCACCTAGTGTGCAGAATGTAAGGGTTTATAGACACGCTTCCAGTACTAAATGATCTTTTATTAACAAAGTTCGGGAGGAGCACGTTTAAATGCATATACTGTATATAGATAGCCGTCTCACCTCCGTTCATCGACAGTCTTTTCTGCATCCCTCCGCCACCCTGACTCCTCACTCTTGGCTAGTTCTGATCCCAGCCACGGATACAGGGGAGTACTCTGGGTTCGGGCCACATTCCGAGCTCGGAGCCCTCCCCCGGACAGCACGCCAAATACATACAGTATACTATTTTACTCAAAGTATTATGTGAACTCGTGAAATCTCTTTCAAAGAATCTGCCGCAGTGTTACGATGCTGTAATATACCTCATTGAGAAGACAATCCCACAATGCATTGGGATGAATCGAGAGAAACATCCCAAAGTTCCAAATTAAGTTTTTCTTAATGTAATAACCACTGCAATTGAAGAAAACATAATTTTTATGTGCCCTTCAAATTTATTTTTATGTGAAGAGCATTACTGTATGTCCGGGAACAATGTTTTTATTGCCTATTTATGAGTATAAACTTGGCCAGTCGGCCATTAGCTGCATCTTTAGTATTGGAGCAAATAAATTTGACGCTCACCACTGGCTCCAACACTGACAGGAGTTTGTCAGCAGGTCTTAAGGTCGTGATTAGAGCAGGTGCTATTTATCAGAGGCGAGAGGCTGTCGTTGAGCTTTTGTGTGAGAAGGTTATGATGATTGCAGATCTTTCTCTTGAGCTGCTTTCACATAATGGTGGTGCTACAGCGTGGCTTTTAACCGAGTTGTGCTCTCAGAAAGTGTTCTGCACTCAATTGCTGTCTCACAAGTGCTCACACACGTTTTAATTATTACATAAACGCACACACACACACAGGCAGTAAATGAGCATCCTGAAAAGCGCAGCAGGAAAATAGCTTTGATGCAGTTCACTTTACCAAGAGAAGTGCCCTTTAATTTGAATGCAGATGTTTAATTCCTCACTGCATACATAACAACACAGAAATGGATAGTAAACTTGACGTAAACTGTAAAGTTGTCCCTCAAATCTGATTGGTTGATTGGAATGTTATTCCAGGATCAAAAAAGATGTCAATCTAGGAACATGTTGTACTTGGTGAAATCAAGTTTACCAGAAAAGGAAGTCTGGAATGTATATTGAATATTTTTTATATAGCCAATAGTGTTTAGTTTGTCACAGTCCAGTATAGTCACAATTTGCAGCTTGTGCATGGACAAAAGCAATGAAGACACTTTTAAAATGAATAACTTAAAGCCAGTTACACTTTACAATTAATTTGTGGTTAGAAAATAAACTAATTTTTAAATAATTTTCTCCTGTAACACATTACAGGATACATTTTTTACAAACTTAACTCCTTTTCTTTAACCGAAATATAATTGGAATTTATGATTTTGGGGTGCATTGTGACCTAGACATGTTTTAATGAGATCAACTCAAATTGACAAGAACTTAAATGGATAGTTCACCCAAAAATGAAAAATGCTGTCATCACCTACCTTAAGTTGTTCCAAACCTGTATGAATTTCTGTCTTCTGCTGAACAAAAAATAATATATTTTTTAAAATATGGGTAACCAAACAGCTAATGGAACCCATTGACTTTCATAGTATGGAAGAAAAAATACTATGGATGTCAATGGGGCCCATCAACTGTTTGGTTACCCATATTCTTCAAAATATCTTCCTTTGTGTTCAGGAAAAGAAATACATTAATACAGGTTTGGAACAACTTGAGGGTGAGTGATCACAGAATTTGTTTTTGTTTTTGTTTTTTTGGCTGAACTATGCCTTTAAAACAACAAAACATTATACTTTATATACTGTTCAATGTGCTCTGTGATTTACTGTGATTGCTCTGGTATAATATTGTTAGAAGGAATCCACCAACTATTGCCGTTAAGAGATTGCAAGTGTAGGTGGGTAAACAATGAGATGAGGCGACACATTGAGTCACAAGGATGATGTAATCTCTATTCTTTTTTTGTTGTTGCTTGTTTTGCTCTTAGACGTGACCTTCCAGTCTACTCCAGCTCTGACCTACCGCACCATTGGAGGTATCTTGGACTTCTACATGGTGATAGGACCTACTCCAGAAGATGTGGTTCAGCAGTACACTGAGGTGTGTGTGTTTGTTATTCCTGGCTTTATGAGGTTTAGCAGCTGGAGTCTCTATGCCTCATTGCCCACAGTGTACTCAATCTAAACACACACACAAAATAACATCCAAAAAACTCACATGCATAAATGAAATACATAAATATTTATCTAAAAGAAGCTTGGTTGTCACATAGACAGAAGGGGCCATTAGATTATCTTAAGCCACTTGAATATTTATGTTCTAAAATGTATTTGCATAAAATGTTAAACATTTTTCTCTCGTTTTGTGCATTTTGTCTGACAGATGATTGGCCGCCCGGTTCTTCCAGCCTATTGGTCGCTTGGATTCCAGCTTTGTCGCTACGGCTACGCCAATGATAAGGAGATCGCAGATCTTTACAACGACATGAAAGCTGCTGCAATTCCTTATGTAAGCAATCTCATCTTTTAGTGTGTGCATGTGTGTCTTTGATTTATCCCCCTGAACGCAACAATAAGCACGGTTATGTAACTCTCGCCGACCTTCAGAACTTTCATTAGAACTTCAGGAATATTACGTTTCTTGCTGTAAACATATCAACCAGTTATTTGCTGTAATGTGCAACTTGAATGACAACACATAGTAAACTGTGACCGTATTAAGACTAAGGCCCAGATTTACAGCTTGCGCCAGCACAAACTCTTTTGGCATTTAAAAAAAAAAAAAACGACTGTCCGGATTTACTAAAGACATGCAGGGCAAAATTAGTGCTGAAAAGGTGTTGACTGAGTTGTTTTTGAGGCTGACCTTTTTGCATATGCATTTTTAGGAGTTTCCCGTTTAGATGCAAAATTTGTGTGTGGAGAGTATTTAAATGCAACACGATTTACAAATGTTTCCGCTAGTCAATTTACTGGTATTTGCGCCATTATTTAACACCTCAAAAAAATATGTCTTAACCCATTTTTGCGACATGGCTGCAATTGTTGCTGCTAAGAGGAGACACCGCAGAGAACAGAGAACGCGTGGTAGAAGGGAGAAAATTATTTCCACTCGTACTCATTTCTTTCTCTGGAATGCCAGAAGAAGACGTAATCCTTGCCAAGCCATGTTATTTTTAATTTGCTCCAGGAAATAAAAGACGACTTGGAACCCTCAACTACAAGGAGTCACGCAATACCTGGAGCGTCAAAACTTCTTGCAACCCTTAATTTGTTTTACCTCTGGCTCTTTTCAACATTCTGTGGCTTCTTTAGCTAGTATTTCACAGTCCGCATTTTCACCAGCGTTATCCGTGGTCTCAACGCTAATTTGTGCTGCTCTTGGTAGATTGCATTGGTCATTATTAGGGATGTCCCGATCCGATACTCAGGATTGGTATCGGCTCCGATACTGCCATTTTTGTGGGATCGGGTATCGATCAGACATCGATCAGACGAGGCCGATCCAAATCCGATATTGTGGGTATACTATTATGTGTTATTGTTAAGCCCCACAAAAGGCACAAAAACATTCTAAAGTACCATAACGTTTTCGTGCACTCTATTATAAGTGTTCTGAAGCCATTATGTGAGAGAGAAATTAATATTTAAGTAATTAAATTCAAGATCACGTAAACTTTTCCCTCTCGCGGCTGTCAGTCATTCTCCATTCAGCATTCAAACAGCGCGTCGCGTTCGGTTACAGTCAATGATGAAACTATCTTCAAGATGATTCAATGTTAATACTATTATACTTGATCTGTAAGATAAAGGTCTATGTTTTCGCATATAACAACTTTATCTTGCTGGACTTAATTGCTGTAACTCAATCGTGTTACTCTCTACCGGGTGTCGGACGCTGTCAGTTTAATCCATAGGGTTTGATCACAACACTAGAGTCAGAGCACTATAATTGTTCTTCACGCGCACAGTAACTAAAATTTAAAACTGTTAAAAGAAAAGGCTCAATAAACGATTGCATAGATAGATACTGTATAATACACTGTCCATCAATATGTATCTCCGTTGTGCTTTGAACTTTTCAAAGCGGACTCGACGCGCTGCGTGCTGTAACTCCACGTGGCTTCAAGCGCATCATTCTCCGCTCGGGATGCGCATACGCGCTTTGTGCCGCACTGTATTGAAGCCTTTCATATCATAATGCAGTGACGCAATTAAAGCTTATTAACATTAATAATTATTAATGTTGCTGCCTCATTAAATAGCTCTGCAATACACTTAAAACATGTCTCAATTTTATAGCAGATTTAGCTATATCTAAAATAATTATCTTTTTCATTTTTGTTACCCTTGTTTTTCATGAATGTATTTTACAACAATAAGAAGAGCAATGTGTATTATCCACTAATCTAGTTTTTAATAGCATTTTTGTCATAGATTATGATCATATATTTTGGGGATTTGTTGTTTACCTTTATAATGAAGCTGTCTGTATTAAGTAGATTGTGTTTAACACACACAAGAGTGATAATCAGTTTAACACAGTTATAGAAATTCTACTTGATTTAAAAAACAAAAACTGTACTGGTATTTACAATGTAGAATGCTGCTGTTTAAATTGTTTTAACTTGCTTTAACTAGTTAATTGTTTTAACTAGCTAGCTTTAAGTACTGAAGTATCTGTATTTTCTTTCATTTATATATTTCTTTATTTTTTTGTAGTGTTTGAATAAAGGGTGGCAATCTTTCATAATCAACTGTTGTTGTGGACTATATAGGAGGTATATTTTAGGTGGCTAATTGAGAAAATTGCTATATTTTTTATTAGTTTAAGAATAAAATAAAAATATCGGATTAATATCGGTATCGGCAAAAGCCAAAGCTGCGGCATCGGTATCGGTATCGGAAGTGAAAAAGTGGTATCGGGACATCCCTATTTCAAACCAAAGTAATGCTATATTTGCACTAAATTGTTCAATAATTAACTTGGAACTTCATATTCAGGTTTAATGATCATGATTTTTGACATTTGATCCCTTCAAGGATGTGCAATATGCGGACATTGACTACATGGAGAGGCAGATGGACTTTACGCTGGACCAAAAGAACTTCAATGGACTGCCTGCTCTGGTGGACAACATGAGGGCTGAGGGGATGCGTTTCATCTTCATTTTGGTACAAGCAGTTCTCAATTACTGGAAAAACAAAGTTGTTATCATAAAGTGGTAATGGACGTTTAACTGTAATGAGAGCAGAGTTCATAAATATGGATTGATGTAGTCTTGACATCAGTCTGGTCTTATTCTGGCCAGGCGCATGCAGTGAGATGTATTCTGTACCTTGTCAGAACTACACGCTTTATTTGTTTGTGTGCTTCAGGACCCGGCTATAGCGGCCAATGAGACGCAAGACTACCCTGCGTTCCGACTCGGGATGGAACAAGACGTTTTCATCAAATGGCCTTCTGAGCTCAGCAGTGACATTGTGTGGGGAAAGGTATGACAAACGAAAAGAGGAAGGGGAAAATATATTGATTTTGAGTCAATACCTCATAGTTCGCCATTGCTCAGGGAGAGTTTGACCATTAGTTTCCATACAAATAATTTTTAGATAATACCAATTTTCTCAAACAGGATGGATGTTTAGAGTGAAACAAACCACATAATACCACAACAAGCACTAAATTCATAAAATCCATTGCCATTCCTTACTGTTTGTGCTGTTGTTTTCTTTCCAAAATTGATGTCACTTCATATAGGATGATGTCATTATGTTTTGTTATGCTGCATTCCGCAGGACTAAACATGAATTTTCCCAACTCCTTTCCCCAACTCCTAATTGGAAATAACCACTGGAATAACACCTCAAATTAATGAACCCCCTACATCAGTGATATATTTTAATCAATGTCATCTCCAAAATGGCGTTGACTGAAGCAGAATTCCGTTGATTATTTTCAAGTGTTGCTGGAAGAATTAGAAATTCAGAGTTGCTGAACTCTCAGCATAAAAAAAAAAGTGATAATGAAGACATTTCAGGGAAAAAAGTATAACACGGATTTTAGCTGTTGTTTGTGTCTGTTATAGGTGTGGCCTGACTATCCCAATGTCACTGTGGACAATTCTTTGGACTGGGATACTCAAGTAGAGGTATATGCCCCTCCCTCCTCCCTCCTCCCTCCTCCCTCCTCCCTCCTCCCTTTCTCCCTTTCTCCCTTTAATCAGAGAATCAGACATATTTTTATCTTGTTCCCGCATATGCAACTCTATTCATGCTGAAATCATCAGTACAATGGACTATAATTGCAAATGCAGTCAAGAGAGATGAGTGTGACATCTTAGAATACTATCAGCCAATCGGCATGTAGAAGACACGTTATCTGCCAATGAGCACATTGTACCATTATACTAGTATGATTGTATATCACCCACTAGTATATCAGCCAATCAGCATGTAGTAAACTAGTCACAGAAAGTCAAGTCATCCGATTCAGAACATAGCAGACCCACTGCTATAAAAGTGAATCAGCACTTTATTTAAAGAAATTAGCATTTTTTTAGTTGCACTATTGTAATATCAAATTACTGAAGGACAGACCATAGCAATGGTTAAAGCACTTTGCCCAAGTGTAGTAATAGTTAAAGCACAGTTATTAAAATGTCTTTTTCATTTCATCAACTTTCAGCTATTCAGATCTTTCGTGGCATTCCCTGATTTCTTCAAGAACAGCACATCACAGTGGTGGCAGAATCAGATTAAAGACTTTTACAACAACATCATGAAGTTTGACGGACTTTGGATTGTGAGTGCTTTGTCATTTTCATATTTAATTTTGGAATGCAAAGTAAAGCAATTTCAATTGCAACATTTGTTGCTCTTGAAACAACATAACCCTAACCATAACAATTCAATACCTATAAAATCAAATGTGAAATATAACATTTTTTAAGAATGTTGTTGAAACAAGAAACAAGGGTGTGAAAAGAAATTTCCTATTTGAGAAAGTCATGGTAAGCATCAATGAGTGAAGGTTTAGCATAGGCACACCCACTGTCTATGTACATATGCATATAATCAAAAATGTATGTATAATGTATAAATGTTTTTATCCTTTGCCTTCATTGTCATTGTCATTTCCTTTCTAAAGGACATGAATGAGCCAGCCAGTTTTGTGCATGGCACCGTTGGAGGAAAATGTCTAGGGCATCCCAATTTGGAAAATCCTCCATATATGCCCCGTAAGTTCCAATGTGTGCGCCCCGACATGTATACATGGCTAGAGAGATTTTACAACACAGATGGTCAACACATGTATTTAGCACTGTGCATCTGAAATGAATCTGCTCATATCAATACTTATTCCCAGCACTGGAGTCCATGCATATGGGTCTGAACCATAAGACTTTATGCATGAACAGCGAGCAGATCCTTGCTGATGGCAAACGTGTCAAACATTATGATGTCCACAACTTGTACGGCTGGTCTCACACGGAACCCACTTATAAGTGAGTTTATTGTTCATCCATATTCACTAATGTATTTATTTCTTGGTTGGTCTGGAATGTGTTTTAACTTCTGTGTGTGTGTGTGTGTGTGTGTGTGTTTATGTGTATGTAACAGAGCTTTGCTTAATACCACTGGCAAGAGAGGTGTCATAGTTACCCGTTCAACGTACCCATCTAGTGGTCGGTGGGCAGGACATTGGCTGGGAGACAACTACTCTGCCTGGGACCAGCTTCTGAAGTCCATCATTGGTATGAGTTTATTTATTTGTGGTTCTTGAGAAAATGCTGTTCTTTTAAACTTTTTAATTAACAAAGAATCCAGAGAAAGTATCACAGTTTCTACAAAAAACTTAAGCATCACAATGATATGGAGTGATGATGCTGAAAATTCAGCTTTGCCATCACAGGAATAAATGACATTTTAATATATAAACATCTATTTTGTCTCCATTAAACCTCCAATGTTTTTTGTTGGAAGAAAGTGTTGAACAAGGTGTACTGTACTGAAACTGAAAACCATCCTCCCATTCTCTCTCTCTTTCTGGCTTTCAGGCATGATGGAGTTCAGCATATTTGGCATCTCTTACGTAAGTGCCTCTCTCGTCCTACCGCAGCACTTGCTATTGATTTTTCATTTGTGCTTTATTTCCTATCAAACAATGTTTTAGTTCATTTAGGTGCATTACACTAGCATGCAGCCATTACACTGACTCTGAGTTTATTTATTAATGTTTTGGAGTTGGCCCTGTTTTTACAGAGATCTATAGTTGTTTTACTCTCTCTTACCGTCTCTTTTCCCTTCTCGTTCTCACTTTCCGCTTGTGTTCCAGACCGGTGCTGATATCTGTGGCTTCTTTAACCCTGCCGAATACGAGATGTGCTTGCGTTGGATGCAGCTTGGAGCTTTCTACCCATTCTCCAGAAACCACAACACCATTAACATGCCAGTAAGAACACACACAGCACCTTTTTATGGACAGATTTAGGAATTTCTTAGCAGTGTTAACCAAAGCAAATATCTTATTCTAAGCTTTGATACAAGGTTAGTCTGAGTTTACTCAGTCAAATTGTTTCAGACCTCTTTTTCCTTTTAAATCACGTTATAATAACGTTGGATCTAATCATGGGAATGGGATCTGAATTGGACAAATATTTTTAAGGCTACACAGTTTCGGGGAAAATATCGTTGTGATTTTTATGCTACAAAATTGCAGTTTAAAAATGCATAAAACTCCAAGGTTTGCTGTGCTTGTTTGCAGGGCTTCACATTTTGGCCAAAATAATTGTGATTATATATCAATATAACAATAAAATAATGAAATAAATAAAATAAAATATGTATTAATATTATTTAAAGCTGCAGTCCGCAGTTTTTCCTCTTTTTCGCCATCTCTGTTCGAAATCTGCAATTGCGGTTATTCGCGGAATTATCAACTTAACGTGACTTGTACTTCGACACGGCACAGCGCAGATGAACACAATGTTTGAGGAGTGTGCAGCTGTCAGTCGCCGCGCCGGTGTGGATACTGGCATTCAGAATCACAGATTTATTATTTTTGGAAGTATGACCAACATACGAATTTTCACCAGAAAATGTCATCTGAACAAATGAGAAAAATCCACTTTTGTTCTGGTTCTGACACCGCAGTAAATCGCGCTTATTAAATCGAACAATCTCTTATCATATCACGCAAAACCGTGCAAATTTACTTTGTTCTCAAATTGTCAATGTTAACGTTAATTGTTAATTGTTAATTTTAACTGTTAATGTCAGCATTGCGTGACTACATGTAATGTCCTTCCGATATTATCCTTGTTTTCGCATGGGTCCGGTTGCAGTCTCTTTTTTTTCTGTAGCCACTCCGAAGTCCGAACAAAGTCTTTTTCATTTTACAGCGGGTGAATCTGTTGTCACTGGTGATTGTCGTTTGAACCTTTCTGGATCCGCCATCAAATTGATAAGTTTAATTATATCAAGTGCTGTGAGACAGCATCCTCACACGCAATATAGCCTACTAGCCGAGACTCCTTCTTTATGTGTACAGATGTGTGTGTACAGATGTGTGTGTTCAGATGTGACGTAATGAGCAAAGACATGCTCGAATTTCCCGTGGAAATCCACCAGTACCACTGGAATTAAAAACATTATTACAAGCTTACCACTTTGAATCGAGCTAAGGCAAGCAGATCGTTTTGAACACTGGCTGGTTATGTATTTTCTTAAATAAGTATTTATACATAAATAATACAGTTTTTCCCCCAAGCAATAACCCTCCTAAATGACTTTTAAACCTGGAATACATTGCACTCTGTTTTTTATTTAACACAACACTATTTCACATTCATATTAACTTATTGCTCATAATGTTTTTGTTTGTCCTTATATTGTGTTTTTGTCCTTGTTTTCTTGTCTTTCTGTTTTACTGTGTGCTGCCTACATGGAGAAGACCAAATCAAATTCCTAGTATCTGTATACATGGCGAATAAAGTTGAATTGATTGGATCATTTTTAACCCCCAACAAGCTATGGACTGCAGCTTTAATTTTATTATTATTATTATATTAAACAAAATAAGAAATGCTACTATTGTAATATTTCACTGTAAAGAACGAGTACGTAAGAGAAATAATAACAATAATAATAATAATACTTTTATTGTGTACTTTTACTATGCTAACTATAATACTAATATTTATGGCTGTCTTCGTAACTTAATTTTCAAACTTTAAATAATCTATATACTTATTTAATTAAATTGCTGCCTTTACTATTTGTTAATTGTCATTAACCATCAACAATCCCGATTTTGGTTTTATTTTGATTAATCGTGCACATCTAGAAATTTGGTCTGACAGAAAATTGATGGACGTGGCAATGGACGTGTGGGACAATTGTTCAGCAGACAGCGTGAAACGGACCCTTAATTGAGATTTATATGGTGTTAATCCTGATAATCACTGACATTGAGTGACAGGCATCAAAATAGAGGGTGAAACAAGATAATATTACTGTACGGACAGCCATGACAACTTGCTGCATGACGATGAACTTTTGTCTGTGTGGCACCCTGAGGACGTATGAAAATGATCTCTGAATCCCTGAGACAGCCAGTAGTCCATCACGTAGCCTCAAAACACACGGTGGCACTTGAAAAGGCCCCCCGCACAGGCTGCTGACTAATATCTGAGATCCGTAGACAGGTGGGCTGTCAGGTATTCACTCTGGTACTTGTTTAAAATGTGACCTTTGCAAGTGCTGGGACCTGTCACAAAAATCCAATAAGCCTGGGGAGTGAGTGGGATCGATATGGCGTGGGGAAAATTGTTCAGTGAGCGGACGTGGCAGCTTTGTTGCTAACAGCTACATTTGGGGGGTATAATTAAATGCTCAAAGTTATCCAGAACCCTTCTGGGCTTCAATCATTTAAAAATGGCTTTGCTAATGGGTGATTGAACAAAGGACGTACAAATAGAAATAGAGTTTGGAGTGGAATTGTAGTCTAAAAATCCTAAAGGATTGTGCACATAATGCCCTAAAGGATCCTGTAGCTCAGGTGGTAGGACATGGGACACAAATGGTCTGTCAAAATGAATAAATGTAAATGTAATCCTAATGGGAATCAGAAAAATAGAAAACTCCTGTGGATCTTATTTTTATTCTTATTTGATATTTAGAGAGTTCTGTTGAAAGTAGTTTCAATATATATTTTTTAAATTGTTATATATTGTTGATTATATTTTAAGTTATATATATTGTATTTCGATTTTATATATCGATTTTTATTAACCAGAAAATTATTTATATTATTGGAATAAAGTCTTGCTACTGAAATCTGCTACTAATGGAAATCTGTAGGGAAGCTGTGGGATTTTTTAAATCTAAAAAGTATTTTCTTTACATTTCTTGTGCTATCAAACAAAGTTTTTGTTTTGTGTCATGTTGGAATCATATATGAATTCAGGTTAGAATCCTTCAGGATTTGTTCCAAATTATGATATAAATTGGGGAGTTGGAGACATAGCGTTTGCTATCTACTCCCTATGTTTTCGCTATCGCTAGTCCAAAAATAGCTTTTATTGAAACCAAGCTGCCAAAATGACTCGTTTCAGATTTTGTCTCATTATGATGTCATAGTACAATGAAAGACCAACACCTACTTCTACATCCTTACCTCTTTCGCTCTGTCCAGCGATTCATGCATGCAATGTAGTAGTAAATACGAGAGAGACACAAACAAAAAGTTACTCCAGTAACTAAACCATATACTGTAGATGCAGGTCAGGATTGCAAGGCTTTTTGGAAAAACATTATCTTCCTTGTGATCTTAACATTACGACAGCGTTGATGAACTTTATATTTAAAGTTCCAGATCACGTCAGTGAGACACTGTTCATTTCATTTTACTGCTGATTCGTTTTTAAACAAGAATCAGTTCGACGCTGGCTTTTCGGAGAGACTGAAAATAAAAGATGATGCAGTTGTGGTAGATTATTTCTAATTTCACACCTGACCTAAGTCTACCTGGGTCTCGTCTACAGTCGACGTCCCCATTCAAGAATATTTATACTCTAGCGCGTCTACAGTCGACATCGGCCGAGTTCGCATTTCCTAACTTGTTCCCCTAACTAACTCGCTCCAACTTGCTGCGCAGCAATAATAACCGACAGACTTCAGACAATGCCTTCGAATATGCTTTAATCACGGCCGGAGGATCTCGAGCGTTCCTCAGAGAATCCCACCCGCAAAGGAAAACAGTTTTTATAGAATAGGAGCATGGCAAAAATTACATGAAACATTACATACTTTCCCTACAATTTGATTGGTTCTTCATATGCAAACCCTTCTGTTACTAGGTAGAAGCAAACTTAGATCTCAAATCATTAGAAAAATAGAGAAGTTCATTTGATTACTCAATATGTCATGACACAATGCAGACAGTATATTTTTTATATTGTCATGGTCAGCACTTCAGAATTTTCCATGGACACAATAAGGACAATAAGGACACAACGAACAGAACGTTTTAGTACATTGTGTTTCAAAGTGTTAGAATGTTAGGCCTAAAAGGGGAAGTACGTTTGTTTACTATCTAAATCCATCACACAGTAAAATTGACGCAAAGGCATAAGAAAAATAAAAGCATTTGTGCAATAATCTGTGTATAGTCTTTTGTGATTTTGGCTGGAGAATGAAAAATAAAAAACACAAAAGAAAAATGCTAACAAAAACTTTTTTAAAATGGCACGATGTGTATTTATTCCAGTGTTAGACGAGCTCTGACAGTGACCAGGGAATTTAGAGGGCTTTATTAAAACAAAAGTGCACACCAGCGCTTGCAAGACAGCATGTCTGCATATTTTTTTCCGCTTTTATAGTGTCGAGTCATTCACTTGCACCGGTGTGGATGTGCCCTCTGCGTGTCTCAATGACAGTTCCAATAAGAGACTGTCCTCAGCTCGCCTCTACCCCTGTGACCGGACGTGTTTATCCCTGCACGTCCCCTTGGTGCCGTAATTACCCCTCCAAGATGTCATTAGCTTTAATGTGGCTATGGAGGCAAATGGAAGGTCATCCAGAGACAAATGGCAAAGGATGGAGGGCGTCAAGGTGGCCTGAATTACAAAGTGATAGAGAGAAAGACATGTTGGATATTGAATAAGATACAGAGACACTTAATGAAATAAAAAAAGGGAGTTTTAGAAACTTTGGGCCCTATTTAATGATCTAAGTGCATGGTCTAAAGCGCACGGCACAAGTGCACTTGGGGTGTTTCCGAATCCACTTTTGCTAGTTTAACGACGGGAAATGTTTGGTAAGGGTGGTCTAGAAGGGTTGTCTCTAATCTCTTAATGAGTAATGGGTTAGTTTTGGGCGTAACATGCAATAAACCAATCAGTCTCATCCACCATTCCCTTTAAAAGCCAGTTGCACTCACGCCATGGCGGATTCGCTATTTACATGGCGGAATTTGCAAGCGGAAAAACTAAACGCTTCTCCAGAGCGCAAACGGATCTGCTCGTGCGCGAGGTTAAAGCACACAAGCAGACCATCTATGGGACAAGCTGGATTTCACCATATCTTTATGTACACAATAATAATATTTTACATTGTATTCCTTTTATTTTCAGTATTTGGCATGTTTGTGTGCTGCTGCACGTCCCTGTGTGTGTGTAATAAGCAGAGTGTACATGCGTTGTGCACCCGCCTATAGGCTCATATGCGCCCTTTAAATTCGAAATACTGTGCCATTGACTTTAGACCAGGTTTTTGTTGGTCAATGGCGCAGTCTATTTCAGTTGCCTCAAAATAGCAATGCGCCTGAACACACCCCGCTTTCAGACCATCAGCCCATGGGCCCATAAATAGGCACAAATGCATTTTCTATTTAAACAACGTGATGGCGCAGAACGTGAAAATGATAACTGTGTCGGGCTGAAACTAGCAAAAAACACTTGCGTCTCGACTGGCGCCGCATTGCACCAAATGTATGATAGGGCCCTTTAAGTCTGTGTCTAAACTCATCTATATGGTTGTGTACTCTTGAAAGCTGATTAAATTCACTTATAGCAGACAGGCTGCGTTTACACTTGGCATTAACATGTGATCACCGTGATCCGATCAAGCAGATCGGATCATTAGCCAATCAGGACATGGCGTGTTTACATTTGTTCACATTAAGTAGCCTCTGTATCTGGATAACCGATCGGATTTCTGCTTCCTGCATAATATTTAAATTAGGTCTGTGGCACGACACCAGATTAAGAGTAAAGATGATACCAATTAAACAATGTACCAATTGCTTTCAGTCACTCACTTTACTTTCCTGTGCAATCTCCAGTCTTAGATCAAATTAATTTTTTTGAACGAAGGAATACTTCCGGAGTTGATCATACAAAAATAACTGGGTTGATCATGTTAAACAAGTCACATCATCGATCATCTGGGTTTAAGGTTATAGCATGCAATGACTATATTGACAGAAATGGGAGATTGATAAACATGCTGAAACAATAAAAACATTCAACATTTAAAACATTAAAAAAAATCCGATTCCGATTATTCCTCTGCAAAGCAGCGTGCAGCTCTTCATTAAGATCTCATGACTGACTGTGATTGTACAGGCGATCGCCTCGTTCAGATAATGTTGCACAATTAAAATGAAAAATGACACACACATATCACATAAGTCTAAATAAACTGTTTTTAAAGATTGACATTTATTGTAAGGTTCAAATAAGTTTAATTTCTTGTCTAAACAGCGTCTGGCCATTATTTTCCAACAGCCACGCGGGGAGACTGAGCGGTGATTTATATGATGTCCACCTGTGAATGCAGACACGATGGCTGGATTGCGTGTACATTACACTGAGATCCAATCACAATGCGTCCTCGGCTACCTCCGAACCTGGACATGCTGATCGGATAAGATTCCGATCAGAAGTGCGTTTACACTTGTCTTTTCAAGGGGAATGTGGACAACATCCGTAAACAGGTCGCATGTTAATGCCAAGTGAAAATGCAGCCATAATCATTTAAAGTTTTTCAATTTCTGCAGGAAATTGACTAATATTAATGACCAAATATTTGTCAGATGATAACAAAAATTGTTCATGGCTATGATGTAAACTAAAGCTTACTATATATATATATATATATATATATATATATATATATATATATATATAAGTTCTGTTTTAATAGGAAGTGTTTGCTCAGGCTAATCCTAAAAAGCAAAATGGGAGCAAACATAAATCCCACACAAGGCAAAAAACAAAAGAGGAGTTAACAGATGAACAAGACCATCTTATTTACTCCTAATATCTTGCAAAGTCAGTTGTCTGTGCAAATGTTCCCTGTGATGGCAGCTGCCAGAGAAAGAGAGAGAGATAGTCCAGCTTCTGCAGCGAGGGTCATAACTCTTAGGCTCCTGCCAAGGCTTCCAAGTTCGGCTGTCTCTCCATCAAGCTAAGTCACATGCTAATGGAGTCAGAGGGCAGTACATTTGGAATAATTTAGCTTTTTTGTCTGCGAGCAGCAGTTAGCTCTAACAGGAGGAAGGTCTAGTTCATTCAAACACATTAACACAGAGATTTTAGCTTTTCCCATTACATTAGGAGAAGGAGTTTTCGCTCTGTGCAGGAGAGAGGAGAAAATACTAGAGATTCTACAGGTCAAAAGGGCAAGAACATTAAAAGCCAAATAAGTCAGTGTGTTTACTAAGGCTAGCATCACTATTATTATTTTACAATTGTTAGGTCTTTTGAACAAATTAAATTTAGTTGTCCCACACAGTGTTATTTTCGTATAATTGAGACACTATTGTAACTTCTATCAATAATTTAGATTATTATATATATTTATAAAATATAAATGATATTTCTGTCATGTTAGGCAGAAACACAGGAAGCAATCGCGAGTATAATACAATATTTATTAGAAGCACAAAACACACAAGTCCAGGGTGCAGTAAGCCAGGTGGAGATAGGTGACGCAGGGACTTCGATGGTCAATACCGGTGACGTGCAGACAAACGGTGAGACGATCCAAATCCACACGGAAGACGACGAACAGGAAACACCAGGCAGGAACACGAACCAGAAGACAGGGGAACATCAAACAACGATCTGACAAAGGTGAGAGAACAGCGGTGAGTTTATGAAGCGTGGTGAAGATGAACTGCAGCTGGTGATTGTAATGATGAACAGCTGGAGTGGATCAGGTAATGACATACAGACACGCCCCTTGCACACGTGCACTCATACAACAACATAAACACAAGACTAGAAGGAACCAGCGAATACATCTACCGTGACAGTACCCCTCCTCCTAAGAACGCCTCCTGGCGTTCTCAGACTCCCTTACCTGCCGATTGTAATCATCGATAAGGGAGTGATCCAGGATGTCCCTAGCAGGAACCCAACTTCTCTCCTCCGGACCGTAACCTTCCCAGTCCACCAAGTACTGAAATCCGCGTCCCCTCCGCCTAGAGTCCAGAATACGGTTGACCGAATATGTGGTCTCCCCATCTACGAGCCGCGGTGGAGGAGGAACCGGGACAGGCGGATTAATGTGAGAATGAAAAACAGGTTTGATTTTAGATACATGGAACACGGAATGAACCCTCCTGTACGCTGGAGGTAGTTTGAGGCGGACTGCCACCGGACTAATAATCTTGGTGACAGGAAACGGGCCAATAAATTTGGGAGCAAGTTTATTAGAAACGGTGCGAAGAGGAATGTTCTTAGTTGAAAGCCACACTTTTGGACCAACGACGTATACGGGAGGCTTTGACCGGTGGCGATCGGCCTTGGCCTTGGTGCGCACCCCCACCTGGAGTAGAGTCTCCCGGGCTCTAGTCCAGGTGCGGTGACACCTCTGGACAAAGGCGTGAGCGGAGGGAACCGCAACCTCGGATTCCAGACTGGGAAAAATTGGTGGCTGGTAACCTACACTACACTCAAACGGAGATAGGCCCGTCGCTGACACTGGCAACGTGTTGTGTGCGTACTCCACCATAGACAGTTGTTGACTCCAAGACGAAGGATTTCTGGAAACCAAACATCGGAACATTCTCTCCAGATCTTGGTTGGCTCTCTCTGTTTGACCATTGCTCTGGGGATGAAACCCAGATGACAGACTAACCGTCGCCCCCAGTAATCTACAAAATTCTCGCCAAAATTTGGACACAAACTGGGGTCCCCGGTCGGAGGCCACGTCTATCGGGAGGCCATGTAACCGAAAGACATGATCTACGACCGTAGCCGCTGTCTCCTTAGCTGAAGGTAATTTGGGTAAGGGAATGAAATGTGCTGCCTTCGAGAATCGGTCCACCACAGTTAAAACTACTGTGTTACCCTGGGAGGGTGGTAATAAAATCTAGAGCGATATGGGACCAGGGTCTCGAAGGCACCGGCAGCGGTTGAAGTAGCCCATCTGGAGGTCGATTGGAAGACTTACCAGTGGCACAAACAGAGCAAGCCAAAACAAAATCGCGAATGTCACGAGCCATAAGTGGCCACCAGAATCGTTGCTTGACTAGAAATCCAGTGCGATTAATTCCTGGATGACAAGCTACGTTGGAGCTGTGACCCCACTGGATAACGTCAGACCGTAAGCCCTCCGGCACAAATAATCGGTTCGGTGGACACCCGGGCGGAGGCGTTACCCCTTCCAAGGCCTCTTTGACCTTCGCTTCGACCTCCCATGTGAGTGTTGAAACAAATACGGTTTCGGGTAATATACACTCGGGAGTGGACGGGCGACCGGAAAAATCAAATATACGAGAAAGTGAGTCGGGTTTGATGTTCTTAGAACCCGGACGATATTGGAGAGAAAAATCAAAACGACCGAAAAAAAGTGCCCACCGAGCCTGCCTGGAGTTCAATCTTTTAGCAGTTCTGATATATTCGAGGTTCTTATGATCAGTCCAGACGATAAAAGGTACCCCCGACCCTTCTAACCAGTGACGCCACTCCTCCAACGCCAACTTGACTGCCAACAACTCTCTATTACCAATGTCGTAATTACGTTCGGCTGGAGATAAACGATGGGACAAAACGCGCAAGGATGCATCTTGTCGTCTACAGGTGAACGCTGAGATAACACCGCCCCTACTCCCACCTCTGATGCGTCGACCTCCACCACGAACTGACGTGAAGAATCAGGGGTAATTAAAATGGGGGCTGAAACAAAGCGGCCTTTGAGTTTCTTGAACACAGTCTCGGCTGTGTCGGACCACCTGAACGCAGTTCTGGGGGAGGTCAAGGCAGTCAGAGGCGCGACCATCTGGCTGAAGTTGCGAATGAATCGCCGGTAGAAATTGGCGAACCCCAGAAACCTCTGCAGGGCCTTGCGGGAATCTGGACTTGGCCAATCCACCACAGCCTTAATCTTCTCAGGGTCCATCCGCATCCCCTCAGACGACACGATGTATCCTAAAAAAGGAACAGACTGTGCATGAAAATCGCATTTCTCCGCCTTGACAAAAAGCCCATTCTCTAGCAACCTCTGAAGCACTCGTCGGACGTGCTGCACATGCTCCTGGAGAGATGCAGAAAAAATCAATATGTCATCCAGGTAGACATATATGAATTGATCGATCATATCTCGCAACACGTCATTGACCAGTGCCTGGAAAACTGCTGGGGAGTTGGACTGCCCAAACGGCATGACCAAATATTCAAAGTGCCCCCTAGGGGTGTTAAACGCAGTTTTCCACTCATCACCCTCCCTGATGCGGACCAAATGATAAGCGTTACGTAAGTCCAATTTGGTGAAGATGGATGCTCCCTGCAACCTCTCGAAGGCTGAAGACATCAACGGCAAAGGATAAGTATTCTTTACCGTGATGTTATTCAGCCCTCGGTAATCAATGCAAGGTCGCAGAGAACCATCCTTTTTCCCCACAAAAAAGAACCCCGCCCCCGCTGGAGAAGAGGAAGGGCGAATGAACTTGGTTGCTAGAGAATCAGAAATATATTTCTCCATAGCCTCTCTTTCAGGAATCGAAAGCGAATATAACTTGCCCTTAGGCGGAGACTTACCTGGGAGTAAATCTATTGCACAGTCGTAGGGACGATGCGGAGGGAGAGAAGCAGCACGAGACTTACTGAACACTTCCTTCAGGTCCAGATACTCCGCGGGCACGTTAGACAAATCCCCTGCTTCCTCCTGAAACACAGAAACAGGTACAGACGAACAAGCAGACACGAGACAAGACCTATGACATTCCTGACTCCACTCCAGCACAGATCTATGTATCCAGTCCACTCGGGGGTTGTGTTGAATGAGCCATGGGTGTCCTAGAACAACGGGTGCCAGGGGTGAATCCAGAATAAAAAATGAAATCGTTTCCGAGTGATTGCCAGAGGTGGTGAGAGTGATTTCTTCAGTGGATAATGAGATGGTGGGAAGTTCTTGTCCGTTGAGTGCATGAACTGCAATCTGCTGTGGGAGGGGTTTGATGGGAATCTGAAATCTGCGTGCAAAATTATGGTCCATGAAATTACCTTCGGCCCCCGAATCCAACAGTGCTTGACAATCGTGCTGGTGGATTGACCATCTTAGTCTTACCGAGAGGAGGGTGGAGGTAGATCTTGTCGTGGATGAGGTCTTCATGGCGGAGATCCCACCCGATAGTAGCCACATGTTTACTATCGGGCTGGGCCTTTTACCGGACAGTTGTAAGCGTAGTGTCCGGCTCCTCCGCAGTACAGGCAAAGGCCCTGGGACCTCCGCCTCTCCCTCTCCTCCCGGGAAAGCCGAGCTCGACCCACCTGCATGGGCTCGTGATCGTAGACGGGGCTGACCACGTCCCTGCCGCTGGATCGTAGCCCGTCGGCTGCCTCAAATGTGCGGGTGGGCGTGGCTCGACGCTCGACTCTGGACAGCCGAGCGTCCACCCGCAGGGCCAGATCAATGAGTCCGTTGAGGGTAGTGGGAAGATCCAGGGCGTAGATCTCCTTCTGGACGTGGTCAGCCAGCCCATGCAGGAACATGTCCCACTGCGCCTCCTCGTTCCATCCACACTCCGCCGCCAAGGTCCGGAACTCGATGGAAAACTCGGACACTGATCTTCTTCCCTGCCGTAGCTCGACCAATGTTCTGGCCGCCTCTCTTCCAGTGACCGCACGGTCAAAAACCAGTCTCATCTCGGCGGCGAGGGTCTGGAACGAGGCACAGCATGGACTTTGGTTTTCCCACACCGCCGTTCCCCAGAGTGCCGCTCTCCCAGTCAATAGCGTCAGCACAAACGCCACTTTGGCTTGCTCGGTCTGAAAAGTGTGAGGTTGCAGGGCAAAGTGCATAGGTGAACCGTCATTTTGTAGAGCTTTTTTGACTCGATGTTCTGAGTATGCCTCTGGGGTGGGTAGCCGGGGTTCTGACTGGGAGGGGCTTCCTGATGGTGGAGGAACGGCCGGTGTGGGTGGCGCAGTGGGAGGTCATAGGCGCTGGATCTGCTGGGTGAGCTCGGACACCTGCGTTACCAGGACTTGAACTGCACGGCCCGTATCTCCAATCTCCTTCTCTTGCGAGTCCATTCTACGGATGCTGTGATGGATGAACTCTTCGAGTGAGGATGACGAGGCGCTCGCTGCTTCCATTCCATGGTCAGATCGTTCTGTCATGTTAGGCAGAAACACAGGAAGCAATTGCGAGTATAATACAATATTTATTAGAAGCACAAAACACACAAGTCCAGGGTGCAGTAAGCCAGGTGGAGATAGGTGACGCAGGGACTTCGATGGTCAATACCGGTGACGTGCAGACAAACGGTGAGACGATCCAAATCCACACGGAAGACGACGAACAGGAAACACCAGGCAGGAACACGAACCAGAAGACAGGGGAACATCAAGCAACGATCTGACAAAGGTGAGAGAACAGCGGTGAGTTTATGAAGCGTGGTGAGATGAACTGCAGCTGGTGATTGTAATGATGAACAGCTGGAGTGGATCAGGTAATGACATACAGACACGCCCCTTGCACACGTGCACTCATACAACAACATAAACACAAGACTAGAAGGAACCAGCGAATACATCTACCGTGACAATTTCTTATTATTTTTTTAACTTATTTCAGTTAACATTTGTTTTATATCAATGTAACAGTTTTCTTTATGGTTTTAGTTTTAGTTTA
This sequence comes from Tiaroga cobitis, assembly GCA_030578255.1. Taxonomy (NCBI): domain Eukaryota; kingdom Metazoa; phylum Chordata; class Actinopteri; order Cypriniformes; family Leuciscidae; genus Tiaroga; species Tiaroga cobitis. Next base: position 8,080,799 of record CM060608.1, read on the forward strand.
ATAACCCCTTGTCCTACAAATTTCACATTTGTGTTTTTTTGTTCAAATTTTTTTAAATAACTTTATATTTTTTATATTTAACACAATTTTACTAATATATGTTTTATACATTTTCTAATTATATATTCACCCTTGACAAAAAAAGAAAACAAAACAAAAACAACTCGACAATATCATGTTCATATGCACAAATAATTCCCTAAATATTTGTTGTGTTGTTTAAAAATATACTTAAAACAAGATAAATGTATCTAAAAGTCAAACTGCGTAATATATTAAGGCTCATTTTCAGATAATTTATCTTTAATATAAAGTGATTTTGTCTTGATGCAATGGCATATTTTTTCACTTCTTTTAAACATGAGCAGAAGACAAATCTGTCAGTATAACAAGACAAAATATACTTATATTCAAGATACATTCTCTGAAAACAAGCCTTGATATCTCACACAGTTTTGCGTATCAAGTAAATGTGTCTTGTTTAAAGGACGTTTACAGGACACAAACATCAGTTTTTAGCCTTGGTATAACATACAGAAACTGTGAGGAGTTCTCACTTCATAAAGTGTTTAGTTCATGTTTAAATCCTTCCCCGCCAGCATATTTGTTATTATTGCCAGCCAACACCAGCATTTTATCCATTCATTGTTTCATCAACACTTGATTGTAGGTATCAATCAATCAATCAATCAATAAAAAACAAATAAAAAAAGGAAAGCAACATTTTGAACAAAAAGCCGAAATTTTTTTTGTTTTTTTTCAAAGACTATGTCCGGATTGGATTCAGAACGATCTAGTAGACCTAGTAGATTGTCTAATATTAACACCCTTAAAGCTTGCACAGTCCTATACGTCTTCTTGGGTTCGACGTTTCAATCATTCGGTTACATTAGGCAATTTTGATTGATATGCTGTTAAATATTTGATAATCGCGTTGCATAAGCAATGCTTCTATAGCTTGATTTTGCTTCTTCTTCACTTATTTTCAGATCCAGGGATTCTGTATTATTTCAGAAGATGCGTAATAACGCCCCCTAGCAAGAAAATGGATTTCCGCTGTTGTGCCGAATTTCGACTCCCTGGCAAATTATTACCCCCTTAAATGTAGCCGTTACCTGATTGGCTAATTCAAACCCCACCCCCCTAACCCTAACCCCAACCCCACAGCTAATCCTAAACCTATACTCCACCTATACTGGAGACTGCAACACCGGTACATATTTCGTCAATGGCGGGGAAGTATTGCGCAATAAATGGCGGAAAATTCCGTTAATGGCGGGGAAAGAGAAAAGTGTTAGCATGCACGCATTAGCGGTCAGACCTGTGAACGTGTGGTACTTGAGAAATAATGATCAGATATGGTTCACCTTTATATCTGTGAGCACATTAACTCACACCCACCACTCTTAACACCACTCATTGTGCCACCGAGGGGGCAAACTGATTCTCTGTCTGGCAGACAATTAACATTCTGCTTATGGAGTCAGATGCTCACACACACGGGCACAGATGCTCACTGTGGTGTACGGTTACATCTGGATTCAGCAGGACACAGCTGTACAGATTTGGATCATGCAAATATAGTTCTGGGCTAAAGTATTTATTCCCATGGTCTCATAATGAATAATGTAGGATATGTGGTGTTGTTCCAGTTTGATTTGTTTGGAACTGGATCATAAATGAATGAATTATAGAGAGGAAACAAATATTTACTGACAATTTGATATTAAAGGAATGGTTCACTTCAAAATGAAAATTCTGTCATCATTTACTCACCCTCAAGTTGTTTCAAACCTGTATGAATTTCTTTCTTCTGCTGAACACAAAATAATATATTTTGAAGAATGTCGGTAACCAGACAGTTGATGTACCCCACTGACTTCCATAGAAGGAAAAGAATACTATGGAAGTCAATGGGGGGTCCATCAACTGTTTGGTTATTCTGAGGTTCTTCAAAATATCTTCTTTTGTGTTCAGCCGAAGAAAGAAATTCATACAGGTTTGAAACAACTCGAGGGTGAGTAAATGATGACAGATTTTTCATTTTGAAGTAAACTAATCCTTTAACTCTGTCTGTACAGACCAAACTTCTACTGCATGCAACTTAGTGTCAACATGTTGTTATAATAAATATGGTTGCAAAGCAGCTTTACATAAAATAGTTCAATATAATTACTGAGCAAGCTTAAGACAAAACCCGTGAGGAAAACATTTATAAAAGATGTCACCAATAAATAAGCAAAAACATGTACATTCCAATGAAAACTCTTAAGAAAGGAAGGTTGCAGAAATGTTTTTGTTGAAGTGATGCCATTGAATTGCTCTTTAGGGAACCAAAAATGGTTCTTCAGTGAACTTTTTCTTAGTTCGAAGAACATTTTAATAATCTAAAGAACCTTTTTCCACTATAAAGAACCTTTAAACGTTAAAGGTTCTTCATGGAATCATAGATGCCAGAAAAGAACCTTAATTGAAGAATAGAAAACTAGCATGCACTTGTAAGTAGGGCTGGGTATCGTAGCAAAATGTTCGATACCGATACTTTGACTTCGATACAGGTTCCTGAACGATACTTTTTTTGATACCAATTTTATGTAACCAGTTTTAACAATATAACATTACCTAATTTTTTTTTTTTTTTTAGTTTGTTGACTTTTTACACTCATATTTTGAGTATGGAACAAGTGTTTACTAATGGTGTGTTCACACCGAACGCGAATTTAATTATTTGCGTGAGTAGATTACATACAAAGTCAATGCAAAGACGCAAATAGACACATCATTCGCGCCGGGCGTCGCGAATGACGTGCGCGTTTGCCGCGAACGTCTTCCGCGCAAGTTGAAAAATCTTCGAGCGGAAGATTCAAGCGTCTTTACTAGACGCGATAGACGCGTATTTGACGCTCTATTCGCATTCGGTGTAAACACACCATTACTCCCAAGTGTATTCTGTGCGCTTAAAGTGCCTTATCAGATTTACAGTGTTACCAGTCTTGGCAGGAATTATCTTTTTGAAAATATTGCATCGAGTCTGGCACATAGGTACACTCTGGATCATTTCCACATATTTTCTATCTGGGTTGGGACGCTTACACACACACACACACTACAGCCTCACATGCGACGAGCCGCGTCTCTGGGCAGCCGCGTAAACTAGTGTTTTTCCGCCACAGCCAATCATGCTGCATGCATGTTTCACTGACGTTGACGGGATTAACCACTTAGGTACCGAAAATTGGTAGCGAAAAACAAGACATGTTTCGATACTCGGTAGTATCGAAGCAATTCGGTCGGTACCTAAAAAGTACCGAACTCGGTACCCAGCCCTACTTGTAAGCACCCAGAACACCCGGGCAATCACTTAGTAACGCTCTAGCAACCTGTCAAACACCGTAGTGACAAGGTTTGCAGGAGAATCCATTCACGTTGTCTTCAGAAGTAGTGTTGGATATTTCTAATCTGACAAGATTTGTGTAATCTTTCACAGAGGCAGGATCCCGTGGCCTGGGGCCCAGAGTTTGCTAATATGTCCCGTGATGTGCTGAATATTCGCTATACCCTCCTGCCATATTTGTACACACTGATGTATGAAGCTCACGTTAACGGAAAAACTGTGGTCAGACCCATCCTGCACGAGTGAGTGTTTACCAGTATTCATGTTTCTGAGTAGTTCACCCAAAAATGAAAATCATTTTGTCTTCCATTTGCTCACCCTCATACTATTTCAAAACCAGAATGTTCATGCTATTATTTTTCCATGCAATAAAAGTAAATGTAACAGTGCCTGTGAGGAAATGATGACGAAACTTCCATTTTTGTGTGAATTATCCCTTTAAGACCTTCTGCTCCTCAATGTCCCTCCAAATATATCTTCATTACCCCATATTTTCTTTCTGACACTATTTTCAATCCATCCTTCTCTATCAATTACATCTCAATCATAGGAATGACTAATCAGAACTCAGGCCAAACCTCGGGTCTCATGTTCCATCTAATGCATTTTTTTTAAGCCTGCTTTGATATCAGTACTTTTCACTTTCCTGTTGTCCTGTGTAACCTTCCGCTTCCTCTCTGTTTTTAGAAGCCTGAACTATTGGACTGAATGTTCTATGCTCTATTGTTTTCTGCATCTGTTTTTATTTTAACCTCTCTCTCTTTTCCTCACTTTTTTCTGCTTTTCTATTACGATCTGCAATGCACTGTGTTGTAAAAGTAATGTTCTCAGTGCTGTGTTCTGTAATGTAGGTTTGTCAATGATGAAAACACATGGGAAATCGACAGGCAGTTCCTCTGGGGTCCCGCCCTTCTAATCACGCCTGCTTTGGACAAGGTATGCTCACAAAAACACCTTCGCTATATTCGGGCAATAAGCAAATCACAAGTCACACACTGTCACATAGCACTATATTCAATCAGTAAAGAGAGATTGACAATTCTAATTAGTGTTGTTTATGTTGTTATTTGTTATTTTGTTCTCATTGATTTTGTTTTGTGAAGGGCGCCACTGTGGTCAAGGGCTACGTGCCAGATGCCCGCTGGTACGATTACCACACGGTAAGCATTCTATCAGCATGCAAGTGAACATTTTATTAGCAAGCATGCAAATCTTTATTAGCAATATTTAATTAGCATGTGAATTAAACAACCAGTCATAATGCAACTGGCTTCCAAACAATTTCAACTTGCGGTACTTTGTCCTCTATATATTGGGGTCTCTTATCTGCTTGTTTGCGATTTATCATCCAGGGCAAATTTGTTGGAGTGCGAGGACAGTTTGTGGATATGGATACACCATTAGAGAAAATTAACCTGCACGTGAGAGGAGGCTACATCCTGCCCTGGCAGAAACCAGAGAACAACACACACTACAGGTGAAGAAGCTACCCTTCATCTATATTAAGAGTTGTTTAATGTATAATTGGGCCAAGTTTCTATAAGCTTCATAGTATTTTTTTTTTTTTTTTTTTACTTTCAAAAAGTCTCTTACAACACAGAGTAAATTTTCTTTTATATGTCCATTTTCCACCCTCTCTCTTTGGCTTGACTTCACACTGTTGTTTATCAAGATGACCAAGATTCTGAACACTGAATAAGTGTTAATATGTAAATGTGGGTGTTCACGTGTTTATGGTTGTGATGTCGTAACATGAATGTTGTGTTCACAATTTTGTTTTGTGTTTTTTCTTGTAGTCGTAAGAATCCTCTGGGTCTGCTTGCTGCTCTCGATGATGCAGGTTCAGCACATGGATCCCTGTTCTGGGATGATGGAGAGGGAATTGGTGGGTTATGTTTGGTTGTGTCTGGGGGTATTGGGGGAGAAGGGAATCATGTGGAATTAAATAGTTTTGATTTAGCTTGATAATTCTAGTTCCATTGAGTTCTTCAACCCAGACTCAACATTTCTACAAAACAATATTACGTTGCTTCTTGCACCGTTTCGCTTCAAAGTGAAATGTCCAGTGAGTGGCTCTAAAAACGCATTCAGTTTAGTATGAATGTAAAATGTAATGTTTAGTGAGTGGTACTACAAGGTTAATTCTCCATCCCGTTCGAAAATAACGTACCATCTACACTAAACCCGACCTTAAGGGCCCTAATTTAACGATCTAAGAGCATGCTCTAAAGCGCACTGCGCAAGTGCACTTAGGGCGTATCCGAATCCACTTTTGCTAATTTAACAACGCGAAAAATGGTTGGCGCGCGTGGTCTAAAAGAGTTTCCCCTATTCTCTTAATGAGTAATGGGTGTGTTTTGGGCGTAACGTGTAATAAACCAATCAAAGTCTCATTTCTCATTCCCTTTAAAAGCAACTTGCGCTCGCACCATGGCGGATCATGTGGTGAATTTTACATGGCTGAATTTGCAAGCGGAAAGACTGAACGCTTCTCCAGAGAGGAAATGGATCTGCTTGTGCTCGAGGTTAAAGCGCGCAAGTAGACCATCTATGGGACAAGCTGGATTCCAGCATATCTTTGTTTTTGTTGGTCAATGGCGCAGTCCATTTCAGTTGCCTCAAAATAGCAAAATCGTTTTCAGACCAGTACGCCCATGGGAGCACAAATGAGCGCAAATGCATTTGCTATTTAAACAACGTGGCGCAGAACATGAAAATGATAACTACGTCGGGCTGAAACTAGCAAAAAACACTTGCCTCGCACATGGCGCTGCATTGTGCCAGGTGTATGATAGGGCCCTAAACCGAATGATTGTGTTAACAAAGGCAAAGGGGAGATAAAAACACATTTTTACTCTTCACTGCAAGTGCACTAAGGTGAGCTAACAGACAGGTTTACTAAATCAGAAAAGTCATACATATGGAGCTGGTTATGTCAAACATATGGAGCTGACACATATCAAATCATGCACAAAGCATTTTGAGGTAATCATAACATAATAGTGTGCAAGGAACCGCTTGAAAGTAATTTTTTATTAAATTATAATCTGTCCCTCTAATCATAATTTGTGAGAAAAGGAATACAAGTTGGTGTTTTGCTTTCCCCAGGTGTTCATTTCAAAATTTAGATGTGTTTTTTGGAGATTTGCAAGAAATTTCCCATTAACCTATGTTAGATTTATAACTTTTTCCACATAGTAAATAATATTACTGATAACATTTTATTTTAATAATAGGTCTCATCAGCATTACACGCAATAAAAGAAAATGTTCTTAACATGTATCTTTATAAGTTTGTGTATTTTTTTCTTACTAAAATCATAATAATTGTATCGCAGTGTTTTTAAAATTGCCCTTTCCTGTTCTTCTCTTAATCGTATTCTTTTTCCTGTCTTTCTCCTTACAGATACTGTACAGAACAACCGTTACCTCTTGACAAATTTCAACGTATCTTCGGTATGTTCATATGTTTTAAAGAACGCTATGTTCTTTCAGATTTATTTGGATTGTGGTCATGCACAGTTGCCATTAAAAACCCATAGGGACTTCAAGATTGTCCATCTCACATGAAGCCAAACATCTGTGGCCACTCTCAATTTAGAAACAAAATCCAGATCCAAAACTATTTCATGCTGTAGCAGCTCAAGCCCCCTTGGCCCAGGTCAGAGCTCTATGGACTTCCTGTGGGTTTGATGTCATGTGGGGAGATTATTTGAGCGGTGGGAAAAAAAAAACAAGGCCCTATGGAATTGAGAACTGTTTGTAAAAACAAGGTCAAACTCAGCTAGTTTGAGATGTCTCGGCACAGATGTTACATTAATACTGAAACAACACAATTGTCTGTTGTTTTTCATTCTGTTCTAGTCAGATCTAAATGAGTGAATCTCAAGAAACGGGTCATATTTTCGAGTTTTTGCGATTATCTGTGATAATTCAGTACATTTCCCCTTACACAAATATGCATTAATATAATGTATCCAGATGTTTTACTTTCAGCAATTATCATTTGCAATAGCATTTTTGCTCCTAGTTTAAATATGCATGTGTGTGTATCTTGTGTAACAGCTGTGTGTTTATATTTATAGGGTGTTCTTACTAACACGATTCCCACTGATGGTTTGGCCGAGGTTGACAGGCTAACCCTGGGTAATGTGAAGGTGTGGGGTGTAACAGTGCACGTCACTAAGGTTGCCATGAGTGTACCTGGGATGCCTGAAGCCAACTTGGCCTTTAATTACTACCCCGAGGTGAGATTCTTCATGCAAACATATACTTTAGCCATTGATATTGTCAGAATCACTGATACAATTAGGAGGACAAGAAGTGCTGCTTTAAAAAATCTATTTAATTAGTTTTACATTTAAAAATAAAAATGTAAATATATCGCAATGTTTAAAAATGTAAACTGTAATTTAAGTATACAAATTAAATTTAATAAATATTGAATACATGGCAATATTTTTATTTGGAATTTTTTTTTATGAAAAAGAAGAAAATCTTCATGTGTTTGCCGAATTATAAAGTGATTGATTTTCAAATTTTCATTTTGAAATTTACTTTCATAATTGGTTGAATCAAAATTCACCCCAAAATCAATACAAATTCATTTTAGTTTTAATATTTCAAGATATATTAGTTTCATGACACTTGAGGATATTATAAAGTATTTTATTATTTAAATTGAAAATTATATATACATCATGGAAGTATTTGTTTGCTGCCTTTCATTGATCCTGGTTGTATTTCACCCTAAAAAAATCAATACAAAGAAAGACAAAATTATATTTCATTTAAAAAAATATTTTGTACATTTTTAAAGACATTTTCGTTTTAATATACAAGTGATATCATCTTCATGACAATTTAACAATTTATTTTGCTCATAATCATTTTATAATAATTCTAATTATTTTTAATACATGATTATTATGCATTGTGGAAGTGTGTTTGCTGCCTTTCAATTATGCTGAGACAAATAAAAACATATTTTATCACAGTAATGAGAATCACTGAAATATCTAAGAATACTTTAAAAGCATTTATATTGTTTATATTTTTTTTTTATAATAATTTAAATTATTTATAATAGATCATTTTTTGTATGCATCATGGAAGTATGTGTTTGCCGCCTTTAAATTATGCTGAGAATGATAACAAATGTTTTATTGCAGTCACGAGAATAATTAAAATAGGAATACTTTAAAAGCTAAACATCTGAATCCATTCAGCTAATTGATTCCTCCTTGTATTTTGTAAGTGTCTCTCCTAGTGCTCTATATCTTCAGCCTGTGCAGTGAGCTTGATGAAACACAGAGAGGAGTTTACATTCTGACAAAAAAAAAGAAAAAGAGACGCCTTTTAAAAGTTGTGTGCGCATCGACCGTTTCTATTAATAAGAATGCAGGCATGAGCTCCAGAGACTGAGATTTATACCAGCCATGAGAAGAATCGAAGGGGGGGAAATGACAAAGAAACTGTGCGCATGTGAATCTGAATAACTAGTGTTCCAGCCCACACCAAATCATTTATCTTTCTTAGTATTTCCCGACTGCATAACAAGTCTGAAAGAGGCGAGGCAGCTCCATCTGTCTCCATGCGTGCGTTTGCCCTCAGCAGCGCATGTCAGATCAGAGGTGGCGTTTTCCAACGATTCGCTCGAAACACCATTTATTTTTCTTCATCATGCCATTATGGGGTCATTGACGGAACCAGCTTGCAATCACACACGAGTTTAAGCTCCTAAAGAGAATTTGTGCAGTAACTCTTGACCATGAGTGTGCGTTTTAGCTTTCGTTTCATCTGAAAAGTTGCATCACAAACTCCTTTGTGCCATTTTTCTGTTCGAACAACCCTCTCTTTCCTTCTCTCCTTCAGAATCAGGAGTTGGTGATTGACGCAGCACCACAATCTCACACCATCGAAAAGCCTTTCACAATCACCTGGACAGGTTAGACATGGACGCAAGTCTAAGGAGACGGGCTTTAGCCAAGCACGCGCATGATTATTTCTGTTTATTTATGACCGTTCAGTCAACTAGTAATTTATTTAACATTTCCCGCTAAGAGCTTTTTGTGGTAAATATTTCAAATCTGAAATGATTTCTTCTAAAATAAATGCTTTGTTCTGGAAGATACGTTTTGATTTGGATCTCATGTTGAAAACTATTCTATTTTAGTTGTTGTTGTTTTTTTAGGCTGAACTTGGAAGGCTGAATGTCTAATGCCGGCATTTGGGGAAGTGGGAATATAATGATAACCCTTAATTATCAACAATCACTTCTTTTTAACGAGAAACCTCTCAGCGGCGGCTACCTGCCGAGCCCGCTTCATGCACGACTTCATTTTGATGTAATGATACAATATTCGATTATTCATTCTAGAGTAAACATAATGATATCAATTAAGCAATGGAGACTATAAATTGATTTCTGCTCTAATTGGCAATCATCACGAGCTAGAAACATGGACGCCGCGGGGAAGGGGGCGTTCAGGGTGTGCCTTTGATATTTAGACACTAGCCTAAAAACAACTTTTTTTTATCCAAGTGTGAAAAAGGATGGAGCCGTTCTGACTGAGACTGTAATTATTGAGGTTTTCTATTACGTGAAAGGTGTTTATCCAGCGGTCCTGTATTCTGTTTTTTTGGGGGGGGTTTTTTACAAGAAAAATAGCAACATTCCTTTTGTAGTCGTTGATGAGGAAACGTACAATTGCTGTCCATTAAAAGACGTATGAAATTATCACACATCTGTAACATGAAGAAAGATTTTTAATAAAGTGATTTAAACCTCAGGAAGGTTGTGACTTATTTGACTGGCTGATTTTATGGTGATGTTTCCTTTAATCTCTGAACCTTTTGTTTCTTTACTGCATGCAGGCAAGCCAGACATCAGTCAAAATTCAGGTGCATTAAAACAATCAATCTGGTTCAGATAAATCAAAAACAGGCAAGAGAATGTTGTCTTGATTTAGCCAACCCTCCAAACAAAAGCCTGTTTGTTAAAGTACTCATGTAAAAAAAAGGGACAACAAAAAGACAACATGAAAGATGAACCGTACACTCAAGTGACTTCAAAGCATCAACATGTGATTCTAAGTGTTTGCTATATCCGCATTAGAGAAAACATGGACTGGGGACAAAACCGCAAAGAAAACATTGAAATAACCAGAATACTCAAACTTTGTTTGTTTTTGTTTTCTTTTCTCAGAGGTTCCTACTGTTGGGCAGTTGGTGTGAGGTTTTCACTTGGAATTAAAAAAATATAACTACATTACCATGATGAAGAATAATGTGTGGTCAGTGATCTCAATATCATGCAATTTTAAGAAATTTGGAAATGTGGTCCAGTAATTCCAGTGGTGAGACTTCATGTTAGCCAATGCGTTAAAAAATTTAACCTAACTGTAAGTTTTTATGTATCTTTGTTAATGGTTGATAAAAATGTAATTGTTCGTTATTTGTTTCACACAGTGTTGTTATCAAAACGACTGACATTAGTTTTCGTTAATTGAAGTAAAGCTGAAATAGAATAAAACATGAATATTTGATGAAAAACTTAAATGGTTAGTTCACCCAAAAATGAAAATTATGGCATTAATGGCTCACCCTCATGACCTCCGTTCCTCTTCGTAACACAGTTTAAGATATTTTAGATTTAGTCCGAGCGCTTTCTGTCCCTCCATTGAAAATGTATGCACGGTATACTGTCCTTGTCCAGAAAGGAAATAAAGACATCATCAGAGTAGTCCATGTGACATCAGTGGGTTAGTTAGAATGTTTTAAAGCATCGAAAATACATTTTGGTCCAAAAATAACAAAAACTACGACTTTATTCAGCATTGTATTCTCTTCCGGTTCTGTTGTCAATCCGCGTTCAGTGATGCTGATGACGTAAGACGCTGCTGACGTGTTCTGGTGCGCCCGAGCTTCGTTTACAGTCTGGGGGAGACACACGCTGTAAACAAAACAATCTTCACAAACATGTCTAAGGATTTCGACACAGAGGAAGACTTGCATTTTATTGCCCAGCCATATTTATTTGAACCCGAATACACAGACGCACCAGATACACGTCAGCAGCGTCTTATGTCATCAGCGTCACTGAACGCGGCTCGACAACAGAACCGGAAGAGAATACAATGTTGAATAAAGTCATAGTTTTTGTTATTTTTGGACCAAAATGTATTTTCGATGAACGGAGGTCTTACGGGCTTGGGACGACATGAGGGTGAGTCATTAATGACATAATTTTCATTTTTGAGTGAACTAACTCTTTAAACTTAAAAAAACCCTGAAAATAAGAAATGTTGCCTTGGCAACTATCTAAAATAAAATATGTACTAAAGAAGAAGTATAACTTTTTTTTTTTTTTTTTTTTTTACTTCGGCAATAATCTGCTAAGGGGTCTTCTTTAAAATGAGACCAAACTTAAGTCTGTGCTCCCAAGCTTCAAATTTGTATGACAGGTTTTTGACACGGACGTTTTTGTCCTCTATGGACCTATATGTAACTTTTTTTTTTCTTTTTTTTTTATTGACGCACAAGGGTTAACAGTTAATTTGTTGAAATAATATTAAAAAAGAACATTGCATTATATTGTCTCACAGTAAAAAGGCGACATGTCCAAATATGATTTATAGAATAAATAAATAAAAATTGTCCCCAAAGTTTCCTAAAATGAAACTTCTAATGAAGCTTGGTTTTTTAGTAGGACATTTGGTCAAATAAAGCTACAAGACTAATATTTTTCCAATATGCCAATTTGATAGCAATGAAGCTAATACAAATTTTCTAAGATGCACGTTTTTTTTTATGTCAGTTTATTTCAGCACACACACACACACACACACACACACACCACACCACACACACTGTTGTATTGTCAGTCTTAAAGCAAGTCTGACAGGCCCAATAACAGGTCGTCTGAGCAGTTTCTCACGAGTCATTTCACCACGTGACACTCTATGACACCGCGGCGCGCCCACACAATTTTCCCTTCACTCGTACGCCAATTACGGCTGGCCACTGCCGACAGGTGGCAGAGGGGGCCGGTACCTGGTAATTGCAGCTGCTTATGCTTCAGTTCACACCGGCTATGACAGGTGTGTGTACGTGTGCATGTTTGTTGAATGTAACTGAAAACTATTCAGTCTGATTTGACTTTCTTTCCTGTATGAATGTGTATGTAAACAATGTTTAAAATGCATTGTGTGTGCTTGAGTCACCTGTGTTGCTCGCATGCTGATTTGTAGTTTGCAATGACAAATAGAAATTTGATGCAAAAATGCTGCCCGGCAGGCAATCAGAACATATGTGTTTAATGTACACTTATGTGGAACGGGGATTTTGACCATTTCGATTTCTCACAAATGGTTTGAGGTTCTTAAAAATAGCAAGAACACAATGGATGCACATTTAATCAAAAATGTGTTTTTTTTGTTTGTTTTTTTATTGACTGACGTCCAGATTATATTGTAATAATATAATATAATATTTGGCATAATTCTTATTTGAAATAAGATATTTTTGTCACTTTATACACAAACAATTTAGCCCGTTTATAACATTATCATTCCGAAATGAAGGCATTTGGCATTGAAATCAATAGATTTTCAAAGGGTGTTATTTATAAGTATAAGTTAGTAGGTCTCAAACATAAAACGTTGTATTGATGTGGCCTCTCTGTTTGACCCTCCACATTCATTTTGTTGTGATTTTATCTGCTTTTAGTTTCGATTTTGCCCTGGCGAGTGTTGATTTGGAAAACTCTATGTCTTTGACGGTCTCCTGAGGCCAGATAAATGCACTCACAGTCAGGTTATTTCTTTTAGCCACAGCACTGTGTGAACCTTTAGATTTCAAACCAGATGTTACTCATTTACAGAGTTGGTTCTGCTATAATTTCTTCATTGATACCCCACAGTGTTAATCTCCATTCCAGACTAAGAATCATGCTTTCAGCTATTTTGAAACACTAGTTTGGCTACATTTGTAATTAATTTAATCAGATAATATAATTGGAATTTAAGCAGTATTTATGTAGCACGACATTAATTGAATAGGCAATCTCGATTAGGGTGAACAATTTAAAAGATAAATGTACACTAAATAAGATTAACAAACTAGAGTTGTAAACACAATGATGAACAGCAGCTTTCAACTACATATTTTACAAGATTAGGGATTTGAATCTGTAATGATTTAAAATCGTTTTTATTGTCCAAAAGAACAACTTTCCACATTGCTACTCAGGAAAATGATGTTGTAACCAAAAACTTTCAATATTTTGGAGACAGCAACACTGTGTAAAATGTTTGTATACGATCTACGGTAAAAAAATACATTGTGATACAATTTCAGTTATTTAGTTAATGTTTATTGCATAATTTTAGTGTTGCGTGTTACACTGATGCCGTTTTGTCTTTGTGTGTATCATATGACCCTCTGCACATCTATATGAGTATTGACATTTTTTATGAACAGGCTGCTTACAATGAACTGATTCATCATGTGGCTTTCTATTGTGCCACTTGTATTATTATGGTATGGTGGTTATCTGTACATATTAAGTTAAAAAGGCAGATTTTGGTAGTTAAAGTAGGTAGGCCTATGTTAACATTATATCACGTAATAAAATATACACTTATAAAGCCTCCTATAAAATTGGAAACAGAGTCACATTATTTTTAACGGCGAATCTGGCAACCACAGCTGCCTATTTTTTTTACTGTAAATTAAAATTTCTTGTATATTATCCTTATATATTATATAATATTATAATTTTATATTTATATTTATTGTTTTTGTATTTTTATAAAATATATACGAAGGCATAAATAGGGAAGAGGCATACATAGGGACTCGTGCGCTGTTATCTGTGCGCACAGCCACACACACCCGAAGCGCGCGCATGCAGAGAGAGAGAGAGAGAGAGAGAGAGAGAGAGAGAGAGGCACATTTCAGACAGCACTAGAACCCCAAATTGATTCCTCTTTCAGATTTACTTGCGAATGAACGGACACATACAAACAAAATTATGTCAAAATACCCATCTCGGCAAGTATTCTCTCAGTTATGTTAAAAGTGAACAGTTGAGAAAGAAACCGGATGTATGCCTGTATGCTCAGGTCGTGCATGCAGTCTTAAAGTGACAGCAGCCTAATACCCCTGTACTATGTTTGAGAAAAAATAAGACAGTGAGGAGAGCAGTCAGGAGAAAAGTGACACGACAGCTTGTAGTATAAGTGTGCCGCGTAACGTGTGAGTACAAAGCATTATCTCCATGTGCTCCCTTGAGAACCAGATCAAAAAATGTATATGCAACCCTGGTTATAGCTCATATATGTTCCATGACATTTCTTCAAAAACCTTCTATAAGAATTTTGCTGAAAGACTACAGTTCCCGCAGTGCAACCATCCATGACCAACCAACTGAGCTTTGCATTTTTGTCTGAAATTGCTGTTTTCGTTCCACAACAGTCCCTGAGATTGAATGGGATTCCAGTTGGCAGTTTAAATCACAGGGTATGCCAAGAGACCCATTTCATTAATAAGTGTAGCACAGCACCTGACATAATGGCACTCAGAGTGTCAGTTAAGAGAGTGTTGTGCAAAGTCAACCACTGCTGTGGATGGGCATCAAGTGCATGAGGCCAAAGCTAAATGTTTTAATTAATACACACATCTGCTGTCCTCATAGAGCCGCAAGGTGTGTCACAGGTGAGCAATCAGTGTTACCATCATTTGAGCAGATTGCAATGTCTATAAACTTTAAATATGAATGTTTTAATGGGGCGACATTCATCGGGAGAATTCTACAGCCAATCAAGACAATTTATAGAGCGACAGGTTCTTGACGGATTCTCGCTTTATTTAATTTTCCCCTTTACCCAGGTCTAAACTGATCTTAAGCTTCGGACCTGTGAAGTGAAATTTGCATCCATCATTTTTCAGACAGATTTCAGAGTGGGCCTGAGTGGGTTTTAGTTCCTGAGTGGGCCTCAAAATGGTCTAAGGAGGCCCTGTGCATCCCCTAGTGCACCTCCTCCTAAGCACCCAGGTGGTCCATTTTCGGCTGGACTAACCTCAAGCTGAAGGTCCAGAGGGAGAATGGATCAATGTTCTGATTTTACAAACAAACAGTCACTTAAATGGTCGTCCACATTAAAACCTCTAGGAAAATAGAAAAAAAATCAGGACTTAAAATCTGAAGAATTACAAAATATTGAATATTAGGATTTCAGACACATATTGTGTAATCCATGTAAACAAAAAAATTACATATTGTAGGATTTAGTTTTTTTATAGGATATCTTTTTTTTTTTCTTCGTTACCCATTATCAGTGTTGCATGAAACATGTTTCTCAGAACGTAGATCAGATTTGTTGTTTGAGATTGTTTGTGTTTAAAAATGAAAGGGTCATTGATGTCTGAAAGTTAATGACGGCAGCTTTGCTCATTAGATATATTGGAAATTAAAAAGGGAACGTGGAGGCACACAAATAGACTGGGCCAATTAAATCCAGCCACAGCAAATGTGTAAATACAGAAGCAAACTATTAAATTGGTAAAATATTGAAGACACAACCATAAGATTGGCATTAAAATAGCTGCTAAAATAAATTACTACAAATGAAGTTCTTACTTCCTATCAAAACATCTTAATCCCAGCTGACAGGAACGTTCTCGGTACATTCTGGAAAGGTTCTCTCAAACTTAACGTTAATGGAATGTTTGTTCACAGTTATCTGGTCTTTAATAATGTTCTCAAAACGCTAGCACAAAAACATTATTAATACATCGTTCGTAAGTTTTTTTTTTTTTTTTTGGATCATTTAGTTGGACATTCATCTAATGTTTCTTAAATGTTAATTAAAAGTATCCCATAATCTTTGCAGAATGATAAAAAACTAATTTTAAAATAAATTATCTTAAAGGGTTAGTTCACCCAAAAATGAAAATTAAGTCATTAATTACTCACCCCCATGCTGTACAAACCCCGTAAGACCTTCGTTCGTCTTCGGAACACAAATGAAGATATTTTTGATTAAATGTGACAGCTGGATCACTCCTCCATAGGCTTCCTAAGGGATTGAAACCTGACGGCCCAGAAAGTCAATGAAGAAAATGTTTAAATATTCCATGTCACAACAGTGGCTCAACTATAAGTTTATCAAGCGACGAGAATACTTTTTGTGCGAAAAAACAAACAACAAAAATAACGACTTTATTCGACTATTCCTTTTCTTCCTTGTAGGCCTGAAACGAGACTTCAAGAGATTTCCACGACGCACGCGCGAGAACTTAACTGAAGTAGTTGAAGGAGATCGCAATTCTCGCGCATGCGTCGTGGAAATCTCTTGAAGTCTCGTTTCAGGCCTACAAGGAAGAAAAGGAATAGTCGAATAAAGCCGTTATTTTTGTTTGTTTTTTCGCACAAAAAGCATTCTCGTCGCTTGATAAACTTATAGTTGAGCCACTGTTGTGACATGGAATATTTAAACATTTTCTTCATTGACTTTCTGGGCCGTCAGGTTTCAATCCCTTAGGCAGCCTATGGAGGAGTGATCCAGCTGTTAACCCAGTTTATTGTTATTGACTATTAGTATGCTATAATGGGTTTATCTCCCCCAAAAGCAATAATTTCCCTCTTATTTTAGGGATGTTATGGGTGGGGTTAGGTTTAGGGTTAGGACTACATTTTCGGACAGGAATGTTGTTTCAGGATCAACAAAATATGTTGATCCAGGAACATGTCTTACTTGGTAAAATCTGGTCAACTCAAATGTCTGTTTGGAAACCATGTGTGCTTCTGTTGAAAACTGCTGAAGTATTTCTGAACTCTTCCTGTGCTGAGTTCAGTTTAGCTAATGGATCTGTAAACATTCACGTTTATTTTGTTTCAGGTGTAATTGAGTCAGAATATCAATCCGTATTTTGGCGGTGCGGTTAAAGGGAGGTCACGTCATCCAGTTTGTGAGGTTAAGGTTTGGGTGTCATTGTGGAGTCTTTAAAAAGATATAATACTCAAGTTTCAGTATTTGACCACTATTGTATTCTGAGGAACTTGTAATGACAGTTATGTCTTAATTTGTCAGCCGCTTCCATTCAGAAAAAAACTCCTGTGTCGTCGTCATATCAGCGCTTGACAAAACAACGTCCCTCAGGGCTTTTAGCTCAACAATGTGCAGATTTGGAGAAATATTGATAGATTCTCATAGGTTTACATCATATTTCTATAGACAGGAATAATGTTTATTGAATTTATACCCAAATGCGTCGATGTAAACATTATGAGCGCTGGATACTCTGATGTACTGTGTTTTCAATCCATACTGGCAGCCTGAGGGCGCCGGCGCTCTATGCACAGTATATAGCCCATATATGGAACATACGAAGAAGTGCCATAACAATGTGACATTCCAGGAAGTCTCTGACACAAACAAAGCTTCCAGAGATCGCTGTAACATGCAGATAAAGATGTTTTGAAGACAATAAACATGATTGCAATGATATTTGATTTACCTGTGTTCTTCGAGCCATGTCAGGTATTTTCACAATAATAGATTATATTTATAATGTAATGCTAATCGATATAGACTTTATCATTGTGCAGAATACAATAAAATAATATATTTTCTAGGGATGGCCCGATACCGATACTGGCATCGGGGATCGGGCCGATACTGTCCTAATATACTCGTACTCGTACTCATAAAAATTCGCCGATACCACGCACCGATACCACGTACATTTTGCAAAACGAAACTGGCCGCCGCGAGTGCTTTGTCGAGGTGAACTGAGGCATAGGAAAGTATAATGTCGGCGGTTTGGGCTCATTTCAAGATAAGGGATGATGACAACAGCAAGGCAGACTGTGAGTTATGTTCAGCTAAGGTGTCGAGAGGAGGGAAAGAAAGTACATCGTTTAACACCAGCAATCTAATTAAACATCTGAAGACGCATCATAGATCTGATGGCCGAGCGCGCGCGCGGGCGGTAATGCACTCACTCTGTGTGTGCGTGTTACGGGAGAATAAAACGATTCGCGGGACTCCCGCAAACTAGAAATATCTATGAATAAAACATAAAAACTAAAAGATTTTTATTCATCTCTTGCAGAAAAGCAACAAGAACAACTACAACAAAATAGAAACGATTTACAGGTCAGAGGTTCTATTCATAACATGGTTACAGCGTTGAGCGATGTAGCCAATCACAGACATATGTGTTGATTTCTGGAACGCAATGGCCAATCAGAAGCTTTTAAGATAGACTTCCCTCACCGCTCAAAACGGACTTTTTTGTTCAGTGCTGAATTCTGTATGCTGGCAAATCCTCTAATTATAACAAACAAAGTGTGGATATTATGAAAGATTGATTGTGCAGTCAGCTTCATTGATAATAACAGAGATGTGTGAGATCGCGATGAACTGTCAGCTTTTAGGATTTATTAAGGGAGCGCACTTTGCGCGCATTCAGTCATGCCAGACCATGCACGCAGTAGCCTGCTTGCTTTTATGTAAAATGAACAGTGGTTTGTGTGTTAATACATTTATTATTTTACTAATTTTTATTTATTTTTAGACTTGTTAAAACAAGCAGAGAAGAAAATAAAAACAGTCTTCTAACCTGTGTTCTAAAATAGTCGTCTTCTCTTCTGGGAGCCTATTACTTTTGCGGTAAAAATATCGGTATCGGTACTCGGTATCGGCAAGTACACAAATGTAAATACTCGTACTCGTATCGGTTTGAAAAAAAATGGTATCGGGCCATCCCTAATATTTTCTGTCTTATTTTTTCATCTGAAGCCAAATCAGATCACAGAAGGTTATTTAAAACACTCGACTTGCGTTATAAAGTAAGTTTGGAGCACAAACATGGTTTTAATCTCATAAATTGTCATGTATTGATGGTGTGATAAACTAACATGCTAGCTTGCTCTGTGCACCTGCTAGCACATTAGCTGTTATTTTTATGATTTTTTCTAAATAGGAATGCTTACTGAAATGTTTCTTTTTTCAAAAAGGGCATTTGATACAGTTTCAAATGTGAAGTGAGAACTTTGATAAAAGAAAAAAGGGATTGAAACAGTGTGAATAGCCAGTCGTTAGTGATTATAATGCAGACAAAAGAAAAGCATATTTAGAGCCATAACCAGGCCAGAGAGGTGTGAATGTGTGCAGGAGAAACTGACACTGAATGGGGCTCATTTGCACCACAAAACAATAGAGACAATAGTCTGAATAGATGCTAGAAGATAACAATAAACACCAGTTTGCATTTTAGAGTCTAATCAAAATAAATTCATATGACATGATCTTGAAAAACATTTAACTAAATGCAGAGTTTTAGACTTATCTTCTTCAAATTTGAAATTTAACATGGTCAGACATGTGGCTTTAGTTGCAGTGCATTTCTAGATTGATACAATGCCAACTTCAATTTTATTTTCATGAAGATGTTTCATAAAAGTACATTTCTAATAACTTTACAAAACTTTGAAGACATTTTTAATATTTTTTTTTCATTGTGACTAATTAATTCCACATATACAATAAACTGCCAGGTGTCAGCTTTCAAATGAGATCTTACTTCTGCTTTTAGTTCAAAGGGTTCATGAACTGCATCTGTTTCAGTTTGGGTATGCCATTTCTGGGGATTTTTCAAAAGTGGGGTTGAAGCTTAACAGGTTAAAGCGCTCGCACCCACCATTTCCCTGCGGATGGTATGGAGTGGTGTGGGTCTTCCTACACCCATCGGGTGGTACAATCGACACAGCTCTTGGATCACACGGGACTCGAAATTCGGCCCTTGATCCGAATGGAGGGTTTCGGGGCAGGAACACGGTTCTCCAAAGGGCATTCGCTGTCGTGGTGGCCGTCTGATCCAGAGTCGGAGTAGCCCAGGCATCCTTTGTAAACAAGTCCGTCACTACCAAGATGTTTTGATACCGATCGATCGGGCGACTCAAGGTCAGAAAGTCCATAGCCACCATATGTAACGGGGCCCGAGACCGTACCGGAACTAAGGGGACCCTCACTTCTCTCCTGACTTTAAACAACGTACAGCGGGGGCATTCCCACACATACCTCCCCACGGACTCTTCCATTTTGCCCCAATAGAAGTGCCTACGCAACAAGGACACTGTTCTCTCCTTCCCTTGATGTCCCAGCAGATCATGGTATGCCCGGAGCAGGGATTGAACTTGGGCTTCTGGCACCACCACCTGATGTACAGCCTCATGAGTCCTTGGGTCGTGGATAGATCAACAGACCACTCCATCTCGCAGACACAGCCGTCTCCAGTGCCCCAGGAGTTTCCTCACCATCAACGTTTGGCCCTGTCGCTCCGCTGCTCCAGGTAATGTACCTTGCTCGAGGTAAGTTCGCAGGGTGGCCAGCCCTTCGTCTTCCCCCTGCCGTTCCCTCCAGCGTTGCGGATCCCATCCCCAACTAGCCGGGACTTCTTCCAACTGCGCTCCAGGCGCCTCTATCACTCCCACCATCAGCCCCTCATCCAGTTCCACCTCTAGATGTTCTCCAGCTCTGGCCACAGGTAATCGGGACAGGACATTGGCGTTGACGTGTTCACAAACTGGCCGATACTGCAGCTGTAGTTGAAGTTGGCGAGTTGGGCCACCCACCTCTGCTCTACCGCTCCCAGTTTAGCCGTCTGGAGGTGAACCAGCGGGATGTTGTCAGTGACCACCAAAACTTCAGCTCCCCATAAGTAGTCCTTGAATTTCTCACATAAGGAGTGGAGAAGGAGTGGTACTCTACCCTTGATCTTGCGAGCGGATACTGGCAGGTGCAGGTGGAAGGCAGAGATCAGGAGAAGACCGCCTTTACAACGCCCTTTGGGTTATTTGAGTGGGATCGGATGCCCTTCGGACTCTGCAACGCCCCCGCCACGTTCCAACGGCTGATGCAGCGATGCCTGGGAGGGCAGTTGGTGGACTCCACTCTGGTCTATCTAGACGACGTGATCGTCTACTCACCTGACTTTGACTCCCGCCTATTACATCTGGAGCAAGTATTCCGAGCCATCGAGAGGTATGGGTTGAAGCTCCAGCCTGGGAAATGCCAGCTCCTTCGGAAGGAGGTCAAGTTCTTGGGCCATCGTGTGAGTGCTGCGGGAGTGGCCGTAGACACGGATAAGGTGTCTGCTGTGCAAGGCTGGGATCCCCCTATAACGGTGAAGCACGTGAGGTCCTTTTTGGGATTCATGGGATACTATCGGCGCTTCATCAAGGATTTCTCCCGGATTGCTAAGCCCTTAAACCAACTGCTCGCTGGTTCAAGTTGTCCACGTGGCCAACTTCAGGGCCAACAGCTCGATCTTGAAGGAGCTATAATTTGCGTCGTTCCGCTCCGCTGGCTGGAGACTCCAGCTGACATAGGCAATAACCTTCTCCACTCCGTTCTACTGCTGAGCCAGTACCGCCCCTAGCCCCATATTACTGGCATCCGTGTACAGGACAAATGGCTGAGTGAAATCGTTATAGGCCAGAATAGGGGCCTGCAACAACTCCCGTTTCAGCCTCTGAAAGGCTATTTCACACTCTAGGCTCCAGACTATCAAAGGGGAACTTCGGCCACGTGGACAACTTGAACCAGCGAGCAGTTGGTTTAAGGGCTTAGCAATCCGGGAGAAATCCTTGATGAAGCGCCGATAGTATCCCATGAATCCCAAAAAGGACCTCACGTGCTTCACCGTTATAGGGGGATCCCAGCCTTGCACAGCAGACACCTTATCCGTGTCTACGGCCACTCCCGCAGCACTCACACGATGGCCCAAGAACTTGACCTCCTTCCGAAGGAGCTGGCATTTCCCAGGCTGGAGCTTCAACCCATACCTCTCGATGGCTCGGAATACTTGCTCCAGATGTAATAGGCGGGAGTCAAAGTCAGGTGAGTAGACGATCACGTCGTCTAGATAGACCAGAGTGGAGTCCACCAACTGCCCTCCCAGGCATCGCTGCATCAGCCGTTGGAACGTGGCGGGGGCGTTGCAGAGTCCGAAGGGCATCCGATCCCACTCAAATAACCCAAAGGGCGTTGTAAAGGCGGTCTTCTCCTGATCTCTGCCTTCCACCTGCACCTGCCAGTATCCGCTCGCAAGATCAAGGGTAGAGTACCAGGCGGCGTGTGTTAGGCTAGTAAGGGAGTCTTCAATGCTCGGCAGGGGAAAAGCGTCCTTTTTAGTGACCTGATTCAGCTTGCGATAGTCTACACAGAATCTCCAAGAGCCGGTTTTCTTACGCACTAGCACAATCGGGGCTGCCCACGGACTACAGCTCTCCCGAATGATTCCTCGTTCTAGCATCCCCTGCAACAAGGTACGGATCTCGGAGTACAAGGTTGGAGGGACCGGACGGTACCGCTCTCGACTAGGCATGGCATCCCCAGTAGGTATCGAGTGCTTCACCACATCCGTGCATCCATAATCCTCATCGTGTGTGGAGAAGACGTGCTGCCACTTGGCCAGAAAATGCTGAAGCTGAGACGTTTGTTCTTCTCCTAAGCCCTCGCCCTGCAGTGATTCACCCTGAAGATGAGCCGGCATACTCCTCCCAACAGGACCAGACCGAGGCTCTCCCGACGTCAGGGCTACTTCGACCACTGTTGCTCACTTGACAGAAATGGACCTCCTGCCCTTCTCTCACCTGGTGAGAACTCACCGGCGTAATGCGAGCCAACCGTTGGTGACGGAACAGATGTACTAGATACGTGTTCACGTTCCTCACTCGTACTGAGGCTCGGCCTCGACAGGCCACCGCTAATTCTCGAACACTCCCAATGGGGCTCCACAAGGACCCAATCTTCTGGACCATAAGTCCGAGCGGGGAGACGAACCCAGACTACCGCCTTGCTTCGGGCCGGAACGGAGATAGCATACCGACATGCCACTCGTCCAACGTCCTCTCGATCTTGTTGGGAACTTGCGGCCTGTACTCGCCGACAATCCGTAACACGCTCCCAGTCTTGCTTCTCGGCCAAAGAAGTGGTACGAAGGGGCCCGGCTCGAAACAATTCCTCCCAACATTCCATCAGCACGTTCATCCCTAGCAAGGCTCGATGCACCCCCAAGCAAGAGTCTCGGACAACTACTACTCCCCTCTGTGGTAACACAGTCCCATGGATCTCAAAGTCGGTCACTTGGTACCCGATATACGGGATGTTCAGGCCATTTGCTCCCCGTAGTGTGAGCCAGGGGACTTAGGCTTCCGGTAAGTGATGGGCATTAAACAGTTCTTTAGACAAACTTTCAGCAAATAGCGTGACCTGGGATCCAGTGTCTACCTGGCACCGGACATTAACACCATTCACCTTTATTTCTACAAGCGGACAATGGCCCACCAGACTATCTCTTGAGGCGGAATTTACAGAAGGGTCAATCCAGGGGGTCCCGGCCACTTGACCCACAGTCCTAAAACCCCCCCCGCGAACTGCGCCGGGGGCCACACTGATGGCTATAGTGTCCAGGTTCTCCACAGTTATTACAGAGCGGGCGCCCCTGCTCGTCCCACTGAAACTTGGGGCCAGTTGGTCGACTGGCATTTCTTCCCGGATCCCTTCCTCCATCAGAATAGGAGCGGTCTCGAGGCAAGGTCGGAGGCTCTGGCCGTCCACGGCAAAGTTCCCCCAAAAGGATCTTAGACAACTCTCCAATCTCTTGACGAACAGCCTTCATTAACTCCGTACGCAAGGCTTGTTTCCAATCCAATGGTTCAGGAGGTACAGGAATACTGACTCCACTCGCAGGCGAAAAGACCATATGTCGGGCACTCACCCATCTTCAATGTGTAAACATCCCCACACTTGTATGCACTGCGGTTGCTGCTTGCTGCTGTCTGCTGACAAAAACCCCAAGGGAACCCAACGTGGAAACCCAAGCACCAAGAAAACAAAAACAACGACACCCTATGTCTTCAAACTTCTCCTTATACATGCCTCTTACCGCATGTGCTCACCGATAACGGCCTGATTAGTGCCCACATCTGGCGCTCGTCAACACTGGCGGCCATGACTTGCCACCGGAACCGGCCCGGTGTTACACCGGAAGTCGCTCCCCTGAGCAACAAATCCCGGTTTAAAAGTTCCTCTTTGTCTCACCCGGTGACAAGAGCTTTGTTGATCACCAAGCAAATATTTAAAAAAATGCTTCTTAAGTAATCGCCTGAAATCGTGAGGTACCTCTCACAGTTCAACATTGCCTGATAGGGCAGCGAGGCAACACGTCAACTGCCTAAGTTTTTGGACACAGCCTAAATGTCAAAAATCCAAAACGTTTCTTGCATCATCACATTCTGTGAACATGAATCATGGACATTATAGCATATTTTGGTAGAAAAAAAAGTTGAGTAATTTGCATCACTGGATATTGTCGGTAATTGAACATTTATATTGTAAAACAGTTGTCAAATACTAATTGTTTATCTATACTTACATTTTACCAGACGTTCTTACACTGTTACATACTTTATGTAAAGCATTATTTACAAATAGTTGTAATTAATTACTTCACAAATACAATAAGACCTTTTGATTTATGTATTAAATCGCTTTTAATACTTTAATTCATTCATTCATTTAAATAAAACTAACTATTACCCATTTTTAGTTTGGGATAAACGCCCAAATATCTACTGACCCTAGAACCGCCCCTGCCAAATACCATTATGTTTCTCCTGCCGGTGGCACCACACATTCATTTGGTATTAAAACACTCCAGACGTCTGTAACTAACATACCTGACACCATCCACTGCTAGGTTGTTAAATGTCGACTTGTCAGACTGCAGAATGTGGCTCCAATCTATCTAAAAAATTTTTTACTGATACGCTACCTCTCAATCCAACCTCTTATAGCTCTTGGCCCAACGTTCAAGATGAAACTGGAGGTTGGAATGTTTATCCAGGTCTTTAGAAGCAGTTTTGAGGTTGTCCCACATTCAGGTGATTTTCATCCTCCTGTCAAAATGCTCACTAGTCTTCCTTGAACGGCCACATCACTTAACAATCTGTGCGGTAGTTGTCTCACTTTGCTTTAAAATAATTTAGTGGACATTGTGACCATTCACATCGGCACAAGTGATATCCAAAACCAATTGACCAGATTTAGCCATTTTTACAATATCCTCCTTGGTTGAAGAGGGCAACTTCTTCCATCTGGTATTTTTAAAATCCACAAAATAACATCTAATAAAATAGCTAATACCTTCCACATAGTGATTTATTGGATTATAGACTGGGAATAATGAGCTTAGTATGACCAGTTGGCCAAAAATGAAGTCAACACAATTTGGTATGTTTCATTGCACCATGGAAAATGATACAGTTGAAACGTGGAAAGCGCACATTGGTTTTACACTACAGGCACAACATGCAACAGGGGAAGACAATTTTCATAGGTCGGACATCACTTTTGCCCACAACCTTACACACACACACACAACAAAAAAGAATCAACATTTACTCTCTTGCACCTCACTTTAAACCCTTTGTTCTATTTGAATAATATAACCTTTTTACATATTTAATTGTTGAGCTGCTGCCAGCTTTCATGTCTCAATTGATATTCTACCCTCTAAAACAAAAGAGGAAAATTTCATATGCATCCAACAAATCAACATATGACTACATTCGGTGCCATATATTTTATTCATCAGCAAGCAGTTAGCAAATGAAAGAAGTGATGTGGTTGAAATTGGAACGCTGAGAGATTGTTTGCTTGATTTGAAGCACCAGTTGTAATGTAGTGTTCTCTGGGCCTTGTGCATTATTCAAGTGAACATAGTTACTGTACCCCCACAATAAGGATGACAGGGACACAGAGTGGCTAGAGCATAATTTAAAATATAAAATACTTTGATCAGATTTACATTATGCTATTTTGCACACATATACATACTGTATATATATATATATATATATATATATATATATATATATATATATATATATATATATATATATATATATATATATATATATATATGTAGTTGCAAATTAATGAGAGTTAGTTGACATGCAGTTGCAAAGTACCTTAGGATGATTTAAAGTAGACCATCGAAATAAGGTGTTACAGAGGTTTGTTTCTTCACCTGTCCTTTAATTACGTCAGACAATATTAGCAGACATTCAGTTAACTCACATTTAACACAGCCATGAAGTGTCCTTACAAAGCTCTCTGGACCTTTTTAGACAGACTGTAGCAGTGCTGCTGAACGTTTTGTTCTAGCATCAGCTCAGTGTAGGGATGGAGGGAGCCGCCGTCCATGGTGCTGAATTGCCAGTTGTGTAGTCTGTAGCAGAGATTACCTTAAAACCCTACTGAGTGACTGGCACATATCAAAGCAAGGTGCTGATCTGGCAATTCCAGCTTGCTGAGAGGCAGGTGTATCTCTTTGCTGGTATTGTTGTGTAAGTAAAGATATCTGAGTGATCGAGAGCTTTTTGCTATAGCCTGTTGCTTCAGTCCAAAAGAAAAAAAAAATCTTGTAATCTTCTCTCTTTCTCCCTCTCTATTTTTACTTGGCCAGCATGCACTGTTACACTAATCCTCTTTGATTTTGAAGTTTGCACTTTTTGTGACTTCTGAAACAACCTCAAATTCTGGCATCAGATGCATGCATGCGGAAAAAAAGTATGTGAATGTGAAAAGGGAAATAACAACTTATGGATATAATTTTGTAGTGTCTGTCAGGAGTTGGTAAGCAGCACTAAAACACACGAGACATTTGCAAACTTCATTCCTCTTGTTAACTCTTCTTCACTTATGTTCTCTTACGAGAGTATCTCTCGTACTGCGTAATATCTTACGCTATGAGGAAAACCTCTTTTCCACGAGATATTGAAGACAAAAATTATCCTTAATTTTGAATTAATGTAAAACGCTGTGCAGCAGCATGCAGACATAGGCAGGACAGCTCGCGCGCCTATTGGCTGCCCTGCGGCAACAGCAGCAGCCTATCGAGAGAGGCGCTACGTGACACATATCCAATGGGGGCATTTCGCGCCCATTTCGTCACGTCCCGCCAGAAAAGGCGTGGTCTCGCCCTATAAATATAGCTCGATAAGGCTGTTACACTGATTTTCATCTCTTCAGCGAAGCATCACGCATCGCTGGATCCGAAGTGAGAAGCCACGCCGTCTGAGGAAAAGCACACAGCGGGACGAGCCATTGAGTCTGAAGTCGCTGGCATCGCCGCCTTTAGCCGCCGCCGTACCTGCTACGCTTTCCGACGTTATATCCTTTTCAAACTGTGTGTGTGTGTTCGCCGCTGCGACACACATTTTTTCACTGTCTCTCTCTCTGCTAAAAGAGCTGCGTCTTTTTCAAGATGCAAAGATCCTGAGGCTCGTGCTGAGCCACACTCAGCGACGGGGACCGTCATGTCATCTGCGTTTCCTGCCTGGGTGAGGATCATGCGGCTGTCGCTCTCGTCGACGGCGGATGCCCTCACTGTGAGCTACTGCCTATGGTGACTCTGAGGACTCGCCTGGCATCTTTCTCAGAGCCTGCACTTCAGCCCGCTGTAGCGCCGCGCCGTAAAAGCGCCGTGCCCAGCGCGGCCCCGAGCCTTCTCCTGCCCGCCAAAGCTCGCCGGTTCGCCCGCCAGCTTCGCCGGCATTGCTCGAGTCCCTCACCAACGGACAGCGGCCGCCGTCTGTCACCGCTTTCCCCCTGTGGCTCAGCGGCGAAACCCAAAGGCTTCGCACGGGAGACCCGTGTTCGATCACAGGTCTCCCAGCAGATAAAAATTTAGTCTCACCGCGGCCAGACTTGTACCGAAACTTTTCGCTCGTTCAGTTCCAAGAAAATGTGACTGTTCCAGTGTATTTTGCAGTAAACAAGCCGGTACCATGGCCCGCTTGCCTGCACAAAAATGCCGTTTCCACAGCGACCCAGAAAAATCATATAAGCAGTGTATTTTCTGGTATTCCGGCCACAGCCGATGGTGTTATGAGTGTAATAAAAATGCCCACAGCCCAGTGTTCATTTCTACACACAAACGCAGCCCGCCACAGTGCAGGGCACGCACAAATGAGATCAACTCATGTCATTGTGCATTAAATGTAGTGAATGTGCCCACAACCCAGTGCCCACAAACACTACACACTGCATGTGCCACGTTTTCTGTAAAACGAAAAAAACACACATCCAGTCAGCTAAAACCCACGGTGTTTAAGTCTCGCCGCGGCCAGACTCCACCAAAACTTCTCGCTCGTTCAGTTCCAAAAAATGTGACTGTTCCAGTGTATTTCGCAGTAAACAAGCCGGCACCACAGCCCGCTTGCCTGCACACAAATGCCATTTTTACGGCGACCCAGATAAATGCCAAAAGAGTGTATTTTCTGGTATTCCGGCCACGGCCGATGGTGTTATGAGTGTTGTAAGAATGCCCACGTCTCAGTGCCCATTCCCACACACAGACACAGCCCGCCACAGTTCAGGGCTAGCACAAATAAAATCGACTCATGGCGATTGTGCAAAAATGTAGTGAATGTGCCCACGACACAGTGCCCACAAACACTACACGATGCGTGTCCCTCGTTTTCTGTAAAAACGGAACCGACACACATTCAGTCAGCACAAGCCGACGGTGTTCTCAGTGCAGTGAATGTGCCCGCCGTCCCGCGCCCACATTCCTTCACAGACACGCTCAACCCCACGGGGTTTGTCCCGCTCGCTCTCTCTCCACAACCTGTCATAGAGAATTTGAGCGCGACCAGGCTGCCCGCCGTGATCGCGCGCCTCCCGCCTCGCACACTATAAACACAGTGTTTATGTCTCAGCACACCGAAGCTCTGCAGCCGCCGCTATGTTGCGGCCAGAGCCCGGATTTCATTCTACCCTTAGCTATTCACGCAGATGCGTGGGCAAAGCTTCCCGGGGTATCAGAATGGGTGTTGAACACTATAAAAAGAGGCTATTCGCTACAGTTCGCTCGACGTCCCTGCCGTTACACGGCGCGAGTCGAAACCACGGTAAACAGTGAAGTATCACATCTACTTCGAGCCGAAATAGCGAAACTGCTGAGCAAAGGGGCCATAGAACCTTTATCTCAGGCTCAGAGCGAATGGGGGCTATACAGCAGATATTTTCTGGTACCGAAAAAAGACAGGGGTCTCAGAGGCTGAATCCTCCCAGACCCCCCTCAGTCCCTGTGTGGGACCTTTCTACGGTTTTGGAAGCCATGAAAGATGCAACTTTCGAGCCAATCCATTTGTCAGACATGAAACATCTGTCTCTCAAAACGGTATTCCTTATGGCTCTCACTTCAGTGAAGCGCGTAGGGGACTTGCAAGCGCTTTCGGTAAGCGCGTCATGCATGGAGTTTGGGCCTAATGACTCAAAAGTCATACTCAAACCAAGGCACAGGTACGTGCCCAAATCCCTCAACACACCGTTCAGGGCCCAGGCTATTCCCTGTGCGCTCTCTCGGTTCATAACGAGGAGGAGGATGCGAGTCTCCTTTTGCCCTGTCAGGGCACTGAGAGCTTATGTGTCCCACTCGTCTGCCTTCAGACAGACCGAGCAGCTCTTCGTTTTGTTTGGCGGACGATCCAAGGGACTGGCCGCATCAAAACAGAGCCTATCCAGATGGATAGTCGACGCCATAGCACTGGCTTACACTTCTAAGGGCCTGCAGTGTCCTTTGGGTGTCAGAGCGCACTCCACGAGAGGCGTGGCCTCATCGTGGGCGTGGTATAGGGGGGTTACCTTGCAAGATATCTGTACGGCCGCGGGCTGGGCCTCGCCGTCTACATTTATAAGGTTTTATAACCTAGAGGTTCCCGCCTTACAAGCCAAGCTTCTGTCGGTATAGAATTCAGTACTATCTGCCCCGCTGTGCCGGCCCAGATGCTGAGGTTTGCTTGTGCATCGCTCACTGGGCGATAACACGGCTCCATGGGTGTTGAATAACCTGTACTATTACCCAGTTCAGGCTGAACACGTTCACCCTGTCTGTGTGAAACTCTATTAACATAACTAGCTCCCATAGGATGCTATTTCATGGGGAATGATGCTTGCAGCCTCTCTTCTCCGACTCTCTGTGAGTCTATGGTGATTATGCACTACATAAGCCCCGGGCTACTCCCTTGGGACTTTGGTGTCGGATCCCAGTACGCACGGCGTTTTGCATTGTGTTCCCCATAGCGTAAGATATTACGCAGTTCGAGAGATACTCTCGTAAGAGAACGTACTCGTTACTAACGTAACCTCGGTTCTCTCTAGAGGGAACGAGTACTGCGTATCTTGCCGTGCATACAACAGCGCTGGTTCGCTTCGGCGATGAAAACCAGTGTACCAGCCTTATCGAGCTATATTTATAGGGCGAAACCACGCCCTTTCTGGCGGGACGTGACGAAATGGGCGCGAAATGCCCCCATTGGATATGTGTCACGTAGCGCCTCTCTCGATAGGCTGCTGCTGTTGCCGCAGGGCAGCCAATAGGCGCGCGAGCTGTCCTGCCTATGTCTGCATGCTGCTGCACAGCGTTTTACATTAATTCAAAATTAAGGATAATTTTTGGCTTCAATATCTCGTGGAAAAGAGGTTTTCCCCATAGCGTAAGATATTACGCAGTACTCGTTCCCTCTCTAGAGAGAACCGAGGTTACGTTAGTAACCGAGTACGTTCTCCCACACATTATGTCATTACAAACTGTTTTCAAAATAGTAGTCAACACAACGTACAATTCTACTAATTTGCTGAACGCAGTAAATTTGTTTTCATGGATGGCCAAAGATCAGAGGTCGGTCCTGTTAGTACTGATGTCCCCCAGGGCTCAAGTCTTGGGCTGCGTTCGAAACCGCATATTTCCCTACTATATAGTAGGGGAAAAAGAGTAGGCGAGCGAAAAGTATGTACGAATCATAAAAGAGTAGGCGAGAATTACCTGGTTGACATACTAATTCTCGCGAGATTCGGACGTACGTATACTAATAGTGCGTTCGAATATGCCTACTTTCCTACTATATGGTAGGAGAAAACAGTACGTGAAAGAAGAAGTACGTTTGAAACGCGAGATTCGGACGTACGTATACTAATAGTGCGTTCGAATATGCCTACTTTCCTACTATATGGTAGGAGAAAACAGTACGTGAAAGAAGAAGTACGTTTGAAACGTCAGTATTCATAAAAGAGTAGGCGAGAAGTTCCCAGATGACCTACTGCTTCCAGACAGATTTTCGAGTGCTCGTCCGATGGATACTCTTCTATCCCAGGAGGCCACGGGAGAGCATACGTCATAATCGAACATCGAGGAGATCAGCGGGGTTTCCAAATGTGAGCAAACACGCTTCCTTGTGTTTAAATTGTATGTGTTAAACTACTATTGAGTAAACGTTTTAACTGTTGAAGGTGTAAAGCAGTTAGACAATATAGTATAGTTGTGATTTTGCTGTAAAAACCTGTTTTATTATGTATATTATGTATAACAGGGGAGCTCCAGTAAGGACATGTAACGTTACGTCTCTAAAGTGGATGTATATAACCATATACATCTTAAACACGCTTATTTAAAATGTCTATTTACATCTGAAAGGAAAATATTGTATAAGTATTGCAGATGAGCACATCACAACATGAAATAGACATCTGAGTGATGTATGTGTGCTATTATGCAGGGGATAATTTACTGTTTTCAACACTGCTTACATGGGGCCTACATATAAAATCCGTTTTATTTTTTCCCAAATTCCGTTTTATTTTTTCCCAAATTCCGTGTTATTTTTTCCCAAATTCCGTTTTTTCCATTTTAATTTTGGGGAATTCAGTTTTTTTACCCTTTACTGTTATTTTAGTTGTAAAAAAGTGTGCCTTTAATGTGAATGATTAAAATGTACACAAATAAAATAGGAATGACCTTAAATCTATTGAGGCAACAGACATTTACTCTTACTTTCAGCACAAATAGGCCTACTGCATGATGCAACATTAAGTACTTCAAGTAACAAGAAAATATGGTTATGGGCTTTAAACTGTCCAGTAAAATAAAATATATCAGTTTATATAAGTTTTTAAATAAAAGTCACACTCTTTTTCTCTCTCGCGCACTGTCGAGGGCGCTCTCGGACACACTTGGTCTCTCTCGTGCAGTGTCACTCCGCTTTTGTCCAGTCCGGCACCTCATAGACAGACGTGCACGTGTGTGTGTGTGTGTGTGTGTGTGTGTGTGTGTGTGTGTGAGAGAGAGAGAGAAAGAGAGACGCGTGAGTGACAGAGAGACGGAGGGAGAGCAGGGAAAGGAAATGCAACTGATGCGCTACGTGTTTTAAACAGCGTTAAACAAAATGAACGAAACGCAATATGTGGCGGCCGGCAGGGCCATCCATCCATCCATCCATCCATCTTCTTCCGCTTCATCCGGGGCCAGGTCGCGGGGGCAGCAGTCTAAGCAGAGATGCCCAGACTTCCCTCTCCCTAGACACTTCCTCCAGCTCTTCTGGGGGGACACCGAGGCGTTCCCAGGCCAGCCGGGAGACATAGTCTCTCCAGCGTGACCTAGGTCTTCCCCGGGTCCTCCGCCCAGTGGGACGTGCCCGGAACACCTCCCCAGGGAGGCGTCCAGGAGGCATCCTGAACAGATGCCCGAGCCACCTCAGCTGACCCCTCTCGATGTGGAGGAGCAGCGGCTCTACTCTGAGCTCCTCCCGAGTGACCGAGCTTCTCACCCTACCTCTAAGGGATCGCCCAGCCACCCTGCGGAGAAAGCTCATTTCAGCCGCCTGTATCCGGGATCTTGTCCTTTCGGTCATGACCCAAAGCTCATGACCATAGGTGAGAGTAGGAACGTAGATTGACCGGTAAATCGAGAGCTTTGCCTTACGGCTCAGCTCCTTCTTCACCACAACAGACCGGTACATCGACCGCATTGCTGCAGAAGCTGCACCGATCCGTCTGTCAATCTCCCGTTCCATCCTTCCCTCACTCGTGAACAAAACCCCAAGATACTTAAACTCCTCCACTTGAGGAAGGATTTCTCCACCAACCTGAAGTGGGCAAGCCACCCTTTTCCGACTGAGGACCATGGCCTCGGATTTGGAGGTGCTGATTTTCATCCCAGCCGCTTCACACTCGGCTGCAAACCCTCCCAGTGCATGCTGAAGGTCCTGGTGTGAAGGGGCCAACATGACAACATCATCCGCAAAGAGCAGAGACGAAATCGCGTGGTCCCCAAACCTGACACCCTCCGGCCCCTGGCTGCGCCTAGAAATTCTGTCCATAAAAATTATGAACAGAACCGGCGACAAAGGGCAGCCCTGCCGGAGTCCAACATGCACTGGGAAGAAGTCTGACTTATTACCGGCAATGCGAACCAAGCTCCTGCTTCGGTCATATAGGGACCGGACAGCCCTTAGCAAAGGACCCCGGACCCCATATTCCCGGAGCACCCTCCACAGGCCGCCTCGGGGGACACAGTCGAATGCCTTCTCCAAATCCACAAAACACATGTGGACTG
Source organism: Tiaroga cobitis (assembly GCA_030578255.1). NCBI lineage: Eukaryota > Metazoa > Chordata > Actinopteri > Cypriniformes > Leuciscidae > Tiaroga > Tiaroga cobitis. The sequence goes on from CM060608.1 coordinate 8,114,667, forward strand.
GTTGGGCAAACTCCCATGAACCCTCCAGCACCCTGTGGAGAGTATAGAGCTGGTCCAGTGTTCCACGGCCCGGACGAAAACCACACTGTTCCTCCTGAATCCGAGGTTCCACTATCGGCCGTATTCTCCTCTCCAGTACCCTGGCATAGACTTTCCCAGGGAGGCTGAGAAGTGTGATCCCCCTGTAGTTGGAACACACCCTCCGGTCCCCCTTCTTAAAAAGGGGAACCACCACCCCGGTCTGCCATCCCAGTGGCACTGTCCCCGACTGCCACGCGATGCTGCAGAGGCGTGTCAACCAAGACAGCCCCACAACATCCAGAGACTTGAGGTATTCAGGGCGGATCTCATCCACCCCCGGTGCCTTGCCACCGAGGAGTTTCTTGACTACCTCGGTGACCTCAGCTAGGGTGATGGACGAGTCCACCTCTGAGCCCTCAGCCTCTGCTTCCTCAATGGAAGACGTGACGGTGGGATTGAGGAGATCCTCGAAGTATTCCTTCCACCGTCCGACGACATCCCCAGTTGAGGTCAACAGCCGCCCACCCCTACTGTAAACAGCATTGGTGGGGGACTGTTCCCCCCCCCCCCTGAGGCGCCGGACAGTTTGCCAGAATCTCTTCGTGGCCAGCCGATAGTCCTTCTCCATGGCCTCACCGAACTCCTCCCAGGCCCGAGTTTTTGCCTCCACTACCACCCGGGCCGCAGTCCGCTTGGCCTGCCGGTACCTGTCAGCTGCCTCCGGAGTCCCACAAGCCAGCCAGGCCCGATAGGACTCCTTCTTCAGCTTGACGGCATCCTTTACTTCCGGTGTCCACCACCGGGTTCGGGGATTGCCGCCTCGACAGGCACCGGAGACCTTACGGCCACAGCTCCGAGCAGCCGCTTCAACAATGGAGGTGGAGAACATGGTCCACTCAGACTCAATATCTCCAGCCCCCCTCGGGATCTGGTTGTAGCTCTGCCGGAGGTGAGAGTTGAAGATCTCTCTGACAGGAGATTCGGCCAAACGTTCCCAGCAAACCCTTACAGTACGCTTGGGTCTGCCGAGTCTGTCCAGCCTCCTCCCCCGCCATCGGATCCAACTCACCACCAGGTGGTGATCAGTTGAAAGCTCCGCCCCTCTCTTCACCCGAGTGTCCAAGACATACGGCCGCAGGTCAGATGAAACGACCACAAAGTCGATCATCGACCTACGACCTAGGGTGTCCTGGTGCCACGTGCACTGATGGACACCCTTATGCCTGAACATGGTGTTCGTTATGGACAAACTGTAACTAGCACAGAAGTCCAATAACTGAACACCACTCGGGTTCAGGTCGGGGGGGCCGTTCCTCCCAATCACGCCCCTCCAGGTGTCGCTGTCGTTGCCCACGTGAGCGTTGAAGTCCCCCAGTAGAACGACGGAGTCCCCAGTCGGAGCACTTTCCAGCACTCCTCCTAGAGACCCCAAGAAGGCCGGGTACTCTGCACTGCCGTTTGGCCCGTAGGCACACACGACAGTGAGAGACCTATCCCCAACCCGAAGGCGCAGGGAAACCACCCTCTCGTTCACCGGGGTAAACTCCAAAACATGGCGGCTGAGCTGGGGGGCTATAAGCAAACCCACACCAGCCCGTCACCTCTCACCATGGGCAACTCCAGAGTGGTGAAGAGTCCATCCTCTCTCAAGGAGTGTGGTTCCAGAGCCCAAGCCATGCGTAGAGGTGATCCCGACTATCTCTAGTCGGAACCTCTCAACCTCACGCACAATCTCAGGCTCCTTCCCCGCCAGCGAGGTGACGTTCCACGTCCCTAAGGCTAGTTTCCGTGTCCAGGGATCGGGTCGCCGAGGCCCCTGCCTTTGACTGCCGCCCGATCCTCTCTGCACCGGCCCCTTACGGCTCCTCCTGCAGGTGGTGAGCCCACGGGAAGGCGGTCCCACGTCGCTCCTTCGGGCTGAGCCCGGCCGGACCCCGTGGGGAGAGGCCCGGCCACCAGGCCCTCGCATACGAGCCCCAACCCCGGGCCTGGCTCCAGGGTGGGGCCCCGGCTGCGCCATACCGGGCGACGTCACGGTCCTTAAAACTGATTCTCTCATAAGGGGTTTTTGAACCGCTCTTAGTCTGACCCGTCACCTAGGACCTGTTTGCCTTGGGAGACCCTACCAGGGGCATATAGCCCCAGACAACATAGCTCCTAGGTTCATTCGGGTACTCAAACCCCTCCACCACGTTAAGGTGGCAGTTCAAGGAGGGGTGCTGAAGCCAGCCCTGACCAATTTGCTGCCCTAGGCAAGATTTTACCTGGTGCCCCATGCATTACAGCCAATTTCACCCCATCATTGTGTTGGTGATTATTTAGTCATATATATATATAGCAAGAGCATTACATCTAGCATCCAAGTTCCCCTTTATTTTTATATAGTGCTTTTTAGCCTACAATACAGATTATTACAAGGCAGATTTACAGTGATAACAGGAAAATAATGCAACAAAGTTTGCTTCTCCTGTACAGCAGATCTAGAAGAAAATAGTGTCATAATCCATCTTAAAGGTATTGTAGGTAGGAATTTTATAAAAACTTTTTTCCAAATTTGTTTAAACTTTCTGTATATATCAATGCATAATTAAAATGTAAGTACTCTGATAAAAAGAGTATAAAAATCGAGTGACTCTAGACCGTTTAATCTGCACTAAACACAGCTCATTATTTACATTCGGGACGAAACAAAGGATTGGCTTAGGCGACTGTCACTCTCTCGCAACCATGGCAACCACCCTTTTGCCACACAGGACCTGCCCACTTGCGCGCGCATCCGTTTGATTTGAGGAATTCAAGAGGCACGGAACCTAGGAATAGCAAAACAATGGCAGAGATTAGAAAGACCAATCAAAATTCACATATGCAGTTCGCGAAGGCAAACCAGGCAAAAAAAGGAAGACAGTAACGTTACTAGAAAAGGTAATGAACAAAAAGTCTTTGGATAAACAACAAAATAAAACGCATGCCAATATCGGCGTGGCTTTCCAGCGATGGCGAGAACTGAGAGACCTCAAGGGGATGAAAAGTGACGCCTGGATGGCTATGTTTCTGCTGGACAGGTAAATCTTTCTTTTTGTATTTTGATCATACATATTTTTTTCTTTATGTTTTCATGAAGCATGTTTCATTAGCACACGTAGCTGCCTAATATAGCTAACATAACATTACTTAGCGAGCCGTAGTAGAGATGATAAATAATATATATGCCTAGCTCAAGATGATAGCTATAGTGTTGAATTGTGCATAATTTTGCTTTAGATAACTAAATACATGTTTAACAGATAGTAGGCCGATCCGCATCCAGGAACTTTTCTTAGAATTATATTTACCCTCTGTCTAACTCTTTTACCATGTTCACCTGGAAGTTTACCTGCACGGTTTTTTCGCCTTTGTTTTGTTTTTAAACAAAAAATCCCTCGACCCCGGATCTGTCCTCAAGCTGACGATGCGGTACTTGTCTCTGGAGTGTAGTCCTCATCAGAGTCAACAATGCTTTCATTATGTAAACTCTTACATGCAGAACACCATATATGTTATGAATGTTACACGAAATTCATCTTCATCACAGTGTAAATGATGGCAATGGAAAAACGTGTATCATGCAACCTGTTTTTAGCTTTGCCTTATAGATAACTAGCTCGTTAGCGAATCAATAAATATATATTTTAACCTTTACCAATATCAATATGCCACTTGATAGTGAGTACTAAAATACATCTTATTTGTTTATCTTCATAATGATAAAGTTAGATTTTTTTATTACATGTGATTTTGACATGATGTCACTACATGCACTGCGCTCCTTCCTCTCCACTCGTCTCAGGTAAATAATGCGTCTTCAGCTCAGCGGTCGGAGTCACGCGTTCCTGTGTTTTGGAGGCGTGGCTTTGGAAGCAGCCCAGAAGGGAGGGGGTGGAGTGAATGGAAATAATGAGCTGTCTTTAAAACAGTCGTGAGAGGTCTACAGACACTCGATTTTTATACTTTCTTTTTCAGAGTACTTACATTTTAATTATGCATCGATAAATACAGAAAGTTTAAACAAATTTGGAAAAAAGTTTTTTTTATACAATTCCTACCTACAATACCTTTAAGTATGTTCAGTTATAGTTTATTTTGTTGTAAAAAAATATCAATTTATTTAATTTATATATAGCCGCTCTGGATAAAACAGTGATGTCATCATCCAAATGTCATTCATGCACAAACTATTCATTGAGCACTAGCAAAAGTGTTTGTTTGGGAGTTGATGGCAGCAATCTTCCACTAAATTATGGCACGTTTCATGTTTTCAACATGAATGAAACTGCGAAATGTGAATTTTAGTAGCCTAAACCTGTAGCCTATAAATATCGTTAATAATTTTGGCAAATAAATTAAAAAAAATACCATATATCCCCCTCAAAACTGCACAACTGTATAGTAAAACATTAAATAATAAAAGTGATAATAAATGCGTCTAAAAAAACTGACATGATTGTTACAAATCGCATTGTCTGGGGGCTCTGAAGAACTCAGAACTACTGTTAGCATAAAGTTATAAGGTGAAAGCCTGCCATTAACTGCCATTAAATTATATCTTACTATGCAATTAGATCAACTGTTCATTCATTACATCACTTTACCTCTGTCTTTATCCCCTTGTATACTTTTCTCTTCTTTTTGGCACTGTAAGTTATCTATCGCAGGCTATAATGCTAATTTAAATGTGTCATGAAAATTCGGCCATCCGTCATAATGGGGAAACTTTCACCGTGTCTCGAGCTGGCGTGAGCTGGCAGGCTCATTTCTAAGAGAGTGCTTAAGCGCCCTCAAATGAAAGCAATGCTGTCTACATTGGATGCGGCGAGGGGCGACGCTACACAACAAATTACCAACAGTAAACTGATAGCGTGCGCGCATTCTGACGCACTTCAAGCACTCGCTGGGCGGGGGAAGATTGATGCGCCGGACCGGAGTCGGGGGACTTAGTTAAGTTTTTGTGGAGTTTTTTTGCTTTATTTTCTAGTATTTCGAATTTATGGTTTTAAAATAGTATTAGTAAAAAAAAAATAAATAAAAAAAAAATCACTCGTTCACTTATTTTGGCACCCCTATTGAGTGGTGGCGCCCCTAGCATTTGCCTATGCCGCCTATGCCGGTGTTGATTCTGTGGCGCACCTTCACGAATTAGTCTATGTATGGGAAACACTTCATAAAAGTCACGTGCGAATTGCTCGGCTTGGTACTGGCTTAGCGTCGAGTTTCTTGACTTTTTCGCCGACGAAAGCAGAGCCGTGGAGAGCCGCTTCGCCATGCTTTCATTGTTTTGATGCCGTCATTGGAGCTGAAATCACTAGAGGGGTTGTGTCGCCCAGATTTGCTTCCCCCTGTCTGCATTTTCCCCAAACATACGTTCTTCTCCCACACAAAAACAGAATTTGATTCCAAATATGTAAAATTCCGCGAAATTCCGCGTTGACACTAGATTCCGCGTTAATTGGCCAATTTAATGTTAATTGGCCAATCTAATGTAAGTAGGGCCCTATAATTTCCGCGAACACTAAATCGAGGACGGAATCACGGAAATTACAGGGCCCTACTTACATTAGACAAATGTGCTGTAAATAAGGTAAATAAACAAATCTATAAAGTAACTAAACATGTTATATATTTTATTTGTCCCTTATTACTGTTGATAAATTGAGGAACATTTAAGTTGGATAAAAAGTGAGTTAACAGATCAGCTACAACCTCAGCATGTAGGCTAGTATTGAGTACATATATCACAGAGGTCACGTGAATCTTGTCTGGATGTTACAGGGACAGAAGAACACGCGTGTGTTTATCCAGTGGAGAGAGGCTAAAGCTGCGTTCACACTACACGCGACTTTGTCGCTGCAGGTCGCCAGTGGCTGCGCTGGAGGGCGTTCCCACTAACTGGTTGCCTAGTAATGTTTGTGAGTGACATTCACGGATGTTACTCTATTCTAGACAACAAACACATTTTACTGCCGCTACAAACAAATATTTTGGAAGGAAAAGTCAGTACATAAAATGCATAATATTAAAGATGAACGAGAAACAGTGAGTGCTCTTTGCCATCGCGGCTATTTAACTGCAGCAAACGGGCAAATACCGGTCTATCTGGGTTCCCGAAACCATTCTGTCATGGAGTCAGTACAGTGAACACCACTGTATGTACACGGAGATATATCATAAGTTATAGGACAGTTTCTGACTGCTAAAATGAGCTTCTTGTTCAACTTGCCTCGGTCAGACTTAGCACTGAAGAGTGACGCACTCCACTGACTTCACTCCTATTGGTTGTCGCTCGCGAAAATCGTTCTTCATTTGCAGAAAGTTAAACATTTCTCAACTTTGTCGCGTCGCCGGACACGCCCCACCGGTCGCCAACGGTCGCTGTCGCGTGTGTCGCCGGAAGTCGCCCGCTCATCATTGATAATGAATGGTATCGTGTCGCTTGGTCGCGTGTAGTGTGAACGCAGCTTTATGATGCTGAATGCTGTCATCAAAGGCGTTGAGTATACGGCGCTTTTCCACTGCTGGTACAGCTCAGTACGGTTCGCTTCGCTTTTCCACTGCTGGTACGGCTCAGTACGGTTCGGCTCGGCGCGGCACGGTTCGGCTCGCTTCGCTTTTCCACTGTGTGGTACGACTCGGTTTGCTTTCCACTGCAGTTAGTACCGCTTCAGTGGGTGGGATTATAGTCTGACCATTATAGTTTATCCGGTCCTCGGCAACCAATGAGAGGAACGTCTGCGCTTCGTCCACTGACCACAATTCAGCCATTTCTTTTTTGGAGGTTTTCTTTCTTTCTTTCTTTTTTCTTCAAGCAATTCAAGCAAGTAGTTTTAAAACGTCTCTGGTTACTTGCGTAACCTATGTTCTCTGAATAGGGAACGAGACGCTGCGGAAAGCGCAGTGGGATATCCTCTGGATGTGCCGATTGCCTAAAGCCCTATAGGATCACGCCAATTCATTGGCTGATGGCGCTCGCGCCAAGCTGGCTCCACCCCGACGCTCTTACGTCATAGCATGATGAACGCGCGCGCGCCATCCTCTCCTCAGATTTCTCTGCCGAAAAGAAAAACTGTCGGCAGCGTGAGGAGCTTTGCAGCGAACGCAGCGTCTCATTCCCTATTCAGAGAACATAGGTTACGCAAGTAACCAGAGACGTTCTCTTTCATAGGTTCACTCAACGCTGCGGAAAGCACAGTGGGAACGAAATACCAAACTCGCCAAGCTAAGCGCTGCCAAAACTGGTACCAGACCAAATAATAATAACAACCATGATCAGTTCAAGCAAATAGAACCTGGGAACCTGGAGTCATGTCAAGATCTAAATTATAGAACCTCACAAAGGTGTGCGGAGAGGACCAACCTGCTGCTACACAAATGTCTTCCAAGAGGGCCCCCCTAAAGAGAGCTTGAGAGGAAGCCACACTTCTGGTGGAATGTGCTCTCATGCTAAGAGGTGAAGGCAAACCACGCACCTCGTAAGCCAGCGAATTAGCGTCCGTTACCCAGTGGGAAATCCTCTGCTTTGATGCTGGAAGCCCGCGGTGGCCAGCACCAAAACATACCAAGAGCTGGTTTGATTTCCTCCAACCGCCTGAGCGATCTACATACAACTTCAAAGAACGGACCGGGCAGAGCAAGTTAAGTTTCCTTTCTTCCTCAGAGGCAAAAGGAGGAGGGTGGAAAGAGTTAAGGTTAACAACCTGAGAGCGGAACGCCGTGGAAAGAATCTTGGGTACATACCCCGACCTCGGCCTCAAGGTAACCCTAACCAGGCCAGGAGCGAAGTCCAAGCATGACTCACTAATAGAGAGAGCCTGCAAATCCCTCATCCGCTTTAGTGAAGATAAAGCCCACAAAAGAGCAACCTTAATAGTCAGAATCCGCTCAGGGGTTGACTCCAAGGGAGCCTCTGTTAAACCCTCCAGGACGACTGACAGGTACCACGAGGGAACACTAGGGGGGCGAGTCGGTTTCAGGCGCCTAACCCCACGCATGAAGGCCGAAACTAACCTCAGTTTCCCCAGGGGAATTTCATCTGATTCTCTATGAGCGGCTATAGCTGCGACATATACTCTGAGAGTGGTAGCAGCCGCTCCGGAAGCAAACTTTTCCTGCAGGAATTCCAGCACTGAGCCTACTGGGCAGCTAACTGGGTTCCTATCATGTGCTAAGCACCATGCCCCGAACACCCTCCACTTGGAGGAATACAGCCTCCTCGTAGAAGGGGCTCTAGCACTCGCAATGGTCTCCTGAACGTCGGTTGGGAGATCAAAGCTTAAAGCATAGAGTTTCTGCATCGGCCAAGGGTGGGCGAACGCATCTATCCCCAACGGAGCTGGAGGGCTCAGAGAGAACCAAAGCGGGCATTGGGACGACTTCTGAGATGCAAAGAGGTCCACTTCCGCTTTCCTGAACACCTCCCAGATCAGGGCCACTGTCTGGCAGTTCAACATCCATTCCCCAGACCTGAGTTTCTGCCTCGACAGGAAATCTGCTGCGTGGTTCAGAATCCCTGGGACATGATCTGCTCTCAGAGAGAGGAACTTGTCCCGGTTTACATGGGACACTACTGCCATATTGTCCGTTCTGACAATGACATGGTGTCCTTCGAGGAAAGGGAGAAAGTGGTAAAGAGCCAGGAAGACAGCCCTCAGCTCCAAGCTATTTATGTGCCACGAGAGGGTCTCGCCAGTCCAAACCCCACACGCTGGCCTGCCCTCGAAAACCGCTCCCCAGCCGGTCAGAGAGGCATCCGTCGTAACCATCTGGCGACGGAATACCGCACCCATACCGACTCCTTTCTGAAGGAAGAGGGGGTCCCGCCAGATTGACAGGGCGCGAAAGCAACTGCGCGACACCTTCAATAGGCGAAGGGCTGGCCCCGTGGGCCGAGCTCCTGAGAGTTTCATCCACCACAGAAAAGGTCTCATGTGGAGTAGCCCTAGGGGTAGCACAGGGGAGGCCGCGGCCATAAGGCCCAGAAGTCTGCGGCAGGTGCTCACGGAAACATGCTGGCCTAGCGCAAAGCGGGACAGACATGTCACCAGACTGGAAATCTGTGCAGGAGCCAAATGGTCCTGCATAAGAACGGAGTCCATGCGTACCCCCAAGAAAACCGTGCTCTGAGCTGGAGTAAGAACGCTCTTCTCCGTACTCAAACTCAAACCGAGAGACTGAATATGACGGAAGACAATGTCCCTGTGGTGAGTCACCAACTCTCTGGAGTGGGCTAAAAGGAGCCAATCGTCTAGGTAGTTGAGTATATGGATGCCCTGGAGCCGCAGCGGGGCCAGAGCAGTAACCATACACTTTGTGAACGTCCTTGGCGCTAGAGTGAGGCCAAAGGGGAGGACCCTGTACTGGTACGCTTTTTCTCCAAAGGCGAACCTGAGAATCTTCCTGTGTCGCCGTACGACCTGGATGTGGAAATAAGCATCCTTGAGGTCTACTGTCACGAACCAGTCCCCCAGCCGGATATGAGATATGATGGCCTTCAGCGTCAACATTTTGAATTTCCCTTTGTAAAGAGAAAAATTCAACCAGCGAAGATCCAGTATTGGCCGCAGGCCACCTCCCTTCTTCGAGACCAGGAAGTAATGGCTGTAGAAGCCCTGTTCGACTTCCCCCGAAGGAATCTCTTCTATCGCCCCCTTCAGCAGAAGAGATGAAATCTCCTGCTGTAGTACAGAAGCCTGAGCGGCGCTGTCGACTACAGTAGGAAAGACCCCGTTGAAGCAGGGGGGGTTGCGACAAAACTGAAGCGTGTAGCCGAGCCGAACTGTGCGAAGGATCCAAGGCGATACCCCTGGTAAACGCTGCCTTTCTTTAACGAAATGTGATAGAGGGAGAGGAGTGTTGCAGTGCAAGGGACATACCTGAGGTAGGGTGTCGCGCTGGCTCCCATGGGGAGGCGTGGTTGACCGTGGAGGAGAGGGCTTGGCATCCTGACACGTACTGGGGGGTACCACCACCTGGATAGAAGTAACTGGGTCCGCCTGCTCCAGAGGAAAACAAACTGTGCCTCCGAGGAAGCGATTGGCGGGTGTAACGTGCACCGGGAGCGAGGGGAGAAAGCAAGATGTGTCTTCTTCCTCCTGCGCCAGACTGGGTGAAGAGAGTGAAACAGGACCTGCAGAAGCGAAGGCGAAGGTGACAGGGTTGGAGGAAGAGAGCCGGTTGGAGGAGGGCAGAAACGCTTGCGCGGTCTGTCCAAACCTCGTAGATCTTGTGAGGCTCTCCTCCTTCTGACCTGCGGGTCAGGAACCGCTCCAGCCGATTTGTTGGACCGCTTCAGCTGAAGGCGCTTGTGAGGGCGCTGGCGGGGAAATGGACGACCTCGGGCTCCCCAGACCGTAGTTGGTGGGTGGTGATTCGGGTCACTCCTGCTAGTAAGGAATTCAGCCCTATGAGCAGAGCGTTCTCGGGTTTGTTTTGAAGGGGGAGGGTTGGAGTCTCTTGGCTCTCTAACCCTCCTGGGCATATACTGCCTGAACGCGGCCGACTGAGACTTAGCGGCACGGAACTTCTCAACCACCGTGTTGACCGCCTCCCCGAAAAGACCTGAGTGGGAAATAGGGGCATCCAGGAGGAAACTCTTATCCTTGTCTCAAATCTCCGTGAGATTCAATCAGAGGTGGCGCTCTGCGGCAACCGAGCCCGCCATAGAGCGACCTACAGCCCGAGCAGTGTGTTTGGTGGCTCTTAGGGCCAGATCTGTGGCTTTGCGAAGCTCTTTGACAGCTTCGGCGTCAGTCCCTCTCCTTCATCCATGTCCTTCAAGACGTCCGCTTGGTAGGCTTGAAGGATGGCCATGGTATGCAGGGCCATGCCTGCTTGACCAGCCGCCATGTAAGACTTCCCAATAAGGGAAGAAGTAGTCCTACAAGCCTTGGAAGGAAGAAGGGGACGCGACTTCCAGGACGGTGCAGACGACGGGGCGAGGTGGTTAGCCAGCGTGTCCTCGACTGCTGGAGTAGCGGAATAACCCTGCTCCACAAAACCCACAAGGTTGGTGAAGTCAGCGGCTGCCGCATTAGTTAGGCGTGCGGAGAAAGGCTGCTTCCAGGATCTGGAGATCTCGTGATGCAGATCACTGAAAAAGGGCAGCTTTCTTCGCTCTGGCCAATAATTAGGGCCACGTAGGAACCTCTCGTCGAGTTTGGACGATTGAGACTCGCGGGGCTCATCAGGCCAGTCAATAGAGAGCTTCTCTGTAGCGCGCGATAGCACGTCAATAAGCTCAGTGTAGGCCGGAGTAGGCCACGCGTTCTGGCTGCTAGGCGGGATAGCGTCATCAGTCAAAGCAGGCCCGAAATCCTCGGAGTCGGAAGCTGCAGTGTAAATCACGTCATCCAGACCGAAAGAAACCGATCCGCGGGCTCCCGGGCTGGGGCATAAATAATCATGCGCGAATTCAACCGTGCCACGTGCGTGCTCGGGAGAGGGAGGGAGAGAAAGGGCGAGGCCCGTCTGCTCGTACTCAATATCCTCGAGCTCAACATCCGAGCCCCAGGCCGCGGATCCACGAGAGGCCTCAGCAGTCTCGGGAGCGCGACGGGGGGGAACGAATGACTCCTTCTCAAAAACCGCGAGTCTAGAGCGGAGGGTTTTGAGAAGGAGATTGTCACAAAATTTACATTTTGACAAGCCTAATACAGCCTCACACGCATGCGAAAAACCCATACATTTAACACACTTACTGTGAGGGTCGTCGTTCAAAATAAAACGAACGCATGGCGGAGAGCAGCGTCGATAATCCATGACACTTCACTGTAAGGAGAACAGAGTTCCACTTATACCAGTCGCTGAAGTGTCGAGGCGAAAGCTGTAGTTGAATTAGAAGAATTCGGGCTCAGAAAAAACGAACGAAGGGCAAGTTGTGACCGCTTCGTGAAGGCAGAGAAATCCGAGGAGAGGAGAGGACGCATTCATCATGCTATGACGTAAGAGCGTCGGGGCAGAGCCAGCTTTGCGCGAGCGCCATCAGCCAATGAATTGGCGTGATTCTATAGGGCTTCAGGCAATCGGCACATCCAGAGGATATCCCACTGCGCTTTCCGCAGCGTTGAGTGAACCTATGAAAGAGAACAGGTGCTACAGCGGTGGCTGTTAAAAGCGCCACAAGTGAGCCGTACCGAACCGTACCATGCAGTGGAAAAGCGCCAAAGCATTTTGTGGTGGAGCAGGACCTGCAAGGAAAGATGATGGCAGCATTTGTTGTGAAAAAAGGTTTTTATACTCAAATATAAAGTAAGGGTTAGGGTAACATTTTTGTTGTTTTTAATACATCAATCAAATTACATTGTGCTGTTAAAATGACTGCTTTTGTGTTATGTTTGTGCATTTTTGTAGGATCTGAAATGTCTACAGACTGGTGTGAGCACTGAGGATGAGGAGCCCAGAGCTGAATCCTGGAAGTGGTGCCATGGATGAGACCCTCCATCGCTCCATCTGCCCTTATGAGTCCCTCCATCACTCCATCTGCCCTTATGAGACCCTCCATCACTCCATCTGGCCTTATTGCCTCAGATTGTGAAGCGCAGCACAGCACAGCATCAAGTTCTGGCACGAAGGCACGGCTCACCTCTGGTGGTGAATTCATCAGAATAAAGCCCTAGAATGGGAACCGCTGTGTTGAGATGGCAGTAGGATTTGGGGTTCAGCGCCTGTAAATACATGCTTATAGTTTGAATAAAGCTTTGTTTCGTGTGTTGTTGACTTGTATATGCATTTGTTTATTGTGATGGTTACTTTTATTTGTTCTTTTACTTATTTATTCATGTTTCTTATTGTTGTCAGTATATAAAATATAATTATTTAATTAATGTATGCATTAATTCATTGCTTGACTGACAATTGAGATGTTTCACATCACATGTGTATTCATGCATAACTATGTCATATGACAAAACAAATTACATTTTGCTTGTTTTATTAAATTATATATTTTTTAGTATGTAAAAAAGTAATATAGTTAAGTATTGGTCAGCATTTAATATTATTATTTTGTTTAAGTTTTGGGGTGGGCGAACAATGCAATTCATTCTAAGGTAATATTATTTTTTAAGGAGCGATACGTTAATTTTTCGAGTTTAAAATCAACAGTTTTCTCCAAAGGAGAGATCTTCGAGCAGCTGCCCGTCTCCTTTGTGCAGACATTACAAACGCAGAGGAAAACTGTTCTAGGTTGTGCTGTCGAGTTACTGATGTTATGAAGTGTTAGTGCACCTGTCGCTCATATAATTTAAACTTATTACATACAAGATCATGGAAAGATACCATAGTTGTATCTAACAATGAACAATCATAATGACAAAACAGAAAACATAAAGATCATTGGTTTATGTACATCATAATATGATATTTATACACAGGAAAAAAGAACAATAACAATGCTAAATATCTTTAAATAGTTCTTCATAATACATAAAAAAAAATGTTTGTTGTTGTTATAAGTCTGAGGGATGAAACGAGAGGTAAAATCATCAAGAAAAAGGAAAACTTAAAGGAAAAACTTTTTGGGTATAAAATAAAGAAATTAACAACATATTCAAGAGATGACGATTTTGGGGTTTCTTAATAAAAAATTAGATCGTTATATCGATAAAACTGTGGGTCACATTAGTAGGGTTTAAAATATAACAACTTAAATCAACCCTAAATGTATTCACAAAATAAATGGGCAGCTGTTTCTTCAACAATACTACCACAAAATGAGCAAGTTTTATCAATATCGAGATATTTACAGATAGATGAATTAAACGTGTCGTTCATATATTTCGTTGCGCTTGTGATAACGCGGCGTAGGTCAGATGATAACGTCAACATGGCGGATGATGTCCGGATCGCATTCATACTCAACGAGATGTGACTATACCTCCTCTTTTAGCGCTCGTTAAGTAAGTACTTATTGAAATTAAGTACCTACTTATTGAGTAGCGGTTTCGAACGCAGCTTTGGTCCTTTGCTTTTTAGCATTTATATTTTCCCTCTCGGTCCACTTGTAAGATCTCTTGACTTTAATTAAAAATTTTATATGGACAATACCCAGATTTACATTCACTCAAAACTGGGTCAAGATGTGGACATTTCCCATATTTTCAATTGTATTTCGGAGATTAAGATATGGATGTTTAACAACTCCCTGTGCTTGAATAGTGCCAAATCTGACATCATGCTTCTTGGGTCTTTTCTTGGATGCCCATGCGTGTTTGCTCTGTACTTAATGTGTTTTAATTTATATTGTTGAGTTTTCTTGTTGTGAAGTGCTTTGAGAAAGCAACTATAAAAGACGCTACACAAAAGAAATGTATTATTATTATTAATCAACAACTGGAACAAAAGAAAACTGTTCTGCTGTCAGTTTATTGATTTTGTTTGTGCTGTTCCTTTCTGATAAGTTACCATGGCTACACATGGCTTGATTAATTCAGTTCAGGTGTTCAGTGTTTAGTTTGGTTGTATACAAAATGTGTTACGTACACTATTTATACCTTGAGTTTCTGCCTATTCCTTTGTCAGTTCTTGTTTATGTTTAGGCTGAAGTGGTTGAGATGCATCATTGTGTACTGAGTATTTCCTTGTGGATTTAATAAAGACTTTGTGGACCTATTTATCTTCTTAGTTGTGAGGTTTGTGATTACAAGCACCCAGTCGTGACAGAAGACCCGACCACCCAATGGAAATGGATTCTGAGCCTATTTGGAGACGGGCTGAGGAGAGACTGTCACATATTCAACAATGAGGATGACCTTTGGAGAGATATGTAAAGGTTTGTGGAGTCTTCCTACCAGGTGAGCTGAAGCGATCAAATGCTCAATGCCTGTTTTTGGGAGGTTCTGGGTGATGCATTATATCACCTTCTTCCTCTTGATAAATGCCATGTACCACTGGTTAATTTCGGTTCTGATTTCGTGGTTGATGCTGTTAATGAGGACGATTACCATCATCATCCAGTCCCTAACGGAAAGCGTGTGAGCACTCCAGCTCACCTTAAGCCTGCACCCTCTACATATCCTATCACCAGGAACATCTCTATCATTGCTCCAGTCTTCCCTCGGGCTTGGGAGGCAGTTTCTAACAGCGCTGACCTAACAGCCAAAGTTGCGTACCCTTCCATAATTTCTGTAATTTCATAATTAACTGCCGTAATTTCTTTTTCGTACCCTTTTCATAATTTTGAATAAGTTACCCATTCTCCGGTCCCCATCTTCAGAATCCGACCCCGAGCCAGCTCCAGTCTGTGAGTCCAGCCTAGAGTCTACTCAAGCTTCGGAACTCCTTCGAGAATCCATAACCCCAGCCAAAAAGATGAGGCTTGAGGAAAAGGAGGCCTCTGCATGTTCTGCGAGTGAGCACAGTCTAGTGTCGGCTCCAGCCCCTGAGAACAGTTCAGGGTCTGTTCGTGAGTTCAATCAAGAAGCCGCTCAAGAGTTTAGTCAACAGTCTGCTCCAGAATCCGCTCATTTCCTCAAACACAGCCCAGTGCCCTCTCTAGTCTTAAAGCTCAGCCCAGTGGCCCCTCACGTACCAGAGTTTGCTCTTATGGATCATGTGATCACTGAGCCAGAAATTACATAGGCTCTAACTGTAACAGCGGTGGCTATTATGTGTGTTTGGGCAGCCCACATGCCCGTAACTTCCCCCAAGAAAATTGGTGGCGGTGGCCGTTCCTGAATCGAATGTCCCTAGTTTCAATATCTCGGCCAAGGAGGCCATCCTGATCTCCTGTTCTTCTAGTTCCCTCGTCTCGGCCAAGAAGACCTTCCTGATTTCCTGTTCTTCTAATTTCCATGTCTCGGCCAAGGAGGCCGTCCTGATCTCCTTTTCTTCTAGTTTCCCCGTCTCGGGCAAGGAGGCCGCCCTGATCTCCTATTCTTCTTGTTCCATTGTCTGTTCCTCAAGTGTACCCTGTGCTGCCTGCACCTCACATGCTTCCTGGATTGCCAGCACTATATTGGGTCCCTGGACTTCCACCACCACCCTGGCTCCCTGAACTGTCTGCACCTCTCTGGCCTCTCTTCATTAAGTTCAGGTGTTCATCGTTTAGTTTAGCTTGTTACTTACACTATTTATACCTTGAGTTTCTGTCTATTCTTTTGTCAGTTCCATTTATCCGTGTGTGCTGAGTATTTCCTTGTGGATTTAATAAAGATTTCGTTGAGCTATTCATCTTCTTTGTTGTGAGGTTTGTGATTACAACCAACCAGTTGTGATAGGAGTGTATACAATCAAAACATGACTTGTATGGTGTGTTTTTTTCTGTTCTGTACTGTTTTTTTAGATCTGATGTAGGCATTTCACACGGTTGATTATTAGATTATTTTATCTAAATTAACTTATTTATTTTTTTCGGAAGAGGCAATGCTTGGGATAAAATCATATCTTTTGAATGTTAAAAAAAAAAATATGTGCAAGTATTGATGGTACTAAATCTTATTTTGCTTGCCGTAAAGAGATCCCACAAGGCTCCCTCTTGGGACCAAGTTTATTTTCACTTTATATTAATGATATACCTGAAGTACGTATGTAAAGATATAAATGTTCATTTGTATGCAGATGATGTAATTTTTACCCATGCAAATAACTTTGAAGAAGCTTCATTTAATTTGACCTCTGCTATGACCAATGTTCAGACATGACTTTCTAAATCAGGCAAACAACTTTTGGACAATAAGTATTGTCTGTAATGGGGAGTGATTATTGGAATAGCTTACTGTGATCAATAAAACAGTGTTCTACATATTACACTTTTAAAGGCCACAATAAAAAGAGGCTTATGTTGAACCAGATGTGTAAACATTTTACTTGGGTATGTTTAGTAATGTGTGTATTTGTCTTAGTGTGTTATGTATATTTGAGTATGCGTTTTTGTGTGTGCCTGCAGAGGTAAATTAGCGATGTTGCTATAATCCGGCTTGTTTACATTTAGTATTTTATACTAATGTTCATTAACATACATTTCATGTTCTCAGGTGACGTTTGGAGCCCAATGGCTCTTAATCAGACATTGAACACATACACTGATAAGCCCTTAAATGCAAAACAAAACTACATCACATGATCACCTACATGACAAAAAAATAAATAATTTACATCAATTAACTGTGGTGAGAATATGAAATAAATATTTTTTTCTATTTTTGGAGCTGTGGTGTGTCAACCTTCCCTTCCTTTTTGTTGAATATTCATTAGCATACATTGTCCCTGTCAAATAAATTAACAAACTATTTAGACCAAGAGTGCACACAGAAATACTGATGGATAATTTATTTCACATTTCAATATTATAACATTTCATGTTATTAACGGCATAATTTTCTTGCAGTAAAATAACATGTCATATGTCTTTCTCTTTTTTCAGTTTGAAATATGGCCAGGACAAGCTCTTGACAGGTTTTGTGCGAGATTCGCCCAGCTAGAGGTGGGGTCAGGAATCAGACATGTGAGAAGTAAGGAGACATTGACAATAGCTTGGGTAGCTGTGTTTGCATTTTGTATTAATTACCAGGTTCTAATTACTCCACTGCTTTACGGATTCATCTAGATCACTTTTTTTGCCACCAAGCTCAATCTAATTCCAGGCTGCTATTAGCCATCTACCTCTTCTCCACCCCGACCCCCTGAAAATAGGACTTGCAGATAATTACTGAACATGGAGATTGCTTGCTCTGTGGTTTGGTTTAATTAGCTCCCCTTCCTTCATCTTTGCCTCTGTTCTCTTGTTCTTTCCGCCATGCTGGCCGGCAAGAGAAAGCACAAGAAATGCCTGAAAGGTCATTGATGAATCATATACAGCCCATTGTTTCTCCTTATTGTGTGTGTTTTTTTTTTGTATTTTTTTTGGTTTTTGTAGCATTCTGCTAAATTCCTGGTGGCATTTGAAAAAGACACCGAGTCCTGCTATTACCAAAGACCTCCAAAACATATGGATTCACTTCGGCAAATGTCAACCATTAATTTGCAGTGAAACAGTGGGCTGGCAAGCAGATGGCAAAGTGAGACGACAAATATTAGCAATGGGAAAAAAACTGAAAATTATCGAGTTAAATACGGCAGATTTGCAAAAAAAAAAAAAGACATTTAATAAAATAGCAGTGGAAGTTTTGTCTAGCGCTCACAATCATTACAATCTGTTCCTCATCATTAGCCGTGTCTGCTCACATACATTTGCAACCAACACAAGGACAAAGTCAAGGAGAAATATCTCAATTACTGGCACAGAGAGAGTTGACTACAGGAAAAGCAACATCAATAGTGTATTGTGATTCAGTCAGCACTTATACTTGCTGTACATTCTTCATTTAAAAACTCAATTTTTCACTGTTGACATCTTTCAAAGGACGTAAATGAAAAACTGTTTATTTTGCCTTGCAATTAAATACAGAGTAAACAACTTGTTCACGAGGTTCTGCAGCACTATGGAAGACCTTTGGGGACTTTTTTTCGAAGTGTCTAGAATACTGTAGTCAGAACCGTCTGATTATGCTGAGAAATTCTCATTTTTAATTGAGTTGATTCATTTTAAATTAAATTATATAAGGCTTAACTGTAAAAGTACTTGGTTAGAAAACAATTCATTCATTCATTGTATTGAATTGTATTGTATTGTGATAAGTTATACTTTTTTGTGTGTGACAGATATACATGTCTAATGATAAATGCCCATGTCCATTAAAAAAAGTATATTGAATTTAAATGAAACTTATTAAATTTAAAGACTATTCAGATTTGTTGCATTGCCACATCATTTTCATCTGTTTAGGTCCATTTTTATTTCTTTAAGTCGAAAAAAATATATATATATACAGTTAAGATGCTTTTCTTAACTGATTCTTTTTCATTTTTGTTGTACTGTATGTCTATTTAATCATTGAGAGGAAAGCAGGCAGCACATATTAATTTGCATATTCATCTAAACGCCAGTATCATCCGTGTGGATGGTGTCTGGATGTTTGTTAACAGTATGAGAGATCGAGTATAGTTGTAACATGGGGAGAGTTATAACGCTACCAATTCCACCAATCAGGGATAAGGTAGGAGTCCTGTGATCATTTCAGTGTTTCCCATATTAATGGTTTTCAAAGCTGGAAATAGGCACATGCTGACTTTATAAGTAAGACTGTATTTTAGTTTTTACCAAAACTAGATTTTGTTTAATACTAAAACTTTTGCAGATAAAATAATTTAACTTAAATTAGATAAAATTGTAGTTTTGTAAAAATGTGAGGCATTTTTATCCTGCTAATTTCAAAACATTATGCTAATATCGCTAGCTAAACAATGGCTGACAGAGGTAGGTTCTATAAAAAAGCGTTACAACCATCCCCTTGTACAACTAAGAACAGTTTATTGTTTATGATTTTACAGAATGCCAAGACAATGAAAAAGAAACACAGACAGAGTTTTGCTTGGCTCCTCAGCGCAAACTTGAATGTGCGATTGCATGCCTTCTTTCTTATATACCCGCTTCGCGGGGCGGGGTGCGCAATGCAAATCTCGCACACCAATATGCATTGGCTCATTTAGTTTATACTCAAAGGTGATTGGGCTCTCAGGCAAGATCCCAATTTATTAGTCGTTCTGAACAGGATCCAAGTAACCTTGGAACGCGTAGCTTTGTATGATACTAGGGCTGAGCAATTTTAGCGATTCTGCGATAAATCGATATTTATTTCACTAAGAAAGTATCGATTTTTAAGCCGCGAGTATCGAAACACAAGTCCCATTCAAATCCCCCCGTGTTTAACTTAACTCTTCAAGGGGCCGTTCACATATCGTGTCTTTTGCACGCTCAAGTTTGTTATTTCAAATCACGCGGAAAGCGCGCTCATAATTGAAGCGACGCGCTCATTTTTCCCAGGCGCAGCGAGATTAAACACCTCAACTTTTCAGATTGCCGCAAGCGCACCGCAGTTCATCATGTGACAAGAACCAACCATCAGCTTCACCCTTTCCGTAACAACATTGAAAGCTCGGTCAACATGAAGGATGAGGTGCACCCAAACACTACAGGTGTTTTTCTCTTCTCCGTAGATAAATCTTGTAGCAGAGCTACAGCAAGCGTTTTTCGGTGGTGGAAATCATTAGCTACTAACATTTTGTCGTTGTGGAGCGCGCAGTTCATGGTTGCTTAGCAACGACAGACGCCACGGAAAAATCTGACCTAATTTTACTATTAATAATAAAATTCATTACATTTCATTACATTAAAAGATAAGCTAATGTGCATTGTAAATGTCCGTAATTTATCTTTTTTGACTCATTCTTTTTATAAAAATGATTTAAAGTCTGAAATCTGTCTGAAGGTTTATCTTTTTATAAAACCTTTTTTCTCAAAACTTTATTGGCACTTTTTAACTCTCCATTGTTAATTGCAATACTGCACTTTATTTACTTTTCAAAGGCTTGTAAAGCCTGGTTCACACGGGACGATTTTAAAATTGTCGGCCGATTTTCCAAACCTGAGAGACTCCACACACGGCGATAAAAAACCACAGGTCTAACAGTTTTGGTCGTACTGTGTGTGGTGCGCAGCCACACGGCAAAATCAACACATCACACACGAACCGATTTGACTCCAGAGCATTCCCAGGTCAGACGGAAAATCTCGCAAAATCCCTCGAGATCAAACGTGACTTCAGAGTAAACAATCATGGCGGACGAAGAGGATGCAGTGGCGATAGTTTGTAGTTTGTTTTTAACCGAAAAAAACGTTATCAAAAGAAAAGGCGATGGTTAAAGAAGTGGAGACAACGCGAGCATGGACGGCTGTTTTGATTTTGTTTCCCGGTGCTTCCTCTGCGCGTCGTCACCTCGCTTTCTGATTGGCTACACGCCACAGTCCATAGACTGCGTGCTCGTTTGTCCCCGGGGGACACCACACACGAGGAGAAATCGGGCCAAAAAAATCCAACATGTTGGATATCCCCGATTTGAGATCGGAGCGGTCCCGACGTCCTTCCGAGCAGACGAGAGCACTCTTAACACACCACACACGGCAGGAATATCTGATCAGATTATTTTACGGTAATCGGAGCATACTTAAGATTGTCGGAAGGGGTAAATCGGGGCTAAAATCGGCCTAATTATCCTGCCGTGTGAACCAGGCTTTAGGTACAGTTACAGGTACACATCTTTGATTAATTTTGTCCAGCATTTGCAAGCTGTATCTCTGTCCAGTCAGAGACATATATTGTGTAATTGATGTTTTTAGTTTTCAGTTCAATTAATTCAATCCAAGTAAATGGAACACTCACAAGATGTCACCAAATCACTCTGTCCCCTTTAAATCTTTCAGAAAATGATGTAAGCGTATCGAATTATATCGAATCATATCGTTGGCTGAATATCGTGATATATATCGTATCGTGAGCTGAATATCGTGTATCGTATCGTAAGATTAGTGTATTGCTACAGCCCTATATGATACGTTGACGTAATTTCCACTGAAACAGGAAGCTAAGGCCGGATATATTGAATAGCTCCTCCCCCTTTTCAAATAGCGTTTCGTTTACCTCACAGATTGCAATTCGTACTTGACAGCACCATGGAAGCGAATCCGAGCGCTGAAGATACGTTGGAATCAATAGTAGAGATGTCAATAAATTCTAGCCATTTCATTCTTAAAGGTGCTGTATGTACTTTTTTTTCTCAACTAAAGCAAAACAATACCATAACATTTTTCCTAAATATCTGAAAACATATTAAGTTCACATACTCGTTTCTCTGAAAAACACTTCTACAGTTACTTTACATGTTGTCTGTCGGTTTTTGTTTTGGTCTGTGTGATCTCGTCCACTGCCAGTTCACCCAATAGTATTTCGACACCCAGGGATGCCAGTTGGTAGGAAACAAAGCGTATTGCAGCCTTGGAAACAAGCAAATAAACTGGTCAGAGATTGCAGGTTCCACACAACCTAAAAAGCCTCGATATCCATCTATAAATCTCTATGAACGAGAGCATATTAAAACGCGGTTAAATCAACTCATTAACTTACAGTGAGTGTGTAAGTATCCTCGGCTTTCATTATAAATTGCACTCGTTCCTGTTGTGTGTCCTCAACCCGCGTGAGCATCGAGTCTGAGCAGGAGGGGGCGGGGGAAACAACGATCTCTGATATTTTGAATTTGGACTGCAGTACCTATTTCAACTACTTGCTGTCATTCTTACAGACTGCACCTTTAACCAACGTACAGTCGTAAAACAATAAAAATCCGTGATCCATTTTATCAGAAGTGAGAGACTGTAAGTTTTGAATGCTTATATCTCCTAAATATGAATTTTGTCATTGTTTTGGAACACCAGCTTATTCATAACCTAAAGGCTAACATATTCATAAAAAGCTAAACATTTTGATTTCAGTGTGCCTTTAAAACATTGCATTGTCCTTGGGTGCAATTTGCTATCATGTGCACATTTGATTTCAAAAGTTCTCTTGCTGTATTAGCAATGAACAGCTGCTAAGTGTGATTGATAATATTTTAAAATAATGGATTTTTAGGCAAACAAATTAATTGTAATAAAAGTATAGGCTGTTTAACAACAATTAAGCAATTGAGTAATTAGATGTGATGTTTAACCCACTCCACAGGAAAACCTCTGCTGAATAAAACAGATTGAGAGACAAATTGTCGAGGAACAGCACACTCAGTGTTGAGCAATGGGCAGCAATATCACAGTATGTAAGCCTTATGGACAGATGCTCACATTAAGAGTAGGGTGGGCTGGAGGCGGAACTGTGTAAGAGCAGCTGGGGCAAACGCTTGTGGAAACACTACGACCCCTTTGTGTTCTTCCAGTGTACCGTCTGCCTAATTGTGTTAATCTATGACATCAGAGACCTGATATGTCATATAATGATGGCATAATTTCTTTTACACAAAATGAAATGCAGACTAGTCCAAGCTCAGTGCTGCCCCCTCTGGATGTCTTTAACTTACAAGTGGAAGAAAAGGGAAAGCACTACCATTTTTTTTAATGAAATTAAAACTTTTAACGCATTGCATTGAAGTATGCATTACATCGATCAATTAACAGTGAAAACAATTATAATGTTAAACAAATTGATCACAAATAAATGCTGTTCTTTTGAACTTTCTATTCATCGAAAAAACAAAGTATCGTTTCCACAAAAATATTAATCAGCACAATTGTTCTCAACATTTATAATAATATGAAAAGTTTTTGAGGATCAAATCAACATATTAGAATGATTTCTAAAAGATCATGTGACACTGAAGCTTTTCAATGTATTGTATAGATAAAATATATATACACATTTTTAAATATATCCAAACAGTAAACTCTTATAATGTTCTTAATAATAATATTTCCCCATATTGTTGTTTTTACTGTATATTTAAATATCATAAATGCAGCCTTTGGTAAGCATAAGAGACTTCTTTCAAAAATAGGTGTTAGAAGATTTTTACCAACCCAAAGATGGTATGCACACACACACACACACATTTCACGAGTTCACACTTACATACAATTAAAGGGAATAAAGTATAATGCGTATTTGGCGTGCTGTCCGGGGGGAGGGCTCCGAGCTCGGAATTCGGCCCGAACCCAGAGTACTCCCCCCTGTATGTATGTAAAGTGGTTTAGGACTCAAAGAGTGGAGAAGGGGTGGTGGAGGGATGCTGCTAAACTGTCAGAGAAATGAGGTGAGACTGCTGAGTCTAGATATACACGTTTTAATCATGATTGCTGAGTGCTCTCCACCCGTGTTAATTATCTGAACGTGCTTCTACCGAACTTTGTTAATAAAACATCATTTCACGAGTTCACACTTACATACAATTAAAGGGAATAAAGTATAAAGCGTATTTGGCGTGCTGTCTGGGGGGAGGGCTCCGAGCTCGGAATTCGGCCCGAACCCAGAGTACTCCCCCCAAAAAGGCTAGAGAGCAGAGGACAGCCGCCGGACTACGCCCCAAATGAGTGCCGAGATTGGTGGGCTGGCATCTCGTGAAAGGGTCTGGGCGCTTGGCCGGGAGGGCCCGTGGTGGCAGCTCACTGCGCTTGACCTGAGAATAGGGAGCAATTGTAATTTGGAATGGCAAATTTAGGAGAGTTGTGCCTTCTTGGTGGGAGCTGTTCGCGCAAATCACGGACGATAGGCCGAGAGGCCCATGTAGCTTTGACAGGGGGGGCTTGCGGTCGTTGGGGCTTATCTGCCGACTGTGGAGTGGCCCTTCCTATCTAGGCTTACGGGAAAGTTTCGCTGCGTGCGCTGTTAGACAAAATGCTTGCTGGAAAAGAGGAAATGGGAAAGAGAAAAATGAGTACTCAACCGGGAGATTTTCTCACACTGTGTCGCTGGACGAAAGAGAAAACATAAGTCCTTTACCGGAAAAGTTCTCACTGCGTCCGCTGTGGGACTGAAGCCCGCTGGGCAGAAAGAGGAAACTGGAAAGAGGAAAATGAGTACTCAACCGGGAGATTTTCTCACACTGCGTCATTGGACGAAAGAGAAAACATAAGTGCCGGAAGAGTTCTAAAGAACCTAAATTAAACATTTCAATAGATTTGTAATCCTACGGTACATAGAACGTCTGCTGGGAGAGCATTCTGTTATGTTTTGCGCGTCCGAGTCGGAGAAACATAGACGCCACCCAGAAAGCTGTTGCAATGGTAGCGCTGGCCGAGTACCAGGCGCTTATCAAAACTCAGCCATTTGAACTTCTAAAATGTTCACTTATTTCATGTTTTAGTTATCTTCTGTTAGCAACGCTAACCACGTTAGTAACACCCGTTTGAAACAAGGCTTCATTCCGTATTGCACTCAGAACAAGGCCAATTACTATACCCACGGACGCAGTAAGGTATTGCAGTAATATGAGTGATTAAAATCGTCGTTTAAACAACCAAAGCGGTCCGAAAACAATTTATGCGAGTCACAGGGCCAACTTGGATTCCGTATCAGAATTCTAGCTTTGTGTCCTCAAGTTTGTCTGCCTTTCCAACTTGGATTCCGTATCAGAATTCTAGCTTTGTGTCCTCACGTTTGTCTGACTTTCGAGCTGGGAAATCCGAGGAAGGGGGCGTGTTGCTAGCAACGTCTGTCTTTTTAGTCGGACTCCGACACGCATAAATAATAGAACGTAGCATAAGTACATAGAAAATCCACTGGGAGACCAATGCTCGCTGGATGGAAAAAGAGGAGAGATAGATGCATGGTACGTCCGCTGGGGGACCAATGCTTGCTGGACAGAGAAAGAAGAAACATAGATGCATGCAACATCTGCTGGGAGACAATGCTCACTGGATGAAGGAGGAAACAGATGAAACCAGAGAAACAGAGCTCCTGCAGGACCAGAGGAAACATCAGTGCTGCTGCAGTGGAGCAAATTAGCTAGAGAAAAAGAGCTCCTGCGGGAGCAGAGGAGACATCACTGCTGTGGCAGAGGAGAAAATTAGCCAGATAAACAGAACTTCTGCAGAAGCAGAGGAGACATCACTGCTGTGGCAGTGGAGAAAATTGGCCAGAGAAAAAGAGCTTCTGCGGGAGCAGAGTAGATATCACTGCTGTGGCAGTGCAGAAAATTAACCAGAAACTGAGCTTCTGTGGAAGCAGAGGAGACATAACTGCTGTGGCAGTGCAGAAAATTAGCCAGAAAAACATTGCTTCTGTGGAAGCAGAGGAGACATCACTGCTGTGGCAGTGGAGAAAATTAGCCAGGGAAACAGAGCTCCTGTAGGAGCAGAGTAGACATCACTGCTCTGGCAGTGCAGGAAAATAGCCAGAGAAACAGAGCTCCTGCGGGAGCAGAGGAGACATCACTGCTGTGGCAGTGCAGGAAAATAGCCAGAGAAACAGAGCTCCTGTGGGAGCGGAGTAGACATCACTGCTGTGGCAGTGGAGAAAATTGGCCAGAGAAAAAGAGCTCCTGTGGGAGCGGAGTAGACATCACTGCTGTGGCAGTGCAGGAATTTAGCCAGAGAAACAGAGCTCCTGCGGGAGCAGAGTAGACATCACTGCTGTGGCAGTGCAGGAAAATAGCCAGAGAAACAGAGCTCCTGCGGGAGCAGAGGAGACATCACTGCTGTGGCAGTGGAGAAAATAATCTGGAGAAATTGCGCTCCTGCGGGAGCAGAGGAGACATCACTGCTGTGGCGGCAGAAAATTACCTGGAGAAATTGCGAAGATAGCAGTTCGCGTTTAGAACAGTTTAGACTGACTTGGAAGGTGGATGAGTTTTGTGCAGTGAAGCCTGGAAATCACCTGTATCCAAATTAATGCCCAAAATTCAAATGGACGTGGCTGAACCCATGGTTTTAACCTGTGCAATTGGAATGCCAAACTCAGCAGAACTGTGCGGGGCTGAGGGATCGATAATTAAACGTTTTGAAAATTTTCTTATTTCTCTGTTTATTTTCGTAAATTTTTATGGGTCATATTATATTCCATGCTGATTTGTTCTGAATCAGAATACACAATAGTGTGTAGCTGTGTGTTTAAAATTACCTACCTCAAAAAAACAAAAAACAAAAACAAAACACATTTATGCTATAACTAAGTTTCTAAGCGATTTTGTAAATAAATTGCAGGACAGTGTCAACAAAAGGTTCTTAATGATTCTGTGTGCAATCTGCACGTAATATGAGACCTACTGTTTACGTGTGAGTTTACCATAGGAAGTATTGCGTTAATGAACGGCAGATCCTTTGTACAGAAACTATTTAATACACGTGCTCCTCCGGTCAAAAATGTGTATCCAGATAGCATGACTTCCTCGTGATTCAACAACTGAAGCGATGCGAAGTTCAAATCAGGGACAGAAAACGAAAAGGTTTTGAGCTAAGCACTCACGGAGTTGACCCGGCAGATGTTGAGAGTGTGGACTGGCCGGGACTGAATCTGCAGCGCGGCTTACTTAGGGCCTGTTGCGGTGGCCTGACGCTGGAGGAAGGCCCGTTCCTTTGCGTTAAGAGGGTAGCATTGCCTTAGTGTCCATTTCTCTATGGCAGGAATTTTAAATGGTCCGGTTTAAAGAAATACGTAGAAGTAGATTGGGAATGTTTCGCCCGCGGTTGCGAGGACCCGTTTGTTTGGCTTGACGCCCAGAGATGATACCAGAGGTTTGGGGCAAAGATTCCTAATTCTGAGGATGAAAGATTCTTTTTCGAACAGAAAGCTCGATTCGGACATGTTAGGAATGTACTGCGGGCCAAACACTGCTAAACTGTCAGAGAAATGAGGTGAGACTGCTGAGTCTAGATATACACGTTTTAATCATGATTTTAATCATGCTCTCCACCCATGTTAATTATCTGAACGTGCTTCTCCCGAACTTTGTTAATAAAACCTCATAATATACAGTATATATATATATATATATATATATATATATATATATATATATATATACACTCTCCTAAAGGATTATTAGGAACACCATACAAATACTGTGTTTGACCCCCTTTCACCTTCAGAACTGCCTTAATTCTACGTTGCATTGATTCAACAAGGTGCTGAAAGCATTCTTTAGAAATGTTGGCCCATATTGATATGATAGCATCTTGCAGTTGATGGAGATTTGTGGGATGCACATCCAGGGCACGAAGCTCCCGTTCCACCACATCCCAAAGATGCTCTATTGGGTTGAGATCTGGTGACTGTGGGGGCCATTTTAGGACAGTGAACTCATTGTCATGTTCAAGAAACCAATTTGAAATGATTCAAGCTTTGTGACTTGGTGCATTATCCTGCTGGAAGTACCCAACAGAGGATGGGTACATGGTGGTAAAGGGATGGACATGGTCAGAAACAATGCTCAGGTAGGCCGTGGCATTTAAACGATGCCCAATTGGCACTAAGTGGCCAAAAGTGTGCCAAGAAAACATCCCCCACACCATTACACCACCACCACCAGCCTGCACAGTGGTAACAAGGTATGATGGATCCATGAGCTGAGCATTCTGTTTACGCCAAATTCTGACTCTACCATTTGAATGTCTCAACAGAAATCGAGACTCATCAGACCAGGCAACATTTTTCCAGTCTTTAACTGTCCAATTTTGGTGAGCTCTTGCAAATTGTAGCCTATTTTTCCTACTTGTAGTGGAGATGAGTGGTACCCGGTGGGGTCTTCTGCTGTTGTAGCCCATCCGCCTCAAGGTTGTGAGTGTTGTGGCTTCACAAATGCTTTGCTGCATACCTCGGTTGTAACGAGTGGTTATTTAAGTTGCTCTTCTATCAGCTTGAATCAGTCGGCCCATTCTCCTCTGACCTCTAGCATCAACAAGGCATTTTCGCCCACAGGACTGCTGCATACTGGATGTTTTTCCCTTTTCACACCATTCTTTGTAAACCCTAGAAATGGTTGTGCGTGAAAATCCCAGTAACTGAGCAGATTGTGAAATACTCAGACCGGCCCGTCTGGCACCAACAACCATGCCACGCTCAAAATTGCTTAAATCACCTTTCTTTCCCATTCTGACATTCAGTTTGGAGTTCAGGAGATTGTCTTGACCAGGGCCACACCCCTAAATGCATTGAAGCAACTGCCATGTGACTGGTTGATTAGATAATTGCATTAATGAGAAATTGAACAGGTGTTCCTAATAATCCTTTAGGTGAGTGTATATATTAGGTAAACTAATCAACCTACACAAGCACCTAACATCATCCAAACATTGTGGTATCAACCTTTGCACGCAAGCACATAAAGCTAGTTTGTCCTAGTACTAAGGAATCAAGTGCATTTATTTTTGGCAGCACATCAGCTCAAATTAGTTCACACATGATCTTCACAAATTCCTGCCTACCCTCAGAGGACCAGCTGGGAACACAGCGGTGGCTCTGTGAAATAAAACAAGTAAGCTTATCCATAATGCCTCTAGTATCAGCACACACTGATGATCTTCAAGTCTTTGAGCTGCTGTAGAGGTGCACTGCATTGAAGAATGCACCTCCATTTTGCATTTCAAGGTAATTTTGATGCTCTCTTCCCCGATTAAATGAGCAAGCACATGTTTATTTTTGAGCTTGTGTGTGCAATATATTGTCTGGTGCTGGCTGCAACAGTTCTGCCTGCCAAGACAAGCAGTCAGAGCTCAGTGTGCATCTCAAATAGCTTGGCTTACACCCAAGAGCCCGGCCAGGATTCTCTCTCTCTAACACACAATCAGCTCATTTCAGTCACCAGAATGCAAAGCATTGACGTATCCTCAGTGATGTTGTCATTCAACATATTGTTGATGCAAAATGCCCCAAAGCAACAAGGCTGATGTACAGAAAATAGTGAAGGGTATTCCACCGCTAGTTTGTTTTTGTTTACTTTCACCTTCCATACAGGGCCGGCGCTAGCCATTTGGGTGCCCTAAGCACAAATGCTTGGTGGTGCCCCCACCAAAAAGTGCAAAAAAAGTTTAAAGAGTTGCTCCTTGCATGTATTTTAGCATTGACCCTGCATTCAGAAATACAAGACAAAATATTCAGGGATTCTACTGAAATGCATTTTTGATTGAACCATCAATAACCATCATACAAAAATATTGCACACATTAGTCTTTTATATAGGCCTATGTGTCACTGGAACATTTAAAATTCAAAACTCTATTTTACCTTTAAAAGAGGTTTGATGAGACACAATATAATAATTCTGTACATAATCTGTAGGTAATTTGTAGGATTAATCGCGATTAATCGTATCCAAAATAAAAGTTTGTGTCTACATGAATGATATATGTGTGTGTACTCACTGTGTATAATTATTTTGTATATATAAATACACATTTGCATGTATGTATTAAGAAATATTTCTTTATATATAAAACATTTAAATTTATATATAATATAAATTATATATAAATATATACAGTATATACATGCAAATATTTCTTAAATATATACGTGCATATGTGTGTGTATTTATATATACAAAATAATTATACACAGTACACACACACATATATCATGTAGACACAAACTTTTATTTTGGATGCGATTAATCTTTTCCCAGCCCTAATAATTTGACAACTCTGTGGGGGGGGTTCTAATTGCAGTTTCACCAACAGATGTCGCCCTTGGGCCTTGGTCTATGAACCTCTTGAAAATGACCGCATTATCCGCATAGAACAACAACGAAAAAACTTATCTAAGCGGTCTTCCTTTTCTTCTCAAACAAACTAACTGCATCTTAAACAGCCCAAGTTTCAAAATTTCCCCCGAACCCCCGTTAAAATAAAAGATTCAACATGCAGGGCTAAAAAAGCCCCGGATCATTTGCACTACTAGTGACGCCCGCCTGGACAAGCATACATGACGCAAGGGCGCCCGCGCTACAAAACTAACATTTTTATTTAAAACATTGTCTTACCTGTAAGCGACGCGCGAGTATCATCCCGCTCTCTCTTCTTTTTCCTTTTTTCCGCCCCCGACTCTTGGTGCCTTTTCGAGTCCATGTCTGAGGGCAGTGTCTGCCAAATTTGACATTTTTGAGGCATAATCGAACAGACCACTGGGAGGTGGGGGGGAGGGGGGGGGGGGGGGGGCACCAGAGGGAGACTGGCACAGGAGATTCACCTTTTTCTCGACTAATTTGGTCTAGGCCTATATTATTTTTGTATTACTTTTGTATATTAACATGCTTTAGACATATTTTATTTGTTATTTATACTAGTAGCCTATTGTGATGATTTTTTTACGACCCAGATTTTTCCCAATGTATTCACTCTGTGAATTAACGAGTTCACACAAATAATCAGAGTATATGCGTATTTGGCAAGCTGAGTACTCCACCCGTATTTCTGGTTAGGAAAGTAACCAGGTGAGTGTGAGGAACTGTCGAGAAAAACTGTCGAGAAACATAGGTGAGTCAACTGTGTGTTGATTATTGATTGTTGACAGCTGGTTGGAATGACGTGATGATTGGATAGATCATTTGAACGTGTTCCTCCCGAACTTTGTTAATAAAACATAATTTATTCTTCCACATAATTATTTACTTGCTCTTAAAACCATTTTGCTATTGTTGCATCCACCAGCTTCCATCTTGGTTCTCACCATGGACTACTTTTCCCACAACCCATTGCCTGGACTAATTTTGCCTAATTACATCCACCTGTGTCTCATCATCTTGTTAACCCTGCCTATTCAAACCCTGGCTGAATCCGAAATCGCATTCCTAAACCCTCAATCCTTATTCCTTTCATTAGTCCACTAATACAGTTCACTTGAAGTAGTGAATGAAAATGAGTGAGTGAATTCGGACAGCCGTTGAACGTACATCTGCTGTACACTCGTTATTGTGGTGCAATATGGGATTGAATGAGTGCACTCATATCGTCCACTATGGTTTCAGACACCACTACAAATGGCTGTTCCCTTCAAATAAGGCCCTATTTGAGGGTATGGGGGAGATTTCGCATTCAGCCCCTGTGTGTTCATTCACTCATTGTGAAGTCTTGTTTAGTGTCACACTGCATATCTGAGCACTCTCCCTCTGGTTGCCTGTGTTTTGACTTTCTGCCTGGTTTCCCGTATTTCCCTGTTTCATAGACCTTGTTTTATGTTTGGACTGTTTGCCTGTTTGTTTGACCCATTGCCTGTTTTATGGATTATGATTCTGGATTTCCCTTTTAAAGCTGCATTTGGATCTTCAAACAAAGTCTCCGGGCAGTTTGCGACTGCTATATTATCAGCTTTAATTTTAGAAATGCACACTGTTCCTGTTGCCTGAACCTTGGGACCCTGATGCTTTGATTTGGAGCCAAGTTACAAGTTCAGTTGCTCTGTGTTCTCATACAACCAGGCCTTGTCCCCGGAGCCGTCCGTGAAGATAATTAGAACACTGCCTCGATGACACTTGCAGCGTTTTTAATATATTTGAGAAAATGTTTAATTAAATATTTAGTCTATTAATGATAGAAGTGTAAAACCATGCAGAATTCATTATTAATGTTTTGGCCCATGTACATTTTATGATGCTCATAAATAGCAGGAATAGATTATTTAATATTATCAAATGCCCAGTTGTTCAGTGTTTTTAGTTCTGTCGAGAGTTCTAAGAAGTATGCTATGTTCTCAAGTTAATTTGCAAAAAATAAATAATTTCTGACAAACAGTAAGTGTATAGTATAGATATGTTTGAGCTCATATTAGGATCTTCAAAGTGAGCACAATTTGTCTTCTGAAACACATGAGATTGCTGGGGTCTTTTTTTCTTCGGAGAAAAAAAAAATTGTCTTAGAGTTATAACAACTACAGTATGTGTTGATTGTGTGCATGTTTGGCTGTCTAAAACCGTTATGCATTCGAGTATCCGTCTGGCTCTGCAGTTCTGGATTTTGAGAGCGATTTAAATGTTTTTGTGTTCAAACTTGTTGAACCTAAAGTAACAGGATCTCCCTCAGGGCAGGATAAATGAATGGCAGCGTGGGGCCTGTAATGATGCCCACTAGTGAAATGCTCCAGCTGGGAATGGAGGACTGGTGTGATTACTATTGAGCTTCTAGTCATGACCCTGGAGACATGCTACATGTGGGTGTAGATTTCAGCTCTATCAGGCCTAAAGACCATTTGTCCAATCCTGCTTCCATCTAGGAGAGATGCAGTGTTCAGTTTAGAATGACAAGAGACTGAACACTGCTGTGCATTTTGAACACCACAATCTTTCCTAACGCCACTGTAACAAAGTTCAAGACTCGGTAACTGGCAAACACTAAATGTAACTTTTAATCAAAAAAAAAAAAAAAAAAGATAATAAAATGCAAATAAGTGGCAGCTGGCGCACGGCTGTTTTAATAGAAATATTAAAACAACAATGTAAAGTCGAGGCCTGGTCCTGCTCCACTCCACAGCTAACAAAAGGTGTCATGAAGAACACATTTCTCTGTAAAGTTTTTATAATGAGTTTAAAGATAATTAATTGCCTGAGCAAATTATTTTGCCTGAGCAAATTATTTTGTCACATGACTGTTTAATGTAGCCTACATATTGGAGTGTAATCATATATAAATATATAAATCCTCTTCAAGCGAGTACATACATTGTCTATTTTAGGGATTTTTTTGTGCAATTCTTTTGTTTTCATCGAGCATTGGTTAGGCTGTTACTCTAAATTTACATTTAAGAATCATGGAGGCACAATGACATGCACTGTCCCAACGTTTACTTGTCCTATAATTTACTATTATCTACTATTAGTACTAGATTTATGCACGGATTCAGCAAGCATGCCACCACCACCAGGTCCTTCAGCTCCACTTGTTCACAATAACCGAAATATTGGTTCAGTGGTTCATGTAGGTTGTCTATCCCCGGTTCCACCTGACCAAGTGTCGAGGTGTCCATGAGCAAGACACCTAACCCCAGCTGCTCCCGACCAGCTGGATGGCGCCTTGTATAGCTGACACCGCCGTCGGTGTATGAATGGGTGAATGCGAGGCAAAATGTAAAGCGCTTTGGTGGCCATGGGTCTGTTGAAAGCGCTATATAAATGTAGTCCATTTACCATATTAACATGCCACACCCTCATCAAGCACCCTTCATAAGCACACACTCACAATGTGTCTGGTCTTCTCAGTCTCTGCAAGAGTATGAACCTACTGTACCTGTTCTCATCCTCATGTCGATCTTTCAGACTGGCCATCCTCTGTGTGCTCCTCTAACCATCCTGCAAAGAAACAAAGACTCTTCAGTTAATGCTGGGGCCACACCACAAGATATTCAGGCTGATTTCTCCCCTTCCGGTAATCCTAAGTAAAGTCCCGATTATCTTGATGGTTCTACAGATTATCTTATCAGCTTTTCCTGTGGTGTGTTAAGAGTGACCAAACCTGCTAGGAAGAACGTCGGACCCGCCCCGATCTCGAAATGGAAATATTCAACATGTTAAATTTTTTTTTTATTATTAAAAAGGTAATTGTGACTTTTTTTACTCACAATTGCAGTTGATTTACATATCACAATTTGGATTTTATAACTCACAATTGCCAGTTTATCACAATTGTTAAGAAACAGAAACAGAATTGTGAGAGTCACAATTACCAGTTAATAATACTTAGGATATCAAAATCAACTGCGGTTGGTAGATACTTTTTTTCTTAATTGGCACCCAAAAATGCAAGAATGTGCTTTACATTCAGCTCATTGAGTGTGAACACTGAACTCCAAGAGAGAGGGAAGACGTAATTGCACCGTTTCACTTGCGTTGTTTGTGAAATTACAGTATTACAGCAAGATTTTAAATTATTGATTCGATCTGTTCATCTAGATTAATTAGTTTTCTCATTCAAACTGCATGCTAATTGTTTGCAGGAATTTTAGCACACTATAAGCAGATAGATCTGCATCTAGCAACACAATTTGGATACTACATGACAACTTACTTACAGTGCTTGACTTTTTCGTGAAAAAGGAGTGAAGAGTATGGAAGTAAAATAATGTCAAATGTTTTTGAAACAAAAAGCATGTTGAATTGCACCAATTGAAAAAAATATGCATTGTGTTAACCATGCTTGCATTTTAATCCATTGTATTTTTAAGGCTTGCATTTTTATGGGCTGAAATTCAACATGGTTGAATATTTAAGCTGTGAATATTTCAATTAAAAAGATTTCAAACACATTTTCAATATTAAAAATTCAATAATCCATATTCACCTTTCATATTTCACTTCCAAAATTTTCAAACTGTTTGAAAATACAACCTATAATATTCAACAGGCAATTTTCGGTCCATGTTATTTCGCCTTGAAAATTCGCTTCCACAAATTCAGTGGTTCAAATTCGACAGTAAATTCAACGTCGACATCCAGGAACTGCAGGAAAAGCAGTAGATTACCGATCATAATCTCTATCTGCTGTAGTCGGCTTTACCAGCAGGGGGTGCACGCGCGTGTTGACAAGCACCAAAGCAACAGGAGAGGCACCATTTTTTCAATTGGTGCAATTCAACATGCTTTTTGTTTCAAAAACATTTGACATTATTTTACTTGCATAGAAGAGTTTTTTGCCATTTTGAACTCTATGAAACTGATGGATTCGGCGCGGGTGCGCGCATGGGCGTGCCGTAGGCTAATGCACGAGTGACTGATTACCATGGAAACTTGAAAGTCACGTATGTAGATAGACTATCCTTGACTCTTTGGATTTTAAATCTCGATGTAGGGTATTACACACCCGCGAACACCTCAGCTTGTTGTAGACAGACTTGCCCTATGAAAAAGTGCGGGGGACGAATTTACATTGTATAAAAAGTGGGGCAGACACGTCCCCCCAATAGACTGTAAAAAAATATGGACGTAGTATCCGTGACGTCACCCGTAGGTTTCTGAAAAGCGTTTTTGAAGCCTAAAGTGGGCAGGGCCGGCCGTCGCCATCTTGGCAGTGCGTCACCTCTCGTCACTACCGGATAAATTAAAATGGGCAAAGAGGCGGGACGTGGGTGGAGCTGAGGTACTAATGATATGCTACTGCTCTCACGCTGAAGTGACACCCGATTGAAAAAGTAAAGTCAATGAAAAAGTCAATGGTTAAAGTTCATGTTTTTGCCCTACGAAATATTATAATAGTTAAGACGTACCTAAAAGTGAGACTATTTACTTTACTTTTTATCAACTTTATTAATCCCACAAGGTTAAGAGCATGTATACAACAGTACATAACACAGATCACACACATTTCTCACAACATACAAGCAGTCAACTATGTGTATCGTGATGCATTATTATTCTGCTAGTTAAAAATGTATTAGTAACTTACAATATTGCTCTAAGCTTGTGCATGTGAGACAGTGACAGTGATTCAAGCACATATGTCAGTCAAGTTCGTAAAGAGCTTTAATTCACTAATTTTGGCCGCCTCTCAGTTCCTCAGATGGGTCAAACCTCAAGATATTACCTCAGAAGTTCAAGTAAATGAACTAGAAATCCGCGCTCATTCAAGGGTGTGCATCTATTGCATGGACGGAGAGAACGCACTGAGATCATCAGAAATCCATTAGTCCATGTGAGGGAAACAGCTGGAAACACAGCGCTGGTCGTTCTCTCCATACTCAACACGACGGAATCCAACGGCGTGCACGGGCGAAGGTATAATACATGTATTAAATTTTATGAAATAATCCCGGAAAAAGCAGAAACACAGCTGAGGGTGACGCTAACAGACAGCAGACAAACGACTAGCAGTGAAAGCAGCTGCAATCCACCTGTCACTCAAGTGGCCACGCCCTTAATTATGCAGAACTTTAAGGCTTAAATATAATTTAAACAAATTAGTTGTAAAAAAAATTCACCCCCCCTCACAGTCGTCATGAAGGGCAAAATTAGCACATAGACCAAAAAAACTATTTGCCACCAGGCTGTAAACATGTTTTTTTCTGCTGTGAAGTTAGACATTTTAACATGGGGTAGATTCAGATTTGACTCGCTTTTGCAGTCAGCCTCAAGCGGCCACTCGATGAATTGCAGTTTAATTCACTTCCGTGTTGGCTTCAAGAGAGAGACGGGGAGGTTGCCCCTTGGTCCCCCCCCGTCCCCTCCGTAATCTACGCCTATGCACTATTCCCTATATGTTAGTCCACTAATACAGTTCACTTGAATGAAAACGAGTGAGTGAATTCGGACAGCCGCTGAACGTGGGATGTGGGATTAAATTAGCTAGTGCACTCAATGGCGTCCACTGGTTTCGGACACCACTACAAACGGCTGTCCCCTCAAATAATGCCCTATTTCAGGGTATAGGGTGCAATTTCAGATTCAGCACTATACAAATCAAACTTAGGCTACATTCCACTACAAATTTGTATGCCCTTCCCTCGCTAACGTTTCTCCGTCTCTTGGACTCGGATGTGCGTCATTGCTAACGTTCCATGAGTGCCCACTACTGACGGAACGCGTGCACCCAGTTTAAATGAGACCCGCTAAGCCCTTGATCACTTGGAATTCACTGTGGAGCTGATTTATAATTTAAACACCCTTTTTACTTTTGTATGAATTTGTTTTATGCACCATACTATATTATGCATATAAGCAGAGGTGGTCACAAATACATCAAAAACTATTTTGTTACAAAATACAAATACTGGCTCATGAAATGTAACAAAATAAAATACAAAATACTGATGTGAAAAATGTATTTAAATAAAATACAAGTAATTAGTATTTTGAAAATACAAAAACACTCCCACAATAATCTTAAGTCTTTTGTTTTATTACTGAAAGGTCAATAACACAAATAGTAGCAATAACACAAATATGATAAATGTGTAAATTCAAAATGGCGAAGTAGCAAAATAAAAAAGTATGGACATTTCACTAAATCTCCACAGGGCCTGAAATAGCTCCCTCTGACGTAAATGGCATGTAAAGCTAAGTTCACATCAATGGTGTGGTAGTTTTGTACAAAATCAATATCAATATTTCCCATATGTAATACGTTTATATTGTGAATGCTTGCTTAGCATGGAGATTTCAGTGGAGTTACGACAGACGCGCTGTTTCATTATAGGTAGGGCATATGATGTCCTTTTATGAATGACAACACAGTGCATTGATCTCATAAGGCACAATTATTTTCTCTATAATGCCATTCAGTGTGCAATATGTGTGTGTGTAGACTGTATATTTTTCACAAAACACTTTACCTTAAAGGTGCTATCAGCGATTTCAGGCCCAAAAAAGGTCGAACCATAAATGATCATATTCATCTAATTTTTCCTAGGGGGAAATCACCGACAGGGGGTGGGTGTTGTGAGGTTTCGCAACACTGTCGCAACACTCCTCACAACACTGTCGGTGATTGGTTGGAACACTGTTTATTTAGATTTTGGTGTTTGGAGAAACCCATTGTTTTTGTGTGCAGATCTCAGAGCATAGGCTGCCTACAGAGACGCGAGTAGTGTTATCATAAACATTGTGTCACTTTTTATTGATTTATGATGTGATTTATGGCCATATACTGGTACAGGTTTGTGTGCCTGTCACCCCATGACTGACATGTGTCATTCACGACTGTCGTAGTGTTCTTGTATCAAGTAAAACAGTGTTTGTGATTTACAGTGACAGCTGACAGTATCCTGTATGTCTGTAAGTAAAACGGTGTTTCTGATTTACGGTTTATAGCTGACAGGCTCCGGTATGTCTAGGCTGAGCGACGCCGTGTGACATCCTCCTGTGGTGACATCCTGGTCGGATGTCCGCAGGTGTTAAGAGAAACGTGTTTAGCCGGAGTTCATTGCGCTTTTGATCCACAGCGTTTGGCGTTTACACGTGTTAATTATGTTGCGGGGGGGGGGGGGGGGGGGGGTTAGCCACGAGTTTACACTTTTGACCAAAAAGTTACCGAACAGATAAGCCTACGTGCATCTCTGGGGATTATCTTAGTTCTCAAACAAAAACGGCCACAAAGTTGCATATTATATAGCCACTGTTGGGAAAGTTCACTTATACACGAACTAGTTCAAAGTGCAGTTCACAAATTTTAAAATGAACTAGTTCATACTTCTCAATTTTGAACTAAGTTCACAAGTTCCAAAAATGAACTAGTTTTTTTTCCAGATGTTGCTGCGAGCTATTTTTTTATTATTGCCACCCATATACAACCACAGACAGCAATTATTTTAACGTCGGGCAAAGTTTGCACAGAAATGTAAGATTTTTTTCTCATCCTCACCAACCTTGTCATAAAACTCGTTTAAATAATCATACGACGCCTCCTCGATGCTTTGTCGACTACATGCATGCTGCTTTTTGTTTTGATGACTCAAGCGGCGGCCGCGGTGCATGGTCGCTTGTGTTGCCAGATTGGGTGTTTTTTTTTCGCTACATATTAAGGCCTGTTTACGTGTGTTTTAGGCGGGGTTTCGCCTGGAAGGTTCTATAGAAATCTGGGACCCTATTGAACGAAGTTAAACTGAGAGAGCGTGCGTTCACAGACAACAGAATGAACGAGATCACAGTTCATCAGGCACAGTACGTTTAGTTCAAGTCCGCCTAAATGATCAACGAGTTCATGAACTATCGTTCAACGAATGCGTTCAGGCACAACACTGTATATAGCCCCACTCTTATCCATCGATTGTTATGATAAGATAAATCGTCCTGACTTCCTGAGGGAGTTCCCTCCCCCCATCCTTTTCTTTCTTGGAGAAAGCATGTAAGAAATAGGCAACCCCAAAATGACACCTCAATCAATGACACCTCCTTTTGAAGAGCTGATTTCATGTATTTTTCTAACATTTAGAACACCATCTGACTTTATGAATACACATAAATAACAGCTTAATGATTCTATATTTGTGTGCATTTAAAGTCTGCATGTGGGCCTACCATTTCTGACACTAGTGTTACCTTATTTCTTTGATAATATTATAGTGTTTCAGCACATGTAGTCAGAGTTACAGAAAATAATAATAGTGCAGCAAATAAGGAGATTATGTTTTATTTATTTTAATCAGGTTTGTTAACCTGTATACCTGAATGATGTTAGTTTAATCTGCAATGCCATGTATTTGTTATAACAATGAACATATTTGAAAAAACCTGTTAAAATCAAGTAATGATGCAATCCTTTAAATCTTAACTTTGAGTGCAACATAATTAAATGGATGTAGAATTAATATCATGTCACATGTGACATTAAGGTGCCAGAAAAGACTGTAGCACCAATGACACAATGAATCACCAAGGCCACACATAAGACCATAATAATTAGAGGAGACTAAATTGTTACATTTTGCATACAATCTAAATGAATAGCTTTGAATAAAGTCTATCTTTAAATGGGTCACCTGGGGTTATCTTATAAGAAAAAGTGACATCAGTGACATTTTCATGAAATTTCCCTTACAAAATGAATGATACAGATGTCAGACCACATCTTGTCATTCGTAGTATAATAAACAAATAAAGTAGTTTAATCCATAAGTGTTCTAGTTTATTATTTTTAAATATCATTTACATAATATATTTGATAGTTTCCATAGAATGACCCATGATCCATGATTTTGTATTAATTTTAACCTAAGGTATTATTTTACTTATCAACATGTGTTCAAAAACTTTTATAATTTTAAAGCAAAAACTGTGCTTAGTCGTCTTAGATCTGATATGCCTGCAGTATTTTGTCCACCGACACACAACACCAAGCAGTCTTCCTGTTACCGTAACCGTTTAACCTTTTGCACTATCAAAAACATTTCAAATTGCAGCATTCGACAATATACGGCTTATTACGGTAATTTCACGCTTTCCTTCAGCAAATGACGACAGCTTTCTGGCAGAGCGGTGTCGCGGAAGGATTTGAATGTTGAACAGAGAGAGAGATACGGAGCGCAACAGGATAGGGTTTTTGGACAGCATAAATAATAAAAGATAAAACAAACAAAAACACTGCGATTCAATGCGGGAGACAACAGGTGATGCGTTTGGGGTGATTTTTTATGAAAGTTGGGAGGTGGATGGCGAATACTCTTTCACGTAGCCTATCTTAGCATGTGTGGTCGTGCGTAAACGTTACTGTATGTAAAGTTATGTATGTAGACTATTTGTATATGAGAGCGTGTATGAAAATAGAAAAAAAAAAGTATCCTAAATGAAAACTGTGCAACCCCATGTCACACACAGAAATACTTGTATTACTTGCATTACAGTTAATTTTCTACTTAAAAGTGTTAGCTTTTATTATTATTATTATTATTTCTGTATTTAAAAAAAAAAATCAGTAATTTATTAAAGTTTCTATTATTTGTCTATTTAAATTAAAAATTTAAATACATTTACAAACACAACACACACACACACACTAATGGCCAATAACTGTAATTTATTGAAAGTCATATTTTTTTCTGAAAAAATAATTCCTAGCGCTTGAAGATAGCACAATGGTTTATAATTTTAAAGTCAAATAGAAATATGTGTAAATCACCCATTTTAGTTCTTCATGTTCTAAAGGGGTAAGTTGTATCTTTCAGAAATTGCACACATTTTCAGAGACAAGATATGTAGCCATTGGTTCTTTTTGAACAAGAGAATAATGATACCAAATACGTCTGACACAATGTTTTGAGAAAAACAGTGTTTAAAATATAGATGATTTTTCTTTTGACAAACATACATTTTAAATTATATCCCGTGGTGTTTAACATCAATACATGGGTTTTTTTATGCAAAGACGAATTAATTAAAAGACAACAACAATGCAAATAGTTTAAGTAGACATAACACGATAATAAACAAAACACTTCCAGATCCTTCCATAGCCGTAGTAAACATTTACAATATGTAAATAGATTCTGACAGATTTGTTAAGAGCGCCTGTAACACATTATTGTAATGCATTCACATATGAGGACTAACGTTACCCGTCCCTTGTAAAGGCTATGGATAAAATTCAAGCATAATCTTTATGCAACAATCACGCGTGCACAATTTACTACAACAGTGTGTACGGGGTATAAGAAAAGAGGGTTGAAAAGCTCTGTTTATAATAAACTCACAAAAGTGTGCAAATGACGGGTTTATTACTCTGATAGGTTTAGTCATCTTTTTCAGACAGCAGATGATACTGTTTTCACATTATGTATGTTGGACCGTATGTGTTTTAGGTGAAGATTTTTCTTAAAGAGCTGTCAACATTCTGCGTTTTATAGGAATAAATGACAATTAATTTAAGGAATAGTCTTTCTGTTTGAGAATATTTGACTAAGCTGATACTTTTGTTTAGGTCAACTCCCCCATCTACACTGTAAAAAAATTTTTCGTAAAATAACGGTAAAAAGTCTGGCAGCAAAGTTGCCAACCACTTACCGTCAAATTACAGTAAAAAAACTTAAATTATTTTACAGAAAAATGTTGTTTTTTGAAAACGGATATTTACCGTAAACATTTTCTGTATTTTTACAGTCAAACTGCTGTAGAAAGAAAAGAAAAATCTCATAAAAAAAATGTCTGTTGAATGTTAAACGAATGTATAAAAACTTACAAATATTGCAGAAATACCTTAAAATTACATTAAAACAAAGACTTCTGTTTTAATACAGTATTATTTGGTATATTTTTAGGATAATCCAATCCATCTACAAGAACTCCTTGTCAAAGTAAAGACTTTTCTATGTAAAACACACAGAAAATGTTGTATAATTACCTTCAGATACCCTAATTTAAAGCCTAATACCAGTATATTGATCGATTTAAACTTTTATTTTATGTCATTATTCAATCCATTTACAGTAAATTCCTGTTAAATATTGGTTTTATCCTGTACAAAAAAACAAGATCTTGTGATATTAAGTTTCAGAAACATATTTTTAACAGTTATTGCTTTATTAAAACATTATTTGACAGTAATTACAGACACATCTCCAATAAATTTACAAGCTTTTACCATTAATGTATGCAGGTTTACTTTATATAAACATTATTTGACAGTAATAACAAGCAACTCTCCAATATTTCTACATATTTGTACCATTTAAATAAGGGGGTTCACTTTATATAAACATTATTTGACAATAATTACAGGCAACTCTCCAATATTTCTACATATTTGTACCTTTAATGTATGGGGCTTTACCTTCTATATACTTTTAACATCAATGTATGAGGTATACTTTATATAAACATTGCTTTATACTAATTAAAATCAACTTTCCAATATATCAACATGACATTTACTCAATGTATGGGTTCACTTTATATACACATTAATAGACAGTAATTACAAGCATTTCTCCAATATATGTAAAAATACACGTTTATTTTATGTAAACAATATTTGATAGCAATTACAAGCAACTGTCCAATATATGTACATACTTTTTTCCATTACGGCATGGGGTTTACTTTAAAATGCACATAGGCTAAAATGCACATAAAATACGGTCAAGTCCTTCAGTCAAAAAGTTATTTGTTCTTAGTTCAGAAGCTAAGTTCTTTCCAGTAACAAACAAAGTTAATAATCAGTATTAATATACAGATGTGAATGTGCATGCTAAAAAAGTTCATTTGGCAGATTGATATTCACCCACGTCCTTTCAAAATTCCAACGATGGCTATGATCCTCTGTAGTGGCTCTCACCAGGCATTGTCCTGAAAAATAGATAAGATGTATCATGCTTGTAAAAATCGCCAGAGCAGAGCCATTAGGTTGCCCCTTAACAATAATTGCAGTTTGGAGCTTGAATGAAAATTGAACTGTATGCGTTGCGACGTTCATCTGTTATAGGACAACTTAGTTTGAATAAACGAGCAGACACTGATTAGCTACTTGCTCTACGTTTATTTAAAATTAACAGCAAGACGACTAGAAGTGAATGTGCTTTCCATTAAATGAATCACACACAGTAAACAAATCCTTAAGAAAAAAATAACTTTGTGTGATTTATTTAAAACAAAGCATGTTCATTGCACAGTAAACAAAACCTTAACAAAAAAAAAACTTTGCAATGAAGTCGTTCATCCTCGGATGCGGCGCCGTGCGCACTGTTACAAAAAACCCTGTGCACACAGCCAAGGAAAATGGGGTCTTGCGCACCCAACGCGTCATTTTTGCAAGGTGCGCGCGGACCATAGACAGTAAAAGAAACGGACGCGTCGAGTATAAACAAGGCTTTAGGGCCGTTACATAGTCAACGCGAGCAAGCAACCCGAGCGACGCGAGCTACGCGCTCCTTTTCATAGTACACAAGCGTCACCGGCGATGCGTGAAATGCAATACACCGATCGCGCAGCAGGGGGTAGTGGAGTCTAGAGTCGGGTCACGTAATATTCAGATCAAAATGGCAACTGAAGAGGAGTGCATATTGCTGATTTTACATCGGCGGCAACAAAGGATGTATACGAACAAGCTCGCTTAACTTTTCGTCTTCGCCTGCCATTGTATTCAAATCTTCTTCTTCTGTAAACATAATAATATACCTTTTTATGTACATTACTTGCAATGTCGCCCCCACCGACAACACATAGTATTGCGTGCATCGGCGCGTCGCGTATCAAAAACTAGGATGACACATTTGGCTACGCATCGACGCATAATGGCGGCCGAAGCGTAGCCTTGCGCACGCGTATGCGTACCGATGCGTTGACTATGTAAGGGCCCTTACTCTGTGTCAGCGCGCTCTGATCGGTAAAGGTGCACAGACCTCTCCCGAATCATCTCCAGCACTCAGCCCCCAAAGCACCACTAACTCTCCACCTCTGTTTCCCTCGTAAGCTGATAATAGTATTTAAACATTCTCTATGATAAAAAATGTTTGTAAAAAAATATTTGAATAACGGTTTTGGCGGTTATAGAGTTCTAATGACGGT
This sequence comes from Tiaroga cobitis, assembly GCA_030578255.1. Classification (NCBI taxonomy): domain Eukaryota; kingdom Metazoa; phylum Chordata; class Actinopteri; order Cypriniformes; family Leuciscidae; genus Tiaroga; species Tiaroga cobitis. The sequence goes on from CM060608.1 coordinate 8,158,974, forward strand.
GTTCAACTATAACCATCGGTCTCACGGTTATATAATAACCTTCACACCCCTACTGGTACGTGTTTGCAAGAGGCAACAGTAACTTGTAAGATGTAATGTTAAGTTAACAGCTAACGTTATGTTAGTCAACCAAAGGTATTTAACGTTAATGTTATGATGGCTGATGCATGTTTCACATTCAGGGCTAACGTTAATAACGGTTTAACTTTATTAGGACCAGCATAATGTTACATTTGCTAAAGCTAGACAGACTTTTATAAGGTCAATACATAATGTAACAAACGGCGAGTTTTAACGTTAGCCCTGCTGACTCGACATAATGTTAACTTGCATATTAAAATTGTAAAATGTATAAAAGCTGCCGCACTTAACAAGCACATTTGACATTGTGAGGAAACATAAATATATATATATACATACACTATGTATATGAAATTTATTTAAATTGTAAAAATGTTATCTTTGAGTAATGTCATCTTTGAGACTGTTAGTTGTTACATGATTAAAAATGTAAACATACACATAAAGCATGGCAATCCCGAAATGTGTATCATAGAAAGGGAAGCACACACACACACAAAATGCCAGTTGGTACACCAAAATCAAATAACCCTAACCCCATCAAATAATTTTACCTGCATCTGAGGGTCTTTCCCTTAATGGTTTCCAGTGATTAAAGAAAGGACTGATGAAGGTGACACGAATCTCCCCTTTCAGGGCGCCACTTCAGCAGAAGAAAGACAAAAGGACAGAAAGTTACTCAGACTTTCCATCAGTAACAGTATGAAAATCACACTTAATACGATCTAAGTGTAGGTTTTCGAACAGTAACTTACGTGGGTAAAATTGACTTACTGTAACGTTAGTTGGTGAATGGGTCTTTCTGTTGGGTGTTCTCCCCCGATAAACATCTTATTCCAATGCTTGATCTAAAAAATAAAGTAAACAAATATCTTTTCAATATGTTATCAGTGTTTGAAGAGGTTATGTAAACATACTTCTAACGAATAAATGACGGTTTTATCACTTTACTCATTCCCACGCTTTTTTACCTCTCATGTTAATTTACCAACAACAAAACACAGCAATGTTAGATGGTACTAACACATTGAAATACGTGCTAATATCGCTACGTTAATAGTGAAGCAGTACAAAAACACACACTGAGATAACTTATTTATCTTATGAGGTTGCAGTAAGCCTATGACAGTTAAATTACCCGTGTCCCTAAACGTTAGACTGTTAAGGACTGAAAAATGTTTTCTTACCTGATATCGCCAACGACCCCTTCCTCTGTTCATATTCCAGCTTTTGTTCTTCATTGACATAGCAACTAAAATTCGCTCAGAATTTAAGAATTAAACAGGCAGATATAAAATAATCCAGGTCTGACCGAGTAATCACCGCAAACAGCAGCTGCTCACACCAACCGAGAGTAACGGACGTATTTTCAAACTTAAAATAGGCGCGCAGAGCCGCGCACATTCTCATTGGACAGTTTCCTGGAAGACAGACAGATTAACCAATCATGCTCAAAGTAAAACGGAGAAACAACCAACAACAATAGCAATAGTTTGCGCGAGTTGCAGTCTGTATTATTATTTAATTAATTGGTCAAATGACATGACAGTGTATGAATATGTAATAATGCAATGTAAACTGTTAGGCAAGCAGACAAAATTGGCAAGCATACAAAATTGTAAATTCACACAAAATCACATAAAGCAAAAGGTTTCTGCTGCACTGCTCTGTTGAGGGTGAAACTATTATTGTTAATGATAATACTTATATTTTAACATATACATTGAAGAACTGTTATGAAAATCAGAAAAATCATTAAATGCTAATGAATTATCATAATAATATGTTAAAAGGCAGATATTTATGTATGTTGTTGAAAACATTACGTTGTTTCAACGTACAGATCTTGTAAAAAATTAAACGTTGATTTAGAAAGTGTTTTTGTTAACCTTTTTCAACGACTGGCATTATTTCAATCATATTTCAACGTTGAAGGTCGGTCAAGTGCCGGCTGGGTATATTAATCTACCTTTAGTGAAAGCTGAATGCCGATATCGTGAAAATGTTCCATACTTTATCCAGGCTCTCTAAGTTATGATGTATCCCCCTCCCAAAGTCAAACAATATCATTGGTCGAGATTGCCTCTGGCGTATGATTCGTCCAATGATTGTACAACATTCAATTATTTGAATCTGCGCGCACTTTCTTGATATCTAAAGCACAGAGACTAGAAAAACAATTAGGATGTTTGTTTACACGTTGTGTAATGTTTCAACCATTTTAATGTCTTCAATTCCTTCACCCCCAGTTTACCAAAGCTCAAGTTTATGCTACAAGAGCCTTGGTTGAACTCGAGCCCCAGAATAAATTCCTTGTCTTTCACACATTGCTCACCTATTGTAAATTAAAAATATATAGCACCCCATTGTAAAGCTTTATTCATAGTGTGGCGGTTTGTTCCCATCAACCGAAAAAATTGTGGAGTGGCCTAATGATTTCACTGCAGCGAGGGCCTTGAATTTTGTTGAATATAGATTGACTTTGTGTCTTAATGCTTCAACGTTTTTAAAGTGGATTTACAGCCTTTACTTTTAAATTGAATCACATATTTTCTTCTCAAATAAGCATATGAGATACGTGTCAATATAGTATATGGTCAGAAAATCACTGTCAGGGCAGCATTTCAAACAGACAAAAAGGACAATGTCACCCTTAAAAGCCAAGCCAAAAGAGGACATATCAGCACACAAGATTCAAGAGTCCTTTCACACCAACAGGCAGACAGGCATTATGAGGTTAGTGTCCAGCATTCTTGAGCCTGGTTGTCTTGCGGAAAAACTGTCCCAAAGCATGATGATCCGAGACTTGAGGCTGCAGCACCAGACAGCAGCAGCTACAGTGCACGGGGTGGGGTCTGAAAATGTTGCCACTCAATATTTTCTCTGCCACTTATGAAATTGTTGCTAATTGTAAACACTGAGTCAGTGGTACCTGACAGTAGAAACACTGGATATAGGAGGCATAAACAATCACTGACTATTCTTGATTTAATTTTATATTAAACTTAAGCTCAATTATTTCATGTACAATAACTGTATATTTAGTTACACTGTGCAACAATATCTCCTACTGTATTCATCCATCTTTCAAGGCAATATTTTTAGATCTGTTTCTGTAGTATAACACACAGTAATTATTATGGTCAATTTTTATTTACAGCATATCTGCATGAAAGGTATAGCCTACATAGCTGTTTTTTTATTTTTATTTTATGTATATATTTTTTATCTATTACTCTTGTATCTGCACTTGTTGAATCTTAAGCTGATGTGGCCAGCAAAGTTTATCTTTGCTTCTGAAAAATATCTGCATTGGTGGCAGGGGACTTGGAAGTTTTACATTTACCCAGTATTTGATAGGTGTGAGGTGCTAACCTAACCCTAACCCTATACATTAATGGTAAAGTAATGTAGATATATTGGATAGTTGCTTTTATTTACTATAAAACAATGTTTATATAAAGTGAACTCCTTGAATTAAAAGTATGTAGATATATTGGATAGTTGCGTTTAATTACTATAAAAGTAAGTTTATTCAAAGTAAACCTATACATTAATGTGAAAAGTACGTGTTTTACATCTAAAAATCTGTACTTTGACGGGGAGTTCTTGTGGATGTAATTGATAATGTTATGAATTTACCAAAGAATACTGTGTAAAAACAGAAGACTTCTTTAATTGTATAATTGTAAGGTATTCCTGCAATAATTTCCAGTTTATATGCAGATTTATTCATTTGTTTAATGTTCTACAGAAATTTTTTTAATGAGATTTTCTTTTCATTCTACAGCAGTGGAACTGTAAAAATACAGAAAATGTTTACAGTAAATATCTGTATTTTAAAAAACAGAATTATTCCGTAGAATAACTTAAGGTTTTTTACTGTAATTTGACGGTAAGTGTTTGGCAACTTTGCTGCCAGACTTTTTACCGTTTTTTTACGATTGTTTTTTTTACATGTATTTACCTTAAATTTAAGGTTTCACACTAAAAAAACACATAGTTGTCTTAATTTTAAATAAGCGATTTTTTTTGTCTTTTTACATATAATTTAATGTAATTTAACATTCAAGCCAATTAAACAAAAGAATAATCCTGAAAAAAATATATAATTTCTCCTTATATGAATTTACAGATTATTACTTTTATTTTATGGTTAATGTTTTTAATAAACGTTTTTTTCTGTATTTTAATGACATTTACACGTAATGTTAAAAAAACAGAAAATATCTGTAAAATAATACAGTATATTTCTGTGAAAATTTTTTTTTTTTTTACAGTGTATCTCTGATGAATCACAGTAAATACAACATGAGACATTTAAAACAAATACTTGCCCAACATGAAAAGTGAGGCTTGATGCTTTTCTGTTACATTTACTGTTACACTTAAAACAAACCTAGCAATTAAGTTACGCATTACGAGTGTCACAGATAGACAATCTTTCATGCTTGTCTTTACAATTTGTGTTATCTTTAAGAAAAAAACAAAAAACAGTCTTTGACCCTCATCAACAGAATACCAGAATCGTTTAACATATCTTCATTTTCCACAATTATAAATATTGATTAGCAACAGCTCAATGTTTATCAAATGCTAGCGAAGAGATTATCTACAGAATGTCACTGTCACATTAGTTTGCTATTAGTGATAGTGGCCCTGGTATCGTCACATCGTAGTGAGTACACATATAAACACAAAGTTTTGACTATCAAGCCATGCAGGTCAAAAACAGAAAACAGCAATTAGTTGTAGCAGTATGGAGATTGAGTTATGTTGTTTGATTTTGCTCTCATTTTTCTAAAACAGACTGTTTGAAACTGTTTACCACGGTTTCATTCTTAACAGCAGCATTCTTATTGTAATGTCGGGTGTGATTGTAATGTTTGTGTGGTGTTTTCTTTACACTTTCCCCATGGATATAGGTTTCCCATGTCATGTTAGTGAACTCTAGGTCTTCTCGTCTTCTATTTGGTCGTATACGACAGTATTCACAAGAATTTACTTGATTTAATAACTTCGAATGCTGGGTGTTATATCCATATCTGTGTTACACAACATCTTTTCAACAATAGACAAGCTGTTTATGTTGAGCGTAAGCATCGGTAAGTGTCAACATGTATGGAAAAGACCATTGTGTTACAGCAAAACCACTATCGGTGGAATGATATTGTAATGTATAGAGTTTTTGCATCTGTCTGCATTACTCAACATTATCCCATTGTTTCTTTACATATGTTTATTTGTTTTTGTTTAACCGTGATCCAATTTTCACATCTCAAAGAATCTTACAGACGGAATGTGTTTATCCAGAATTTAGACTACTGTTAAAAAAGTCGACGTGTAGGGGTATATACAATCGGTACATTGTGTTTTAATTTCACTATAAAGACAATTTAATAAATGCTTCAGGGGCTGAACTTTAACATTTTAATCTTTGGTAAAGTTAACTTAAAGTCTGCACAAAAAAAAAAAGAGATATTCCATCCTTTCTAAATGCATGTTATGGATCTATTGAGCAGAATTCACCAGTGCATATGTTTTGACCTTGTTATGTTTAATCAAATTTTGTTGGAAAATCAAAAATACATGTAGGATTTACTCAACTTTTTATGTCAACAGGTTTTACTTATGTCACATTTAATTAACATTGTTTATTTCAGTAAACTTAAGTTTCTCACATACGATTGCATTCTTCATTCTTTGTTTTGCTGCATTTAAAAAAAAAAATACTACATGATTTTAAAAGATGAAATATTACAGAGATATATTATAGATAATCTCTTCGCTAGCATTTGATAACCATTGAGCTGTTGCTAATCAATATTTATAATTGTGGAAAATGAAAATATGTTAAACAATTCTGGTATTCTGTTGATGAGGGACAAAGACTGTTTTTTGTTTTTTCTTAAAGAGAACACAAATTGTGAAGACAAGCATGACAGATTGTCTATCTGTGACACTCGTAATGCGTAACTTAATTGCTAGGTTTGTTTTAAGTGTAACAGTAAATGTAACAGAAAAGCATCAAGCCTCACTTTTCATGTTGGGCAAGTATTTGTTTTAAATGTCTCATGTTGTATTTACTGTGATTCATCAGAGATAGATGGGGGAGTTGACCTAAACAAAAGTATCAGCTTAGTCAAATATTCTCAAACAGAAAGACTATTCCTTAAATTAATTGTCATTTATTCCTATAAAACGCATCACCTGTTGTCTCCCGCATTGAATCGCAGTGTTTTTGTTTGTTTTATCTTTTATTATTTATGCTGTCCAAAAACCCTATCCTGTTGCGCTCCGTATCTCTCTCTCTGTTCAACATTCAAATCCTTCCGCGACACCGCTCTGCCAGAAAGCTGTCGTCATTTGCTGAAGGAAAGCGTGAAATTACCGTAATAAGCCGTATATTGTCGAATGCTGCAATTTGAAATGTTTTTGATAGTGCAAAAGGTTAAACGGTTACGGTAAAAGGAAGACTGCTTGGTGTTGTGTGTCGGTGGACAAAATACTGCAGGCATATCAGATCTAAGACGACTAAGCACAGTTTTTGCTTTAAAATTATAAAAGTTTTTGAACACATGTTGATAAGTAAAATAATACCTTAAAATTAAAATTAATTTTAAAGTTAAAATTAATACAAAATCATGGGTCATTCTATGGAAACTATCAAATATATTATGTAAATGATATTTAAAAATAATAAACTAGAACACTTATGGATTAAACTACTTTATTTGTTTATTATACTACGAATGACAAGATGTGGTCTGACATCTGTATCATTCATTTTGTAAGGGAAATTTCATGAAAATGTCACTGATGTCACTTTTTCTTATAAGATAACCCCAGGTGACCCATTTAAAGATAGACTTTATTCAAAGCCATTCATTTAGATTGTATGCAAAATGTAACAATTTAGTCTCCTCTAATTATTATGGTCTTATGTGTGGCCTTGGTGATTCATTGTGTCATTGGTGCTACAGTCTTTTCTGGCACCTTAATGTCACATGTGACATGATATTAATTCTACATCCATTTAATTATGTTGCACTCAAAGTTAAGATTTAAAGGATTGCATCATTACTTGATTTTAACAGTTTTTTTCAAATATGTTCATTGTTATACCAAATACATGTCATTGCAGATTAAACTAACATCATTCAGGTATACAGGTTAACAAACCTGATTAAAATAAATAAAACATAATCTCCTTATTTGCTGCACTATTATTATTTTCTGTAACTCTGACTACATGTGCTGAAACACTATAATATTATCAAAGAAATAAGGTAACACTAGTGTCAGAAATGGTAGGCCCACATGCAGACTTTAAATGCACACAAATATAGAATCATTAAGCTGTTATTTATGTGTATTCATAAAGTCAGATGGTGTTCTAAATGTTAGAAAAATACATGAAATCAGCTCTTCAAAAGGAGGTGTCATTGATTGAGGTGTCATTTTGGGGTTGCCTATTTCTTACATGCTTTCTCCAAGAAAGAAAAGGATGGGGGGAGGGAACTCCCTCAGGAAGTCAGAACGATTTATCTTATCATAACAATCGATGGATAAGAGTGGGGCTATATACAGTGTTGTGCATGAACGCATTCGTTGAACGATAGTTCATGAACTCGTTGATATTTTAGGCGGACTTGAACTAAACGTACTGTGTTACTGCCTGATGAACGTTACTGTGATCTCGTTCATTCTGTTGTCTGTGAACGCACGCTCTCTCAGTTTAACTTCGTTCAATAGGGTGCCAGATTTCTATAGAACCTTCCAGGCGAAACCCCGCCTAAAACACACGTAAACAGGCCTTAATATGTAGCGAAAAAAACACCCAATCTGGCAACACAAGCGACCATGCACCGCGGCCGCCGCTTGAGTCATCAAAACAAAAAGCAGCATGCATGTAGTCGACAAAGCATCGAGGAGGCGTCGTATGATTATTTAAACGAGTTTTATGACAAGGTTGGTGAGGATGAGAAAAAAATCATACATTTCTGTGCAAACTTTGCCCGACGTTAAAATAATTGCTGTCTGTGGTTGTATATGGGCTGTGGCAATAATAAAAAAATAGCTCGCAGCAACATCTGGAAAAAAACTAGTTCATTTTTGGAACTTGTGAACTTAGTTCAAAATTGAGAAGTATGAACTAGTTCATTTTAAAATTTGTGAACTGCACTTTGAACTAGTTCGTGTATAAGTGAACTTTCCCAACAGTGGCTATATAATATGCAACTTTGTGGCCGTTTTTGTTTGAGAACTAAGATAATCCCCAGAGATGCACGTAGGCTTATCTGTTCGGTAACTTTTTGGTCAAAAGTGTAAACTCGTGGCTAACCCCCCCCCCCCCCCCCGCAACATAATTAACACGTGTAAACGCCAAACGCTGTGGATCAAAAGCGCAATGAACTCCGGCTAAACACGTTTCTCTTAACACCTGCGGACATCCGACCAGGATGTCACCACAGGAGGATGTCACACGGCGTCGCTCAGCCTAGACATACCGGAGCCTGTCAGCTACAGACCGTAAATCAGAAACACCGTTTTACTTACAGACATACAGGATACTGTCAGCTGTCACCGTAAATCACAAACACTGTTTTACTTGATACAAGAACACTACGACAGTCGTGAATGACACATGTCAGTCATGGGGTGACAGGCACACAAACCTGTACCAGTATATGGCCATAAATCAATAAAAAGTGACACAACGTTTATGATAACACTACTGACGCGTTTTTTGGACGGCCTGCTTATCGGGCGGGCAGCTAGCGGATCGCTAGGAAAAATGAGATGAATGTGATCATTTATGTTTCAGCCTTTTTTGGGCCTGAAATCACTGATAGCACCTTTAATGCCGTTTTTAAGAGGAGCAGCGCCACTTCTTCTGTGTTCAAAACTCATTCACTTCTTGGAGGGAGCCCGGTTTACAGGGTGTCACGTGATTTTCGTGCATCTAACCTGGACATTGCCATTGCCAACATCAGACCGAAAATATGGCAAAATCTTTTACAATGGTTTTAAATACTCTAAATACACTCCCTCAAAATATTTTGTTACAAACTACATTTTATTTTTTCAACACCTGCAAAATACAAATGACAAAATACACTAAAGTAATTAAATACGTATTTAAAATACATTTAATTGAAATACTGCCCATGTCTGCATATAAGTTGTTGGAGAAAAAAAATCCTATTCTGTTGGAGAAAAATTGAATTACTCACACACACACACAAAAAAAATAGTATTAACTTTGACTGTGAACAAGGTAGCTAATATTATGCGATTAAATCTCTCAACATAATTAATATATTATCTATGTACTATTATGCGATTAAATCTCAAAATAATTCATATATCATACCGTTCTCTGAGATTTGTTTTCATGAATCATATACGGTTGACTAGTGTGTTATTAGACCAAAGGTTCATTTTGCGCCGGAGTTGTCCTTTAAGTGCGATCTGCCGTGATGTCACAATCTAGTTGAATTGTGGCATACAGAGCAGCTTGAAGTGAGTAGACACTCTCCCTTGGTCAAAATCGAGGGGACGAGGGTCTGTCCATATAAACTTCCCTCGTCCACTTCCCGAAACGCACTTCAAAATGGCGATGGGGATTCCCCCGAGGGGAAGTGCAAATAGCAGCCTCAGTCTGTTAGTCTGTGTCTGGCTATGAAGTAACTTAATATATACTTAAGCTATTATGTTGCTTATCAGAGTATGACATTCCTGTGTTGTAAAGTGAATTAATGTAGGCTATACTGTTTATCTATGTTTACTCGCCTGATGTTCACGAGTTCCTTTGGATAATCATTGCTGTGATAGAGATGCATACCTGTGATTCCCTGTGAAACATATTCTTATCTGTGAAACTCTAGTGACTTGCCTATTTTTCCAATGCTTTTGTCTATAAATCTCCTGCACCGGGGTTCACCTGAATTCCTGTTGGTAAAATATGTGTTAATGAGAGGATTTATTCATACCTTTTGTGAAACTAAAAAGTTTCAATTCATCAGCACAATGTAGAATCTAAGTCAGTACATGCTTTAAAATAAATTAATTCTTTTAATTTTGCAATTACACTAAAATATCTTGGGTTATTTTTTTCTACCCAAATCCTGAAGTTAGAAGTCCCCCCGCTGAACATGACACAAGCTACGGCACGGGATCCAGCACCATTACGGTGGAAACGGGACAACAGAGACTGGTCGATTACACTTGAATTACTTATAAATGTTTAATTTTTACATATAATATTTGTTAAACGAGCTTAAATGTTGACAATATGCATTAAAAATTATATAAAATATGATTGAAAATAAAGGAATCATGTACGCTGTTGGATCGAGTATTTTTTTTAAAAAGTTTAGTGAATTTGAGTTAATCCATAGACATTAATTCATGTATGAAGTAAAAAAAAAAAAGTAAAAATTTATAGTAAAAATAAATCAACTATGCTGGGTTAAATCAACCATGCTGGGTTAAATAAACAACCCAATGTGATGGGTAAAATTAACCCAACATGTGTTCTGTCATATATTTTGTCAAATATATTTGGGTTGTTTTTGACCCAGTGTTTTTTAGAGTGAATGATCCATTAAATTGATCAAAAGTGACAGAAATCCTTTGTAACATTATAAATGACTTTACTATGTCAAAAACTGCCGTTCTTTTGAACTTTGGATACATCAAAGAAACCCACAAAATGTATTATTGTTACGTGTATGTTCAGTTTGGTTAAGTTTTCACTGTGTTCTGTCCATATTTTGCCAGCCTGGGTTCCCTAGTTAGTTTCCTTGGTTTTTAATTAGTTCCACGGTGATGCACCTGTTTCTGTTCACCCTTCCTTGTGTATTTAAGCCATCAGTTTCCTTTGGTTAGTTGTTTGATATGTTCTATGATTTAATTGGTTGTTATGTTGTTTCCTAAGTTCCATGTGATCTAGTGGATTTATTATTAAAGACTGTTTGGTTTGTATACTCCCCATCTTTGTGCGCTTATTAAAGCATGAGAGTTATGGTTTTTAACTATTTTTAACATTGAAAATAATGAGAAATGCTGCAAATCAGCCTATTAGAATGATTTTTGAAGAATCCTCTGACACTGAAGACTGGAGTAATGATGCAGAAAATTCAGCTTTGGAATGACAGGAATAAATTACATAAAAAATGTATTAAAACAGAAACAGTGCATAAGAATATTTCAAAAACATGAAAAGATATTTTCTTTTACAGGAATCGCTTTTTTAAGGACTACAACAAACGGCTGGTATGGGACTACACAAGCTTATTCAGGGGTTAGTGACATCTCTAACCCTAAAATTTACATAAGCCCCGCCCCCCGGGAACGCGATTCATAGATTATCATGACAGAATATGCTAATCAATGACTAGAAGAGAGTTAACTCCACATCAGCAAAATAAATTCATCAACTAACCATTCAGAAATGTCTTGCATTCTACATGTTGTCACTTCTTCTTGAGTCTCTCCATCTTTTTCCGACTCCGATTTTACATTAAAAGGCTAAAAGTTTTTAAACGGCGCGTTTTTGCTCACCCTCAAAAAGTGACAATTTTAACATGCTATAAAAAAATATCTGTGGGGTATTTTGAGCTGAAACGTCACACACTGTGGGGACATCAGAGACTTATTTTACATCTTGTGAAAAGGGCATTATAGGACCCATTTAATACTTTTTTTGATACTCATGTGCTTTGGTATTTACAGTACATACAGTACTCCAAGGTACTTTAAAAAACACCATGGCACATGGTACTACTTTTGGTACACATTGCAAATATCAGTATATTCGTAACCTTATCTTCCCTCTGAAGTTTTCCAGAAAGTTCTCATCTATACTTTTTCTTGGTTAAATCTTGATGTATTGGATGATTTTCTTTTTTTTCCCTGTTGGACAGGGACAAACTGGTGCTGTCTGGAATTACTGATGCTCCAGCCCCTGCGATGACAGGAAGCGATTGAAGAGAATATGGAACAGCAGAGAAATAAATCATATGACACTACAGCCATTTTAAATGACAAACATTCTGACCCCCAAGTGTCCTTTTGGTCAGTTTAATACTCACCTGTTTCCCTCTGCTCATCACTCACTCACAAACAAATGTCATACTGCACAGATCCACCTCCAGACTATGGGCTTCCTAACGTAAGTGAACATGCACTACATTTGTACATTTTCATTTCAGTGATGATGTAAACTTTTACAATTTAAGCATTACACATTTTACAAAAAGCCTCCAGTTTTTTTTTTCTTCTATTGACTTCATACAACTACTTTTTGTAGACTTGTTGTTCAACAAACTTTTCCACCAGAGGGATGAATAATGCCTATTTTCACACCTTTCTTAAATTGTTGTCTTACATTGTGCACTAATATCGGTTTAACTCCAAAGATGGTTTTGCTGCAGAACATTTGTTTTTGCTTTGCTATGGAGTGATTTTAGAGGTAGAACGTTTTATACCCCTTTTTGCTATTTTTCTCTCTCTTAGATTTCACTGTGTTTAAAGGGAGCTGTTTTTGGCAGCGTTACAGAGGCCCATCTTGAGCAGTTATGCCTGACTGCGGCTCTGCTGGAAAAATCGGAGGTCCCATTTTAGCTCTCAGAGCAGCCGGAGGATCAAGCAGGTGCGAGTGCGAGCCGTTTCATTATTTTTCTGAGCGTTCATCTGCATTGTTTGTGCGTGTTATTATTGTTTATCTTCTGCATTGTTTGCGTGCACGCTTTCTAGTTTCTCATTAGCCAACTGTCACAGGCGGTTCTGATGTCGGTCCAGTCGCCGCTGGTGTTCACGGGGTCATGGTGGGCAATCCTGCATCCTCGTTTGCATCAGAGAATGAATGCATGGAACGCTGGAACTCTCTATAGGGCAGGTCCTTCTTTCTCTCCACCTCGTCTGCTGTTTCTCTCTCCTCTGTCCTCCCATCTGCCACATTAATGCACCGTGGTTTGTCACTCCCTGATATTTTAAGACAACAGTGAAATAATGAGTTCATCTCTTTTTTTTTTGGTTGCATTTTAATGATGACTCATTTCTTCACCAGGACACTGGACTAAGGCGGTCATATTTAAACAAAACCTTTTGTGGTTTTAAATAACCTTTCCAGCCAATTCCCATAAAAAAATGAACATTTATTGTGACAGAATTTTGTATACACACACTCTTTCATTAACTTTCATTTACACCCCAGACAGAATTCCAGCTATTGGCTGATAAACTCAGGGTCATCCGTTTTAGACATGGCTTCTCTGTCTAATTTGCAGCGTGCTGTCAACATAATTTTGCTGTGCCCTAATCCAACCTTTTTTTGTCTTGGACAATTGCCTTCCATGCTGCAAATACTTGTACGAACTTGCAGAGGAAACCTTTTGTCCCTTCTCAGTGACCCCGAACCCTCGTTAGCATGATGGGTTCTGTCTTAGCCAGTGATTATAGAGTCATCTTACGGTCACATGAAATTGTGAGTGCAAAGAAAGTGAGAGGATTTCTGGATTGGATGAGATTTGAGCCAATGCCATTACAGGAATAGTTCACCCCAAAATGTCATAATTTATTCACAATTTTTCATGACAATCAAAACCTACATGGTGTAAATTTGAAGAATACTTGAAGGACAATTCCGGTGATGACGGCTTTCAAGCACCGAAACAGCACCAACAACGCACCATGAAAATTGAGCACCACACTACTGTTCAAAAGTTAGAGATGTATCAATGTTTTTAGAAATAAGTCTCTTATGCTCATCAATGATGCATTTATTGGTCAAAATGATCAAAAATACAGATAAAAACAGCAATATTGTGAAATATTCTTACTCAAAATAACTTATCTATTTGTGTACGTTTTCAAATAAAATGCACTTCTGTGATGTCGAAGCTGAATTTTCAGCATCATTACTCTAGTTTTCAGTGTCACATGATCCTTCAGAAATCATTCTAATATCATTATCATGCTGATTTGCTCCTTTAAGAAACATTTCTTATTATCAATGTTGAAAATGTTATGGAATATAGACTCAAGACAGGGATACAATCAAGAGATGTTGGTTTATTGAACAGAGATGAGAATATGACAATGTAGGTGAGTATTCATCCACGAACTGTCTGTTTTGCAGGTGAATTGGAGATAGTGGATGGATGATATAATGGAGCACACACATTGTCGCAGGAACAGGTAAGTAACTGTTTTGCAGGAACAGAACAGAAGAACAGGAGACACTGCGAAACAGGAAGACGACGGAGAAACGCTGGAGAGAGGTAGCCTTCACTTTGGAACTTAGGGGCTGTTTACACAACACCATTTTCAACATAAATGCACCAAAATGAGTCCAGCCGGGGAGGTGTGAAGTGAGAGTGACTGGTAGAGGGTAGGTGACCAGGGTGGTGCTGACAGGATGGGCAGCCTCCCGGGCGACACCGGCAGTACAGCAAGCCAAGGTAGAATTCTCAGTAGACGTCCCGGATGCAGGGCAGAGGTGAAGACTTGCAGGGCGGAGCAGAAGACCACCTAATCCAAACAGACGAAACTGATCCCAGGCGGGCCGGCTGGCTTGAGAATTTCTGGAGATACGGCTGAGAGACGGACGACTGGAGTGCCTGCTGAGGAACAGGCCTTTGTAGTGGAGACCACAGTCGACCAGGAAAAACGGAAAACCTAAATGACGGACATAAGGGCGGCCATTGTGGCAAAGATGAGGAGGCTTAGATCGGCCTCTGTGGGCATGATGAGGGATACGGAATACAGACTCGAGAGATGATGAGTACCCTGATGATTGAATGTGTGCAGGTGGGAGTCAGGAAGGATGCTGGGAATTGTCGTGACAGTTGTGCAGCAACATTGGGTAACACTTTACTTGAAGGGGTGTGCATAAGACTAACATGACACCTTCATAATCATGACATGACACATGTTATGAATATGAAGGAAGTTGTATGCATGTTTATGACAACTATCATTAAGTGTCATTCGCTCAGTTATGACATTTTTAAAGCAACTATGACAGTTTGAAATGTCTTTGTTACACTCTTAACCCGAATTAGTTGACTTTACTCGCAAATCGCGTGGAAACCCGTTGCCTTAACATGTTTAGTTTCAGCTTGTGTAAAAACTAAAGTGGTATGAGTTGTATTAACATGGAACCCTTAGTTTTTACACAAGCTGAAACTAAACATGTCGAGTTGTATTAACATGGAACCCTAACTTTTTACACAAGCTGAAACTAAACATGTTGAGTTGTATTAACATGGAACCTTAAGTTTAGTATTTATATTTATTAGTAGTGTGTTCTCAAAATCATTAGATAAAACTAGCTATTATGACTTGTTATTGCTACTCATCATTTAACACAATTACTGTATTTTCCACTAATTTAATTAGCTTTTGATTTTTAAAATAAAAATATGTTATAAAACATTTTCAATTAAATTGGATGGATGGAAAAAAAGAAACACCTCTTAATGCTTCCATGCATTTTATTTTATTTTTAAATGGCAAAACACAGCCAAACATCAGGTAAACATCAACAATCAAAACATCAATTATCCAATCTAAAATGATGAATCTTAAAAAGGTAATTTCAAATCGTTGAAACAATTGTGTGTGGGTGTTGTATGTGTTTGTGTGTGTGTTTTCCGTGTCTGTGTTGCTTGTGTGTGTGGGTGTTGTCCATGTCTGTTGCCGTGTGTGTTGTGTGTGTGTGGGTGTTGTTTGTGTGTGTGGGTGTTGTCCGTGTTGTTTGTGTGTGTGGGTGTTGTCCGTGTGTGTTGCCCGTGTCTGTGTTGCCGTGTGTGTTGTCTGTGTTGCAGTGTGTGTGGGTGTTGTCCGTGTGTGTGGGTGTTGTCCGTGTGTGTTGCTCGTGTCTGTGTTGCCGTGTGTGTTGTCTGTGTTGCAGTGTGTGTGGGTGTTGTCCGTGTGATGCTGGGAAGACGTGAGCACAGCACCTTCACGCTCAATAAGAAGTATCCCAACGTCAAGGTCACGAAAATAATCATCATCATCAGATTCCTAAATAAAGAATAACAGAAGAGCACAATCATTACATTATATTTCTCATTTGAAAAACAACTTTAATCAATATAAGAGTGTCATGGTGAAAAATAAATAATGGTAAAAATTATAAGAAAGCAAGAGCTTACTTACAAAGCCTGCTTTGAAGAAGTTTGTGGGGTTGTCCCCAAGGATGATAGGAAGCCCTCTGAGCACTTGTGTCCGGATCGCAGTTGGCTCTGTAGTCTTTTGAGAATTAAACACAGTACAACAAGTTAGCTAGCTAAAATAAAAAAAAACAAATAATGATCTATAAGAAAGCTTAAAAAAACAAGCAATGTTTTGATAGAATTATACAACTAATAGAGTAGCATTGTGATATGATGTTTATACAAAACCTGAGAAAAACAACACCAAGTACAGAATGTGTATGGACTTACATTGGTCTGTTGTGAAATCTGTGTCAACAACTGTCCAACATTCCCTCTCTTGGATTGAAATAACTCGAGGAGACGAGGACTGTGCCGGTCGATGCTCTCATAGAACTCCTGTTTGAGGTTCTTGCCCACAATCCTGTTGAACTCCATGAACACCTGAAAAATACAGAGAACAAAAAAAATGAACTTAGATAAACTGAACTATACAAGGCAGCTAAGCCATCTGCAAAGTAGTGCTGAAATGGAAATGAGACACTTCTACCATAGTTTCCGTGTTTTAAACGATAATGTTTTAAAAGGTAACCCCTTTTCTCACACATAATCTCACAGTACTTACACTTCCACATCATCCTAACACCACAAGGATCTGTAAAAATAGAAAACAAGAAAATGTTTCGCTCAACTACTCAGTTCAACAATGTCACTATAAGGTAATAGAACCGAAACGACGCCTGTTTTACAGAGAAAACCAGCATGTATCAGCTTCGTGGTGTTTTGTCTTTGCACACCAGTGTCTGACGCGGCGCTGCTGCTGCTAGCCTTGTCTGTAACTTTACATATGGATGTTTCCCATAGATTTACTGCACTCAAGCAGTAGTACACTTCATGTTAAACATAAATATATACTGATTTGATTGCAGCAAAGACAACGTCGGCAGTATTGACGGCAAAAAAGGCTACAAAATATTCCGTTCTGTGCACAGGTGCAATATTTGAAAATCGATAATTATTCATTATTATTTACACCACCACAGCGAGTGCTAATTTACACTCATTTGCCCCAACAGCGGTTGAATCGCTTTTCTACTGCGTAAAAGGACATTTATATAAGTGATACAATCGGGCAAACTCGCCGGTATAAGCAATCCTTAGACTGTTAACACTAAGCTAACTTTAACATTCAGAAGACACTTTTTTGAGTAACTTAGTTAGCTAGTGTTAGCAATAAGCATGTATTAACACCATGCACAGGTTCAAACAGTAACATTAGACGGAAAAAAAGTTGCGTCAACAAATTATCTGCAAGCTTTTGGGTATTAAAAATTCCCACAAATATAACTAGGCTACAATAGTTATTTTAAATACTAACCATTCCACTTGAAGTAATGTTGCTTCCTAGTCAGGGTACCGTCTGCTGCCGAGGCCTGTGCTCGTCCCGCCAGGTGTAGAGCCTCTTGGACGCACGTTAGACGCGCGGGTCTTTTCACGTGACCAGGCAGGTTTTTGAATTAGCCCCTCCCCTTCCTTATGAAACTAAACATACCAAGTTATCTCTACTAAACATGATTAGTGCAATTAATCTTTCAGCTAAATAGTACAAACAACTAATGTTGTTTAGTAATGATAGCAGGTTTTGACAAAACATAAAAGAATAAGTAATGATCACTCGGAAGTTTAATTAGAAACAAAATCTGGGTTTACAGTGTATGACACCTTGACATAAACAAATACATCATAACCTTTTCAGTGTCTTTGTCATGACAACTTCACATTACTAAGACAACACAACCTGTCATAAACATGACCTAGCAGATTAATTATCAAACTTAAGAAACCACTTATCTTTATTGATTAACATTTCATTAAACTGTCAGGTGGTTGGTTTTGACATTGGCTGTCATGAAGCCATTATAAATTTTTAATGACAAATTCAATTTGTACCAGTGTAGTTGAGGTCACAAAAAATATTCATGACACAGTTATAATGGCCTCATGACAGCCAGTGTCAAAACCAACCACATGACAGTTTAATTTAATCAAGTTGTCATGACAAAGACACTGACAGGTTATGATGTTATGGTTTATGTCAAGATGTCATAACAAAGACATCTTAAACAATGTCATATTTGCATTCAAAATGTCATTATTGAGCGAAAGACACTTAATGACAGTTGTCATAAACATGCATAAACCCTACTTCATATTCATGACATATGTCATGTCATGGTTATGAAGGTGTCATGTCAGTCTTATGCACACCCCTTCAAGTAAAGTGTTACCCAACATTTTTTATATTTTTTGTGAAAACTGTGACACATTTGATATAGTAAGTTCATAATAACAGCATTTAAAGGGCTGAGTGAAATCTGGGAAACCCAGGATTGGAGGTTTTGCAAGGTGATCTATCAGGTTGCTCAGTGTCGCCTGATGGGTTTGTGTCCACTCAATGGGTGTCCGTGACGTTACATTACTTCCTTTCCTCGGGCGGGTGGGTTTTCCTCTCCTTGAGACCATTCCTGATTCATCTGAACCCCTTTCTCCTGCTGTCAGTAGCTGGTACAGCGGCTGGGCGATGCGTGACAAATTTGGGATATAAGAACGGTAATAAGACAGGAACCCTAACATCTTCCGTAGGTCGCCCACTGTGGATGGTGTCCTTTCCTTCAAGGCCTGCACTGGAGCAATCTCCGCTGGGTCCATCGTATAACCTTCACCAGACACCATCTTCCCCAGGAACCTCACTTTGCGCTTGAAGAGCTCACATTTTTTCGGAGTGAGCTTTACACCATGCTCTTTGTATCGCTGTAGCACCAGGCGCACATGGGCCAAATGATCTTCAAAACTGCTGTTAGGGACCAAGTTGTCATCTAGGTAGGGTTGACATATTGTGTCCCTAAGGCCTAACAAGCAGCTCTCCATACTTCTTTGGAACTCAGCTGGTGCCGAACTCAGCCCAAATGGGATTCGTGTCCATTGGTACAGCCCCCATGGGGTGATAAATGCTGATAGCGGCTGGCTCTCCTCATCCAGGAAGCCCTGGTGGTATGCCTTCCCCTGGTCCAAAACGGTAAACCAAGTGCTTCCAACTTAATGCATCCAGCATGTCTTGTATCTTAGGGATTGGGTGGCGATCGGGCACTGACTTCTGGTTTAGCTCCCGGTAGTCGCAGCATAACCGGAGACTGCCATCCTTTTTCCTCACGCAGACTACTGGAGATGAGTATGCCGACCTAGAGGGGGCCACCCAACCTTTATTTAACAAATCTTGCAAGTACTCCTTGACCTCATCATGCAATGGCTTTGGGACAGACATATACGTTTTCTGCACAGGCCTTGTTGTCATGAAGCGATGTGCATCTTTAATGATGGAATGCAACCAATGTCGTCATCATTGTAAGCAAAAGATTGACACTCATCCCTCAGTACTTTTCTCACAGATTCCTGCTGAGCCTTTGGGAGATGGTCCAGATTCACAGAGGGATCCCATTGTGGGTTGTGGTGATCTGCCTCTTGAATTATCAGTGTTTTTTTCAGGGGCTGGCTCACCAGTTTGGGCTCTCTCTGCTGGGGGTTTCTCAGGTCCAGTGAGGTGGACTGCCACAGGATACACTGTTTTCACAGGCTGTAAGTGACCCAAAATATGGTTTCGCTGCAGGGTGATGTTATGCTTTGCTACATTGACAATAGATATGGGTATATACTTGATGTGTCTTTCCGGAATCTTCACTACTGCCTCACTTAATTCTAACTCTTGAACTGAGCTCACTTCGCTGGGCGAGAAGAGCAGTTCTTGGCCCTGATACTCAGACCCAACGTGAGCACGGACCATTACAGTGGTCACTTGATTCGCAGGCAAGCACACACATTTTCTCCCGATTTTCACCACCCCCACCGTTACCTCTTGCTCCTTACTCCGGATCAGTTTCATCAGTGTGTGTGCCTCGCTGTGGGTGATCGAAAATGCAGAACTCATTGCATGTAGCGTTTTCCTCTCTCCTCGCCCAGGAACATCTTCGCTCATGTTCACAATCTCTTCGATGACGTTGTACCCAATGATTGGGTCCTCCGCTACTGTTAAATCACTGGACACCAACATGGGTACTTTTAACAGTGGTGTTGGGAACGGACCTCCATCCAGTTGGAAATTAACCTCCACCCACCCGATGAATGGAATCTCTGTGTTGTTTGCCGCCAGCCCAGTCAGGGTTGCCTCTCCCAACAACTCTTCCAGAGGCTGGATGAACGTATCTGGGAGATGTTGTCGTCGCCAAGCATCATTCATAATGCTAGCTTGTGCCCCTGTATCCCACAGTGCCTCCATCGGCTGACCATTTAGACGGCAGTTGACCAAGCAGCGCTTTCCAATCAGTTTAATGAGCTGTGATTCATGTTGGGGTGGGAGATACTTCACCGTACAGAGATTGGTATTGGCTCTTACTAAGGTTGCATTATTTGAATGGGCATTCGACATGGCCAAGTGAGATGGCTGATTATTTTGTATGCGGTCCCGAGAAAGGATAGGTTCAGAGGAATGGGACACTTCTGGGAGGACTACTGATGGTCCCGTCTCAGCAGTCCTTGGTCGTTTCCCGACTGTGAGCTCTGTACTCTGCATCCCCGTGAGAAATGGCCCGTTTGTCCACATTTGAAGCAGTGTTGACAGTTTTCACCTACTTGCTCTTCCCTACATTTCTTACAGCCTCGCTGTTGTTCTTCTCTGTACCGTGAGGATGTCCTATTATTGGCTTCTATTGCAGCTGTAATTATCTCATTTCAACTCTCAGCTCCTCCATGAGCTTTTGAGTGTCTGGAACCTCGTTATTACCACCGTTAGGGGTGGTGAGGGCGCAGTGGATAAGACACATGCCTTTGGTGTGAGAGACCCGGGTTTGAATCCACTGTGAGACACCAATGTGTCCCTGAGCAAGACACTTAACCCCTAGTTGCTCCAGAGGCGTGCAACCTCTGACAAATATAGCAATTGTAAGTCGCTTTGGATAAAAGTGTCAGCTAAATGAATAAATGTAAAATGTAAATGTTATTGATATTCTGGCATTCTTTAGATTCCCTTCCTTTTATAGTTCTGATTGTCATAGCCATACCAGGCTCTTTTGCTGACTGCACAGCCATGGCAGGTGAGTACTAGGATTCGTGGGTCGGTATGGAACTCATGTATTCGGGGAAGTTTACCTGCATGGAGCCTTTTCAGTTTCTCTTGTCGTTCACCTTCCAGCTTAGCAGCCTCATTCACCACTTCAATCAGCCCCTCATCCGTTGTCCTGATGTTACTGGGGCTGTATCTGAAATTTCAGAGAGTCACTCGTAAGCCCGGTTTCAATTGAACGCAGAAATTTATGCTGGATGATATCTCTGCTATAGCGGTCATCATCGCCATCCTCAGCTTTCCACATCAGTTTCTCTTTCAATTCAATTGCCCTGAAGATGAAGTTCTTAACTGACTCTTTGGGTTCTTGGGATACGTTTATGAGCAGTTGTACTGTCAACTTTGTAATGGCCCTTCAAGATGGTATGTAACGACTGGAGCGCAAGACCACGCTTAATCTCCAACATATCTCTCAGTGGCAAGCCTGGGGTGACAGCTCTAACCACTGCCTCTACTATCTCAGTCTCAGAGTGGCCCTTCTCTAATCCCACTTCCATTTGGCGATTTAGACTGGGGTAGGACAACTTTTCTTTCTGTCCACTTTCTCCCATCTGTCCCCAGATCTTAAATTCTCTTCTTAGAGTCACTTCAGTCAATTTCTGAGAAGGTTCAATCCTCTTCTCATACCCTGTGTTAATTTTAGAAGGCTTGTGACTGTCTATCCTCCTTTCAGGCTTACAATAACTTTCCTCATCTCGCTGTGAGCGGCTAAGAGACCTTTCTTCCAGCCCTCTTACTTGAGTTGGTTTCTCTCCCATCAGCTCCACGTCAGTTGTATAGTCTCACCTCACTCATGAATGAGAGTAAATCTTTGAAATGCTGAATGACCTCACTTTCGCCCTCATTCTCCTGTATTTCATCCAACGTGCTTTCGACTGTCCTAATGAGCAATCGTCTGGGCTTACCTGAGGACACATCACATTTTAGGTAACGACAACCCTCCTCCAGATGGTCTTTGTCCAACTGCCAGAGATCGGCGCTCACTTGGTCGTGAAGATGTTCCATGGCTAAGTTCGTCTCTGTATGAAGAGGTAGTCTTCGTCACACTGCTCTACCTCTCCTGGCTGGCTCGCCAAAATATGTTACACATGTAGAAAGAAGCAGGCCTCGTTTCTGGTGCAACACATTTAATCGAAAAATACTGCATGCAAACCTGCAAGACAGATAAAACAGTATAATAGTCAATCACAAGTGGAGCATCTCAATTCGGTGTGTTCTCTATCTGCTCGTCTCTGCATTAACTGATATATTACGCGTTATTAAATTCAGTATGACATTTTCTAATTGCTCATTATAACATTCTCTGTTGTTCACTAAACTAAATTAACATTCACTTGCAAATACTTTGCATATCAAGCATGTGAACCTATATCTTGCCCCATAACATCGAAAATAATATAATCCTTGTTAAACTTAATTTGAACCCATACATTCCTCTTTCCAGAGTACATACATTCTCTTTTACAGCATGACTTGTTTTCTCTAAATAACACATTGCACTTTAATGTTCTCTAATGTGACATTTTACGACCCTTTTATACAGTTATACAGCAAATCACGTCGTTTGAGTTTCCATGAACTCTAATGCCCCCGCTGAATACAATTTGCACCAAATGGCGGACACCCGCGAACCCCACGTGCGTTACTAAACTTGCGTCACTTAAACTATTAATTTACCCATCAATATCATACAACAACTAAATAAACATTACTGTGCATACTGTGTTTCCATAGCTTTTGCACCATACCGATTCTCGTTTCACATACAAGCTTTCATCACCGTTGTGTCGGATCACGCTCTATCCACGAGTAATAACAATACAGTTTTTGTGCTCAAAACCTACTTAACACAACACAATACTAACATAATTGTTCCTGGACCCCTTTAACTTGAAATTAACGCAATCAATCTTACCTGCACGACAGATATAACAGTATAATAGTTAATCACAAGTGGAGCATCTCAATTCGGTGTGTTCTCTATCTGCTCGTCTCTGCATTAACTGCTATGTTACGCGCTATTGAGCAGACCTTGGTGAGAGCTCCCTCTAGCGGTTTGGATAATTTATGCCACAGTAAACACATGAATAAATACCATTCTTGCAGATCTCTATCAAGGCAACTAAACAGGAGTCCAAAATACACTTCAAGCGCTTTCAGAAATTTAGTCTGAATATATTACTCTGAATATAAATATATAACAGTCTCACATTTTAAAGTGGGGGGGGGGTTACATTCGTGAGACAGCTGATTAGTACTCTTGTCATTGACCATAAAACAGTATGTTACAGGAATCACCAACCCGTCGATCACGGTCGACAAGTCGATCTTCGAAGCATTTTAAGTCGATCGCGAAGAGTTTTCAAAATCAGAGAAAAATCAGAGCCTATTGTGTGTAGTAAATGGTACCTAGGGGATGCGGAGGCATATACGTTACAATCATGTCATTTTTGCCGCGCGCACCTTTGGGCTCATGCGGACGCGTCGAGTTTAAACAAGGCTTTACGCCTTAACCAGCTCAGCCACAGTAACAGCTCATATTTAGCCAGCTAAACTTTTACTACCCTGTTAGAAAACATATATAGTTGCATAGTTTCATGTGGTTCTTCTCCCTCGCTGTATTATGGGTTTGCTATGTGGGGAGAAATGTGCTGGTTACGTTTGTGACACAATCAGCTGAGTACTATCATTATATTATATTTTAAGACCCTTGATCCTCACCTGACTATGGCTTTGTAAACTTTATCCATGATGTGGTTTATACTGGACTGTGGTACAGAAACAGTGACAATGTTACACACTCTTGGCTTACTCTGGCTATTCTCTGCCGTCTCAGATGACTATATGTTCCCCTTCGAGGGAACTCGAACTGCGTCATCGTTATGACACTTTGGGGAATGCCCCCAGCGTAGCGTATCTGAAGCATGAATGAAATCTGTCCAATCCTGATTGGTGCTGCGTCATGACGTAGTAGATGACGGCATAACCGGAAGATACAAAGGGACGCCCAGCACACACACACATTAGCTTTTTTGCTCTTCAGCTAAAGCGCTCTGTGTGAACTGTTTGTCCTATTTACTGTTGTCTGTCCTTATTATCATACGCAGCATGTCTAGCGAGCAGTTTAGACGGTGTGTGCATCCGTGTCCACGTTATATTTCGGGCATGGACACACACCAGCTGTGTGTGCATTGTCTGGGCGTGCAGCATGCTAGAGCGGCTCTCGAGGGAGCCGCTTGTAGCGAGTGTGAGAAGCTGCCGCTCAGAACTTTGCGCTCGCGGCTGGCCGTGTTTGATGAGTCAAGCGGCCAGGCTCGCAAGCCTCACGGTTCTGGGCCCGCGGTTGCCGAGGCAGCGCGACGCCGCAGATCGTGGGGCTCACAGATGGATCTCTCAGCGGGACACGGGACTGCTTCGGCATCTTCCCGATCCTCGTCTGAAGATTCAGATGTTCTCCCGCCCCATGTGGAAGCCCGCGATGCGGCTTCTTCCCGCGAGGTGTATGAACAGATGCTTCATTTGTCTGGTTCTGAGGAATCAGATGAGTTAAGCATCGGGGCGGGTGATGTGGAGCTTAGTTCACTGCTTCACGCACCCGCTCAAGAGGAGCTGGTGGAGGTTTTGACCCGCGCTGTGGCCAAATTAAAATTAGATTGGCCACAAGATGAACCAGAAATTCAGCCGCCTAGCAAGCTGGATGAAAGGTTTTTTAAGCGCCGGTCTCAACCTCCACGTCGGGGCCTTCCGTTTTTCCCTGACTTGCACAATGAGTTGTGCAAGTCGTGGGAAAAAAACATTTTCAGCCAGGCTCTCCAACCCCCCAGTGCTCGATTTCTCTAATGTGCTGGGGGCGGCTGAGCATGGCTATGGGAAAATACCTCGGGTGGAGGAGGCTCTCGCGAGCTATCTTTCCCCCGAGGCCGCATATTCCCTTAAGGCCCCGGTACTGCCGACCAAGCCATGTCGAGATACATCCTTGCTTGTGGGCAGAGCTTATATGGCAGCTGGGAGGGCTGGTAGTTGCTTGCACACTATGGCGATCTTGCAAGCCTATCAAGCTGACCTCCTTAAGGAGCTGGATGAGGGTGAGGGTCCCTCTCCTAGTGACATCTTGGAGCTGAGGAAAGCCACCGACCTGTCTCTCAGCATCACCAAGGAGATGGCCCGTGCCATCGGCCGCTCTATGGCTGGTATGGTGTGTGTGGAGAGACACCTCTGGTTGAATTTATCGGGGATGAGGGAGAAAGAGAAACATTTTCTTCTCGACTTCCCGATTGCACCTTCTGGCCTTTTCGGCGGTGCTGTTGGTTCAGTAGTCGAAAGGTTTCAGGAGGTGAAAAAGCAGTCGGCGGCTTTCCATCAGTATTTACCTCGCCGCTCTGGCTCTTCGGGGAAGGCTGCCTCAACAAGGCAGCCTCAGCCGCCTGCCAGCTCCTCGCACCATCAGGTGCAAAGACAGAGTGTCGCCTCCCGCGCCCCCTCCTGAGGGAGCCTGGCAACGGAGGTGGCGCTCTCGAGGTAAGCCTTCTGAGCCTAAGGTCGATCTGAGGACCGTCCTTCAGGCAAAGAAGGCTTCCTCCAAGCGGTCCTAGTTGCCGGACTGCTGAGAGCTGTCCCCCCCGGGGTGGAGCGATCGAGGTCGCCTCCATTCCGGAGCTCTCGGGAAATCAGTGCTGTGTTTCCGCCGTCTAGTGCGCTTCAGGCCACACTGGTTTCCCGCGTACGCACGCCGCTCCAGCCACCTCTAATAAGACCTGCGGCTGGGCAGCGAACGCGTCCGCCCACCGAAAACCCTTGTCGACCGCTCCCTGCCGGCCAGCCGCTTCAGGGGGTCGGGAACGAGTCTCGAATAACACCCGAGGCCAGCCTCGAGAGGCTGGTTCCCTTAGTAGATTATCACGGCGCATGGTCATGCCTTCCGAATATTTCTGCGTGGGCCCTGCGTACTGTAGAGCTGGGTTACAGGCTGCAGTTCAGCTCCCCTCCCCCGAAGTTCAACGGGATGGTCTGGACTGTGGTCGGCCCAGAGCAGGTTCGGGTTATGGAACAGGAAGTTCAATCCCTGTTGGTCAAGGAGGCCATAGAACGTGTTCCTCTACCAGACAGGGAGTCCGGGTTCTACAGCCGGTACTTCATAGTTCCCAAGAAGGATGGGGGGTTGCGTCCAATAATAGATCTCAGGCACTTGAATCGTTCTCGGAGGAGATTCAGGTTCAAAATGCTCACAATCCCAGCCATCGTGAGTCAGATCCAGTTCGAGGACTGGTTTGTCACGATAGATCTGAAGGACGCATACTTCCATATTTCCATCCTTCCATGTCACAGGAGGTTCCTGAGGTTCGCTTTCGGGGGCGAAGCATACCAATATCAGGTTCTTCCCTTCGGCCTAGCTCTCTCGCCTCGCACCTTCACCAAGTGCATGGATGCAGCGCTGGCTCCGCTGAGACTCCAGGGCATCCGTGTACTCAATTACATCGACGACTGGCTAATATTGGCCAGGTCGTGCGAGATGGCAGTTCGGCATCGAGATGTCGTTCTGGCCCACATCAGGTGCCTGGGGCTGAGACTCAACACAAAGAAGAGTGTGTTGACGCCCTCTCAGAGGACTACGTTCCTGGGAGTTGTATGGGACTCCACGACGATGCGGGCACAAATGTCTCCCGCACGCGTGGAGTCGATACGGGCGATGGTCTCCAGAGCGAAACTAGGCCACAACCTCACTGTGAAGCAGTTTCAGAGACTGCTGGGGCTCATGGCAGCAGCGTCCAGTGTCATACCTTTTGGCCTGCTACACATAAGACCCCTACAGTGGTGGTTGAGAGCCAAGGGGTTTTCCCCGAGGGGAAATCCGTTCCGTATGATCAGAGTAACGCGCAGATGCCTTCGTTCTCTCGTCATATGGAGGAAACCTTGGTTCCTGTCCCAGGGACCGGTGCTGGGAGCATCATGTTGCCGGAAAACCGTTTCAACAGATGCCTCCCTCACTGGCTGGGGCGCGGTCATGGACGGCCACTTTGCAAGAGGTCTGTGGGAGACCCGGCATTCTTCCTGGCACATCAATTGCCTGGAAATGCTGGCGGTCTACAAAGCTCTGAGGAGTTTTTTCCCGGACCTCCGCGGCCACCATGTCCTGATATGCTCGGACAACATGTCCATAGTCGCGTATCTGAATCACCAGGGGGGTCTGAGGTCGCGCCCTCTATGCAGACTGGCACACCAGATCCTTCTGTGGTCCCAGGGGAAATTGTCGTCTCTCAGAGCGATACATGTCCCCGGGGATCAAAATCAGGGAGCAGATGTCCTGTCGAGGCAGGGGCTGAGGCCCGGGGAGTGGCGACTCCACCCCGAGGTGGCGGAGGCCATGTGCGTGAGATTCGGCCCAGTGGAAGTGGATCTGTTCGCGTCTCAAGAGACGTCCCACTGTCCACTGTGGTTCTCTCTCAGGTATCCAGCTCCGCTGGGGCTGGACGCCATGACGCAGACGTGGCCGAGGCTGCGTCTGTACGCATTTCCCCCAATCGCTCTGCTCCCAGGAGTCTTGGAGCGGGTCCACCGGGAAGGGATCAGCCTACTTTTAGTAGCACCCCGCTGGCCGACCCGGATATGGTTCTCGGACATTGTAGCACTGCTAGATGGCCCCCCGTGGCAGGTTCCTCTGAGGAGGGATCTGCTGTCTCAGGCAGGGAGTACAATATTTCACCCCCGGCCAGAGCTGTGGAACCTCTGGGTCTGGCCCCTGAGGGGTCTCGGTACTTAGAGGCTGGCCTGTCAGCAGGTTTTGTTGAGACCCTACTCAGCTCCAGGGCTCCTTCCACCAGGAGACTGTACAGCCTAAAGTGGAATGTGTTTTCCACTTGGTGTAGAGAGAGTCCCAACTTGGTACCTGGCGGTGGTTCTTGAGGGGTTGGCTGAGGCCCCCTTCGAGCCACTGGAGTCGGCTGAGGCAAAGAACCTGACCTTCAAGGTGGCCTTTCTCCTTGCCATCACTTCTCTGAGGAGAGTGGGGGATCTCCAGGCCTTGGCTATAACGCCAACTTGCCTGGAGTTTGCCCCTGGCGGTGTTAAGGCCATCTTACATCCTAGACCGGGCTATGTGCCCAAGGTGCCGTCTAGTGCGGCACGGTCAGTGGTTCTTCAGGCCTTCCATCCTCCACCTCATGGGACGGCGGAAGAGGGGAAACTTCACCTGCTCTGCCCAGTCAGAGCCCTAAGGGTTTACTTGGAAAAGTCTTCTCAGTGGAGGAAGTCAGACCAGTTGTTGGTGTGCTTTGGTTCACCCAAGAAAGGGCTGCCTGCATCTAAACAGACAATCAGTAATTGGATTGTCTAGGCTATAGCCACAGCTTATCAGGTGCGCAATTTGGCTTCACCTATGGCCGTGAGGGCACATTCCACCAGGAGCATGGCCTCGTCGGTGGCCCTCCTTTCTGGCGTCTCGCTTCAGGAGATCTGCGAGGCGGCCGGGTGGGCCACCCCGCACACCTTCATACGTTTGTCCAGTCTGCAACTCCCCGTTTCCGCCTGGCGCCAGAGTGCTCGCGTCTTAAGTGTGCCTGGTCTTCCAGCTTCACACTAGGGCGGGCGTGATTACGGTGTGGCATAGTGGGTATTTCGTTCCCCAAAGTGTCATAACGATGATGCAGTTCGAGTTCCCTCGAAGGGGAACGTCTCGGGTTACGACTGTAGGGAACGAGACACTGCGTCTTGTCGCCACACCTATCACGGTCAGAGCGCTTGCTTCATCGCAAAAGAGCCAATGTGTGTGTGTGCTGGGCGTCCCTCTGTATCTTCCGGTTATGCCGTCATTTACTACGTCATGACGCAGCACCAATCAGGATTGAACAGATTTCATTCATGCTTCAGATACGCTACGCTGGGGGCATTCACCAAAGTGTCATAACGATGACGCAGTGTCTCGTTCCCTTCTTGGGGAACAAGGGTTACAGTCGCAACCCGAGACGTTTGTCCCGTTTTAGCCACCATAGCTTCTTCGAAAGGGAGGGGTGAGCAGTGGGATGATCCCTTAGTGCAAACTCGCAACCGAACCGCTAGATGTCGCTAAAAATCACAGACTGCACCTTTAAACTTATTAATTTGATGGCGGATCCAGAAAGGTTCAAACGACAATCCCCAGTGACAACTGGAGATTCACCCGTTGTAAAATACAAAAGACTTTGTTTGGACTTCGAAGTGGCTATAGAAAAAAAGAGACTGCAACCGGGCCCATGCAAAAACAAGGATAATATCGGAAGGGCATAAAATGTAGTCACGCAATGCTGATGTTGTTAACATTAACAATTTGAGATAACTTATAATTTGCACAGTTTGACGTGATATTAAAATCGATCGTTATTTAATCAGCGCGATTTACTGCAATGCTTTTTTTCCCTTAGTTGGTCAGAACAAAAGTGGATGTTACTTGTTACTGAATGACAGCATCAACACCGGTCAGGTGACTGACAGCCGCACATTCTCCTGAAAACATGAATTCATCCACGCTGTGCCGTATCGAGGCACAACCCACGTAAAGTTGATAATTCCGCGAATAACTGCAATTGCAGATTGCGGACTGCAGCTTTAAATATCTTGCATTTAAAGACTGATATTATACAGAGATCATACCATCCTTACTAATAGTGACATGAAATCCATTTTAGGCTCAATATTAGGAAATGTGCATTGTGCGATAAATAAGTACTTCAAATTGTCACGGGTGTGGTGCAGGCAGATGAAGAGGCTGAAGTTAAAGATCCAATTTCAATAAACTTTACTTACAATAACACAAATACTCACCAGGATACAGGCAGGGCAAACACTGTAACATTTACAACGACCGACCAGGACAGACTGAACAGAAGCAAACTAAATACAAGCATGAATCAAACATAACAAGGTGAAAACAGGTGACACTGATGATGATAACGAGGGACAGGCTGGTAAGTGAGGGAGTGAACACAGGTGTGGAGAAGAGGAGGATTCTGGGAAGTGTAGTGCAGACACAAAGACAGACTGGTGCAGACGAGGACTGTGACATTACTCCCCCCTCCCGGTAGGTGTGACCTCACGCCGTAGAACAAAGGTGGGAGGTTGGGCATCCTGGAGTCTGTGACGGGAAGGCGGACCGGGTGCAGCTGGACAGACTCCAGGACGTGGGCGTGGCCAGGGCCTAGCAGGACGTGAGCTTGGCCAGGGCGGAGCAGGACGTGGGCGTGGCCATGGTGGAGCAGGACGTGGGCATAGCCAGGGCGGAGCAGGACGTGGGCGTGGCCAGGGCGGAGCAGGACGTGGGCGTGGCCAGGGCGGAGCAGGACGTGGGCTTGGCCAGGGCGGAGCAGGACGTGGGCGTGGCCAGGGCGGAGCAGGACGTGGGCGTGGCCAGGGCGGAGCTGTCGGACCCTCGGGCGTCCAGGGCGGTGGAGACCCTTCGAGTGGCCATGGTGGTGAAGACCCTTCGGGCGGCCATGGCGATGCAGACCCTTCAGGTGGCCATGGTGGTGAGGACCCTTCGGGCGGCCCTGGCGGTGCAGACCCTTCAGGTGGCCATGGTGGTGAAGACCCTTCGGGTGGCCAAGGCGGAGAGGACCCTTCGGGCGGCCATGGCGGTGCAGACCCTTCGGGCGGCCATGGCGGTGCAGACCCTTCGGGCGGCCATGGCAGTGCAGACCCTTCGGGCGGCCATGGCGGTGCAGACCCTTCGGGCGGCCATGGCGGAGCCCTATGGCCCCCCCCCAAAAAAATTCTTGGGGAGAGTGATGGAGTCTGACAATGACTCCAGAATAGAGTCGGGTACAGGCTCTGGAACAGTCTCTGGCTGGGCAGACGGGACTTGAACAGTCTCTGGCTGGGCAAGCGGTGAGGGCTCTTTGCTGGACAGGACCAGTGGCGATGGTTTTGAGCTGGGCAGGACCAGCAGTGGAGAGGGCTTTGAGCTGGGCAGGACCAGGAGTGGAGAGGGCTTTGAGCTGGACGGAACCAGCGGCGAAGAGGGCTTGGTGCTGGACGGAACCAGCGGCGAAGAGGGCTTGGTGCTGGATGGAACCAGCGGCGAAGGGGTCTCTGGGCTGGACGGAACCAGCGGTGAAGGGAACTCTGGGGTCGTTCTGTCACGGGTGTGGTGCAGGCAGATGAAGAGGCTGAAGTCAAAGATCCAATTTCAATAAACTTTACTTACAATAACACAAATACTCGCCAGGATACAGGCAGGGCAAACACTGTAACATTTACAACGACCGACCAGGACAGACTGAACAGAAGCAAACTAAATACAAGCATGAATCAAACATAACAAGGTGAAAACAGGTGACACTGATGATGATAACGAGGGACAGGCTGGTAAGTGAGGGAGTGAATACAGGTGTGGAGAAGAGGAGGATTCTGGGAAGTGTAGTGCAGACACAAAGACAGACTGGTGCAGACGAGGACTGTGACACAAATAAAGTTTAATTATGATATTTATATCAGTAAGTCTCAAGCAAGTATACTGCATATCCATTAACATGAAATAAATGTGTAATATGTATTTATAAAATAAATGTATTTGATATACATGTTAGTATATATATATATATTATTTATTTATTTTTTACTTTCTACTTTAAAAATATAAAATAAAATCTCTTTGTTGGATCATTACAGTACATCTCTCTTTCATTTTTATCTCTGGCTTTTGTGAAGTCACTGCTAAGAAAATAGACTGATGTTAACTGTATGTCCTCACTCAGACTTCTAGCAAAGCTTTCCATTTCATTGTTATGGGATGTGAGCAGCAGACTTGTGCGGGGGATTGACAGTTAAGCAAGAAATAAAAGTGTCAAAATGTTGGGAAAGGCTAGATTTTATGCAAATGAGAGACGAAAAACGCCAAGCTGTAGCCAATCACTGTCTGTCATAAATTATGTTGGAGTTTTTTAGTGGATTCAGTGATATATCACATTAAAATCAGACAATGTAACTTTCATTGTGACTGGGTTCATACAGTATATTAAGTTGAAATTGTACGCATTCTTTGGGGTGATTGACCTAAAAGTGTGATTGACCTAAATAAACTTGAACCACAGCAGACAACAGTCTATCTGCATGTTATAGCGATCTCTGGAAGCTTTGTTTATGTCAGGGAGTTCCTGGAATGTCACATGATATGCCTCTTCATCACGTGTGCCATTTGTGGACTAAATGTGCATAGGGCTCCCTCGGGTTGCCAGTATGAATTGAAAACACAGGACATCAGAGTATCAAGCACTCATAATGATTACATCGGCACATTTTAGGTAAAATTAAATCAATATTACTCCTCTGTATAGAAATTTGGCATAAACATGGGAATCTATCAATATTTCTATAAAAGCCCTAAAAAAGCCCTAAAAGCCCTGATGTTGTTTTGTCAAGCATTTTCATGACGACGGTACATGAGATTGTTTGAATGGGAGCGGCTGACGCTCATATTTTAAACAAAGGGTCTCGACTTCATATTCACCGCATAACAGTGGAAACATTGACAGTCGGAAAATTCAGTCATTGGCGGGGAAAGAGTAAGACGATTTGAAGTAAATTCCTATGTAAACTACCAGTGGACTAGCCAACACAAAAATACAGATACTCAGAATTAGGAACATATGTTTTCTTTATAAATCAATATTTTCAAACAATGTAAGTTTATAAGACGGTATCTAATAGGCTAATAAGTCAAAGGAGTAAACAACTAAAAGCCAAGTATAGATAATTATACCTTTAAATATCTTAATCAAAAGATTGAGTACGAGATTGAGTAATTGGCCAAATATACTTAGACTTTTCTGTCAGTATAAGTCAAGTATACTTAAGTGCAATTTTAAGTATATTTCTGATAAGTACACAAAGCATATTTCTGAGAAGTACTTAAAAAGTAGATTGAAAGTATAATTTATTATTTTTAGTTTAAAATAATTATACTAATAGCACTAATAGAATATTTTTCGGAAGGGTAGTCATTTAAAAGATGCTTTTCATGAAGCAGCTTACAGTTCACTGATTGTAGGGCCAGTCCCTCTGGACCAACCTGAGATTACACACTTTCCTCAAAGGCACTTTGATTGTAATATCAACAACTTTGTAATTCCCGGCTCGCCTTACTGGAATTAAACAGACAACCTTTGTGTTAGCACCCCGAAACATTCACTAAAGCTACCACATATATTCATGGAGGCTGGAAATAAACACCTCCTGCATAATTGCCTTGCCCTTTTAATTCGCCACAGTGATTATTCAAAAATGTCTGTCTTGAATTCATGGTTTGTCATTGTATGGGGTATAAATATTGCAACAAAAAAAATATCTCAAGGTACTGTTAAAATCAGTGCTTTGACGAGAGGTGCTGGTTTTGTTTAGGATAGGATTAGAATTAAAATGCCAACATTTGTAACATTAAAGAGTTAGTTCACCCAAAAAAAAAAAAAAAAACTCTCACCCTCGTGTCACTCCAAACCATCATCTCATCACCTTAGCACCAGTTATAAGGACTTTCTATACACATACAGTTTGTCTGGTCTTCTCTTTGACTCGGACTATCTCTTTGGATTATTCCTAACCTGAAACAAATTTAACACCTTGTCCCTCTCCATCCTCCATCCGTCTCCTTGTGATCTTCCAGCAAAGTAAAGGAAAGTATTCCGTAACTCACAGGGACTGTTCAAATGAATGTGTTTGTGTGGTGCTTCTCCCCATTCTTCATTCAGCGCCATCCTCCTCATTGCTCCGCTGCCATATATTTCAGTTGCTTTTTCCTCTTTTGTGTTAATAAAGTAATTTGGATTGGATATGAGTTAAATATCAGATGAATATGGCTATTTAAGGTTAAATAAAGATTTGGGCTACAGAAGATTCGTCTCAAGGATGTGTTGAAAGGGTAAATAATAGCAGGGAGACAGATCATTTAGATTTGGTGTTGGTACCATGTATTAAGTGAAAACAAAGACAAACAGACAATAACAATACCCAAAATATTTCCAATCTGCAGAGAGGTTCAGTAATTCACAAAAAAAAAAAAAAAATACAGCTCAGGAAACTCGAGAGTACTCAGATTATAGACAGTCCACAACACACGATAGACTATATTCTTTGTTCATGAAAGAGAAACACCACGTCCAAATAACGAGAATGGTCCGTGAGACGCGAATAGTCCATGAGCCAGAGCTTAGTGAATGGCTGTGTGTGTGTGAATTAGAGAGGAGGGGGTGAGTAGAGCTGCACAGCCTCCTACCAAACCTACAGGGGCCGATGATGTTGTTGGGGCAGGTTCTGTTCCAGGTAACAATAGCTCGCCATCAACTGGCCCGCAACTGGCCGCACCTGGCCTGTCGTATTTAATAAACAGGACCCATGGTTTTGGCCATGTCCACACTAATACGTTTTCATTTGAAAACGTATATTTTTCTCTCCGGTTTGGGCTTCTGTCCACACTGAGATGGCGTTTTAAGTCAATGAAAATGTAGCTTTTGGAATACGCTCTCCAAAACGGATACATTTAAAAACGCCGTTTTCGCGTTGTAGTATTGACTGTGGAGCCGGAGGTATTTGAAAACGATGACGTAATTTTAGTCATGCGATCCATGTTGTACCAATAGATATTCATGTTTACCGGTATAGTGCCTGTTATGTTTTATTCACTTTTACACCGTTGCTAAAATTTGTTACTTTGCACACTCTTCATATCTCAGTACTGCAAAGATGACAGAAAATGTACTCACATTTGCTGTCCTGCGGCAATACAGGAGAGCAGTTGCGTTTTAGACCAAACATATGGTGACTGAATGCGACCTGGACGCATCAGTGATGGTGAGATATTTTGCTAAATAAAATGATCCTGTTAGAAGAATTGCGCGATAACTTTATTATTTATTTTTCCATCTGTATCATCTCGGTGAGCATTTGTGAGGTTTCACGCATGCGCAGTAAGGTGAATTTAGAAGTTTCTCATCTACACTGAAATGTCAGAAAACGTCTGAAAACGCTAGTGTGTGGTTGGAGAGCGTTTTTAAACGAAAACGCCGTTTTCAAATGTATCCGGATTAATGTGGACGCAGCCTTAGTCACTACTCATAATATAATTTACCTACTAGCTAGTTTTATATTCTATATTTGAATGTGTACACAATAACATTCAAAATACTGCAAAGTAAGCAATTGTCATAAATATATTAAATGACAATAACTAAATCGTACAAAAATACTCAAATGCATGGAAATAAACACCCATAAATATTAGGATTATTTACAACATAACATTCCATTCAATACAATTGATAATCTTGTCATTCAGTATGTAAATTAGCCATTAAAATACTTAAAGCCATAGCATTGAAACAAAGTGATAGGTTTACATTATAATTCATTGAACCCAATAGAAACTCCATAGGAGTGAATGGGAAGCTAATGCTACCAGCCACCACAGCCCATATAAATACATTGAGATGGCTAATGCTGTCAACATTAAGCTAGCGGAAACCTTTATTATAATATGGATGCCAATAAGGATGCCATTGCCAATAGCAACATGCTAGCGGACACAACAACAAACAGACTCACCAATTCCCGCAGATATTCAACACACCGCACCAGTTGGCTTCTAAAGACAATGGTGGTGGACACTACAAATACAGAATCGCATGCTAAAATGTCAACCGAGCAATTAAGATGGAAAATGAGCGAAAATAGTTTGTGTAGAGACATACCGAGTGCAGCTGCTCCGGTGGCTTCCCCCTCACACTACTGATTGGGGAAACTCACCGCAGCTTGTAAAAACGCGCTTAAATGCTATGATTGGTTGAAAGCGTTCACTGAATAAAGGGTGTGTTCAGGCGACTGGGAAAAATGGGACCATGGAATTTTACCCTGGGTTACACCTGGGCATGATGTTTCAGGCTTATAATAAAAATTTACCTTTGGTAGCATGTGACTTGTGTGTGTCTGCGTGTAGCAGAGACAGCGTTCATCATAGAACATTAAAGCTTGATTTTCATCACAGGGGGACTGTTACTGTCATACAACGGCAGGATGCAGACAGATTCAATAACACAAAGGTTTATTATGAGCACAGGATCGATAATAGCAGTTGATAGATTAATAATGTAGACAGGAGGAGAACTGATGAGAACGGAAGTCTGAAAGAGTCTCTTATCTGAATGCAGGCACACGTGGAGAACCGAAGAGAGGAAGGATGAAGACCAGACTGGAAGAAGGATCAGACGAGACGAGTACCCAAGGAGACTGGATGGAGACCGGACGATGGAGGTAAGTAGACTAGTTGGTTTGAAGTCGATGCAGGTTTTAGCGGAAGAGAGTTGGGTAAGTCGGTGTAACAGCGACGAGACCGGACAGAGAACTGACGAAGCTGCTGAGCATTAATAGTGCTAGTGATAAGGATGCTGAGTGGCAACAGGTGGTGAGGGCAGGTGCAGATAATCAGTATTCAGGAGAAAGTGAACGAGTGGGTGGAGTGAGGATGTCTGGTGCTGACGATGGTGGATCCGTGACAGTACCCCCTCCTCCACGGCCAGCTCCTGAGGGCGGAAATGACCGACGGTTAATGTACGGTTTAAGGAGTGACACATGAAAAGAGGTTGAAATACGGTAGTGTGCAGGGAGAGATAACCGGTAGGTGACTTCGTTGATCTGCCTCTGGATTGCGAACGGACCTCTGTATCTGGGACTCAGCTTACGACAGGGCTGTCGGAGACGGATGTCCCTGGTAGAGAGCCAGACCTTCTGTCCAGGTTGATAGGTGGGATTCGCTGACCTCCGAGTGTCTGCCTGGCCTTTGTGTCTCCGAACAGCCCTCTGCCGGTGAACGTGTGCTGAGTCCCAGACCCTCTCGCTCTCTTGAAACCAGTGATGGACTGCTGGGACATCAGAAGGCTCACCTGACCAGGGAAACAGGGGTGGCTGATAACCGAGGATGCACTGAAATGGAGTTAGACCGGTAGTAGATTGACGGAGAGAGTTTTGAGCGTACTCGGCCCAGGGTAGATATCGACTCCAGCAGTCTTGTTGATTGTGGCAATATGACCGCAGGTA
Source organism: Tiaroga cobitis (assembly GCA_030578255.1). Taxonomy (NCBI): domain Eukaryota; kingdom Metazoa; phylum Chordata; class Actinopteri; order Cypriniformes; family Leuciscidae; genus Tiaroga; species Tiaroga cobitis. The sequence goes on from CM060608.1 coordinate 8,196,441, forward strand.
CCTCCCGATTTCCTGAATCTTCCTTTCCGTCTGGCCATTGGACTGAGGATGATATCCCGAGGTAAGACTCACAGTAACTCCAAGGAGCTGGAAGAAGGATTTACAGACGCGAGAAATGAATAGAGGTCCCCGATCTGAAACGATGTCCTCGGGAATCCCGAAATGTCTGAAGACTTGATTGAAGAGGTTTTCGGCAGTCTCAAAAGCTGTGGGTAAGACAGGTAGCGGAATCAACTTACAGGCCTTTGAATAGCGATCTACAACCACCAAAACACAGGTGTGGGAGTCAGAGGAAGGGAGGTCGGTAATGAAGTCAACCCCGAGGTCAGACCAGGGCCTTGTGGGTATTGGAAGTGGAACCAGCTTGCCTTCAGGAAGACGACGGGGGACTTTTGCCATGGCACAGACTGGGCAGCTCCTCACATGTCGGGAAGTATCCTGGGTCATATTGGGCCACCAGTAGCATTGTTGTAAGAGCTGTTTGTTGAGTTTGTTGGCTGCCTGGGTGTACAAAGCCCGGAGATGTGTGTACTGAGTCCATGAGGGACAGGCGCAAACGTGATGGAACATAGGTCCGTCCCTCTGGACCTCCCAGCGGAGCAGGTTCGGTTTGAGTGGCTTCGGCGATTTGATCATCCATACTCCACTGAATGGGACTGACTGTCATGGCTGGAGGGAGGATTGGTTCCGGATTCAAGGAGGAGGATTTTGGTTGATATAACCGGGAGAGTGAATCAGCCTTGACGTTTTTGGTGCCTGGACGGTAGGAAACAGTGAAGTTGAATCGAGTGAGGAAAAGCGCCCAGCGGGCCTGACGGGTGTTGAGTCGTTTTGCTTCTCGAAGATACTCCAGGTTACGATGATCGGTAATGACTTGAATGGGTACTTCGCTCCCTTCAGCCAGTGTCTCCACTCTTCCAGGGCTAGCTTGATGGCCAGCAGTTCCCGGTTGCCGATGTCATAATTCTGCTCCGCCGGGGACAGTTTTTTGGAGAAGGCACATGGATGGAGTTTGGGAGGTTTCCCCTGCCGCTGTGAAAAAACCGCTCCTACCCCAGCGTCCACCTCGACAAGGAACGGAAAATCTGGATCTGGATGACTGAGGGTAGGAGCGGAGCAGAAGGACTCTTTGAGTTTCTCAAAGGCATTAGTGGCTTCAGTGGTCCAGGACAGAGACTTGACCCCTTTCTTTAACAGGGAGGTGATGGGTGAGCTGATCTTGCTGGAACCTTGAATAAATCTTCTGTAGAAATTGGCGAACCCCAAGAAGCGTTGAATCTCCTTGATGTTGGTAGGTCGTGGCCAGTTAGCAACGGCTTCCACCTTCCTCTGGTCCATGGAGATGCCGTGTGGATGCATCACATACCCCAGGAACTGGATGGATTCCTGATGGAATTCACATTTTTCTAATTTAAGGAAGAGCCGGTGATCGCGTAGTCGCTGAAGAGCCATCTTCACATGGCGGACGTGTTCAAACAGATTGGATGAGTAGATGAGTATGTCGTCTATATAAACGACGACAAACTGATGGAGGTCATCTCTGAAGATCTCATTCATAAAACCTTGGAAGACGGCGGGAGCGTTGGATAACCTGAAGGGCATGACCCTGTACTCGTAGTGCCCAGCAAGAGTGATGAACGACGTCTTCCATTCATCTCCCTTACGAATTCGTATCAAGTTGTAGGCACTGCGAAGGTCTAGTTTTGAGAAGATCCGGGCATCACGGAGTTGTTCTAATGCGGCTGGAACCAGAGGAAGAGGATAACGGAATTTGATAGTAGAAGCGTTGAGTGTTTGGTAATCAATGCAGGGGCGCAAGCCTCCGTCCTTTTTTTTCACAAAGAAAAAAAAATGGAAGCGGTAGGGGACGTAGAGGGTTATGTATTCCTGACGAAGAGCCACCTCAATGTACTCCTCCATGGCCTTCTTTTCCGGGATGGACAGCGGGTAGATCTTGGTGTCGCCCCACGTAGCAGGTCGATCGCACAGTCCCATGGCCGATGAGGTGGAAGTTTTGTAGCCAGTTGCTTGCTGAACACATCCTGGAACGCCCGGTAGTAGATGGGGATCTCAGGTTCGAAATCGGTGGCTGGACTTTCAAACGTGGTTGAACCAATGGATAACTTGGACACTGAGGTGGGTGAGGAAGAGGAAACCTTCTTGACAGGCGATAGACACTGAGAAAAACAACTTTCTCCCCACTGACGGATTTCCCCTGTAGACCAGCAGATGTTTGGCGAATAGAGTTCCAGCCACGGGCGTCCCAGGATAATGTCTGCGGTGGAACCCTCCAGTACCAGAAAGGATAATTTCTCTCCAAGCAGGCAGCCAATTTGAAGAGAAAGGATGGGACTGCAGTACCTGACGTGACCACGACCAAGCGGTTTTGCCAGGATGGATTGTACGTGCAGACGCTGATTTATGGACTTCCGGTGGGGTTGGAGTTTTTGAAGTATAGAGAGTGAAATGAAGTTGCCCGCTGAACCGGAGTCAATCAACGCTTTCGCTGGAAGAGATCGTGATAAATAGGTAAGTATGATTGGGGTATATTTTATGGTTGAGATGGAGAAGGGAAGATCAACCGTACTCACCGCTGGTCGTGGCGGACGAACTGGACATGTGCTGAGAAGATGACCCGCGGTTCCACAGTAAAGCCATAGATTATTATTAATGCGTTGTTGACGTTCGGAGAAACTCAAATGGGTCGAATCTACTTCCATGGGCTCTGATACTGGAGGGCTGACAGTCGGAAATGGACGAGGAGGAGGCAGTGCAGGGTTATCAGCTATACAAGCCGTGCGGCGCTGAGCAATGCGGATGGAGTGCTGAATGAGATTCTCCACACCGATGTTATCATCATAGATTGCCAGTTGTAAGCAAATGTCTCGGTTGAGACCCTGACGATAGGCGGTTATCAGGCCTGTCTCATTCCACCCGCTGTTAGCTGCCAGTGTGCGGAACTGTAATGGATATTCTGAAACAGATGACCTTCCTTGTCGCAGACGGAATAATTGATCGTGAATAGACAGAGCGTTGGCAGCTTGAGCGAAAACTTCTCGAAAATGACAAATGAAACTTGACAGAGACTGAGTGATGGTACCGTTGGCATCCCATAGAGCCCGGGCCCAGAGAAGTGCCCGTCCAGTGAGAAGTGAAATGGTGAAAGCGACCTTCGCTCTCTCCGTGGGGAACTGTGAAGCTTGCATTTCCAGATGCAGTTCGCACTGAAGCAAGAAACCGCTGCACTCCCCCTCCTCACCTGAGTAGGTCGCTGGTCGGGCCATGGGACTGCCAGAGGCAGACGAAGAAGACTGAAAAATGGACATACAGAAAAATGGAGCGCAACTGGAAGAAAACTAAACTAGAGGTATTTCGGATTTCGTGGAAAGAGAGCTTGATTGCTTACAGAGAGGCTTTAAAAGCTGCTCGATCTGCTTATTTTTCAAACCTATTAGAAGAAAATAAACATAATCCAAGGTATTTATTTGAAACAGTGGCTAAACTAACGAAAAAGAAAGCTTCAAGCTCAGAAGTGTCAAAGCAACACAGCAGTGATGACTTTATGAACTTCTTCACTTATAAGATTGATAATATCAGGGACAAAATTATAACTATGCAACCGTCTACCACAGTATCGCATCAGGGAGTGCATTGTAGTCTCCCTGAGGAAAAATTTGATTCATTTGTTGCTATAGGAGAGGAAGAATTCTGCAAACTCGTTAATTCATCTAAATCGACAACTTGTATGTTAGATCCTATACCGACTAAGCTACTGAAAGAGATGTTTCCAGAGGTCATATATCCTCTTCTTAATATCATTAATTCATATTTGTCTCTAGGATACGTACCCACAACTTGATCCTACAGAATTAGTCAATTACAGGCCGATCTCGAATCTGCCTTTTCTGTCAAAGATATTAGAAAAAGCAGTATCCTCACAACTATGTTCCTTTCTAGAAAGAAATGATATCTGCGAGGATTTACAGTCCAGATTTAGACCGTACCATAGTACTGAGACCGCTCTCATTAGAGTCACAAATGATTTGCTCTTATCATCGGATCGTGGTTGTATCTCTCTATTAGTGTTACTCGATCTTAGTGCTGCATTTGACACCATTGACCACAACATTCTTTTAAATAAACTAGAAAACTATGTTGGCATTAGTGGAATTGCATTAGCATGGTTCAAATCATACTTATCTGACCGTTATCAGTTTGTAGCAGTAAATGAAGAGATGTCTTATCGATCACAAGTTCAGTATGGCGTACCACAAGGCTCAGTACTAGGACCGTTGCTGTTCACTCTGTACATGCTACCATTAGGAGATATCATTAGGAAACATGGAGTTAGCTTTCACTGTTATGTCGATGATACTCAGCTGTATATTTCTTCAAAACCCAACGAAACTTACCAAGTCACAAAATTAACGGAATGCATAGCTGATATAAAAAATTCGATGACTAGTAATTTCCTACTACTAAATTCTGAAAAGACAGAGATTCGAATTATTGGACAAAAAACTTCCACACGTAATAACCCAGAATACTGTCTAACACTTGATGGCTGCTCTGTCAAGTCTTCGTCGTCGGTTAGGAACCTGGGTGTGCTGTTTGATACCAACCTTTCTTTTGAAAGCCACGTGTCTAGTATCTGTAAAACTGCATTTTTCCATCTTAAAAATATATCTAAAATACGCCATATGCTCTCATTGGGAAATGCGGAACAATTAGTCCATGCGTTCATGACCTCAAGGCTAGATTATTGTAATGCTCTACTGGATGGTTGCCCTGCACGCTTAATAAATAAACTACAGCTAGTTCAAAACGCCGCAGCTCGAGTTCTTACCAGAACCAGGAAATATGACCATATTAGCCCGGTTCTGTCAACACTGCATTGGCTCCCTATTAAACATCATATACATTTTAAAATATTGTTGATTACCTTCAAAGCACTAAATGGTTTAGCTCCGCAGTACTTGAGTGAGCTCTTAACGCATTATAGTCCTTCACGTCTATTGCGATCTCAAAATTCCGGCCAGTTGATAATACCTAGAATATCTAAATGGACTGCTGGCGGTAGATTCTTTTCCTATTTAGCACCAAAACTTTGGAACAGTCTTCCTACCATTGTCCGGGAAGCAGACACACTCTGTCAGTTCAAAGCTAGACTAAAAACACATCTCTTTGACCTAGCATACACATAATACATTATAGACTTCTATAATTCAATGTTAGGCTGCATAGATTAGGTCAGCCGGAACTGGGAACACTTCCCTTAAATCTTGATGTACTCGTTACATCATAAGAAGAATGGCATCTACGCTAATATTAGTGTTTATCCCGAGGTTTTCCCGCAGCCTGCCGGATCCAGGCTGTGTCCAGATCTGACGAAGGAGATCCGCCTGGACCCGATGACAATGCAGTGCTGAAGTATCCACTATCCTCTCCCTATGGAGGATCCCTTTCCCACTCTACAGATAAAGCGTTGTGAATTCCGGCTCGCGTACCCCGAAGTGATAAAATAAAACAAAATTCTGTATCAAAATTTATAGGCAAGAAAGTAGGCTAGTTTGTTTAGGCATGGGTTGTATGAATTACAACCCTGCGCACATATTTTAAAAAGCACATAACTATAGAATCAATTCTGAATGAGCATGTGAACACCATCAGCGTTAATCACAGGTTCGAGTTTAAAGTCTGATCATTTCAATGGAGGTGAATCAATCAAAGTTAACTTTAGCTGGAAGTAGCATTATTCAAGAACCACTATAACGCCGAAACAATCTCTGTTACCTTAAATTATATGTTTATCTCTGTAAAGCTGCTTTGAAACAATCCATTGTTAAAAGCGCTATATAAATGAAGATGACTTGACTTGACTTGACTAGTGGATGAAGAGCTTGAATAATCTCCTGCAAAGTGGTGTTTACAGGAATCGGTGGTGAAGCTTCTTCATCGACGTGATCCATTGGCTCTTGCATGTGTGTCCGGTCTTCTGTCATACAACGGCAGGACACAGACAGATTCAATAACACAAAGGTTTATTATGAGCACAGGATCGACAATAGCAGTTGATAGATTAATAATGTAGACAGGATGAGAACTGATGAGAACGGAAGTCTGAACGAGTCTCTTATCTGAATGCAGGCACACGTGGAGAACCGAAGAGAGGAAGGATGAAGACCAGACTGGAAGAAGGATCAGACGAGACGAGTGCCCAAGGAGACTGGATGGAGACCGGAGGATGGAGGTAAGTAGACTGGTTGGTTTGAAGTCGATGCAGGTTTAAGCGGAAGAGAGTCGGTAAGTCGGTGTAACAGCGACGAGACCAGACAGAGAACTGACGAAGCTGCTGAGCATTAATAGTGCTAGTGATAAGGATGCTGAGTGGCAACAGGTGGTGAAGGCAGGTGCAGATAATCAGTATTCAGGAGAAAGGGAACGAGTGGGTGGAGTGAGGATGTCTGGTGCTGGCGATGGTGGATCCGTGACAGTTACGCCCCGTGGCTCAAAAGGGACGCAACAAAATTGAGACTCACGAGAAAGCCAAATTTCTAAATAAAGTTATTTATTAACAAAAGGAAAACTATACACAAATTGTGTAATGTAGCAGTCATATGTCAGTAATGTAATGTTTCTGGATCAGAACTAGCTATTCTGTTTGAGAATCTGTAATTTGTTCAGCTCTAATTGCATGAACAAAAGCTGTGGCCTTGACTACACTGATTGTGTTCCTCATATAGATCAGCAATAGAGCTCAATACTTCATTCTGGAAGTAAAAATGGCATTCAAAATCTCCAAAGTAAAAGAGATTTTTAGCATATTGATTTACAAACTTTCAAGACAGATGTACCATAACTCAGATTGTTAAATGATAATACATGCTTCTGCAGATGCGGCAAGTCATTTCTTTAAGTTGTTTTATAATATTTCAAATATTTATTTTGTTTGAATGTGCGAAATTAATTCTCATTAAAGATTGATCTACCAAGGGCACATGGTTTGGCTGGTTAGCGTGGCTCAGTTTTTTGTAACTACCATTTTTCTGCATTGACAGGCATTCAAAATTAGTTTTGTATTATGACTAAATATTGTTTTGCAAGCAACACATAAATTACAAATATTTCATTATTGTATAGTGGATCCTTGTATACTACCCACTAACTTTAAGCAAGATCAGAGAAGTTGCTAAAATGGAAATCACTGGAGTATTTGGATGTTAAGGGAAGTTAGCAATGTTTGCAAATGTTACCTCAATGCAATTGACTCTTTGTAAATGGTGAATTCAGTCGCCATATTGAGCATTATTGCTTTCTGCCTTAGTTGTAACAGTCCTACTTGACACGCTTCGAACGGGATTCAAACCAGCATAGGAGGCATGGGAGGTGGGTCCATTAGCATGAATGTCACTCATTAGTGCGCCTCTTGAGGCCAGGGGACTGAGGTTTACACAGTTGCTGCACAACTCTAGCTTGTTTCCGTTACACAGTTTCTGTAATGTAATTCCAGCACTCATGCCGAAGAAAAATGGGGTCTCACCATTGAGCTCTATAAACTGTGCTGTCTGAACCCAATTTGGACACTTGATCTTGTGAGACTAACTCGTATTAACCAGTGGTCAGACCTCCTATCAAAGACTCACAGTTTAATTCCTCAGAGGCCCATCAAAGGTGGCTCCACCCACTCAGAAACACTGCTAATGTGTCCAATTGAAAACACCACTTGGCTAGACTGACATTTGAAGTAAATATCATCTGGCTGACATTATAAATTCATGAAACTGCTTTTTCAAATCTGCTATGGAATACAACTACACACTCTCCAAATGTGCTCCTCTTGTTCTGATTTAATTTACCCGCTCTATTATTAATCTTAATTGCCCTACTGGCCTCTCAAGAATTTAGCACTCAACACCTGATTTGAATAATTTACAGAATACAAGTCATACCCGGAGAGCACGGCTAGGATGTAGGTAGGCTATGTAACCTTTAACAGCGAGAGCCTGGAGAACAGATTGTTTATAACTTCTTTGAATACTAGTAAAAACTAAACATATTATTTAGGCTAATTTAATACAAAGAAAGGGATTGGATCAATCAACAGAAACGCAAAATATTATGTTACCTGAACAACATTAGTTAATCTAAGTTGATTTGACAAAAGAAGAAAGTTACGAAAACAAATCATGAAAATAATTTTGTATTTTTAAATATATAAAGATGTTTCAATAAATAAGGTAACAAAGCCTCTCATGCCAGAAACATGGCCTTGTTGCATTCTATTGCAGTCCATTTAATATTGACAAAAAAAATATTGTCTCGATCCTGGTTCAGTGTCTTTTGTTTTGTAAGGACTTTTATGTTGAAATGTATTTGCTGTTCATATTGTTTCCATGCTCCATGTGTTTGGTTTCTGTTTCTCCTTGATGTCTATTAGTTACTATGGTTACCGTCATTTGACACACCTGTAATTAATTATTTGTGATTTCCTTGAGTATTTAAGCTCTTATGTTTCAGTAGTGTTTTGTTGTTGATGGTGTTTTGGTGTTCGGACGGGGGTGCTTGGGCGGACTTGTTTTCTCGAACGTCTTTTTTTCTCTATGTGTTCTTTGGATTGCTAATGTTCCATTGCACACATACAAATACAACAACAAGAGACATAGTAATGAAATATAAAAGTATAAAGAGACAGCTAGGTTTAGTCATAATAAACATATTTACAGATTATGAACACATTACAGTTTTATGAATAATGACTAGATTTCAACTGAAGATATCAGTGATGGGAAGTTCGGATCATTTTACTGACTCTCTTGTTCGATCTCGTTCATCAAAATGAATGAATCTTTTTACGAGTCATTTCATTAATTTAAGTGGTTTTAAATGTTATACTTTTAACTTTTGACATTTGTGCTTTTTTCAGTTGCTTATAAACATATTAATGGCACAGGTGAAATTACACTATATTTAGCACACACAGGGCTACCATAATGTGTGAGCAACATGTATGTAGATGTTTGTATTTTTGAGAGAATATTGTTTAAGCGTGGTTATTGAAAAAAATAAAAAATAAAGTTTTTGAAATAAGGACACAAAAAACATACTAAATATGTGTCCACAAAAAACATACTAAATATGTGTCCACAATAAAATAAACAATAAACAATAAACATATTAATGGCACAGGTGAAATTACACTATATTTAGCACACACAGGGCTACCATAATGTGTGAGCAACATGTATGTAGATGTTTGTATTTTTGAGAGAATATTGTTTATGCGTGGTTATTGAAAAAAAAAAAATAAAGTTTTTGAAATAAGGACACAAAAAACATACTAAATATGTGTCCACAAGACTTTTGACTAATGGACGTTGTCGCCTAGAGTTTTTGCTTCAAAATGATCTGAAAATCATCCTTCCTAATCATTCACATAAAACAATAGATTGTTTTAAATTGTGAAAAACATTTTTTTGTTTGCCAAGGCAATATGCGGATGGGCGGAACGGCCCAACCCCTATCGTGAATAATTAAGTGATTCTCAGACAGTGACCCTGCATAATAATGAGCCTTTCATTCAGGGGTGTCACACAAGAAAGAATGCAAGGACAATATATTTATTTTCATTGCATTCTTTCTTGTATATATATATAGCCTACACATATATATATATATATATATATATATATATATATATATATATATATATATATATATATATATATATACACACACACACACATATATATATACAAACAATCAAAATATAAATGAAAGCCAAAAGCACATTTTTAGTCATACCTGGAAACAAATCCTGGTCAAATGCTATATGGGCCATTCTACAGAATTGGTTCAAAGTTACAGTTGGAAACATCTTGAAAAGAAAAAAGTTTTTTCCTATAAATGTCTTATAAAGTATTATTTTTTAAAGTAGACCAATACAATAAAAATAAACCAGTCGCATTTCAAAGTCGTTCGCGAAATGACCGCCAGGTGGCGCAAAGGGACATTTATCAAAACGTAAGTGGGGCTAATGTCAATTAACAGTAAGGATGAAATTCTACAAGTTATGGTAATTTGCAAATAAGCCTACAACAAACATTTATTTTTAAACAAATATTTTTAAATATGCAACATGCACGTTTAAACAACAAACAATACAATCTGAACCAGCGCTTCTGCTCCTGTATTGAGACATGCAGCGCGTTTCTGTTACGATCCTGGTTCCAGTGGCCTTAATACATTCACGGCTTTTTAAAATGTCACAAAGCGTTTTGAGATGGTTTTGAATGAAATATTGAAGTTTATAATTAGGATGTTTTGGCACATCACGGAGTGGCGCTATGCATTATTCTAAAATCTGGCTTTATTCTGGCATGTTGAATTAGAGTTTGACAAACGCGGCGGCGCGTTCATTTGAATTTATTTTTCTCATAACAGCTAAAAGAACTTACTGCGTAATTGTTGGTCATACAGATAAGATATCATCTTTTAAAACTGTAAAAGGTCTACTTTTATTCATGTAGGGCAGGCTAAAGTAGGCCTACACTCACAGGCTAACGACAAAACGTTTTCTCGCTCATGTGAGAATCAACCGTTTGGGCATTACTCAGTGAGTAAATTCATATCCGAGCGGTAGAACTTACAGTTCGATCATCAAGATGACACGGGTTCAAATCCCGATCAAACATGGTCTTCTGTAAATTTTATATTTATTAATGCAGAGAGATTTGTCTAGCTCTAAAACTCTGTTACACCATATATACAGTTGTTTGCTTATATTTATAAAATAAAATTACCATGCATTTCCATTTTACACTGAACAATAGTATCTGACAGAACGACTTTGCATCTGTATAATACAGGGCTCCAGACTAACTTTTTGCCTTGGTTGCACTGGTGCGCCTAACTTTTTTATTTAGGTGCACCAGCACAAAATTTAGGTGCACTCAAATTTTTCCTCGTCTCGCGTCGCCTTTAACGCCACAATTTCAAGGTCACCTTTTTATCACGCTCCATATATTCATATATATTATGTAAATGCTTTTAAACAAGAATAAGGTGTAGTTTTATTTATTTATTTGAAGCACAATTATACTGTATATAAAAATATAAATCTTAAAAAAAAAAAAAATTAAAGTGCTGTTTTTACATTGTTCAAGTTAGGGCAGGGTATTGACACAAATTTCACAATTCGATTCAATATTGATTATTTTGGATATCAGGTACAATACATGGCAAATTTTCTCAAGAAAAACAAATCTCAACTAATGCTGTAAACTATGGGAGTCAGTTGTAGCCCACTGCTTCATTAGCCTACTATAATATTGAAGGTAAAAATTACCTGATTTGTACACAAACACTTAAATTACACTTTTATTTTTTTTTAATAATAATAAAGTTATATGAAATATAAACATTTAAATGGTGGCTGCATAAAAAATTACCAGATTTTTTTCAAACAACATGCATTAAATATTGAAAAACATTCAAAATTATAATGAATATGTAATATGGTGCATATATTAGGCACAATGCTCCTCTAGAGTTAATTTTTCTAGCTAGCTAACGAGTTTATGGGCACTGGATATGTTTTTTCTGAGGTAAATTTGACGTTACATTACATTGTTTACAAGCGTTTTACTGACGTCTTTCCACGGTTGAAACACTGGTTGAGCGATTCCATGTGAAAGATACGGATTTCGATAAGTTGTACTCTATCTTTTAACACACTTTCAGATGCTCGTTCATGTTTATTTCGCGCTGTAACTGGTATTATTAATAGGAAGAGGAGATCAAGTGCGCTCCGCGCTGCTGCTTCTCTTGAGCTGAGCTGAGCCAGAGCGATCTCACGCCACAGCGTCAATACACTATTTATGTTTTTGAATTTCAAACAAAGCACAAAGATTATTGCGATTTATGGGATGGGATGCTCGCTACAATGTTCCGTTCATTCATCAACTGAAAACAGCATAGCCCAACGGTTCGTAAAAATCAATGAGAATCGATTAAAATCGAGAAATCAATATTTTTTACCTAGTTCAAGTAACGTAGCTTACATTTTTAAAAGTTTCTTCGTCGTCTGTTTTCCTGCGTTTATTTAGCTGATGCTGCTGATTGCCGTAACTGATTCTCTGGTGCTCAGGTGACAGTGACAGAATGCAATTTATTTCAATCACACAGTTAGCACGGAGCATTTTAGTCCTACAGGAATATCTGAACCACAGCCAATCAGAGGCAAAGACCCGCCCAATCTCTATCTCTGATTGGTTTAGACCACGATATGATCATCCAACCATGCGTGCAAGGAGAACAAAAGACTCGTTTGTGGAGAGGCAGCGGATGCGATCATGCGAGAACGTTAGGTGCACTTGTGCGACCTACGAAAAATTCTTGTCGCACCCTTACAAATTTTGGTCGCATGTGCGACCAAATTGGTCGCACTCTAGAGCCCTGTAATAATAGGCTACCAATCGTAATTTCAAAAGCAGTTCTGTAAAAAAAGTAATTATATATATAGCCTATATATATATATTTTTTTTTTTTTAATTAGGCCTATTATTTTTTTTATTTTTTTTTTATTCCCTACAACCTAGAGTTTAAAAAAAAACATGGTTTTAAGTAAAGTGTGATTTGCCAGGGGGGACGGGGATTTCCTTCTGGTCTAAACATCCCTGCTTCTGCTGAATTATTTTAATCCCCACACCCCTCCCTCCACAGTAATCAATGCTAGGCTACTTCACCAATAGACCATATCAAATATAAAATAGAGATATGCAACAAGCACGTTTAAACGACAAACAATTAAATCAAAACCAGCGTTTCAGTTGTTCATTAGTTCAAGTGTCCTTAATGCATGCACGGATTTTAAAATTTCACAAAGCGTTTTGAGATTATTTTGAATGAAATATTGAAGTTTATAATTAAGTGTTTTGGCAGACCACGCCGAGTGGCCCTATGCATTTTTCTAAAGTCGGGTTTTATTCGAACTTTTGCTAATGACAAAAGTTTATCTGTCGTCTCTGTCTCCGGGAACTTCGCGTCACAAAAATGAACCGAAAGCCACTTCAGCTCAGTCACTATAAGAAATCGGCTATGTCTAATGCCTTTAAATGTCTAAATATTCAGGCTAATAAATGTTATCTGATTATGTAATCCATATGAAAACGAGAGGTACAGAGGATCTACTCAAACATGTAGCCTATGTAAGCGCTTCCCAATGAGAAAATGACAAGACAAGGGTGAAAATCTCGCTCTGATTAAATGTAGCAGGCTAAATCGCCCTGAATTAAAATGTAAAAACAGATCAAATGATGTATTTGTCGAAATGTTGCGATATTGTTTCATTTCAGTTCATAATTATACATGTTATTTAATTTAGCAGCATTACCACGAAGCACCGTGGTTCGATATTTATTTGAATAATAAAAAAAATTTAAAAACTTAATTCACAAATTGCATGCCTGGTTGTAAGGATCCAAAGATCCCTGTAGAATTTAATATTGAGTTGAACATTTTGTTCATGACAACAAATTAACATGCGTTTTTTCAGATTATATTTAGTTTTGCTTGGAAAAGGCTGGCCCAAACCAGTTTTATTTCATCAATTATTGAAATAATGAAATATTTAGTAATAAACTTTTATGACAGAAATATCACTAGTCTACATGTAACTTAAATCATTTAATTCCTTCATTATCAACACTGTCTAGAATAGCGATTTAAGTGTGAATTGCGACTTCTCTTTGTGTTAAGTCAGCCTTACACTGTTAACAATTTTCTTGTATTTTTACAGTACAGTACTGGCAGCAAGGTTGCCAGCATGGTACTGTATTTCAATTTACAGTACACACGAACAGTACTGTAAACTACAAAACAGTATTGTACTGTATTTTTACTGTATTTTGTCATTTTTGTCTGCTTCTGTTGTAATTAATTATACGGTATTGTACTGTAATATCTATATTGATACATTATTGCAAAACGTAATTTTCAAATTACTAATGATATTATAACTATATAATATGTAGTTATTACAGTATATAAATCTATAGGTAATATGCAACTTCAGAATAACTGCAAATCAAAAGACAATCCAAACAATGTTCTGGTCAAAAAAAAATTTTTTTGATCAATTACACTATTAAAACCATGTATGGTGAACGCATTTAAAGGGATAGTTCACTTTGAAATTAATTTTTGGTATGTTTTAGCTTACCTCAAGGGCATCTAAGATGTAGGTGTCTTTGTTTCCGCAGTAGTTTCAATTTTGATATTTTTAGGTCAGTCATATAATATAATGCAGGTCGCCCGCGCCCTCAGATCACTTGGATGTGGCTGTGATTACAAGAGGTAAAAACGATATAAATACTGCTCGTTTTCTCATACAAACCGCTCGTTTCGTGTCTTAGGCCATCAATGTGTACTTACATTTACGAGTCATTAAATCATGTTTAATTTGGACTTCTCTGTGCATGCTCTTTGAGGAAGTGACCATAGACCTGCATTATATGACTGACAGACAAGAACGGTTTGACCTAAAAATATCAAAATTGAAACTAATGCGGAAACAAAGACACCTGCATCTTGGATGCCCTTGAGGTAAGCTAAAACATACCAAAAATTAATTTCAAAGTGAACTATCCCTTTAAGTAGAGGTTGAGAAACTGCATGACTTGCAGCTATAGCTGGACATACTTAAAGGGATAGTTCGGCCAAAAATGATATTTAACCCATGCATTACTCACCCAAAGGCCGTTCGAGATGCATATGTCAATCTTGTTTCAGATGAACACATTTTCAGTTATTTTAGAAAATGTCTTAGACCCTTCAGTGGATATAATGTGAGGCAATGGGGTCCACCTCCTTCAAGTCCCAAAATGTGCATACATCCTTCACAAAAGTAATACATCCGGCTCCAGGGGGATAAACGAAGGCCTTCTGAGGGTAATCCGTGCGGTTTTGTCGAAAAAATATACATATTTAAAACTTTATAAATGAAAATATCTGACTTCCGGCAACGATCGATGCGCGTTCACACGCTTTCGTGTTTTGTTTTGCTCTGCTCTCTGGCTGCGCTGGCGCGTTCGTTCTACGTCACGACGGTTCCTACGCTACGTCCTACCTCGTACGCTGACTTCCATCACCCGTGAACGCGCGTCGATCGTTGCCGGAAGTCAGATATTTTCATTTATAAAGTTTTAAATATGTATATTTTTACGACAAAATCGCACGGATTACCCTTATAAGGCCTTCGTTTATCCCCCTGGAGCCGGATGGATTACTTTTGTGAAGGATGTATGCACATTTTGAAGGAGGTGGACCCCATTGCTTCACATTATATCCACTGAAAGGTCTAAGACATTTTCTAAAATAACTGAAAATGTGTTCGTCTGAAACAAGATTTACATATGCATCTCGAACGGCTTGAGGGTGAGTAATGCATGGGTTAAATATCATTTTTGGCCGAACTAGCCCTTTAAAAACTTGGCTGGGATTTTGAGGTGGTACTGGAACCTTGGACCGATGACCAAAACTGAAAAAGACATGACACACAAAAACACATATCACAAAATCTGTTAGCCACCGCACCAAAGGTGAGCAGACAGACAGTGGAAGAGAGAGAATTCTGTTGAAATAACAAAAACAGCCACAAAAAAAAAAGTTTTAAAACTTTAAGTTTAAAACATTGTATTAACATGGCTAATACTTACATAAAACTCCTTCCCAGGCTGCAAATTGTCCCACACTGTAGAGCTGTAAGAAATCAAAATAAATATTATTCAGTTAACGGTTATGTGTTTCTTGTTGAGGAAATATCTCATAAATCTGCTTACAATACATCTAAGTTAGGTTAATAAAACATAAGCTTCACTTGACCTCTCTAAATATTCTAACTTGATTTTTTGGCATGCATTTGACTTGTCTTTATTGGCTAATATATCATTAACTCTGATAGTCTGAAGTTTTTCAACAATTTACACCTTTATTTATATTTTTAATTATTATAATAATCATTATAAATGGGTCTCCCGCCTAAAAAGAAATGAAGTAAAAGACTAAACTGGTACCAATAGCCAATCTGTCTAAGCACAAATAAATCACCCATTTTGCGTTGCAAAGGAAAGTGCAGTGTTTTTAAGCCTTGCACGCGTCTTATTTTGTGTCTAAACGACTTATTCAATTTGGTCCAGTATTGATCATAAAATCATCAAGTTCGCCATTCGGGAAACGGACTGCAAATATAGCAGTTTGAGCAAAATGTATATAACGTTATGTCTATTATAAGTGCTTGTTTTTACCACTGACAGGCTCGGGTGTTCCCTACAGAGATAGGCCCAACAGTTAGACTAACATGATGTCAAATGCAGTAATTTTATCTCGCAGACCATCGTAAAACACATTTAATTAAAACTCGACAGAAACAAAATAAAACTCACAAAAGACCATCTCGATTTGTCTTTCCACCGTTCCCGCAATCACCAAATCTTTTTTGTTCGAAATAAAACGTAAGGTAGCCTATTGTTAATTCACGGAGTTATAACGTTAGATTTGAAAATGTCAGGACAAGCAGCAGGGTGAAAGAGCAGATAACGTTAACAAACTTAACAGTGTTTTTGCAACCGTCGCTGGCTAAACTTCCACTCTCATTTCACATTAAAAGCTATGTAGGCTACACACTATAGCGTAAAATCCTAAAACCTTATTATCAAATTCAAAATGAACTTACCAAATTTCCAGATATCCGCAGAGTGAGATATCCGCGCAGAGTGAGTGAACTGCCGCAGTTGTGCTCTGACGTCAGTCAGGCGGCGCGCGCGCTCTCTGTTTAATGTTTAATTTCGAGAGAGACCCGGCGTGCGCAGCGAGGGAGACTAAATAAACTTGTTAAAAAGAGATCCAGCGCGAGGGAGGCAAAGAAAAACGCATCCCAGATAGCAAGCACAGTTGGGCCGATTCCGGCTGAAATGCGTCAGTGTCGGCTCACTGTCGGCATCGGTGAACAGATAATGGGCCAGATCCTTGCCGACTGTGCATAGCACATCTGGCTGACTGACGGCTTTTTCTGTATGGGCCAGTATCGGCTGAAAGCAGTTGTACTGGTGTCAGGTCCATGCTCGGTGTAGCTGTACATATTTACCATCGGCCCAAGTTAGTTTTGACACAAGCGGGCCACTACTAGAATTAAGGAACTCAGCCGCTTGAAAAAAGATTTTGGCGGTTAATTAATTTTAAATCCTGAGGAAGATCCTGCAAACGCAGACCAACGTTTTCGAGAGGAATCATTCAGCTGCAAAAATGAGTAAGTAATTGAATTCATTTATTGTTCTAGAGTTGTTTGATGTTTAAATTGTCAAGATACAAATAGTGTTTAATATCTCTATGTTTTTGCGATGATAATTACGTAACTTCAACCATTCAGTCCCGGATGGAGTGTTGATGAGACGTTACGGTCCCTTTTTAGGATGATTGTGGATTTTTTTTTTTATTAGAAAAAACTGCTGTGCTGTAGGCAGTGCACTGTAATGTTGGCTAATGAAATGATATTGAGATATATTACATTTTGTTTGCTAAAATTAATCAGTCAATTCATCTTTTTCAACGAGTGATTATAATCACTATAACTATAACTATAGTTATCGAATCATAGTCGGACTACACTTTCAACGCCATCTCTATACATGTAACGTAATCTGCTTTTAGAGCAGCACTTTAGAAAGAAAAATATTAAAACCTATATCTCTGTATAATGTTATTAAAATGGTAGTTCTCTTAACAATTTTACCGCAGTGGTGATGATAACGTTATGAGCAAACTTAAACTGAAGTTTCATCTGAATGCACTGTTTGGAATCTGACACCAACACTTTTTACAGATATTTTGGTAAGACTGCTACAATAAGGTTTCATTTGTTAATATAAGTGAACTGCATTAGTTGAGAATGCACAATACTTAAGCATTTATTCATCTTAGTTAATTTTCATTTTGACATTTACTAATACATTATTAAATCAAAAGTGAACAGTTGTATTTTTATTAACTAATGTTAACAAAGACGAATAAATACTGTAACAAATGTTGGTCAATGTTAATGTTACTGTAGTTAACACATTAACTAGCCTAATTTGAACAAATGAGACCTTATTATAAAGTGTTACCAAAATTTTAAACTGCTGCGTGAACTCTGGCAACAACATTTGTCTAACCTATGTGCTTAAACTAATGCTTAAGATTGAATTTTTTTGACCTCACAATATGTATTCCTTTATTTAAAAGATGCAGTTCAGAGAAACCCTCATGGCTAATGTTGCTGAAATGGAGATCGAGGGATCCATGAACTGGCAGCAGATCGAGGGGCAGACACAAGATAAGTTTAAATCTATATTAAAAACACAACTCTTTAACCTAGCATAAACATAACACACTCCCACATTTCTGTAATTCACATCCGTTAAAGGTAGCTTACACCAAATGTACTTGTTACATCGTAAGAAGAATGGCATCTACACTAATGTTAGTCTCTCTGTCTCATTCTGATCCCAAGGTTAGGCTACTGTAGTCATCCGGATCTAGTCTGCATCCAGACCAGACGGTGGACCTGCACCCTAAGATGACCACAGCAGCCTGAATGCCAGACGAGAACATCACAACTAGACAAGACCTAGAAACAAACGCCTGTGAAGACCTCGTTGACACAACAGTCCTCGGCACAGTCATCTGATCAGATCCACGAGACACAGACCAGTCCACCACACAGACCCAACGGCCAGCTTCAACTCCCCTCTCACCGGCGCCGCCGTGATCTTATGAAGGTAAAGGAGAAGCAAAACTGGAGAACATAGATGTGAATTTAAGAACTTGTACAATAAATATTTGTACTTGAAAACCTGTTAAATGTTGAGATTTTTACTCGCAGACAATAGTCACAAACCTGTCTTCTGAATTTGAAGCTGCAGACAAGTAGTCACAATTGTGTAAAATGCCATTCACAGAAATACAATGACAGACACAAACTTGTATTCGTTCATTCACATTCGCAGTACAACTTCAATTTGGCATTTGCAACTTTTCAAATCTGCCATTGCTATTTCAAATCTTCATGCATTGACTTTGCAACTATTTTCGCAATATAGATGTGTAACTTGTGCATTTGCAAACTGAGTGGCGGTGAGAGAAAGGGGGGGGGGGGGGGCAATTAAAAAAATTGCAATGGCAAATTTGAGAAGTTGCAAATGCCTAAGGTTTTCACATTGGAGCTGTGAGTGTTAATTTTATTGTACAAGTACAAATATTTATTGTCCAAATTCTCAAATTCACATCTACATGCTCTCGAGTTTTGCTACTCTTTTACCTTGGTGTAATCTTTTCCAATCTTCAAGCAAAAGGAGCTGAATAAAATACTCTGAATGATATCAATCCACAATCTGACTTGTGAAGCAGCCTGGAATCCTAACACACACCATATTCGTTGTTTGGCCAGAGGAGAACTGGCCCCCCGACTGAGCCTGGTTTTTCTTTCTTCGTTTTGTCACTGATGGAATTTGGGTTTTTGCCACTGTCGCCTCTGGCTTGCTTAGTTGGGGACACTTATTCTTAATATTACTGATCTGCCTGCATTGACACCATTATATGAGAACTGAACTGAGCTGGACGATGACATCACTGTTTCCTGCAGAGCTGCTTAATAATGGAAATGGACTCTTTTTATAATTGATATACTTTATACAGTTATTGAACAGAACTGAATCAACACAGCTGAATTCAGCTGAACAATGACATTATTTTCTTTTTAGAGCAGCTTTACAGCCAAATTTAACTCTGTTTGCATCATTGATCATTTACCTGTTTAACCCTGTAAAGCTGCTTTGAAACAGTCATTACTGTATATAGGGCTATATTTAATGGTGACTTGACATTTGCAAAAGGAATTTCTTTAGTGTTAAAGAGTGAAAGAGAGTTTTTTTACAATCTCTTTTTACAATCAATTTACTTATTATTTTGTTTAAAATTATTTAGTTGTTAAATGTTAATAAAGTGTATTTTGTTCATTGTTAATACACGTTTATATTAAAGTGTATTTGTTCATTTGTTAATAAAAACCCTTTTTAAATGGTTGAATTTGTGTTTCACTGTCTGCCAGTTTCTGGGCCGGGGACCCAGCCGACTCTCAGCCAGATCTGTATTACAGTGCCTGGGCCAGACCTGGGCCATATCAATAAATAAGAGTCATTTTACAGGGTGTGGGCCACATCTGGGCCAGAGGAAGTTGTTTGAGTCCGTTGTCAGTGTGTTGGACCAGTTTTGGGCCGGGGACCCAGCCAGAACTGGGCCAGAATTGAAGCAAGGATGAGCCCAGAGGTGGGCCAGACAAATTTTGCTATCTGGGATGTTTTTAATTTAATTATGTTGCTTTGGACAATTTTCGTTTTGTAGGCCTACTGTTTTAATTGTTTAATATAGCTGTCATTTCTTTGGCAATACAAATTTAAAATGTCGCAAGAATAAGATTAGCCTAGTGTTTCTTATTTTGCATCGCAAAAGAAATAAACTCTAAACCCGATGCAACCCTGTTTTAAATTTAAAAAAACTGTCCCGACACTTTATTTAAACCTTGAAATGTTCGAACTTGGTTTCAAACTTAAGTAATTTTAGTGTTCTTTTACATTACACAATAATTTAGCAGACTAAAGACGAGCTTCTTCATTTTCATTTTCTGATGCAATCGGCTGACAATCTTCCTTCATCAGTTTGTGTCGTTTGTGCAGCGGCTGCGGTTCTACAGGAATGTAGCAAATGCAGGGACATGTCCCCCCCCACATTTCAAAATCGAAGTTTTGTCCCCCCCACTATTTCCCAATGTAAGATTTTGTTTTGCATTGCCTGCCTATCTCTGCCGATTTCTGAGTCTCCAAATTAATCCATTCGGCAACTTTTAAATACATAATTCAATTTAAAAAAACGGCCGAACTCTTCAGCTGCTAATCTCGTTGTCAGTCGACCATGATCGCGCACCGCTCGCGCATGCGCATCTAGGTGACACGGATAAATGTACGCAGCAATATATAATGAGTGTTCCTGGGAGATCCTAGTTGCGCGGGATGTGGAAGCGTGCAAAAGTTCCAGAAATGTACATAAAGTGCCCTGGCCTTGAATGACAAGGTAAGGAAAATAAGACTAAATCTAAATTAAATAACCAAGACTAGATTGGCCATGTGATTTTTCTCAGGAGATGTTTCGAGCATTTTACTTCAGACACCGGATTATCAGCAAACTGCCAAGAGAACTGCTAGCTGGCTACTCAAAATAAACTAGCAATCTATTCAGGCAGCATTTTTGTGTTTGATCTGTGTGAATTACAGAAATATAAGACTTGCTAGACCTACTTTTAGGAACCTTTCCACATAGATTGATATTATTTTTTAATCTATCCTTGGGGGGTAAGCTAGGTGGTTAATGGAAATTAAATCAACCATTTATTTGAGTTTTTAATTTTTAGTTAATCAGTAGCCTACATGACTGATTAACAGTAATGTAAATGCTAAATGTCCTAATACCTGTTGATGCTACAACAATGCAAAGTATATGCTCTTAACCTTGCAGTTTTTCAAATATCATGTAAGACTCATTTTCTCAATTTCTTTGCACAAAACTCTCCAGAAAGTGCCATTTAATGGTTTATTTTTCAAAAAAAATTTTGAAAAATAAACCATTAGCCTATAATAAACCAAATAAACCAAAAATAACCCCCCCCCCCCTGTATTATATATATTATATATATATATAATACAGATGTCTTGAAATTGCTTTACAATAAAAATAAAAGCAAAATGGTGTAAAAAAAATAAAGCATAATTGTCAAGTGAATGGTTCATAGAACTACACAATGTGTTTTAAATCCATTATTTAAAATTAATGATATTTTAAATTGTTAAATGTTATAATTCTAGATGTTTATTTAAATGCTGCATGCCTTTTGACGTGTTCTATGGTTTCAATGGGCGTACGTGCGCGTAAATATTGAGTCGCATAAAAAAGCTATCTGATTCAAAGACAGGAGCGCGTGAGAGCAGATGGAAACCATGGAAACGAGGAAACCTCATCAACTGACAAACAGCAAAACTAGCGTCTCTCACTGTTGTTTTCACTGCTTTCAGGTAAGTTTAGTTACCAAAATCACACAAATAATACGTTCCTGACATCTTTCTTACGTGTAATTGATACACTTCTGTTGAATATTTACTTTATAGAAATGGTTTTGTGTCTTCGAAAAAGTCCGTTAGCATCTCAACCGTTTTCAGAAGAGCTAACTTAAGTTAAGTTTACGTTACAATTGAGCTCTTGATTTACATAAGTTTGGGTTTTAACCACATTTTTGTGTTGATAACAGTTTTTGATAGTTTTGATTTGCTGGTAATTTGTCAATGGGTGATTGGAAGTAAGCTAATTTATTTAACCTGAAAGAATTCACTGTAACGTACTGTTAATGACGTCACTTACAAAGATTGATAATAAGTTATTTCAGGAGAGACAGAAAAAACCCTCCACAACAAAGGGGGAATTATTGTTTAATCATGATAACAATTTCATATGCATTTATTGCACAATATATTACCTTAAGATTTTTTTATATATATTAACGTTATCTTTTCTGCATTTCATCTCTGCTCTAGCTTGCTTCCTTGTAATAAACCCTTTGTTCTATTGTAAATTCTATGTAACATTGTTGGCTCTGTGACACATTGCATGATATTTTCTAGAAGATCATCATGCTGATGGCCTGCTGCACCCCCGGTCCAAAACAATCTCCACAGCTATGAACTCGACTAGTAAGCAAAACCTCAAACATACTGTTCAATAGTCGTGGGTCTGTAGGATTTATGTCTCACACTTTAAATTCATTAACCCCAGTTTTTTTCAGTGACATTGTCCTTGAGAAGCCTGTAGGCTAAATAATCAGCTAAATAATAGGCGGCAAATATAATGTTATAATGGTCATAGTTATAATAATTAATTTAACTATTATGATAACAGGATATCATGGTCATTGGTATATATATACCGTATTTTCCGCACTATAAGGTGCACCGGATTATAAGGCGCACCTTCAATGAATGACCTATTTTAGGAAACTTTTCATATATAGGGCGCACCGGATTATAAGGCGCATAAGATACTGCAGTCAAACGTTTGACTGGGTTTGCGTTATGCATCCACTAGATGTGCTAAAGGGAATGTCAACAAAACAGTCAGATAAAGTCAAACTTTATTAAGCGTTCTAACAACTCCGTTCACTCCCATGGTATTGTTGTTCAAACGTTAAAGGAGAACTCCGGTCAATTTTAACATTGAGCTCATTTTTTTGTAAATTTGGAGTTCTGTCAGTACAGATAACGTCTCGGTTACTGATGTAACCCTCGTTCCCCGAAGGAGGGAACGGGAGACGTGACGTCGACGTGACGACGTTAGGGGATCACTTCAGGGAGCCCTATCAACTTCGAGTATCTAAGAACAAGCCAATGAACGTTGGTGTGCGTGAACGCGTATAAAACAGGAAGCGGGCGCGAGCACCCACCGAGTTTAATGACGGCCGTACAGCGATGGTCAGCAACTGTGGCGGCGGGACGTCACGTCTCCCGTTCCCTCCTTCGGGGAACGAGGGTTACATCAGTAACCGAGACGTTCCCCTTCAGTCGCTCACGTTCGACGTGACGTCGACGTGACGACGTTAGGGGATCCCATGGAAAACGCCAACGGTTGCTGCCACATCCAGTGCCCTACGCAAGACTCTCAGACCCCCCCATGCTGGGGCGGAAGACCTGCGTAGAGGGAGAACCTGCTGTTCCACATACCCACGCAGTGAACTCTTGAATAACACTGGGAAGCGTGCCTTATTACACATATTAGGGATGGTAAGATTCACCGATTCGCATCGGTGCATCGGCATAAAAGCTAACGATGCGATGCATTGATTTAAATAAGTGTGCATCGGATACAAGTTGGTATTTGTATCGGGATGCATCGTTTCTAATATCTGCATCGGTAAAAAACTATTTATTCATATTAGTGCTGGGCAAGTTAACGCGTTATTGTCGCGTTAACGCATTTAATTAATGCCGACAATTTTTTTATCGCGCGTTAACGCAGTTTTTTTATTATTATTATTTTGAAAGTCCGTTGCTCACTGGTTCTGAATACACATAGGCCTACAGTCAAACCATGATCACAGGAGGGGTGGGATGTTGGTCAGCCAGCAAATAACCCACCCAAACAAGCAGTAGAGGGGCTTTGGCAGGTTCTCTCAGGTGAACAGAAAGGGAGACAGCGCTCCGCGAGTGAATGACAGGCGCTCTATGGATAGTAACCATGGCAACGGCTTCAGTGCGCTACGCAGCTGTAGTCTTTTTAACTTAAAATTATACATAACTTTACCTGATAGGCCTGCGTTTAGTTTAGCGGGGATGCTCTGCCATGTGAATTCCCTCCTGTTGATGTCCTGATAACTATTTAGATTCTGGAAACTCACAAACAGCGAGCCGAGGATCAGTCTCTCTTCCAATGATTTGCGCTGCGCGTCGTGTACAAAAAGTTAGACAATTCAACTTCGGCAACGCGCGGGCGCGTGCGTGAGGCGAGCATGACCGCAACAGTTTCACAGGAACGCACCCGCTTGTCGCTGCACCTGTGCTCGACCACTTCACCTCACTCTAGGCTGATTTATAATTCTGCGTCGGACCAACGCCGGAGCCTCTACGCTATAGACTACGCGTTGGTTAGTTTTCATTATATATCTGTCCGCGTTGACGCGCAATTACACATGCAGAGGGAGTGTGAAACCCGGGGAGCGGTTCTAGCAATCACAGCGCTTGCGGTACGCGTAGAATTGACGTTACATTTTTGGAGAGATGCACGGGTACGCGCGCTACACAGCTACGGCGTGAGTTCGACGCAGAAGTATAAATTGGGCTTTACCTCTGTTTAATGTAATCTTACGTGGGAAACCATGGCATGCCATGACCAAACCTAAAGCTGCTATTAGAGAAGTAACGTTGGTCGACTTATATCTGTAGTAGTGATCATGACCCTTTTAGACTGTTTCTGCTGCTCCCTGATACAAGATACCTGTTCAGAAAAAAAAGAAAACTGGACTCGTTTTAACAAGCTAGCTAAAAAGTAATGTCCTGGCAGTGGCAAATAGCTTTGTTTAAATATTTGATTTGATTACATTAATGTTTAAGTTGAGATTTACAAGAAATATTTTATTGATACTGTGTAAAGGGAATACTGCTGGTATAAAAGCACCTTATTTGTTTAAAGTTTTTGCAAACCACATGTTATTGCACTTTTGTAGCAGTACATTAAAATCAAAAGTGCGCAATACAGTACTTTAGAATTCATTATTCAATTTTGCGCATAACAATGCGATTAATCGCAAGAAAATCATGCGATTAATCACGATTAAATTTTTTAATCGTTGCCCAGCACTAATTCATATATAATTATTAGTAGATCCTAATACTTTTACTATTTAGAAAGTGACCAATCATTTGTGACCAATATTTTATTATGTAACTGCTGCGTTCACACCGAACGCAAATTGAGCGTCTGTAGCGAGTGATTTCCATGTTAAGTCAATGTAAAGACGCGGGTCTGGAGGTCCTGCGGCGCGAGACGCGTTTAGCACGATTTCGCCTCATTCGCGCGTCCAGGTCGACTAGAATGATTTCTCCTTTCTGAACTGTTGCTCAAGCGCGTTCTCTCATCACGACTGCTGCAGCACGTATCACAACACTACGGAGTGTGAGGCGTGTCCTGAGAGTCACCTACCTTTAAACCTTAAAGTAGGACATTTGAGTTAATCTGGTTTACAGCAGCCTGTGACTGCCAATAATAGTTTTTCATTTTTTTTACATTTGAATAGTTATATAAGACCTGTTTGTGAAAGGTTTTTTTTTTGTAATTGTTTGTTAAAACAGCACCTGCTTTTATTTAATCTTTTGGTTTTGTGAAAAAAGATGAAAGAACCATGCGTTAAAAGTCAGATGGCACTTAAGCTACTTTATGATTTGCTGTCTGTCTGAATAAAAGAAATAAAAGTGAACTATCTATACCATATTGAATTCCATTATATTTTTCTCCATTGCATCATATTACATTGAATCGCATCGCGTTGAATCGAAATCGGAACGCACCGCATCGTAATAGTAGTGAATCGTATTGCATCGCATCGGTAGCTGCTTATAGGTATCTTTAATGTGTCGTATCGTCGGCTATGCATCGAGATGCGTATCGCATCGGCCTCAGCTATGGAGATGCACATCCCTAACACATATGGACTGGCCGGTTGGGGCAGTGCAACATATGGAATGTCACTGGGGTGGCTCCACCTAAGGACACCAGACAGTGACAGCAGAGCGAGCTCTGTCAAGGGAAGACACGGGCTCACCGCAGGGAGCTGATCGTGGAAAAATACTCATACGGGATCGCCGCAGGGATCACACATACGAACCCAGCCTAGCACAAGTTACACAAGCATACGAGCACTAGGCCTGGCGTCGGACGCTCCGCAACGTCCAACTGCCGAAGGGGTGTGGAGGAACTCACAGGGTTCGCCTGGGGGGGAACTCGACTGGAGCAAAGAGCGCAAGTATCCGCTCCGTAGAGGGGAGTGGCGCAGCAAGCCGACACTAGAGCGGGAACTTCGGTGTTACCGGCTGGTTGAAGCGAGCACACAGGGAGAAACCGGCTCAACACGTAGGCTATAGAACCTAGCGAACGTGTTAGGTGTCGCCCAGCCCGCAGCTCTACAGATATCTGTCAGCGAGGCGCCATGTGCCAGCGCCCAAGAAGAAGCGACACTCCTAGTGGAGTGGGCTCTCAACCCAGGCGGGCAAGGCACGCCTTGGGCTTCGTAAGCCAAGGCGATAGCATCCACTATCCAGTGGGCCATCCTCTGCTTAGAGACAGCCTTTCCCTTCTGCTGGCCTCCGTAACAGACGAAGAGCTGGTCTGAGGTCCTGAGGCTTTGCGTTCTGTCCACATACAAACGCAGAGCGCGGACGGGACAGAGAAAAGCCAGGGCTGGGTCTGCCTCCTCCAAAGGCAGCGCTTGCAGGTTCACCACCTGGTCCCGGAAGGGAGTGGTAGGAACCTTGGGCACGTATCCGGGCCGGGGTCTCAGAATCACGTGAGAGTTATCCGGGCCGAATTCCAGGCACGATTTGTCGACCGAAAATGCATGTAGGTCCCCTACCCTCTTGATAGAGGCCAATGCAACCAGGAGAACTGTCTTACAGGACAAAATTTTTAACTCAAAGGGTGGTCTCTGAAGTGCCGAAAGGACCAGAGATAAATCCCAAGAGGGTATAGAGAGCGGGCGAGGAGGATGCAGTCTCCTCGCTCCCCTCAGGAACCTAACGATCAGGTCGTGCTTCCCCAAGGACTTACCATCAACAGCATCGTGATGTGCGGCAATAGCGGCAACATACACTTTAAGGGTGGAGGGAGACAGTCTTCGCTCCAACCCATCTTGCAGGAAGGAAAGCACGGCTCTGATCGAGCATGATCGGGGGTTCTCTTCGTGAGAAGAACACCATTCAACGAATAGGTTCCACTTCAACGCATAGAGGCGCCTCGTAGAGGGGGCTCTAGCGGAAGTGATGGTGTCAACTACCGCTGGGGGTAGGTCACCTAGAACCTCCGCGTCCCATCTAGGGACCAGACATGGAGCTTCCAGAGGTCTGGACGCGGGTGCCACAGGGTGCCCCGTCTCTGAGAGAGCAGGTCCTCTCTCAGAGGGATGGGCCAGGGATGGGCTGTCGCGAGGAGCACTAGTTCTGGGAACCAGGTCCGGTTGGGCCAATACGGCGCAACTAACAAGACCTGCTCCTCGTCCTCCCTGACTTTGCACAAGGTCTGTGCCAGAAGGCTCACTGGGGGAAACGCATACTTGCGAAGACCCCGGGGCCAGCTGTGTGCCAGAGCATCCGTGCCGAGGGTCCCCTCGGTCAGGGAATAGAACAACTGGCAGTGAGACGTGTCCGGGGCGGCAAACAGATCTATCTGTGCGGTCCCGACGCACCTGAAAATCAGCTGGACCACCTGGGGATGGAGTCGCCATTCTCCCGGTAGCACCTGCTGCCGTGAAAGCTCGTCGGCTGCACGGTTGAGCAGGCCCGGAATGTAAACGACACGAAGCGACCTCAGATGCTTCTGACTCCAAAGGAGGAGATGGCGGGCGAGTTGTGACATGCGGCGGGAGCGTAGACCACCCTGACGGTTGATGTACGCAACGGTCGCAGTGTTGTCCGTACGGACCAGTACATGCTTGCCTTGTAGCGACGTTTTGAAGCGGCCCAGCGCAAGATGTACTGCTAACAACTCGAGGCAGTTGATGTGCCAATGCAGTTGAGGCCCCGTCCACAGACCTGAAGCTGCATGCCCGTTGTACGTGGCCCCCCAGCCGGTGATTCCGTGGAGACCATAGAGTGCCTGGACACTTGTTCTAGGGGAACACCTGCCCGCAGGAACGAAGGGTCCTACCACAAGCTGAGAGTTTGGCGACAGTGCGGGGTCACTGGAACCCGGCACGAGCCGCTCTGCCACGCCCATCTCGGGACTCGATCGTGAAGCCAGTGTTGGAGCGGTCTCATATGAAGCAATCCGAGCGGTGTTACCGCGGCTGCAGATGCCATATGCCCCAGGAGCCTCTGAAATAGTTTCAGTGGTGCCGCTGTTCTGCGTCTGAGCGTACTCACGCAGTTCAACACTGACTGGACGCGGGCCTCGGTGAGACGCGCTGTCATGTTGATCGAGTCCAACTCCATACCGAGAAAAGAGATCCTCTGCCCGGGGGTGAGTTTGCTCTTCTCCCAGTTGACCCGAAGCCCTAGGTGGCTGAGGTGACTGAGCACCATATCCCTGTGTTCGCACAACTGCTCTCTCGACTGGGCGAGAATAAGCCAGTCGTCGAGATAGTTGAGAATGCGAACACCACGCTCGTACATGGGAGCAATGGCCGCCTCCGCAACTTTCGTGAAGACGCGGGGCGACAGGGCCAGCCCGAAGGGTAAGACTTTGTACTGATATGCCCGTCCCTCGAACGCAAAGCGAAGAAACGGTCTGTGTCGAGGGAGAATCGAGACATGAAAGTACGCGTCCTTCAGGTCGATGGCTGCAAACCAATCTTGGGGACGGATGCATTTGAAAATGCATTTCTGCGTGAGCATCTTGAATGGCAGCCTGTGAAGGGACCGATTCAGGACGCGCAGGTCCAAGATTGGCCGTAACCCACCTCCTTTCTTGGGTACAATGAAGTACGGGCTGTAGAAGCCAGTCTTCATATCGGCTGGAGGGACCGGCTCGATTGCGTCCTTCGCCAGTAGGACTGCAATCTCCGCTCTGAGAACAGGGGCACTGTCCACCAGAACACGGGTGAACAGGAACAGGACTGTCGCCAAACTTCGCCGGGCGAACTGAATCACATAGCCGAGTCTGACAGTACGGATGACCCAGCGAGACGGACTGGGAAGCGTTAGCCAAGCTCCCAGAGACCGAGCAAGCGGGACCAACGGCACCACAGACGTACCCGGAGTGGGGCAGCGTGACGGAATGCAGGGACCCGACTCGGGCGGCATAGCGGCCCGGAGTGGGGTCTGAACGTGTGGTGCAAGACGTACCTGCTTCCGCCGGAGGGCAGAGTGAGTGTGCGGAGGCGACAGTGCGTCCAGGACACAGCCACTGCTGCCCGCTGGCGATGGAAGAGGGGCTCGGGAGTGACAAGGCATAGCGTCGTCGACTGCCAAGCGCGCCCTCTTGGGGCCCAGAGGTTTTAGAAATTGCTCTTTCTTTGAAAAGGTGGGTACCACTGACCACTGGCGGAACAAAAAGAAAAGGAAACAAAGGATTCTCCACCCGGCCCTCCACCGGGGGAAGGAGTGGCACTTCCGCCATCCCCTGAAGAGCAACTTGATCCACCTCCGGGCCGCCCGTCTCAGGGATGTTTGCACCGGCGCTTGCCTCCTGGCTTGGCAGCGGCCTGGACGGGCGGGGTCGACTTCCTGCGGCTTGCTGCCCACTGAGGCCTGGATGATGGCTGCTGCTGGGGCTTAGCGGGAGCGGAGGACGCCGCAGGAGGCCGACCTCGGCGATGAGTAGACGGAGGAGCTGCGGCCGGCGGGCGGGAGGGAGCAGCATCGGTCCGCCGGGGCAGAATGTGTCGGATGGCCTCCGTCTGCTTCTGTGCGGCCGAGAACTGCTGGGCAAAGCTCTCGACCGCGTCGCCGAACAACCCAACCTGGGAGAGAGGGGCATCCAGGAACCAGTACTTATCGGTGTCCCTCATCTCCGCCAGGTTGAGCCAAAGGTGGCGCTCCTGGACCACCAAGGTGGACATCGCCTGACCGACTGAACGTGCGGTTTCCTTCGTCGCCCGGAGGGTGAGGTCGGTTGCCACATGGAGCTCCCGGAGGAGCTCTGGGTCAGAACCACCCTCGTTCATGTCCATGAGCGCCTGGGCCTGCTGGACCTGCAAGAGCGCCATGGCATGAAAAGCGGAAGCAGCCTGTCCACAGGCCTTGTAAGCCCTCGCCGTTTGACCAAACGAGAACTTACAGGCCTTGGACGGGAGGCGTGGGTCACCCCGCCAGGAGGAGGCGGACGCCGGATACAACTGCATCACGACAGCCCGCTCCACTGGGGGGATCCCCACATACCCCTTAGCTGCCCCGCCATCGAGGGTGGCGAGGGGAGAGGAGCCACTAGGACGGCTTCGGGCACTATACGGTGCCTTCCACGTCCTAGAAAGCTCCTCATGCACCTCCGGAAAAAAAGGTACCAGGGCGGCGCACTGAGAACCAGCACGGCCCGCCCCGAGAAACTAATCGTCCAGCCGAGAAGGTTCGGGACGTGGTGGAGGATTCCACGCAAGCCCGATCTTCTCGGCGGCCCGGGAAAGCATAGCGGCCCATTCTGGATCCGGCTCGGACAACGCTACACACCCCGAAGGGGGCAACGCAGCCGAGTCGTCATCTCCAGATGACCGCTCCCCCTCCGATGCTGCGATCGACATCTGATCGTCAGCTGGTGCCCCAAAGGAAACGACTGGTCGTTCCGGAGAAGGACCGAGCCGTTCGCAAAGGGGCGCCGATGGCAACAGCACATGAGAGGGGTGAGGGGCCCGCGGAGATTGCCTCGGCGGGGAAGCCCTCACGGTAATCCTCAGATCACCCTGGTCATGCGCCGAAGTAGGCCTATTCTGCGGGGCAGAATAAGCACTAGATCGGGGCATAGGCGAGGGGACTGCACCTCCCTTGAGGTAAGCGAGTCTCGATCTAAGTGCTGTGATAGTCATATTCCCTCAATGGGAACATGAACTATCCACAAAAGCTGCTTCAGCGTGCCGAATGCCCAAACACGAGATGCAGCTATTGTGGCCATTTGCTGGCGCCAGGGAACGACGGCATCCAGAAACGCACAAGCGAAATGACATCTTGAAAAAGACGCAGGGTCCGCTTGTGTTGCTCTTTTAGTAAAATAAAAAAGGAAATTACTCTCACAGTGCTGAGGCGCCCAGGGGTAGCCACTGTGTGGACACACACACACACACACACAAACAATAGTGCTGTGAGAACAGCAGTTGAGAGCTGCACTGCTCGCGGCCACCGCTTATCGCGCCGTCACACCAACACTGGAACAGAGAGATCTTCCTTGAAGTCTTCAAAGGCGTTGAATCTTTAGACATCAGTCACAGGAAACTCGCGCTCCGAAATGAAAGACGGTGGGTGCTCACGCCCGCTTCCTGTTTTATACCCCAGGGAACTACACTGCGACCAAAATGGTCGCATATGCGACCTTTTGAAATGCCATTGCGACCCTAATTTTTAATGGGTCGCAAATGTATCACTGACTATTTTTGTACCTACCTTATGTTTTAGGCAATATGCTATGATTTACTATGAGCATTTATTAAAACAGAAATGTGTAGCCTATTTTAAGTATACGTTTTTATAACGTGCTCTGAGCATTCAACACATCAAGTTGGCTTCAGGCCCGCGAGAGAGAGAGGGGCGCATGCGCGATCGAACTCTGCGCGATCGAACTCTGTGTGTGTGTGTGTTTGAGAGAGACACGCAGGCGCGATCGAACTCTGTGTGTGTGAGAGAGAGACGCGGGCGCGATCTAACTCTGTGTGTGTGTGTGTGTGTGTGTGTGTGTGAGAGATGCGCAGGCGCGATCGAACTATGTGTGTGTGTGTGTGTGTGTGTGTGAGTGAGAGAGAGACGCGGTCACGCGGGCGCGATCGAGTGGAAACATAAAAACATACTCCGTCATTTTGTTCATACAGGACATGATTCAAACTGCAAAGTGTTTACTTATATTTGTGTACACTCGCAATAAAACACAACATTGTGCTTTTGTCACACTCTAAACTCTTGTCAAACTGTAACCTACAACTGTAACCCAACCACACACACACACACACACACACGCGCACACACACACACACACACTGTTTTAAAAGCAAAACATTTTTATCCAACCCCATTTAAAAACTCTGTGTGTGAACAAAGTCTGTGTGTTCCATCTTTTGGAGATTCATTGTATCGCATTGGTTTTCATTTCTTGTCCTCGGAGTACTAATCTGTTTATTTTTAAGTTACACATTCTACATTGATTAAAAAAGAAAATCAAATGTGTTTTTAATGGTAATTATTTTATGCGGAAATCATTTATTTATAATTCAGATGAGAATAAAGTTAGGGTTAATTAAAATTAAGGAAAACAATATATATTGATCTGAAATATAGCAAATTAATTTTAAATTCATTCAGGTACAATTACCAAACATATATCAAGGTCATTTTGTATTTTTATTAATTTAATTAATAAACTAATTATATAAAACTATTGTCAGTGCACTACAAATAAACTGGTTCTATGCCTTTATTAATAAAACTTAAACAACTTAAAAATACAAGGCTTAAGACATTTATAAAAATGCCTTCTGCATTTTTGTTTTGCTTTTCACTCCATTGAACCGAAATCGTACCGAACCGTGATGTCTGAACCAAGGTATGAACCTAACCGTGACTTCTGTGTACCTTTCCACCCCTAATGCAGTACAGTTTAATTATTGTTCATTATTATCCAGAGAGCGGCTTACTATAAATAATTTGTGCGACCAAATCATGTTTTGCGCCAGTAACTGAAAAAGTTAGTAGCGCAAGTGCCACCAGTGGAAAAGGTTAGTGTAGTTCCCTGTACCCGCGCTGCGGGGCAGGGGCGCGTGACGCGTTCACGCACGCCAACGTTCATTGGCTTGTTCTTAGATACTCGAAGTTGATAGGGCTCCCTGAAGTGATTCCCTAACGTCGTCACGTCGATGTCACGTCGAACGTGAGCGACTGAAGGGGAACAACGACGAAAACCGGTGTTGCCTACACCGTGTTGTCCTCTTTTTAAAATTTGCACCCTGTTGACTTAAACGGGACAAGTTTTAAACCTGCTTTTAGCCTCTTAACAACCTTAATGTGTCATTACAAGTGCACAGCCATGTGAGTGAACACGGTGAATCTGACTGCAGTAAATGTGAAAGATATGAATAAAAATTATGTTTATTCAGCCAGCTCACATATCCGTGATGTTTATTCAGCCAGCTCACATACCCGTATTTTCTTCCTGTTTTCGGTCAAAGTCCACAGTAGGCGATTGTCGAGTGCGCGCGCGCGATCATTGGTAACTAAGCAACAGTGGAGACTCAGACTGTCAGCTGTCAGCCGATGACGGTGCTGTGTGGTGTTCTGAGAATATCAGCTCAAATGGATAGTTCATCCGAATCAGATGTTGAACACACGGAGGAGGTTTGATCGCGCGCGCGAACTCGACAATTGACTACTGTGGACTTCGACCGAAAACACGAATTAAATACGGGTATGTGAGCTGGCTGAATAAAGAGATTATTCCTGCCTTCATGAAAGCTCGGATCACAGTTGAGACTGATATATCAGCCCAGGCATCCACGATCCATTGGCAGATAATGGCGTAAGTCGCCCGGCGCTGTCTCCCCGTCTTGGTGAACGTGTTCACCATCCATATATAAGGCGCTCCGGATTATAAGACGCACTGTCGTTTTTTGAGAAAATTAAAGGCTTTTAAGTGCGCCTTATAGTGCGGAAAATACGGTATATATATTTTTTTTTTCTCTAGGTGTGTTTTTAATTATGTTGGCCAATGAGACAGACACCATACTGTCCAACTCAAGGTATTTTTTATGTATTTTTTACTGATAAATACTGAAATTCTTTTTACTTTCAAATGCTGAATTCAGGGGATCGACAACTTTAGGCACGCAAGTTATTTTTTAAAGATATGTCCAGTTTACTCATGGCTCATACTCTTAGCCTTTAAAATGTTTGAATGTATATCTGCAATACAATATCAGGGGGTAAAGATATCATTAGAGTTTTTAAAGTTATGGCTATGCTCTTGTTACCAGATGAGATATCATTTGACCCTGTGATTCTTCAGGACAAGATCTTGATGCCATCCACACTCAGTACATGACGAAGGTGAGTTTCACAATAGCTGCCACTATCACAAATCAAGAGACAGAACACAACAGGCCTTCATCTATATGAACTCATCCATACGTAGGGATAGGTTCCGAAACCCGGTATTAAACGGGCCCTGGGGCCAAATTAAGGAAGACCGCAGTATTGATAAGCTCAGATGTTATCGGTTCTGCTGACGGTACTGAAGAAATTACACACACTATTTATTATAGACATTGTCTTGCTAATTCTGTGAGGATTAGGAGGCGTGTTTTAAACAATCTTCATACAACATGTGTTTTTCAGGCTGGTTGTTTGTAATTTTGTAAGAGTTGGGAGAGGCTGTACTCAGTGAAGACTCATTTTACATTCGATAATTCAATTTCCGTACCTGATAAGTTAGATTTTCCTAAAAAAATATCATGCACTGCTTATTTCAATTTTATTTTTCTTCTATTGAATTTATCCATGCTTGTAATTTGTTTATAATTTTCAATGTAGATTCACTCCTCTAAATAAATAATCTCTTGAAATTTTTTTTTATATCGCAATATATATAGCAGCAGATAAACAAAATATTTTATTTAAGGTTTTCAATATTGTGCAGCCCTAATAGTGAGCATTTAACCTAACCCTAATTTTAAATTGAACCTGGAATGATAATTTGTGATACCAGATGAGATGTATGTATGATAGATTTTGAACTGTACTATGTTTGTATTGCAGGTTTTCTGGGATCCACAGCGGAAGGCATCAAGGCGTGAGATGTTGGCCTGGACTGATGTACCTGTACACCACACAGACCTCTGCTTTTGCATGGATGGCTGATTACTACCATGTTCTGTATAGGTTTTATTATAGCAAAACTGAGCACCTGTGACAGTGGAATCTGTAGGTGTAAAGTAGTCAGACATCAGTACATTTGAAGTCACAGAGAGAAAGTTTTTTTTTATATAGAAGTTTCAAACTTTTTTCTCTTTCACAAAAAAACACTGCAGTTACAGCTTTTCAAATTCTTCATTGGAGGTGCACAAATACTTTTCTTTTTTTTTTCAAATCACAAAGTAAGAAATGTATGCTGACGTTTAAGGCGCGGCCACACAGGGGGTTTGAGCATATGTGACTGAATAAAAAGTGAAGTGTGACCACATGAGAAAAGCCAAACAGTATAGATGATTCACAAAATTATACACCAAGAAATGTGCATAATTGGCCAAAATGTTACTATTTATCAACAAAAATATGACCCTATGAGTTTGGTAATTTGTAGAATAGGATTTGTGCACCTGCAATGAAGAATTTAAAAAGGTGTAACTGATGTGTTGTGTTTGTGAAAGAGAAAGGAAAGAAAAAGAGGTGTGCAACTCATAAAACATTTTCTCGAAGAGAAATTATCTTATTATCTTACTGTGGAAAATGTCATTAACTAACTGCTGATTATTAAATGATATAAATGTTTTCTAGTTGATTGATTCTTGAGGCACACGTGTGTGACACATTGATGCACGCGGTGCATACACACAATAGTACAGGTAACACTGAATAAATGCTGATTAAATGTATGCAGTGTTTTTTGTTGTTGTTGTTGTTTTTACGTGGTATTTTGGTCGTTTTTACGACTAAAACGGTCCTTTGATGTTACGTCCTCACAACATACCAGTTAGGTCATTGAGACGTACTCATCACGTTCTTGCGACGTACCACAATAACGTCGCCACGACGAATACAGGAATCACAAAGTTACGTTGCTGGAACGTTATTTGGAACGTCACTACGACTACTATGGTCCTTTGATGTTACGTCCTCACAACATACCAGTTAGGTCATTGAGACGTACTCATCACGTTCTTGCGACGTACACTATAACGTCGCCACGACGATTATGGGAATCACAAAGTTACGTTGCTGGAACGCTATGTGGTACGTCGCTACGACGAATATGGGCCGGTCCTGTTACGTCTTCACAACGTAACTGTGTTAGCTGGGGTGTTGTTGCGTTAACCACTGAGCTACCGTCTGTACGTATGTAAATGTCTTTATTGCAATGTTTTATGTTTTCATTATTTATTCAATTTCATTTCAGTAGCCTGATTTCAGTATTGTGATTATGAATTATTTTAACTACGTTTCACTTGTTGAATTCATCTGCTACCAGCTTTCAATGGCGCAGCGGCAGATTACGCATTAGAAAGAATAAACTAACACTTTTCAGAGTCTATGATTGTAGCGCCTCTTAGCGGTAAAAGGCAGCAAATACACCCCACATTTTACCGCCACGGTGGAACGGCTGATGTGGGCGTTGTCATGGCTTGCCTCAACATTTGCGTTTGAATAGCGCGCGTCCTCCGTGGGCGTGTCAGATTAACGCGTAATGAAGTGTAATGAGCTGGGGAAAAAAATTCTGACAGCACTCTCTTTTCATACAGATTACATAAACTGAGAATATTTGTTTTTTTTTTATATAAATGACTTCATTGAAAAGAAGAGAATTCAAGCTTCATAAAGAAAAAACTCTCGTGCCTGTATGACAAGTATTTGCGGAGTTATAGTTAATTTCCGGACGCGTTTCAGAATGGACTGCACTGACAGAGAGAAGACAAAACTCGCATTATGTTTATTTTTCTTTATTTGACAAAAAGCACAAAACTTTGTTTTTATTGTGAGTATACAGAAAAATAATAGACACTTAACAGGATCGAATGATGTATAACACTTATATGTACGATCAAAATCAACAGTATTTTAAGTCTATTTTTCTGCTATTTGAAAAAAAAACGGCAAAACGCGCCGACGTGTTTCTGGTCCCCAGAGGGTTAACAGCCACATTCCCTGAACACATCCATCTTCGCAATCTTGATCATATTCTGAATTGAGAAATCATTATAATGCAGTCAAAATAATGTACAAAGAACATAAATAATTACTTTACCTTCCGAGTCTTTCGTTCATTTGTCAAGTGACAGACGCAATGAATGGATCGTTCATGAATAACCCATCACTAGAAGATATTGCACTAAGCAGTGGGGTATTGCACTTACAGGCATATGCCGAGGGAGGCATTTAACTGTTTAAGAGGGAAATGGCCTGTGGGAAGAAGCTGTTCCTGTGCCTAGATGTTCTAGTGCCCAGTGACCTGAATCGCCATCCAGATGGTAACAGTTCAAACAGGTGGTGTTCAGAATGAGAGGAGTCTGTGATGACTTTACCTGCCCTCTTCCTCACTCTGGAGGAGTTACAGGTCTTGGAGTGTGGGCAGGGGAGCACCAATAATCCTCTTAGCATTCCTTACTGTCCGTTGTAGTCATATTTTGTCTGAATTGGTATCTGAACCAATCCAGACACTTATAGAAGTGCATAGAACAGATTGTATGATGTTCAAAAACAGTAGAACTGTGTCAGCAACTCCTGTGGCAGATTGCTTCCTCAGCTGGTGACAGAAATATCACCTCTGCTCAGTCTTTTTCACAATAGTGTCAATGTGAACTTTCCACTTCAGGTCCTGAGAGATGGTAGAACGAGCCCGTTCTCATCCTTTGGCGTCATATAGGTGACGCCATATGACAAAACGTCGAAATACTACGCACATGGCACCCTTTAGCGTGAATATAACACGCGAACCCAAGGCGTCATAAAGTTGACTGGCATCCTTTAGCGTGAATATGAGACCCAGACCCTACCCCACACCTAAACCTACCCATCACAGTGCGTGTTATATTGATGCTAAAGGGTGCCATGTGCGTAGTATTTCGACGTTTTGTCATATGGCGTCACCTATATGACGCCAAAGGATGAGAATGCGTTGGTAGAACGCAGGAACCTGAATGACTGCTGCCACAGTGCTGTACATGATTGTGTGTGGGGGGGATGCTGGGATGTTCCTCCTGAAGTCCTCTATTATCTCCACTCTTTTGAGCTTGTTCAGCTCCAGGTTGTCTGCACCAGACAGACAGTTTTACAACCTCCTGTCTGTATGCAGATATGTCACCTTGTGGATGAGGCTGATGACAGTGGTGTCATCTTGTAGAGCTTAACAGAGGGATCTTTTAAAGTGCAGTCATTTGTGTAAAGGGTGAATAGAAGTGGGGAGAGAATGCAACACTGAGGAGAGCCAGTGCTGATGGTGAGGGTCCTAGATGTGAGTTTCCCTAGTCTCACTAGCTGCTGCCTGTCTGTCTGTACGAAAGCTGGTGATCCACTGACAGATTTGGGGTTGGCACAGAGAGCTGGGTCAATTTGGTTGAGAGAAGATCTGACATGACATGGCATTATAGGCCGAACTGAAGTCCACAATTAAGATCCTTGCATAAGTACCAGGTCTGTCAAGATGTTGCAGGATATGCAGTCCCATATTTACTGCATCATACACAGACCAGTTTGCTCTTTATGCAATCTGAAGGGGATCCAGGGAGATTATTCAGGTAGGCCAACACCAGTCTTTCAAACTATTTCATGACCACAGACGTGAAAGTTAAAGATCTGTAGTAATTAATTCCATTGATTTAGGTTTTTTTTGGGGTACTGGAATGACAGTGGAGTGTTTGAAGCAGCTAGGAACTCTTCACACTGCTCCAGTGATCTGTTGAAGATCTGTGTGAAGATGGGGGCCAGTTGGTCAGCGCAGGCTTTTAAACAGGCAGGTGAAACACCGTCTGGGCCTGGTGCTTTCCTAGTCTTCTGTTTTTGAAGACCTAGCATATGACCTCCACACAGACCATAAACTCAGGTTGAATAACAGGATGGGGAGGAGGGGTTTGCAGGATGTGTTGGAGTATATGTGAAGATCTGAACGGGTGTGGGCTGTGAGACAGTAAAACACATTCAGATTCTCAGCCAGATTCTCCACAGATCAGGGGGTTGTGTCTTGTACTTGTTCCTCAGGCCTGTCCAGACTGATGCTGGATTGTTGGATGAAAACAGTTTTTCCCCCCCAGCTTTTATGAGTAGCTTCTTTTAGCCAATCTGATCTCCTTTGTCAATGTGTTACTAGCCTGGTTGTACACGATTTTATTACCACTT
The DNA here is from genome assembly GCA_030578255.1 of Tiaroga cobitis. Classification (NCBI taxonomy): domain Eukaryota; kingdom Metazoa; phylum Chordata; class Actinopteri; order Cypriniformes; family Leuciscidae; genus Tiaroga; species Tiaroga cobitis. Next base: position 8,236,004 of record CM060608.1, read on the forward strand.
CTGTAAGCATCTTCTTTGGCATGACAAAATCCCCACTTCTGTAAGCATCTTCTTTGGCATGATGAAGCTGTCTGAGTTTTGCTGTAAACCATGGTTTATTATTATTTAATAATAAAAATGTCCTAGAGGGAATGTACATATCCTCACAGAAACTGATATATGACGTTACAGTCTCTGTATGAACCCAGCTCATCACGGTCGGTGGCAGTAGCTTCAAAAACTGCCAAATCAGTGCAATCGAAGCAGGCTTGTAAATCCCTCTTATTTATTAGTCAATCTTTTAACAGTGCTTATTTCAGGTTTAGCTGATTACAGTTTCTGCCTGTAGGTCAGAATAAGTTGAACCAGCCAGTGATCAGAGAGCCCCAAATGGACGTGGGACAGAGTTGTATGCGTCCTTTATTGTGTTGTAAGTGGTCCTGTATATTACTGCCTTTGCTGAGACATGATTATAAGAGAGTCTGGGTAAAGTTGCTCCATGTCTGTTTGTCACGTTTGGAGGAATATGCACGTTCAAAAGAATAAATGAGGAAAACTCCCGCGGCGAGAAGAAAGGTTTACAGTTTATGAAGAGTGTCTCTAAATTAGGACTGCACGTCTTCAGCATTGTGATGCCTGAACACTTTGTTTATTTAAAAACATAATCCACTGCATTTCGTTTTCCCCGTTATAGATCTGCTCTGAACAGCTGGAAGCCTGGCAGATGTTGCACATTTTCCGGAATAGCTTCCCTCAGGCAAGTTTCAATGAAGCACAGTGCAGCAGATTTGGAAAAATCCTTGTTTGTGCGGGTCAGGAGAAGTAGTTCGTCCATTTTGTTAAGAAGTGATCGAAGATTCACTAGATGGATACCAGAGAGGGCACTACGGCCCTTCCGACTAGAATGTCCAGCAAAACGTCAGAATAATCAAAAACTGGAAAAAATGTTGTCTGGTTTGTGTTGTATAATGTCCAGTCGTCTATCTTTGTTTAAACGGAAATGAAAAGAATGACTGAACACACAACAAACAAACAAACAAAAACAGCACAATAATTGGAGAGCTCCACAACTAGGCAGCCATCCACTGTGCCATCTCGGATGAATATTACTGTTTTTAATGTATTTTTGATTAAATAAATGCAATAATAAATTAAAGCTGCAAGCAGCATTTAGCGGTGTTCAAGCAATTAAAGCAGTTAAGGCAGTTATGCTCAAAAGCATCAAAAGACATTAAGTTTTATGTAGCAAGCATTTAACCACTGACATCATAGATGGAATAGACCAAGTTTTAGCATGATTTACCATGATATACCAAATTTAGTGTGATTTTTCATGATTTACCATGTTCCAGTATGATTTACCATGAATCTAGCATGATTTACCATAGTTTACCATGATATACCAAGTTCTAGTATGATTCACCATGATTTACCCCGCACTAGCATGGTTTACCACAATTGAACACATTCTAGTATGATTTAATATGATTCTAGCATGATTTACTATGTTATAGGATGATTTACCATGATATACCACATTCTCGAATGATGTATGATGGTTTTGAACATTATGATATGAACATTATATGATCGTAGATGGAAAAGACCATTTACAGCTAATACAGGCAATTTAGGAAATACATGGTTTTGAAGCTTTTTAACACCTATGGTCCGATCTCAATGAAACTTTGCATGCTTCTTCACCATGTTATGACACATATGCTCATCAATTTTTGTGAAGTTCTGACTTTTCCTTTAGGATTTATAGGCTTTTGATTGTATTTTGAGTCCGGAGAATAGGCCTTGATTCTAGGACCAACGGCCTAAGAGTTATGAGCAATTTTGTACTTTTGGTTGCTGTAGCGCCACCTATGGGCCAATCGGGGTCATACTCTGATAGGTTCTCCCCAAAAGTGTGGCCTACCATCTGGCCGAGTTTCAAGTCTCTAGGCCTTACGGTTTGGGCTGCACGATGCGTTTTAGGGGATTTTTTTTTTTTTCAAATAGCAATTACAATAGGTGTTCAGCACTTCGTGCTTGAACACCTAATAATAATGAGACCTTTTTGATGATTATAGCGCCACCTATGGTCCGATCTTCACGAAACTTTGCTTGCTTCTTCACCATGTTACGACACATATGCTCATTCATTTTTGTGAAGTTCTGACTTTTCCTTTAGGATTTATAGGCTTTTAATGGTATTTTGCCCCGCCCCTTTTCTAAATGACCCTGTTACAGCCACCCAAATGCAAAATTTCAACTTTTTTTCGATAATTATTGATCTAAAGAGTCCAGAGAATAGGCCTAGACTGGTTTGGTTCCGATCGGGTGAAAAACCAGGGACTAGTTTGCAAAAGTAGGTCTTGGACAAAATTGGCCATAAAAATTTTTTTTGGGCCCAAATCGAAATCCGAGATATACATCTTGTCCGTCTTGAGCCAAGGAACACGGTGGCGTAAAAACCTTGATTCTAGGACCACGGCCTAAGAGTTATGAGCAATTTTGTACTTTTGGTTGCTGTAGCGCCACCTATGGGCCAATCGGGGTCATACTCTGATAGGTTCTCCCCAAAAGTGTGGCCTACCATCTGGCCGAGTTTCAAGTCTCTAGGCCTTACGGTTTGGGCTGCACGATGCGTTTTAGGGATTTTTTTTTTTCAAATAGCAATTGACCGTTCGCAGGCCCCTCCCACAAAACGGCCATTGTCCAATCACACATCACAGCAACCGTTACTATGTGAGTAGGTCCGTCAAACATTGACTCCAAGCAAGATGGTGAAACGGTGCGCCCGCGGCGTTTGTAAATCGGACACTAGGTACCCCGAGAGATTGTCTGGAGGAGTTGTGTTCTTTCCGCTTCCAAAGCCGAAAACACAACGTGAGCGGTGCCTACAGTGGATAAAGCAGTGTGGACGGCCCTACTCCCAGTTAAATGTGTCGAACATGGTCAACTAGCAGTGCAGCACCCGTAGCTACAGTTAGGGCTGTCGCGATAACCGCAATATTGTAGTACCGCGCTTCTGACAAGTCAACCGCAGAGGATTGCACGTAACCGCAACAGCCGCGATATTCACGTTTTTTATAAGGCTATACCCTTCTTGTTTTGAACTTCATGCATGTGTATGTTGAACAAGTTCATAATGATAAAAAGACTGTTTATCTTGGTGATGTGTAGCCTACAGAGGCTTCACACGGACAGTGAATGAGAGAGATCGGCAGAGCGCGTGCGATTACCTGCGTCTGTCTTTGAAGTCGTGAAAAGGTTGCCGTGTGTCAAAGGAAAGCGAAATATTTGTCATATCATCCTTTTAACGTTCACGTCACGGGTATTTCCCATAAATGCGCGTCAGCATCAGCGCTGGTCAGCATCCCACAGCGCGAGGAGCCGCGGGGAAATAAAATCAGCGCATTGAATCAATGCCATATTGGTCTCTAATTTAAGTGAAGCATCAGCTTCAGCGTTACCCATGCGACGCATTGCTGCTCAGCTGAGCCTTGTAAAGTGGAACTCAAAGTTAAAAATAATTAACACCTTGTTTCATTACATCTCTTTTAATGAATCAGCTTTTTTGAATCATGTGTTCGTTGAATGAACGGTTTAATGACTCACCCTGTGACTCACTCAAAGTCCGTTGTCATAACAATATGCGCGCTGAGTGAAAGCCTTTCAATGCGCATATAGACGCTGTTTAGTTTCGGTTACTGAAAATGTCCTCGTTTTTGTCCACATCGTAAACTTTATTTATATAGCAACAAATACATATAAATGAAATAAATAAATGGCGGTAATACCGCATATCGCGCTATTGAGCCACTCAACATTACCGCAAGGGAAATTCCATAACCGCGACAGCCCTAGCTACAGTTTAGAGGAGTGCACGTTCGCAATGGGGAAAGCATCACGCTTACTTGACAACATCAGTTCATATATCAATATCGTAACGAATAGAAATAACCTTAAATAATGTATGGTTATCTGCATCTTTCCGTCTCTTATGTATAGTAATTTTTAAACACGAAAATCGCATTCAGCATGACACGGAAGCGGTTGCTGAACAACCTTGTTAAAGCGAACGTGTTAATCCTGTATCTGAGGCAAAATTACTAAATATGCAGCGCGAGTTATATATTTCTAACTCCAAATATTAGCCCCTGACCCAGCTTATAAAATCTTCTTCAAGGCTGTGCTGGTTGCATTTGAGGTAGCTACCGGTCATGGGGTTTCTCAGATTTAGCTTGAGAGCATTAAGCATTCGCCTCGATAGTAGTCGTGTCTCCTTCATTGCGTATTTTTGTATTTTGAATATATCCCTCCACTGCATACTGTAACCTTGTGCCTCGATCTGGAGGATATCGCTGAGGTATTGCTCCAAAAAAGGACACTGACACCCACGGGTATACCTCTTCCCGTCATGGCAATCTGTCGCGCTGGTCGTGTTTGACCATTTGTTTGACGGGCGTAGTAACAATAACTAGGGGGCGTTGTTTTTTGTGAACGGTCAATTACAATAGGTTTTCAGCACTTCGTGCTTGAACAACTAATAATAATATATGCATTGGTAAGCAAAAGAGACTCAGACCTTCTCTCAAAACAGTAAAAACCCTAAACTTGTGAATGGTAGTTTGTATGATTTTAATCACATATAAACATTCATCAACGCACACATCAGTTATGATAAACAGAAGCTCGAGCATGCTTGCTTGAGTGTGAGAACCAGTGAGGTTCATTTTTGTGTGTTACATAGCGCTGGTCAATGTTTATATGTGAATAAAAGCCAAAATCCAATCTCTTTATCATATAAAGTGACTGTCTGTTCAGAAAATTTGCGCTAAACCACTCAATTCATATGGACTAGTTTTACGATCTCATTAAGAACTGTAAGAACGTGGTAGTTCCGCAGCTGTCAATGGAGGGACAGAAATCTAGATTTCATTTAAAATGGCTTAATTTGTGTTTTGAAGATAAACAAAACTCTTTAGGGTTTGGAATGACATGAAGGTGAGTATTTGATGACAAGTTTTTCATTTCTGGGTGAACTAACCCTTTAAACTTTATTGAAACTGTTAACAAAAAATATAAAGATACAATAACAATGTATATGAAGATATAATCTCAATCAGAGACAATAAGCAAATTCAAATCAATCTTGAAGCTTATGGTTAGCAGGAAAGGCAGCACATCTGTCAATGCAGATATGATTTATTGGATACATATTTTTATATATTTTTTTCCTTCTTTTTTTTTTTTTTTTTACAGTGCATGACTTAAACCTGGAACTGAACATCATTCCCAGCACGGGTCCGGCCCACAGGGGGAGGAAATAAGACGTGACACCACTATAACTGGCAAAACAGATGCACACTCCATAATGCACCAGCAGGACACGGAAACTGCCGTTGCTTTTGTTTCCCAAGGCATTAAGAAAAGCTTTAAATAACTGCTTTGGGCATATGGACAGCATCAAAGCCTTACTTGAGATGCTTTATGCATATTCCACATTGCATACACAGGTGCAGCACAGTGGGGGAAAAAAAAGAAAGAAAGAAAGCTTCCTCTTGTCACTTAGGTTTTTTTTCCTCTTTTTTTTCCCCCTCGTCTTCTTGTTGTTGTTTCTTTATATTAGCCAGTCTGTGTATCTGCCCACCTGTCTACTGTGGGTACAGATTGGGGCAGCAGACATCCATGAGGGTATTTAGATCTGTGCACAAAGCCTGGTGAACAGGAAGTTGGAGGGACTTGCATCAGGGCCCATCTGCTTTCTACAGCTGGCCGCCTGACAGCTGGAAATTGATTCTACTGAGATTGGTACCTGTGTCTCAGACTCAGCACTGCATACAGCCATACCAGTGCATTAATGCAATTAATTTAGCTGGCAGTCTAAAAGTTAAAGATGGAGACTGAGAATGAGAGATGCCAATAAAGTCATGCCATCAACACTATCATACCATCAGCAGTAATGGAGAGAGAGAGAGAGAGAGAGCGCCACCTATAAATAGACTATTTTTGAAGATGAGATCTGAGCCATAGTTAGGCACCCTAATATCATGGAGACTTTGGGTGGGTTCGAATTGGGCCGATGTTTACTCTGTCTGCACTCTTGTTCTTTCACTCCATGTGCACTTCACTGGCTAAACAAATGTACAGTTTTGTCATGCCAATAAGGCAGAGTAAATGAAAAACACTTGAGAGACACTAAAATGTATTCTCTCTTCTTGTTCCTCCCAGACATGAGAACATCCTCTCAGACTGAGCCGCTCTGATTCAAGCAGAGAGATGGTACGGGACTGATTACACTCCAGAGAGCGAGAGAGAGAAAGAGAGAGTGTGTGATGTGATGTGTGAGGATGTGAGTAAGACTCTCAGCAGGACAGGGATGAGCTGAGTGCTGACGTTCAGGAGACTGCAGGCGGATGAATGCTGAATCAGCTCTCCTCACCTGACCACAGAGACACAGAGTCTGACACCAGTAGCCAACTGCCCATAAAGACGTGCAGTGTGTTCACAAACAACATTTCAATAGCACTGTATAGTTGAACACTGGGCTGTGGAAGGGAAGCAGGGATGGACGTGAACACCCAAGTACTTGGAAATGACAGTGGTGATCGATCATGAAAACATTATCGATTGAATGCAATAGAAAAAAAAAAAAAACATTAGCAACACAAATAATTCAATAAATAGAAACACACTTTGCAGTAATGCTGTTGTTTTTTTCAGAAAGTGGTCAATTATAAAATGTCGAGCTGTTTTGCTTTCCTTACTTGCTGCTTTCAGAAAAGTAGAAATAAAACACAAAATACACATTTAAGTGTCATTTTATCAGACTTTATCTGTTAACCTGTAGATAATCACAATTAATCACAATACATATACTTAATAGATTTTGTTTTCATACACTTAGTCGGAAATCTCTACTTCACCTACATTCACCACACTTTTCATATATATTCTGAAGCTTTTCACAGAAGTGTTTGTTCATATAACAGTCGCCTGATTTATATAACATTATATTCCTAAAAATATGGTGGAAATGTATGTATTTGTTTCTTGTTATTGACAGCATTTAGAGTGATAAAAAAGAGATTTCCAAAATAATTTTTTTTTATTCTAATATGTCAATAAAGTAAAGAAAAATAAAATAAATTGAAAATAAATTTTTTCTACAGGAAATGCATGATAATTGGTGTATATTTAATAAGATTATGCCACATTTGCATAGGCTAATTAAAAACAACATTTCAGACTTAATTAATACAAAGCAACACTGTAAAAACTTAATCAATTTTTTATTAAAAAAATGAGGGTGATAAATAAAAATATTGTGTATATTTCATTAAGAAAATTGTGGTTCACAACCTAACCAGAATCCCTACTCATCTGCACAATGGTAACGATCAAAACTTCAACATAACATAACTGAACATTAAACATTAACAGATGTTCCCTATACTTAAAAACACAGAAATTAACACTTAATTTCAATATTTCCTCTCCATTTCCAGCCATGTGCAAAGCATCCTGGGAACTAACAATGACATCTCTAAATAAAACCGCATAATTGAGCTAATTCTCTTAAAATAAAATAAGTAGCCTTTTCCCCTTAATTTTATCAGATTAATCGGTTCCTAAATTCAAGCCTCATAATCGTGTATGTTTCCTTAAAAAATGTTGGAAAATTTATCTCTTGGCTTTATTAGTGAAATGTTCTCAATATTTACGATACAACACTGAACAACTTTAATAATATTAAAAAAATGTATAATACTCTGAAGCATGTTGCTTTGTTCTTTGAGCAATAACTGTGCTGTAATGCTAATCAAGTAATGTAACGGTCATCAGCTGGGGTGCTCTTGAGAGCCACCAGAGGGCACTCCACACAGACTAATATCACTCCCTCACAGACTACATTTCCCATAACTCACTGCCCGGACTCATCCTCACTGATTAGATTCACCTGTGTCTCATTACCCTGTTAGTCTCAGCCAGAGCCATAGAGAGAAAGAGTTGCGACACTCCCATAGACCTCCGTTGTAAAAAAAAGTGGCGGCGCTTTTAACCGCCTACTTCCCGGATATGGAGCTCGGATTAGTTCCAAACACTGGCATTTGGCTGTTGGACCCCATTCACTTACATTGCTGCGCGTCGAGTTGTTCCAGAGGTAAGTTGCTGATATATCGACTTCTTTTGAATTGTCAACTGTCTATATTGTATCAGAAGCCCTTTGCGATGCTTATACTGGTCTTCATTTGTATATGCACAGCGTAATTATTTATATTTTATCTTGGTTGTTCCAATCAATTTTTAAGCACTGCCTGATAGCTAGTTAGCTAGCGCGACTTCACCAGTTGTGAAGGTATAGCATCTAATTAGTTCGGTAATGAATCGCTACCACCTTTATAGCAACTTTTATTTAGTTGAATTTTTGGTATATACTAACTAACTTTTCATTATGTTACGTGTTGGCTGAGTTTTGAGTGGTGAATGCTGCGCGTCGAGTTGTTCCAGAGGTAACGTAAGTTTCTGAAATATCTACCTCTTTTGAATTGTCAACTGTCTAACTTATATTGTATCAGAGGTCCTTTGCGATGTTTATACTGGTCTTCATTTGTACATGCAAAGCGTAATTATTTATATTTTATCTTGGTTGTTTCAACCAATTTTCAAGCACTGCCTGCTAGCTAACGTTAACGTAGTTAGCTAACGCGACTTCGTCAGCTGTGACAGTAAATCGCTACCACCTTTATAGCAACGTTTATTTAATTTAATTTTTTGGGATATACTAACTTTTCATTATGTGACGTGTTGGCTGTACTTAATTTGTATCAGAGCCCATCTCAGATACTCATTTACTGTGAGGAAACTTTGTATTGTAGTAACATCCACACTAGTTTAATGATTGTTCTTCAAAAGTATTATTCAGTACAACAAATAGTAGACTACTTGACAGGCTACTCTACAGCAGTGAATCAAGGATGAGCCTAAAACATGGTCATGCATCCAAAATGGTAAGATTTTTATTTATTTTTTTTTAAACAAAATAAACACTTTTTTTTTCAGCCTCATGTCAACCAAGGCTGCTGCTGGTGGTGACTGGTGCTGGCGACGACTGCAGGTGATGACTGCTGAAGGAAGAGGAGGTTGGGGGCTGCTGACGGTGGACTGGGAATGGAGATGCCAATTACATCCATGGCAACGAGTAAGGTGCTTGGGAGTCGCCTAGCTGTTATGACCTTCGGTGCAGAAGTCTGTTGGGTCTTCTTTGCCTTCTTACTCTGACTCTTGCTGCCAAGATACCCTTTATTTTTTTCCTTCCTCTCAGCCCTGATGCACTTTGATGCAATCCTTAACCTCAGTCTGATGTATGTGGATATGATTTTTTTCTTCAGGTCATGGCATGAGGGAAGGTTGCTGTCCAGTAACATGGCCTCCTGTTTCAGCTGTGCCACTGCATTTGAGGACTCCATGAGGGAATCGCTCGTCTTCACACGGAACAGCTGCTCCACGTTCTGAACAAGAGTGAAAACCTCATCAGATGGACGGAAAAGTGCACCCCTTTTAAATTCCTTCAATTCCAGCAGAACAGCGCTTTCATTTTCAGCATTGATGACATTTTGTACTAGTGCACACTGACATTTGTCACAAAGTGAGAAGCTGATGACTCTTTTCACAATGTATCCTGCCAGGTGGTATAGCACACAGGACTCTGTTGTGGTGATGTCAGGTGGTGTAGTCAGGTCTACCAGCTGCTCCACTCTCAGAACTTCAGGAGGACTGCAGCTGCTGTTCTGCGTATCCAGGAAGTCTGCCAAGTGGTCTGATCCATCCTCCAGGTAACTACCAGTATGTACTGGTGATAGGAACTGACCCACGGTGACAGCCCGCAGTGCATATTGGAACTCTACAGGTGTTGGGACAGAGTTCCTCAGACGAATGGACGAAAAAGTGTTTTCCAGGCAGTCCTGGGTGAAGCGGCTTGTGAGCACAAATTTGTGCCCTTGACTCAACAAGTCATGCTGGACCTCCAGGATTGTTGTTGTGGCCATCACCAGTCCTGTCTGAACTGGTTTCCAGCTGCCCTTGGGACCGATCTTCAGGCCCCGAAACAGATGAATGGAGTCGCGGAGGAAGCTGATGGCCTTATCATACTCCTCCATCTTAAAATGACTTAGGGCAGTAACAGCATTGCGTGACGACATGAGGTCAAACCAGTGGTCCACCTTCTCCAAAAACCATGAAGTGGTAAGGTAGGATTCTGGTCTGTGCTCCTCTGCCACCATATATCTCAGAGCAGCACTAGTTGACTTGCTAAAGACATGCATTGCTGAACTGACCTTCATCTTTTCAAAATGGCTAGGCTCCAGGATGCCTCTAGACAACTTGGGTGCCAGCTTTAGGGCCATGCCATCTTGGTATGATACCAGATCTTTCAGAGGGCCAACAGACACCTGACTGGATGGCAGCTTCTCCTTGTCCACCACATCTTGTGGTATGGTGATGACGTGACCATTGATTAAGGCGCTCTTCAAGTTCTTTACCACGTGTGGCACATCAGGCATGAAGTAGAGGCGCTGGTGTGGCTCCACAGGATGTACTATCCACGGCTTGGCATAGGTCACCCCAAAAGACTTCCACATTGCCCTATTGGGGCTCCCCATGTCAGTGGTGATGTTTACCACATGAAGCCCTATCGACGCCGCTGCTTCCAAGATGGTGAGTATTATGGGCCGGTACACTGCGCCATCAGTAGAATTACCGCTGTAATGGTAAGCCACAACCTGTTTCCACCGTGTGGTTGCACCAGCCAGCATGAACACTAAGGCATGAGTGGCCTGGCCTTTGTGGCCAGGTAATGTTGTGTTCCCAAACAGCCTCCCTGTTCCCAGATGCAGCTCGACGCTAGGGGTGATGGACATTTCATCTAAGGTGAGCACACATTTCTTCTCCATTTCGTTCATGCCATCTGCCTTCAGCCTCAGCATATCAAACACCTCCCCCAACACTCCTGGCTCCAGTTTAACATGCTGGGTCCTCCTCTGAATGGTCCTGATGTCAGGCAGAGGCATATTCATTGCTTGGAGGGTTTTATATCCTGTAGTGCCACAGCAGAACCTAATTCTAAGTGCTTTTTTCACGGTTTCTTTCCCCCACCGTATTCCCCCTTTTTTTGAATGCCCAAGTGCTCTAATTTGGTCTGTGTTGAAGATTGTTTTAAACTTTTGATTAATCAAATTGTGTTTTTTTCTTAATGCAAAATTAATCCTTTTCTGTTTTACCAGAGCCCTCTCTGCTCTCCTTCTAAGTAATCTCTCCATTCTCAGCTGCCTCATTAGATCCTCCATGTGAGCCCGGTCATAACTGGCCCTTGGCAGTCTGGACCCTGGAGCACCTGACCCTGGCAAACTGGCCTCTTCATTGCTGACCTCTGACTGACTGGCCCCTGTAATGCTTACATCTGTTTCTCTCTCTCTGTCTGTTATGTCCCTTTCATTCCCTTGGATCTCCACCTCAATTTCTCTCTCAATCTCTGTAACAATAACAAGGTATTCTTGCTGTTATATGTATGCTAGCTTCAGATTTGCACCTATTGTCATTTAAGGGTACACTACACTCCTATAGAGACATTCATCTAAATCCGTCTATTTCCAATGGTAAAGTATGAAGAAATCTGTAGATTATCTACATGTTGTGTATGAATATTCTGGAAAATCCCTTAACTGTTTTGAAGCTGTATGTACTAATCTTAAGGTTGCATTATGAGTGTAGTCTATCCTTGAATTATATAACATGGGAAACATTGTTAGCTGCGTATATCATACCGATGTTTGATGTGCCACAATAGGTGTGGTCATTATTCCTGACATTAACAGCTGGCATACTCCTTGACGTGGCTTTCCTCCTTTTCGGCTTAGGCCGATGTATAAATACTGTTGGCACAGCATCTGGCCTCAACTTCAAATTTCCTCCTGATTTGTTGGCAATAAATTGGTCATCTTCAAAGTGTACCTGTAGGTAGGCTTATAAAATCAGTTTCCACTGCACACTTCAAATGTTATTGAATAGTCATAATTCTCTACACTTGGAAATATGATCCCCTTTAAATTGTCATGTCACCTCTGTGAACATTACTTACATGACAGAGTTTTCTGCTGTTGTTGTCTTCTGTCAGACACAGGTTTTGTCTTTTAACCATTGCCATCCACCTCTTCCTTCGCTCTATGTCCTTAGGAAAGCCATACATATGGAACCCCTTATTGGATCGATTAGAGCATCCAAATGCTGCACATCCAACCATGGTATGACCACTGATCTATTAAAATGTCAGTTGTAACCAATAGCCATCAGAACTCAGACATCATTGAAAATCACAGAGAGCGGGTGACAACTTCTCCCCAACCACTAATGTCCCTCTGACTTGATTAGGTAAGAGGTCAGAGTACATGACCAAACCAGGATCCTCCTCTCTCACTCTTCATGATGTTTTGAGTTTGCTTAGGGCTGTTATAATGATTCCTGTTGTGGTAATGACACAATGTACAGTATGTTTGTGATGTTCGAATATGTTGTGATTGGGTTGTCCCAAGTATATAGCGCTACCTGCTATGTTGTCCCAAGTATATAGCACTACCTGCTATGTCCTCTGAGTCTGCTTTTAACTGTATTCTCTCCCCTTATTGACCACTGTCCCTATTCTTACTGCTTTATAGGGCCCAGGAAACAGATGAGAAAGAGGATGTCCCTTTCACAAAGGAAGCCTTTTTTTATTTATTTTTATTTAAATGGTTAGGCTCTGGGATGCCCTAGAGTCATCTGCCTTCAGCCTCTGCCTATCAAACACCTCCCCCAACACACCTGGCTCCAGTTTAACATGCTGCATCTTCTGAATGGTCCTGATGTCAGGCAGAGGCATATTCATGGCTTGGAGGGTTTTATATCCTGTAGTGCCACAATAGAACTATAGTTGCATCTCCACCTCCCCCTTTTTTTTTGTAACTAATTGTGCCAGCACATAATCTAATTTATACTGCTTTCTTTACAGTTTTGCTCACACCACTTCCCGTTAGCCTCATCAATACAGTTTTTTAGCTGGTAGTTTTGTCTGTCATTGTTTAATAAAAAAAAAATATTTGAAAACCTTCATTTATATCAGCCATGCTTAATTGATGTCTCAAAAGCTGAAACAGAAGTTACAAGTGTTTTGTTAGTTAATTGCTTAAATGACTTGGATTGAGTTACAGCTACCTTACTCTTACCCTGCTCTGTACACTAACCCAGAGCCATAGAGAAAACTCTTCACTCTGCACTTACCTATAGACCCAAACATAAAAGCGTAAATTCGTTTTTAATCTGTTATAGTTTTGATAATGTGTATGGCTTAATCTTAAAATTATATTATTAGTCTTAACATGATTGTTTCACGGTGTGATCCTGAGGGTGGCCACTTTCATCAGAAGTGAGCTAGCTTCTAGCGAATTCTGAATGGACCGCCACGGCAGACCTCTGCGTGATCACGAAGGTAGGCTAATGGCTGAATTGTAATTTATAAGCAAAATCACGGGAATCAATGGCCTAATACAGCCCAGTTGTGCTAAAATAAATATCATGAGACCGACGTCCATCATCAGATGAATATGGAAAAGTTAAGTTAGAGCCACTAAAGCTACCCATGCGAGCACTAAGCTTTTCCCTCCAAAAAAAATTGCCTAAAACGTATCTAAGTAATATACAGTATTTCGTTGTCACCCTGCCTCTCCAAATGCAAAACTGACATTAACAAAATGCAATAACAGCTGAAAAAGTGCTTGGTTGTGTGTTTTATTTTATATTTACCGTTCAAAAATGCAATCGCTGCTGTCTGTCCCATAGAAGAACATGACAGCCAGCGTACGTTTTGGAACTATTGGGGCTTACATGAACCACGTGACAGCCGTCGTGGCGACATCAAAGAGTGTCGCAACTCTTTCTCTCTATGGCTCTGGTCTCAGCCTATTTCAACCTTGTTCACTCATTCACTCACTGAGAAGTTTTGTATGTTGTTGAACTGCATTTCCGAGCGTTTTCCTTGGTTTTATGTCTCTTGGTTTTTGGATGTTGTGGCGAACAGGACGGCCGAGGGACGTGAGAGAATGGCGCGAGGCCGGTGGTGTGATTGCTAATGAGCAACACCTGTGAAGCACACCGGTCTCGCATCTCTCACGGAGGAGCGGAAGCATAAAGGGGGAGCGACGACGTTGATGATCGAGAGAGGAACAGGCCTGTGTTTTAGTTGTGTTTGGTTTTTGTATTTTTTATTTTACTTTAGCCAGCAGTCGTCCGTGAGGGGCTGCTGGCGGTATTTTGGTTTGTTTGTTTTATTTTAAATAAAGTATGTTTGAATGTTCGCCGGTTCCCTGCTCCTTCTTCCCTGAACATTGCTACAGATGTATTGCCTGTTCCTTGGATTACTCTTTTGCCTCTGACTAGTGATGTGACATTTGAACCGAGGCGTCGGAGCTTGTGTCGAGAAAAAAATGGGCGTGCCAGATGAAGCTGCGATTCGAGGCTTGTGTTGTTAACGTGGAAATCCCGTGACTGATGACAAACGAGGCCTCGGTTTGTGTGGATACGTCATCGGTTCGGTCTGAGTGTCGCTTCCGGATAAAGGGGGTTTGAAACTCGCGCCACCTTGTGGGTGTTGTCAGGAGTAGTAGAATCAGTTGTAGTTGAGTCAGAGAGTCAGAGTTACAGTTAGATAGTTGTGTCATCATCGTTATTGTCTCATATGTGTTAGGGCTTTTAATTATTACATTAGATCAGGTTAGATTAGTTATAGTATATTGTTATTATTAATTATAGTATTGTTATATTAATTAGATAAGTTTATTTGGATTGCTTTGGATTTTTGGATTTGGACTGGACTGCTTTTTGATTTGGATTGCCCTTTTGAATTTGTTTGCTTTTTGTGACCTCTTCCTTTTTCCTTGTAATGGAGCCAGCAAGAAAGAGGAAATCCTCCCCTGTCTGGGAGTTTTTTTAAATGGTTGCTCACAATAAGGTATGTGTATTCTGCCCTACAAAGCAAAAAGGCAGTAACTACGCAGCGTGCAGAACAGAGAAAAATGTCTTTAAAGTTATCCTGTCATCCAGCCTAAGTAGTTGTAGGTGGATTATTGGACATGTGGCTGTTTTGTGACTTTATATTAGCTTATTCTTTGTACATATCAATCCTCATATTTAATTTGATATTTTACCCCTATTTTGCAGTTACTGTATTCTTGCTTTGTATTACTTACCAAAAACGTGGCACCATGCCAAGGAAAAAGGCAGTAATTACAGATTCTCCAAAAACTAGTTTGCCACAACTTGGGCTCTGGGTGTGTACAGATACACTGTATTTGAAATAATTGGAACCATTTGGACAACATTTTTTTTCAACATTTTTGTGTTGCGAAACTTGTCGCGGAGCGGGTGTGTTACGGATACGTGGTGTAAATTTTTAGTAATCAAAAATGTCTAATTCATTGAAATCATGAAACTTTTATTATAAACTATTATTAAACTTATACAATATTTTTTTAAATATTCTATGATATTAAAAATAAAATATATTAAAATTCTAATATATTATTAATTACATTTCTTTTAATCATGAAATTAAACAAACATTTTTGGTCAAACAACACGC
Source organism: Tiaroga cobitis (assembly GCA_030578255.1). Classification (NCBI taxonomy): domain Eukaryota; kingdom Metazoa; phylum Chordata; class Actinopteri; order Cypriniformes; family Leuciscidae; genus Tiaroga; species Tiaroga cobitis. The sequence continues at coordinate 8,251,644 of CM060608.1, forward strand.
TGCACAATGAGCTTTACTGTTAAAATTAAAATATTGAATAAAAATTAAGTTTTAATCTTAATTTATTTGTATTAGTGTTAGTATTATTATTACATTGAGAGATTTCTAAATTCTACTGTACAAAAGTAATATATTTCTGTCAAGTTAAACCGAACTTTTATTTTGCCGGGTTGTCGTGAAGACCTTTGAGTTTCTGTGTTTATGACATGACGATAGTTTTTCTCAAATGAAGCGGTTAAATGCTCACAAAGGGACTTTAAGAGCGGATCTAGAGTCTGGAGAGTAAGTTCATGCAGTCCTGTCCTCATATAGGCAAAAAACAGCTTGAGCGTCACACGTGCTTCAGCGCGCGCGTGTGTGTTAAATGAAACTGCGCGTCGACTGCACCATTTTACTCACAGAACATGTAGGATTTGTTTTTAAATTGTACTATTATTGCGGTTTAAAATTCACACAGTAGTCTATCACGATTTAATTTCAAGTGTACTGATCTGCTATATCGCGAAATTCGTAGTAACCGCTAAAGTTACTACATGGAGCTCTTGCACCTTTATTTTCTTTCTGGAATATTTTTTTCATTCTTTCAGGGGAGGGGGGTAGTTTGGTAGGGGAACAATTAGGGAAAGTTAGAAGGGTGAAATCGCAAATGTTAAAATCGTCCCGTGAGGATGCCCGAAAATCAGCTGTGTGTTCACCATGGCAACAGTAACTACACTGCGCAGAAACACGGTTATTTTTTGTTAGGTAAAACATAACAAGAACACAGTAATGGATGTTACTGTACTCTTGCTTTGTTTCACTAGGGCTTTTTGCAGTTACTGTACAAACGACTACCATTTTTCTCCAAAACGACACACATTTGAGATAAGATGTTTTGTCACATAACAAAGGATGCCTTGAAAGTCATGAAAATGATAATAACTCATTTTTGACCAAAAATGCAGTTACTGCCTTTTTGCTTTGTAGGGCAGTATTATTATTATTATTATTATTATTATTATTTTACTGTCTTGATATAATAATAATCCTCACTATATGGCTGTATTATATGTCATGTCTATTCGTTTGTTTCTAGGTGAAATGCTTGCTGTGCCTAAAGGAGCTGACATACAGCAATAACCCCTCCTGCACTGCACGAGCATGCACAGACTACTAACAATCCACACAGTAGTCAAAGTAATTAATAATAATAATAATAATAATAATACACATTTTTTTAATAATGTTTTAGGCTCCTACAATACACCTGCATTATATTTTATTATAGATTCCAAAAAAGAAATGGTAAATGAGGCCCTGGTGAACATGGTCATCAAGGACTCCCAACCCTTTTCCATTGTGGATGATGATGGATTTAGGGAGCTCCTGCATGTGTTGGATCCCAGTTATGTTATCCCAACTCGAAAGGTATCTGATTAATAAAGTGGTTCATCATTATTTAACCCTCTGGGGACCAAAGGTTTTTTGGGGCCCTTGGGATGTTTTGACATGCACTGACATTTGTGCTTTTTTCAGTTATTTATAAACATGTTAATGGCAAAGGTGTAAATTCACTCTATATAGCACACACGGGGCTACCATAATATGTTAGCAACATGCATGTACATGTTTGTATTTTTGAGAGAATATTATTTATGCGTGGTTATTGAAAAAACTAAAAATAAAAGTTTCTGAAATAAGGCCACAAAACACATATTGATTATTTCTTCACACGACTTTTGAAAATTGTATCACATAGTCTAGAATATTTGCTCCAAAACTATGTGAGAAACATCCTGACTACTCATTCAGATAAGTCAATAAAGTCTTTTAGAATGTGTATGACGTGTTTTGTTTGAGAAAGCTTTATGCGAGGAGGCTTGATCTCTCATTAGTATGTATCCATTTCACACCTGAGAAAGACAAAGACCCTCCCATAATGGCCCTATTAGGTGCTATCAGGCCATATCATTATGAAGAGCCTTGCAGAAAGAATGAGGAGATTTAAAAAAGAATGGCTGTTAGATTGTTTGGATTTATTTACAACACACACACACACACACTGCTTAGAATAAGTGAACACACACATGCTAAAGTTGACTAAAAAGAGGAATAAAAAATCGTAATGCCTTAATTAAAAAAAATGAGGAAAACTCCAACCTTTAGGTACATGAATAATGTCCTTGAATTCTTTGTGAATGAAAAATTTATCACAAATAATTAAATGTTCTTCTTTAAAATACAGGGTGCATACGTCTGGACACATCTATCACACACCCTTCACCATATAGACAAGGTTTTATTTCAGTTCAAAGTTAGAGTTGGAAAAATCTTGAAAAGAAAATTGTCTTTTCCATAAATGTCTTAGTTTGATCATACATATTTCAAAGTTGAGGATTCGTTATTTTGATTTAGCTTGGATTGGAACAAACACTAGACTATAACATCTTAGTTGATTAGTTTATTGACAAAACATACTATATATTTAACATATGAGCAGAAACTCCTAACAAAGCTTATTTGATGTCTATTTTAGAGTAAAAGCTTTATACTCTATCCAAAACTAGTCAACAAAATGTCTTTTATTTCGTCTATAACAGTGCGTATCTGTGCGTTCATTCATTCATTCATTCACACACACACACACACACACACACACACACACACACACACACACACACACACACACACACAGAAACATGATTCACATTTAAACAGTATGCTATTTTTCCGTTTACAGACACTAACGTTATTCTATATCGTGATTAGAACAAAGCACAAGCATAAAACACTTACACACTTCTCAGCTGAATCTGTTGCTCCTCCTCGTGGTGAAAATAAACCAGCACTTGTTCTGAGGTAGGTAAATGTCCCAGGATTGTTCCTCATAGCCGCTCAAGATGACAGTAGATTAATCTGACTAAAAAATATAGTGTATTTTCAGAGTTTATGGGCGTTAACGCGTCTCAATGTGGTGCTTCACGTATTTGCGTTTGAATAGCGCGTGCTCTCCGTGGGCGTGTCACATTACCGGAGATAATGAGCTGAGAGAAAGATAATTAGAATGGCTGACACGTCTCTCTTTTTATATAGATGACATAAACGGAGAATATTTATTTTAGTTTTGAATCGGATTATTTAAAAGTACAAACTCAAATGATTTAAAAGATATATTGCTCATGTCTGGGTGAATAGTATTTGCTGAGTTTTGTTGAAGATTAGAGACGTGCTCCTTAGGAAAAAAGTTCACGGTGACTGAGAGGCAGAACGCACACCCTGTTTATATTCTTTATTTTACAAAAGCACAATATTTTATTTCGATTGTATGTGGGCACATAAAAAAGTAGACATTTAACAGATTATTTTCTCATATTTCTTAACTCTATATGAACAGAAATGATGGTAGTACTTTAAGTCTATTGTTCTGCTATGTGAAAAAAACGAGCAAAACGCGCCGGCGCGTTTCTGGTCCCCAGAGGGTTAAGAAGTTAAAAGTAAGAATAGCTACATTTATTTGTATCCACAGGCTTTGAAGGTCATGGTTGATCATAAATACAAGGAGGCTAAGGAGAAGGCCAGAGAGCAATTGCAGAAAGTTGCGGCTATACAACTATAGTAACTATAGCCTTACCTCTGACATGTGGACATCGCTAAACATGGATGCCTACCTTGCAGTAACTTGCCATTTTATAGATGACAATGACAAGCATTTCCCTAAGAGCCATACTGCTGAGAACTTGGCTACTGGACATATCAAGCTTATGCAGGAGTGGGGCATAAAGGATAAAGTTAAGTGCCTGGTAACTGATGCTGCAGCCAACATGATAGCAAGTGTACGATCATTGAATGTTAGGCATGTGATATCCATTGCACATGCACTAAACCTTATTGTGAGGAAATCTTTTGATGACATCAGTAGCTTCATTGACATTCGATCCAGAAACTTGTGACCTATTACCGAACCAGCACTACGGCAAAAGAGAGACTGGGCCAAGTACAGGAGCACATGGGGAGACCAGTTCTGAAAATGAAAATTGAACTGGACACTCGCTGGAACAGCACTTATACCATGTTGGAACGTCTCTATCAGCTGAGAGAGCCAGTGGGGCCAGCCCTGGCCTGCCTAAAGACCGACATCACCCCTCCTACAGCCCTGGAGTATGAGGCAGTCCAGGATGCTTTAGATGTTCTTGCCCCTTTCCGTCAGGCTACAGTAGAGCTTTCAGGAGAGAAAAGGGTGTCTGCCACCAAAGTGATACCTCTGATGAAAATGCTTAATCACGCTGTAACGAGTGAGCTAGAAGGCCTCAAGTCCAATCTAACAAGGCAGCTGGGTGACAGCCTGGTCCGGATGGTCAGGGAACACGCAGTACATTTAGAATCTATAAGTGTCATGACCATACCCACGTTATTGGATGCCAGATTAAAAAAATTGGTATTCTTAAGTCAAGGGAAACTGCAAGAAGCCATATCAAGATTAAAATTGGAATGCGCTACTCTGATCAGAAGTTCTGGTCTCCATTCTACTTCCACCAACACTTCAGAAGCAGGTCAATCTTCAAACAACAGTAAGAAATATTTGTTCACATTAGTGATTAGTACTGTGAACTATTGTTAATTGAGTTTTTTTCTTTGTACCTCTATTATTAGGTGACCTTTGGCATCTGCTGGATAGCATGGTTGATCACAGTAGAAGGAGCTTAAGTGCAACAGCAGATGCTACTGTAGAAGATATTTATCAGAAGTGAATCTCACAAGATCTGAGGATCCACTAGTATTTTGGGCTCAACATAAACATCAGTATCCTTATTTATACCAGCTGCCACTGGCATTTTGATGTTCCCCCGAATCCTCTGTTCCACGCGAAAGAATCTTTTCCAAGACTGGAGAAGGTTCTGTCCAAGAAGAGGAATCATCTAAGCCCCAACACTTGAAAAAATTCTATTCCTCAATAAAAATAATGTGTAATCCTTCCTTCAGCCACCCCAAACTGCAGTGTTGCAGTTTGTTCCTCTATATCCCCAGTCCCATAAGCACAACACTCCACTAAAACAGTTCACTGCACAAAACCCCCCCAGAAACAATTCTTAACCTTTCCCACCCCACACTTTTCTGTTGCAATTTGCGTTATTACACTCCCTCCACCATAAGCACTGCACTCAACACAGTCTCACTTTTCTTGTTCACACTGTCACTATCCAAACAATTTATGAATAATTAATGAACTGTGTGTGACAGTTGTCTCTGCACAAGTAAATTCAGACAGAGAAAGAAACATATTTTATTTGATACCCAGGCAATGGACAAATGTCTGCTCAGGTCATTGGTTCAGAAGGTTCAGTATGAATTTATTTGTCTGCTATTTCTTTGCACAGTAGCTAGGTGTCACTAGAGAGCAATGCTGAATGAAGCTTCGAGTAATGAACCTTTGGGTGAAACAATGGGCTGCAAGGTCTCAGTGGTTCATGAAGCCTAATTTCGCCATCACTACCTCTGACCCCTGCCTGTTTTATTTGTTTGTTTGTTTGTTTGTTTGTTTGTTTGTTTGGACTGCCTACCTGTGGTTTGTACCCACAGTCACCTGCACAGCCTGCTCCGCCCTGGTCACCTGTTCTGCCTGGTTCGTCCTGGCCGTCTGTCCAACATCAGTCTCCAGGCCCTCTTCCGCTCCACAGGCCTGGCCCTCCATCCCACCCCCGAGTCCGCCTCCGTTCCACCTCCCTCCTAGAGAATTATAGGAGCGGCTGGAAGCCGATCCTTTGAGGGGGGGCTATGTAACGGTCATCAGCTGGGGTGCTCTTGAGAGCCACCAGAGGGCACTCCACACAGACTATTATCACTCCCTCACAAACTACATTTCCCATAACTCACTGCCCGGACTCATCATGACTGATTGGATTCACCTGTGTCTCATTACCCTGTTAGTCTCAGCCTATTTCAACCTTGTTCACTCTTTCACTCACTGCGAAGTTTTGTATGTTGTTGCACTGCATTTCTGAGCGTTTTCCCTGGTTTTATGTCTCTTGGTTTTTGGATTTTTTTGCCTGTTCCTTGGATTACTCTTTTGCCTCTGACCCCTGCCTGTTTTGTTTGTTTGTTTGTTCGTGTGTTTTGACCTATTGCCTGCATATTGTTATTACGTGTCTGGATTTCCCCTTAATTAAAGCTGCAATTGGATCTCAACCTTCGTGTCTCAGAGCAGTTCGTCACAAGTAACACATTTGTTTCTGTACTGTACAGTCTTTTAATTATGCAATATAACTGAAAGTCAAATATTTCCATTCACTCTAACGCACACACTTTTGAACGTCAACTTAAAATAAAAAGCATATTTCACAAACATATTAAATTCATTGTGGCATAGACAAAATAATTAGGGGATTTTACATGATTTATTTAGGTAGATGCCATGAAAGAAATCAAGCCTTAACTAGTCAAAAAATATTATTGTTACAATAATTAAAAGTAAATAGCAGTATTTTTTTTTTTACATTGAATTATTAATTTACTGTGATTAATCAACTGGGATAAGTATGGTATGGTATTAGTTTTTACCTTGTTCACCTGTAGTGTCTTACCTTACAGAAAAAAAAATAATAATAATTTTACAATTGCAGCCAAATCAGCTTTATCTTTTATGCCACAGCTAGAAAAACAAACAAACAAACAAACAAAAAAAACTTATCCTCACTAAAGTGTCGTTTTTCACAGTGGTGAGATATGTAAAATCTTAACAGCATTATCAGGATCCAGGAGTTTTAAAGAAGAATGTGAGTCCAGAAGCAGAACGTGTGTAATCAGGGTTCTGGTCGCATGAGGGGCCCGAGGGGCACGGATTCAATCAGGACCAAGCCTGATGGACTAGAGGACACAGTGAGCAATCTCATCGTGTCATCAACTGAAGAGTGAAGACAGTGCTAAAGCCTTCTCTGGACTGCACAAGAACACACTGGCAACTCCCTATTGCACACACACATTTGCACACTGGAGATAATATACTATCATTGGTTATATATCAAGATTATTTAAATAAATAAATACATATATTAAAAAAAAATATTATTTATTTATTGGAATAAGTCTGATTTTGACTGACAAAAGTCATTTATTAATATTTGTTCTTGTCTGTATGTTCTTGTGAAACATCATCCGTCACTGCACAAGTTCACATCTAGCCAAAGTTGCAGTTATGGCCACTTGGCCACGTGTGTGCACTCAACAAGAGAACTGTACCAGGTCTTAAAACGGCAAATCTTATTGCCCTTAACGCAAACTAAACCCACACTACCTTGAATACCACTTCAGTGCGATATTAAAGGATATTAAGTGTCTCTCATCATGCATCCTGTTCAGATACTCACATGCCCCAAAATCATGAGATGTCAAGGAAAACTGTCATAATATGGACTCTTTCTTTGATATTCTGTTTTGTTTCCTTTACTTCCTGTTTCTCTGCTCTGTTTAGCTTTGGTTTCCTTGGTAACTAGGACTGGGTATTCAAAAAATGCCAATATCGATACCGATACCTTGACTTTGATACCGGTTCGTGAACGATATTTTTTTCTATACCAATTTTATGAAATCCGTTTGAACAAGATTACATTACACATTAGCAAAAAAAAAAAAAAAAACAATTTTTTCAGTTTGTTGACTTTTTTTTACAGACTCAAGACTCATATATGGTACTAGGGGGCGGAATATATGCCTCGCGCTCAAGCGCACACATAAAGCTTGCCGCAAAGCACTGGCAAAAGTTGCCTGATGATTATGAATGTAAAAATAGCAAGAAGACATTTTAATTGTTTATTAACCCTCTGGGGTCTGAGGTGTTTTCTGGGCCCTTGAGGTGTTCTGACATGCTCCGACATTTGTGCTTATTTCTGTTACTTGTGACATTTCCATGGCTAAAGTCTGATTACACTGTATTCAGCACAAACTCTGCTACAATAATATGTCAGCAGCATGTATGTAAAAGTTTGTAGTTTTGAGATAATGACGTTTATGCCTGGTTTGTGAAAAAAAAAAATTGTCAATGAAATAAGGTAATGAAACCCATACTGATTATTTCTTCACAAGACTTTTGAAAATTGTATCACATAGCCTAGAGTATTTGCTCCAAAACTATGTGAAAATTAACCTGACTACTCATTCAGATAAGACAATAAAGTCTTTTAAAATTTGTATGACGTGTATTGTGTAAGATAGCTTTATGCGAAGGGGCGTGATCTCATTAATATTACTGCTTTTCACACCTGAGAAAGACAAAGACCCTCCCATAATGGCCCTATAAGGTGCTATCAGGCCCTATCATTATGAGGACCTTGCACAAAGAATTAGATTTAAAAAAGAAAGGCTTTTAGATTGTTTGGATTTATTTACAACACAACATAATCCAAATATACACAACAAAGGACAAATCTAAAGACAGAGGCTTGAACAGTCAAACAACTTTGTGCCATTTCTGAAACATAATACATACCTGTCGAATGTTGAAGTCAGCAGGACTCATCAGCGGGGCATCTGGTGTAAAAAATAAAATAAAAAATGAACACCTGTGAACATGCTGATATCAAGAGAAACTATATGGCTGCACGATTTTGGGAATACATTTTAGATTGTTCTGTTTAAAATTATTATTAAATATATATGAACACCAAGTTTGTTGTGCATAGAGATGTTCCGATACCCTTTTTTCCTTCCCGATAACGATTCCAATACCTGAACTCAGGGTATCGGCCGATACCGAGTACTGATCCAATACCTGGGTGTGTACCTGAGTGTGTATACAGCTGCAATTCATACTAGCCCTGTATGAACTGATAGAATTATTTTATGGGGTGCTTCAGACTTATCCCTTAATTAAACATGAACAAATACATACAGTGAACTAGAGTTTTTTTTATTGACATAAAGCTAGCGTGCATAACTAGTTATTGTTTAAGAAAAGGGTATCGGATCGGTACATGCGATGCCAGATTTTTAATTGGTATCGGCGGCATTTCCGATACTAGTATCGGAATCGGAACAACTCTAGTTGTGAATTATAGCCTATGTGTAGGGCTGCATAAAATAATAACAGAGAGATAGCAGGCAGCCTATACATCGTTAAAAAGGAACACTTCAGTAACACTACACTAGACAAAATATATATGGATTATCATATGTTACCTCAAATGTTTCCATTCGTTATGAAATGAGATTGGAGTAAAAACATGAAGCCTAATGTTTGGCGTGTTTTGCTTTTCAAACCCACAGCGCGAGTGACTCAAACTCAGCGCGTGCAGAGAACATTTACTGAAGCGATCGAGCCGCTCCAAACTATGAAACATTATTGTTACATTATACATATCTACTTTTGAGCAGATATCCACAAACACAGAATTTAACAGTAAACACGGGTCTAAACATTATAATATTCACCATTGAAGAATAAGCCTACTTTATATCATGCTGTGTTTAATTATTGAAGATGAAAACATTCTTGTGTGTACATGTATATTCATTTAGCATTAGGCTTCATGTTTTCACTCCAATCTCATTTTCTTTATTTATACGAAAAACACAACATTTTGTTTTTATTATTATTGTACACAAATAAAAGTAGACATTTAACAGTTTTGATTGATGCATAACACTTGCCTGTACCACAAAAATCTACAGAGTTATTTGAGTCTCTTTTGCACTGATAAGAAAAAAAGTGATCTGGTGTCGCCGGCGATATACCGCAGACCCCAGAGGGTTAATAAACTAGTGTCAGTGTTGGCAGAAATGCACCTTACATTTGGATTACATAATCAGAGTATTTGTTTTCGATTCGAATTGGTTTATTTAAACAATAGACAATTCATGCTTTCTATAGGCCTAATTCTTCATGTCTGTGAGGCAAGTAGCCTATACGCTGAGTTTTGGTTCATTTATGTGACGCGCTGCTGTTCTTCTTGCAGTTGAAAGATGTCGGTTCTCGTTTATGATTTATTGTGGTTAGCCCTAATCCCTGTGTGAGTACCTGTGTATTTTATAATAATAAAGACTGTTTTCTTGAATCTTAGTCTTTGTGCACGCTTACAATTGGGTTGAAATACAAATTCCACTATAAGCTCAATTAATTCAAAATTACATGTAATTGGGTGTATAACAAAGTGTTGCACATTCTATTGGTGCAAAAATGAGAATGTGTATTTTCTATCACTTAATTGGAAGAACCACAATTACTAAATTTTGTCATATGTTACCTAGGGACTACTGAATTGACGTTTTAAAGTTAATTTAAAATGCAAAGTATTAAAAAGAAAAATAAAGCTCTGTAAACACTTGCATTTTTACAATATTATGTGTGTCCCATCAAGTGATCAAAAGTTTTACATACACTCACGGTCTTTACGCCCACTTGGGCAAAATACAGGAAATATGTCATGCAAGTAGACAAGTAGTCAAGTGCAAAGACCGCAAGGATATTTGGACAGGCCCAAAATCCTTGGATGTGTTCTTGTTTCACCTTGCTCCACCCCTCTTATTAAGAATGTATGGACTTGAGATAGCCAAGTATCCCAGAAGGCATCTCGCAACAACCACCATTGGAGGTGATAATGGAGGAAGAGAAAGCCTGCATATTTTTCAAAATACTACTGTTGTTTTGTCACAAAATGAAGTTTTAAGAGTTTTCAGGCGAGAAGTAATTGTTTAAACCTCAGATCGGTGGTTTATTTATAAACATATAGCCTATTTGAAATATTGCTACTACATTTTCGGAGTTGTGCGGCCCGGGCTCAGCGCTAATATACCCTGCCAAGAACAGCCTAACCTCGTTAAGTCCTTCTGACATTTTTCCGCCGGCTTTGATGTATCTGTAGTGGTTAAACCTGAGATATAATTCGTTTTGGGTATATCTAATGGGCAATCTTTGCTCTCATGAATATGTTACTTGTTCCAGGGCAGATCTTTATTTATGTTTTGCGTTTGTCTTTTTTTCTATTGTATAAGCTTCTAGTATAATTGCTATTGTTGTTCATTAAAACTAACATTTAAGAAAAAGAGAGGGTTGTGTTTAATGTCATATTTCTTTTGATAATATATCCATATACATACGGTGAAGATAATCAATGTGTGTGTGTGTGTGTGTGGTGTCCAATGTTAAATAATAATAATTCAAAAGAAGAAGAAAGTACATTTTAGTACTATGTGATATGAATATGAATATCTACCATTTAATCTAAAGATCAGTTAGGTTATCTGAAATAACATTATATATTGAATAATAATTATTATCAGCCCAAATATCCGTATTGCAGTGCAATTGTTTTGTGTAAAGGTCTTTTTTTAGGTTTGAAGTTTCAGGTTCTTTTATTTTGAAATGAAGTTGGCTGTTTATTTTGAATTATTGTCATGTCTTGTGAGATATTCTTTCATGGATTTTATTCATTGGATCCATCTGCTTCACTCATATGGAGGTAAGAAGGCAACAAGTCATGTCTGAATGCAGTGGATGCATCACAATTCTGTCTACTTACTAATCCCCTACCTCAAATGTCTTGTTGTATTGTTTACCCTTGTGTATTTACTGCCTGTGTCTTTGCCTTTGTGTTGTTCATGTACTTTCCAAGTCAGAGTTGATGTTAATAGTCACAGTCAACTTGCTATCTTGAGTTCTTATAGTCAGGCCTCATCTATCTGCTCAAGTCCAGCTTTGTTTTGTATGTGATTGGAAGAGAAGCCAGAGGGAGACTGGGGAAATGACAGAGATAAATTGAATGTATAGAGGGAAAGGAATACTAAAAGAGATACTGACAGAGAGCGATAGAGATTTGGGGAGACACAGTTTCTTATCAGTAAAGGTCACTTGAGCAATTACTCGACATATTGATGAACGCACGCTATCAGAAGGCATGTGTTCTCTGGACTGAAGGTCTGTTGTTATTTTTCATGAATTACATGCCTGAAAGTCTAAAACTCTCAGGTTGCTTTGTGTCTTTTATTGAAGCATATGGTGAATTCAAGGTCTTTCAAATATTTACTATAATAATTGGAGCTTGTTTGCATGGCCTGCATGTAAAGTGAATTCACTTGGGTCAGACAGAGGACGAACTCAAGCTGCAAAATTTGATCACAGTGACGTTAAAGGTGTGTTCGACATCGGCTGCGGCTGGATGTAAGCGATCGGCGAGAGTAGCCGCGTGCAGGCGGGGAGGAGCGGCAAACGGAGACGTGAAGTCGGACACTTTCTGGTTCCCGTAGTGACCTCTCACGTGGTGTTTGCATACTTTACCACAGCTGAAATGAAATAAATGCAATATTTGCCAAATACACAGATATTTCAGACACATTTTCATTCAACACTTTACTGCTTCATACAGCATCTGTTTGCACTAGAATAAAGTTCAAAATAAGCATTTCAATGAAGTCGAGTCAACGTTTTTTAATCAGTTTTATTTTGATAAACATGACTCAATATAACATCGCGACTACATGAAAAGACTGTTTACTGTTATAAAACTGATTTGTGCACTTTAGTGGAACTAAAGGTGTGAGAATAAACACGACACGCACGTGATCGTTGTCATGCGGTGAATCTGGCGAATCGTGGAACAGCTGTGTCGTCATCAGAGCTTGTGCAGCCGCTCTTGAGAAGCTGCGCTGGCTGAATCCTCCGGCTACTCTCGAATCGCTCTCGCGGTACTTTGATGGCATACGTCACAGTCACGTGGAGTCAGCGCTGCATCAAGTCGGACAAAATTTCTAACCGGCGTGCACTGCTTCAAGTCAGCCACCGATCGGTCTGCGCAGAGCTGCATGAAGTCGAACAAGCCTTAAATGTTAATCATGGAAACTGCAATCACGTATCTAGTGGAGGCCGATTAGGGCAAAACAATTGCACATATAATACATGTTGGTATGTTTATGTTGTTGTTTTTTACAATATGCTTACCAAGGCAGCATCTAACTGATCAAAACAACAGTAAAACATAGGCTACAGGGGCCCGTTTCAATAAGGAGGTTCAACCAACTCCGAGTTAAAACTTGAACTCTGAGTTGACTTACCCTGAGATGGGAAACTCTGAGTTTTCGGTTACAGAACAGCTGAAATGAGTAAGTTCAATCAACTCTAAGTTGACTGACTCTGAGTTAAGCGCGTGCACCACAACTATAAAAAGCCATTATCAATGGAGCGCAGATATTATGAGTCACCATGGTAACAGCGCCAGACAAAAAGAGGTCTGCATATTTCTCACCAGCAGTATGCAAAAAAAACTTTTTAAGTAACACGGCAGCAGTGGCGATCGAGAGAGTTAGTTTGGGAGAAAATAGTTGCTCGAATCAATGCGTAGGTTTACATTTTAATTACTGTTATACAGTGTTGGGTGTAGTTACCAAGTAATCTAAATACTGTCATTTAGTTAAACTAAAGGGATTACTCTTAATTCTTCTGTAATATAAAGTAAAATGATGTCATTGCATTAAATACTGCATAGACTATAGAACAATTCTGTTTAAAACAATAGTGGATTTAACATAACATTTTTAAAAGGTATATTTTTAATGTAACCTTCACTCTCTACACACTTTGGTCATTCAAGAATAATTCATGCAATTGTATATTGTTAATTTGAAAGCATTAAAAGTGCAGTTTTGTCTCTTTTTGTATTGTTCAAATGGTTGAGGTTGATATGGGATTTATAAAGTAATTAGTAATAAGTAGACTAATACTTTCTAGAGATAGTAATTATTAAATTAATCTAATTACACTGTTGAAGATGTCATTTGTAGTTAGTAATTAATAACTATTTTAGAGTAACTTACCCAACTGTTATAATATCAGAGGTGAAACTGGAAGAACAGTATGTTATTCAACCTAATTTTAATTTTCATGTAGGTGCAATCCTGCAGGCATTAAAAGAACATGGCAGCAGCTGAAAATGAAATCTAAAAACATAATTCAATCAGGTAAGGCTTGAGCATATCATGGATGTAGGGTGACTTTACAAACATTTGACATATTAAATAACTAAATAGCATCCAGTGTTTAGCAGTGCAAAAGCATTTTTGACATAGGTCTAATTAACACAATTAAATGGTCATTCTTATTTGACTTCTACTCAGCCAACAGAAAGAAGGAAGAGGCTCACAAAGATGGAGATGAAGATGGAGATGCAGAGGAGATGGAGATGGAGATGCAGAGAAGATGGAGATGGAGATGGAGATGCAGAGGAGATGGAGATGCAGAGGAGATGGAGATGGAGATGCAGAGGAGATGGAGATGGAGATGGAGATGCAGAGGAGATGGAGATGGAGATGCAGAGGAGATGAAGATGGAGATGAAGATGGAGATGAAGATGGAGATGGAGATGCAGAGGAGATGGAGATGGCCCTGAGCCTGAATGCTAGAAGGCCAGTGGCTGAGGGAATTCCTGGAGGGACTTCATCAGAGCCAGTCACTCCCGAAGATTCAAGTGCCTTCATAAAATGTATAAGAGGTCTACATATGTGTTATTTTTTATATAGGCTGTTTTTGATATTTCCATATATTTTACTTTGGGTTGGGTTTTTTTGTAGCTCCCAACCGATTCTGATGGTAATATCTGTCTTTTAGAGCCTCATGTCCCAACAGAACCCCAGGCAGTTGTAAGTAGCCTACTCAATACACCAGAAATTATGACAAATAGTATTATAAAATGTGCTCAATCAAATGGTCATCTTCACAGGACGATGGGGATGAAGAAACAGTTTCTGCTGCCACAGAGAGGCCTACTAGGAAATGTTAATATTATGTGTCTACACATCAAACAATCTACACATTCAAATTTCTTCACATTATTTATGTAGAGTAGCCTATAGAATCTAAGTTTATTTCTAAGTATAAACGGATATTCTTATCTTTCCCCATGTCCCCAGATTTTCAGTGAATGCCACAGTTTAATTCTGTAGAATGTGTTTAGAAATACACGATGTAACTCTAATCTACTGTATTTTCAGTTGCCAGTTAAGAAGTTATATTGACTTCATCTTATTAAAAAAATTGGGGAGAAAAAACCCAGCAATGAATAAATGTACCGAAAGAATGAATGAGGTGTTTAAACACCGCTTCCTCTTTAAAAAAGGGGAGGAGACCGAAATAAACTCTAGGTTTACCGAAGTAAACCTGCTCCCGACCAGGTTAGGTTCACAGAGTAAGTTACCATGGTAACTGACTCTGAGTATAAGTTACCTCTCTTTCAGAAACGGGCTTGACTTACCCTGCTTTCTCAGGTTTGATTTACCTCCCATTCTGAAACAGAAAACCCAGAGTTTCCCTCATTTCAGGGTTAACATACTCAGAGTTTTCACTTAACCTCCTTTCTGAAACAGGCCCCAGTACCTGGTCAAAAGTTTGGATATATTAAGGTTTGTATTATGTTTTTGAAAGTAGTCTCTTAATCTCACCAAGGCTGAATTTATTTGATCAAAACTACAGTAAAACAGTAATACTATGAAATATTATTACAATTTAAAGGTCCCATGACAAGGGGTTATTTTATTATTTTATAATGTTTCCTGGGTTGCCCTTATAATGGTAGTATGTTTGTTTAGATCAAAAATAGTCATAATTTTGAAATAAGGCATTTTTCCTAGCCTGATTTTAGCCTCTGATTTGAACGCTCTGTTTGAAGGGGCGTGTCTGCTGTGGGATTCAGTGTAACCGGCCACTGCTGTGATTGGATGACATGCTTGCATATGAAATAGCTACGTATTATATGTGAAACTCTCTCGAATACTTTTACTACAGCTATTATACATTTTTACTATTACAGCTATCGAGATTAATGAATCGTGAGAAGTTTTTAAAGTATTTCGATCTATTCCCATCACATAAAATGTTGTCGTGATGAGCATTGAGCAAGCAGATGACAGTGTGTTGATCGCGAGAATGAAGATCTTATCATTGCAACGCAGTTTCTGCACTCTCTCTAATGCTTTCCCCAATGCAAACACAATGATGTACATACAGTAAGAGCTTCGTTGTGCAGTGTAACGTGCGTCATTGATTTCATAACGAGTTGTCCAGATAAACTTGCGCTGTGTGGAAAGATTGTTCTTTGATCGCTTTCTGTATTTGTTCACAATTTAAATACGATTATTTTCATTCTACTAAAAGAAACGATGTGAAGTTGATATTTTAGTCACTGGCTTGACTTAATGATGCATAAACAGTATTGAATGATTTTGAGAGAAAGATTACCTGTCTGATCTTGAACAATTAGGCTACACATCAGAAATTGTTGCTTGGTAGCTCGATCGATTTATTTTCAGACGTTCATCGAGGCCAGCTCTGTATTGGCCCAAGTTGAGGAAACAGTCGTCGGTGAAATGTTTGGACCATACAAAACTTTGGGAAGTTGTGTCGGCGCATTTCCAGAGAAAATAAAATTAACCCATTGTTTCTTCAGAGGCTTGGATGAAGGAACTAAAAAATACTTTTGTGTTAATTTGTACATCCGAACACTGATCAACTGCCATGCTTCGCTCGTTTGCAAGCCATGATATCTCTCGAGGAAAAACTCAAATCGCGCTCGCGCGTACGCACTTCCTAGCTCGTTTTCTCAAGGGTGAGCCAAATTCTCTGGGCGGGCAAAGCAGAGAAAAGGGAGGTTACCTTTCCTCCGTATGATGTCATACAGAGGAGATTCAGGATCAGCCCGTCTGAGCTTATATTTTCTCAAAGGCAGAGAAAGATAGCCAAAGCTCGGTTTACACCAATTGAAATTTCTAGCCACTGGGGGACCACATACAGGCTAGGGGAACTCATATTAATGTTAAAAAACCTCATAAAGTAAAAATGTCATGTCATGGGACCTTTAAATTAACTGGTTTCTGTTGTAATATATTTAAAAATGTAATTTATTCCTGTGATGGCAAAGCTGAATCTTCAGCATAATTACTCCGGTCTTCAGTGTAACATTATAAATCATTCTAATATGCTGATTTTCTGCTAATGAAGCATTTCTTATTATTATTAATGTTAAACACAGTTGTGCTGCTTAATTTAGGAAACTGTGATATTTTTTTTTCAGGATTCTTTGATGAATATTAAGAAAGTTCAGAAGAACAGTTACAGTTACACTGCAGTGCATTAAAGACCGGAAGCCTAAGCAGATCGAGTAAAAATCCTCATCTTTATTAGCATGAGGCTATACAAACATAAATACATAATAAAATCTTCAATAAATCTTAAGGTTTGGAAAAATACAAATGAACATGTTAGAAAAACAGACAGTGCCATAAACTTTGCACATTTCTTTCAACACAATGTGAGATTAATTTCATGCATGAAAATACTTTCTTGTGTATATAAATGTCCTAGGCTGCATGCTTCATCAACGTGCATTATTCTAAAGAAGAATATGTTTGTTTTGATCATATTTCATCAAAATGTAGTATGTTTTCAGCCCTGAGATTATTTTTCTTTTCTGCTGACATATTCAATACCATGCAGCTGTGGAATAAACTAACTTTTCAGGATACAAATCAAGTCACGCCCTACATTATTTCACCTCTGATTTTTCAGATTAATTCAGAAATATAGCCTATAAAAAGTTAATTTCACACTCCCCTTGTCTGCCGTTGTTCAAACAGGTCCTGCCCCAACTCATTGGAGTCAATGTTGCTGTAAAGTATTTTTCCTTTCTTTTTGAATGCAATTTCCTGCTCTCTGTTTCCTGATGTACTGACATTGAGTCTGCTCTGATATATCTCTATACTATAGCTATTTCTTATTTCCTTCTCAATTCTCAATTCCTCTCACAATTTCAGAAATCTGTCTCCTTATGTCTTGCAGATTGCATAGAAAGTGTCTGTTAAATTAGTAAATGATGAATGGATGGATATATTATGACAGTGTTGAACGTTTAAGAAATTTACATTCAAACTGGACAATATTCTCTGGTGTATAAATAAGTTCTAAATCAGTCTGAAAGTGCTCTAGAAAGAGACTGTGTTCTCAAGGTGATTAAACAGTTTCCACATGATCAAAAGCTGCTCTCAGGTGTGTGAATTTGGGAACTGAAACATGATTCTTGGTTTCAATATCATTCATAGTGCGCTCTGAGGCTTATAGTCATTCAGGTTAAACACTCGTTTCTTTATGAGCTCTGATTCTGAAGTTTTTCTTTTCAACATCGCATACTATCGTTCAAGGTGGAATGAGCATAAACCCAGATACTCTTACTGTGAAATGCTTTCTTAACAAGGTTCAGTGCACTCTGTGAATTCATATATTAGAGCGAAGCTCAGGTACATGGTATTTCTCTGTTTGCGTGTCTCTGCAGAAGAGGGTGAACCATGGGTTGGCCTTGCCGCTCTCTGCAGTGGGTAAAGGCAATTTTGTAACGACACCACTGCCAAGTTTGCCTTTTGGATGGCACGGCCCATCAAAGACTTTGCCAAGTCATTTATTAAACATGGTAGGAGCCAATGACTGGCCCACATTGCTTCTGCTTTCTTCCTGGCTTGTACAGAAAGCTCGGACACCCTTCTCCCAAACTGGATGTGCAGACAGCCTGTATTCTCAACAAATCCTATTGCTTTTTTTCAAACGCTAATACGCAGAGACTACGAAAGCAAACAAGTCACTTAAATAATTAATTCTGCTTTGCGATATATAAAAGGATCAGCTATTATTGCAAAATAAACCCAGACAGGGTGATCAGGAACCAGACATGAAGCAGATTACACGGCTACTTAGAAAATTGACATAAAATATTGATTTGAGTTCAAAATAGTCTAGTATATTAGAAGAGAGTACCAGATATTCAGGAATCCTTTATCCTATAGGACTATAGATTATAATATATAGAATTATATATATATATATATATATATATATATATATATATATATATATATATATATATATATATATATATATATAGTATTATTTCTTTAACAAGTACCTTCATTATTTCAACACTGAGCATGATTTATGTTTATAGCATCATTTTTTTTATAATTATTCACACTAAATTAACATTGTTAAATATATATATATTTTTCTTTTAATTACACAATTTACATGTATAATTATGTTTAAATCACTACATTTTGAATGCTGAGTATCTTGACATGTAACATTAGCAAAGTCAAAGTGTGTAATTTCTCTGAAAAATATATGTGGAAATACTGTGTGTGTTTGAGTGAAAATGTTCATTTGGTGGGGTTTTTTTTTTTACATCCTCAATCCATTGTGTGTGTGTGTGTGAAAATCATCCATCCTTACATCCATCCACCCATCCACATCTTTTCAGTAAAAGAAAGATGAAATCTGATGTATAAAGATGATTCAGAGTGTTTTCTGTTCAGTGTAATTACCTGAAGCAGTGTTAACTAATTACAGACACGTTAGGACAGAAAAACACAAATAAGAGATGTTTGCAAAGGCAGGTAAATATAAATTGGTCAGATTGAGAACGCACAATTGCCTGTAATTAGTTGTTATTGGGGTTGATGAAAACAACGTCAGGCCCTCGACAGATGCAAATGAATGGCTGTAAATTCAGACATTTTCAGCATGATGGGTGAAACACGAGAGAACAAGTAGAACTAATGCCTGGAGTTATAAGTGAATCCACGTCTGTGAGCCGAGTGAATAGGTTTTTAATTTAAGATCACAGCAGAGCCACTTGAGAACTGAAGAACATTTCTCAAAGACGTCTCTTCAGGCAGCATTGTACTAATTGAATAGGATGAGATGGGAAAGTTTGCGTCAGTTCATGACAGGGTCACAACTCGGCAGTGAAGTATCATTTTTTTGAAGGCCTGCTCTTTCACATTAAGGTAAACATCCACATACCAACAAACTCACCGTGTGCTCAATGATTCTGGGTTGGTTTAATCTTACATGCCTCAGGCTGCTTTTCTTTTTTTCTACCAGGCTCTCATCTCTACTTGTCCCTTCATCAAATTACACTTACAATGGAAGAGGGGAAGTGGGTCAGAGGGTGTTTTTGGTTAAAGCAACTACATAAATTGTTTAGCAAGCAAAAAGTTTTTACTTAAACCGTGAAGCCTTTTTACAACTTCTGGTTATGTGTTACCAAAGTAATTTCTAGTTCATCGTTTTTTTGTGCTGACACTAAGCTAAATTAACTGGGTTTATTTTTTTATCGGTGGTCATGACATTAGTTGAGGGATTGGATCTAACTCTGCTCAGACAGGGTTGGTAAGTTATTCTTTTTTTCTTGGACCATAGCAAGTGCCAGTGAAATAAATGGGAATGCTAGCCGATAGCTTTATCTTTGATCTTACATGTAACTCTAATATGGTTATACTTGCAACCGATAATTGCAAATAACAGAACTGCCTTAACTCTACGTGGCATTGATTCAACAAGGTGCTGAAAGCATTCTTTAGTAATGTTGGCCCATATTGATAGGATAGCACCTTGCAGTTGATGGAGATTTGTGGGATGCACATCCAGGGCACGAAGCTCCCGTTCCACCACATCCCAAAGATGCTCTATTGGGTTGAGATCTGGTGACTGTGGGGCCATTTTAGTACAGTGAACTCATTGTCATGTTTAAGAAACCAATTGAAATGATTCGAGCTTTGTGACATGGTGCATTATCCTGCTGGAAGTAGCCATCAGAGGATGGGTACATGGTGGCCATAAAGGGATGGACATGGTCAGAAACAATGCTCAGGTAGCCTGTGGCATTTAAACGATGCCCAATTGGCACTAAGTGGCCAAAAGTGTGCCAAGAAAACATCCCCCACACCATTACACCACCACCACCAGCCTGCACAGTGGTAACAAGGCATGATAGATCCATGTTCTCATTCTGTTTACGCCAAATTCTGACTCTATCATCTGAATGTCTCAACAGAAATCGGGACTCATCAGACCAGGCAACATTTTTACAGTCTTCAACTGTCCAATTTTGGTGAGCTCTTGCAAATTGTAGCCTCTTTTTCTTATTTGTAGTGGAGATGAGTGGTACCTGGTGGGGTCTTCTGCTGTTGTGGCCCATCCGCCTCAAGGTTGTGCGTGTTGTGGCTTCACAAATGCTTTGCTGCATACCTCGGTTGTAACGAGTGGTTATTTCAGTCAAAGTTGCTCTTCTATCAGCTTGAATCAGTCGGCCCATTCTCCTCTGACATCTAGCATCAACAAGGCATTTTCACCCACAGGACTGCCGCATACTGGAGGTTTTTCCCTTTTCACACCATTCTTTGTAAACCCTAGAAATGATTGTACGTGAAAATCCCAGTAACTGAGCAGATTGTGAAATACTCAGACCGGCCCGTCTGGCACCAACAACCATGCCACGCTCAAAATTGCTTAAATCACCTTTCTTTCCCCTTCTGACATTCAGTTTGGAGTTCAGGAGATTGTCTTTTCCAGGACCACACCCCTAAATGCATTGAACCAAATGCCATGTGATTGGTTGATTAGATAATTGCATTAATGAGAAATTGAACAGGTGTTCCTAATAATCCTTTAGGTGAGTGTATATTCATTGTGCTGCAAGCTTGCATGTAAGACTTCCATTGTACTGTAAACGTTTTCCTGATAAATGAGTCTAAATTGTTGCCTGTGGTAAATGTGAACTAGTGCAAAAGCTGAGGAAGTCCAGGTGACCTATTTTAATTTAGTGCGAAGTCATAACCCAAACACAACGCACGTTTAACAAATATTTGTGCATGCATATTTTATATAATTCAAAGTGCTTTGCATATGCAAAGAGTCCTAAAAAAACATATACAAGTTATTTCACATAATGGAAAAGTTGTTGCCTTTAAATGAGAAATCCAATAAGTGTCTCACTGACTGTTTCCAATCCAATGATTTTTAATGTGGAAGGGGTTCAATTTGTGTACCGATGCATAAGATAATCCTTGTTTCCTGTGCAAATTGCCTTTTTTGTGATCCCACAGTCTATCTTGTAATCTCTGGCTCTTAGAAAAAAATACTGATTCGGATATTGAAGCCTGTAGGTGAAACGTGCTCTTGCAGTTTATGAAGGATCTGATGGAATATGCACAACTGTATTTACCAGATAGTGGAGTGGGTTTGGCATATCGGTGAGAAGTCTGGGGTTTAATATGTTTCTGAATCAAGGGTCATTTCACTCAGGGCAACTTGACTGCCTATCTGTGAAAGAGGCGCTCTGGACTTGAAGGCATAAAAGCTCCTGGTAAAGGTCATCACTGAGGCAGCGTCATGGGCCCATGAGACAGCAGACAGTGTATTGGCATGTTTTTTTTATATCAGGGAAACTGATGCATCACGGTTGCATTGCTTAACACTTGGTGGATTCTAAATTTCATCACTATATATATATATATATATATATATATATAAAATATATACCTATTAGGAGGCAAAGTCCTCATGTTTTTTTATATACTGTATATCAAATGTTAATGTATGTCAGTTACACTTAATTTTCCTGGTTAAATAAAAATTGTATAAAAGAGAAGACCAAATACAATTCTATTATCTTTTTTTACACTATGTAATGTTCTATTTATTAAGGTTTTTTTTGTTTTGTTTTTTACACATGTATTCCAAAATAATAACCAAAGGCAGTAGCAATTTAATATGTATTTTGTGAACTAATGTTTAGCTTTTCTTTTTAATAGTCAACTTATTTTCATTAGTCATCAAGCTTGTGTACACTGGTCACAGACACGAAGATGTACCTTTAATTTCCCTAAGCTGATTGCTTACTTAAAACCCCCACAGTCATCATGTTTTTAGGCAACTCGAGTTTGATTTTGATGTGACATAAAGCAGTGAAATGTTTTACTAGTTGTTTACTTACTTTTTAATTACTCTTTCCATTAACACCTTCATTGTCTTCATCCAGGCAGACGGGAACGTGCACGAAAACAATAGGTGGGATTTATCAAACGAACCAATCACATCCAATCATTGCCTCCTCTCACATGATTTTCCTCCATTCATTCTCAATTACCCCCCACTAAACCCACCGCACGCATTAGGGTGTCTGTTTTAAAGTCCCCCTGTAATCAATCATTCATTCCCTTAAATATCACCTTTAATCACCAAAATTACATATTTAAAAGTTTTTTTCCTTGAAAAAAAAAAAAGATTTGTCATGCCTTAAATTAGCTTAAATGTAACTATACACCCTTGCCTCATTTAGTATATGTGGATATATGAATATGCAAATTAGCCCCGTCCCCACTCACTCACACCAGTTCAGAGATCCACTGGTTTACGATCACACATTGATGTGAATGGTTACAAGGTAGTTTGTGATGTCAGAAACACCAACGATTTTAAACCATGTTTTGAGACTGTCTTTGGTTCACCACAGTTTTAAAGGGTTAGTTCACCCAAAAATGAAAATTAAGTCATTAATTACTCACCCCATGCTGTACCAACCCCGTAAGGCCTTCGTTCGTCTTCGGAACACAAATGAAGATATTTATGATTAAATCTGAGAGGTGCATGACTGCTACATAGGCTCCCTAAGGGAATGACACTTGATGGCCCAGAAAGTCATTAAAGAAAATGTTTAAATATTCCATGTCGCAACAGTGGCTCAACTATAAGTTTATCAAGCGACGAGAATACTTTTTGTGCGAAAAAACAAACAAAAATAACAACTTTATTCGACTATTCCTTTTCTTCCTTGTAGGCCTGAAACGAGACTTCAAGAGATTTCCACGACGCATGCACGAGAATTGCGATCTCCTTCAACTTCTCAACTTCAACAGTTCTCGCGCGTGCACGTCGTGGAAATCTCTTGAAGTCTCGTTTCAGGCCTACAAGGAAGAAAAGGAATAGTCGAATAAAGTCGTTATTTTTGTTTGTTTTTTTGCACAAAAAGTATTCTCGTCGCTTGATAAACTTATAGTTGAGCCACTGTTGCGACATGGAATATTTAAACATTTACTTTAATGACTTTCTGGGCCGTCAAGTGTCATTCCTTTAGGGAGCCTATGTAGCAGTCATGCACCTCTCAGATTTAATCATAAATATCTTCATTTGTGTTCCGAAGACGAACGAAGGCCTTACGGGGTTGGTACAGCATGGGGGTGAGTAATTAATGACTTAATTTTCATTTTTGGGTGAACTAACCCTTTAAGGATAAAATACTCAGCAACAGAGACGTGCACAGGGGGGTTGCTCAGGTTGCCCGGGCAACTGCCCATATGCCCTTCTCGACTCACGTTGACCTTCCGAGGGAGAAAAAAAAAACATGGATGCATGTTTCAATGGTCGTACAATGGATGCAGAATTTCACGTAGGCCTAGATAAAAAAAAATAAAAAATCGCAAAGCCTCATTCACTTCCATTCGGGCACCGAAAGTAAAAGTCAATAGGGGAAGGGCAAACTCTGTTTACGTGGCTGCAGCGCTGCACGCGACCGGTGTAGCAGTCGATTCTGTTCCCTACCGGAATTCCTGTTCCCTTTATGCAATCATAATATAAATCATGCGTAGTTGCCTAGTTACCATACGTACCATCAGAACTGAATACGAGCAAGAAGCACAACTGAATGTACGGGATGCCAAAAGGTTAAAAAAGGATTGTATTTTTTCACGAAATGTAAGCGTTTTTATTTTTTTTTATTTTTTTTTTATTAGAAGCGAGTTTTTGTCTGAGTTTTTTTCTGTCAATTCAATCCAGATTATTTCTTTTCAAATTTTAAATAAATAAATAAATAAATAATAGTTAAAAAACAATAAGCAATAATATGAGGAACTCTTTTTCTCATGTGTATTTTGGTGACATTTAACAAAGTTACAAAGTTGTATATCATAAACCTGTCATCTCTGACATTTTGTAATCTTTATAAATAATAATAAAACCATAATATGAGGCATTGAGTTTGGACATAAACACGGTCAGATAAGGCAATTGGCATGGGCAAAATTCCACTGAATATATTCAGACATAATACAAAAACTATGAACAAGTGATTAATTCAAGATTAATTCAATTCACAGAAATATTACTGGAGTGTGAGAACCATTTTATTATGCTGCAGTGTAGCAAGACAATTAAATTTTGCACCAATGCTTTTGGCCTTTTTCGCTTTCCATACATCCTTGAGGTATGAGGCTTTTTTCAGGTCAGAGCAACTGCCCCTCAAAATTCCTTGCACGTTAACTTATGAATTTGGACATGTTTTTTTCTTAAAGAATATTAAAAACACCACACAGAAGTATAAACAACATTAAAAGCTTGATTTTCACCACAGGGGGACTTTAACAATGAGATCGAGCTTACATGCTAAGAAAGAGTTATTTTTCTGTGGCGATGAAAAATATTCTTTCTAAGAGTTGATAGCTGATCAATACTGAGTGTTCACTGGACGAACAGATTAATTGATTGTAAAATAAATTCAGCAACATCAAGTTTAACTGATTAACTTATTCAAATATGTATAGTTTTGAACAACTGTATATATTTTTTTATTCATTTGTATGTGCACAAACCATCTAAAAAATAACAGACTGGCATAAGATGTTAATAAATCCTACCACAATATATAAATACAATGATTCAGGAAAAACATGTATGTATACTATAGGAATGAAACATAGAGGGGAAAAGATTTATTTTACTTTTTTTATATATGGGGTGCTTTAGGGCATAATAGAGATGGAAATGACAGATTTTCTGCAAGTTGGTGTGATATATTCAATTTTTTTTTGCAGCTACGTTTCGCAGTTAAACTGCAAAAAAGTAGGTCAGCTTGCCATCGGAAATGAGAAATGTTTGTCATTTACCTGACAGAAACGAAAAAAAAAAAAAAACATCATAAACCACACAAACAAAAAGTGTTGATGCAAAGCTGAATTTGTGCTAAGTTAATTTCCGACTGAATCAAGAAGGCACGTCAAAAATCGCAGTTGGCTTTATTGAGTTGTTTCAAGATAGATACTAAAATCAGCTTACACTTGTACTGGAGTGAAGGCTGAATGAATTAGCAGTCCCACTTCGGCAGCTCGATTATAGCAAAAATTATAATCACGATTACTTTGCTCAATATTGAAATCACAATTATAGGTGGGTGACATGATCAAAGTCTTAATTCATGATATGAGTAATTTTAAATGCCAGCAAAATTTCACAATCATCAATTATAAAAAACGTCTTGGTTGCTTATGCAACCCACCGTTCCCTGAAGGGGGGATCACGCTAGGGAGCCAATCGTATTTGAGTACTATTGAACGAGCCAATGGAATTGGCGTGCGTGATTTACATCCCACACTCCGCCTCCGCGGCGCAGGTATAAATACGGAAGTAGATGCCCGCACTAGTTGCTTTTTCGCTGAGGAGCCGAGCGTAACTCAGAGTCAGCGGTGGTCCAGCAGTAGTGGCAAGGGGACTACGTCCTCCGTTCCTTCCTTCAGGGAATGGTGGATTGCATACGCAAACAGGACGTTCCCTTTCAGTCGAGAACATCAGACGTAGTCGACATCGACTGAATGGGGATCAGCCATTGAACACGCCACTAAAGCTGCTAAAGCACTACTGTTCCTACAGGCTCACTGGGAAAGCGTTCCCTGTACATGGAAGGAAGGTACGCTGCGGAAGCCACATCCTGCCCGAAGGGAGGTAACATGTGGAGAATATACATATGAACTGGGCGGATGATTAGGCAGTACGACATATGGAATGTCACTGGGGTGGCTCCAGCCTATGACAGGGGGGAGACTCAACCAGACAGTGACGGCAGAGGGAAGACACGGGCTCGCCACAGGGAGCCGTACGGTGGAAGAATACACATATGGGATCACCGTAGGGATCACAACATATGGACCCAGCCTAAAACAGGTTCCACAATGCTTACGAGTGGTAGGCCTAACACCGGGCGTTCCGCCACGTCCGATGTCGAAGGGTGCGGAGAAACTCAATCATACAACAGAGTTCGGTTATGGAGCAGAAATAGAGCAAAAATGGCGCACATATCCAGTCCATAGGAGGGGAATGGCGCAGCAAGCCGACACTTCGAACCGGGCTCACTGTGAAAATGGCTTCATGAGAAGGGAGCACACGGGAAGCAGCGGTTTGACTAAGGTGTCGCACAGCCTCCAACTCTAGAATATCTGTCAGCGAAGCACTCTGTGTCAACACCTAGGCGGGAGCACACAGTCACTTAAGAGGAGCTCACCACCTAATTGGACGTGCATCTCGAGATTTTAACCAAGATGAAGGCAGCCACCATTCAGTGGGCCAAGCTCGCTTGGAGACAGCCTTCCCTCTCTGCTGATTTCCTAACAGACAATAGCTGGTCTGAGGTCCTAAGGCTTGCGTTCTGTGCACGTATAACCGCAATGAAGCGGACAGACAGAGAAAGCCAGGGCTGGGTCTGCCTCCGCTGAGCAGCACTTGCAGGCTCACCACCTGGTACCAGTTTAAGGGAGAGGTAGGAAGCTTGGGCACATATCCAGGCCGGGGTCTCATGCTCCTGAGAGTTAGCCGGCCCGAATTCCAGGCACAACTCGTTCACCGGAAGCGAGCAAGTCCCTACCCTATAGTTGAGACCACGCAAGAAGGAGAACTGTTTCTTTAAAAACAGAATTTGTAACAGTGGCTTAGGGGTGGTCTCTGCAATGCAGTAGCACCAGAGATAAGGCCCAAGAGGATAAAGAGGGGCGCAAGGCTTTTTTAGATTCCCTTGTTCCCTCAGGAACCTGACGATCAGGACGTGCTTCCCATGCTTCTGAATCATGATGTGCGTCAAGAAAACAGAGGCAACGTCACTTTTAGGGTGGAGGAAAACAGCCTACTCCAACCCATCTTGCAGGAAAGAGAGCACTGAAATGACCGAACGCTCTCAGGATCTCCTCACGGAGACAAGACTCACTCAACGAATAGGTTCAACTTCTATTTGGCATAAGTACAACTTCCTCTTTTTAGGGGGTGCTCGCAGAAGTGATGGTAACTAACACATATTCTTACGGTAGCCACCTGAACCTCAACGTCTAGTTTAGGACCAGCCTGGAATCTCTCCAGGGGTTTGAACACCGGTGCCATCATGCCCTGTCCCTAAAATGTATTCAGGGGAAGTCAGGAAGGCTGTCAATGGGAACTAGGTCTGGTTGGGCCAATAAGAGGCAACTATCAAGATCTGCTCCACTCCTGACCTAGCACAGTATGTGCAACTGACATGCGCGGACAAGACAGGAGCACTGCTCAACACTACATGTGAAGATCACTGAGCTTCAGGAGCATCTCTGCTCAACACCTGAGTGTGATGAATTTCACTGAGCTTCAGGAGCATCTCTGCTCAACACGTGAGTGTGACGAAAATCACTGAACTTGAGCAGGCGCACAGCGACAATGAATCGCATAGCCGCTTTTTTAGAAGGCTCACTGGGGAACGTATTTCTGCGGGGGCCAGCTGAGAGCCAGTGTCTGTCCAAGGGTTGTTCACTCGGACAGAAATAACGCAACTGGCAGAGGAACGAATCCGGAGAGGCAACAGATGTAACTGTGCGGCCCCGAAGAGGTACCTGCCCAGCTGGACCGCCAGGGGATGGAGTCTCCACTCTCCCTGGCCATAGCTGTCGTGAGGCTCGTCGGTGGCACGACTTGAGCAGGCCAGAAGAAATAGTGTAATGAAGTGACCTCAGAAGCTTCTGACTCCAAGCAGGAGGTGACGGGCGAGTTGTGACATGTGAGGGAAGCTTAGCGCAACAGTCACAATGTTGTCTTTTCAGACCAGTGCCAGCTCGCTGAGCAAGCAACGGTGGCTCAAAGCGAGGTGAGCTGCAACAACTCAAGGCACGAATGCCAATGCAGTCGGAGGTCACCCAGGCCTCCGTTAAAGCATGCCCTTTATACATGGCCCCTCAGTCGGTGTTAGTAGACCTCGTTCTAGGAGCAGTTTGGCCCGGAGAAACGAAGGTCTGATCACAGGCTGAGGGTTTGGTGGCAGGCTGGGGTGATCTGTTGTCACACAGGGCATGCCGCTCGGCCACGGTCACCTCGGGACTCGATCCTGAAGCTAGTGCTGAAACGGTCATATATGGAGGAAGCCAAGCGCAGCCAAGGCTGCGTCTGCCATATGCCACAGGAGCCTCTGAAAGTTCATTCAGTGGGACACTTTCTCACTTATATATAGCACCAGCCGAGCACACTCTTCTTGAAGAGACGTGTTGGACCGAGTCCTTCTCCAAACTGAAAAAGAGATGCTCAGCCCGTGGGCGAGATTACTCTCTCCCAGTTGACCTGAAGACCCAACTGGCTATGGAGCACTCGAAGGGTAGGACTCTGTACTGATACTTCGAATCCTCACATGCAACACACAAGACGGCCTGCGGTGTGGAAGGTAGAGATATGAAGTACATGTCATTCAGGTCAGATGCTACGGACCGACTTGGGCCAAGACGGTCACGACCCACCACATACTAGGTACCAAGAAGAACGAGTTTACAACAACTGGCCATCATATTGGCTGGATGAAGTGGCTATATCAAGTCCTTTGCCAGTAGGACAGAGATATGCGCGCACAAGACAGGAGCACTGCTCAACACTAGGTGTGATGAATATTACTGATTTGAGCGGAGCCGACAAGCCGAGTCTGATGGTCACAGTCTGGCCTGGACCGGTTGGAAGCTCTTTCTGCTTCTACGAACCAGGCCCAGAAGACCACAGACGTTCCCGAGGTGGGACAGCAAGGTGGAGAACAGTGGTGTTAGTGTGTAGTGCAACACTTACCTGTCTCCACTGGCGGCAGGGGATGCGTGAGAAGGCGGATTACCGGGTCCTCGAACCGCACCAAGCTGCCTGTTGGCGACCAAGAGGGGGCTGACGGGTGCAAGGCTGTCCTACAGGGTCGCATACCGCCAGCCTCGTCCTCTTGGGACCCAAGGACAGAGGAATTTGCTCTTTTGACAATTCGGGCAGGTACCAAGCGGCTATATCAAGTCCTTTGCCAGTAGGACAGAGATATGCGCGCACAAGACAGGAGCACTGCTCAACACTAGGTGTGATGAATAGCACTGCTCAACACTAGGTGTGATGAATTCAGATGGTTACTTGAACAGTAACCATCTGAAGAGCTTGTCCCCCTATCCCTGGGTGGCCTGTCTCAGGGACGCTACGTCTGACACTTGCCCCCTGACTTGGCAGTGCCTGAGACAGACCGGGCGGCCTGGCTGCTGCTGGCTCTACACTGGGGCCCGGGTGGAGGCTGCTGCGGGGGCCCCGCGGAACCGGAGGCAGTGGCAGGGGGGCGCTTATCCCAATATCATCTTATCCTCTGGGGGAACCCCAATTGAAATGGCTGATCGGTCCATTACAGAGGGACCAGCACGTTCAACAGGAATTCCATCGGCTGCGGTGTGATGGAGAAGTGAGGAGCCCACAGGGAATGGTTACCGGGCGAGACATCCATCACTATCTTCCGATCACCCATCCCACAAGGCACCCAGGGGTGGGGCATGGTAATGGGGACTTGCGCTTCGTGGACGAAGGCGAGTCTCGAATTCAACACCGCGACAGTCATATTCCCGCAAATGGGAACATGAACTGTCCACAAAAGCTGCTTCAGCGTGCTGTAAGCCCAAACACGTGATGCAACAATTGTGACCGTCAGAGAGGAAAAGGGAACAACAGCATCCAGAAACGCACGACTGGAATGACATCTTGAAAAAGACATAAACACACCCGTGTTGCTCTTTCAGGAAATAGGACCCAACACTAGTGCCGGAGCACACAGGGGAATTACCGCGGCAACACTGAACAGTGAACTGAAACAGCGAAGCACTCACTTTTCCGCCCTATATAATACAGAATATTCTTTCAAGAGCAATGTGTGATTTTATCTTTGTATTTTGGTGTTTGAATAACAATAATGACTGCGGCAGATTTATTAGGCTGCTTTCATTTTAAAAGCTAATGCACGCACCTAATATACTGTTACACACGTGCTCTTTCTCAGTGTTTACATTCACTTAAGACAAAACCGACTGTGTTACTTACCAAAATGGCATTTCGACATATTTGTGTGTAGGCTATTTGAACGTTTAGGCATGTTTCTGAACCCCACAGTATACTTTGCATATGCGTGTTCCGCCCTGTCTCCGAGCGCAGGGCCGGCCCTGGCCAATTTGCTGGCCTAGGCAAGATTTTACCTGGCGCCCCATGCACAGCCCATTTCACCCCGTCATTGAGTTCATGATTATTTAGAATATATATATATATATATACACACACACACACACACACACACACACACACACACACACACACAAAAACATTACAGCCTAAACACAAATAGCAATAGCATTGCATCTAGCATTCAAGTCATGTCCCCTTATTTATAGCGCTTTTTACACAGTTACACAGTTTTCTTCTCCTGTACAGCAGATCTAGGTGTCATAGTCCAGCTTAAGTTCAGTGATGGTTTATTTTTGTTGGAAAAAAGTTATTAATTTAGTTAATTTATATAACCTATCTGGATAAAACAGTGATGTCATCATCCAAATGTCATTCATGCACAAACTATTCATTGAGCACTAGCTCAACACTTTTCCAGTTGATGGGGCAATCTTCCTCTAAACTATGGCACGTTTCATGTTTTCACCATGAAAGAAACTGCGAAATGTCTTCTTTAATGTGAATTTTACATAAAAGTTGCTATTTTTAATAAACCATTACTAATTTTGTCAAATATATTTTAAAAATGCCACATCCCCCACAAAACTACACAACTCTAGAGTAAAACATTAATTTAAAAAAGTGATAGTAAATGCGTCTAAAAAACTGACATGATTGTTACAAAATCACACTGTCTGGTGCATCTGACTCAGAACACTCAGAACAACTGTTAGCATAAAGTTTAAGGTAAAAATAACTGCCATTAAATTGTATTTTACAACTATGCGAGAAACTGTTCATTCATTACATCACTTTAACTCTCTATCTTTATCCCCTTTATCCTCTTCTCTTCTTTTTTGGCACAGTATCTATTGCAGACAATAATGCTATTTTAAAACGTGTCATGTAAATTTGGCCATCAGTCACAATCAGGAACTTTCACCGTGTCTCTGCCCGGCCCGGCTATACGGGTTGTGCTCGAGTGTGTTAAACGCCCTCAAACGAAAGCAATGCTGTCAACATTGGATGCGGCGAGGGGCGACGCAACACATCAAATTACCAAAAGTAAACTGATTGCGCGCGCTTTGTTTCTGACGCACTTCACTCGCTGGGCGGGGGAAGATTGATGCGCCGGACCGGAGTCGGGGGACATAGTTAAGTTTTTTTATTTTTTTATTTCGGTAGTATTACATATTAATTGTTTTAAAATAGTATTAGTATAAAAAAAATCACTCATTCGCTCATTTTGGCACCCCTATGGATGAGTGGCGCCCTTAGCATTTGCCTATTCCGCCTATGCCGTGGGCCGGCCCTGTCCGAGCGCATGCACAGGAGGCCTCCTTGGGAACAGTATCTCTTTCAACGGTTAATGTGCTATAATAGTACATTTTTTATATCAAGCACATCCCACAGTTTACCAACAATAGACTGCATTTTAAAAGATTCACTTTTTGGCTAAATTGGATGTCAAGTTTTGGGCTTTTCGGGAGGAACGAAAGTGCACTGCTGTGAAGGAAAGGAACAATACACAATAATCATTTCAAGTCGATTATCTTGTTTTCATAATCGTTGGAAGCCAAAATTGAAATCGAAAATCAATTACGATTAATCGTACAGCCCTAATTCACACTCATTCCGTGAAGGACTTGAGGCCTCAAACATGGGAGATTGGGCATTTTAATTCCAGCAAAAAAAGATCATCAAAGCTTTTCTTAATTGAAATCCATTAAGAACAGCCTTTCCATGAAGTCGGTCAGGTGTCGTGCACTTCCCAGCCAGACAGAAGAATGGTAAATCGCTCTCTCTGTGATTATTTTGAAAGCCTAACATCAGATAAAACCACTCTTTTTGTTCCTCTATAATTACACAAATAGACTTGAATGCTCTTTACCAAAAACATTTCCCTCTGCTCACCGTTAACCTGTTAAGCTTCAACCCCACTTTTGTTAATATAGGTTAAAAGCATAATTTAATGCATTATTGTTGCATTATAAATTGGGTTTCAAAAAAGATTATTGCATTTAGGCAGAAGCTTCCATTGTTAGGGGTGCATTTCATCTTGATGAAACAAGCAAAGCTCAACAGTGAAATCCCACTTTTTCGGTGGCCTTATATATATCTTGAGACACTAGTGGACATTATATTTCAGTGAATTTCACAGTTTTAATTCTGGTTGTCCTGGAAAGAGCACATTCAGGGCTTTTCACTCTCATGGAAATATGATACTATTTTTGTAATTATCATTTAAATCTGACTCATTTTATAATTGTTTGTCATACATCAACCTCTCAGGAAAATGGTATGGGGTTTCTAATCAAAATATGACTTTCTGTTACAAAAAGGGCATTCATTTCATACATGTCAACTACAGAGGACATCAGGACTTAAATCATGTATATCAGGCATTTTAGGAGACATCCATCAATCCATCCATCCATCTATCCATCCATCCATTGTCTGTCTGTTCAGTCTTTCAAACTGACTTGCACATCGTTTGCAATGCAAATTGTGCATTGATTTCCATTTGCATGCTAACTTCTCTGATTGGTAGATCTCTCTTGAATATTCATTGGTAGTGGAGTTTGGCTATCAAACATGTATATTAAGCTGTTTGTTTTAAAAATGAATTGAAATCAGTGACTTGTGGCTTGAAGCATGGCAATCTAAGAACTTAGTCTTGAAAAGTATATATTTTCTCTTTTTAAAATGAATGGAATGTCACCTCTGAAACCCAACTGCGCTCTTTTTCTCTATGGGGGAAAATGAAGACTATTATTAACACACGGAGAAAATTACTTTTTCTTAGAATGATAAGATGGAAACATTACTGATTCACTGAACCTATGCTTTAAGTTACTTGTGATATAAGAAGACCCTTTTAGTCTCAATAAATTGTTAATGATAATTGAGTTGCTCTCCGGATAGATTTTATGTGGAACTGGAAAAAAATGGATTCCAAGAAAGCTACTAAATGCCTCTATCCGCAGCCAGATTAAATGGAAAGCTCAAATTAAATATTACATTATGGGAATCTGTTTGTGCTCTTAAATAGAATTGCCGGGGAAGCTGATTTGAAACTATACATTGCTTATAACTAATAGTAATTTTAAAGATCAACTACAGTCAATACCCTACTGAAAAAAATACAAGCTAATAATAAACGATATATCAGATAAAGATCTCTTTTCATTTCTTATGTGTAATAATGAGTGGTGAAAAAAATATAATTTAAGCACTTGTCAATCAAAATATGATATTCTGTTTAATTAAAAATCAGCCTTTATTGAAATGGTCTTTCCATTAAAGGATTTTAAAATACATTCAAATAAAGGTTTTTATAATTCAACAGAAGATGTTTGAAATGCATAATCCTGCAGCATGCCTCCTGTAATCCATGAAAATGTTTCCAAAATGTCCCATCATAATACCAGATTAAATACTTTTCTCATAGCCAGTAGATTTAGAAATCATTACAGTTGTTTGTAATCCCTAATTTAAATGTAGGTCTTTTCAGGCCACGTGTCTCTGTGTCTAAATCAGTTTGCAGTGACAGGCTTTTATGAACAGAAGGGCTAGAGCCACTGTCTGGCCCGGCGTCCCAGGTGGCTCCCATCAGCAGATGTGTTTGTCATCGGTGAAATGGACCCTGATGTTACATAAACTTCCAAAAATCTGGTTGCTGCTGTGAACTAACAGGTCGCCTTAACTAACCTGTCCACTAACTAAAATCCACACGCTTTCATGTGAAAAGAATAGAGACAGAGAAAATGAGATCCTTCAGTCAAATCATATCTTTAATATTTAATTGTATTAATGGAGACGTTTGCTAGTTTTGCATCTCTTCTTTTGAGTATCGGAAAAAAAAAATCTCCATAATGTCTCAATTGGTGCTTGGATTTGCCGGTAGAGAACACTCAGTTAATTTTTCAAATAAGTAACAAGTTACATAGTTTTTTTCATGTATTGACTGACCTCTCGTGTTCCCATGGGAGAAATCTGGAGTGTGGTGGGGAGTTCGCTGTGTATACAAATAGTAGTCCTCAAAATGAATACAGTGATATGCGAACTCAGAATATTACACAAACATATGAAATAATACAAATATACTTAATGCATTTAATCTCACTTTATAAAGCAATGTGTTGGTGACCTTTGATTATCAAATTCAACCAATACACAAAAAATGACTTTTGATAAACATCACATTTGTGCTTCAGTATTTTGTTGTTCATATTCTCCTGCAATCCAGAATAGCAGCACTGAAAGGTTTGTTTGAGGTCCACCCTCTACTGTACATGTATGCATGTGCATTTTCTTCAAAAGGCTTACTGATTTCACTTTTGGTGTGAAAGGGAAATTTGCACACACACACACACACAAAAAAAAACTTTTTGCTGTTGTTGTTAAAAAACAAACAAGTAAGATTAGCCTACCTCAAATGACAAAAAGGAATGCAAAAGTGATGTACATATTACTTTCCATGAAAAGTAACTAATGCAATTAGTTACAGACATTGCAAAACATTTTTTATCAAGATTAAATTATGCCATCTACTTTATATGGTCCACATTTAATTTAGTAGGCCTATGTTAATTGCATCATCATGTGTGTCTACTTTTTGTCCTAAAATCTGGAGCATCAAACTTCACAAAGTCTTCTAAACTATGAAAGAGCAACCTCTACGCAATGAAGTTGTCCTCTGGGCAATGAGACATTTGGAAAAATGTCATGGCATGTACCTCTGTAAGTTCATACTACACAGGCTGTTCTAATACCTAAATCCACAAAATGATACCTTGCAGAGTCTAATAAAAATGGAGCTTCTTGCGCACCGTTAGCCTCTAATCACAAACGTGTATTTTCCAGTTCCTCGATCAACCTGTTGCTCTTGGCAACTGCGCGCCGTCAGTGTCATTCAGACCCTGTTTATTGAGGATGTCAATCACTCTGTAATTATGCGGAGGGGGAACCTCTTGTCAAGCGCTGCGTCGCGCGCATGCCGTAGCTGACAAAGAGAGTGTAATTAAAATCATTATCCGCTAATGACTTCTTTCATTCTTCTTCAAAACCAGGTTCCATAACCACATGCCTCCTCTCTCCGCATTTACAATGTGACATTTATACCATATAATTAGTGTTACTTATGCGTTTAGCAGAATAAGAGATGATGCTTCCTGAATTTGAGCAAAATGCGCGTGTTACTAGACTTGTGTTATTCGAACGCAGATATTAACCATGCAAAGCATGAAATATTACAGAAATGTATATATTTTTTTATGGAATCGTTTATCAAACATTTTGACTAAATCTAAAAAAAAGTTTGAATATGATTTTATATAGAATTTATAGCAGTTGCCCATAGCATAATACATTAAAATGTCCACTGTCACTCCATATATCTCAATAATGTGTCCTAGAAGATGACATTGAAATGCTTATATTTGTAATCAAAACTCTGTAGTTTTTATTGTGGGGGTCAAAACATGCAATATAATGCAGTACAGTTATTTTGAGAGATGAACAAATAAACGTCCCTTAAGCCTGTTGTATCATATTTGATACTCACTTTTTTTACTTTATACTTTTTACTTAGAATTACTTAATTACTTAAAAATTAGAAAATATATCACAGCCAGAAAAAAAAAAAAAAAAAAAAAAACCCTGTGTACCATGACCTGAAGGTGGACATTTTTACAATTATATTAAAGCCTTTATACTTTCTGAAAAAGTGCATTATTCACAATTTTTTATCATGTCAAGTAGTGATCGGGCCTGCTGCCTCAGTCAAAAGGATGGACCAGTCCTTTTAGTATATTGATGGATTCCATGTTAAGCCTTCTTCATTGATTCTAGGGATGTTCCGATACCCTTTTTCCCTTCCCGATACCGATTCCGATACCTGGACTCAGGGTATCTGCCGATACTGAGTACTGATCCGATACCTGGGTGTGTACCTGAGTGTGTATCCAGCTGCAATTCATACTAGCCCTGTGTATGAACTAAATGAATTATTTTATGGGGTGCTTCAGACTTAACCCTTAATAAAACATGAACAAATACATACAGTGAACTAGAGTATTTTTATTATCTGACATACATTTCACAGCAATATATTATTCATTTTTCTTAAGTGAAAAAGAACTTAAAATGCAGCCACACATCTAATACTTTAAACTGAAAAAGGTATTTTAGATTTACAATATAACTGTATAAAAAAGTGCAACAAATAAATCTAGGAATCTTAAAAATGATATATGAATAATATAAGAAAATAAACTCTTTATAACTTAAAGTCCAGAAACAATTTTGTTAAATACACGGCATTTCAGTTTTGACAGCGACTGGTCATCCAGAACAATAAACTCGATAATTTTTTAGGTTATATTTATGGCTCGTTGGCTGTCTTTTGAAAACTTTTCTCTTCGTTTGAATGAAACTGTTGATTCTGGCTCGACTCATCCTTCTTTGCCCTTGCCATCGTGTTCTGCAGAGTGACGCGTCTTCAAATGCTTTATTAAGTGTTGAAGCTGCTAATCTTGTGCCACCCCTCGAAATTGCAGTATGGCATATGAGACATGTCGCTGTTTTACTGGCTGGTTGGTCCAGTCTTAAATAC
Organism: Tiaroga cobitis; assembly: GCA_030578255.1. Classification (NCBI taxonomy): domain Eukaryota; kingdom Metazoa; phylum Chordata; class Actinopteri; order Cypriniformes; family Leuciscidae; genus Tiaroga; species Tiaroga cobitis. Next base: position 8,289,296 of record CM060608.1, read on the forward strand.
TGCCAAACAACGGATATACTGCTAGCGCACGCTTTTTTCTTCGCTGCTCTAAACAGTGGTTGCTTGTGGCAACAGCACAACTTCCTGTGTTGCCACAAGCAATCACTGTTTAGAGCAGCGAAGAAGAATTGATCTCCGATTTGCAGCGTTAAGCAAAGCTAGCGTGCATAATTAGTTATTGTTTTCAGAAAAGGGTATCGGATCGGTACATGAGTAGAAGTACTCGCCGATACCGATGTCAGCATTTTTATTGGTATCGGCGGCATTTCCGATACTAGTATCGGAATCGGAACAACTCTAATTTATTCGCAACCTTGGTGTCTTATTCCACTCAACTCTATCTTTTGGATCTCATATTTCTTCTCTTGTCAAAAACTCTTTCTTTCATCTTCGAAATATTGCTCGTCTACGATCTTCTCTCACTTTAGCTGACGCTGAAACATTAATTCATGCACTTATCACATCATGGCTATAGATTATTGCAATGCTTTATTTATTGGGCTGGCCAAAAAAACTTTTTGCAAACAGTATGTTCAAAACTCAGCAGCAAGAGTTCTCACCTCCACCAGGCGTTCTGCTCACATTACTCCTCTGCTTCATGAGCTTCACTAGGCCGTGGCATCACGTATCCACTATAAGGTCTTGCTTCTAACGTTTAAGGCATTAAATGGTCTTGCACCCCCATATTTGTCTGATCTACTTTACATCTACCGCCCTGCACGGTCTCTCAGATCAGCTGAACTTGGTTTATTATCCATCCCTCGTTTCAGGTTGTCTACAGGTGGAATGTCATTTAGTGTTAATGCTCCAAAATTATGGAATTCACTACCCCTTACACTTCGAAATATCTCATATGTGGCTACATTCAAGACCCAGTTAAAAACATATCTATTTAACATGTATTCTGTTTAATGTGACTGTATGTATCCTATGTAATGTGTGTGTAAATGTATTGTAATTCACAATATAAAGCGACCTTGAGCTGCGGAAAGGCGCTAAATAAAACTTCTTCTTCTTCATTTTGATATTTAACAAGCAGAGGGCGTAAACATTTTTTGACATCAAATATGATAGAGTAGGCTTTATAGGTTCAAGCTTGACAACCTTATTGCCTTTTTGATTACTTTCTAATATATATTTCTAATTACAAATAAGTGCAAAGATTCAGTTGTTAAAAGGAATGCTTATAAGAGTCTCTGAGAGCATACATTTGAAACTGCTGAGTCTGTGAAGGATTTTGATTATATTACCCACCAGCACCAGGTACATTGTACTCAACGTACTGTCATTCTTAAAAAGAAAACAAATCATTCATCATAATTTGCCTGGCTTATATGTATATATATATATATATATATATATATATATATATATATATATATATATATATATATATATATATATATATATATATACTGTATATCATCTTTCAATTTTTTTTTCTTTTTTTTTATATTAATATTTGTTTTTCAGACCAGCTGCTATAGAAGAAAAACTGAAATCTGAGTGCAGAGACAACCGAAGAAGAGAGTAGTAAGTATGGTTTAACCCTCTGAGGTCTGAGGTGTTTTGGGGGTCCTTGAGATGTTTTGACATGCCCTGACATTTGTGCTTTTTTCAGTTGCTTATAAACATATTAATGGCTAAGGTGTCATTACATTTATATTTAATTATTTTTGCACTTTTAATATACCATTTTGAATACTGAATAAAAACAGCTTTATAATAAACTATTAGTGTAATGCTAATACATTTTTATGAAATGCTATTTAAATGTTCTTGAAGGATGTTAAAATGAAGCTTCAAATGTATTATAACTGTAGTTTAAGAAATATGAAAGTATATTTTAAATGAACTGTAAAGAAATGCACTAAATGTAGTTGAAGTGGTTCCATTTTAGCACAATTGAATATATTAAAATATATTGCTAATAGCTTAAAATTGATCTTAAGCATATATTGAAATACACAGTCATGTGAAAAAGATGACACCCCATGAAAATCTTTTTTTAAACATATGGACATTGGATCTTCATTTTAACAATATTGAGAGATGGAGGTAATATAAATAATAATACTAAAACAACTGAAGAAATGTCTTTTTAAATTTATTTGTAAAATTTCCTTAATAGAAATTAAATATTTGAGAAAAAGATAGGACACCTTCACATTTATTTACTACTTAAAATGCATAAAATTAGAATTAGGTGCGCCACATCATGTGCAAAAGATTAGAATATCGTTAGAGAGGATTGTGGAGGAGCCTGTCTTATTTAAACCTCAAACATTTCGTTTGGTTTGCTCTCGATTGTGGAAGTGAGTGAAATCACCATGATGAGATCAAAAGAGTTCTATGAGGCCTTCAGAAAGAAGGTTGTAGATGCATATGAGTCTGGGAAGGGATTTAAAACAATCTTCAAAATATTCGATATCAGCAATTCCACTATCAAGAAAATTATTTACAAGTGGAGAACATTTAAAACAACTGCCAACATGCCCAAGTCAGGCCGTCCTAGCAAGTTCAGCCTAAGAGCAGACCGCAAGATGCTTAAAGAAGTCTCCAACAATCCTAAAATGTCATATTGGGACCTACAGGTAACTCTTGCCACAGTTCATGTCAAAGTACATGTGTCTACCATAAGAAATAGACTGCAGAAGTTTGATTTGCATGCGAGGAGGAAACCCTTGCTGTCAAAAAAAAAAACAAAAAAAAACATCAGGGCAAGACTACAGTTTGCCAGAGAAAACCTAGACAAAGACCAGGACTTCTGGAAGTGCTTTGGACAGATGAATCCAAAGTTGAATTGTTTGGGCCCAGTAGCAGAAGACGTGTGGTGCAAACCAAAGACAGCATTTGAGCACAAGAACCTCATACCAACTGTGAAGCATGGAGGTGGAAATGTCATGGTTTGGGGCTGCGACAGGGCCTGGCCAACTCACTATCATAGAATACACTATGATTTCTTCATTGTATCAGAGGGTACTTGAGGAAAATTAAAGACCATCTGTCCGAAAATTAAAGCTTAAGCGGATGTGGACTATGCAACATGACAATGACCCAAAACATTCCAGAAAATCCACCAAGTTATGGCTCAAAAGAAAGAAATGGAGAGTCCTGGAATGGGCAAGTCAAAGCCCGGATCTTGAGATGATGTGGGGTGATTTGAAACGGGCTGTGCATGCAAGAAACCCCTCAAACATCACACAGCTGAAAAGATTCTGAATGGAGGAGTGGGAAAAACTTTCTCCCAGTCGATGTCAGAAACTTGTAGGCAGTTATTATATAGGAAACGTCTTATTGAGGTTATTTCAGTCAAAGGGGGCAATACCATCTATTAGGGCAGAGGGTGCCCTGACTTTCAAAATAATACATTTAATGCGCACTTAGTATAGTACAATTTAAATATATTAAGTCTGACCAAAAAAGCACACTTTAAATATATTTCCTTTTCACCTGGGCATATATATATATATATATATATATATATATATATATATATATATATATATATATATGTATAGGCTATACATATTTTTTTTTTGTAACATGCATTTAAAATCTTTTTTTGAATATGCATTTTTCAAAGTGATCTTTGGATGCAGCATTGCAACAGACTTTTTTGGTAACTAGAAAAAAACATATATCTTGTATTATTACATGGCTCTGTGGAATACTGGATTCTGATTGGTCAATCACGCCATACAGCGGTATGTTTTTCCTCAATTACAACCGCTAAACACATAACACAGGCTCATCCGGGTTACTGAAGTCAGCAGCACTACTACACTACACATGCTAGGAACGTTTTTTATTTGTGGAAGTTTTGCGTTTAGTGAGCTAATAAATTTTTCGGAAAAAATCTATATTTTGTGTACAGTTATTAATTACGCCAACGCTATCCAGTATCGAGGACCCGCTCTCTCATGTTTCATACAGACGCAGCTGCTGCCATTTTGCGACTGTGCACTGTTTATAAAATACAATTATTTAATTGTATTAATTATACAAATATATAATTATTTATGTGGCAAAATGATGTGCAATAAGTGGAATGACTGTACCGTATCCCTTAAATGTCGGTCTAGTTTGAACTTGCCGTGCTAGCAACTGCTCTCTCCGCGGAAGCTTTGCATGTAAAGACCTAATCAAATATTTCGACTTAGATCAATATTTTGTGTCTAATTACTTATGTGGCAAGTAGCTGTGTAATATGCGGGATAATGTACATCCAGTCGGTTGTTATCTCAGAATAAACCCCTTCAGGCTGATGCAAGTCCTGATCACTTGGTCTGTGTTTATTCTGAGATAACAACCGGCGGGATGTACATTATCCCTTACTTATAAATGTTTTCCACAGCCATAAGTTTCTGAAATTTCTGTAGGATTTGGCTTGTCATGTGATCTATGTTGGCACCACTTTAATTTAGAGCAAAACAACTGATATGATGGCAAAATTACATATATTTATTTTGGATTGTTTTAGATCAACTAGTTAGGTTTTGCAGAGTATGAAGAAATATAACAAAACTTCATCAAAACAGTTTGCCATCAAAGTGGCCATCAAAGCAAACATGTGTTCTTGTACCCACATTCTGAGGAGATAAACTCCAGTATGATGACTAGTGAGGGCTGTAATGTGAGTGGACAGGTGTGGGAAAGAGGGATTGTGGGATATCAAGGTGAGTGCAGGGGCTTATGGGATAATTGGACCTTTTGTTGATGGAGTATGGCAGGTGGCATGGCCATCTGCTGATGGCTGGTAGCTGTGTAGAGCTAGCAAGGGTGTCGGGACGTCCCTGCTGACGTGATGCTGAGAGTTCCTCTCTATCACACACGGCTCAGTGAACAGCAGGTGATAATCAGATGGTGTGGAGAGGTGTAGGCAGGGAAACACTCCATCAAAGACCAGCTGAGGATCAGCTTTGATGGAGCAACACTCGAGCTACATGGCCAAAGTAAATTAGCAGGATGATTCCTGTGGGGTGGGGGGAATAAAAAAAAAAAAAAATCGTGTTTTGCATTCTACCATTATGCTTAAGCTCAGGCACTGAAACTGCTATTTATGACCTAATTTCAATGGACAATATGTTCATAAAGAGCTAAAGTTATCCATTAGCTCAGTTAACGACAGCTGTCAAGTTCATTTTGATACTCCCATTCAACCGTTTAGTATCAGTAAGAGTATTTATTTATTTATTTATTTTTATTAGTAGTATTATTATTATTAATAATATTATTATTTTGCATTAAATTCATCAAAAGTGACAGCAAAATACATTTATTATTTTACAAATGATTACATTTTTCAAATAAAGGTTGTTCCTTTGAGCTGTCTATTAATTATTAAAGAATCCTGAAATAAATGCGTTGGTTTCCACAAAAATATTAAGCAGCACAACTGTTTTTAACATTGATAATAATAAGAAATGTTTCTTGAACAGCAAATCAGCATATTCGAGTGATTTCTGAAGGATCATGTGACACCGAAGACTCGAGTAATGATCCTTTGCTATGTAGCTTTGCAACACATAAATAAATTACATTTTAATATAGCAAAATAGTTATTTTGAATTGTAATCAGATTTCACAATACTGCTGTTTAAGGTATTTTTGATCAAACTTGGTGAGTATAAGCGATTTCTTTCAGAAATCTAAACTATTAAACAGTAGTTATTATACACACATATATTCTTTCCTTTTCATAAATTATGTGTGTTTAATAGCTTATATGGATAGGGACATGTACCACATCTCATTAGCAAATGTACATGTGTAAACATCTTCCTAATGGCCAGTGTCTGCATTGTGTGAAACGGTGGTTAATGTGTGTAATCTCTTAGCACCATTGTAAGATGTTTCTCATATTTATCGCCACATCAAAACACACACACACACACGCACACACACACACACACACACGCACGCACACACACACACAACCACACACACACACACACGCACACACACACACAGACACAGGGCTGCCCACCATCTAATTTCTGCTTCCCTGCAAGGCCTGTATTCTTTCTCCTGAGGGAGAGCTGGTGGATACGGTGGAGCTTTACTGAAAGCCGTGGAATAACAGGCCGCTGTGCACATACTGCGAGGACAGAGAAAATGGCCCGGGCCCTGGAGAGCTGTTTAAAGTTTTACAATCACCATGTGGTAAAAGTTATCTAGTCCTAGTACAAGCAGACAGCTGACTGAAGAGTAGGGAATCATCCCCAAACGAACCCGTGCAGGCGAGATGGCAGGGGCAGGTGCTGGAGCCAGACATAACTCAGAAGCAGATTTATTTTCTGAAGAAAATGCAAGTGGCGCTTAATAAAGTTGCTGCCAACTTTCAGGGTGGTGTGGGTTATTGCCAGTGCATTGCTATGAGTTTTCCAAGGTGTTCTAAGAATTTATGCAAAGTTACTTGTTACTAGGGTGTTGTGTATCGTGGCTAAAAGAACTCATCGTGCTGCAGCTGAAAAGTACAATGCAAAAGAAAAAAACCACCAGCAAATTAGGAAAACATTCATCAGTTTGACAACACTCTCTGCAAATACTCACAATTCAACCAATACAGAAACACGCTGCAAATAGCACAGAAATGTTTCAAAGGGTCGACTCAACAAGTGACGAACCTGACTGGGACATGCTTATTGTGCAATGCCTACTTGTCAGAGGTGTTTTCAATGACCTGAAAGGTGAGTTCTTTGTTTATTTTAACATCATACAGTATGTGCCTTGTGAGTATATTTGGAGAACGTTTTTGTATTTGGTTCGTTGTGAGTATTTGCAGCATGTTTCTGTATTTGGTTGCATGGTGAGTATTTGCAGCGCGTTTCTGTATTTGGTTGTGTGGTGAGTATTTCCAGCATGTTTCTGTATTTGGTTGCATAGAAGGTTGCAGCGTGTTTCAGTATTTGGTTGTGCAGTGAGTATTTGCAGCGTGTTTCTGGTTGCATTGTCAGTATTCGCAGCACATGTGTTGTCAAAATGATGATGTTTCTTAATTTGCCGGCGATTTTTCTATTTGCATGTGTTTTCTTCAGTTGCAGCATGTTGAGCTCTCTCGGCCACCGTAGTTTTTTTGTGCATTTATATGCATTTGGCAGGGTTTTGTGGGTGTTTACTTAGTGCATTGAATTGTGCTTTCTTGTGTTCTGAATGCATTGAGTGTATACTGTTTGAGGTTGCTAGGCTGTTTTGAGTGTTTTAAACTGATTTTTGCGGGGTTGCTAAGAAGATATTTCTAGGCTGTTTCTATGGTGTTGTGTTTTCTAAGTGTTATACACATTGCTATTCATATGTCAAGATGTTCTTGGTGGTTTCCATGTTGCTAAATAGTTTCTCGAGTCTTCTGATTATGAATTTGTAAGATTTTGCAAGGTCTTTGTAAGTGGTTACCAAGGTGTTGCTGTGTGGTTGCCAAGGGTTGCTGTGTGGTTGCCAAGGATTTCTGGGTGGTTGCTAGATTGTTGCTATGGGTGGTTCCTAATGGGTGCAATAAGGGTCCTCAAATATTCTGAATTTGGGCTTGTTGCTATGCAGCTTCTCTAGTGGTGGTTGCATGAGCAATAATGTGTGATTTGTGTTTGGAGTATTTTTAGTCCATTGCTACATGCTAGTCTTGTGCCTTGTTTTTAGTTTGTTGATTCCTAGAGTGTTCTGGGTGGTTGCTTATCGCCCATCTCAAGTGTGTTCATCCAAGAGTGAATTCTCTATAATATTCTGGTGCTATACGGCTCAAGTTCCTCCTTTAGTGTATGAAACGGCTTTTTTGTTTTTGTTGTTTTTTTTTTTCCATGTCTATAGCACAAGCGGCGATTGGTTAAATTATGGGATGACGTTTAGTACTATAGGGTTATAGGTTTTTTGGCCTTTCCACTAACAAGGCAGAGGAGAACAGATGAAGTTGTGCAGTTGGCTGAGAATAACAAAACAACACACTGTGACAGCAGAAAGACTGTTATGAGAAAGGAAGTGGAAAAAATATGGTGTGTCCCCAACTTAAACTCGTCGTCAGGTTCAGTGAGCGTTGCGCTGTCAGTAACAAAGAGTGAGATAGATGTGCCTAAATAAATACATCAAACTCACATAGCAAGAAGAGGTAAAAAGGAAAATAAAGACACTGCTTCTGAATTTTAACGGAATGGCTGCAAAGATTACCTGTCCTTTCTTGGCTCTATCTTGTTCTTTTGTGTGCTGACAGTGAAGCTGCTTTCAAAATCGCAAGGTCTCTTCCAGTGGCGTAGGTAGAATTTTATTTTTTGCCGGGCCTGGGCAAAGGTGATCGGGCACTTTCACGTAGCGTCCTACACTATCCTACTTACCGGTATTCCAAAAGTAAATTAATGGACTCAATATTCTGATAATTTCAATCTTTTTTTTTTTTTTTGGAAAACAACCCGCAGTAGTACACACATGTATTACAGTAAAACTACCACGTCTTTGTCACAAACACGTCTGAAACTCTGTAGGAAAAAAAAAAACATGTCCAATGTCAACATAAACAAAATGTATTCACAATAGTCCCAAGCACAGTTTGAAACACAGTTTAAATACCATCCCATTGTTTTTTTAAAACATTTTCTAACACAGAACTGCAATTTATAACTGAATAGGTGAACACACAAAAACTCGGAGGCGTGAAACGCTATAATGTTTGTTATTATATTAAAATCAATGAAACAACAATATTTTAATAAATGTAATATTTGTCCATTGGCTACGCCCCTGGTCACTTCCCAGTGTTCACTGCTCCATAAACACTCAGCAGGGGATATCAGTAAGAGGACATTTCACTTGCCTAAATGTTGTATTCATACTTTCATATACGTGTTTACTTTACAACATCAAAAACAACAACTGTTGGAGTTTGGATGTTTCTATGGAGAACTAGACAAGATCAATGCCATGCTGATTGGCATGAACAGCCAGTCAAAGGTTGAGACCGCTGTGGGAGTAGATCAAACCTCTTAATGCATATACAACTGTCAAATGCATCTGTGAAGTTGTTCACACACTTGACCTTTCCCCTGAGTGTTCATTGTGTAAATTAGGTATACAATATTCTTTCAGTACATTCCTGTGTTTTCTTTGTCTGACATTTCTAAAACCTGTCCTCTTGGATTATTTAACTCATTTAGTCTGTCAACCGGAAGCTTTACTGGAAGGACAATGTTTTGATAACCAGACGTAAGTGCGTGTTGCTGTGACAGTTGTTATTTCCAGCAGTGACATTTTGTTCTTGTAAAGAGTGAACAGGGAACTGCCATACAAAATGTATGAAAAGTCATTTAAAAAACGGTTTACCTTGAGGGATAAAGCTGAGTGAATTTCTTCACAAGCCTTCCTGAGAGAGATGACAGGCAGTGTGAGGAAACGGCAGCTAAATACAGACACGGTTACTCAGTTTTCTCATATTTGTTTCTGTTAGTCTTTGCTTTGATTTTTCTTCTCTCTCTCTGAGCAGTACTTGACCTCTGATGAAGAAAGATCTTGTGCAGATGTATAACTAGCCTACAACCAGAGACAGTTTAAAGGTACAATATGTAAGACCTTTGTATCAAAATATCCCAAAACCACTTGCACAGTGTTATACATTTCTTTCAATTGTGTACTTCCATTATCCTAAATGTTTCCAAGAATTTGTAAATTCAGAGAAATTCGCAATTTTAAAAAGTGCCCGTCCCTGTTCACTTGTCGCCTGTCAATGACGTAATATCCATGTTATCCCTGGTTTCCACTTGTACTGCCATAGTAACCATGATGACAGACGTGGACAACTGAGTAGTGCGTAACGTCTAGCGGCACGCTGTTGTTGTTTCGTTCAAACATTATGGACCATGGCAAGCAGACTTTGGGACAAAAGGAGAACTAAAACGCCGATCAAAATCAGCGTGGCGTTTTCGAGATGCCGAGAGCTCCACGTCCGCAACTAACTTGGACTTGACAGAGCTTCACGAGTCACGACTTGACAGGGACGACTCTTGCATGTCCTTTATTAGACCTTATTCTAATGTTGATCTAGCTTACTGCTAGTGTCATTTAGCAAACAAACTAACACATAGAATAACATAACTTTCAACACACTCATATGCTGTTTAGTATGATAGTGTAAAGTTAGACTAAATGAAACGGCGCTGCTTTACCTCACAAGTTCAATTGTGACCCTGGACCACAAAACCAGTCGTAAGTCGCAGGGGTATATTTTTAGCAATAGCCAACAATACATTGTATGGGTCAAAATTATCGATTTTTCTTTTATGCCAAAATCATTAGTATATTCAGTAAAGATTATGTTCCATGAAGATATTTAGAAAATGTCCTACCGTAAATATATATAAAAACTATTTTTTTGTGAGTGGATCCAGCAAAATCGCGCGCAAAAAAAAAAATATTTCTCTTTTTATGTGACTGATGTTTGAAGCTTCGAACATCATGGAGTATCGGAAGGTCGGGACATCTGGTTTGAAAAAAAATTGGCGCTTTGCGACCTCATCTGATGCATAAAAAGGGAAATGATTATGGAGGAGGCATTGTTTAAACAATTTAATACTGTTCTTCCCTACAACCTAATTTTTTTTTTTTTTAAACAGAACTCCCAAAATTATCACATAGGCCTGGTTGTAATCCGTTGACCAGGCTACACATGACACGAGATGTGGTTTCATTGGCACAAATTTATTTAGATGAGATTAGATAGAACTGTATTGATCACCACACTTGTATGTCACGGACTTCAGAAGCTTTGTTTGGTCACATGCTTCTTCTGCTCTGCAGTGATTTGTTAGATATGGTGGAGAAAACAAGTGTGACCACCAGGTGTCGCTAATGCGCATTGTGTTTAAAGCTCAGAGTAATTAAACTTTTTTCGACACAATTTGATGAAAGCCTCAAATGCTTTAGAAAGCCTCGGTTTGCCATCACTAGTTATTCACATTCTTAATCCGAATATAGGCAAAAAGTCATACACAAACAAACAATCCAAACAGTTAAGGGCTGAGGCAAAGAGAAATCTGAGTAAACAGGCAGAGAATCAAAAGAACCTGGGGCCTGTTTCAGAAAGGAGGTTAAGTGAAAACGTCTCAGGTTACGTATGTAACCCTGGTTCCCTGATAGGGAACGAGACGCTGCGTTTGAGACGCGGTGGGAACGCTCTGCGTGATTGCGTCATGAAGCACGTGTAAAATCAGTCCAATGGAAGCCCGATACGTCATAGGTGACGTCATAGACCAGGAAACTATAAAGCACCCTTGCAAACAGACCGCGCCAGCTTCTGAAAAGTCTGAAGCAAGTCGATCAGGGTGTGCAGGAAGTATGGCAGGCAAACGCAGCGTCTCGTTCCCTATCAGGGAACCAGGGTTACATACGTAACCTGAGCAATCCCTTTCAAGGGAACTCGAGCTGCGTTTGAGACGCGGTGGGAACCCCATACCCACTACGCCATAGTGACAAATGCCCGTTCTGTGTGAAGTCCATTGCGCACACTAAGAAGCAAGCAACCTAGCCCCTGGAGTGGAGAGGTCAAGGTCATAAAACCTGACAAATGTATGCGGAGAGGACCATCCTGCCGCATTACAAACATCAGAAAGGGAAACCCCTGAAATTAAGGCCGTAGAGGCCGCCATACTCCTAGTAGAATGGGCCCGTACAGCCATAGGTGAAGGCTGACCGGCCGCTTCATAAGCTAGTGAAATAGCCTCGACTATCCACTTGCATATAACCTGTTTAGATGCAGGGCACCCTCTTTTGAGTGACCCAAAACATACAAATAATTGCTCTGACTTACGCCACAGGGCAGCTCTGTGAACGTAGGCATCCAATGCCCGAACTGGACATAACAGGTTTAATTGTTCCTGATCTGGGGTATTAAAAGGTGGAGGATAGAAGGCCTGCAGCACTATTGGGCCCCCAACATTGAATGGGACCTTAGGAATATAACCCGGTCTAGGGTATAGAAATGCTTTCACCATACCAGGTGCAAATTCCAAACATGACGGAGCAACCGACAGGGCGTGTAAATCTCCAATTCTCTTGATAGATGAAACAGCAAGGAGAAATAAAGCTTTCAAAGTGAGGAATTTTTCTGAAACCTCTTCAATGGGCTCGAACGGAGCCAGAGCCAGACCCTCAAGTACAATGGCTAAATCCCAAGCCGGTGCTCTGGAGTGCAGTGCAGGTCTCAACCTCAATGTACCACGGAGAAAACGAGTAATCAGAGGATCTCTCCCAATAGAAGTACCCCCCAGAGGGGTATGATAGGCCGAAATAGCCGCCACATAAACTTTTAAGGTGGAAGGAGATAATCCAGCAGAGAAACGGTCTTGCAGAAAATCGAGAACTGAACCAACAGGGCAGTTAACAGGATCTAACTGACGCTCACCACACCAGGTGGAGAATAATTTCCATTTCAGCGCATACAGTTTTCTCGTGGAAGGGGCTCTGGAATGGAGAATGGTCTCAACGACCTCAGTCGAGAGACCGGATTCTATGAGCCTGGCCCCCTCAGAGGCCAGGCCCACAGTTTCCACAACTCCGGTCGAGGGTGAAATATCGTGCCCTCTACCTGGGACAGCAGGTCCCTCCTGATTGGAATCTCCATAGGAGAGCCGCTCAGAAGAGACACCAAGTCCGAGAACCATACTCGAGTCGGCCAGTAAGGGGCTATTAGTAACAGACTGGCCCCTTCCCGGCGAACCCTCTCCAGAATCCCCGGGAGCAACGATATCGGGGGAAAAGCATACAGGTGAAGCCTCGGCCAAACCTGCACCATCGCATCCAGTCCGAGAGGAGCTGGGTGCGTGAGAGAGAACCACATGGGACAATGGGTTGTATTTGAGGATGCGAAAAGGTCTATCTGAGCACGACCAAATTTCTCCCAAAGGAGCTCCACCACCTCGGGGTGAAGTCTCCACTCCCCGGGCCTCAGCCCCTGCCTTGACAGTATATCTGCTCCCACATTCTGACGCCCCGGAATGTAAACTGCTTTGAGAGATAGCAACTTTCCTTGGGCCCATAGGAGGATCTGATGGGCCTGCTTGCAAAGGTGACGTGACCTCAGACCCCCTGATGGTTGATATATGATACCACCGACGTGTTGTCCGTACGGACCAACACATGATGGCCTCTCAGGTCTGGCAGGAAATATTTGAGAGCTCGAAATACCGCCATCATCTCCAAGCGATTTATGTGCCATGACAGATGATGGTCCTGCCAAAGACCTTGCGCCGAGCGGCCACTCATGACCGCCCCCCATCCCGTGAGGGAAGCATCCGTCGAAAGCGTGACGCGTCGACAAGAAGCCCCCAGCACTGGGCCCTGGGCGAGGAACCAAGGTTTCTTCCACATGACCAAGGCACGAAGGCATAGCCGCGTGACCTTGATCTTGCGGAACGGATTTCCCCTCGGAGAAAACCCCTTGGTTCTGAGCCACCACTGCAGGGGTCTCATGTACAGCAGGCCAAAAGTAATCACGTTGGACGCTGCTGCCATGAGCCCCAACAGTCTCTGAAACTGTTTCACAGTGAGTGACTGGCCTAGTTTTACATTCTTTACGGCTGTGAGAATCGCAGAAATCCGTGCAGGAGATAGACGTGCCTGCATTGTGGTCGAATCCCAAATTACACCTAAAAAAGTGGTCCTCTGAGCAGGGAGGAGAACACTCTTCTTGATGTTGAGCCGCAACCCCAACTCTTTTATGTGAGACAGAACGACATCTCGATGCCGAACTGCCAACTGCTCTGACTGAGCTAAAATCAACCAATCGTCGATATAATTTAATACGCGAATGCCCTGGAGTCTCAAAGGAGCCAGAGCTGCATCCACGCATTTTGTAAAGGTGCGGGGTGATGAACCTAGGCCAAACGGTAGAACCCGATACTGGTAAGCTTCGCCCCCGAAAGCGAACCTCAGGAACTTCCTGTGATGAGGATGGATGGATACATGAAAGTAAGCGTCTTTCAGGTCTATTGTGACAAACCAGTCCTCGGACTGAATCTGTGATACAATTTGCTTTAGTGTGAGCATCCTGAACTTGAGTTTCTGAACTCTGCTGTTTAACTGGCGCAGATCTAGAATAGGACGCAACCCTCCATCTTTTTTCGGAACAATGAAGTAACGGCTGTAAAACCCTGACTCTCTGCTGGGAGGAGGCACCCCCTCTATCGCTCCTTTTTGAAGAAGTGTCAGAACTTCCTGCTCCATAACCAGAGCCTGCTGTGGGTCCACCACTGTGGGAAGGACCCCTTGAAATCTGGGCGGACGAGAACCGAACTGAATTCTGTAACCCTTCTCTATTATATGCAGGACCCATAAAGAAATATTTGGCAGAAGTTTCCACGCTGCCAGAAATTCTGATAAGGGAACCAGTCTCTCGAGACTGGCCTCTGGATTTGATTGAACAATCATTTCGGCGCCCTGAAGCGGCGAACCGGCAGGGAACAACCGAACTGACCGTTCTACAATCCTCCTCAGAGGATTGCATGGGGACGCTGACACCTCGGTGCCCTGAAACGGCGAACCGGCAGGGAACAACCGATGTGGCAACGCTGCGACTCTCCTCGGAGAACCGCCCCCCGGAGGGCGCCAAAGAGAAACGGTTCCTCGGAATCGTTCCTCCCTGGAGGGGACCACCCTCAGAAGCCTGACACACTTGGCGTCAGGACTTCTTCTTAGTCCAGGTTCTTTTAGACATGACAGTCCTCAGATCCTGTCTGCCCCCAGCAGGCCTGGACTGCGAACGCCACTCGGGAACCCCAGATTGTGGAGGAGCCCGAGCAGCCACGCTCTGTTTCTGCTGGTATCTGTATGAGGAGCTCGTAGACGGACGAGGCTGCTCAACCTTTATATTGCGTGCAGCCTCGGGGACATTAGACCGGCGAGGAAGAAACCTCTGAAACGCAGCCGCTTGTTTTTTATTTTCTTGAAACCTATCGACAACACAATTTATAGCATCGCCGAACAGACTTGTAGGAGAAACCGCTGCGTCCAGAAGAACAGATCTATCTTTGTCTTTTATCTCAGAAAGATTCAACCATAAATGACGTTCCGTGGCCACCAGGGCCACCAGGGCTGCCATAGAACGGCCCACAGATTTGGCCGTCTCCTTGGTGGCCCGGAGAGATAAATCTGTCGTGCGACGTAATTCTCGAATTGCATCAGCACTAACTTCCTCACATTCATCTATGTCCCTCAGCAGGTCAGCTTGATAGGCTTGTAATATCGACATTGTATAAAGGCATGCTGCCGCCTGACCTGCTGCCGAATACGCTTTACCCACCAGCACTGATGTATTTTTTAATGGTCTGGTGGGTAACGTCGGGGCTTTCAGTGATGACGCTGACTCGGGGGAGAGATAGCTCGCAAGCGTCTCTTCCGCACGAGGCATCGTCAAATAACCGTAATCATCAATACCTTTCACTTTACTGTAATTACTAGCTTGAGGATTATGAACTCTGAAAGATGCCGGTTTATTCCATGATCTAGACACCTCAGTGTGAAGATCAGGAAAAAACGGGAGCTCCCGACGAGGAGGTCGTGATCTAGATGGTAAATGACGATCATCTAGAAGACTCTTTTTTGATTCAACATCAATATCATCAGCTGGCCACTCAATATTTAATTTAGTAACAGCACGAGATAAAACCTCCATTAACTCCTCATCATCGGGGATATGAGCTGGCGAAAACTCAAAATCCCCCATATCAACGACATCCGGTTCCTCAGAACTGGATAGCCGCAACATTGGTGCCTCAACCTGGGGAGGAGAAACCGCAGGGCAGGCTCCTTCCTGGGCTGGGACACCGGAACTAGCAGGTAAGGGCTGAGAAAGGGCTGGGCCCGTCTCAAACCCCGCTACTAGATCCATCTGTGAACCCCATGATGCACGCCGCCGCTGTGCCTCAGCAGCAGCGGGACCCGCACCAAGGGGAACACGAACCGAACCATCCTCCTCAAAGAATGCCCGGCGGGAGCGGAGAGTTTTCATGGACAAACTCATGCAATGCTCACAATCAGCCCCCTCGAGGACTGACTGGGCATGCTCAACTCCCAAACAAGCAACACACATCTGATGTGTGTCCCCACCCGTAATGAAACGAGGGCAGGGAACAACACAACGTTTGAAATCTTGCTTGCTCGCCATCATGATATATATATATATATATAGCAATGTGATCGGAGAGACAATAATAAATAGACAAGGACAGAATCACAGAGAGCGCTTGCTGAAGACAACAGAAGCTGGCGCGGTCTGTTTGCAAGGGTGCTTTATAGTTTCCTGGTCTATGACGTCACCTATGACGTATCGGGCTTCCATTAGACTGATTTTACACGTGCTTCATGACGCAATCACGCAGAGCGTTCCCACCGCGTCTCAAACGCAGCTCGAGTTCCCTTGAAAGGGAACTCTGAGTATGTTAATCCTGAAATGAGGGAAACTCTGGGTTTTCTGTTTCAGAATGGGAGGTATGTCAAACCCAAGAAAGCAGAGTAAGTCACACCCATTTCTGAAAGAGAGGTAACTTGTACTCAGAGTCAGTTTCCATGGTAACATACTCTGTGAACCTAACCTGGGTTGCGTTTCCCGAAAGCATCGTTAGCCAACTATGGTCGCAAGTTCCGTCGTTACCAATAGAGTTCAGTGGGAATTGCCATCATAGTTGGATAACGATCCTTTCGGGAAACGCACCCCTGGTCGGGAGCTGGTTTTCTTCAGTAAACCCAGAGTTTTTCTTGTGTAGTAAATGCTTCTTGATTTAAGATTTTTTAGATATTTTGACTGAAAACAAAAAGGCAAAAGGCTAAGTAAGAAAAGCATTTTTTTTGCAGTCCAGTACATTCGTTCATTGCAATTTTTTTATAACATCGGAGATGTAGAGCACATTAGTAAGGCCACTGTATCAGAGCGGGAAGGAAAGTGTGCCTCAATCTCACACTCTTTCTGTGAGTTTTGGTGTTGTTTCCTCAACACAAACCCGTGAGATCCATCAAAGAGGAGTTTGCACAGGATTGCAGGTCAGTGGTGGGGAAATCAGTTTGAATGAGGATAATTAGATAAATGACATTCACTTGATAACATCTTGCTGCGACCTCTGTAAGTAACCTAATAATTAGAATGTCCTAGGATTTCCAGTGTGGTTGGATGTATTGATGACACATAATCCCATCATTGCACCTTCCAAAAATTAACCAGATTATTGTATGGAATTGGAGGATGCCAGATGGAAGGGTAGATATATATATATATATATATATATATATATGCCGTAACCACCACAGCTGTTAAATACACAAATTATTCACAATTTATTTGGTCATCTTTATTTCCTTCAAATACAAAAGCAACAGTAATTCTTTTTCCTGTTGGATTTGAATATTCTTCCAGTAGTGTATCTCCTCTTCATCTATCAGTGGTGGTGCAGGTCCAGCCTCTGTTGGCGGAGTAGAAGTCAAATGTTAATTTCATTAGCATAATTAAAAAATGCAACAGGTTGGATTAGAGAACATTTAATTATGTGAAAAGAGCATTATACAACATGGAAACATGTGCGGCACATTGAAATAGACACTGAATTATATTTATTTAATATGTAAAATGTTTGTAAAGTCATGTAGCCTACAGCCATGAACCTTTTTATGATTAAATATTTAACTGATTAAATTATAATTTTATTGTTCATTTTTAGTTGCTGTCACGTTCTCATACAATACTTGTGTATTGACTCGGAAGTATGCAGAAATCTTTTTGTCGGGTGCTGTTGCCATGGTGAATCATAATTTCGGAGCTCCATTGATCATGGCTTTTCATAGTCATGGTGCACGTGCATAACTCAATTCAGCTGTTCTGAAACCAAAAACTCAGAATTTTCCATCTCAGGGTAAATCAACTCAGAGTTCAAGTTTTAACTTTTAACACAGCTGAAAACAATGAGTGCTGATGAGTCCGGGTAGATAAATATGGGAAATGTAGTTTGTGAGGGAATGACAATAGTCTGATGTGGAGTGCCCTCTGGTGGCTCTCAAGGGCACTTCAGCTGGGGATCGTAACACAGTGGCTCCTCCTACTTTTAGTAGTGATATTTAGCGCCAGCTAAGCTGAGACTGAGATGGGTCTTGTGCATGTTGTCCACTTGGGTCCCACGTGGTAGCATGTGCAATCCTGCACGAAATCCATCTGGGCAATTAACATGGGGCCATTATGCAACCAGCGGACAATCCCATATAGAGCCCACTTTTTAGCCCATTTCATATCCATATTAGCCTGGAAATCCAGACCCAAATCCGAAAGATTAAGGGTTTGGCATTGAGTAATGAAAATCGCCCAACTCGAGGGGCGGCATCAAGCATGCATTTGATAACCTCACTGCACGCAATTGGATAACACTAAAGACCAATCACAACAATATACCCCATAGGCTTAGCTACCAGCGGAGCTAACTGTTATATTAGACTCTTGCCGTATCCGGTCGGCAAAACAGCAAAAACGTCCTTCTTGCAAAAGAACGATTCGAGCGCTGTCTTCTCTTCCTCTTTTAGATAAAAAGTCAAGTCTAACTCGTTCATTGTAGCGGCCAAAGCCGTTTCAAACAACTGGGGCCCATTTTAGAAAGGAGGTTAAGTGAAAACTCTGAGTATGTTAACCCTGAAATGAGGGAAACTCTGGGTTTTCTGTTTCAGATTGTGAGGTAAGTCAAACCTGAGAAAGCAGGGTAAGTCAAGCCTGTTCTGAAAGAGAGGTAACTTATACTCAGAGTCAGCTACCATGGTAACTTACTCTGTGAACCTAACCTGGTCGGGAGCAGGTTTACTTCCGTAAACCCAGAGTTTATTTCGGTCTCCTCCCCTTTTTTAAAGAGGAAGCGGTGTTTTAACACCTCATTCATTCTTTCGTGACATTTATTCATTGCTGTTTTTTTTTCTCCAATGTTTTTAATAAGATGAAGTCTATATAACTTCTTAACTGGCAACTGAAAATACAGTAGGTTAGAGTTACATCATGTAGTTCTAAACAAATTCTACATTCTAATTAAACTGTGGCATATACTGAAAATCTCTGAACTGTTTATCTGTGCTCCAGAAGTTGATGGACCTTCTCCTTCTGTTCTTCCACACTCTGGGGACAGGGGGAGAGATAAGAATATCCGTTTACACTTAGATATAAACTTAGATTCTATAGGCTACTCCACATAAATAATGTGAAGAAATGTGAATATGCAGATTGTTTGATGTATAGACACATATTAACATTTCCTCTGTAGGCCTCTCTGTTGCAGCAGAAACTGTTTCTTCATCCCAATCGTCCTGTGATTGATTGAGCACATTTTATAATACTATTTGTCATACTTTCTGGTGTATTAAGTAGGCTCCTTACAACTGTCAGGGGTTCTGTTGGGACAGGAAGCACCAAAAGACAGATATTACCATCAGAATCTGTTGGGAGCAACAAAAAACCCAACCAAACCCAACCCAAAAGTAAAATATATATGGAAATATCAAAAACAACCTATATAAAAAAATAACACATATGTAGTTACATTTTATGAAGGCACTTGAATTTACGGGAGTGACTGGCTCTGATGAAGCCCCTCCAGGAATTCCCTCAGCCATTGGCCTTCCAGCATTCAGCCTCTCCATCTCCTCTGCATCTCCATCTCCTCTGCATCTTCATCTCAATCTCCTCTGCATCTCCATCTCCTCTGCATCTTTATCTCCATCTCCTCTGCATCTCCATCTCCTCTGCATCTTCATCTCCATCTCCTCTGCATCTCCATCTCCTCTGCATCTCCATCTCCTCTGCATCTCCATCTCCTCTGCATCTCAATCTCCTCTGCATCCCCATCTCCTCTGCATCTCCATCTCCTCTGCATCTTCATCTCCATCTCCTCTGCATCTTCATCTCCATCTCCTCTGCATCTTCATCTCCATCTCCTCTGCATCTTCATCTCCATCTCCTCTGCATCTTCATCTCCATCTCCTCTGCATCTTCATCTTCATCTTCATCTCCATCTCCTCTGCATCTTCATCTCCATCTCCTCTGCATCTTCATCTCCATCTCCTCTGCATCTTCATCTCCATCTCCTCTGCATCTGCATCTCCATCTCCTCTGCATCTTCATCTCCATCTCCATCTCCATCTCCCCTGGTGTTCATCCATAGCCATCTTGAAATGTTTACTAATGACTTTGACGTCACAGCACTGTCGTCATCTGTTTAGCTCGCCTCTGGCCCGGCTATATCAGATACATCGATGGGATTGGTGCAGTTTGGCTACAAGGGCATAGTTAATGAGCATCATTACTCAATGCCAAAGTGACTCGCTGAGCAAATTCAAATTGTGCTCTCGCGAGAACTCTGGATTTCCAGGGTATATCCATAGGCCCCACATACAAATGTTGGCTGGGAGTTTATCAGGAATTTTGTTCTCTTCGACTCACTGGATGGAAACAGTGCTTTATTCACAAATGTTTTATGCGATATTCCAATTATGCACATAAGTTAAATTCAAAACTTTGGATAGAAACATAGCTACTGTCAACGTAATGAGAGTTTGTGGAAAGATATAAGCAGATGCACATATTTGACAACTGTTTTACTATAGAAAATTGTTCAGCTACCGTAATAGCCTAGTGATGCAAACTTCTCAACTTTTTAATACATTTTTGCTGTTTTGAATTTACTTTAGAATCGCTGTTTATATGCGATATCAGGATTCATGTAATTCATAAATGAATGTGACGAGACAAGAAACGTTTGCGTTTTCCTACATAGGCCTTTTAGACATACCGATGAGAGTGAATGTAAGCACAATTTAAAATAAAATATTATTAGCAAATAGTTTAAACTGATTACTTCACATTTAGACGTAGAACTTATTTTACCGTTCTTATTTATCATTTGATCGAATGATTCAATCATGCAGTCGATTGTTTTGTTTGAGTGAATGATTCAAATCACTCACTCTTTAAGACTGTCATTTGTCAGCAGATTTTGAGCTGTCTGCGGGGTTTTTTTCCAACTTCATTTGTATCCTCCGAGGAAAAGCCAAAATTACACAATTTGAAGTTGGTATTTAAACTTGGAACATTCAGCTGCAACTCTCAATTTGAAATGATAAACATTCGCATTAGCAAATAAAATGCATAAATTACTTCTGTAAATGCTCCCTCTGTCTTTTTGTTTTTCCATTCTCCTTATAGCATTTTTACCTCATAAAGTTACTAATAATAATAATAATAATTAGAGATGCTCCGATCAGCATTTTTGGGGCCGATCACCGATTACCGATCACCAAAATCATGATCTGCCGATTGCCGATCACTGCCGATCACAGAATGGCAGGGGAATGGGAATCTTTTATCTATAATCTAGCAGAGTTTGCACCATTTGTAGAAATGTGTTTATTTAATTGTATTTAGAAAATGAGATGTCTTAAGGCTACTGTAGGCCAACTTTCCAAATAAGACAGAGTAATTGTAACAAAGTGATTCCAAACAAAAAGGGGTCAGGCAGACCAACACACATCAGATCAGCCTAATGGGAGGGGATCAAGTTAAACTTAGGCATACTTGGAAATTGTAGCCACTTAATACACCGACTACATTTACTAATTGGCAACAAAATGTACAACTTGTTACACCAAAACTGGCTACTGACAAAAGGACAAAACTATGGCAAGTTTTTTTTTTCTGTTATTATTATGAACGTCTGATGTAGTTGAGCAGAATGCTCTTTTATGAAGTTACTTCATTAAAGGACATATTTAATGAGATTATGCCTGAAAAGGTTTTGGATTTTTTATGTTAATTTAAAAATATATAGGCCTATTGTATAAAATTACTTGTTGTTTATATTTGTTTTGTTTTATTGTATTTATATGATATTTGTATTTTTATAATTGAATTTTTGCCATGAAAATAGCTTTGAATGCTGACATGGCATTAAATAAAATAATCTGAATCTGATGTAGTTGAGGAACCAACTAGTACATCAAATAAAAAAATACCACCACCACTTGTGAAACGTCTCGCAGCACGAATGTACAAATACAAATAAAAAAAAAATCTCCACTTAACTAGCAGAGCATTCATTTTGTTCATTTGTTAAATAACAGGCGATCTAGCGCTGAAATGTTTTTTTTTTTTTTTTATCAAGTGATCAAAGTGCTCGTTGCCGCAGCGATCAGTGGCGCAGATACTGTGTTCTGTTGTGGCTCACGCGGTCTTCACTCGGACGCGCGCTTCAATCCGTTGAGAGACTCCTATCCACCTTATTCCTGCGCCCCATGACGCTTTGCGCGAATTATGGGTGTAACTTCCGTTAAGCTGTAAACAATCAGTGAAAGGCTCGCTCTATGATCGCAATACGTTAAAAAAGTGTCACAATGAGATGACATTAATCGACTCACCCTTCAATCATCGAACATTAAAATAAAATTTAAAAGTTTAAAAGAATCAACAGACCAAAAATAGCCCCAAAAGCGCGAGTCTTTGGTTAAATATCACTGTAGTAGGCAAATATATATCTGTATTGTATAACAAGCCTTAATCAAAAATGTGCATTAACTTCAGCATTACGTGACGCTACATCAAAGTGATTTCCGTCATTTTGACAGATTATAGATTGCATTTACCTGTGAAAACAAACCTGGAAAGAGACGTGAGGATTTGAGGAGAATAACGAGAGATTCTTCGTGCATTCCAGTGAATTATTAATGGAATATCGTAAATTAAATTCGGGAGAACAGACCACAAATGTGCCGTACATGTTGTCCGTTTTCATACTTTTACAGCGGATTGCAAAGGAAAAAATAAAAATCATCATGAGGAAAAGAAAGCAGCGACTGAAAAGAGCTCTTGCCGTAGATATTCTTGTTATAACATGTCACGCTAAAATACCAAGTATAACGTTATTCTCATGATGTCTGAAAATAAATCATGAAGGAAAATTGACAGCTCATCCAGTCAAACTGACGGATAAGCTTTATTTGTAGGGCAACCTTATGATTGGAAATGAATTGTTTCAGCCTTTTTGAATGGAAGTTCCCCAAACCGGAAGTCCCGCCCATAATTCAAAACGCAGTAAGCTCGTCAGGAATAAGGTGGATTCGTTCCGGGGATTTGAAGGAGAACTCATGTTGCCACTGCCAAGCTCCGCTGTGCTGTTGTGTGCCCGTGCGCCACGCATGCAGGTGGGAAAAAGTAGCGCGAGTAATTTACATCACGTGATCGGCTTTTTTGGTCGGCGCTTTTGGGGTTCGCCGATCAATCTATTTTTAGCCAATATCGGCCGATCATGATCGGCGTCCGATCAATCGGAGCATCCCTAATAATAATTAATTGTGCGTATATAAACTACTTATGGATATTATTGATTTATGATATTTTAATACACAGCAAATGAAATATCATGTGAAAATCAATTTGTTAAGCATCTAGTTTTTGTGTAACGATGAAAATTGTCTACTCAAACTATGCCTATAGGGAATTGAAGGCAAGTTATGTACTCACTAATACATGCATTGTTAGCATTTGCAACTGTTTAAAAAAATATATATCAGTTTGATCTGCTCTGAATGACAGTGTAAAAAGATTGTTCTATCTTTGTGTTTTTGTTCCACCTGAATGAAGCTCATTTTTTAGGTGGATCCACATAAAATTCAACCTTGAAGGAGGAAGAATGTTGTTCTTTGTAATGGTGCAATTTCAAGGCTTGTTTGGAATGTTTGGAATGTTTGGAACAATTATCTGGTACCTTAACCTATTAGAAGTTGCATTGACTTATTTTACATTTACTTTTAAATCAATAATGTGTGCCTGTGTTGCAAAGTATGGTCAGAGTTAGGTCCTTAAACCTTGAAATGTGTGGAGAACCAGCCTGTTCTCACGTAAACGTATAATACACACGCACCCCACACCACTACTAAACCTACCCTAACCAACCCATGCGTATATGCACGTAAAAACTCATTGTCGCGTATAAATTGCACGATAAACACACTGCGTGCTATAGAGACGCATTTAGTGTGATCGGGTTGGGAGAACACTTTAGCTTTAATAAACTTTCTCAATTCATGACTCCTGGTGTTCATTTAAGACCAGCTGTTTGAAACAGTAGTTCTAGGAATATGTGTGATGGTAGTGCAGGATTAAAAGCTTAAATGCAATGTGAATGACTTGCAGTTTTCTCCATAAATGCTCCCAAAGAGTGTAATGACCCTGCACTCAATATGACTGATGAAATATGAATGATGATTACATTTAATTGAATGTGTTTTTTTAATTGTGCAATTTACTAGCAAATTCTGAGTGAAAATAGTTTCTACACCCATTTTTATTTGATTTTTGTTTTGTTTTGTGTATGTTGGCTTTTGTTGTTCTATTTATTATTTTAAATGAAATGTACGCCATATGAGTATTTTATTTCAGGAAACTCCATTTGCTCTACATGTAATCATCCAAACCAATTATAGATCTGATTTTCAGTAATAGGCAGCGCCGGCGCTGCTACCACCAAGCCAACTTGAAACACAATGGATCCAGGCCTGTGTTTGACTGATCCTGGTAAGCTCCACAACTGCTTGTCTAGCTCCGGAGAGAAGCTGTTGTCAGGTATGTGCTGCTTATGCTACTTATGGACATATTAATGTCTCCTCTTATGCTAAGTGCTTATCGCAGTAACATGGCGGGAATGTAGCTACAGATTCCCCAAAGCATCAGCTAAAGCTTTATGCAACATCGAGAGACCATCTCGAAAGGGAATGTCTCCAGTTAGTGATGTAACCTCGGTTCCCGTGTTACAGGCTCATGTCTTTGGTTGGCTTTGCTTATTCTGTCGAAAGATTCTGAGGAATGCTGCTCAGCGCCGTCCTATAGGTTACGTTTCGGCTTCTATTTCACGCGCTTGAGCGCCATCGCCCATTGCAGGGCAATTACGTTAAGCAAATCAGGCTTCACTATTTCTAGGAAAAGGTGTTTCTCCAAAGCGTCAGCTAAAGCTGTACGCAAGGTCTCTTTCCCCTCTTAGGGAACCGAGGTTATGTCAGTAAGCAGAGATGGCATTAGTCATGGGCTGCATCCGAAATCACATTCTTCCCTTGCGAAAAAAGTATGTGACAAAAGTAGAATGAAATTCACAGAATGAAAGTAGAGTCAGAATTCACAGTTTTCATGAAAGAGTAGGCAAAAAGAACCTGGATGACTTACTTTGTCTGGCGAGATTCTGAAGTGTGCATTCGATGGACACTTTACTATACCATGAGGCCACAGGAGAGGATTGGTGAATGGCAGTGAAGGGACGCAACTGACACTGGTAGGTCACGTGATAATGACCACATCCGGTACATCCGGATTGCATTCATACTCAGAGGTGTCAAGTAACGAAGTACAAATACTTTGTTACCTTACTTAAGTAGAAATTTGGGGTATCTATACTTTACTTGAGTAATTATTTTTCAGCCGACTTTTTACTTCTACTCCTTACATTTTCACGCAATTATCTGTACTTTCTACACCTTACATTTTAAAAATAGCCTCGTTACTCCTATTTCATTTCGGCTTGTTTTCATTTCGGCTTGTCATCGTTCGAAAAATGACCAATTACACAAACGTTTAATAGATCTGAGTCCCGCCTCCTGAACATCGCTAAACTGATTGGCTTTGTGTTTTCTTTCTAACTTGTGAGAGGCTGTTACATTTGGCATGCGAAGCGGCAAAACTCATCCGAAGGAATTAGGAAACCTAGATGCGGTAAGTGAGGGAGAAATCAACAGTTTTCTGCTCAAGAATACGGGGAAAATCGCGTCAAATAATGATTTGGGGACAGCCGTTTTTAAATGATAGAACTGACAATCGCGGGATGGGATAAGTGGCAAACATAATCGAGAGTGTGTGTGTGTGTGTGAGAGAGAGAGAGAGAGAGAGAGAGAGAGAGAGAGTGTGTATGAACGTGTGTGTGTGTGTGTGAGAGAGATAGAGAGAGAGAGAGAGAGAGAGTGTATGAGCTTGTGTGTGAGAGAGAGAGAGAGAGAGTGTGTATGTGTATGAGCGTGTGTGTGTGTGAGAGAGAGAGAGAGAGAGAGAGAGAGAGAGAGAGAGAGATAAAGAGAAAGAGAGTGTGTGTGCGTGTGTGTGTGTAACCCTACATTATAGAATCAAAATACCCCCATAAAGATGGCAATATCCGAAATCCTTTTGTCGGGATTTTTTTTTTTTTTTTAAAGCTTATAAATCAGACTAAGTTTTTTTAAAATGCAGCGAGTTATCTGTGATAGGGTTAGTGTAGGGGGGTAGAATACACAGTTTGTACAGTATAAAAATCATTATGTTTATGTAAAGTCCCCATAAAACATGAAAAAATAACATTGCTTGGTCTGTTGAAATGAGAGGCCTGTTTGATCAAGTTGAAACCTTGTCATCCCAGTCTCATCAGCGGGACTGAAAGAAGTTTCAGCACTTAGGACCCTGAAAACATGTCTCAATGAACACAAGTGACACTTGACAGTATTGTCGAGTCCAACAGGACAAACTTGACAGTATTGATGCAAAACATTTATACCAACAGTTCATTTCTGTTAAAGGGATAGTTCACTTATTTAAAAATGAAAATTCTGTCATCATTTACTCACTCGCAAGTTGTTTCAAACCAGATTCTTTCTTCTGCTGAACACAAAAGAATATATTTTGAAGAATGTCGATAACCAAACAGTTGATGGGAGCCATTGACTTCCATAGTATTTTTTTTTTCCTACAATGAAAGTCAATGGCTACAATCAGCTGTTTGGTTATCGACATTTTTCAAAATATCTTCTTTTGTGTTCAGCAGAAGAAAGAAACTGGTTTGATTTTAAATGATTTTCATTTTTGGGTGAAATATATCCCTTTAATGAAAGATGCAGACGTGTATGGCTTCTTCAAAAAGCAAGGAACTAGAGTAAGACAGTATTGCACTATTGCATTGCACTATGAACGGAGTAAGGTTAAGTCTCTGTTAAACTGCCTCCTTGTCTTTATTAGTTACCTGTAACATTACAGAATTAACGTATCGTTAAAAAGACTTCTGTAGAAGTTGAAGTATCAACTCAAGCTTTTTACTCAAGTAAAAGTGTAAAAGTAACTGGTTTCAAAACTACTTAAAGTATAAAAGTAAAAGTAATGCAAGGAAAAAAATGCCAGTAAGGACAAAAGCTTAGGCCGCGCCACAGGGGCCGATAGTGCACTACCACCTCCTTAAAAAACATGTTTTCTAAAGGCCATCACTATAACGTTATATTAAAATGCTAATGTTGAAAAATTTGGGATGCACTACCTGTTTCAGCCGCATATATGCCCATAGAAAATGAATTTCAGCCCAATTTTAAAGAACCATATGTGTGTACTACTGAGCATTAACATGTGTTTCATGGAGCGGAAGATATGATGACTAGTTGCCTATTAGTATTGTAATTTGTTCAAAAAGTCAAACTTCAGAGGCATGTCATCTCGGAATGGTTTATACTTCTCTTTAAAGGCGTAGGTTTGATTTTGAGATTGGTGGGGACTGGGGACATTCACAGAAGCGGAGGAATCAGGAAATGAATAGGATAAGGTATTAAGGTTTTTAGTCTATATTGACCTTAAACCCTAGTATCTATACTTCTACTTGAGTAACGAATGTGAATACTTTTGACACCTCTGTTCATACTACACACATTCATATATATATATATTCAATAAATGCAACATTTCACATAAAAATAGAGTGCAGGCCTAAAAAAAATTCAAGTGAGAAGAGCGCCATCTAGTGGCTTTAAAAATATATAAATGTGTGAAATGTCCTGTAACCGCCTGTAGGCTACCTATAGCTTCCTATATACAGTACATACATAGAAAGGCTTTTTGATTCCTATTGTTGTTTTAGACATGATTTCTCTATCTTCGTTTTTTTTAATTTAGATATATATATTTAGATATTCTATATTCTAAAATACTACTTTTTTAATTCTTTTTTTTTTTTAGATAAGCATCAGGTTTTGCATTATGATTACAATCAAACAATAACATTTGGTTAGAAAGGGAACACAATGCAAACGGTTTCTCTCTCTCCCTCTCTCTGGGGTCTCTCTCTCGCTCTGTAGTTTGTACCACCAAAAGTTTCTCTGAGTTTTCCTATTTTTGTTCGTATTTCCCATTTATTTCCTATGGTCGGTCATTTTTGACCTGAGAGGAAGCTAAGTGTGACTATTTTTTTTATGACCCTTTAATATATCCAAATCATCTCCTTGATTTTTTTTGTGTGTTCACATATGGCGTAATATGTGTGCCTCAATCCTGAGCGAGTAATTGTAAGTTTTGAGCACAGAGAACTATATTTTGCAAGCACATTGAACAGAAATGAACAATCGCAAAAAAAAAAAAAAAAAAATCGTTTGAGCAAAGAAAAAACGATTCTGTGCTCAATAAATGTATTTGCTATTATCCATATTAACGTGCAATAATAACCCCTCTCACAAAGTTTACAGGGGCTCTCTCACAAACTTATTCTCTGCACTCCTGTCAAGTCCCTCTCTCAACCTCTTAATTCTGTGCGCGCTCAACTCTTGACACACACGCTCGCTCAACTTGCAACAGCGTTACAAGTGTGCCACAAAATCAACCAATCGGAAAATTAAAGGTCAATTGTGATTGGCTGTTGTTCTCCAATCACCACGCAGCACAAAGAAGACGAAAAATGAATTTTATGGATAGATGTCTTCTCTAGCCACCATCAAACAAGACAGAGTCAAATGGTGAAAAGGATAAGTCAAACTAACTTTAGTCACAATAGAAGATATAGACTACTGTATTATTATAAGTTAAACAACACAACAGCATTATACTACACAAAACTAACAAGGCACTTTTAAGTTAATAATAATAAAAAATACTTACCAAAATGTGTTTTAATCCATTAGTCTCGCTGTAGTCAGTTATTTTTTTTTATTTTTATTTTTTTCCAGTAAACTTCTGGGATGCTGTAGTAGATAGTTCTGCTCTGATTCTACCAGACCGGCTTTGGTTCTACTAGCGATTTGATTGGAGACCAACAGCCAATCACAATTGACCTTTAATTTTCCGATTGGTTGATTTTGTGGCACGCTTGTAACGCTGTTGCAAGTTGAGCGAGCGTGTGTGTCAAGAGTTGAGCGCGCACAGAATTAAGAGGTTGAGAGAGAGAGAGAGGGACTTGACAGGAGCGCAGAGAATAAGTTTGTGAGAGAGCACCTGTAAACTGAGTGAGAGGGGTTATTATTGCACGTTAATATGGATAAGAGCAAATACATTTATTGAGCACGGAATCGTTTTTTCTTTGCTCAAATGATTTTTTTTTTTTGCGATTGTTAATTTCTGTTCAAAATATAATGCAATGTGCTTGCAAAATATAGTTCCCTGTGCTCAAAACTTACAATTACTCGCTCAGGATTGAGGCACACATATAACGCCGTTTTGTCCGATGCCTTTTTGTCTGAGGTTGTTTTGTCTGATGTCGTTTCGTCCGATGCCTTTTAGTCTGATGCCTTTTTGTCTGAGGCTGTTTCGTCTGATGCCTAATTGTAAGAGACCTGACAATGTTTTTCCTGAGACCTGAAGCTTTTCAGTCTGAGGCGCGA
This sequence comes from Tiaroga cobitis, assembly GCA_030578255.1. Classification (NCBI taxonomy): domain Eukaryota; kingdom Metazoa; phylum Chordata; class Actinopteri; order Cypriniformes; family Leuciscidae; genus Tiaroga; species Tiaroga cobitis. The sequence continues at coordinate 8,318,909 of CM060608.1, forward strand.
TGCCGTTTTGTCCAATGACTGAAGCCTTAGTCTGAGGCATGATGCCTTGTTTTCATATGTCTGATGTCTGAGGATGTCCTAAAATGTACACCGTAGAGGTGAGTTTAATTGATAATTGTGCACAACTACGCCACTCTGGGAATTCCACCCGGAGAAAATAGTGTCACCAAAGGACACGTAAGTTCGTTCATCAAATAAGAGCTCAGAGACATGGGTAACAAAACAAAAACAATTTACTTTATTAAATCACAATCACTTTGAAAACAATCATCGGGCCTCAGCCAAAGCAGAGCTCATAAGAGTTTGGCTATAAGGAGGTCACAGGAACACCAGATAACCGGGGCTTCTTGGCAGGGTCAGGCTATCAGAAGTTTCATCTACTTATAGCAGAGAAAGCATTCCTTTCACCAGTGCACGCAACACACACACACACACACACACACACACACACGCACACAACTTTCCACGGATGGACACAGCACACTGTGAATAACACCACCACCGCTAGAAGGGAATAGAGCCGGCCTCCCTGCCTTTGGCACCCAAGTCATGTGACACAAGAACAGAGCAAACTTAGTAAAATTCACTAAAATGCGCAAAATTAGTAAAGGACAAAATCACTGAACTGGCCCCCTGCTGAATGGACAATAACTTACAATGCAAAACCAAAATACCAAATAAGGATTAACAAAAATGAAAAAGAAACGGGCAAGGCCTATTTGCCTTCAAATTACAATGAATAAATTCAACAAAAGAGTTGGTTTTAACAGTCTGCAAGAAAATCAAGCAACAAAACAAATAACTAGAAAAATACAAAAGCAAAAGCAAAGATGCATTTAACAAACTATAATATAATAAATCAAGCAGCCAACCAAAAACGTACAAAACAAGGATCGTGCAAAACAAAAGCAGAGTGTCACCACTCGTAAAAGAAAATAACAAATAAAATTAAACAAGCCACACAAAAATATTGAACAGCAAAACAACCCAAACACAGAGCAAAACGCTCTTTGCAGAAATGAAAATCAACAAAATTAAGTGCAAAAAATCATATTAGAAGATACAAAGGCTCAGAAGAGTAGAGAGCGTCACTTCTGGCTAAATGTAAATAAAGACAACTTAAACAAAAACAAAAGAAACGTAATGTAAGACAAAATCAACACAAAACAAAGCAGCAGTGCCATCCGTGGGCAGGACGTGAAACGCGCCCGGACTAGCAGTCAACACTCCCAAAGTTATGGGGAGAGCACCTCAAATAAAAACGTCTCTGGTTACGAATGTAACCTTAGTTCCCTGAGAACAGGGAACGAGACAATACGTCATCGACGTTATGGGGAACGCCTCAGGCGTGACAGGTGTCTGAAATCAAATACCAACTCACAGCAATCATGTTGACCGGCGACAGCCCGTGCATCATCAGCTCGAATGATGAGCGCGTCAATCTAGATGTATAAAAAGGGTGCCTTGAAACCGTGACAACATCCTATCGTCTGAAGGGACTGTTGCAGGCAGGCCCCGAGGTATGGCAGGGAGACGTATTGTCTCGTTCCCTGTTCTCAGGGAACTAAGGTTACATTCGTAACCAGAGACGTTCCCTTTCGAAGGGAACTCAACAATACGTCATCGACGTTATGGGGAACGAAATACCCACGCCGCCATACTGAGGGGAGTGCATGCCCAATGGCAGTGACAACTGTCAGAACCAGTAATACAAAGGACACACTCACCCTAGGTCACGTTGGGCTGTCAGTGACAGCACTCCCTACCGGTTATAGCCCAAGCTAATGAACCGAGAAACTGCCAGAACATAGTTAATGGGAGGTATATCTGGGCCAGCTCAAAGGCTTAGGACCACAACTTCCTAATAGAAGGGGTCCCTTCTAGGGAGTGTGGCTAGGGGACTCAAGGGAATCCCAGCCAGTCACTATTCAGGAGAGCAAGCCTCCTGACATGCCACCAGGCTGGCCTGGTGATCTAAACTAAGATGCACAGTCTGGCCATAGCCTGTCTGTCCGAGACAGAGCCTCTGGAAACTGCCTTGAAAAAGGCATTCAAAACTGAAGGCCTGCAAAGCTGGCAGAAACATTCAGTTCTGGATCACAGAGACGGGACCACCTGGAGAGTGTAACTAAACCTCAAGAAAGACGGAAGTCGTCCACTCAACCCATGGGTCTACCCAGTGCTCGTACTGAACACTGAGGAAGTAAGTTTTTTAGAGGGATCAAAACCAGGAAGGTCTGCTGATGCCAAAGACCTGATTACCACCTATGTGGGGAGCTCCAGTTCTTACCTGAGAGCTCACATCAGGAAGGCCGGTGAGGCCTGTAACCTGTCGAGCACAGAAGGTGAGAGCTCATATCAGGAAGGCCGGTGAGGCCTGTAACCTGGCGACCACAGTATGTGGGAGCTCATAACCAGGAAGGCCTGGCGAGGCCTGTAACCTGGCGACCACAGTATGTGGGAGCTCATAACCAGGAAGGCCGGTGAGGCCTGTAACCTGGCGACCACCGTGTGCGGGAGCTCATATTCAGGAAGGCCTAGTAAAGCCTGTAACCTGAAACCCAGCCTGTGGGAGCTCATAACCAAGAAGGCCTGGCAAGGCCTGTAACCTGGCGACCACAGAATGTGGGAGCTCATAACCAGGAAGGCCGGTGAGGCCTGTAACCTGGAGACCACAGAATGTGGGAGCTCATAACCAGGAAGGCCGGTGAGGCCTATAACCTGATACCCAGAATATGGGAGCTCATAACCAGGAAAGCCTGATAAGGCCTGCAACCTGACAACCACACCACGTGGGGCTACATAGAAAATACATGAAACAAAAGTGCATGTACTTAATTATTCTGAGTCCAGAAAAGGCCTGGATCAGAATTAAGAAGTTAGCCAGAAAGGCGTCTGTCGTACAAATTTTGGCGACAGGACGCATCTAGAGTGGGACCCGAAGTGAAAGACTTGGGTCTGGCCACATAGAAAGGGACTGAAGCGTACAGCGCATGACCCATACCATAAAAATGGATTTTTAGAAAGTACACAAGATGCTCCATCATGTGACTTACCATAAGTATGGTTCTGACATGACCAGGAAGGCCAGATGAGGCCTATAACCTGATAATCAAAATGTGTGGGAGCTTCACATTCAGGAAGGCCTGATGAGGCCTGCAACCTGACATGTGAAAGCTCACAACCACACCCTAGCGACCACAGTGAGTGGGAGTTCACATTCAGGAAGGCCTGGTGAGGCCTGAACCCTGACATGTGACAACTCATAACCAGGAAGGCCGAGGAGGCCTGAAACCTGGTGACCACTGAATGTGGGAGCTCAAAACCAGGAAGGCCGGCGAGGCCTATAACCTGACAACCACAGTAGGAGGGAGCTCATATCAGGAAGGCCTGACAAGGCCTGTAACCTGACAACCACACCATGTGGGGCTAGTTCCAGAAAGGCCATAAATATGGATTTTAGAAAGTACATGCAACAAAAGTGCATGTACTTAGTAAATCTGAATCCAGGAAGACCTGGATCAGAAAAAGGCGTCTGTCGTAGCAAACTTTGGCGACAGAACGCATCTAGAGTGGGACCCGAAGTGAAAGACTTGAGTCTGGGCCACATAGAAAGGGACTGAAGCGTACAGCGCATGACCCTTACCATAAAAATGGATTTTAGAAAGTACATGAAACAAAAGTGCATGTACTTAGTAATTCCGAATCCAGGAAGACCTGGATCAGAAAAGGCATCTGTCGTAACAAACTTTGGCGACAGAACGCATCTAGAGTGGGACCCAAAGTGAAAGACTTGGGTCTGGCCACATAGAAAGGGACCGAAGCGTACAGCGCGTGACCCTTACCATAAAAAATGGATTTTAGAAAGTACACAAGACGTACCGTCATGTGACTTACCATAAGTATGGTTTTGACATAATCAGGAAGGCCAGATGAGGCCTGTAACCTGATAGTCAAAATGTGTGGAAGCTCACATTCAGGAAGGCCTAATGAGGCCTACAACCTGGCAGGTGACAGCTCACAACCACACCCAAGCGACCACAGTGAGTGGGAGTTCACATTCAGGAAGGCCTGGTGAGGCCTGAACCCTGACATGTGACAACTCATAACCAGGAAGGCCGAGGAGGCCTGAAACCTGGTGACCACTGAATGTGGGAGCTCATAACCAGGAAGGCCGGTGAGGCCTGTAACCTGGCGACCACCGTGTGTGGGAGCTCATATTCAGGAAGGCCTAGTAAGGCCTGTAACCTGAAACCCAGTATGTGGCAGCTCATAACCAGGAAGGCCGGTGAGGCCTGTAGCCTGGCGACCACAGTATGTGGGAGCTCATAACCAGGAAGGCCGGGTGAGGCCTGTAACCTGGCGACCACAGTATGTGGGAGCTCTTACCAGGAAGGCCGGTAAGGCCTGTAACCTGACTACCACAATATGTGGGAGCTCTTACCAGGAAGGCCTGGCAAGGCCTGTAACCTGGCGACCACCGTGTGTGGGAGCTCATATTCAGGAAGGCCGGATGAGGCCTGTAACCTGCGACCACAGCATGTGGGAGCTCATAACCAGGAAGGCCGGTGAGGCCTGTAACCTGGCGACCACAGTATGTGGGAGCTCATAACCCGGAAGGCCTGGCGAGGCCTGTAACCTGGCGACCACAGCATGTGGGAGCTCATAACCAGGAAGGCCGGTGAGGCCTGTAACCTGGCGACCACCTTGTGTGGGAGCTCATATTCAGGAAGGCTGGATAAGGCCTGTGACCTGACATATGGAAGCTCATAGCCTGGAAGGCCTGGTGAGGCCTGTAACCAAGCAACCACCACATGTGGGAGCTCAACTCACTTTACAATATTTTTTTTTTTTTTTTTTTTTTTTTCTTCGTTTGTTTTCCCAAACATGAACCAGGCAAGGCACTCCTAACAACCAAGCTGAAGCGGGCCATCAGAGAATTCTTGAACTCATCATGGGCCCCGCCCCAGGCCTGATGTAGGAGGAGCCTGGGAGCGATGGTGGTCAGGAGACAAGATCCAGGGAGGTGATGTCTAACGTTCAGTCCGAGAACGTTTACTCTGGATCACCTCCCTGAGATCCTGCCTCCCGCGGGAGTTACGCCTCCTGCGCACCCTGCTCCCCCTGCTAGGAGGAGGGGGTGCACGGGAAGCGACACTGGCCTTCTGGGTTCGTCTGTGATCCTCAGACCACGACGGACCAGGCCCTCCCTCCTGCCTGGGCTGGGCCGAGGACCTCCGCGGTATGCAGCTCTTAAACGCCGCAGAGCGCGCCCTCGCCTCCCTGAACTTATCGACCACTGTCTCGACAGAAGGTCCGAAAAGCTCAGAAGGCGAAACCGGCGAATCGAGGAGAAAGGTTTTTTCTTTCTCCCCGATGTCAGCCTGGTTGAGCCACAGATGCCTCTCCGTGGCCACCATAGCAGCCATCGCACGACCGATGGAAACCGCAGACTGCTTGGTGGCCCGGAGAGTCAGATCCGTGGTGCGGCGCAGCTCCGCTACCGCGTCAGGGGACAGGCCGGCCCCCTGATCGAGGTCCCGCAGCAGGTCGGCTTGGTAGGCCTGAAGGACCGCGAGGGTGTGCAGAACTGCACCCGCCTGACCTGCTGCCGTGTACGCTCTGCCATTCAAGCGCGAAGTTGTCTTGAGCGGCTTGGATGGCAGGGTTGGAGCTTCTAGTGAAGATGCCCGACCAGAGGCGAGATAGTTAGCCAACGTCTCGTCCACTGGCGGCATCGACACATACCCGTGCTCCGCGGCTCCCTCCACAGCAGCGAAACTAGCCCGCTGATGCAGATAGAGACGCGCGGAGAACGGGTTCTTCCATGCCTTCTCGATCTCAGAGTGAAGATCGGGAAGAAATGGAAGGCTCAACCGAGCTGGTGGCTTACGGGTGGGGAGGAACCGGTCATCCAAGATACCACGAGCGGGTTCCTCCCGGACGCGCCTCCACTGCAGCTGCAATCTTTCCGTGGCGCGCCCCATAACATCCACCAGCTCAGCGTACACTGGGCAGGAGGGCTGAGATGGTTCGGTCTCGACCAAACTGACATCATCAACACCCACCTCCTGCCCGGCCCGAAGAGAACCAGTTACAGATCCATCAGAGAGAGAAAGAACATCCTCAACATCGACCTGTAACTCACCCTCGTCAGCTGGCAGATCATCCGAGAGGTTAACACCCCTCTCCAGATGATCTGCCAGCTCCATCTGAGAACCCCACGAGATCAACCGCCGCTGAGCCTCAGCCCGAGCGGGACCGGAACCGCGGGGTTCAGATGCCGCGCCCACTTCCCTCGAGAAGTGGGACAGACGAGAGCGGAGAGTTTTGATCGTAAAACTCTCACAGTTCGCGCAGAAAGCTCCCTCGAGAGCTTCCCGCGCATGCTCTTCCCCCAGGCAAAACACGCACAGATCGTGTGAATCTCCCGGTGTCAAATATCTAGGACACGGGTCAGCACACTTGCGGAAGGTATTACGCCGCTTCTCTGCACGCTTCATTTTGCACGTTGATTATTTTCAAACAGACAAACAGTCCCTGAAGACAAAAGGATGTTGTCACGGTTTCAAGGCACCCTTTTTATACATCCAGATTGACGCGCTCATCATTCGAGCTGATGATGCACGGGCTGTCGCCGGTCAACATGATTGCTGTGAGTTGGTATTTGATTTCAGACACCTGTCACGCCTGAGGCGTTCCCCATAACGTCGATGACGTATTGTTGAGTTCCCTTCGAAAGGGAACAGAACATTAACATTTGATATTACTATGCGTTAGCCCCTCGCCCCAACTTAGCAAACGCCTATTAGACATACCGATGACGAAATGCGTGCATACACACAACAACGGCAGGCGAGCAGCAGTGCGAAACCTGCACGAGAACTAGATCGGCTGATCCGAACCACCATACGAGAGGAAACAGCAATCAAGCAATCGGAGCTTACTATGGTATGAATGTAATGTAATGTAATGAATTATTATTATAATTATTATATGGTGCAGAAAACATGTAACCAGCGACATTTAATTACTTAAATTAAACGATAATCTCACAAAGTCACCAAATGCTACCTCTCTCTCCAATGTCCACACCTGATGCCGGAAGCAGCAACAATACAGCGTTTGCGACGCGTTAGTGATGTTGACAATGACGTTTACCTCAAGCACAGATCTATCGCCCTTTATATTGCAATGGTTAGGGAAGGACGGTAATGGGCTTCACCACCACAAGAGGAAATCTGAAGTGATGGCGCTAAACATCTCAGATCCATTACCAATACATGTGAATGGAGAAGATCTACTAACAACAAATGAGTTCACCTATCTTGGGAGTACTGTAAGATATGATGGGGGTGCACACAATGACATTAAAAACAGAATCAACAAAGCCAGAAATGCATTCAGAATGCTAAACAACATATGGAAGTCTCAGCAGTATAGAACCAAGACAAAACTCAAATTATATCAGAGCTGCGTTCTATCCACCCTACTGTATGGCGCAGAATGCTGGAGAATGACAGCAAGTGACATATGCCAACTGTCAGTCTGGAGAGTCTGAGAATAAGCTGTCGGATTTTTTGGCCAAGCAAGATATCAAATGAGGATCTATTAACAAGATGTCAACAAGACATGGATAGCATCGCAACAAAGCGGCGCTGGAACTGAATTGGGCATGTTTTGAGAAGAGAGCAAGACAGCATCCCAAGAGTAGCTCTTCATTGGACACCCGAAGGTAGAAGAAAGAGAGGACGACCCAAGATCACCTGGCGTCGCACAGTAGAGGAAGAAATGAAATCGATGAACCTGACATGGGGAGATGTCCAGAAAATAGCCCAGAATTGACCAGAGTGGAGGACCTTCGTTGCTGCCCTACATGCCATAGGCATAATGGGAAGATAATGGTATATAAAGAGGACATAATCTGCAAATATAGTTCTGTTTATTTTAGATGTCATGTACACCGTAAAAACTTTTTTTCGAAGTTGTAAATAAAACTAAAGAATTTTGGGGTATGTTTTACAAGAAAATAGTCTATCAACATCAAAATTTCACATTTTATAGAACGTTTTTCTAATTGTGAAATTTACTAGCAAATTGTGGGTGAAAATTCTACACCAGTTTATTTTTCAGTGTATGATGGCTTGTGTTGTTCTATTTATTTTTTAATTCTTAGCATAGCAAATGGAGTAGGAAAATAGAGTCCAAATAAAATAAATGTTCTAGGATAACCACAAGTTCTGTTCTTCATTCTCTTACTTTTTGTCTGTAAACCACTGAAATCTTGACCTGGTTTGACAGGCGTGGGGTGACACACTAGTCACGATCCCTCTGGAAACAAAAAGAATATGCAATGATCTGCGATATGAACACCAGAGATTGGAAGGGTGAGACATGGAACTTTATTTTATATTCTTCCAGTGTTTCTCTGAACCATTTGCACATGTATCACTATTCCATAATTTTCTGTTCTCCTGTTCTAGAGATATTTTCCAAATGATGCAATATAAAACAAAACAAATACATATAGACATAATGTATAGTGTATATTGTGTATGATTAATATACAGTACCTGTCAAAAGTTTGGAAACATTACAATGTGACAATGTGTTTGAAAGAAGTGTATTATGCTCGCCAAGCCAGGCCCAGTATTCATCCATTAATTTCATATATATTTCTGGCCAGGCCCAGTACTCATGCTTTAATTGAATTAACAATACAGTAAAAATAGTATTACAATTCAAAATGACTGTTTTCTATTTGAATACATTTAAATAAGTAATTTATTCCTGTGATGACAAAGCTGAATTTTCAGCATCATTACTCCAGTCTTCAGTGTCACATGATCCTTCAGAAATCATTCTAGTATGCTGATTTGCTGCACAAGAAACATTTAGGATTTTTTTTTTTTTTTACTTGGGAACCCTGGACGTGAATTTTCCCTCAGCAGTTGAATTCGGCAGAGAAATCTGATGCCAGGGCCAGTACTTGTGATGCATGCCCTTTCAGGTCAGCCTGTATACTTGGGCTAGGTGGTCCATATGTAGTGATTCACTGATGGTAATCCCATATCATGTATTGTCCAACGATACGGTTTCCCTAACGGTAAAACCGTGTCTTGGTTTTACCACTAGGTAGAGCTCCCTCTCTGCCGCCATTCGCTGCGTTTGTAGTAGTTCCTTCCTCTTCAGGTAGGACCTACAGCAGGGACCTTTTTTCTACATGTGGTACTTCCACCTAGTATAAGTAAACTTTTAGAAAAAAATGTATTTAACCAGATATAAGGTTATTTCACCATGAATGAATTAAGTAAATACCAGCATGCTTATAGAGAAGGACATTCAACTTGTACAGCACTTGTACAAATGACAGATGATTGGTTAAATTATATTGATCACCAAAATATTGTTGGAGCAGTATTATTATATTTTAGTGCCGCCTTTTACATTATCGACCATAGTCTGTTACTAGGGAAACTCAAATGTTATGGTTTTACACCATCTGCATTAGCATGGGTACGGAGCTACTTAACAGATAGAACACAGAAGGTGTATTTCCATGGAAGCTTCTCTGAGGTGAGGTCTGTAGCATGTGGGATTCCACAAGGGTCTTCATTAGGACCATTGCTTTTTACTATATTTACGAATGATCTCCCACTTGTCTGTAGAAGAGCGTCTGTGTCCATGTATGCAGATGATGTAACACTTTATATGCCTGCACCAGCTTTAGAAAACATTACTGTAGCTCTCAATAATGAGTTGCAGAAGGTATTTAGTTGGGTTACTGATAATAGACTTGTCTTAAATATAGCTAAGACCAAAAGTATCTTATTTTGAACTAAATGTTCATTAAAAACAAGCCCCATGTTGGATTTAGTACTGAACAATGTTGCTGTTGAGCAGGTACATGAAACAAAGCTTCTTTGACCTTAGACTGTACTTTGTCGTGGTCAAGACATATAGACGAGGAGGTGAAAAAGATGGGGAGAAATATTTCTGTAGTTAAGAGGTGTTGTTCGTTTTTAACTCCATATTTAACTAAACATGTGTTGCATACCCTAGTGTTATCACACTTAGATTATTGCTCTGTGGTTTGGTCAGGAACTACAAAGAAGAATTTAGGGAAACTACAGAGGGTTCAGAATAGAGCTGCTCGTTTAGCCCTTGGTTGTACAGTAAGGGCTAATGTTAACAAAATACACGGCAAACTCTTCTGGGTAACGGTTGATGGGAGGTTAAAAGTATCACTTCTTGGATTTATACACAACATTAACATATGGAAAACTACTGATTGTCTGTATAAGCGTCTTACTATGAGTTCTGATGTTCATACATATCTCATGAGGCATGCTGTTACTGGTAAATATATTATTCCAAAATCCAGAAAAAACTCAAAACAACGCACAGTGCTGTAGCTATGGTTGAATGGAACTCTTTACCTGTCATATTCTTAAAACTCAAAATAATATTGGTTTTAAAAAACAAATAAAGGATTTTTTTATGTTGGCTGATATTAGTAGATAGAGTATTATATGTGATGTGTGATGTGTGATGTGTATGTGTGTATGTTTGTGTGTGTATGTATATATGTACATCTGTATTTTATGAGAATTTGTGGTTTCAGTGTATCATTGTGCATTGGTTGTGTATGTTTTGTAATATGTTAATCTGTGTATTGAATGTGTAGTGTGTTCTTATTTGTGTTATGTGTTTTGTGTGGACCCCAGGAAGAGTAGCGGATACATTTTGTTGCATCAGCTAATGGGGATCCTAATAAATAAAAATAAAAATAAAAAAAGAGGTATTTGGGGCTCCCAAGTGTGACCCCTAGTGTCAGTCAATCGACACATCGTCTCGTTTCCTCCATCAGGGAACAGAGACTACAACCGTAACCAAGACGTTCACCCATTTCTTTAAAAAAAGAAAATGAAAAAATGACATTAATTGATTCTTTAAATTATGTATAACAGTTTTAAAATTACTTAAAGGGTTAGTTCACCCAAAAATGAAAATTAAGTCATTAATTACTCACCCCCATGCTGTACCAACCCCGTAAGACCTTCGTTCGTCTTCGGAACACAAATGAAGATATTTTTGATTAAATGTGACAGCTGGATCACTCCTCCATAAGCTGCCTAAGGATTAAAACCTGACGGCCCAGAAAGTCAATGAAGAAAATGTTTAAATATTCCATGTCACAACAGTGGCTCAACTATAAGTTTATCAAGTGACGAGAATACTTTTTGTGCGGAAATAAAACAAAAATAACGACTTTATTCGACTATTCCTTTTCTTCCTTGTAGGCCTGAAACGAGACTTCAAGAGATTTCCACGACGCATGCGCGAGAATTGCGATCTCCTTCAACTACTTCAGTTAAGTTTTCGCGCGTGCGAAAAAAGACACCAAGTTATGTAGCCTCAGTTTCAGAAGACGGTTCCAGTCCAAGGTTGTGGCATATTTAAAATCAGTTTTTATCAAGTTCAGTTCTAACTGGAGGTACACAAAGATTATAACAGGTTTGAGAATGTAATAAATAGTTGCCAGCCGATTTCTGTTGAATAAAACAACATAGATTTGAAGATGATGACCCAGTATAGCTGTGTGTATCATTAATGCATAATCAGTTATAACTCCGACACTAGCTATGTTTCCATCCACCTGTTTTTATGTACATTTTGAGATATTGCATACAAAATGCTGGATGAAAATGTCAAGATGTGCATACATTTTAAAAATAGACATAAAAAACTAAATTCAGCTCAATTAATTTGGATACATTTTTTTGGATAAGAGAACATGCGCATAACTATGATGGAAACACATTTCCTGAATAAATTAATTGATGCACATCAAAAAATTCATGGGACTTTTTGATGGGACGGCAAAACTGGACCAACCAGCGTCGCACAGCATCTGAAATGCTGCTTTGGTCATTCTGAAATGCCTTAGCAAAGTCTGTCATCAAAGTAGTTCAGTATAATTACCTAAACAAGATAACATGACCGCGTTTATTGCGTTTCGTCTGTGCGCTCTCAGGCGCAAGTAATATATTATATACGAAGATTATGATATACAGTGGCTTCTTCTACAGCAGCAACTTCCGTTTTTCTTATATCTTTTTGATATTTAGCACCAGTTTATCAGGAAGTGACAATTGTGTTCTTTTCAGTTCACTGGGTGGAAATGCTGCTTTATTCTCAAAAGTTTTATGCAATATTCCGATTTTGAGCACTAGTTAAATTCACAACTTTTTATGGAAACATCAAATTCCCTTAAGAAGTCTGAAGAGCAGAGGAGCTATCTAATGAAGGTTTAGAATAAAAAAAATGTTTTCAACATTTAAAGCCATCTTAAAAACACAAATCCTTGCTTGAAGAATGTCAAAGGCAGATTGTAAATAGGCCAAAGATTTCTGCATGGAAGGGGGCATACAATAAATAACAGTGTGATTTGCGTAAAAATAAAACCTTGCAATAACAATATTAAAATCAAGACATTTTATATATAAAGTAAATAATAACGCCCCAGCATAGATCCTTGGGGGACTCCCTTAAAAACCTCCCACATATACATTTTTCTCTGGTCCTACTCTGGTCCAGATAACCAGTTTTCGCTCGGGTGGAACACATCTGGATTACAGACAAGGGCCACACATGGGTCATACCTTGCCCAAGTCTCAGCAAATTAATAACCCATATCCGGTTCCATTAATTCTGATTGAATACATTCCACATGTACACATTGAATTATTTACTTTAAATAAGTAGTTAACCACAGAACTACATCATCTGATAATTCAACACTTGTAAGTCTAACTAACAATTTATCAGGGTCCACTGAGTCAAAAGCCTTGGTTAAATCTATAAAAAAAGACATGCGCAATGATGTTTTATCTAGGACTCCAAAATAATTTTTAAGACAGCCTGATTCCTGAATCCTGATTGATTGATGGACACACTTTTATGAGTATTTAAATACCATATGAATTGTTTACTGATACATTTGTCCAAGAGTTTTTAGAGAATATAAAGCTTAGAAATGGGTCTATAACTATCCAATAAAGTTGCCCTCTTTCAACAAAGGATCTACAAATGCTGAGTTCCAGATCCTTAGGATTTTGTAAGTTGATAAGAAAAGATTAAACATGTCAGCAGAGGTCAAATCTATTTATAGCGCTGCTAATTTATTTATAATTTATAATTTATTATATTATATTTATTAAAATTAATGATTTAATATTGTTTTAATTATATTATACCTAAAAAAATATTTTAGCCATTCCAAAAATTAAATGCTTCACCTTCAGTTCAAAGCATTAGCAAAAACATTGAAAGCAAAGAAGAGCCAGTGAATGTTCGTTTTATGTAGATTTTTTTCACCTGCAGGTGGCGGTCATTCCACCACATTAGTAAATAAGAAGGTACATTCTAAGAATATAATGATAAATTAGAAGGAGAAAATAATTCTCCTCAACACTCGCTGAGTTGTTTGTTGTGTGATTCCTTCACCTTGACATTCCCGTGGTGAATAACACAGACTCTTGCCACAGCATGCTAGGAGCAATAATTATAATGTCTAAATTCAATGCATCCCGCTTGCCAGAATTCCATTTCCTGTATAATTTCAAGTTTGCTTTGTCTGTTTGCCAACAAGTGACTTGTTGGGGCTGTTACACCAAGAGCTCTTTTGAAAACCTGTCATCTGTGTGTTTCTTTGCTAGTTGTGTTCATTTCATTTACATTTCTGAAGCTGTCAGCCTTGGTGCATTGTTGGGATGGCAGTATCGGATAGCTATTGTTTCTGGTGTTGTAAGTATGAATTTATTCACTTTGGTGTGTCCCCGCTGTGACATTTGTGACATTTCACCGCTGTGTTTTTAGACAGTTCATCCCTCATCGGCAAGTCTGGAAACTAGAGAGGCAAAAATGTGTTGTGATCAGAATTTGGGCTTTCAGCTTAATTCAGATGCATTTCCTGTAGGAAAGAGCAATGCCTGCAGGACAGAAATGAATGGTGTTAAAGGTTTAGTTGAGGTTTGTTTCTGTGTAAATGCATCTCCAGAGCCACAATTATCTGTGCAATTGCTGTGAATTACACAGGGTAATTTTATATTTTGTTTCTTAAACTAGCACATTACCTTTCTTTTTTTCTTTCCTTTGTTTCCTGAGCAGCAAATCAGCATATTAGAATAATTTCTGAAAGATCATGTGACACCGAAGACTGAAATAATGATGATGACAATCCACAATAATAAAAATGAAATTATATATATTAGATAAAACATTATATATATATATATATATATATATATATATATATATATATATATATATATATATATATATATATATATATATATATATGTATATGAATACTTCAGATGTAAAAAGCCTCTAAGCCCGACTAAAGTTTTTGTTTAATATTGACATTTTTATCAGGCTCCTATGTATTTGTTTCTACCTTTCTGAATGGTCTGAGGTTGGGATTTAATGAGTTTGAAGTGAAAGTATTTGATGAACGTATAGGCTACTATGTGCGGAGAGCATTGACTCAATGTTATTATCTCATTTTTGACAGAGGTGGCTTTTAGAGGCTTTTGCATCAGAGGTCTTTTATTGCAAAATATCCAGAATTCTCATTTCCATTTTGAGCACATAATGTGTTGAGCTTTTGTTTCCTGAGCAGCAAATCAGCATATTAGAATGCTTTCTGAAGGATCATGTGACACTGAATACTGAAATGATCATGATGAAAATCCAGAATAATAATAAAAAATAAATTATATATATATAGATATATATACACACTGAACAAAAGTATAAATGCAACACCGAGATAATCCCTCCACCTCACAGATGTGGCATATCAATATGCTGATTAGACGGCATGATTATTGCACAGGTGTGCCTTAGGCTGGCCACAATAAAATGCCACTCTAAAATGTGCAGTTCTCTTATGAGAGTACTCTACGGGAAAATCCCTTTTCTCGAGAATACTGAAGCCAAAAAATGATCCTTAATTTTACATGAATTTAAAGCTATGGTATACGATTTTGAAAATCGGTCGAGAAAGCCTGAATTTTTAAAAAACTCATCCCGCCCCTCCACACACACACCCATCCCCTCTGTACTACCTGATCCCTCCCACCGGGAAACAAACTGAACTACGTCACTCAGTCAAGCTGTGATCACCGGTAGTAAACATCGGAACAGAGAATCTGGTCCTCTCTCATAGCTGAAAGCAGTGAACACATAAAGCCTTGAATTATGACTGATTGACGTCATTTACTTTTACAACATTGCTTAGTCGCTTTAATCTAATGACCTCGCTAATGACACTTCATATGTAAGATTGACTTTCGACACTTGAACTTAGTTGCTTCATCAACAATGCAAAGGTCACGTTTGAGTTCACGCCAACGCAAGATTAGCAACACATGAAATGTTCTAAACTCCCCACCACCATTAGTATACTACTACTAGTATTGCTAAGGTTTTCAGTAATTGTTAAAAAGCTATTTATGCAACACGTCCCACCATAAAAGTATAAATAAATGTTTAAGGTTACCTGCTCAACAAAAAGTCAGCCGTGTCAGCGTCGGTTTTCAGTCCAAGATCTCCCGAAGCTTCCTCCAACGATCAATGTTGGACCCTATATTTATTCTACTTTGAGTCCGGCGTTCTTCACATTTTTTTTTTTATCTCTGCTCTTTCCACTACAGACTTTCTCTTTCTTCCAAACTTTACACTAGGGGCAAGCAGAGGCCGCTTGCTGCTGTCTTTTATTTTTTTATCCATTTTTTTATCTGATGCTATTTAGCTAGCTACCATAGACTGTCAGCTGCTTTTTCGCGCAATTTCATGTTGCAGGAGGGGGGCGGGGTCAGGTGCGGTGGGGTGGAGACGCGAGCGCCAGGCGGAGTTTCAAGTGGAGCTGGTGATTGGATGAGAGCAGTTGATCTGGCCGGACAGCTTACATTGGTCAACTTCTCTGCGGCTGTACAGCCAATAGAGTGAATGGATTTTTTTCATTCTTTTTTCTATTCCTATTGTTAGGATTGTACTATATAACCATAACCAGCATCTAAACGAGGATATTAATAATGAACAATCTTTAAAATCGTATACCCTAGCTTTAAAACGCATTGCTGCACAGACCAGACATAGGCGAGGCAGCTCGCACGCCTATTGGTTGCTCTGCGGTAACTGCTGCAACCTATCGTGGGACTGTACGTGACGTAACCACCAATGAGGGCCCGCGCACGTCACGTCCTGCCAGAAAGGGTGTGGCTTATGTCTATATAAGCAGAGTCCAGATAGGGTGTTCTTTGATTTTTCATCTCTTCAGCGAAGTGTTCACTTCACATCGCTGGTCTCCGGAGAAGCCTGCGCCGTCAAAAAAGCCCTATCAGCGGGATGAGCCATCTGCCTCGCAGACCGAAGCCGGCCATCTTCTCGCCGTTTCACTGCTGCGCTATCCGACGCCCATATCCTTTTCAAATCTTTCTCCTAAAAGAGCCGAGGCGTTGTAATGCCTCGTTTTTCCAAATGCGGCTCTTGTCAAGCCCCTCTCAGCGACGGGGACCGACACATCTTGTGCGTTTCCTGTCTGGGACTTAACCACACGGACCATGCGCTTTCCAGGGGCGGCTGCCCGGAATGCGACATGATGGCTGTCTCGACCCTGCGGGCTCGATTAGCCTCTTTCACCGCGGTCCCCTCTCCTCCGCTTCTCTCGTCAGGACCGCGCCGTAAGAAGCGCCGTTCGCAGAGAACCCCGGAGGACACCCCAGCAAGCGACCGCATGCCGGCGAGTTCCCCAGGTGCATCGCTCTCCAGTTCCCCCGCCTCGATCACGGCCGGCCAGCACCCCACCGCTCCTGCCGTGCATCTCGAGTCTGAAGGGGACAACGTGGCTGAGGACGCCTTTTCCCTCGTTGCTTCAGAGAGCGAAGGATGGTCGGGCTCCGATCCGGACCCCGCCCCTTCCCTGCAAGAGTCGAGCGGCGTGCGGGCCAGCTTTGACACCGAACTGCTCCGCCTCATTGCGAAGGCCGTGGAGGACCTCGGCCTCGATTAGTCTCCGCCCGATGAACCCGCGCCCAGCAGGCTTGACGGTTGTTTCCTGCCCGGGCGACGCTCGACGCCTCACACGAGGCCCGCTCCCTTCCTGACGGAACTCCACGAGGAGGACAAACTAAATTTGTGAACAGGCTGGAACCCTCCAGATCAACTAGAGCTGCTACACGTGGAGACTGTAAAGTTCCATTTTTTAAATCATCTTTTGCCCAAAACGTTTTTTCTGTGAAAGGAGCCAATCTGTGGAACTGTCTTCCTACAAAGGCTTTAACTAAACTGTCCAGCTTTAAAAAACAAACAAAGGCCTGGTTCATACAACAGCAGCAGTGTGATCATGTCATATGAAATGTAGGTATGCATCTGTTTGAGTTCGAGTGAATGTGTTTATTTACTAATTGTTATTGGTCCTAACTGGTTTCTGGACATTTTATTGTATTTGCTGTAAATTTTCTATTCCTTTATTATCTTAACTGTTCTGTTCTTAACTGTAAAAGCCCTTCTAGGGACAGGTGTTGCGAATTAGCCTTGACTATAAACACTGCGATACAGGCATCGGATTGTTCTTTATGTAATAATCTATGTTTTTTTGTATCTATCCCTATTCAAATAAATTCAAATGACTGAGTTGTCTAAGAGCTGGAAGGCGCCATTTTCTGCCAGGCTGCGGTCGGCGGTCTCTTCAACGCTCTCCGTTGTGGACGGCGCGAAGGACAAAGGCAACCTCTCCATTCCTCCGGTCAAGGAAGCGGTGGCCACTCACTTATGCCTGCCCTCCGCTGGATGGCAGTCCAAGCCATCTCTACCATCGAAAGCCTGCAAGTATCTCACCGTCACCGAGAGATACTTATGGTTGACTCTGTCTGACATGAAGGAGTGCGACAGAGCTACCTTCCTCGACGCGCCCGTGTTTCCATCCGGTCTCTTCGGCCCGGCGGTGAAAGGCTTCAACGAGCGTTTCTCTGAAGTTCAGAAAAGCCATGCGGCATTTTATTCCGAGACGCTCCAGTTCCACGACAGGCCGCTCGAAGCAGCAGTGCCCACCCCTACACATAAGCACGGCCCGCTCAGTGACACACACTCATTCACGGCCCATATAAATAAAATAGGCTCACGCCGCGTGTGTTTTGAATGTAGGAAATGTGCCCACTGTACAGTGCTCGCCCCAACTATTAAACACTGTTTGCCCTTCCACACACGCTCACTCAGTCTTTGCTAATAAACATGAAGTGTGTTCTGTGTGTAGAGAGCGCGCGCGCTTCTCTAAGTGCACGCCCTCTGGCAGACGCTGCACGGTGTGTATCACACACACATAACGGCCACAGCCTGAATGCCATTCTCCCTCTAGCTTTGTGTTTGAAAGCATGGGAAATGATCCCGGGCGTGTCACAATGGGTACTGAGCACTGTAATGAAAGGCTATTCGCTGCAGTTCATTCGCAGACCCCCACGCTTTCGAGCCAGGGTCAAAACTACGGTGAAACACGAAGTAGTACATCTGCTTCGTGCCGAAATAGTGAAACTGCTAAGCAAAGGGGCTATAGAAACCGTCCCTCTGATACAGAGCCAATCAGGTTTCTACAGCAGGTATTTCCTGGTCCTCAAAAAGGATGGCAGTCTCAGACCCATCCTAGATCTCAGGCACTTGAACAAGGCCCTTTTGAAAAGATCGTTCAAAATGCTCACGACCAGACAAATCCTCGCGCAAATTCGCCCGAGGGACTGGTTTATTTCAGTGTATTTAAAGGATGCATACTTTCAGATTCAAATAATACCCCATCACAGGCCTTTCTTGTGATTCGCCTTCGAGGGTCAAAGCTATCAGTGCACCATCCTGCCGTTCGGTCTGTTTTTAGCACCACGTACTTTCACGAGATGTATGGACGCGGCGCTCGTCCCCCTGAGACTTCGGGGGATGCGCATACTGAACATCGGGATGACTGGCTTATTCTAGCCCAGTCAGAACTGATAGCGCACAAGGCTTTATTGCTAAACCCTTTGCAAAACTTGGTTCTCCAAGACAACTGGACCAACAGCTCGCTGTCTCCCAGCTAGAATTTTTTTTTTCTGGGAACAGACTTAGACTCAATGTGTCAATGACAGCGCGGCTGACGTCACAGCGCAAGCTGCGGATGCAACACTCAGCGGCGTCATTCAGGGCCGGCAGTATTCTCCCTCTCAAGAACTTTCAGAGGATGCTATGCCTTATGGCTTCAGCCTCAGCAGTGCTTCGGCTGGGCCTACTTCACATGCGCCCTCTCCAGCACTGGCTGAAAACGCGGGTCCCGCTTCGAGCATGGACTTCGGGTAATTTTTGCCTCAGGGTAACCCAGAACTGTGTTACAGCTCTGGAACCCTGGAAGGTGTCAGACTGGTACCAGTCTGGCATGGATCTGGGAACGATCTCGAAACGGAAAGTAATCTCGACAGATGCCTCCAACTCAGGTTGGGGCACCCTCTACGAGGTCAGGCCGGTCTTTGACCTGTGGACAGCCCAGGAAGGGCGCTTACACATACACATCTAGAGATGAAAGTGGTCGAGAACGCCTTGGGGCCTTTTCTCCCTTTCTTAAAGGGCCACAATGTCCTAGTCCGCACGGACAACATGGCGGTAGTGTCCTACATAAACCGCCAGGGCGGTCTCAGATCGCGGAGCCTTCATGCACTGGCAGAATGCCTCCTCCTGTGGTCTCAGCACAACCTGCGCTCGCTAACAGCGGCGCACATGCTGGGCTGCCGGAACGTGGGTCCGGACATGCTGTCCAGACACAACGTTCCCCCAGGGGAATGGTCACTGCACCCTCAGGTAGTCCAACTACTGTGGGACAGCTTTGGCAGAGTGGAAATCGATCTCTTTGCGTCATCAGAGCTCACAGCTGGTCCAGCTGCCCGCTCTATGCGTTTCCCCCGATCGCACTGTTGCCACAGGTGATCAAGCGAATCAGGGAGGACAAATGCTCTGTGCCTTGTAGCGCCGCGTTGGAGGAACTAGGTTTGGTTCCCGGAGCTGATGCAGTTAGTGAGCACGGCCCCATGGCCTATCCCAGTGAGGACGGATCTCCTCTCTCAGGCCAGGGGCGCGATTTGGCACCCACGCTCCGACTTATGGGCCCTCCACGCATGGGCTATCAACGGGTACCCGCTAATCTCCCAGCAGGAGTGTTAAGTATAATTACACAGGCTAGAGCACCCTCTACTAGACGGCTCTATGCTTCAAAGTGGTCAGTGTTTTCCGGGTGGTGCTCGGCTAAAAACCTAGACCCACAGCGCTGTGGTGTTAAAGAGATTCTCTCCTTCCTACAGGAGCTTCTGGACGAGGGTCCCCCTCCACGCTCAAAGTGTACGTTGCAGCTACTGTTGCTTTCGTCAACGAAAATTATGACTAAATATCGTCGTCAACGAACCTTTATCACGTGACGAAAACGAGACGAGACGCAACGTAAATGCTGGTCATGTGACGATGACTATAACTAAATGTATAATGCAATATTGTTGACGGATAAAAACGAGACTAAATGTGGTTTACAAGATAAAAACTATGCTAAAAATGTCTCTTCATTTTCGTTGACCAAAACGAGACGAGACGAAATGTTATTTAACGTTATTTCGACTCGTTTAGGCCTACTTGCATTATTATTATGCAGCATTTCTGTTTCCTGTGTCACTTCAGGGGCTGCATCAGATCGCACTGCGTAGACGCAGGCGCCTTCACATCCTCAAGCCCCACTCGCGGCATTATTTAGAAGATGCAGCAGCGCGAGTTACGGCTGTTTCACACATACTCCGTGTGTAGTGTGTATGCGGTGCGTGTTGCGGTGTGTATGCAGGAGCAGCACGCGCTATTGTGCTTTCACATGTGTTGCGTTTGCAGTGCGCAACTGATCTACGGCTGTACCACGTACACAATCACAACATTTATTCTCTATTTTTTATTTCAAATCAATATTTTTAGCCTACATCCATTATGTCGCGTTGTTGAGGTACTGTGTAGATCTCTGCTCTGCTGTTATGCACGCACGGTCCTGGAGCGCATTGCCGGACCGCATCCGCGTGCGCTGTGAACGCTCTAACTATAGGCTCTAACATGGGTACGTGAAAAAATACGGAGTATGTGTGAAACAGGCGTTAGCATAAACGACAACAAACAAAGTTAAGTCTGACACAGAGAAAGGGATTCGTCTTTGGGAGAAAAAGAAGAAATGACATTTGGAAAAACTTTCATTTCATCATGTGTGTAGGCTACTTCTAACATGTTTGGTTGGTAAAATAAATATGTTGTAAATTCAAATCAGAGCGTCTTCCGTGTCTGGAATGGATGTGTTCTTGAGTCTATAAGGTAACAATAATATAATAAGATAACTATAAGAAGATAAGATTGTTTGAAATGGGTTTGGCTAAAAGAAAATTTTGGTTTCGTCTATACTATAGGTACTTATACTTAATTGACTGGGTTAAATAGAATTGCATTACTAAAAAGAGACTAAAATACAATTTTCATTGACTAAAACTAGACTGTCTTTTGTCGACTAAAAGTAGACTAAAATGTCATCAGTTTTCGTCGACTAAAACTAGACTAAAATGTCATCAGTTTTCGTCGACTAAAACTAGACTAGACTAAAAAGAGTATGAACGTGACTAAAACTAATAAAAACTAAAATGACAGCTTGACACAAAGACTAGACTAAAACTAAAATTAAAACAGGCCGCCAAAAACAACACTAGTTGCAGCCATAGCAGCATTTACAAAACCCTTGCATGGCCAGTCATTGGGGAGGAACGATCTCATCGTCCGCTTCCTTAGAGGGGCTAGGAGGCTAAACCTTCCTCGACCCCCTATGGTTCCAGTCTGGGATCTTTCCACGGTCCTAGACGCTATGAAAAGCGACCCCTTCGAACCACTGCAGTCTGTGGATCTGCGGTGTCTCTCGCTCAAAACCGATTTTCTCATGGCTCTCGCTTCAGTCAAGCGAGTGGGTGACCTGCACGCGCTCTCGGTGAGCGCTATGTGCATTGAGTTTGGGCCTAACGACTCTAAGGTCATTCTCAAACCAAGACACGGCTATGTCCCCAAAGTGCTCTCCACTCCGTTCAGAGCGCAAGTCATTGCACTGTCAGCCCTCCCAGGATCTGATGGTGAGAACGGCGTAAATCTTCTTTGCCCGGTCAGGGCGCTAAGAATATACGGCGAGCGTTCAGGCAGTCAGAACAGCTTTTTGTCTCATTTGGCTTTTTGGCTCAATCTTTCCATCAGCTGTGGATTTAAGTTTCTATTTAAGTGACACGGTTTGGTGTATTTAAACTGAATGAGATTTGAGAGCTGTGGTAAAGGGGTAATTTTGGCAAATAATAACTTAAATGTCAGCCTTTTCTTACACAAAAGGCTCAGAAGACTTGGAATAAAATAATAATAAGAAATAAAAAAAGTCAAATGACCTGCTGTCATGGTGCTTTTTTGTCATTTTTGGAGCCTAACAGCCCCAGAGCCCATTATGTTGACATTCTGCAGTATTTTTCTTTTATGTTTGACCGATAAAGGAGCCCCCTGGATTTTCTTCCAGTCTGTTGTGCTCCATCCAGCTGTTTCTGAACACTGGTACATTTGCTCCCTAACGTCACCCACATACTACAAGATAATCGGGCCGATTTTGGGCCCAATTCTCTTCTTGCGCCAATCCCAGATAATCTTGGTGGTTCTACAGATTATTTTATCAGATTTTCCTGAGGTGTGTTAAGACTAAGAGTAATTAAATCTGCACAGAAGAACTTCGGGGCCACAGTGATCTCAATTCATAACATGTTGAATATGTACGATCAGAAATCCTGGCTGGTATTCCAGAAACCTTTTACTCAAAGTAAATTGATAACCTCAGCGTTCAGATCCAAAAACAGAGGTAACTTTCAGGGTATGTAAGTAGCCATAGCAACTTACTCTCTGAACATAACCTGCTCTGTAGAAGGTAATGTTCCAGAGTAAATTTACTTTAGGGGTATTCAGCACATGATTTCACACAATAATCTATAATATAGTTATATATTATAATATTACATAAAGCAATGTTTTTTTTTTATACCAATCTTTTTATTTTATTCTCTTACACATCACAGATGTGTCTTCAAACCTTTTTGGGATGAAAGTGAAACATTTTCTATATAATGTATTTCTATAATAAAATGCATATGTGATACATCTCACAACAAATGTGGAAGTAAAATGGCTAAACATAAAAAATAAACTTATACAGCCATATTAACTTTGAAAGCACAAGGTCAATTCATCTCTTTTTTATTTTTATAAATTTAGCATCAAACAAACAGTACAATTCTTGTTCACAGTAATAAAAAAAAATAATGAAAGATTAAAAATTAAAATAAAAAAAGATAGCAAAACCTGTAGCCATATGTACTAAAAATTTATATCCCCATTAAACAAAAGACGAAGAAAATAGTAGTATGGCAAGCTTCTTCTTAGTGTTCGTTTCCATGGTCGTTGAGAATTTCTTTGTCACCGTTAACTCTGAGTTTCATACTCCGGGTTGACTGAACTTTCTCATGACCGTGGTTTTGGAAATAATAGCTTTTAGCGTAAGTTCTACCAGGTAGACACCAATGCCACCTCATTCATTCATACTAATTGGTCTGGCCAATCACTGCTTGACACCTGGAGTATATAAGCACTGAACTCTCTGTTTTACTTTCGCAGTTGATGACGCTGATATTCCCCTCCATCCTCCCCTTCACCATCTGGTTGGTCCCTATCCATCCATCCATCGGGAGTAGGCCCTGGCCCTGCCTTCATCTTCAGGCAGGATCAGCCGAATCTGCAACCCCCAGGATTTGGACTAAGGACGGGGCCTACGCCAAATAACTTTTTTATACAACTAGACATGAATCATTGAAGCTCACTACCATCTGTAAATACTTTATTAAATAAATACCATGTAAACATTCACCTGCTCTCTGAGTCTTTCTGGTAGAAACTGCATACCTCAAGTATGCAAGGTTAAGGTTAATCAACCAAGAGTTCACGGTATATGTGACGGTAAGTTAACCTTTGATGTCTGGAATACCCCCCTGTTGTGTGGGGGAACCCCAAGGACAAACGCGCACACAATCTGTAGATTGTCACGTGGAACGAAACAATAGTCAATCAGAAAGTGAGCTGACAGAAGCATAATACAACTTCTTCCAAACTTTTTTTTTTCCACAAAGTTTCTGTAAAAGTCAGTCTTAATTTCAGACAACCCACCAACCAGTCAAAATGAACTAGTCTCTCTCTCTCTCTCTCTCTCTCTCTCTCTCTCTCTCTCTCTATCTCTATCTCTCTCTCTATCTCTCTCAAAAAACAAACAAACAAACAAACAGTACTGAATAATGACTGCTACGCTCCTGCATTCAATTATTGCTCATATCTGCATTCTGATATGCTCATGTGTCGTACACACAAGTCGTACACACAATTATATCAGACTGTAGTTGGTCACTGAATGTGGGAATAACTGGATTTCTACCAAGTTCTGGATCAAGATATGACAAGTGTTCAGCAGTTAATTAGACTGGAGAGTAGAGCTGGAGCTCGCTGCTCATTTTTTGGCCTCCTCCTTGACCCGTGTAATGTAATATCAACACTGTTCTTCAGGGCTTTCTCTCCCTGACCTTAAGCTCTCCTGACAGTTTGACTGACTTGTGATTCATCAGCTCTGTTCCAACACCTAGTGAGCTCCTTGCCGAGCCATCATAGGTGTGCTCCCAATGTGAAGGCCATTGGGAACAGCAGCTAAATTAAGCAATTTTTATTAGATGCCTCATTTCACTTTAAATGTAAGCCAGCACTTCAACTGTCCTTTGTGAATAAGACAATCCCAGAAATGCTTTGCAAAAAAGTCATTATAATTTTGTTAAGAGTAGTTGGCTAGGATGCCAATTCAAAAACAGCCTGCAAGGACAACATGGATTATACATGTATTTACTTAAATCTTGAAGATTATCAATAGGAAATAATTATATGCAACTGTATGGAATATGTGTGTGTGCAATATATTTTTGTGCTTCTTAACCCTGTAGAGGAAGTGATAGTCAGAAAACCCATACAAACTGTAATATACTTGCCAGCCAAAAAAGAAAAGAAAAAGGATTTAAATGGGCAAATGCAATAAGTCTAAATGAGTCTAAGGTTTAGCAACAGTTCTTCCAACCCTAATTGATGGAATGTGTCGCTTTTCATTTCTTAAAAAAACATCATATCAGAAGACACATCATGGACATATTACAGGATGACAATGTCAAAATTCACCAGGCTCAAATTGTGAAAGAATGATTATGAGGGAGGATGAAGAATCATTTTCCAGACCTTAAATTCCAGACCTTAAATTCACTGAAAGTGCAATGTCAAAGATTTTCCAGCAAAAAGACATGTGCATTGCAATTTATATGACATTTTGGAAATTATAGTACAATTCCTTCTATTTTCTGCATGGATAATCCACATGGAGGTGGTTATTAGCGTGACATTTTTTTTACCGGACATACTTTTTAAGTTGTCATATTTTCAAAAGCAAGCTGTCAATGGCATAGTTTTGTACCAGGTTAGCAAGATGCTTCTGAAGAGCATTTGAAATCAGTTACTTATAATGCTCCATTCCCTCTTTACCTTAAACTTCCTCATAGATATATACACTAGATGTCGCCTTGGCTCCGGCAGTTCATTGGAACAAATGCATCAATAGAGCCGCCATCATGGAAAGGGGGAGCCCCTCCTCTTTAATGCATAAGCGTCAATGGCAAGGGTCTAACGGAAATAAAATCACCATAAATCATCATGAATGTGTTTTTCTATTTTTTTTGGTTCGTTCCAATGGTCAGACATGTATTTATCATTGAGTCCAGAGAAAAAAAAAAAAAAAACGCTCTTCCAATTTAGTTCTAGTTCAAATTTTGTTCGTGTGAACATCCATAAGCAGCACAAAAGTCAGAAAATCCATGAATTCGGAGTACAGGAGAAGATAGAAGCGTTACCTAGCTACTTCCTATGACAAGTCCCATGTTCCAAGATGGCGGCGGTTTTGACGCATGCTTAGAACTCCAAGGTGACATCTAGTATATATATACTGTATATATCTACGAAGCTTCCTATGTTGGCACTAGACAGCGAGGCAGCTCGCTGTGTTTTGGTACAGAACTGCACACTTCATGTGCACTGATGTTTTCTCTTACTTTTTGTAATCTCCTATCCAGTTGGCAAAGCTTCAGCTGTAACTTTCTTCATTAACCTCATTACCAGCAGTGTCCATCAATCATTTGTTTTGTTTGGTTAAAAGCTGTGAGCTGTTGCTGCTAAGATTTATCCCATGTGAAGTAGTCAATACTTCTCCTCTCTGTCAAGTTTATACTCAAATAAGTGCATCGAAAGGAACTGTGTACTGCATCGCCTCATGCAGACTGATGAATGCTCTTATCGATTGTGATGTTGCAAAGATATCCAGGTTCTGCTTGTGTTAACCAGAAGCTTCTTGAAGGAATATTTTTACTTTTATTTTTAAGTTATTTTTGCCGAAATGTAAAGCTTGTATATTTGTTTAATACGGAGCCCGGGAAGTCACCTGTGGGGAAAACAAAACAATCCTCGGCGACGGTTTTCCGTCCCCTCAGTTTATAAACTGTACTCACGAATTCTTAAACTGTTCCCTCGGTTAAACAATTCGTGTCCACGGATTAAGAAACCGTACCCACGAGTTCCTAATCCGTGCTCTCAGATTTGTAAACCGTGCCTTCAGTTTTTGCAATCTGTACCCACAAATTCATAAACCGTGCCCACGCTTTCGCAATCCGTACTCAAGGGTTTGTAATACGTACTCATGGGTTTGTGGCCCCTCCCCCAGTCTGTGCCGCATGCTTCAACCAGGCCTCCTGTTTAGGTGCAGGATGCATTGCATTGTGTTTAAACCTAATTTTTTTTAAATGGATAATTTCTTGGATTTTCTAAAAAACTACATTTAGGCTACTTGTATCTTTAAAGTCAATTTTGGGAGGAAAAAGCTCAGTATAGAATAAGGGAAAAAGGACTTCACATAGCTATAAAAAAAGAAATATTACACAAACACATTTCCAAAACTGTAAAAGGTTAGGTTACCTATATAAAAATAAAACATTCATAAATGATTTTATGATACACATATTACTGTCTTTAGTGAACTCATTTATAGTAATAAACGCAAATAATAATAATTATCATTATTTATTATTAGGCTACATAGGCCTATTTAGAAGACGCTTTTATCCCAAAAAAAAGAAAAAAAGCAATTCGTCAAATGTCAGTCATAATACAAGTTAGACAATAATAATACAGGGCTAAGATTATCACAAATAAACACAGTTTTTGACGCATATCCAAGTGTTTGTGCGGAGCGCGCACTGCATGGCACGGAGGCGCCCGCGCAAACACTTGTATTTTCCTATCAACAGTGGAAACAACTTAAAATAATCTATCATTTCTGGTCATACAGAAAAAAATAATACATCATTCCTAACTACTTTCATTTGTGTAAACTCAATATAACAAGAAAACGTTGTGCTTTTGTAAAATAAAATAAAACAATCAGGCGCGCTTTCATGATCTCCGGAGCGTGTCTCATAAATGAACTGAAACAATAGCCTATCTAAAGCTTGAAATGTCCACTTTTAAACGAACAAATTCGAATCGAAAGCAAATACCGTCTGATTATATAATCCGAAAGGTGCATTTCTCGGTGCATCCGCTTTACAGCGGAGATTAAGATAAGTTTAGCCGACACTAGAAAACAGTTTATTTAAACAATAAAAATCCCTCGTTATTTTTCAGACACATGTGATTAGCCTATAAATCACCTATAAATCATCTCTCTGTATGGTTCCAATGACATGGCTCTTCTCATTTAGCACTGCGGGAAAATATAATTTCCAGGTTCTAATTTGATTTTAGAAAGTAAAATCGAATTGTTTTCCATATTAATTTGCGAATATTTTAAATGTTTAATAAAGGGGCAAAAAGTCATAAACAAAAATCTTAAAATACGTCAATGTTATTTATTTTTTTGCGCACAAACACTTGGATGCGTCAAAAACTTGTGTTTATTTGTGATAATCTTAGCCCTGTATTATTATTGTCTAACCTGTATTATGACTGACATTTGACGAATTGATTTGTTCTTTTTTTGGGGGGATAAAAGCGTCTTCTAAATAGGCCTATGTAGCCTAAATGTAATATAAAATAATGATAATTATTATTATTTGCGTTTATTACTATAAATGAGTTCACTGAAGACAGTGTTTATCATATAATCATTTATGAATGTTTTATTTTTATATAACCTAACGTTTTACAGTTTTGGAAATGTGTTTGTGTAATACCGGTATTATTTCTTTTTTTAATATGTAAAGTCTTTTTTTGCTTATTCTATAGGCCTACTGAGCTTTTTCCTCCCAAAAAATGGACTTTAAAAATACAAGTAGCCTAAATGTAGTTTTTTTTTAGAAAATCCAAGAAATTATCCATTTAAAAAATTGAGGTTTAAACACAATGCAATGCATCCCGCACATAAACAAGAGGCCTGGTTGAAGCATGCGGCACAGACTGGGGGAGGGGCCACAAATCCGTGAGTACGGATCACAAACCCGTGAGTACGGATTGCGAAAGCGTGGGCACGTTTATGAATTTGTGGGTACAGAAGGCAAAAACTGAAGGCACGGTTTACAAATCTGAGAGCACGGATTAGGAACTCGTGGGTGCGGTTTATTAATCCGTGGGCACGAATTGTTAAACCGAGGGAACAGTTTAAGAATTCGTGAGTACAGTTTATAAACTGAGGGGACGGATTGCAAAACCGTCGCCACGGATTGTTTTTTTTTCCCCCCACAGGTGACTTCCCGGGCTCCGTAGTGTAAGCACTTTGTCAGTAAAAAAATTGTCAGTAAATATATTTGTCAGTAAAAAAAAGTATAGTTTGTGGCAGAACGGAATTCCGTAGCCACTTAATTATTTATTTATTTTTTCTCAATGTTGACCAATTAGAAGAGGCTAATCAATTGTGACGAACTATTTAAGGAGGGAAATGGTTTCGTAGGGGTGGCGCAAGTGGCGGAAGTGAACTGTGATGTGAGAGGTCTTGTTGCTTCGAAGATATGTGCTGACTGTCACGAGACAGCGTGAGATGTTCCGTGTTTCGGTGCGAGGAATGAATTGCTTCGGAGACAAGAGTGAAGGAAGCGTGCAGTGTCCCGGAGGTGTGGTTTATGCTTACCTTGCATGACGTGACGGAGTGAATCAGTGGCGGAGGCTCTCTATCGTGGCTGACGGCAAAGGTGCAGTGAATTGAGATTATTCCTTATCGACTGATAACTGTTTTCCTGGAAACTTGTTGCAAACGAAGCTCCTGTTACTTAACTGCTACTTCAAACGTAGACAACGGTACCGGGTACGGACTTGATGCACTCGCAGTTCATGCACACGACCAACAAGTCGACACACACACACGCACCCACGAAAGCAATCGTACTTTTTCTCGGCTGGTTGAGAGCATATAAACTGTGTGAAAGCGAACCTGAGTGGTAAATTGTCTTCATTGATAGGTTTGATCACAGCACTGTTTTTCCACTGTACCTAATATTGTTTTGAAGAGTGAATAAGATTGTTTGTGACGGTCTGTGAGTTCATAAATTGAGTAATGCTTGCCATGGACGAATCGCCACTGTTGCTGCCTTATCTAAATCTGATATTTGTTTTATTTTGTTTTTCATTTGTTTTCTTTGTTTTCATGGTGGATACGATATAGTATCTTATTCTGTGATGTCCAAACACGTGTATCATGTTTCACTGTGTTGAGTGTTACTTGTGCTAACTGTTTAAAATAAATCTGCAAATTAATTGATTGGTTTCCTACAGGTTTGAATTGATTATTTATATTTCAAGTCCTTCATATGTAGCTGGTGGTTTTTAAATAAGCTATCCGGAGTTTACTTACTGCCAGGATTAAATGCCTGGCTGGCGCCCGAACAAATCAAAATAAAGAAAGGTAGAAATAAGTGTTTATTGATGGGCCACCATCGCTACAGAAATGGCGCCCGAACAGGGACTTGAATTATTTAGAAGTGGTGACCTGAAACTTAAATGAACTTAACTGAATAAACAGGTTTAAAATCAATTGTAACAGATATTAATAGGGGTCATTCAAGAAGTGACTAGTGATTAATTTTGAACCTGGAGGAAATGAATTGAATTAAACTGAACTGTGAACTTTGGAAAACTGAGGTTTTTTTTTTTTTGTTGCTGTGATTCTGAATACAAAGTGTGAATTTTTTAAACCAAAACAATTTGTGAAATTAGGTAGCTAAGTTTGGCAGTTCTTTTTTTTTCATCTCTGGAAAAAAGTTGAGGTTGTGTACATATTGTTGGATTTGTAAACATATTTGATGAATTTAAGGGTTTGTTGCTTTGCCCTGAATTTATGAACATTGTTATTTTGGCCAAGTTTGTTATTTTTCTCTTATTTTTCTCCCAACAAAAGAGACACAGACAGTTGACTTTTTTTTTTTTTTTACTGACATGACCACTAGTCCATCATCCCCAGCAACTTTGTTTGATATGGAAGTACCGGAAGTGGAAACCCCCAGTTGGCCGCCGTTAATCCCTATCACCTCATGTCCATATACTCCCAATCTTTCCCACATTGATCAACGTGAGTCACGAGTGCAGTTTGTACCCTCCACTTTGACTGGCAGCACTCCAATGCCACCCCTCATCTGGGAACCACAATCAGATCCTATGCAGATTTGCACAACTCCTGAATTTTCATCTTCTGTGGGCCGGCAGGAGTTACCAGGTGAACTTCAAACACCAGGCAGAGGAAATCAGCTACTGACCAGTCAAGTTTAAGGAGACTTGGACACTTTTAAGCGATTCATCAAGAAACAGGAGAATGCGGTTTCAGAACTTACTCAGGAGGTGAAAGCTCAGTTTATTCAACATTCAACTCATCTTTCTAAAACGGTGGTTAAAATGGAGGACAATCAACAACAATTACTAAAGTGCATCACTGATAACCAACAAAAAGTGGAAACTGAGATGGATCAATGG
This sequence comes from Tiaroga cobitis, assembly GCA_030578255.1. NCBI lineage: Eukaryota > Metazoa > Chordata > Actinopteri > Cypriniformes > Leuciscidae > Tiaroga > Tiaroga cobitis. The sequence continues at coordinate 8,350,088 of CM060608.1, forward strand.
TCTAAAGCTACAAAGCGAATGATCTCAGAAGAATAAGTTAAAGTGGAGACTTCTGTTGTGTCTGAAGTGCGGTTCCTGGTCCAACAGCTTCAAGCAGAAGTTCAGCAGGACTTTAAAGCCACTTTCCAGAGTCTGAAAAACAGTCAAAAACAGTTCAACAAAGAATTTCATCAACACAAAAACCAAATGGATGGTTTCTACATTGATACTCAAAAATTTCAGTCCAACATGTCTCACCAACTACAAACCCAGATTGAAGAGATTAAAGAGATGACTGCTAACCAACAAGAAGTACCTCCAGTCGACATTCCTTCATTGCCAAGCTCTGTACCAATTACTACTACCACCACTTCATCTGTTCCTTTAGTTAAAAGTGATCATCTACGACTTACCTTTCCCAGTTTCGGAAAACCACATGATGATCCAGATCCTTTGAACTACTTAACTCGATGTCAAGATTTCCTGGCATTGCATCCTTTGTTAGATGGGGATCTTCTAGCTACATTCCGTACGGTTTTGTATGGAACCGGCCGCGACTGGCGGGAAGTTGCACGTACCTCTGTATTCACCTGGACTGAATTTGAGGCAGCTTTCCTCTCTGCATTTCTTTCCGAAGATTATGAGGATGAGTTGGCAGAAATGATCAGAGTAAGAACTCAAGGAGAGAAAGAACCCATCAGAGACTTTGCTTTTTCATACAGAGCCTTATGCAAGAGATGGAAGTCAACTTTAACAGAGAGTGAAATTGTAAAACTGATTCTGAAAAATATTAAACCTTACCTTGCCAGCCAGCTTCGCAGTCGAGTATTTACAGTGGAGGAGCTGGTGAAACTAGGGCATCAACTGGAGAAGGACAATGAGCAGCAACTCCAATATGAGAGCAGCTTTCACCACAAACAACCGTCTGTATCACCCCGAGCACCTGTGGTTCGACAGATGGACAAGACTCCAGTTCAGTGCTGGCGGTGTAAGGGTCATCATCCTCCAGGAAACTTCCCTGGTTATGCATTTAATCAATTATTTCATCAGTCTCAGGCATTTCAACTGTCACAGCCATCTCAAAGTAAGAGACCGCACCAAAGTTCAAAACCAGGTGGTCCACCCTCCAATAATGCTGTCTCCATTTTAAAAACCGACCTGATTCCAACAATGACACCTGTTTCTGGCAACCCACAATGCACAGTACCACAACAACTAGTTGTTCCTATTAATATTGGTGCCTGGAGAGGTAAGGCTATTTTAGACACTGGAGACAGCTATACTCTCATTCATGAGAGTTTGTGGAGGGACCTTATTCCCCAAGAGAGTCTTCATCCATGGGACTCAGGACCTCTCTATCTAGCGAATGGTGAGGCCGAAATTCCGCTTGGTTGGGTCAATGTACTGATTCTGCTTCATAATCAGAGTTTTCCTTTGAGGGCTGCAGTCCTTATCTCAACGTCCTTGACCTATGTAGTAGTTTTGGGGCTGGATTTCATCTTTTTAAGTGGTCTTCAACTTAACCCTCTGGGGACCAAAGGTTTTTTGGGGCCCTTGGGATGTTTTGACATGCACTGACATTTGTGCTTTTTTCAGTTATTTATAAACATGTTAATGGCAAAGGTGTAAATTCACTCTATATAGCACACACGGGGCTACCATAATATGTTAGCAACATGTATGTACATGTTTGTATTTTTGAGAGAATATTATTTATGCGTGGTTATTGAAAAAACTAAAAATAAAAGTTTCTGAAATAAGGCCACAAAACACATATTGATTATTTCTTCACAAGACTTTTGAAAATTGTATCACATAGTCTAGAATATTTGCTCCAAAACTATGTGAGAAACATCCTGACTACTCATTCAGATAAGTCAATAAAGTCTTTTAGAATGTGTATGACGTGTTTTGTTTGAGAAAGCTTTATGCGAGGAGGCTTGATCTCTCATTAGTATGTATCCATTTCACACCTGAGAAAGACAAAGACCCTCCCATAATGGCCCTATTAGGTGCTATCAGGCCATATCATTATGAAGAGCCTTGCAGAAAGAATGAGGAGATTTAAAATAGAATGGCTTTTAGATTGTTTGGATTTATTTACAACACACACACACACTCTGCTTAGAATAAGTGAACACACCCATGCTAAAGTTGACTAAAAAGAGGAATAAAAAATCGTAATGCCTTAATTAAAAAAATGAGGAAAACTCCAACCTTTAGGGACATGAATAATGTCCTTGAATTCTTTGTGAATGAAAAATTTATCACAAATAATTAAATGTTCTTCTTTAAAATACAGGGTGGATACGTCTGGACACTTCTATCACACACCCTTCACCATATAGACAAGGTTTTATTTCAGTTCAAAGTAAGAGTTGGAAAAATCTTGAAAAGAAAATTGTCTTTTCCATAAATGTCTTAGTATGATCATACATATTTCAAAGTTGAGGATTCATTATTTTGATTTAGCTTGGATTGTAACAAACACTAGACTATAACATCTTAGTTGATTAGTTTATTGACAAAACATACTATATATTTAACATATGAGCAGAAACTCCTAACAAAGCTTATTTGATGTCTATTTTCGAGTAAAAACTTTATACTCTATCCAAAACTAGTCAACAAAATGTCTTTTATTTCGTCTATAACAGTGCGTATCTGTGCGTTCATTCATTCATTCATTCACACACACACACACACACACACAGAAACATGATTCACATTTAAACAGTATGCTATTTTTCTGTTTACAGACACTAACGTTATTCTATATCGCGATTAGAACAAAGCATAAAACACTTACACACTTCTCAGCTGAATCTGTTGCTCCTCCTCGTGGTGAAAATAAACCAGCACTTGTTCTGAGGTAGGTAAATGTCCCAGGATTGTTCCTCATAGCCGCTCAAGATGACAGTAGATTAATCTGACTAAAAAATATAGTGTGTTTTCAGAGTTTATGGGCGTTAACGCGTCTCAATGTGGTGCTTCACGTATTTGCGTTTGAATAGCGCGTGCTCTCCGTGGGCGTGTCACATTACCGGAGATAATGAGCTGAGAGAAAGATAATTAGAATGGCTGACACGTCTCTCTTTTTATATAGATTACATAAACGGAGAATATTTATTTTAGTTTTGAATCGGATCATTTAAAAGTACAAACTCAAATGATTTAAAAGATATATTGCTCATGTCTGGGTGAATAGTATTTGCTGAGTTTTGTTGAAGATTAGAGACGTGCTCCAGGAAAAAAGTTCACGGTGACTGAGAGGCAGAACGCACACCCTGTTTATATTCTTTATTTTACAAAAGCACAATATTTTATTTCGATTGTATGTGGGCACATAAAAAATTAGACATTTAACAGATTATTTTCTCATATTTCTTAACTCTATATGAACAGAAATGATGGTAGTACTTTAAGTTTATTTTTCTGCTATGTGAAAAAAAACGAGCAAAACGCGCCGGCGCTTTTCTGGTCCCCAGAGGGTTAATATTGCTGATGGGACATATTTTTTTAAATGTGCACCTGGAGTGGAATACTTTTTCCAACCCGGACACGCAAGCATACCTACCAGTAGAGTTCCCGGTCCACGGAAAACCAAGCAATTTGAACGTTCTCAACAAAACCTTTCTCTAATGAGTGCTGTTTCCCCACCACAACTACTATTGGCATCACAAGAGACTGATTTTACAGAGGATCAAGTCTTGATTGAAAAACTGATTACGGAAGCAATCTTGCCTCACAAAGAAGAACTTCAGTTACGCCAGGTCCTGGAAATTCATCCAACGGTGTGTACTCGTCAGCCAGGACGAACAGATGTTCTTCAACACCGCCTATACGTGCGTCAGCAGGTACCTATTAAACAACGACCCTATCGGCTCACACCTGTAAAGCAAGCCATAATCACAGAACACCTTCAAGACATGTTGAGTGCTGGCGTCATTGAACCCTCTCATTCCGCATGGGCTTCCCCAGTTGTCTTAGTTCCTAAAAAGGATGGAACGTTACGATTCTGTGTGGATTAGAGAAAGATCAATGCCCTCACTGAGAGTGATGCTTATCCATTGCCTAACATCACAGAGATTTTAGAGTCACTCTCGGGTGCCTCCATTTTTTCAACCTTGGACCTAAACAGTGGTTATTGGCAGGTACCCATGGAACCTGAGAGCAAGGCAAAGACCGCTTTCATTACATCTGGTGGGCTGTATCATTTCAATGTCATGCCTTTTGGTCTAAAAAATGCACCAGCAACCTTTCAGAGGCTGATGGAGATCGTTCTGAGAGGATTGCTTGGAACCATGTGTTTCGTTTATATCGACGATATCATAATTTACTCCCCATCAATGGCCCAGCATGTTCTTGACATCCAGACCATCCTTCAGCGGTTACAAACAGCTGGATTGATGTTGAACCTAAAAAAATGTAAGTTCTGCCTTCGGGAGCTTACCTTCCTCGGTCATGTAGTGAACGAACAAGGTGTTACCGCAGATCCCAGCAAGGTGGAAGCAATTCGCACTTATCCAGTTCCCCGTAACCTCAAAGAGGTCCAGCGCTTCCTGGGATTGGCTGGGTGGTACCATCGGTTTGTGGCAGACTTCTCTAGGATCGCAGAGCCTCTCAATACCTTGAAGAAAAAAGGTCAAGCATTTCAATGGACATTACCATGTCAACAAGCTTTTGATTATTTGAAAGTTTGTCTTACAACATCACCCATTTTGGGACATCCAAACCTTCAACTACATTTTACGTTGTACACTGATGCGAGTGACACTGGCCTAGGTGCTGTGTTGACCCAGCGGAAGGAACAGAGCAGTGAAGAAGTGATCGCTTACGCCAGTCGAACCTTAAATAAAGCAGAAATTAACTACTCCACCACAGAGAAAGAGTGCCTTGCAGTGGTGTGGGCACTTGACAAGTGGCAACACTATCTGGAACACCGTTTGTTTACAGTGGTTACGGATCATTCTTCTTTGCAGTGGGTAATGAATTCCACTAAAACAACTAGTCGACTCCTTCGATGGGCTCTTCGACTACAAAGATTTGATTTTGTGCTGGAATATCGTAAAGGAAAGTTGAATGTTGCTCCTGATGCACTGTCACGGATGTACCACGTACCTGAGTGTAATGTGTACACAAGTAAGACGGAAGATCCAGAATTTCCCATCACCCCTGAACGCATCTGGGACGAACAACACCGTGATCCTGAAATCACAAAAATATTTCAAGTTTTGGCCAACGATGAACGTACTGAGAAGGAACCGTATGCTGTGGTAGAAGACAAGTTATATCGTGTTACTCACCTGACTGATGGTAAAATTCAATACCGTGTTGTCGTACCACGCATCCTTATTCCCACCATTCTCCAATTTTATCATGCAAGCCCACTTAGTGGACATCTTGGAATCTTTAACCCTCTGAGGTCTAAGGGTTTTTGGGGTCCTTGAGGTGTTCTGACATGCTCTGACATTTGTGCTTTTTTCAGTTATTTACAAACATGTTAATGGCAAAGGTGTAAATTCACTCAATATAGCACAAACTGGGCTACCGTAATTTCTCAGCAACAATTATGAAACATGTTTGTATGTTTGAGAGAACATTGCTTATGCATGGTTATTGTAAAAACTAAAACTTAAAGTGTCTGAAATAAGGCCACAAAACACATACTAAATATGTGTCCACAAGACTTTTGACTAATTAGTGTTGTTGCCTAGAATTTTTGCTTCAAAATGATCTGAAAATTATCCTGCCTAATCATTTACACAAACACATACACTTAAATTTTATTAGAGACCTTTGGTTTGGAAAGGCAATATGCGTGGAGGCGTGTTCACACCTGAGAAGACAAAGGCCGGATAATGTGCCGCATAATGAGCTGCATATTAATTAGCCCTTTCACACAGGTGTGTCAAAAGGATCCCAAAGAATGCAAGGACAAAAGAAATGATCTATATAGCCTATACATATTTTACAATTAGAAATTGTAACCAATTACAAATAGGTTACAATTACAACAACAATTACAATTTTAACAATATTTCAAGTGTATTTCTTTGTAAAAAGTATACATTTTATCATACGTATTAAAAAAAGGTAAGGATTCATGAATATGGGAACAAACACTATAATAACATCTTAGTTGATAATTCAATATACCTACTTTATTTTTGACAAAACATCATACTATAGTATATTTAACTATGAGCAGAAATTGGTGAACAAAAGCGTACCTATTTAATGTGACAGTAGTCTTTTTTTACAGTCAAAACTTTATAATCTATCCAAAACTAATCACAAAATCGTGTCTAAACATTCATATTTAGTCTGTAATATATTGTGTATGATACCCACGAAAGCAATCGTACTTTTTCTCGGCTGGTTGAGAGCATATTAACTGTGTGAAAGCGAACCTGAGTGGTAAATTGCCTTCATTGATAGGTTTGATCACAGCACTGTTTTTCCACTGTACCTAATATTGTTTTGAAGAGTGAATAAGATTGTTTGTGACGGTCTGTGAGTTCATAAATTGAGTAATGCTTGCCATGGACGAATCACCACTGTTGCTGCCTTATCTAAATCTGATATTTGTTTTATTTTGTTTTTCATTTGTTTTCTTTGTTTTCATGGTGGATACGATATAGTATCTTATTCTGTCCAAACACGTGTATCATGTTTCACTGTGTTGAGTGTTACTTGTGCTAACTTGTTTAAAATAAATCTGCTAATTAATTGATTGGTTTCCTACAGGTTTTAATTAATTATTTATATTTCAAGTCCTTCATATGTAGCTGGTGGTTTTTAAATAAGCTATTCGGAGTTTACTTACTGCCAGGATTAAATGCCTGGCTGGCGCCCGAACAAATCAAAATAAAGAAAGGTAGAAATAAGTGTTTATTGATGGGCCACCATCGCTACAATTTCCCCCAAAAATAAAACTTCTGACGGAACGCAACCTCATGTTTTTTCGTCATTTATAATCTTGAATATTCCTATTTTTAAATGTTCTGCACCATTCTCAGCATTCTCAGCTTTTCTTCTCATTTCACTTTCAAGTAGACCTTTCGTTGAACTACCATCTCTTCATTTTTTATCCCTGTCTATGAATAGAACTTGTTTTTGTCGAGTTGTTTCTGTTAATAAACTGCCTACCAGATAATTTTCTGCAGCGATTAACAGGTTTGGGTCAAACGTCTTGAAGGGGAGCACAGTTTATGTAGGGTTCAAGAGTTGTGTGTGTGAGTCGCGATGAAAGCTTCATAACTAAATGGTATTGTCACGGTGCATGTCTCTTATTTGGAACTGTGAAAGTAAGACAATAGAGTCCAACTAAAGGCACCAGACTCTCAGGGATCCTTTACAAACAAGAGTGCTGTAAGAAACAATAATGTAAAGTAGGGTTCGTTAGCTTTGTGTGACACACACTCAAAAGGATTAAATAAAACACTGGAGAGAAACAGCTCGTGAACAGTTGTCTCTTTTACTCACTCCTCCACTCAGCGCTCAGAAAAAAAAACACCAACTTGCAATACAGCCAATCAGAGAGCAGGAAGATGAACAATGAAGTAAATCAAGATTTGTAACCAGAACACAGATTCCAGACTTTAACCCACTGTCTCCCCTTTATATATCATATAATATATATATATATATTTAACCTTACATTTCTTCCCCCACCCCTTTAAGAAACGTCCCCGTTTCTTTACAATAACATCCATTGAACAAAGCAAGTGAGTGCTAAGGGAACAGAACCAACAGAATGAAACCAAACAAAAAAAAAACAAAAAAACAACTGTAAGCCATACCAGGACCACAAGCATGTAGACACTTTTACGTCAAAACATACCCATGCAGTTTAACTTGACGTCGACCTGGGCATGCAGCCAGACCAGAACTTGAACTCTGAATAAGAGGAGTGCTCACAGGCAGCTGGTCTACCAGGAGAGGGTGAGGTCCAGGATCAAATGGCGCCCGTGGCCGGATGGGATCCTTAGACATTCCCTTAGATGTGCACAGAACAATTTGTGGGGGTTTGAAAGGTAAGGCACCTGATAAAGCGGTCAAGGATTGGGAAGGATCTGGAGTAGAGGGAACATTTTGTTTCTCTTTTTGAAGGACAGGTGCACAGTATGGTTGCAGTCTGTTATAATGGACAATTTGACATTTATCTGATTCGTCTAACAGATAATGTATTCTGTACGTGACACCCACATCACCCTCTGACTCCAAACAGTCCACAACTTCAAACGGTCCTTTCCAGTGAGGAGCAAGTTTCTGCCTGCTGGTGGTAGGGTCATGCAGCCACACAAAGTCTCCCCGTTGATAAGGAGTAAACTTAAGATCCTTATCATAGTGTCGCTTTTGCTGAAGATATGCATGTTCCCTGTTTTGGGTGGCAATAGCGAATACATCTTGAAGTTTACGCATCAGGTTAACAGCATAATCTGACGGTGAATTAGATGGAGAATGCGGTACACAATTTGGCAACAGCAGGTTAGCCGGCAATCTGGCTTCTCTACCATGCGTGAGGAAAAAGGGAGTGAAGGCAGTCGACGAATGGGGTCTAGTATTGTACGCTAAAGCCACCTGGCTAAGGTAATCATCCCATTCCCCTTGCTGTTGCTGCAAGACCTTGGCCAACTGATCAATGAGGGTTCTATTGAAATGTTCAACCATGCCATCACATTGTGGATGAAATGGGCTGGTTCTGGTCTTATGAACGCCCAACATTTGGCAGAGATGTTTAACAAGGTCTGACTCAAATTGTCGCCCTTGGTCTGTATGTAAGACCTCTGGAATGCCATGCTCACAGACAAAATTTTCGAAAAGACACTTAGCCACTGTGGTAGCCTTCTGGTCTGGAACAGCATAAAGGTTAACGTATTTGGAGAAGTAGTCTTGAACAACAAGAACATACCGGTTTCCTCAACATGTAAGAGGAAGTTCAAGAATGTCTGCGGCTACTTTCTGAAATGGTGCTGTCGCTACCACTGTTTTCATAGGTGCTTTTTGACCAGGGATTGGAGTGCGTCGGGCATCACAAGGAACACACTTCTTACACCACTCGCGTATGTCTCGGGACATGAAAGGCCAGAAGCAGAGCTGTTGTGCCTGTTGCAGGACTTTTTTGGCTGATAGATGACCAGCAATAAGGTTGCCATGGAGGGACTGAAGGACTTGTTCCCTTAAAGTTTTAGGTACAATGACCTGAAAAATCACCGATTTGGTGACTGGACTAACAATTTCACGACAGAGGAGACCATTGTGTATGGTTAACCTGAAGTATTCTTTCCACAACGCTCTCTCCTCAGGCGATAGTCTGTTCATCTTCCTATTTGGTGGTTTGCGGCCTCTGATCTTCCAACTCACAATTTACTTCAAAACTGAATCCTGTTGCTGCTGCTCTTTGAAACTTGATTCAGCAGTAGCCAACTGCAGACTGAGAGAGGAGGTCCTCCCAGTTTCTTGCTCAACACAGGCGATTGATTTTGGTATATCATGGGTCAGGCCGACCGACTGAACCTGTTCTTTCGGTTCCTGCCTACTTTATAAATCTACAGCCGCCATTATCGGACAGTGGTGTGCTAAGATCAGGCTTATCAGATGAACAGGCTGCGTTTTCAAATTCTGAGCCGGATTCTTGTCGACGTGACAGAGCGTCGGCATTTGCGTGACTTTGTCCTTTCCTGTATATGACTGTCCATTCAAATGGGTCCAATTCCAGGGCCCAGCGGGCTCGCCGACCAGTGCGATCACTGTCAATAGGGATTTTCCTCAGGCCCATGAGGGGTTTGTGATCTGTAATAATGAAGAAGGGCTGCTTGTACAAATAGTGGCGGAAATGTCTGACAGCCCACACAATGGCCCAAAGTTCTCTATCATACGTAGACCATTTCTTTTCAGCCTCTTTTCAGAACATGGCTGGCATAAGCTACTACTGTTTCTTGAGTCCCTTTTTCCTGGGCAAGGACAGCTCCTATAGCCGATGCAGAGGCGTCTGTGTACAAATGGAACGGCCGGTGAAAATCTGGGAAAGAAACAATAGGTGGATGAGACAGGGCATGTTTCAAATAAGAAAATGCCTCCTGACAATCCGCAGTCCAGTGGAATCCAACATTTTTCTCTGTCAGTCTATGGAGAGGGACTGCATGGTGAGCAAAGTTATTAATGAACTTCCTATAGTAGGAGCACAATCCTAAAAATGCCCTGACTTCAGTAGGTGAGCATGGGATAGGCCAGTCATGAACACTCTGAACATTCCATGGATCAGGTTGGACCCCCTCTTTAGATACAATGTGACCCAAAAACTGAACACTCTTAGCAAACGAGCATTTGGAAGGATTGAGTTTTAACCCATTGGATTTGAATCAGGAAAAAAAATCATCCAAATGCTTAAGGTGATCCTTAAAAGTCTGACTGAAAATTAAGACATCATCCAAATACACCAAGCAAGTTTTCCAAGGCAGCCCTTGCAGAACCATCTCCATTAACCTCTGAAAAGTTGCTGCGGCATTTGTCAGACCCATGGGCATAACTTTAAAATGGTACAGCCCACTACCTGTGGCGAAAGCGTTTTTTTCACAATCTTCTTTGTCCAATTCAACTTGCCAATACCCCTGCTGCAGGTCTATTGTGGAGAACCAAGCAGATCCTGACAAAGCATCTAATGCATTGTCGAGTCTTAGAAGGGGATGAGATTCTTTTATGGTTACAGCATTTAGTTTTCTGTAATCCAGGCAGAATCGCCATGTGCCATCCCGCTTGCGTACCAAAACTATGGGTGCTGCCCAGGGGCTAAAACTCTCTTCAATGACATCTCCTTTTTTCACTTGTTGCTGTATCTCTTGTCTTTGTTCAGGTGTCACACGACACGGCCTTTGTTTTATTGGCATAGCCTCCCCTGTCCGAATCCTATGCTAAATTATTCCAGTCCTACCTCTGTCATCAGAGTTTTTACTGAAAATTTCAGAATACTTAGTAAGCAGCTCTGTTAAGGATTCCACTTGAGCTGTAGACAGGTTAGAATTATCAATTGACACAGCTGGGTCAGTGACACAGGGATCAGATAAGACATTGCAACATTCTCCCTCCAAAACTGTTGTCAATAGAAGAAAGAAAGGGAAACTCACCAAGATGTTGACCTGCATGGAGTTCAATGTCTTCTTCTGTGGTGTTCAGAGCTTGCACCACAGTCAGGCCATTTTGAACCTCACTGAGGGTGTGCGCAACGACTACACTACTAGCTGGGTTGGGCTCCAGGATACCTGTGTAGTCAGTTGGCACAGGAGATACAGCCGTCGCTCCTGCCACGCACACTGTGATAATCGTTTCACTCCATGCTGGTAGTTTGGTAGATGCAAGCACCGAAACATTACAACAGGCTGCCGCTTTATGTCCTCTAGGGAGCAGAGGTAGCTCAACATTCCACAAAGACAATTTCTGATTGACTACATCAAGGGGAGCATGGTATTTTTGTATGAAGTCCCAGCCAAGGATGACTGGATGATGTGCACCTCTAACAACCTGGAAATCATGTTACAGTAATTCTTTACCAAGTCTCATGTCTAGCACTAAGACACCTATGGTGTCCAGACACTGCCCCGTGACAGAACGTGCAAGTACCATGGAAGTTTTCATAGGACGTTTCTTTAACATGGGATGCGAATGTCGAAAATCTTCCCCCACAATGGAAATATTAGAGCCAGTGTCCACGAGGGCAGAGACCTCCACTCCTTCCACAATCGCCAACACATTTGCTGACACCTTGTTATGGGCTTGTGTGTGCTCATCATTTGTATCAAATACTGTAAAATTAGAGCGGGGCCAGGAGGCTGAAACTGATGTTTGCCCCTCAACATCAGCTAATGGAAGTTTCCCGGCTGTTGTTTGAATGATTGCTGGCTGTCAGGTGACCTAAAGCGTACACTGTGTCGGCTCTGAGGGCTCCCATCTCTACTCCACTGCCGGACAGGACTAGGGCTGCGGGGCTGTCTGTAGTCATCAGTATGATACCTACGGTCTTGACTGCATGGGGCACCCCCTGGAGAATAATAGGGCTTAGCTCTGTCACCTCCCCGTGAATAATCGTCACATTGCAGTGTGCGATGCCAGTCATTCAGCACTGCAACATCCTTGTGCTGTCTATTAGGTGCATGGGCATTATCAGAATGATATCGCGAACTGTGGTGTGTTGGAGAAGGGCCGCGCGTCATCCTGGGCTGCTCCCTAACTAAAGGAATTTTGTTCCTCTCCCAGTACTCCAAACATTCTGTAAGATGAGCGTTTTTGTCTTGTAGCTGGTGCACATCATTTTTCAGCTCATTCACGGTCAATATTAACTGTTCCACTGCCCTGAGTAATTTCCCATCATTGTGATCGGACTGCCCCATAGCCGCTTGAGTTTGGGTTTGGGGCACTTGATTTGACCCAACATGGAGTTGCATAGCTGCACGGGCCCTTTCACATCGGCATGCAACAATAAGAGCTTCGTCAATATCCGTTGCACCTTGTTCATGAATCTTTGCTTGCAAGGCTGGATCTAAACCAGCCACAAAATGTCTGAATTTCTCACCCTCCTGGGCAGTACGATCATAATCAGGAAAAGCCTCTAAAACTAGACGATTAATATCAGACCTGTACACTTCTAAACTTTCACCAATCTTGCGGGGGCGATCATTCACATGAGTTTGGAAGAATGGCAATGAATGTTGGAGCCCAAAGACATGCCTTAGCCTGTCTTTCACTGTATTGTAGCTAGTCTTTACTGAATTAGGAAGACTGTCCCAGTACAAGAAAGCAGCATCTGACAGCCGTGTTGGCAATACTGAAGCTAACATGTTAATCATGTCTGTACCTTGTGGTGTCATTGCTTGCACAGCCACCTCAAAACGACGAGCCCAACTGGAGAATGATTCTGTTCCATCACCCTTAAAAGCTGCCGGGAGCTCGATATGCAAACTGCCCGCGGCAGAAGGTGCAAGAGGCGGCATCCTGTTCGCGTTTCCACTAGCGTTCTTCTATCCGCGTTGGGCGGATTGGCGGGAGCGTCTGCCAACGCAGCACCCGCGTCATCTACAGACATCCCTGTAATTCGTTTTGTATCTCACCCTTACGTTGAGTGGCGTTGCATTGTTTCGTCTAGTCCTTGTGCAATAGTACTGTGCACAACCGGTGACAATAAGAGTGTAATGTCCAAATGGCGCCAATATCGAGTGCCAAAGTTCATAAAACTCCACGAAAAGCGCCAAAAATGCAAAATAATGACCCAGCTGCCACCAATGTAAAGTAGGGTTCGTTAGCTTTGCGTGACACACACTCAAAAGGATTAAATAAAACACCGGAGAGAAACAGCTCGTGAACAGTCGTCTCTTTTACTCACTCCTCCACTCAGCGCTCAGAAAAAAAAAACATCAACTTGCAATACAGCCAATCAGAGAGCAGGAAGATGAACAATGAAGTAAATCAAGATTTGTAACCAGAACACAGATTCCAGACTTTAACCCACTGTCTCCCCTTTATATATATCATATAATATATATATATATTTAACCTTACAATAACAAGTGTCCTGAAATGACTGCCAGGGCCAGTTGATCTGGTTAAGAGATGGCTCTCGTATTTCTATAAGCACCCTACATTAGAAGACAGAATAAAGTATATACAAAATTATCATTCCATTTGAAATTATATAGAGTTAATTATGTTAAATCTTTATCATTTAGTCTGTCTTTTTCTTAGTTTTTTTTCATCCAGAGATTTTATTAGTGGTGCTTGCCATGGTACAGGTGAAACTCGAAAAATTAGAATATCGTGCAAAAGTTCATATATTTCAGTTATTCACGTTAAAAGGTGAAACTAATATATTATGTAGACTCAGTAGGCAAACTGAGATATTTCAAGCCTTTATTTGTTATAATTTGGATGATTATGGCTTTCAGCTTATGAAAACGTCTCAGGTTACGTATGTAACCCTGGTTCCCTGAGAGGGAACGAGACGCTGCGTTTGAGACGCGGTGGGAACGCTCTGCGTGATTACGTCGTGAAGCACATGTAAAATCAGTCCAATGGAAGCCCGAAACGTCATAGGCGGGTGACGTCATAGACCAGGAAACTATAAAGCACCCCTGAATTCAGACCGCGCCAGCTTCTGAAAAAACCTGAAGCAAGTCGATCAGGGCATGCAGGAAGTATGGCAGGTAAACGCAGCGTCTCGTTCCCTCTCAGGGAACCAGGGTTACATACGTAACCTGAGACGTTCCCTTTCAAGGGAACTTCGAGCTGCGTTTGAGACGCGGTGGGAACCGCATACCCACTACGCCATAGTGACAAATGCCCGTTCTGTGTGAAGTCCTTGCGCACACTAAGAAGCAAGCAACCTTGCCACTGGAGTGGAGAGGTCAAGGTCATAAAACCTGACAAATGTATGTGGATAGGACCAACCTGCCGCATTACAGATATCAAGAAGGGAAACACCCGAAATTAAGGCCGTAGAGGCCGCCATACTCCTTGTAGAATGGGCCCGTACAGCCATAGGTGAAGGCTGACCGGCTGCATCATAAGCCAATGATATAGCCTCAACTATCCATTTGCTCATTACCTGTTTAGATGCAGGGCACCCTCTCTTGAGTGACCCAAAGCAGACAAACAATTGTTCAGACTTACGCCACAGGGCAGCCCTGTGAACGTAGGCATCTAATGCCCGAACTGGACATAACAGGTTCAGTTGTTCCTGATCTGGGGTATTAAAAGGTGGAGGATAAAATGCCTGCAGCACTATAAGGCCCACAACATTAACTGGGACCTTAGGAATATAACCTGGTCTAGGGAAGAGAAATGCCTTCACCATACCAGGTGCAAATTCCAGACATGGCGCAGCAACCGACAGGGCATGCAAATCTCCAAATCTCTTGATAGACGAAATAGAAAGGAGAAATAAAGTTTTTAGAGAGGAATTTATCTGAAACCTCTTCAATGGGCTCGAAGGTAGCCAAAGCCAGACCCTCAAGTTCAATGGCCAAATCCCAAGCCGGTGCTCTAGAGTGCAATGCAGGTCTCAACCTCAGTGTACCACAGAGAAAACGAGTAAAAAGAGGATCTCTCCCGATAGAAGTACCCCCCCGAGGGGTGTGGTAGGCAGATATAGCCGCCACGTAAACCTCTAGGGTAGAAGGAGATAACCTAGCAGAGAAACGGTCTTGCAAGAAATCAAGAACTGAACCAACAGGGCAGTTAACAGGATCTAAATGACGTTCACCACATCAGGTGGAGAATAATTTCCATTTCAATGCATATAGTTTTCTCGTGGAAGGAGCTCTGGATTGGAGAATGGTCTCAACGACCTCAGTCGAGAGACCGGATTCTATGAGCCGGGCCCCCTCAGAGGCCGAGCCCACAGTATCCAAACTCCAAAAGAGGGTGAACTCCTGGGAGCAAAGATATCAGGAAATGCGTACTGGTGTAGCGTCAACCACACCTAATACATCACATCCAGTCCAAGCGGAGCTGTATGCGTGAGGGAGAACCAAAAAGAGCAATGCTTTGTACAAACGATGTGAAAGGTCGACTTGACTTTAGTTTGACCAAAGTTCTCCCTAAGAAGCTCCACCACCTCGGGGTGAAGTCTCCAATCCCTGGGCCTCAGCCTCTGCCTCAACAGGATATCTGCTCTGATATACGAGACCATCAGTGTGTTGTCCACCATCTGCGAGCGCCCACTCATGATCGCCCCCACTTGTGAGGGAAGCATCCGTCGATAGCAATATGCGTCGACAAGAAGCCCCCAACACTGGGCTTGGGCGAGGAACCAAGGTTCTTCCACACGACCGAGGCACGAAGGCATAGCCGCGTGACCTTGATCATGCGAAAACATATTTCCCCTCTGAGAAAACCCCTTGGTCCCGAGCCACCACTGCAGGGGTCTCATGTGCAGAAGTCCAAAAGTAATTACGTTGGACGCAGATGCCATGAGACCCACCAGTCTGAAACTGTTTCACAGTGAGTGACTGGCCTAGATATACCCCAATACGAGAATCGCTACACCTAGAAAAGTGGTCCTCAGAGCACACTCTTCTTGGCGTTGAGAGGCAACCCCAACATCCTTAATGAGACAGAACGACATCTCGATGCTGAACTGCCATAAACTCAGATTGGGTCAGGCTCAACCAATCATTGATGTAGTATAATACGCGAATGCCCTGGAGTCTCAGAAGAGCCAGAGCTGCATCCACGCATACTGTAAAGGTGTGGGGTAAAAAACCTAGGCCGAATGGAAGAACCCGATAATGGTATGCTTCGCCCCCGAAAGCAAACCTCGGCAACCTCCCTCATCCTCTTTCGGAAACAATGAAGTAATGGCTGTCTGCTGGAAGGAGGAACCCCTTCTACAGCTCCTTTTGCAGAAGTGACAATACTTCCTGCTCCATAACCAAAGCCTGCTCGGGGTCCACCAATGAGAGGAGGACCCCTAGAAATCTGTACAAACGAGAACCGAACTGAATTCTGAAACCTTTTTCTATAGTGTGCAGGACCCACTGAGAAATATGTGGCAGTAGTTTCCACACTGCCAGAAATTCTACTAGGGGAACCAGTCTCTCAAGACTGGCCTCTGGATTTGTTTGAACAGTCACTACGGCGCCCTGAAGCAGCGAACCGGCAGGGAACAACCAAACTGACCATTCTACGACCCTCCTTGGAAGATCGCATGGGGACGCTGACACCTCGGTGCCCTGAACGGCGAACCGGCAGGGAACAACCGAACTGGCAGCGCTGCAACCCTCCTCAGAGAGTTGCACCCCAGAGGGCGCAGAGGAAAAACGATTTCTCAAAACCGTCCCTTGGTTGAACAGTCACTACGGTGCCCTGAAGCGGCGAACCGGCAGGGAACAACTGAACTGACCGTTCTACGACCCTCCTCGGAGGATCGTATGGGGACGCTGACACCTCGGTGAAGCACCCCTGAATTCAGACCGCGCCAGCTTCTGTACCTTCAGCAAGCGCTCTCTGTGAAATCTGTCCTTGTCTATTTATTGTTGTTTGTCAAAGCCCAATATATATCACTATCTATCATTATGGCGAGCAAGCAAGATTATAGACTGTTGAGAGTTGTGAGAGTTGTGAGAGTTGTGTTGTTCCCTGCCCTCGTTACATCACGGGTGGGGACACACATAAGCTTTTTGTTGCTGTTTGGGAGTGGAGCATGCCAACAGTAAGTTCTCGAGGGAGCTGACTGTGAGCATTGCGAGAAGCTGTCCGTGAGGACACTCCGCTCCCGCCGGGCGTTCTTCGAGGAGGACGGTTCGGTTTACGTTCCCCGCGCGGGTCTCTCTGTTGCCGAGGCACGGAGACGACTCACATAATTTTCGGGGTTCGCAAACGGATCTGACAGCGGGGGTTGGGACGGGCTCCGCCCTATCTCAGCTTTCACATGCCAGATCTAGTGTGCAGCGATTTCCATCGTTAGTGTTTTGTTTAAAAAGAAAGATAACAAAACAAATACAAATATTAAGAAGAAGGCAGATGTTTGAGTTTTCAATGAATAAATAAATAGTCAGCTCATAACTCTGCTGAATAAAGAGGAGCTTTTTAAAAAAAGGAGGTTTTATAGTGCTGTTGCCAGTTAAATATTTACTGGCCAGCTGAACATTATGAGATTGAAAATAAAGAAGAGTTTGTTAGATGAAATGTATCTTAAAACAGGAAAACTCTGTATCTCAGCCTCCTCGTCGGGGACTGCGGTTTTTTCCCTATCTCCACACTGAGGTGTCGGGATCGTGGAATAAACCGGTTTGTATTGTATGTGTTTAATCCCCAGATGTCTAACTATAGTAATTTTGGGGTATTTAGTATCATAGTATGACAGTGCCTCGGGTTAAAGAGACGCTTGCGAGCTTTCTCTCTCCCGAGTCGGCGTCATCGTTATTAACCCCGACGTTACCCACCAGCCAAGTTTTTCTGATATAAAGATAAAGGAAAATAAAGATATAATTATGTCTGTTCTTCTGGACGCTCCGCTTTCAAGAAAACTGAGATATAAACCATTCAGCGGCGTTCCAGAGGTTTCTTCCTCACCAATCTAATGTTCCTGACACTGCTGGGCGGGAGCAGTCTCGGCCTATTAAGCTCCTCTCAGCACAAAGTGCAAAACAGAGCGTCGCCATTCGGGCTCCTCCACAATTGAGGGGTACTTGGGTGGCGGTCGCAGTCTAGCTAGTTAGAGACATGCAAGATCTGAGGACTGTTTTATCTCTAAAATAGCTTGGACAAAGAAGAAGCCCTGACGCCGAGGCGATCAGGCTTCTAAGGGTGGTCCCCTCTGGGGTAGGGACGGTTTTGAGAAATCGTTTCTCCTCAGCGCCCTTTGGGGTGCGACTCTCTGAGGAGGGTCGCAGCACTGCCAGTTCGGTTTCCCTGCCGGTTCGCCGTTTCAGGACACCAAGGTGTCAGTGTCCCCAAACGAGCCTTCAAATAAGAAAAAAGAAGAGCAGTCAGTTCGGTTTCCCTGCCGGTTCGCCGTTTCAGGGCGCCGAAGTGCCTGCTTTTTCCAACGATCCTCCGAGGAGGGTCGTAGGAACTATGCTAGTTAGAGGTAGGCAAGGTCTGACGACTGTCATCATCTCTAATAAAGCTTAGAGAAGAAGTCCTGTCGCAAAAGAACGAGGCTATCAGGCTTCTGAGGGCTCCTCCGGGGCAGGGACGGTTTTGAGAAATCGTTTCACCTCGGCGACCTCTGGGGTGCGACTCTCTGAGGAGAGTCACAGCGCTGCCAGTTCGGTTGTTCCCTGCCGGTTCGCCCTTCAGGGCACCGAGGTGTCAGCGTCCCCATGCGATCCTCCAAGGAGGGTCGTAGAATGGTCAGTTTGGTTGTTCCCTGCCGGTTCGCCGCTTCAGGGCGCCGTAGTGACTGTTCAAACAAATCCAGAGGCCAGTCTTGAGAGACTGGTTCCCCTAGTAGAATTTCTGGCAGCGTGGAAACTACTGCCACATATTTCCCAGTGGGTCCTGCACACTATAGAAAAAGGTTTCAGAATTCAGTTCGGTTCTCGTTCGTACAGATTTCTAGGGGTCCTCCTCTCATTGGTGGACTCCGAGCAGGCTTTGGTTATGGAGCAGGAAGTACTGTCACTTCTGCAAAAGGAGCTGTAGAAGGGGTTCCTCCTTCCAGCAGACAGCCATTACTTCATTGTTTCCGAAAGAGGATGAGGGAGGTTCCCGAGGTTTGCTTTCGGGGGCGAAGCATACCATTATCGGGTTCTTCCATTCGGCCTAGGTTTTTTACCCCACACCTTTACAGTATGCGTGGATGCAGCTCTGGCTCTTCTGAGACTCCAGGGCATTCGCGTATTATACTACATCAATGATTGGTTGATCCTGACCCAATCTGAGTTTATGGCAGTTCAGCATCGAGATGTCGTTCTGTCTCATTAAGGATGTTGGGGTTGCCTCTCAAAGCCAAGAAGAGTGTGCTCTGAGGACCACTTTTCTAGGTGTAGCGATTCTCGTATTGGGGTATATCTATATTACTTTTGGCCTTTTGCACATGAGACCCCTGCAGTGGTGGCTCGGGACCAAGGGGTTTTCTCCGAGGGGAAATATGTTTTCGCATGATCAAGGTCACGCGGCTGTGCCTTCGTGCCTCGGTCATGTGGAAGAACCTTGGTTCCTCGCCCAGGCCCAGTGTTGGGGGCTTCTTGTCGACGCATATTGCTATCGACGGATGCTTCCCTCACAAGTGGGGGCGATCATGAGTGGGCGCTCGCAGATGGTGGACAACACACTGATGGTCTCGTATATCAGAGCAGATATCCTGTTGAGGCAGGGGCTGAGGCCCAGGGATTGGAGACTTCACCCCGAGATGGTGGAGCTTCTTAGGGAGAACTTTGGTCAAACTAAAGTCAAGTCGACCTTTCACATCGTTTGTACAAAGCATTGCTCTTTTTGGTTCTCCCTCATGCATACAGCTCCGCTTGGACTGGATGTGATGTATTAGGTGTGGTTGACGCTACACCAGTACGCATTTCCTGATATCTTTGCTCCCCGGAGTTCACCCTCTTTTGGAGTTTGGATACTGTGGGCTCGGCCTCTGAGGGGGCCCGGCTCATAGAATCCGGTCTCTCAAATGAGGTCGTTGAGACCATTCTCCAATCCAGAGCTCCTTCCACGAGAAAACTATATGCATTGAAATGGAAATTATTCTCCACCTGATGTGGTGAACGTCATTTAGATCCTGTTAACTGCCCTGTTGGTTCAGTTCTTGATTTCTTGCAAGACCGTTTCTCTGCTAGGTTATCTCCTTCTACCCTAGAGGTTTACGTGGCGGCTATATCTGCCTACCACACCCCTCGGGGGGGTACTTCTATCGGGAGAGATCCTCTTTTTACTCGTTTTCTCTGTGGTACACTGAGGTTGAGACCTGCATTGCACTCTAGAGCACCGGCTTGGGATTTGGCCATTGAACTTGAGGGTCTGGCTTTGGCTACCTTCGAGCCCATTGAAGAGGTTTCAGAGAAATTCCTCTCTAAAAACTTTATTTCTCCTTTCTATTTCGTCTATCAAGAGATTTGGAGATTTGCATGCCCTGTCGGTTGCTGCGCCATGTCTGGAATTTGCACCTGGTATGGTGAAGGCATTTCTCTTCCCTAGACCAGGTTATATTCCTAAGGTCCCAGTTAATGTTGGGGGCCTTATAGTGCTGCAGGCATTTTATCCTCCACCTTTTAATACCCCAGATCAGGAACAACTGAACCTGTAATGTCCAGTTCGGGCATTAGATGCGTACGTTCACAGGGCTGCCCTGTGGCGTAAGTCTGAACAATTGTTTGTCTGCTTTGGGTCACTCAAGAGAAGGGTGCCCTGCATCTAAACAGGTAATGAGCAAATGGATAGTTGAGGCTATATCATTGGCTTATGAAGCAGCCGGTCAGCCTTCACCTATGGCTGTACGGGCCCATTCTACAAGGAGTATGGCGGCCTCTACGGCCTTAATTTCGGGTGTTTCCCTTCTTGATATCTGTAATGCGGCAGGTTGGTCCTCTCCACATACATTTGTCAGGTTTTATGACCTTGACCTCTCCACTCCAGGGGCAAGGTTGCTTGCTTCTTAGTGTGCGCAAGGACTTCACACAGAACGGGCATTTGTCACTATGGCGTAGTGGGTATGGGGTTCCCACCGCGTCTCAAACGCACCTCGAAGTTCCCTTGAAAGGGAACGTCTCAGGTTACGTATGTAACCCTGGTTCCCTGAGAGGGAACGAGACGCTGCGTTTACCTGCCATACTTCCTGCATGCCCTGATCGACTTGCTTCAGGTTTTTTCAGAAGCTGGCGCGGTCTGAATTCAGGGGTTCTTTATAGTTTCCTGGTCTATGACGTCACCCGCCTATGACGTTTCGGGATTCCATTGGACTGATTTTACATGTGCTTCACGACGTAATCACGCAGAGCGTTCCCACCGCGTCTCAAACGCAGCGTCTCGTTCCCTCTCAGGGAACCAGGGTTACATACGTAACCTGAGACGTTTCCTGGTCTATGACGTCACCCGCCTATGACGTTTCGGGCTTCCATTGGACTGATTTTACATGTGCTTCACGACGTAATCACGCAGAGCGTTCCCACCGCGTCTCAAACGCAGCTCGAAGTTCCCTTGAAAGGGAACCCCAAATTCAAAATGATAATATTGTGAAAAGGTTTTCATAGCTGTAGGTCATAATCATCAAAATTATAACAAATAAAGGCTTGTTTCATTTGTATCACTAAATCAGCAAGATCTCATTAGTATTTGCAGGTATTCGTAACAAAATGTTTACTTGCCTATATGTGTAAAAATTTACAATATGGACATCTAAACTGTAAAGTATTTACACTGTATGTAAAGTATTTACACTGTATGTCCATCTACCTACTGTTGTTTTGTTTGTTATCATTGTCCATTGCCATTATTGTTGCTTGTTCATTGTAAAGCATCCTTGAGCCTTGGAAAGGCGCTATATAAATAATACGTATGATTATTATTATTATTACTTTTCAAAAGTTTGGAGTCAAGAATATATTTTTTTCCGTGAAAGTCTCCTTTGCTCACCACAGCTGAATTTATTTGATTAGAATTACAGTAAAAACTGTAATATTGTGAAATGTCATTACACCTAAAAATAACTGTTTTCTGTTTTGATATAAATTAAAATATAATTTATTCCTGTGATGCAAAGCTGAATTTTCAGCATCATGATCCAGTCTTCAGTGTCACATGATCTTTCAGAAAACATTCTAATATGATGATTTGCTGCTCAAGAAACTTTTCGTATTATCAGTGTTGAAAACAGTTGTTCTGCTTAATATATGTTGTGGAAACCATGATACATTTTTTTTTTTTCAATATTCTTTGAAGAATAGTTCTCAAAGAAATTTGAAATGTGTTAACAGTATAAATGTCATTTCTGTCTCTTTTGATCAATATAAATGAAACCTTGCTGAATAAAAGGTTATATTTTGAACAACTTAAGAGTTATACATTTATTTATATAGATGCATTTTATTGTTTTTGCATTTGCAATGGTTGTCTGATTTAAACTTGTATCTTTTTATTATTTTTTATAATCAATTATGTAGCAACTTTTTAGCTATTTACATTATATACAACAGTTCGTTCTGGTTCTTGAATATGATTGACAAAGATATCGCTTTCCTCAGCGGACATTCAAACTGATTTTGTGATTGTGAATTTAAGATAGACCTGAATAATGTCAGCTAGATTCAAGTAATGCACTCGCTAAATCGATCTCTCTCTTATAATACTCTACATAATACAATAAGCTGCTGTAGATTTAAAATTAAGCTTTTCCCCGTTATGGTTGAATCACGGAAGCTACTCTGCCAAGATTATTTATTTATTATTTTTACATGTGTCAGACATACAACAACGAGAGAAACAGGCATAGAAGAAGCAAGGTTACATGAGAGAGGTGGTCTTCATTCCAGATTTCTCTGTTCCCCATTTCTCTTTCCCCTCACCCCAACATGCATTTATGTTTCTCTGCTGTTACACTATGAGGATTGAGTTTATATACACCACCGAGGGATTACAAATGTTGCTTATGTTTAAAATTGAACGTATACCTCATGCTTACACATGGCACAATCCACTTTCCATATGTGACCCTGGCAGGGGCGCCGCTAAGGGGGGAAAAGTTAGGACGAATCTAAGGGCCCACACACTTTTAGGGGCCCCAGAGATCGATTTTATTAATTGAACGGGTGCAGTAGTACCTATTTTTTCATGGGGCCCAAAATCCCTGGCCGCACCCCTGGACCCTGGATCACAAAACCAGTCTTAAGTAGCACGGGTATATTTGTGGCAATAGCCAACAAAACACTGTATGGGTCAAAATTACCAATTTTTCTTTTATGCCAAAAATCATTAGGATATTAAGTAAAGATCATGTTCCATGAAGATATTTAGTAAATTTCCTACCTTAAATAAATCAAAATGTTATTTTTGTATGTGGATGCAGCACAATCGCCAACAGAAATGGAAACCTTTAAAGGCGACTTTCTCAATGTTTCCATTTGTTTGCACCCACAGATACCCGATTTCAAATACTCGTCTCTCGGCCATATATTGTCCTATCCTAACAAACCATACATTAATGGAAAGCTTATTTAATCAGTTTTCATGTGATGTATAAATCTCAATTTTATAAAATTGACACATAAGACTGCTTTTGTGGTCCAGGTTCACATATTAAGAAACTATCCCTCTGTGTATACATTTGTCGTACATTTGAACCAGTTGAAAAACATTCCTTTCCTTGTAAAGAATATGTCAACTCTGTACACATTTGCTGTATCATCATCAGTAGAGCGTTACATTGCATGTTACAGTAGAACATGTTACAACATACTTCTATGTTTATCTTGCTCCTAGCTCCTCTCCCTCTGATATATGAAAATTATTATGAAAATTAGTAAAGAAAAATAATACAAAAAATAACATTAAACTGTAAAATTTTAGTCTTCAGCTGCAATGGAGCAACTTAGTGTTTGTTACTAGTTGTGAAGTTTTGGAATATGAAACGGAGGTTTGGGCTTAACTGTTAAACTGTTAACTTGATATTTGAATCCATGAATCCACGGCGGAAGGAAGTAGTTCCACAAAACAATTTTAAGGTTGTTGTTTCTTATTTAAATACATGTGCTGTCGAACTGTTGTGTAAACGCAATATCACATGAGTAGCCAAGCGATATGGCTCTGTATCAGCAATATTCCAATAGCGCTGTCAAATGGATTAATCACGATTAATCACATCTAACAAAAGTTTGTGTTTATATAATATATGTGTGAAATTATGTTTGAGCTATATGGGGCTGTTTACACCTGGCCAGATCGGATAGCTATCTGATTTATCTAAATGATTCCATTTACACCTGGTCACATAAATGTTTTTTTTCCAAAACGGATATAAATCCGATCTTCGATTCCCGCTGCAGATTTAATGGAGTGCACGTCACCGAAAGCAACAGATATTGCTGCATTTTATTGATCATCAGCTAATTTCGAAATCAAAGACAGTAATATGAGGGCGTTAAGATAATTTTGTTTCTTTACTTTTAATGAAGAGGATTGTGTGTTAAGCATCTGCGACTTACTTTCACTTTGGCTGCGTTCACACTGCAGGGGCTAAATGCTCAATTCCGATTTTGTGAAAAAAAATTTTTTTGCAAGGCCGTTCACATTTCCAATTAAATGCAACCTTTTGTGATCTCCTGTGTGAACGTGAACGTAAAATGACCCAGAAGTGACCCGCATGCGCAGAAGAGTAGGCTACTCAACGGTCAACGACGTCACTTGTTGTTTGCGGAAGTAGCAAAACATGGATGTCAACAGTGGAGCTCGTTTAGCAATATTAAAGTTATTTTCCCAACAGAGCAAGCACAATTACAATCTTCTCATTCCCGCCTACTTCAACGCAGAATTATGACGTTTGTCGCATATCAATGACGTGCGGGTCAGAGACATGTGACCTGGCCGTTCAGATTGAAGTCGCATTTCAAAAGATCGGATACATATCGGATTTGGACCACATACCCAAGTGGCCTGGGTCGCAATTGAAAAGATCGGATCTGTGTCGATCAGACTGTCATGAAAAGATCAGATACAGGTCGCATAGGGGCAAAAAAATCAGAATTGGGTCGTTTCAGCCTGCAGTGTGAACGTAGCCTTTGATTTGCGTGTCACGGTAGTGTCGTCATATCTGACTATAACATGACATATAGCCTATAACACGCTCTCACACGTTTATTTTTTTAGCATTTTTGGGAGGAGCAAAATTTACATATGTGGTTTCAACAGCCAGATGCATTTACACTTGTCCAGTTTCGTCTGGAATGCGGCCCAGACCACTTCCTGAAGTGGTTTGAGCGATCGGATTCAAATCCGTCTCGAATGCGTTTCGGAGGGCATTTACACCTGCTCTTTTCATGATCGGATAACTATCCGATCACAAAAAACGCATGAAGTGGCCAGGTGTAAACAGCCCCTATGACTGTTTGTAATTTATGCATGAAAAAAAAAAACTTAAACATTTACCACAGAACTTTTACTCTATGTGCAATTTTTTTGTGCCCTTGGCCCTCGGTTCTGCATCCAGGTTGTTTTGAGCCTATAATTTGAGCTGTAAATGTCAAGTGATTCATCCGTTTAGAGCCGCAGGAAATGACATCATGACAACGCTGATTGGCTGCAGGAAATGACAGGAGCATGCACAGTCGTTCACGAGTGACTATCCTGAACTGTGTCACTAAAGTGCAAGTCCATTTCATATCTCCAAAAACTGGCAAAACATCTATTCTATCTTTTGAATGGCCATCAACGGAGAAAGATGCTTTTTGGGTCCAGATGATGTCGGATAAAGGGCTAAATTGGCCATGCTAACAAACTGAACCTAGTTTAGAGCACTGTGGTTTTCAATTATTAAGCACCGCTCGCATTTCCAGAAAATGTAAAAATCACAATCATTTCAGAGGAGGAATAATAACAGGCTTGGTCGATATAATGCAGTAATCATAGCTTTGAGGATTCAGAAATCTCAAGGGGAGAAGAGGTCTAGAGGAACTCAATGAAAAGTGTGCTTTCAAATAATGGAACTTTAACAGCTTTAAAATCTGGTTACAACAGAAGAAAATAAAAACTTGAGAATTGGTTTGAAGTTACCCAATGAAGTCTGACGAGGCCAAAATCTCCTTAAATTGAGTCGGCACCTAAACATGAAAGAAAAAGTGTGCTCAGGACCGCCTTAATAAACGGCACTTTCAAATCAGCCGTGTCAAAGAGCAGAGTGATAGCGTCAGAGAACACACCGGAAAAGATCCCGGTGCTCTGGCTTCTTCTTCATTTCCTTTTTAGTGTGGCGGCTCGGCCCTGGAGGAGTAATTACTTTAAGGAAGCTAATAAAGAATAGATTAGGCTGCAACTTTGAAGAACTCATTTCAAATGGTGCATTTTTGAGAGAATAGGCAGTCTAAAGGCAATATGCGTATGCATTGGAGCCCGGGGAAAGAGACAAAAAGGGACATGGAAGGAGGATGAGAGAACGAGAGGGAGAGAATAAAGCAGAATATGGTGAATGGGTTCTGATTTGGAAACACTGTAAAAGGTTAATTAGATTTGTTTTTTATATATTTTTCTTTAATCCAGCAAAGATGTCTTTGAGCAGTGTAAACAATGGATTCATCATCCAAATGGATTAGCTAGCTTTCATGTGAGAGGCGAAGGAAGCCACTTGCCACTTTTTGCTAATTGATTTGACTGTTGTTGGTTTTCTCAGCATTCCACTATATGTTGCAATCAATTAGTATACAGCGATGGTGGCCTCTAATAATTCTCCTCTCAAGAGGAGAAACATGGTTGTTTTAAACGGGTGTAAAGTAAATATTTTTTTGAATACCGTTTTTGATTCGGTTATGGTTTGTTAATTATCATATAGTAATCATATAATTATCATATAGTAATATCATATAGGCCTATTTTTTTTAAACAGAATGATCTTGCGTGATTTAATTTGTAATATAATATTTATTGTGGTTTCTGTATAACGTAACATATTAAGAGCAAACATTTGTAGTTTAAACAATATTTTATTTAAACATTTTTTAAGTCCTTTTACAACTGTTTTATTTGTAGTGAAATTTGCAAGTAAAAAAATTATCTAAATAATGCAGAGGACACAAACGTAACTGGATTGTAACATTTTACACCATAATTGAAAATTGTTGACAA